>CM028135.1:219782500-221172500 GCA_016271365.2 Neoceratodus forsteri
AGTCACGAACTGAAGCAATGTCAGTAAGCTGTATAATGGCATAAATGGTTTTTTTTTAACTTACAGTAGGTGGCTATAGCGGCCATTTTTGAGAAGTTTGGCACCAAACTTTCAATATGAGGTTCTTGGGACCCCACCTCATGAATTCAGTCACTGTCATGTGGTTATTCAGTCCTGAAAGGTGATTTTGCTGTCACTGCACGGAATCACCTTTTGGGGCTGATTAAAAAAACGATATTGTCACTGTTCATGAGGTGGGCTCCCAAAAAGCATACGTTGCAAATTTGGTGAAAAAATTCCCAAAAATGAATGTGTTACAAGCATGCATTGCACAGTTTCCACTCATACTCGTAACTTTGAGAATTTGTAATATTTTCACTCCAGATTTTAAACGTTGGCATTACAGCTGTCATTTTTTTACATTCTGCCTGAAATGTGTTTTCACACATCCAGTGCACAATGGTGCAGTAGCTGTGGGAAATCAATGTTCGGGACAGATTATGAAAATCATAATGACACTGTTCATGAGCAGAGGTCCCAAAATGCCTATGTTGAAAATTAGGTGACAAAAGTCCACAAAATGATTATGTTACACGCATGTGTTGCACGGTTTCCAAGCAAACTCATAACTTTGAGATTTTGTAAAATTTTCACTCCAGATTTTCAGCATTGCCATTTTTGCACACCTCCTCATGAACAGTACAGCTGTCATTTTTCACATCCTGCCTGAAATGTGTTTTTGCACAATGGCCCAATCGCTATGGGAAATCAACATTCGGAACAGATTAAGAAAATCATAGTGACACTGTTCATGAGCGGAGATCACAAAATGCCTATGTGGAAAATTTGGTGAAAGAATTCCATGAAATTACTGTGTTATGTGCATGCATTATGCAGCTTCCACATACGCTTGTAAGTTCAAGAATTTTAAATATTTTCACGTCAGATTTTCAACATTACCATGTCTTCACCCCTCCCACCCCATGAATGGTACAGCTGTCATTTTTCACATCCTGCCCAAACTGTGTTTTGGCACATCTGGCACAAAATGGTATAGTCGCTGTAGGAAATCAACGTTCGGGACAGATTAACAAAATCACAGTGCCACTGTTCATGAGCAGAGGTCTCAAATGCTTTCATGAGGTGGGGGTCACAAAAAGGCCATGTTGAAAATTTATAGTGCAGATACCAACAAATACCCGGGGCATTAAGGTTTCTACCCATAATGTCCCACCCTGTACAGACTGACAGATGTTGGGGTGTGCCTTTGGATTGCCGGCTGTAATGCTCATGCCATTCCATCCCAGCCCCACCCTGCATCCAGTGACAGGCATTGAGGTGTGCCTTGGGATCTTCAGCCCCAGAGTTCACCCCATTCTTCTATACTGCACCCATTTCAGTGTATGGCCTTATGGAATGTGGTGACTCTAAAGCCGAACACCCCAAGGCACACCTCAACACTTGTCAGTGTCTGTAGGACAGGGTGAGTGAAATGGCGTGAGCGTTATAGGTGGCAACCCAAAGGCACACCCCAATGCCTGTCCATCTCTGCAGGGCGGGGGTGGGGTTGGCGTCACTTCAGTACTTCACTGCCATTCCTATTCTGCATCTGTCTAACTCATGCACTTCCAATGCAAATACCAGCGAGCAAACATTCGGCTTTGACAAATGCTTGTTTCTAATGATCTGTTGAACCAAAGGAGGCAGTACCATGCTACACAGGAAATACTGTGCCCCACTGTACTGGGCAACCTCTAAAGCTACTGTCCTTAAGTGGGATGTCACCTACAATAGCATTTATCATTTTGCATCACTATCTCCTAGACTCACTCACCACTGCTCCCTTTATGATAAGCTGGGTTGGCTTCCCCCATCCTCCCTATGTGATCATAGCTTGGAGTAGTGAACTATAGCATAATGTGAAATGTTCAGCCTCTATTCCTTGCTACTGCTCTCCAACTAGTGAGAAATGGCTACTTGTTGAAGTCAGGTAAAAGTGAAACATAGAAACATTGAAGTTAACTTCTGAAGGAGACCACCAGGTCCATCTAGTTGGCCCAATGTGTTTTAGCCTAGCCTTCTAACTGCTCTTGGGTTTGAGGGCTCCCTTGTATCTGTCCCAAGAATTCTTGAAACCTACCATTGTGTTTGCCGCCCCCCCACCTCTGCAGGCAGGTTGTTCCAGTCATCCACCACTCTTTCTGTTAAGAAAAAATTCCTGGTGTTGGTGGAGAACTGTCCTTCTTGCAGCCTTAGATCATGTCCCCTGATTCTGCTGCCCTTCTTAAATTGGAAGTGATCAGCTGTCTGCACCTGGTTTATGCCTTTTATGTACTTGAATCTTTCAATCATGTCACCCCTCTCTCGTCTCTGTTCCAGGGAATACATTTTCAGTTCTTTCAGTCTATCCCTGTAGAACATCTAGTGCAGTCCCTGAATCATTTTTGTTGCCCTTCTCTGCACTGTCTCCAATTGGTCAATGTCCTTTTTGAGGTGGGGCCTCCAGAACTTGACACTGTACTCCAGGTGAGGTCTAACCAGTGATCTGTACAGCGGCAGGATCACTTCTGTCTTCCTCTTTGTGATTCCCCTCCCAATGCATCCCAGTATACCACTGGCATTTAATTCTGCCTTCTTGCACTGTTTACCTATCTTCAAGCTGTCTGAGATAATGATTCCCAAATCGCGCTCTTGGGTGTAGACAGCTAATCTTTCCCATCCTAGGTAATATGCCTTATTTGGATTTTTTTTACTATGTGCATGACATTGCACTTTTGGGTGTTGAATCTCAACTGCCGTACTCCAGACCATTCTTCCAGTTTCTTGAGATCAGTTTCCATCTTGTCCACTCCCTGCTGGGTGTTGACCTTGTTTCACATTATGTGTTGTCTGTGAAGAGACACACCTTTTCCTGTAGTCCATCATATTGAAGAGCAGGGGCCCCAGTACAGAACCCTGGGGCACACTGTTGGCTACCCTACCTTCTGATGTTAGTGCTCTATTTACCTGCACTTTCTGGTTCTGCTCTGTAAATAGTGCTCTGTTGGCCATACTTAAGGTTAGAACCCAGGCTGGTGAAGTTTCTTTTGCTCATACAGCACCAAAACTTTGGAACTTCATCTCACCAGACATTCAACACTGCCCATCTGTGCATACTTTCCGACATAGGCACCGCAAACATTTCAGTGACCTGGCCCGATGCTTCTGTAATGGTACTTAAACAATTTTTATTACATGCCATCCACTTCACTGTAATTAATACTGATGTTGTTATCTGTGTCCTAGTATACCTTACTAATGTAACACCTTGTTGATAAACTACTGATTTCCCCAAATGTGTTCCCTAACTATGCTGACCTTTTTTTGTGTACTTCCTTGTGTCATCCTGAATGCACTGCCTGCTATCAACATTTTCCTTCTACAGATATACAGGTACTAACATACTATTTGCCAGCAGATTAGGCCTTACGGTCTATCGAGTCTGCTCGAACCTTAGATCCTTAGTTGGGTGCCGAGGCCCTCCCATCCCTTGTGCTCCAGAAACCCCTATCATCCATATCTATGATGTTTCTTTTTTCATGCACTTACCTGTGTCAATCTGTATGCACTGCTTGCTATGTATGTTTCCTTCTACACATATTGTATCTCTCCACTGTAATATTGTAACAGTGTATTTCTGCTCTATGCATACTTGATTGTAACCTCCTGGGTCACACTTGAAATAGGCAGCCAACTGCCTAGTTTGTTTACTCGATAAACAAAAAACTAAGTCGAGGATGCCACCGTGGGGCAAGATGCTACTCCCTCCCTTCCGATGCTGGAACATCCTGAAGTAGTGCAGCTCAGAGTCCTAAGACACTGCTGTGGGGGCCACATGTGCCCCCTTCACTTCTGCTGCCTGAGTGTCCTGAAGTAATGCAGCTCAGAGTCCAAGGATGTCACCATGGGGGCAAGGTGCTCCACCGCTTTCCACTGCCAGAACATCCTGAAACAGTACAGCCCTGAGTTCTAGGACATAGATGTGGGGCAAGGTGCCCTCCTCCTCCCTTCCACTACCAGAGCCTCCTGAAGCAGTGTAGGCAGCCCAGAGTCCTAGGATGCTGCCGTGGGGGGGGCAAGATGCACTCCCCTCCCTTTCACTGCTGGAGCATGCTGAAGCAGTGTAGGCAGCCCAGAGTTCTAGGACGCTGCCACGGGGGCAAGGTACCCCCCCCCTTCTGCTGCCAGATCATCCTGAAATGGGCATTTCATTCATAGGATGACTGGGTCAGGTGTCTGTGTCACGTGTTCGCTGTCTACTGTGTTAATCTCCTTAAACCCTCCTTAGCATCCTATACTGGTGATCCACTAGGAGTCTGTGTGCTCTCCCTCCTTTTACCCTCCTCTAATTTTTAAATTTAATTAGCTGTGCCCCATCACTCAGCTTATTCCTGTCTCTTTTTTCCACCCTTTCCATGAAATCAGCCCACTCAGAAACTCCATTCCCTAACTTTGTTTTTATTTCCCCCCTAGGGGACTCGAGCCTTGGTCTGTGGGGTCCAGCCTACACAGAAGCTTGCAACTCTATTCTCTAGGCTGCTAAGCCTGTTAGTGTTTTCCACCTGGTCTAATCCTCTGGTGCCTCAGCCCCCCCACACTTGATATTTTCCACTTGACCCATGCTATCCCCCAACCAGACTCCAATTGCGCTCCCCCTACTAATTTGCTGTCTTTACTCTCCAATCAGCAGGTGATGCCTTAGTCATACCTACTGTAGCTGAGGCAGAAATTTCTGCTGATTTCATACCCCCATAACTACCCTCTCAGCGGCAGGTGTTGGCTGACATTGTAACCCCCTTGCCTATCCAGTGGTATACTCCACTCTTTAAAGGATAGTCAACATTATCGGGTAAACAGGCACTGCTTATTATCCTCTATTATCTCTATATCTGATTGCTGTAAGCTCCTGTCATTTACCCACTTATGTCTGTGCTGTCAGCAAATAGTGGTTCACTTCTTTATTCTCTAATTTCCCCAGATCTTCTGATTTCTGCCCCCTTTCTCCACTTCTCTTCTGCCCAAGTACTGAGATGTATATATTTGCCTGTCTTGTGGTCCTTGCATTTCATATCTGTGTATCTCCCTCTATCAATTCGCTCATGGGATTCACAGTACTGCTATGACTTTACCTACTCAAACTACAATGCCTCTAGGCAGACTTATCTGTGACCCGTGTGGTGCTTTCTGATTTGACCACTGAAACTGATCCGTCGGTCATTCATATGCATGCCACACTCCCTCAGGGTGTATCATAAAAATGTCTGGTTGTAGCACCAACTCTTGTTCCTTATACTCCTTATACTCCTTGCTGGTGACATTGAGATGAACTCAGGACCAAATACCTCCTCGTCCCTTAGTCCTCCCTCCTGATCTACCTTAAAGGGTTTCAAATTTTCACATCTTAATGTCCTTAGTCTGCTATATAATCACACTGAACTTACTGCCTGGATTTCCAACTACAACCTTGATGTCTTGTGCCATATAGAGACATGGCTCAAGCCCACCACTCCAGACTCACCTTGTGCACTTCCTAACTACAGTCTGCTGTGCTGTGACCATGCCAGTCAGAAACATGGAGGAGGTCTGATGATATTGTATGAACGTCATCTTAATGCATCACCTGTTCACCATGATTGCCCTCCTAGAAACCTGTGACCTCCCCCATGGACTGCTCCTCTTGGATAATGCCAAAAAGATCCATATATTTTGCATCTATAATCCTCCTAAGCAGGGGATTAAAGGACTTTCCTACCTGCTTGATGGCACAGGTCCTAATGTCTCCACTATTGAAGTACTTATATTTGGGGACTTCAAACTTAACTGATCTGGGATTAATGCCAAACACTATGAACACTTGTTAGCTGCTCTTTGCCTTACCCAACTCATAAATGAGCCCATGTGATCCTCTCACCCATGGGCAAAAGTTTGCTCCTTGACTGGGTTATGACTAATCAGGCTGACAGAATCTCAACATCTGGGATACCACCCGACTCAATATCCGACCATTCCCCCCTTTCTATGTTTGGAAAATCCCCTCCCACATAAAGTGCCTCACAAAGTTATTGAAGTGATGGACTGTCCTCACTTTAATTCTGAACTTTATCTTCATGATCTGTCTATCACCAATTGGTCCCTGGTACTCTCTGCCACTGAGTCCTCCACTGTTCTCTATAATTTCCTAAGTATTCTTCTCCCTCTGCAGGACTAGCATGCCCTATACATTAGGAAGAGAGTTGGAGGGACAGTTACAAAATGTTTGCATGGTGATCTGCTCTCCCTCATGAAGACTAGAGACAAGTACTGGCATAAGTGTAAGGCTACAAATAAGCCATCTGACTACCATGACTACTGTCAACTTTTAAACATCTGTAAAAAAGCAATATGCTTCACCAAGAGTGAATATTACACAACTATTCTGTTTTCTTCCTCCAGCGAGCCATGGAATTTCTGGCATACCATTACAACTATAGTTAGTGGCTACAGTTGGTGTGATACCACTGATATGCTTGTTGGAGGTAAAAATTGTAATAATCCAGCTGCCATTGCTAATGCCTTTAATAACCAATTCTCAGACCTGTCAGCCTATACCATCCTGTTTACCACTGCTGATACCCATAACCACCCCCCTCAGCTCCCTCCCTGCAGCAGTCACGTTCCTGAGGGTCATGTGATGGCAGCTTGAGAGAAAGATGCGCCTGCCCTCTGCTCTTTCCCTCTCCAGCAAATTACTGCATTTTTTTGTCTATATTTATTGAGCTTTCTACCTTTGAAAGAAGACTTCTTCAACTTCTGACTACCCAGTGCACCTACGAGTCTATTTTGTGCCAATATTGGAGAAATGGACATGGATATGAAAGTTCTGCCACCTTGACATACTCCCCCACCTACAACCAAGCTGGAGAAGGCTGTGGAAAAAAACAAGCTGCAGGCTGCCATGGCCTCAAGATCTCTAGTTCCTCCTACAGCTCTCATGGGGGAAAAATTCATGTCCAAAATTGCTCCCCTGCAAAACTTCATGTTAGCACTTACAGATGAATTGCAGAAGCTGCATACCTCCATTGACTCAGTCACCCGTCGGGTTGGGGATGCAGAGACCCACATTTCCTCCCTAGAGGACTGGAGACATTGCCAGGATCCTGGGATCATTTTCCTGAGACAGCACCTCTGCAAGACTGAGGACTTGCTTGAAGATTTGGAAGGCCAGTCCCGAAGAAATAATCTTGTGGTCATGGGGTTACCAGAGGGGGCTGAGGGTTCCCAGGCTGTGCTCTTTTTGCATAAACTGCTTGAGAAAATTGCTGGGCCCTTTACAAATGGATGGGTGTATGTTGTGGAAAGGACACACAGGTCCTTGCATCCCATGCTGCCTCCTGGCTCTCCTCCCAATCCCATGATCTGCTGTTTGCTGAACTTTTTAGGCAAGCAACATGTTCTCAACAAAAGTCACAATCTTAAGGAGGTGCTTTGGGAAGGGATGAAGATCAGAACTGCCCAGGACCTCCCGTATTCTGTGTGGCAAAAGAGAGCTGCCCTGCACCCTATTGTTTCTAAGCTGATTGCTGCAAGTATTAGATTTAGGATGCAGTACCGCACCATGCTACAAGTACTGTTTGAGGGGACTTGGCACAGTTTTCAGACTCCTGAGTCGGCTATAGCAGATCTAAATAAGAGGCTTCCTGACCTGTTCAAGTAAGTGTAATTTGAATTTGGATCCCTGGTGGACCTGCCTGAATTGGTGAGTGGGACGATGTTTAGTTTTTGTCATCTTCCTGTCTTATGTCAGTGAACCATGGATCCTCAGAAAGGTGGGCATGAGAACTGCTTGATCCCTGCCAGCAGAGCCTGATAACTTACAGAATCAGATTTAAGGGGCCACAGACTTATTTTGTGCTCAGGGATTCTGTTGCTGTTTTTGTTTTGGGCTAACTGATTTCTGTTCCTTCTTGGATCACCTGAGTTTTTTTTTGATGTTTTGGCAAACATACCTCAGCCTGGCTCTCTCTCTCTCTGTATGAAGCACCATGTTTGTGTTTAGGTATTTTCCAGCCTTGGATTCTTCTGAGTGCCTAGCCATGGTGATGAACTAGTTCAGTGAGCTGGAAATGTAAATCCTTTTTCTAGAGTATTCCAGTGGACTTTGGATGATTTTGCCTTGGAGTGCGAGGTTACCCGCTTCAGGATTCATGTGAACTGAGGGGGTTATGTTGGACTTATTCCACCTAGACTTACTGAACCTCCTATACCTTCTGCACTTCATCATTCATGACCCCTGGTGGATTTTACAGGGGTTCTCACTTGTTATACTGTTTATTAGTGTTATTAATGTTCAGTTGCTTAATGTTTACCAATTGCTTATGGTCTTCTTGTAATTTCATTGTATTTTATCTTTAGATTGTAGTCTTATTTGTCAGAGGTTAACCTGGTTGTTGGATGTTCAATTTCAAGGGCTGAGGGGGTGGAGGGGCATGCTTTCATCCATCATGGGTGGGTGTATTTTTGCAGGTCGGTCAATTGAATCAGGGGTTGAGGGGCATCTGTTGTTTTGGCTTTTTCTGGGTATTGGGGGATTAGTTTGAGGGCAGGTGTCCTGTGCTTACACTCCCGTTTTCTATATTAATGTAGTGGGGGGCTCTCTATCTCCAACTAGTTTGAAACTGGGGTTAGAGTGCAGCACATGTTTCTGTATTCCCATTTTGATGACTCTTCCCCCATTGTTGTTTTCTGGGGAGGGAGGCAGTATAGGGTTTATTTATTGGCTTGTTAGTTTTATGTAGGGGTGGGAGGTGTGAAGTTGGGGGGTTCTCTCCCAGAGCACCTTTTCGGGGTCTCGTTTTCCTTTTTGCCTTTCTGTCACCATTATGATGCTTGTTATCTTGGTTTATGGGTACTAGGTATAAGTTTGTGTCATGAAATATTAAAAGGGCTCATAATAAGAAAAAGAGATAAATGATTTTAAGACACCTCCATTAATCACATCCGAATGTTGATATGTTGCAGGAAACTCATCTGAACTGAGGTGTTACTTTGCTTTCGCAGATGCTGGGTGGCAAAAGGTTTTGGGGTGGGCATCCATTTTAAAAGAAGTGGTTTTGCTGTACTGATTACAAAGGGTACACAGTTTCCATCTATCCATGAGTACTGGGATCCTGAGGGCCACTTTATTCTTTTTCATGGCCATTTTGGTGTTAGTGATGTACATTCAGGTTCAGTTTATGGCCCTAATATCGATTCTCCCTCTTTTTCACTGACCTTGATTCTCATCTGGCCATCTTTCCTCACCTACTGGTAATTTTGGGTGGCAACTGGAACCTTGTTTATCAGACTGAACTAGGCAGATCAAGTTCTATCATGTGAGGTTTATCTCCTGTTATGCAGGGCTTCCCAGACTTTTTGAATCATGAAAGTTTGTTGGACCCATGGAGGGTATTGCACCCCAGAGAACGAAAATATAAATTTTTTTCAGCAGTGCATGGTACTTCCTCCAGGATTGATTTCTTTTTAGTGAGCGGGAATTCCCTGAGTGGGTTAGTCTCCTCAGAGATACTTCCAAAAGTTCTTTCAAATCATGCCCCTGTGGAGCTAATCTAGGTTTTGATTGAGGGGGAGAAGAGAGAGATGGTGTCTGGCACCTAAATACACTGCTTCTCAGAGACTCTACCCTAGTTCAACACTTAAAGGAATTTTTTTGTAATGCTCTTTCTGTTATTGAGGGGATGGTGTTTAGTTTGGATTGGTTATGGGGGGCCTTAAAACCGCCATTCATGGGGAGGGTATAAAGTTGGCCTCTGAGTGCCAAAAACACCATACTCAGGAGGAGGTAGGTTTTTGGCAGATGTCAGGTGTCTGGAGCATGGCTTATCATCAACATCATCACCTGTAGTCTGGCAGCAGCTTGAGTCAGCTTGCCTAAAGTATGCTGATTTATTTAGCCGAAAAGACTGAATTGGCTATTTTGCAAACCGAGTCATGATATCTAGAATTGGGGGAGACAGCTGGTAGGCTCTTGGCCTAGAGGTTAAGACAATGAGCTGAGAGCTGTCCCATGTCTAAGGCTTAACCCAGGGGCTGACCTATTAACTAGACCTTGTGATATTGTAGAGGCTTTTGGAGTCTTTTATAGCAACCTTTACGAGGCCCAATTCTCTCCTTTGGTGGATAAGGAGCTAATTTTAGCCTATTAAATCAGGTTTCTCTCCTTTGCCTTTCCCACTCCCAGCAAGATTTTCTAGGGGGACCAATTCAATTAGTGGAAATTCAGGCCATGATTAATCAACTCCCCCTTGATAAAGCACCCAACCCTGACAGATTCTGCAATAACTTTCATAAGGTTTTCTCGGATGAGCGATCACCCCTTCTCAGCCACTTATTTACATTTTTTTCTTAACTGATGACCTGTAGGATTACTTCTTTACTCAGGCCTTGATAACTCTTCTATGGAAGCCAGGTAAAGATGAGTTATCACAGGTAGTTACCAGTCATTTTCCCTCCTTAATTCTGACACAAACATTCTGGTCAAGGTTCTAGCCAATAGGTTGAAATTAGTTTGGGATGCTCTCTTCTTGCCAGTGCAGGTGGGCTTTATGGTGGGCCACCATTCTAGTGACCATGTGAGGAAGCTAATTCACCTAATCTCTGCATCTGGGGAAACAAGGATCCCTGTGGCTCTGGTCTCTGTGGATGCAGAGAAGGCCTTTGATTGTGTTTCGTGGCCTTTCTTGTTTGAGGTTTTGAATAAATTTGGAATTCCCCCTAATTTCTGTTCTTGGCTTCAAGTGTTATACACTAGACCTCCTGTGAAAATTCACTGTAATGGTCTTTCTTCTGCTGCTTTTTCAGTTGGGATGTGGCACGAGACAGGACTGCCCCCTTTCCCCCTCTTCTATTCAGTTTATATCTGGAACCCCTTCTCCAGCATTTACAACTTTCCTCAGCCATCCAAAGCATTTTGATTTTGGGTGGGAGATATAAACTTTCTGCATATGCTGATGACCTGCTCCTTCATGTGGCAGACCCGGTATACTCCATTTCTCCAGCACTGGCTGACATTGAGGCTTTTTCTAATATAGCAGGTTACATGTTAAATCTGGAAAAAACTCAGGTTATGCCCCTCAATGCCTATATCCTTAAGCAAGATATAACTACTCTAGGTCTAGCCTGGGAACCCAAGGCTCTCAAATATTTGGGTGTTTTTTTTTGCCCCATCATCTTTTGGGCTTAGTTTCCCTGAACTTCCCATCCCTTCTGCAGACCATCAAAGCTGATTTGACAAGATGGGCCTCTCTTCCTATGGCTCTCTATGGTCATTTCAACATTCTTAAGATGAACGTCCTACCCCAACTACTTTATCTGGTGGGTATACTGGGAGTATACCTCCAAAAGGCTTAATTTATCTCTTTTAATGCCTCCTGAACCACTTTCTCTGGAAGGAGGAGGCAGTTCGATGAGCCTACTCTAAACTTACTTTCCCCCATGATAAAGGTGGGGTACCTCTTCCCATTTTTATCTTTATTAGGCTTTACATGCTGCTAAGTTTCTATGATGGGGATCCACTACAGTGGATTTGAGTGATGTGGGCTATTCCCCGCTTTGGCTCCATATTGATTCTGTCTTATGTAGGAAAGCAGGCAATTCGCTGGCATGCTGGGAAGGAAGGAGGAGTGACGTCTGAATGTGAAGCTCCACACTATGCTAAGGCGGAGAGGACGCCAATCTACCATGCTGAAAAAAAACTCTTTTTAAAGCATTGAATGCTTCCTTTGATCACCGAACATGGCAAAATGTTGCTCGTTTTCTTGTGAGGTGAAATACATTAAAAAATAAACTCCTTGCCGCATTGAGCTTTACCTGTCCAAGTTGTTGCTGATCTTTTGAGCTGCTTTCTTTTTTTACATGTCTACACCTTTTCTCCTTGGATGTCTCAACCAGTAAAATCAAAAGAGCTTGTGTGAGTGAAGTGAACAGGCTGACATTCCTATGTGTTTTTTGAGTATTTTCCACAAAAGTAAACACAATACCTTGGCATCTCAGGTGCTCCAGAAGAGTTAACGGTGCTTTTCATTGAGCCAGAGTAAATGGGTACCTGAAGGAGCAATCGCCAAATGCGGAAACCAAAAACACTGACACAGAAACAATAAACATTCAGGAGCTGGGTTAAAATCTTAAAAATCTTTGTGCTATGGTTTATTTACTGGGTCAGCATTTTTCCTGAATTTGTGCTCTGTTCTTTTCTTCTACACGGTGGTGTTAGATACTATGGAGAAACTGTATCCAAAAAAACAAAGATAGTAGGAGAGGAAAGAAAAACTGCCAGAAATCTTCCATGAAGAGGACAAACATCTCTCTGCCAACTACAGTAAACTTCTTGGTTAAATTTTGAATATTCTTGGATTTGTTGAAGATGCATTCTTTAAATGACTGAAACTTAGCCATTGCACCCCTCCCCCCAGGCACTTGAGCATATGTATTCATATTGACTTTAAGAACTGCAGTTAAACACCATTAAGAAGTGTAATGGAAATATTTATGTCTAAAAGTTTATTGTGCACCAAGGAGCTTAGCAGCTTTATCAAAGATAGTTGCCTTCACTCATTGCATTTTTTTTTGGTAGAGGACATTTGGACAATACCATAAGTTACAAATACAGGGGAAGGGCTCCCATAACAGTCTTGAATCTGGGTTTTCTGCTAATTTTGCTTTACCCTGAAATTCTGAAAAGGTTTGAACTTATGCAAAATTGCCAAATATGTTTAATTTAACTTCTAAAGTGAGCAGATGATTACCAGGAAAAAAGGAACAAAGAAATCCCAACACAAAGCAAAGGAGACAGATTCTGAACACAGTACAGAAATCAGACATTAAGAAATAAGAAGGAAATCTCAAAATAAGGAAGGTAGAAGCACCAAACAAATAAATAAGCCCACTACAGAAACACAGCGCAAGAAAAAGATAACATATTTTTTCCACACCCATTACAGATCTCACACTTCCTATGTCACCTATACAGACTCCTGATAAACAAAAAATATCATATCAGGATATACTAGTACAAGAGGTGAACATTCCTCCCATTAACTTGGATGCAACACCAACGGCTGACCAAACTGAAATTCTGATAGAAAAAATTTGGGCTCACTGTGTTCCAGTCAAATGGCAGAAAAAGACCAAGAGCAAGAGCCACCTTCTTAGGCTAAAGTTATACTAAAAGAAATTATCGAAATAAAAGAAAAAATGATCTTCCTGGAAAAAATGACTCCAGATATTGATACTATAAAGGCAACATTGTCCAGTATGTATACCGAAATAAAACAAATAGGGAAAAAATTCATGAAATAGAAAAAAGAACAGCAATAAATGAAGAGGACATTTCCAAATTAAAACAAATAAATCAACAACAAGACACCCAGAAGAAAATGATGCATGAGAAAATCATAAATGTAAAGACTAGATCTTGAAGAACGAACATACTGTAAGGATTCTCAGTATCCCGGAAAAATGGGAGCAACATTCTACACCTAATAAAATAATGGATGAAATCATTGCTCTATTTATGGACTTACCAATTGATTCAATAAAAATTGAATATGACCGTATTCATAGAGCATCAAGGCAGCAACCGGGTGATGACCAACCTCCATGTGTGATGATTGTGAAATTCATGAAAACTGAGGACAAAACTAAACTAATGTCTGTGGTCTTCCAAAAGAAGAAAATTGCATTGAATGGAGCCACGATTAATATTTATCAAGATCTCCCCAATGAAGTAATCATAGAATGAAAAAATATGCATACATTAGAATCACAATTTGGAAAAAAAGGCTATAAATTGGCCATTTATCCTACAAACAAATTGAGAGTTTTTATCAAAGACAACCAGTGGACATATTCTTCACCAGCAGAAGCTGAGAAAGACTTGTTGCACTACATTCCTGATTTTTTGAAAGAAATATTCACTGTAATAAATGGGGGGAGAGAGAGATGGAAAAAAAATAACGATGTCAATGTTGCCACGAGGTAATAATATAGGATAGTCTATGTAAGTAAACCATGGCATTGAGTTTAGGTATGAAACCTTAAGAAATTGCTAATTAAGGGTTTTACATTGGGAGCCAGATATTCAAAAATGGGCCAAAGGTCAGCACAACCCCGGTGTAGCAAAAAACAACTGTGCCATGGTGCAGTGACTACAATATTCAATGGTTGCACACTGCAACATGTGCCAGCGCAACACAGCTGAATATTGCAGGGATGTGCTATGGCACAGTCAGACATGCACATGGGAGCAACCCGACATGTGCCATAGTGCAACCAGGGATGCGCAAGGGGCAGATGAAGATGCACCAAGGCACAGAAGGGCCAGCCACAGGCACAGCAGGGAGCAAGACACCTAGAAGGGGAGGACAGTGAGGGGAGGTGGTGGAACCAGGCCAGGTACAGTGGCAGGGATGCACAGCTGGGTCACAGATGACTACCGCCCATGGAGCGCAGACATGCAGCCAGCCACCCACCCCCAGCACTAGAGCAGTGGATGCATAGAATAGGTGGCACCAGTGTCCAAGGATGAGCTGCCAATGGCCACCCCTCACTGGACAGCATGCCCCTGTCCACCCAGACCACAGCAAGCCACAACCTGGTACATGGCACCCAACACACACACACACCACACAGCCTGTACAGCCAGCCCATGACCTCCCAAGCACAGCCACTGACTGAGGGGCAGGTCACCACCATGCACGGCCCACACAACAACACAGGTGCACCACACAGCCACCCACCACACCACTGCAGCACTCGCCAGCTGCAAAGCAGACACAGACAGAGATGGGTAAGCATGTAAAATATGCATTAAACATGTAGAAACTGTACAAAACATGGGATAGGGCAGGTGAGTGAGGGATGGGGACAGGGGACAGGGTCTGTACAGTGGACCGGAGAAGGTAGGGGAAGGGAGGTCAGGGGCAAGAAGGGGGTACAGTGCCCACTATGGACGACCATGGCCTGCCATCTGGTGCCTCCCCCTGCGCCGGTCCCTCAGCAGAATCTTCTGCATCTGGTCCATGATTTCCATGGTGGTGGATGTAATGAGGATGATTTGTCACAGGTGACAGTAGAGTTGCAGCTGCGATCCTTCCAGTCACCTAAGGCAAAGGAAGAGACAGGTGATCAGTGCACGTCCATAGCACCCAAGCCCACCCACTGTGCGCAGCGGACAGTGGGAACACACACCCCTGGAGTGGCACACTGGCCACCTACAGTGGGTGGGCCAACAACTGCAGCCATCTCGGCATGCCACTACAGTGCACAGTGCCGGACACCACTGCCCAAGGGACACCTGACCACACAGTGGTAGGCAGATGGCATAGTGCTGCAGCAGAACCACAGCAGCTCTGGTGGCAGCCAGATGCACACCTGGCCTACCAACAACTGCCACACATGTGCAATGGATGCCCCATGGTGCCATGCACACTGCACCATGTGCTGCACACAGCTGACATGGTACATGTGACCATGGCCATAACCCCACCCTGCTGACCATGCAGTACAGTGTTGCAGGAATGAATAGTGCCTACCTGCCCACCATGGTGCTGCATGCACCGGTCCTGCAACTGCTTCTTCGCCACCACTGGATCAAGCACCCCCTGCCGAAGGGCCCGCCAGGTGCCCCTGTTGCCCTGGCATGTCATCTATCCTCAGGCCCTAGGACAGGAACCCAGACAGGCACACATGCTGTCTGTGCTAGTGCAGAAACAAAATGGTACCCAGTAGCACATGTGCACAATGTGCGTGGGATGCGTGCCTCTTGTATGGTTGCGCGGCATCCAGCAATCACGCATCACTGGAGATTCGCGACATGGGTGTGGCCACACCGGCACATGTAGTGGAGTCCCAAGGTGGCATAGGGCAGGGTAGGGGTCCGAGATCAGCACGTGCAATGTGCGCATGGGTGCCATAGGGCCCACATCACATAGTGAGCAATAGGGCATATGGTGTGCCTTGCTTCATGGGCCCTATAGTGCCTGACCATTGTAGGCCTAATGGTGCCTGGGCACCATAGGCCTAATAGTACCTGAGCGCCATGGGCCCTATAGCACCTGGGCACCATTAGGTCTATGGTGCATTAGGTACTATGGCCCCGATAGCTCTCCTAGTGCACCGTGTGCAATAGGTGGTAGCATATGCCACAGCACATGCATAATGTGAGCTGCACACTGCGCATGTCACTGCATTGTGCCACAACATGTGCCAGAGCAATTCCATTGTGCAAGGCACAAGTATGGCATATTCTTCCGTCACATGCAAATGAGCTCATCAGCATTTCTGCAGTGCAGTGGGGATATTTGCATGTCATTACCATTGAGCAGCAACTCATTTGCATGTGTTGCTGCTATAAAGGCACTGCACAACAGCACAGGCCATGGACCAGTATTGCAACCATCTGAGGTAAGTTGCGCCTGCCGTGGGGACAGCCAGCACAGCAGGATGGATGGGGTGGGCTGCTGCAGCCAGTAACCACATGTCCATGTCCACAGGTATCAACATGTCAGAACATGAAAAGGGTGAGGTGCATAGGCCTGCCTGCAAGCACAGGCCCAACTTTACAAAGGTGGAAGCTGATGCCCTGTTCGAGGTATACCTCGACAGGGAGCCATTGCTGAGTGGCACCACTGGCACACTGCAGGCCAGGGCCATGGCCTGGGTGAAGGTGGCAGCAGCCGAGAACCAGCAGGGCAACCACCAGCGATCTGCACAGTAGTGCAGGAAAAAGGTAGGCACTGACAAATGCAGGATAAAGGAGAAGGTGGTGGCCATACAGGCTGCCAGGACAGCCACTGGTTGGGGCCAGGCTACTGTGCCACAGCTCACAGCACAAGAGGAGCTGGTGGTGGCCACCATGCAGTGAAGTGCAGTGGAGGGTGTGTCAGGCTGTGGCTTCCAGACTGGAGGGAGCCCATCACTGTATGGTAGGTATGCCAGGGGGATGGCTGGTACAGCGGCACTGGCACATCTGCTTTCTCTTACAGCACCAGCATGCCAGCATGCAGTGGCAGAGGCACCTGCGGCTGCCATGAGGACAGGCCCAGCCCAGGAGGACCAGCCATCCACCTCCACAGGCCATTTCAGCTGCAGCACACCACTGCTGTCCAGCCAGATGTCCTGGGCATGGTGGCAGACGAGGCCCTGACTGTGATCCAGCAGAATGCTAGCCATAGAGTGCTCTGTGTGGAGACACAGATTGGGGTGGGGTCTGACACTGATGATGATATCACCATCATCCTGGACAGCAAGGGTGTTGTCATGGGGAGACACCCATACCTACCACCTTCACTGGCAGTGTGGCCAGTGGCCTGTCAGCAGTGGAACAGCTGCCCGCTGCTGCCCCAGGGTCTGCTGTGTGGACAGGCACTGTGGCACTGGGTGGTGGTGGTGCAACTGCCCAGGTGCTGGCCAGCGCACAGGGGCCAGAGGGGTGGCAGCAGCAGACAGCTGGGACAGGAGCTGCTAGGCACAGCATCTGCTGCTGGCATGCCTGACAATGACCTACCCCATGGGGAACCAGCTGTGTAGTGTCCACCTAAGTGGGGGGCTGTGCAGTGTGGTCGTGCACCACTGGTGGGACGGCAACATGCCCATGCACCCCTAGGTGTTGACCTGTTGACTGAGCACACCTGTTTGCTGTGGGCCTCCATGGAGCAACAGGTACTGCTCATAGCTGGGGTGCATGCACTCTGCACAGTGGTGCACCAGGCAGCCGAGTAGCATGAGAGGGGCACCTTGCAGGTCCTAGAGGCCATACAGTGCCTGCAGGAGGACATGCCCGCATCCCTGGACCACATAGTCAATGCGATCTGGGTTGGACTTGCACCACTGGCTGCCACAGGGCATGGCCACCAGCTACAGTCACCATGGAGTGCACTGTCCACCCCACAGACCCAGCGTCTGGTGACACCCTCAGTGTCGATGCTGGGCTCCACTGTCAGCATTGCAGGCATGCCTGGGTGAGCCTGTTTGGTGCCTATGGACCCCTGTGAGGACCCAGTCATGGTCCCTTGGTTTGACCCCAGGGCAGTCACAGACCCCCATGGTCATTGAGCAGTCTGTGGCTGCTGAGCAGCCATGGTGCTGGCACCCACATGTCCATGGCTGCCATGTGTCCACTTGGCGGACCTGATGTGCGCGCCACTCTGTCTGCTGTCTGCTGCTACCACTCTGCGTGTACCTAAGTGATATTGTGTGTGTGTGCATGACACAGTCGTGGCACCTGTGTGATGCACCACACACTGCCCTTGTGCACACCCACCCAGCTGCTGTCCCAGTTTGGTGAGTGCATAATGATGGCAACACAGTGCCGGATGCACCTATGCACTGACACCCTGCATCTGATCCATGCCACATGCTGGCACCTGGGCACATGTCTGTGGGTGCCAGTGTGCATATGTGTGTGTGTGTGTGTTGCTGTTCAGTGCTGCATGGTGTTGTGTGTGGCTGTGTGGCTGTGTGGCATGGCCCCCCAACCCTGCCACATGCCTGTGTGTGCGTGCCTGTGGCCATGCCCACCCATGTCTGTGTGCCATGCCAATGTGTCTGTTCAGTGCATGGGGGTTCCTCCAGCTACCTGTGTGCACCATAGTGTTCCTGTACGATCTTGTCCCGATGCTGGCATGCCATCCTCAGGAGCCGGGAATCCCTCTGCTGGGGGTGGCTGCCCACCACCCCCAGCTCATTGCCAATGTCACCCCCACTGCTGTCCTCCTCTTCAGCCTCAATGGCTAGCCCACAGTCAATTGCCATGTTGTGCAGCATGCAGCAGGCCAGGAATAGGCCACAGGCCTTAGAGGGGCTGTACTGTAAGGCACCGTGAGACCTGTCTAGGCAATGGAAATGGCCTTCAGCATCCTAAACACACACTCAATGATGTTCCACATGCTGGTGTGTGCCTCATTGTACTGGTCCTCTGCTGGGGATGATGGGTGCAAGTAGGGTGTGAGCAGCCAGGGCCTTAGTGGGTACCCACTGTCACCTGTGTGGACAGATAGATGGTTAGCCTGGTGTCCTCTGTTGCTGTGATCCTTGCCCATCCCTGGTGCTCCTACAAGCGTACCTGACCTGCCCACCCCTCCCATGACCTGTTGTACCCAGCTGCCCATGATCTTGCCATATTCACCCACTAGATGGCCCATGGGGATGTCCCCACTCTTGAACCTGGGCACAGTGCTGAGCCGTGCTAGCTGAAGGAGTCATGTGCACCCCCAGGGTGTCTGGCACAGACATTGGTTATGCGCTCCCTGGCATCGCACACCACCTGGCAGTTGATACTGGGGTAGCCCTTTCTGTTCACATATGATACCCCCTCTGGGCCAGGTGGCATGCAGATGCCCACATGGGTGCAGTCAATGGCTCCTAGCATGCCAGGCATCCGTGCTACCCTGTGGAACTCCTGCATGGTTGCTGTATGCTCTGCCTGTGTGCTGGGGAAATGAATGTATTCTGCAGCATGTGGCAGCAGGCATTGAGGACTTGTGTGAGGAGTCATGATGTGGCAGACTGGGTTATGCCTGTGGTGTCCCCTGTTGGTCTCTGGAAGGTGCTCGTGGTGAGCAGGTACGTGATAGCTGTCACCTTTTTTTCCACTGTCAGGACGTGACTCTGTCTATTGGGTGCCTACATCTCTTCACTGCACAGCTCACAGAGCTGCCTCAGAATCTCCTGGTTCAGGTGATACCAGACCACAATCTCTGTGTTGGGGTGGGTCTCAAAGCTGATGCGGGGCCAGTACCGCCTGTTCTGGGCATACCACCGACAGACCCTTCCACGGCCATATCACTCTGCCTACTGTCTCCTTACACCACTCATTATGGCCTCCATCTGAAATACTGCACTGGCCATGGCACCTGTTGTCCTGTCTCTCCCTTGGTGTCCCGCTTCACTGAACCACTTGATATTGTGCGGCAGGGCCTGTCGGTCTGCTGGACTCCCTCCTGTGCCACCTGCCTCTGGCTGTCAGTCACTTGCAACCTCTGTTCCCTGCCCCTGTGGGTGTCTGTGTCACTCCCTTCAGAGTCTGGTGGCTCTTACTCCCTCTCACTCTCTCACTGTCACTCTGTCACCCTACCTCTCACACACTCTCTCTCTCTGTCTCTCTGTCTCTCTCTCGCTCTCTCTATGTCTCTCTCTGTCTCTCTCTCTCTCTCTCTCGCTATGTCTTGTTCTGTCTCTCTCTCACTCTCTGTCTGCCTGTCTGTCTCTCTCTGTATTCCTCCCCTCTGGCACTAGCGCCATCCCCCTGCTTTCTCCCTGTTTTTATAGGCTCAAGTCTGCTTGACACATCTGGCTGTTGATCCTCACTTGCGCCATGGTTTGGGAGTTGAATATTGCACTGTGCTGCATATTCATGGGTACGCCCCCTGCCATTGCACATGCATTTATTACACTTGTGCTTTGGCACACTGCTACTTGTGCTATGCAATGGCTCCCACTGAATATCACTCAATGGCGCATTCTCGCAGTTGCGCATGCACAACCCAGTTGTGTCATTCGCAACTGCTTTGAATATCCAGGCCCGTGTTTTTTGTTCTCCTCCTTTCTCTTCTCCTTCTTTCATTCCCTCCCTTATGATTTTTCTTTTTTTTTACAGATAGTGTTCTATGATGATTAACAAGGTTCTAAAACCAACAAAGAATTTACTATATTAGGGAGCTCATTAGGGAGTTCATAATTTAGTTCAGGATAAGGGCCAGAATGAGATACTCAGTTAAACCCTGATGGAAAGTAACTTCATATAAAAGGTAATAGGTAGAAAGACAGATTCAACTAGTAGTGGGGGTGATGAACAATGGGGCATCAGAATAAAGCCACCCAGTTTGTTGACACCTACAGGTGTCATAGACAAGATGTAAGCAGGGGTAATAGACTAATAATTTGGACACATAATGCAGTCAGACTGGGAACAAAACAAGATTTATGCAACTTGTATAAACAGATTAGGGAAAAAAGTAAATCACAATTAATAAATACAAAGGAAAAAAAACAGGTGGGCTAGAAAAAGGTGAAAGACAATTAAACTTATTGATTCCACAGATAACATGATGTCTCATGGTATAAAGAATTCTCCTTAAATCATCCTTTCTTCTATAAATATTAATGGGATGAACAATATCAAGAAAAGAGATATGGGTGCACTGTATGCAAAAAATAACAATGTTCAAATACTAAATTTAGGAACTCATCTGAGCAAATTTCATTTTCTTCTGGTACTTCAGATAGTAGAGGGGTGGCCATATTAATTGCCAAAGGAGTAGACTTTAAGTTTACCCAACAATGGAAGAATTATGAAGGGAGAAGTATCCTAGTTAAAGGATTATTATAGGGAACAGAAGTGGTTTTGGGATCTATCTATTGTCCATTTGTTGCCTATTCTGTCTTTCTGAACATAATAATGAAAATGTTACAGGAATCAAATACAACAAACATTATTTTAAGTGAAGATTTGAATGCTTTAATATCACCAGAGAAAGACAAATCGTCTAATATATAGATTACATAGATTACATAGATTACATAGACAATACTAAGCATAAAGACATTTGTCCGTGAGCTCGCAAGTAACACCTAATTATATCCTTTTATATTCTTCCTTACTAAGAATTTATCTAGCTGTGTTTTAAATTCCTGCATTGTAATGCTTTCCACAACCTCCCCCTGGTAGCATATTCCAAATTTCCATCACCCTATTACTTAACCAGTATTTCCTTCTATTTGTATTATATCTATCTTTTACCAATTGGTAACAATGAGCTCTAGTGTCATATGTTTGAGCCCTTTTAACCAAGCCCAACAGGTTCTATAAGTTAGTATTGGTCAATGCCCTATAAATCAAACACATATCACCTCTCATTCTATGATATTCCAGGGAATACAGCTCCAAATCCTGCAGTCTCTGCTCATAATTCAATCCATCCAATCCCTTGATTCTCTTTGTAAGTCTCCTCTGCACCCCCTCCATCAGTGCAATATCCCTCCTCTTATACGGGGCCCAAAACTGGACACAGTACTCCACGTGGGGGATGCACCAATGCATTATACAGGGGCATCACAATCTGCCTATCTCTACTTTTTATGTGTCTCAATATACAGAGTGTTATACTACCAGCCTTTTTAATAGCTGTATTACAGTGTAAGCGAAAACCAAGATCATTACTGACCATAACCCCCAAGTCCTTCTCTTCATCCACTACTTTTAGTACAGATCCACCTAAGTTATACTGGAATTTGTTATTTTTCTTGCCAAGGTGCATAACATTACACTTTTCGATGTTAAAAATAGATTGTTTCTGGGAGGCCCATGTGTCTAAACTATCCAGTGCTGTTTGTAGGACTAGATGTTCTTCCCAGTTATTTACTGGACTCCCAACCCTAGTGTTGTCTGAAAATTTAGACAACCAGACAGCTGTATGCACTTGCATGGATGAAATATACATATTAAACAAACATGGTCCCAAGACCGAGCCCTGGGGACACCACTTGTCACTCCAACATTACCAGAGTATTCACCTTTTACACAGACTTTCTGGACTCTGTCAGTAAGCCAAGCCTTCACCCATGTTTGTATCAAAATTGGTATATCCAAATCATAAAGTGCTTTAACAAGCTCCCCATGGGGTACTTTATCAAAGGCCTTTGCAAAGTCCAGGAAGATCACATCCACTGCATTACTCATATCCATGGCCTTACCAACCTTGTTATAAAATTCCAATAAGTTAGTTTGGCATGATCTTCCCTTGGTGAATCCATGCTGGGTCATGTCTATCCTACCTGTCCTCTCGATATATTCCATGATACAATCCTTGATTATACCCTCCAGAATCTTACCAAGCATGGAGGTTAGACTAATAGGTCTATAATTTGAGACCTCCTGCCTACAACCTTTTTTATATATGGGTATAATCACAGCTTGCCTCCATGCCTCAGGAACCTCACCAGTGTCAATACTTTCCTGAAAAAGGTAAGTTACTGGCTCCACTAGTAATGTTGCCATTTCTTTAATCATCCTTGGATGAATCCCATCTGGTCCCTGTGCTTTATTTGGATTAACCTTCTGCAATCTCATAAGTACTTCAGCTGGGTCTATCTTTGGGGCCTGTCCTCTATGTCTAGTTTTCCTATTATCCCATGAAGTTTGGAGACCTTTGCCAAAGACCGATGAAAAGTATACATTATATTCCTCCGCAAGAGCCTTATTTTATGTTATAATATTCCCATCTTGCATTTTAAGGGGTCCTATGGTTTTATTTTTCTCTTTTTTATTATTTATATATGAATAAAAAGTTTTGTAATTATCATGGACCTTTGCTGCTATTGTATACTCGTATTCTCTTTTGGCCTGGGCTATAGCCTTTTTTGCTATTTTAAGATTAATCCTATAAAATTCCCAGCCTTCTTCCATATTATTATGTCTTGCTAGATGGTATGCTTTATTTTTGTTTTTAATTAATCCCTTTATAGATTGGGTTATTCAGGGTGCAGTTGGACTTGTAGACTCCTTATATTTGTTTCTGATTGATACATGTCTTGTAAGTAAGCCATTTATAGCATTTGTTAATTTTACCCACATTTGATCTACTGTCTGGTTCTTGAACTCAGATTTCCAGTCCCATGTTTCCAGGTCCTGTCTCATCTGTGCAAAATTTGTAGCATTATATCGACGTATCACTGTAGTACCCCCATTATCCCCTAGCTTACCAGAGTGTTCAAGACAGTAGATTGGCACACTTGATGTCAGATTTCTTAAATACACATACTTTATGTGACCTGTGGTGGATTCAACACCCACATAAAGAGGCCTATACATGTCTGGCCAAACATTTAAGTACCTATTCAAGAACTGATTTCTTTCTGATCAATAAAGATTTAATGAAAAATATAAAAGCATCAAGAAATCAAGGAAATAAGCATAAACATCCATACCCTTATTTCTATTAATTGTATTCCATCAGTAGAAAGACATAAACTTCCACAATGGAGATTCAATAATATTTTATTAAAAGATCCAGAATTTGTGACTATGATTAAAACACAAATTCAGAATTTTGAGAATTGAACTATCAAGAGAAACAAAGTATAAGTCCAGTATGGTATGCTTTCAAAGCAACCATAATGGCCAAATAATCTCATACCAGATCAGAATTAGGAAAAGTTAGAAAATGAAATAGTTTAAATCAGAGTATTATGGATTTACGGCAACAAATATTCAATGGATCTAATACTGCTAAAATAACCCTGGATCAGAAAATTTTGGAAAAGAAAAAATGTTACTAGAAGAAGTGGAAAACATGCTTTAAAACTAAAGAACAAACCACACCATCATGCAGATAAAACTGGTAAATTATTAGCTTACTTTAAAAAAACAAACAAAAGGAATTCAATACAGTTACCAACATCTCAAACAAATATGATCAAACCTTGACTAAAGACATGGAAATTGCTGAAGTATTTTTAGACTATTACAAAACAATATATAATAGAAAATATGAACATAATTTAAATGAATACAACATTTATCTGAATAACTCAAACATTACCAAAATCCAAATTCAATTAACAAAATTTGAAAGAACAGATATAATAGATTCCATCAAGGCAATAAAAACAACTGCACACCAGGACCAGATGGGTACACTGCCAAATTTATAAAGTTCTATTTGGAAAGAATTAATTAATTTATTTATTTAGTTTTTGTTGACCAGGTAAGTGCACTAGAAAATCCTGCCTATTTTCAGGCATGACCCAGGGAGGGGATACAGATGAATGCCAACTGACCTTGAACCAGATTAAGCTGTTGATGGTATTTTTAGTGAATGAGGGAATTTGCTAGGACACCGGGAATTTCCTACTTTCGATAAGTGCCATGGATTTTAACATCCACCTGAAATACCACCAATCCAGGCAGATGGGACCACGGTTTTAATGTCTCATCCAAAAGACAGCATCTCAGAAGTGCAGCACCCTCTCATGCTGCACTACAGTGTCAGTACTGGGATATTAACCCAAGTGCCAGATGTGGGAACTGAACCCATAGCCCTCTGATCTCCTGGCCTCAGAGGTGAGTGTGCTACCTTCTGAGCCACTGACACTAATACCATGGCTGTCCATAATAGCAGAGGAAATGGCTAAAGGAGAGCCAATTCCAACCACCTTCTATGAAGCAAATATAATACTCATTCCAAAAGAGAAAAAAGATCATATAAACCCAGATAATTTTCAGCCTATTGCATTACTTAATACTGATTACAAGATTTTTGCCAAATTAATAGTACTCATAATACATGATTACATTCCAGAGATCATTCAACCAGAACAGGAAGTTTTTATTAAAAATTGAAATATCTTTATTGGATTATCTGAAGTTCAAATTGCCATTTCATATGTTTCCAAAACTGACAAAGAAACAATAGCCATTGCTCTTGACACAATAAAAGCATTAGACTTGTTAAACTGGGACTACATGTTTACAGTATTAGATACTTGTAATTCTTAACAGATTATCCAAACATCCATCAAAACTTTATATTTAAAACCAATGGCAATTTTAAAATTAATCAGTACAGATCTAAACCATTAAATATGACAAATAGAGTCAGACAAGGTTGTCTTTGTCTCCACTGTTGTTCATAATTAGTTGGAACCATTTTTTTTAAATTATATTCAAAACAATAAACATCTAATAGGTATTGATATGAAAGGTAGTCAACTTAAACTTAACGTATATGCAGATGATATTATGGTCTTCCTTACCAATCTGATAATGTAATTTTTTCCTTGTGAAAGAATTTAATATATTTTCCAAATTCTCAGGTTATGAATTAAATAAAAGTAAATCAATTATATTACCTATCCAAATGTCAAACCGCCACTGGATTACGCTTAATGATATGAAACTTGATAACACCATTAAACATTTGGGAATTTATATAACTAATAACACTGAAAATACTATTTCAACAAATTTAGCATTTGTCTCTGATAAAATTAATAGACTACTAAATAACCGGAGAACAAATCATTATCAATTTGGGATTGAATAGAAACTTTAAAAATTATGATTATGCCATTACTTTGTATACTTTCCAAGGGACTCTTGGAGAAATTTCAATTTCATGGCTCAAACAAATGAAGTGGAAGTTCAAAACAATTTTGTGGAGAGGTAGCTCTCCACGAATTGCATGGGATAAACTTATAAGAATAAGGGCAGAAGGGGGAATGGGATGTCCAGATCCTTTGATATACTATCAGTCAGTTAAAATTAAACAAGTACTAAATTGATCATTTTGGGAAAACATTTAAACAAATAATAAACTACCCTTAAAGTATTCAACAATTATTAAATTTAGAAAACAATAACATTTAAATTCAAGATCTATTGATCCAACCTACAAAATTCCGCTAAATGCAAAACACTATTATAAATGCACATTACAAAATAATAACTAAATGGCTCGACTGCTATCCTAATAATATCATTTTACTATCACAGATTGAAGAACATGATAAAATAAAGAATGGGCTAATATCTGATGTAATTTAAAAATCAGATTTGATAAAACTTGATTTAAATATTTGGCTGGACACATTAACCAACAATAAGTTATCCAATGGGAAGAATTCAGAGATCCAAAAAGGTACAAATAAGTAACATAAGAATGACATTTTTATTTTTAAGTACAATTTATCAAAAATCAATAGTGCCAAAAACTGCAAAAGTACATGATAGATATTTTTTGATATAAATAAGGCCTTACAAATATATCAGTTAGGTAAAGGCAGAATAATAGCTTGGTGTTACCACAAAACTAATAAAGTATCATGTAAAAAATAAGAAAAAATACTCTTGAAAACAAATAAAAAATGGGAAATGGAACTTAGCCAAGAGCAAAGTAACTATAACTGGGTGCCAATTCAAATTAAAGCAAATAAACTTTATACGTATGCAATAAAATAAATCCATTTGATACAAAATCATACACCGTGTGTATATTACACCACATAGACTAACCTTTTTTAACCCTCAAAATAAAGAGACATGTTGGCACAATTGTGATTTAAATGAAAAAATTGATCATTTTCATTTATTATGGAACTGCCTGAAAATATATCAATGGTGGGTTAACACAAATAATGAAGTAAATAAAATAATATGTAAACAAATTCCCCTCGACCCACACATACTTATTTTAAATGATTTCAAGAAATTAAAATTAAGCCCTTGCAACAACAAATTCTAGCATTAGCAACTATAACAACAAAAATAATGATTCTAGCAGAATGGAATACACCTGGTTTATCTGATTGGAATTTGCATAAATGGTGTAACAATATGAAAGACTATTTATTAATGGAAAGATTAACTGAACATATAGGGCCAGATATCCAAAACTTTGCCCCAGGGCTAAATTAGCACTGCCCGGCTGGCAAACTTTGCCCAGAGCAAAAACATAGCTATATTCAAAAGGAAATAACCCGGTGCAAAACCAGCAAAATATAGCAAGCTAAGGAAGCCGGGCAAACAGGCCCAGGAGTGCTGGGCAAAAATTGCCTGGTATTAAGACAACACTGAATATAGCCTTTAAGACAGCACTGAATATAGCAATCAGACAGAGGCAGTGCAAACACCCACAGAAACAAAGTGTTAGAGGTGTAAGCAGCTATCCAGGAACACGTGAAAGCCAAATAACCCTGCCAGACACAACTGCAGTACTAGTGAATGACATGGAATAACCTGGACCCACAAGTGAAACCAGAATACCACAGAACACTGTCAAATCCCAAGTCCCCCCCAAAAAGACACAGGACACAGGAATGTCAAGCATAACAAAGTATAATTCAAAAAGGAACAGGTAAGGCACAAAGGCAACAGGAACAAATGTACAGAAAAACAAAGCAAAACATAGCAGAACACAGTATGCAAAAATAAAGGAATAATGCATGACAGGGTGTGTGTCGTGCTGGGATAATGCCATGCCTGGGGGGGTTGGGCATGAGTACGTCCAATACCCCAGGGTGCTTCCATTATCCCAAATAACACACACCCTGAAACTCTGATTATTATACAATGGCTCGTTGTTATATATAAAATAAAATAATTAAAAAATTGTTTTATTAGTGTGGAAAATATTTTGTTTCTTAAGAGGAGATGCAAAAAAAAGCTCTAGCTCCAAAAATCAACAAGTTCATCATCAAAAAATCATCTCCAGGTTCACAGTGCTGAGACTAGACCTGTGGCATCATGCTGATAATGCCATGGCTCCAGCTCCAAAATGACCAATCACAGTCAAGATTCTTTCTTGCCATTGAATAATGGGGTACAACACAAAACATAATGAAAGGGAAAAAGGCAGGCTTAACAAAGGGACTGAAAACAATGAGGAAAACAACAGCAACAGTGCAAAAAGGCAATTATGTACAATATTTACAGTGGAATGGGGAAAGAATGTGGAAGGAGAGGGATGCGGACATAGGAAGCAATGGAGGAAATAGGATGGCAGAAATAGGGCTAGGACAGTGGCCAGGGACAGGAAGCAGGATAACAGAATGGGAGGTAGGAGTTAGTGTGGGCAGGTGCTGGCAGAGATGACTTCAGGATGGCTGCAACCCATCTTGTTTCAGCAATCAACACAGCCTGCTGTTCTATAAGCATGCGCTGTTGCCGCACCACACCCTCCTCAACAGCTCATCCCTGCCTTTAGCCTCTTCTGGACAGGCTGGCCCACAGTGATGCCCGACATGGACCTAGAGGAGAAAGGGGACCATATCAGGACATGACAATGACATAAAGGCACCATGTGTCACCACATGATGGACAGCATGCCCCAACAACCGTGCCCATGTGCCAGTACAGAACAAACCACAATGCACACTGACATGTGTCTGCAGGGCAGTATGTAACAGGCAGCATGCACCACCAAAATGTACATGGACATGCATAGATGTATGCTGAGAAACCTAACACAGTGGAATCCAGCCAGCACAGTGGCGTGCAGACTGTAACAGTACAAACAGACAGCCACCCCCTGAGATGCGAACAAGTGGACACCGAATGACATGCACATGGGATGACACATGTTGGGACATGCTGCCCACAGTCACACAGCTATGATACACAACACAGATGACACCCACTGGAGAAGGTGCCACAGCCACAACCAGGTGTGTAACCAGACATGCCTGTTCTGTACCCCCCACAACAGTGGCCCACCCTCACTTCTGCCCGCCACAAGAACTGTACAGACTCAGCCAAACTGCCACCCACAATGCCATAACATAGCAGCTGTACAAATGATGTCAGGAAGCCCTGAACAGGTGGGTGACTGACATAAGTGCGGAACAGTGGCAAGTGACATAGATAGAGACTCGACATGGACCACAGAGACCCAATGACCACAGAGGACAACACTGGCAACAGTACAGTAGGGACTGCAGGACAGGTACACAAGCAGTACACAACCAGGGAAAGTGCCAATGCCACCCATTGCCACAACAGAAGGATGAGGAACCCACACTGGTGAAGAGCATGGCATGGGGCTGTGCCACCACCCAAAGCAGCAGCACCTTGAAGACACACATGCAAGAAGACACAGACATGTGGAACAGGGACACAGGCCATGGTCCACCAGTGGCAGGGCAGCGGTAGGTCAATGATATGCACAGGATAGTGCCACCCTGGTGGCCAAGGCATGGCGAGGCACACACACCCACTTGTGGGAGCAGCACCTGCCACAGTGTCAGACACCCAGCACACCATGCTACCACAGAACTACCCCTGCAGCACACCTGCATAACCTATGCACAAACTCCATGCACTGCAGGGACTGAGGGACAGCACCCTGTAGGGAACAATGGCCCCCACAACACAACTGGAGCCAACAGGCGAGGTGTGTGGGCCAGGGAGGTCACACCTGCACACCATGTGGACACACTGCTACCTCTCTCCCCATTGCTAGGGTGAGCTACCCAGAGTGTAGCCAGACAATATACAAATGTACACCAGGACTGTGTTTGTTGCTGCCAGTGGCATAATAAACACAACTTACGAAACTCATGACAATGGGCGCTGCCCTACATGGGTAAATACAAATGCCATGCATTGCTCCCTAAGACACCCACAGACCAGCCCACAGTCTGTACAGTTGTATTGTCCATGGGATACAAAGACAGTCTTAGTGACCAGTCCTCCTACCATAGACCCCAGTGAATGAAATCACAGAAAGGTACAACATTGTCTTTGTTAGGCTTCATGGAAAAAGGAAGCAGTTCAGAGCCTATTTGCTACCCCGCCAGAAATAAAATAGCACACCATGGAGTGTTTGGAGGATGCCTGCCTACTCCCATGCCACAACAGACACACATGACATGCACAGTCACACAGGCCCGTGTGGCACCATAGGCCCAGAGGGCCCCCCCAACAGCCCTGTGCATGTACGCCATGGAGGTCAGACAAGAGCACACAGTAACATACCAGTGTCCACACTACAATGGCAATACACTGGTAGGGAGATACAGGCACCACATGCCACTATGGCCCCCTGTTTGCCATAGCGTGAATAGCCCTGGCAGGTACCAACAACATGTCCTGCATAGACACTGACACACTATACATGGTACTGTGAATGAGACATGTTATGAGACATGCAGAACAGTGATGCCATGGTAGACAGGATGACAGCAGTAGCAGAAACAGCCAGTTAAGCAGGCTGACCCCAGTAATCCCCCAGCTCCTTGCATAATGAATGGCCGACAGCTATGCACAGACCTGCTGCTTCCTGCCACAATGGTGGACATAACAGCAACATGTTGCACATGACAGTACAAGGCAGATAGCAGTGCACATGGCAGTAATGGCAACAGTAGACCAGACATAGAGCCGGCCATGTCACAGGCCACGCAGCAGAAGGCAAGGCACTGGAGGCATGGAAGACAACACAAATGCACGCAGCTAGCGTAGCAGGCCCCACTGATGTAACGGTCATGGGTGCGCTGAATGGTGCCACTGGTGTCAAGCATTCAGTGCCCCCCATCCAGCACATAGTCAGGTGTGAACACTGTAGCACCATGCAGCTGTACATATTGTAGCCACAATGGCTAAGGGGTCCCTCTAAGTGAGCACCCTGGAATCCAAATGTAACACAGTTAAATCACATCAGGCCTGAATGACCTAGGCGACTGTGCCATGACACCAGACACAGCACTCCAATGTCTGCAGTGGCAACACAGACACATAGTAGAGATGCACAATGGCACACAGTACTCACACCACACACTTCCGTCCCCATCACTGCTCTCCCATGTGCGTTGTGCCATTGATGGCACCCACCGCTTGTCCGTGGTGGGCCTCTGGTCAGCCTGCTGCTCGCCCCTCCTGTCTCCGGTGTGGCCTCTGTGCTCTGCAGTGGGAAGATGGTACAGCAGCATTACTACAATGTCAGCCACCACAGTATGCTAAAGACCACCCTGGACCCTGGTGATGTGGCACAACACACGCATAACTGGCACACAGGCACAGTGCACAACCAAAGCCATGCCAAGCATGACATGGATCACTGCAGACCGCAAAGTGCATGGCCAATGTGTGCAGGGGTGGAGCCTGACAATGTCATCCCATACACACAAGCTGCATCAGCCTCCCCATCATATGTACACAGCCCCTCTGGATGGTACCTCCTCACAAACAAGGCAGACTATAAGCAGAGGAGTCCCCAACCCATAATGAGGGAACACAAGTATCGAACCCCTCAACAAAATATGTGGACACACGGACACGACCCAGTGGCATACAACAACCCAAAGGCTACAGCAAGAATGACAATGATGACAGAAAGGCATACTGGATGTGACATGCATACAGCATGACCATACGCAACTGAGTACAGTGCATATGCTGCCCACACCCATGAGAGTGTGCAGCACAGTAGGGCACCAGTGCCATGGATCTGTCACCCGAGCCACTGACCAGTGTCATGGAACTCTTCCAAGCCCACCGGGCTTTGGACCCACTCCTCCCTGGACCAAAGGACCCTCCACCGAACCTAAGAAGCCTCTGGGGTCTCCACTTGCTCAGCGGCCCCCAGTGAAGAAAAGCCGTGCTCCGCCAGAATGCCTGTTGCCAGGGGCCACACCACCGTACGCTCGCTTAGGAAGGGAACCAGGAGCTCGGTCGCTCACTGGTACCTTGTACCGCCAAAGGTGCATACACCGTAAGGAACTCTTCCAAGCCTGCCGGGCTTCGGACCCGCTCCTCCCAGGACCAAAGGACCCTCCACTGAACCTAAGAAGCCTCTGGGGTCTCCGCTTGCTCAGCGGCCCCCAGTGAAGAAAAGCTGCACTCCGCCAGAACGCCTGTTGCCAGGGGCCGCACCACCGCACGCTGCCGAGGAAGGGAACCAGGAGCCCGGCTGCTCACTGGTACCTTGTACGCCTAAAGGCGAAACTGTGAAGGTACGTTCTATCGATTTCCTCCCACCGGCTCTCTCCTGTTGGGGTTGGGGGCTATAGCTGGTTCCACCCTGCACAGAAAGCGGCTATATTCACCATAATTTTTTGATTGCTAGAACTCCTGAACGACTCCCGGGACTGTGACCGCCGCCTCCGCAGCTAAGTGATACAGCTCCCTCAGTGAATTATTTGAGACAAAATTTGTAGTTTTCTCTGTTAAAACCTGCTCTCTTAAAGTATCCCAAATGTAAAAACCTTAGATAAGCACCCTAAACCTGCTAAAATATCCTAAAACTGTGCTCTGCTGTTCTCACTTTCTTCCCACCTTTTTCTGTTTGAATCTTTGCCCTCTATTGTTTCAGCTGCACTGATTACCTTAACCGTGTAAATCTACCTGCCTAGCTTCTGATACTACCTCCCTGCAAGCTAATCCCTACCTTTTTCTCACCTCCTCCCTCTCCTTTTGTCCTGCTCACCTACTTAATAACCTCTCCCTGCTACTTTCCTCAGGAACTCTCCAAGCCCGCCGGGGCTTCGGACCTGCTCCCCCCAGGACCAAAGGACCCTCCACCGAACCTAAGAAGCCTCTGGGGTCTCCGCTTGCTCAGCGGCCCCCAGTGAAGAAAAGCTGCGCTCCGCCAGAACGCCTGTTGCCAGGGGCCGCACCACCGCACGCTCGCCGAGGAAGGGAACCAGGAGCTCGGCTGCTCACTGGTACCTTGTACCGCCAAAGGCGCAACGCCGTAAGGTACGTTCTATCGATTTCTCCTCGCTCTCTCCTGTTGGGGTTGGGGCTATAGCTGGTTCCACCCTTCACAGAAAGCGGCTGATTTCACCATAATTTTTTGTTTGCTGGAACTCTTAAACGACTCCCTGGACTGTGAACGCTGCCTCCGCGGCTAAGTGATACAGCTCCCTCAGTGATTATTTGAGACAAAATTTAGTAGTTTTCTCTGTTAAAACCTGCTCTCTTAAAGTATCCCAACTGTAAAACCTTAGATAAGCACCCTAAACCTGCTAAATATCCTAAAACTGTGCTCTGCTGTTCTCACTTTCTTCCCACCTTTTCTGTTTGAATCTTTGCTCTCTATTGTTTCAGCTGCACTGGTTACCTTAACCCTGTAAATCTACCTGCCTAGCTTCTGATACTACCTCCTGCAAGCTAATCCCTACCTTTTTCTCACCTCCTCCTCTCCTTTTGTCCTGCTCACCTACTTAATAACCTCTCCCTGCTACTTTCCTCAGGAAGTCTTCCAAGCCCGACGGGGCTTCGGACCCACTCCTCCCAGGACCAAGGACCCTCCACTGAACCTAAGAAGCCTCTGTGGTCTCTGCTTGCTCAACAGCCCCCAGTGAAGAAAAGCCGCCTGCCAGAAAGCCTGTTGCCAGGGCCGCACCACTGCACACTCGCCGAGGAAGGGAACCAGGAGCTCAGCCACTGCAACTTTTGTACCGCCAAAGGTGCATACGCCAGAAGGTATGTGTTCTACCACCTCCTGCTCGGCTCTCTCTCCTGTTGGGGTTGGGGGCTATAGCTGGTTCCACCCTGCACAGAAAGTGGCAGTATTCACCTTAATTTTTGATTTCTAGAACTCCTGAACAACTCCGGGACTGTGACCGCGCCTCCGCCTAGGTGATACAGCTCCTCAGTGAACACTGCCCCACCGGGCGCTTCCGCGCTCCCCCCCCGCCCACCCACCTCACCCACCCTGGTCGACCCTTTAGCTATATAGGCTCCCTGTGGTCATATAACTAAGTGTCCACTTTTCCATTGGCTCCTTATATTCTACCACCACTAGGGGTGTTAGTCCTCTCTCGTGTGGTTAGCACATTATCTCTACTAAGTCGTGACTCAGCCCCCTGCCTTAACTAAGCCCGCCTTTCCCGCTGTACCTGCAATTTTTACCCACCACTGCTGTATACGCTCACTCCCAAATCTATCTCGGTCCTACGTGTCACTTCAAATAGACGATTGCCGGCCTCTCCCTCCTTTCCATACTCTGCTCTTTCCTTGAACTTTAGCATCATGCTCCTCCTACACAAGAGTTCCTTGTGTCTGTCTACTAGTCGTAAAGGACTAACTCTCTCTCTCTGCTTGTTCTTCCTGCTTGGACTTAACAGTATCTCTCTGTCCCTGCCCCCAGATAGAAAACAAAATGTACCATCAATCAGTGACTTTAGTTTCTCCAACCCGCTTCTCTCATACTGCCACCCTATACCTATTTTTCACTACTTTTTTCACAAAAAAAGGATGTGCATACCTAATAGTTATTAACTACTCGCAACATAGGAAAAAACAGAAAAATCATAACATGCTCCTCAAGGCGCTGCTTGAGTTCCTAGCACAGAGGCTACTACTACTAGCTGGTGACGTTGAACCTAACCCAGGCCCGCACCCAAGCAACACCCCGTTAACACCCACTACCAAACCAAATAAAGGCCTTGTAATTGTGCACATGAACATCAGAAGTCTTCTGGGGCACCTAACTGAGCTTGTGGCCTGGATGAAATTGGTTAATCCTGACATCTTATGCCTCACTGAGACATGGCTAAAACCTAGCATCCTTGACGCACAATGTACCCTGCCTGGATATGCTATCCTTTGACAGGATAGGACTGGTTCTAAGCGGGGTGGGGGTGTCGCCATCTACTACAAAAGTCACCTTATGCTAAAAGCTGCCTCTACCCCTTGTCCCCAGATGTGCTGTGAATCACTGCATGCAACACTGGCCCTAGGTGAGAAATACCAACACGTTATATGTCTATACAATCCGCACACTAGTGGATTGGAAAGTCTTCAGAAACTACTACAACATTCATTGAAAATCATGAACATGAATGAGACCATCCTGCTAGGTGATGTCAATCTGAGCTGGCTGGGACCAAATCATAGCACCCTGGCATCACTAGTTCAAAGGCACAACTTCCACCAGTTAATAACCGAGAACACGAGAATGACCAACTCCTTTTCAGGAACACTGTTAGACTGGATCCTCACAAATAGACCCGACCACATAACAAAGGTAGCTGTCCTGGCTGACTCCATAATGGACCACTCGCCCACGATCTGCCACTGGCGCTCCTGCCCACCACCTGCTCCTCGATCCCGCCTGGTCACCTTCACTAACTTTGCAAAACTGGATCTACAAGCCTTTCTCCTCGACATTGCCAACACGGACTGGTCTGAAATCTTCCTTGCAACAAGTGCTGAGGTTGCCCTTGACGTGTTCCTAACCACGTTTGGTGAAATTCAAAGGCAGCATGTGCCGAAAATAAAGAGAAGGGTCAGAGGTCAACAAACATGATGGCTAGATAAAGAACTATTCCACAAACTCAAAGCCTGGGATAAGCTCTGGAAACAATACAAGACTACTGGCCTACCCAGGGATCATCTTCTCTACAAACAGCATAGAAATGCCTGCAAAAAACAAATCAGGCTTGCAAAAAGCAAGTACTGCCAAAATCTATTAACCAGCTCCTCAAGTGATCCACCAAATTCTGGAGTCACATCAAAACCTTCCTTGGCACACGGCAATCTGTCACCCCCTCGGAAATTATTCTTCACGGTATCCACTGCAATGACTCCCTTACCATAGCCAACGCCTTCAATCAACAGTTCTACGACCTTACTCCCTTCACGTCCACCCTAAATACTGCACCTGCTGCCCCTCAGCCACTCTCTACAAAAAGGAAAACTGATGCATCAACAAGTAACCCTCAACAAGCATCAACGAAAACTTTTTATTTCAAGGCTGTGGCCAGAAAACAAGTTCTTAAACTTCTAAATGCCATATCTGATAACACCAGCCCTGGCTCTGATACACTAGAACCTCGTCTACTGAAAGCTGCTGCCCCTCTCATCTCATATCCATTAGCCAGGATTTTCACACTGTCCCTCTCCACAGGCACAGTCCCAGAGATATGGAAGGCCGCTAGAATTACCCCCATTTTCAAAAAGGAACAAAAATGAAATATCGAACTACAGAGCCATTGCCATTCTCTCGGTCCTCAGTAAAATTCTAGAGAAAATAGTAGCCTCCCAGGCCATCGAATTCCTCGACTCCTCCAACTCACTCTGTGAAGCACAACATGGTTTCAGGAAACATCACAGTACCACAACAGCGTTAGCGAAGTTTACCTCTGATACTCTTATAAATATGGATGAAGGTCATCTAACTGGGGCTGTGTTCATTGACCTAACCAAGGCTTTTGACCTTGTGGATCACCCCCTTCTGCTGACTACCCTTAAAAATCTTGGCTTCTCATCCCCTGTAACAAACTGGTTCAGTAGCTACCTAACAAACAGGACACAATCAGTGAAACTCAACTCTGCTATCTCTGACAGTGCCACAATCAACATTGGAGTACCGCAGGGCTCAGTTCTAGGCCCTCTCCTTTTCTCACTGTTCATAAATAACCTTCCCAGCAGTATAACATCTGGTGCCTCACTACTCTATGCTGATGACCTGGTTATCTATGCTTGTTCTGGCTGTATTAACCATCTCAATGCCACTCATGACATCTGCCTTCCACTCGGCTCAACACTGACTTAATGCTCATCGCCTCATACTTAATGCTAGCAAAACAAAAGCCATGCTACTGGGAACAACCCATAAACTTAGAGCCTGCTCATCTCCCCTGAATATACTTGACCTAAACGGAACCCCTCTCGAGACTGTTAGTACTTTCCGCTATCTGGGCATACTGCTCGAACAAACCCTTGACCTGAACCAGCACATCCAAGAAACCTGCAAAACGGTAAATTGCAAACTGGGGGCTGCCTACAGAACTAACTATATGCTTACACCCACTGCCAAGCTGGCCATTGCCAGGGGAATCCTCCTACCAACTCTATCCTACTGCGCCCCCGTCCTAACCATGGCAAACAAAACAGCACTTCAAAAGTGGGATACCACCTACAACAATGTTTGCAGGTGTGCATCAAAGGCCCCCCACCTAAACATCACTGCCAACTTTATAAGGACCTAGGCTGACTTTCCCCCTCCTCCACTAGACAGTACTACCTCTGCTGCCTCTCAGACTCCATAATCAGAGTGTCCAGACCTTCTACACTATCTGAACTGCTCCAGCCTACTGTCCCCCCACGTGAGCTGAGATCGTCTGAAAAGGCTCTCCTAAAAGTTCCCCTCTGCCGCACTTCCAAGGGCTCTGGTGCATTTGGTATGCTGCCCCCCAAGCGGAACTCATTACCTATTGACCTCAGACAAGCTTCCTCACACCTTGCTTTCAGCGAAGACTATGGAATCACTTTACTTCTATGGACCAATGTGCCTGTTTTGATCCTACCTAAATCTCTCTCTTGTTACCTCTCCCTCCCCATCTACGTCCACATCATTTTCCCTTGTATATACCCATTCGTCTACTTTCACCCTATTTGATGCCTTACATACTGGTTACTTGGACTGCTTGCACTTTCTTTTATGATCACAAAGAAACTGGCTCTGCTGTCTAGTGTATTATATATGCCTCCATCACTTTACCTCTCTTAAACCTTGTGTTATGACTATTGCCGTTTTTACTTACTGTGCTATGTATTACAAATGTTCAGTCACCTTGTTATTACAAATGTTGTGTATAAAATTGCCAATTACCTTACTATTCTGGTACCTGCTCTCCCATCCTGCTGCCTGCTTTTGACGTATTTATTGAAAACTGGTACCGGTCTTTCCTCATCTACTTCCTCCCCCCCTCACACCGACTACCCCTGGTATTTCTTGCCGGCTATCAGTTCCGCAGCACTGGGCCACTACCGCACCTTTTCTCGCTAAAGCCGTATGCTGCCATAACTCTCCCCCAGTGACCCAGTCCCCCTACTTCCCTGCCGGCATATGGTTCCATAAGCCCGGACGCCGACTGCAGCATTTCTCGCAAAAGCCGTATGCTACCGTAACTCTCCCCCTAGTGACCGAGTCCCCCTACTTTCCCTGCTGGCTTAAGGTTCCATAAGCCTGGACGCCGACTGCAGCATTCTACCGCTAATGCCGTATCTTCCCACTTCCCTGATCCTTTCCTTGACACCAGTTTTCTGCATCACCTACCCATCGCCTGCCAGTCTCTTCTTACCTTTTCTACCCCTATGCCCCCCCCAGCTTGCTCCTCTCATAACCGGGACTCGGTTCCATGAGCCCAGTTATAGACTCCTCCTCCCGCCGCATAAGCCGTAGTCCTTTTCGCTGTCCCACCCTACCTTTCCTCTCCTGCCTGCCCCTTACACTCTCCTAAGATTCTCGGCCAAGTCAGTTGGCAGAGTTCTCTTACCTTGGTTCCAGCCCCGCCACCTCCCAACTACCATGAGCTGAGTGCTCACCCTTGCCTGCCCACATTCCCCCCATCACTTTCCCCTAATCTATTCCAAAATCTGTCCTTCATCCAGTATCCTCTGTTTACTTATAAAAATTGTATGCTTGTTTACAAAAATTGTATGCTTGAATCTTTGTACCTGTACTTGTACTGTATAACCTGCACTGTTCTACTTGTATTGTAATTGTACCTCCCGGGTCGTGTCTGAAATTAGTCACCTGCTGGCTAGTGCACCTACCCGGTAAACAAAAACTAAATAAAATAAAATGGCACAGACACAGCAGTGGTGGTGGAGTGCACCACACCCAGACACATACCTCTCAAGAATACCACATTCTGAGGAACGCTCCTCAGTGTACGCCACAGAAGCTCCCTGTACCACATTGTGAGGACTTGACCCTCATGCAGTGGACACATATGAAAGCACAGAGCCATAGTAAATGATGTGAACCATATACCATACAATGAATAACAGACCTCTGGAACATAACTGCAAACATTGTGACAGTGTTCTGAGCAGTGTAGGTGAAGCTATGTGTAAGTGATCCACAGTTGTCCCACTTATGCAGCTTTGTAAAAGGCAATGTACCACAAGTGGGTGAGAAATGGTTGGGAGGTTAGCCCAGACAACACACCCAACCACACACTGTGGATGTACAAAGTAGACACAGCTGCATGCAGCCCCCTGGCAATGTGGCAGAACACAGTGGATGTGGCAGGGGGCCAGGTGTCATTGGTCCATGCCACCACAGCAGGTGGTATGGGACAGTGTGCCACCACAGTGCAGGACATTGCAGACAACACTCCCAAGATGCTCCATCCCCCTGGCCCACACAGTACACACACACCTGATTGGAGGTCCCCATGGCAGAAGACCAACATATAGTAGTAGTAGTAAAAGTGTACATTTGTACCGGTAGCAAATGGTAAAACATCATTGGGACATAAACCCATGTCCAACACGGACCTGTGTCACATATCATTACACAAGTTGCACAACAGTAATAGCATGGTAGATTTGTGCCAAAACCCACCAGCACAGCAATGCAGCCCCCTTGGATGGTATGTTAATGGGCCATGGCACACACACACACACACACACACACACAAGCACACCACCCAACACGCATACCCACCACCCATTACATCACTGTGGTGAGAGGCATCACATACCTGGCACAGGCACAGTCCCCTTCTGAATCATCGCCCGGCATCATTCCAGAAGCGGGCACTGCCTGTGCCTGAGGTCCACATACTGGTGGCGACACTTCTCCCCATCACATGGTATTCCTGTGAGTGCTGTGAGGCGATGGGCAATTGAAGCCCAGACTTGGCTACGGGGGCGGTCACCCTCCCAGACCACTCCAAACAGGCACCTATGGTGCTGTTGTGTGAGCTGCACAAGGTTGGCAATTTCCACTTCATCAAAATGCCTGTCACGGCCCACCACTGCCCTTTGCCTACATCTCCCAGACATGGCTGACACAAGAGGAGGGAAAGGTATTGCTGTACTGGCTACAGATAGCCCACACACCCTAACAGTCCCAAACAGTTCAGCCTAGCACCATGCAGAACTATGCAATAGCGCCACACTACCAGGAAGTGTGTGCAATGCACATGCACGACCCTGCCATGACCCCATGCAGATGTACCAGGCATGCGCAGTGGCAGCCCGCTAACATGATTAGCACAGTGCTAAGGTACAATAGTGTGGCCAGTTTAGTGTGGACTGCCCCGACCCGTGCATGCGCTGTACCTGCGCTAATCAACCCTAGCGCGGTGCTATTGCAACAGCACTGCACTAAGCATAGCCGAGATAGCCTGGCACTATATGGTTTGCTCGGCGCTAAACACTTTGCCCGGCGCTATCATCTGCCATATTCAAACAGCATATGCAAATGATGGTCATTGTGTATGCATGGTGCTAACAAGGAGATTAACATATCATTAATGGCCCATTAGCATGCTTAACAGGCTTGTTTTCCTGGCTGCGCTATATAAGGGCTAACAGTGCCCCACCTGTGTTGCTTATCAGTAATACATGTTTTTGTGGGATTACTGCTGTAGCGCAGGATATCACTGGAACAATCACAGAGCCAGCCAGGTATGTACTGCATGTGGGCTGACACAGAGGTACAATTCCAGGGACATAGCACTAGGTATGTGATGTGGTTTGTGTTGACTGGGTGCCTAGTGCCAGGCACAACCTGGCCATACCTCCCAACCTTATGTCCCTCAAATGTGGAACATTGCCTCTCAATATGTGGAACACATGATCAAAATGTGGAACACGTAATCAAAGTTCACCTCAGAGGCCCAGAACACTGTTAAACTACTTGCATTTATATTCAGGATGTCAGTTAGTGATTGAGCTATATATGTTCTGCATCATTTACTATGGAATAGCGCTTTACAGTGTTACCACTGAATGTGGGACAACTCCTCACAATGTTGAACAGCGTGCTGTTGTGCCATACAATGTGGAACGTTCCTCGTATTGTGGTACATTTGAGAGGTATGGACCTGAGGGAGGGGGATACAGATGACTACTAACTGACTGTGCCCTGGATGAGGCTGCCATTCATGAATGTTCTGTGTAGTCACCATGCTGACAACAGTTGGGCATCCCCATGTCATGTGTGCGTGGCTTGATAGCACTGGATGATGGCAGACATCCAGGTCAGGGCTGTAACACATGTCTACTCTGCCTGTTGTATGGTCCAGTCTGCACAATCCGTATGTACTGCCACAAAGGGGTTCTCAGTCCTTGTGACCTCGGGAGCACAGATGCTCGAGGTGACAGAATACAGGTTGTGTATAACTGAGGCATCATGTATGTGATATTTATTTTTTTATTTTTATTTATTTAGTTTTTGTTGACCAGGTAAGTGCACTAGACAAATCCTGCCTATTTTCGGGCATGACCTGGGGAGGGGATACAGATGAATGTCAACTGACCTTGAACCAGATTAAGCTGTTGGTAGTATTTTAGTGAATTTAGGGAAATTTGGCCAGGACACCGTGGAAATTCCCCTACTCGTCAGAGGGGGATCCTCTGTCCAAGATGGCGGATGCACCCTTGCCTTCTGAGGAGGGAGCTATGGAGGTGGGAAATTTGGTCTCTGCTCCTACCTCTGATCAAATGGAGACCACGATGCCAACAACTGATGTTTTGCCTGTTGTTATTCCTAATTCAACTTTAAGTTATGCTGCTCATACTAAGAATGCTATACACAGCCCTCTGCTTACTTCTTATGGAACTGACTTGCTGACTTGCGTGCCTACAGTTGACTTTCTGGAGGATTTTATTTCATCTGATTCTGAAAATCACTGTTTGACAGCACAAGAGATCTGGGAGCATTTTGCAATGGCAGAGCGCTGTTTTGCTAGTCCAAAACTGAAAATGCACAGAGATATGCAACGCTTGAGAGTCGACAGCACAGATGCATCTTCCACTGGGGTGAAAGCTCTTGAAGATTTACCTGACTTGTATCCTTTACTGCCTGTTGTTGTGACAGGCTCTGACCCGACCTGTGAGTTGGTAGCTGAAGCCCTACTGCCTGCTCCCCTGCTGCCTGCAGTACAAACAGATTTGATTTCCTTTTCACTACCTGCTTCTATTTCATCGCAGAGCTCCCTACATGTACAAGACTCATCTACAGTAAATATTAATAAAGCGCCTACCTGGACTGTTGAATTGGCGCTGAGAGGTGCTGGCTGGGTTCAGGGTACTGTCCCAGGAAGTTGGAAGTCTGGTCCGTCTCCAATTCGGTCCCCCCACCCTGAAGATTTTCCAGAGCTACAGAGCAAGATAGGTGCTTCAAAAGTCACTTCTGATGCCTTGTGTCTCTCTCATGACCTGGAGCTTACACAGAACCCTGTGTTGGATTATCTGAAGGGTTCTTCACCTCAGGCTCCTCTTTCTACTACTTCTATAGAGGCTCTGGCTCCCCCACCACCACAGCCCCCCCTAAAATATCGGGACCAAGCAGTTCATATTCTTCATTCTTTAAATTTCCAATCCAGGTTGCTAAGAGACACAACGCTGTTCACTTGGCATACGGGGGGTTCCTGAGCCACCTGATTGGGTCTATGTGGCACATATGCTTATAAAGGATTCTTTAAAATTCTTTTCCCATGAATATATGCGTTAATTCATATCTCTGGTGAAACCAGGTTCGACATTAGTTTCCAAACATCTAGGGGTTTGGAGCGTTTTTTGGTCAAAGTATAATTCTCTGTGGACTACTGTATTATGGACCCCATTTCAGGCTATTCCTCTTTCTAAACCTACTTTTAAGATAATTACTATTCTGTTTCATAATGAGGGAGTTGAGGTGGAGGATGTTGTGTATTGGCTGAAACAGCATTGTGACGTTCAGGGACAGCCTGAAGCCATTTTGGATACCAAGAACATTTGGACTGGGGGCTGGAAGTTTCAAGTCTTGTTAAGATCTAATGATTCTGGGGTTGTACATCTGCCTAACTCTTTTTTTATAGGCCAGATAGGGGGTCTTGTTCTACCCAGGTCAGCTGAAGGCTTGCTATCGGTGTGGTGACCCTGCATGTCTTAGCAATGTATGTGATAAAATGAAATGCAACGTCTGTGGGGAATTGGGCCACGTAGGGGCACACTGTTTGAATGAATGTAGATTAACCTCTGTGATGAACAGGGGCACACCTTTCAGAATTGTAAATGGGTTGCGTGTAATCAGGAATTTCATGATGGTGGAGTGGACCAGTGCTTTATTATTACACAGGCGCAGAAGGCCCGTCTCTGGACCACCTTGGCTGTACCTCCTCCTAAGGCAGCCCAGCCCTTACTGCAGGCTTCAGTGCCTGTTGTATCCTCTGAGGTTGTACCTCAGATAGTTTCCTTCATGGATGACCCCTTGCTTGAGATTTCTCCTGTCCCCGATCCTGCCCAGTCTAATTTTCCTGTTCGGGCCCCGGTCCCAAGTCCAAGTACTATGCCCCCTCCCTCCCCCGAATGCTAACAAGTGTTATACGTAGAAGGTCACCGAGAAATAGCCCTCGGGTTGCACCATCTCCTGTCAGTGGTCTGGAACCCCCCCAGTGCCCTTATCTAATTCTTTTGAACTTCTCCAACCCCTTTCTGATGACGCTGGAGGTGAGTCAGACTCTTCCTCCACAGCTTCTTCTCTCCCTGATGGTACCACTGACTCCGAGTTGCAACTTGGTACTGGCCTTTCTCAGAAGCGAAAGACCAGAGTAAAACTTAAAGGGAAGAAGTTGGTTGGGAAAAGGAAATTGTAAAATGTATTTTTTGTCTGTTCTTCTTTTTTAGTGCAATGTTTCACTTTGTTTACCATACTATTAATGTAAATAGTATGAAGCGTATGGCTAAAAGGAGATTGATTTTTTCCTTTCTATGGCTTTTGCCTCTGGGTTTAATTTTATTACAGGATACTGGACTTCATACTATACATGAGATCTGACAAGCACAACAGGACTGGTTACTGGGTCCTTCTTTTTGGTCGATAGGTCAGGACTCTTGTTCAGGACTGGGAATTTTAATTAATATCCCAGATTTTCGTTTGCTTAAATTGTTTGATGTAGCCCCTGGTAGAGCGCTCATTATAGATTTTGTCATTGGGTCCTGTCCCTACTGGGCGATAAACATTTATGCCCCTCAAATCAAAACTGAACGCATAGCTTTATTTAGTTTGCTTCGTCCTTATTTGCACACTTCTTTTCAGGTATTGTTTGTTGGTGACTTTAATTGTGACTTGAGTCTTCAAGATAAGAGCTCCTTGCTGCTACAAAGAAACCGTTTTGTTCTCATGAGTTGGGTAAATTGGTCTGAGTTGCCCACTTAACAGACTCCTATCTCTCCTTTACTACACAACACACACCTACTCTTCCAAGGGTAAACTAGCATACGTATTGATTATGTGTTTTCCTCTCCTACGGATACCAATTATTTCGACTAAAGTTCAAGCGGTTGAGTTTTCTGATCATAAGCTGCTTTCTGTAGGTTTTGGTTCTGTTGTCTCTTCCTTAAAGGTCCAGGTATTTGGAAATTCAACACATCTTTGTTGCAGATTCCGATGTTTATGCAGTCCCTTTTGTCCTTCATACCAGCCCGTAAATCTGTTTTTATTTGTTATGAAGATCCTGTTCAGTGGTGGTTAGACACGAAACATGATCTGGTCACTTTTTTAAAAACTTATAGTCATTTAAAATGTAGGAGGGAATATCTAGACTATTTGCAGAAGAGGGTACATTTTCAGTCATTATTAACCATAGAGTACACGACGGGGCAAGACCTTTCCCAACAAATAAAAGTCCTACAGAATGATATGTTGACTTTCCAACTACAGCAATCACAACGATTTTATTACCAACATAAATTCTGTACTGTTGGAACATGCGATGTTATATGTCCTTTTGAATTTAATTCCCGCCAGACTGCCCGAAAAAATATGACATGTCTTCTAAATTCGGAAGGGACCTCATGTTCCTCACAAACTGAGATTTGTCATATTGTAACAAATTATACTACAGCCCTTTTTCCTCCCCTTCCTGCTGTGGCTGGTAACAGTGTGACTTTGTATAGTGGCCTTGATATCCCAGCTCCCTCACAGCTATGTCAGGACCAGGCTTGTTCTCCCATCACGGAGCAGGATTTGACATTGGCTATTTCTTCATTACCTGTACAGAGAACTCCTGGTCCGGATGGTCTCCCTGCTGCCTTATATAAGGTGCTGGGTGACCATTTGGCCCCAGAACTTACAACTGTGTTTAATTCTCTGTTAACATGTGAATCTATCCATTTGGAATTTACTAAGGGTACTTTGATTTACATGTATAAACAGAAAGGTGATATCCATTCTCTAGAGAATTGGGGACCTTTATGTATGTTGAACACCGACTTTAAGCTCTTAATGAAAATTATTGTGAAGCATTTGATGAAGATTGCGGAGGTGGTTTTGCATCCCACCCAATCCTGTTCTGTGCCTCAAAGGAGAATTTCTGATCATTTGATCCTCTTACGAGAATTATTTTCTCATGGCTATGCAGGTCTGGCTTCGAGACTTGTTGTCTCCATAGATCAGAAGGCTGCTTTTGATTCGGTTAGGCATGATTTTTTATGGGAAGCACTTTGTTTTCTGCATGTACCTGATGTTATGGTATGCTGGATTCATGCTTTCTATAGAATGGCTACTGTTGTGCCTGTAGTGAATGGTTGGATAGGACCCATGATCCCCATAAAAAAGGGGGGTTCATTAGGGCTGTCCTTTAAGCCCGTTGTTATATGTATTTTTTCTTGATGTTTTGCTCCGTCGGTTGAATACTAACTCTCAGATTCGGGCTATTTCTAGTTGTGCCTTATGCTTGCCTTATAAGGCGATTGCATATGCAGATTATGTTTGTTTTCTTGTAGCTGATGAAGCCTCAGTGGTTCATTCTCTCCATGAGTGCTCTATTTTTGGAAACTTCTCTGGTGCTGTTTTAAATTACACTAAAAGTCTGGTTATTCAGGTCGGTTCAGTAACCTCCCCCTTGGACCGTATTGGCCCGTTATGTTTAGTTGAGGGCCCTATTCATATTTTCGGACACATGACTCAGATTTTTTTAACTGGAATGTTAAACTGCAACAAGGTAAACTTCAGGTGGCCTCCTGGAACTGGGGGCAGATAGGGAAAAAGAAACGTGTTTCTTAATTAAAACTACTTGATCTCTACCTTCCTTTTTTGAGTTATGTATTCCCTATTCCACTGACAGTTAGAAACTGCTATCTTTAGCCTGTTTTTCCAGGCTCTTTGGGAAGTGAGGTTAAACCCGATAAAGTGGAATATCACTTATTTACCTATCCCTGAGGGTGGCATTTGTATGGTTAACCCTTTGTTATTTTTCTTGTATTTTTTTCACTGCAAACCTTAGGCCTTTATTGATTCATGCCCAAAGGGGGTGGGAAGCTTGGTTTTATGACTCTTGCAGGATTTGGTTTCATCAATGGGAAACTAATTCTTTAACTGTGTTAAGACAAACTGTTGGTATACCAACTTATGTAAAACATATGTTTTTACATCTTAAACAATGGAAGGTATCTGTTCAGATGTTATTAAACCATTCACATAAAGTTTTATATAAGAATTTACTCCTGGCGGTTTGTGCTGTATCAGTACCCTTTGGTAAGTGTCCTGGTCAACACCTCCCTTCCTTTTGTTATTGTGGAGATGTAGAGAGGTTCCAGCCAAAATGTGGGATTTTCATTTGGCTTTGTGCCATGAAAAGATTAATGTAAAAGCAAATCACAAACATAAGCAGTCCCAAGATAAAAATGTTTCGCTTATTAGTGTATTACAGAACTTGAAACTATCTCCATTTATTTTTGACTATTCCTTTATCAAAAATTGGTGATCCTTTTTGGCACAGGTATGGGCTACCCCCTTGCTTCAGTCAGTTACTTATTTGAATCTTGTATATGGTTTTTTTCTCCCCAGTGGTCAAAATGGCACCAGGACACATTGAACCTTGTTTTTGCCTGCATTAAATGGAATATTTGGATGGTACATTGCATGTTTTCTTTGCAGCAAAAGGACTGCTCCTATTTGGAGCTCGAAAAAAGATTGTACAAAATTTAAAAGAAATTTATGAGCATGAATGTACTATATACTCAGATATGACTCTTTTGGAACTTTGGAAAGCTCTACTTTGGATCACATACTCTGATTTTGCAGTTACTTGAATGGCTGTATAATAGTTATCCTGTTTTTCTTTTTTTTGTATTATGCTTTGTGTATTATTGTACAATTTCTGTCTCAATAAAACTTTCCCCTACTCTTTTCGATAAGTGTGATGGGATCTTTAACATCCTCCTGAACTACCACCAATCCAGGCAGATGGGTGCTACTGCAGCAGTGGTGACATCAGTACTGCAGCAGAACATCATAATGACAGCACTACTGTAGCAGCACATAAGGGATACTGGATGGGCAACTCTGCAGCACCAGTGTGTTCTGCCACAGAAGGATTCTGAGGCCCTATGACACCGAGAGCACAGCTTGTGAGGTCCATGGGAATCAGGAACCCCAACCCTATAGGGCACACTGGTTGTGCATAGTGCCGCTCTGCTTGTCCTCTGTATTGCTTTATTATAGTTTGCTGACTGGGTATGTGCTGTAGACAAATCCTGCCTCTTTCAGCCACAACCCGGGGAAAGGATACAGGTGAATGCCAAATGTCTTTTAAACAGATTACGCTGTTTATGGTATTCTTGTAGAATGTGTAAACATGGCTATGGCAATCGAGAGATATTCTCCTACACATTTTGGGATGTGCCTATGGGGTTTTTAACATCCACCCGACCTACCACCGAGCAGGCAGATGGGACTTCAATCTAACATCTCATCTGACGCATTGCGGCACTCTGTGAGTGCAGCACTTCCTCATGCTGCACTGCAGTGTCACTTATAGGACATTAACCCAGGAGCCTTGTGTGGGACTAGAACCCATAGCTCTCTGATCTGCTCAGCCATTGCAGGCATCTGTGCAGTACCTGCTGAGCCATTCATTACTAGTGTATGGTACTGTGTGCAATCTGGTGTGATGTAATAGAGGAGACTGCCTGATGTACAAGTGATAACCATGGTGTAAACACTTCGAGTGGTTGCTAGGACATCAGTAAACCTCAAGTGCACAGCTCGAGAGGTTTACAGTTGCCCTAGCAACCATGAGAGATGATTACACCATGGTTATCACCTCTGCATCAGGCATTGTCAGGTATAGTGGATGGGACTCATCATGGGAATCCCCCCCCAACACATGTAAGTGGGCCTTACCTCAGTATTGACTCTGCGGTACAGCCACATGTATGTGTAGGTACTGTACACACAGTATTAGGATACATGGACCAAATGACTGTGGCCAGCATAGTACCAGTGTTAACCCCTATCAGACATGGAGATTGTTAGACTCAGTGACAGTACATCAGACAACTAGACTGTTATAGAACTACTGTACTGAGGCTTCCAAGCACATTCCAGGTGTGTAGAATACCGTCAGTAGCAGTGCAGTCTGTTTAGTTAACCCACTGCTAAGATATAGCTGAGATGAGTTCATTGTCCTGACATCGCACCACTGGGATGCCAGGGCTGTAATCTGCTGGATGTCAGTGGTAATCAGGCTACCCATACTTTATAGTCCTGTTCTGCATGGAAGATAGGCTGACCTTGAGATCCGCCAGCCACCTGCCTGTCTGGCAGGACAGGACCTGATTCCGGTGTAGCAGTGCAACATGTGTGGCTGTATCGCTCCTGCCAGGTGGTTGTTCCGTATTGTCTGTATGTGGCAGGCTATGGTATTCTGTGAACCGTCCAACAGTGAGTACTGTAATGGCCTTGGGACTGCAGCTACGCCTGACTGGCAGTGTGGCTGGGCATGTGCGGTGGTGCTGGGGAGCTGCGGCCCATTGACCATCTTGGCTGCCCTGTGTGGGTAGTGGTGCCCACTTGCATCATGCACCGTCCAACGCCCATTGCGCAGGCCATGCTTTTACTGACTGCATGCCGTGTGCTGCAGATGGCAGTGGGATGTGACTGTGCTGTGAAGGATGCATCTGGAGTGGGCCTGTAGTCCACTGTGACTGTAGGCATGTACTCCAGTGTACAACTGCCACAGGTACCTGTGTTGTCACCCATGTCACCGACTGACATCTACCATCACAGACAGCCAACCCCCACCCCTGTATTGTGCTGGGGTGTGATGTGCATGGGTCAAGTGGCAGACAGTACTATGCAGTTAATAGTGTTGGCACACTGCAGTCCTGGCTGTCTGTCTGGTTCTAGTTGACAGCACTGTTCAGCCAGGGCAGGGCATTACCAATGTTGTTGTGGTGTAGGGACTACTTTCATGACAGGCCAGTCCATCTACAGTGTGATATCCAGGTTATTGCGTTACAGTGTTGACATGCATGCTCGCGCAGTACCCCTGTTAGTTTGTTGTTGTACAGCACCCATTACCGCTATACATGGTGGATCACATTCTGTTCCTTTGTAATAGCTGTGCCAGGATCACCTATACACACACCACACCTGTATGTGTGCAATGTAGCTGCACTGATACATGCTCTGGCACATGCAATGGTGCCTAGGCCGCACCCCTAGCGGAACGTGTGTTCTTGTCAGTCCTCTAGCTCTGTTGTTGGGAGACAATCCATGCTTCCACAGCATGTGTTCCATGGTGCTGGGTGTTCAGAGGCCCAGCATGGCACTGAATGTGCCAGGAGGGCACCATGAGTCAGACATTTACAGCCATGGCTGCACAGTCCCACACATGTGCACATTAGACACTGTCTGTGACTGTAGGCCTGGTGATTGCCTTGCAGTGCACCCATGTCCATGCCAACATGTGCAGCTAGGCCACCTCTCACATGCCACAGGCAGCAGCATGGCAGCACAACTGTGTGCTGCACACACACAGCTGGCTTCCACATGTGCTGGCCTGCAGGACTCCACAACACTGAGGTGCATCCTGCATGTCCTGTTAGCGTTCCTCAGGGAGTGGGGGCATGTATAACAGCTGTGTGTTACACCATGGCCATATGATACTGTTACAGCTGTGCAATGTTTGTTCACAACTCTGTATAACCCTTTCCCTGCCTTCTGTCCCACACAGGCTGCAGGACAGGAGCAGCTTAAGGCCCACAAATTTTCTGGAGATGAGCTGCGTGCCCTGGTACATGCGGTGAAAGACCAGGAGATGGTCCTACACCAGAACAAGTCGACGGACGCCACTGTTCAGCTGATGTGGGAGGAGATTGCCACAGCAGTAAATACCATAAGGTGGTCATGGCCATAGCACCGATGCCATCCAGAAATGGTGGAATGACCTGCTGTGCAGGACAAAGGAGGAGAGGCACAGCAGATCTGGGACAGGCTGCAGACTGGTGGGACACCACAACCACTTGAGCAGTGGGACTTGGACCCATTGATGGCCATAGTAGCCTCTACCCTGTGGCCAGTGGCAGTCAGTGGGGTTGAAGGCGGTGGGTGTGAAACACCACTCACACCACCCAGAACAGGTAAGTGCATGGCATGTATCCACTACTTAGTGGACAGCAACACCATGGGAACAGAAGCACACATCACTACTGTCATGGTGCATGCATAGGGCCTACATGGGTATGTTCCATTGTAAGGGTGGTGTTGCGGCTACACAGTGGTGGACATCTGCTGGCAGGCACATGTTGTTAGTGCATGTGTGCCATGGTGCAGGGGCTCCTAGGGCACAGGCTGCAATTGCATGGGATGCACACTGGGGTCTGCATGGTTATGCTGGAGGGCACACATTGCTGGGGGTGCATGTGGCATTGTTAGGAGGGGAGTGGGGGTGAGTGGGCTGGTCACTATAGCAGTGACTGACATCAGTCTCTTCCATTTCAGCATTACATGCCCAGCAGGCTATGTTCCAGGTGGAGCCAGGCACAGTTGTACAGGAGGTGGAGGATTTGTACACAGCAGAGGTGTGCCCTTCAACATCTGCATGGCAGCCACAGCTAGACCAGTAGTGGCCATGCTGGTCAGCACTATGTCTGCTCACAGACATTATGAGGCAATGGCATATGCTGGAACATCGGATGAGGATGATACAGCCTTCCTGGAGTCTCCTGAATCCACCTGAGTATGCCCAGGTGGAGGATCTGAGGGGAGCAGGTGGTGATCCTGACTGTCACAAGTGACCATGGCTCAGATGATGCAGGGAGAGAACCTCACATGCCAGTTCTGTGTGAGACTAGTGACACCAGAGGTTTTGGTGCAGTGGGGATGGCACCATGCCTGAATTGGGGACAAGGGTACTTTGGCACATGACACCTATCTGCCCACAGCTGCTATTCCCCTGCCTGAACAGTCTTGCCCACTGAACATGTCCCACAGGGCACTGACCATGATTGCAGTGGCCAACACACTGCCAGGCACCCCCACAGGTCCCTTCACATCCACAACACACTGCCCAGTGCCAGCCACAACCCCTGCCACAGGTGCAGGATGCTGATGCTGCACCTGCACAAGATGGCCAGGTTGTGTGGCCCATGCTCCAGGAGGCCTTGTTGTCACAGCATGCAGCCCAGCAGGACCTGCATGATCTCCGTACAGAGCTGTGGCATGAGCTGTCACAGCTGCGGAAGACAGTGAGCACTGGTCTTGCCCCTGCTGAGCTAGTCATAGGAGAGGATGACCCATGTTCTCACCACCACTGAGCGTGGCTTTGGTGGCCTAACTGCTGCTGTGCAGGCCCATGCTGTGGTTCTGTGGGACACTATCACCACAGCACTGCAGGGTGCACCCAGACACCAGTGCAGCCATGTCTCACATGGGCAGCAGTGTGGCAGGGGTTCGTGTAAGGTGGGCATGACCTCCTAAACCCCTACCTCCCGTTCCTCCACCAGACATGCATGGTGTCATGGCTGCCCTCCCTCCACTCCTGTGCAGGCCTCAAGGCATGGCCATGGATGGCCTGCCCTCCCAGCCTCACCTCAATCCACCCTAACAATGTCCTCAGCACATAGCATGCCCAGCAGTTTGCCCTGTACACAGGGTGTGCATTGTGTGCACGGCGGCAGGTGCAGCTGATGTGCTCCACCACATGTGTGTTGTAGCCATGTCTCCCTCGCTTGCATGCCTATGCACACAGCCACTTCCCATGTCCCCTGCACAAACACAGTCCTCCATGGCCCTTGTTCACTCCCATGCCACAGCCCCTGCCATCACATATCTACATTGCTGTTTCTTGTGCGCACCTGGGTGGTGGTCATACCTCTCACCCTTTGTCCCCTGACCATACAACAGTGCCTCTCAGGATGTGATACTACTGAGCAGAATGTGGACCTCATTCTCACTGCATTCCTTCAGCAGCTAACTGACCTGTTACATTCTTTGCTTATCTGTTCAGACCATCTTTTCTTCATTGCTTGTTTTTGTTGGCATCGTCTACAATGGGGAATTTCTTTACAGTGTTGCCACTGAGTGTGGGACAGGTTCTCACACTCTGGAATAGGGAGCTGCAGTGATGTAACTGTAGTACTATTCCTCGTACTGTGTTACAGTTGAGGGGTATGGTGGTGGCCCACACACATCACATGCACCGCAGACATCACATGCACTGCATCACATCACATCATCACACTGGCAATGTGTACAGCACCTATATATTACACTGATTTCACTGTACTGTGTATGCACTACCATTAAATGTACTGTTGACACCATTTTATTTGTCTGTGTTTTCTGTACTCACCGCCAATCTTGGTTCAGTGTCTTGATGCTGCTGCTCCTGTGCTCTATGGCTTGGCAGGCCATGCATGGATCCCGCCGCTCAAGTTGCTCTACTATCCCCCTTACCCCTGGCTCTGGCTCACTGTCAGAATGTACCTCAGGTTCAGGTGTACGTATCCCATGGTTCAGTGCCATGTTGTATAGCATACAACAGGCCAGGATGATACAGCATACCTTCTGAGGGGCTATACTGTAAGGCACCGCCTGACTGGTCTATGCAACGGTACCACATCTTGAGCATCCCAAAGACCCTCTCTATGATGTTCCTTGTAGCAGCATGTGCCTCATTGTACTGTTCCTCAGCCACTGTTGCTGGCCAAGGTACTGGTGTCAGCAGCCAGGGTAGTAGGGGATAGGCACTGTCCTCTGTGGAGATAAATCGATGTTAGTGTTGCTGTCCTGCACAGTGCCCACTGCTGCTCTGAACCATTGCTCCCTGACCTTCCATGGCTACCCCTGCCTATCCCCCCATGCTATCACCATGTTGTAGCTGCCCTTACTCACCTACTATATGCCCACATGGAATCCTGCCCTCCTCAAATGCCCGGCACAGCCGGGACTGGTGCCAGATGAAGGCATCATGGGCATTGCCAGGGTACTGTGCAAAGACATTCCTAATGTGCCCTGTCGCATTGCACACCACCTGGCAATTAATGGAGTGGAAACCCTTCCTGTTCACTTACAGGTCACTGGCATCACCAGGTGGTGCATGGATGGGGACATGGGTGCAGTCAATGGCACCAAGTACAGCGGGTAGGTGCGCACCTCGATGGAATTGCTGCATGGTTGCTGTGCGCTCTGCTGCCATGCTGGGGAATACTATGATCCTACCAGCATGTGGCAGGAGAGCATCAAGGAACTGGGTCAGGAGCCGCGATGTGGCAGACTGCGATATCCCAATGGTGTCCCATGTCGGGCACTGAAATGTCCCAGTTGCTAGGATGCACATCGCTGCTGTCACCTTTTCCTCAACTGACATGGCATGGCTGTGCCTGGTGTTCGGCTGCAGTTCCTCATGCAGGAGTTTGCATAGCTGCCTTAACATTCCCCTGTCCAACCTGTACCAGCCAATGATGTGGTCATCAGGCAGGGTCTCAAAGGGGACTCTGGGCCAGTACCATCTGTGTGCAGCATATCTCCTCCTTCATCTAGGTAATGGGCCTTGTTGGGCCTGCTCTTCATCCTCCTCAACAGCCTGCTTCATCAGGTGCAGCACTGCAGCATTGCTAAAGAGAGCCATTGTGTTACACTTCCTGGTCTGGCCACTCCCTCCTCTGTGGATTGCCGTGGGTTTAGGCCTCCTTTTATCAGCAGAAGGTAGCTGCTTTATGTGCTGCGCAATGGTGCGTGTGCAGTGCCATATCTCTGAATATCGACATGCGCCCATATGCAGGTTCCCACCCTCCACTTTGCCCCTTGCATGCATTATGTTTTAGTCCAGTGCTATTGCTTAGCATGTTCTATCTCCTTGAATATGGCTGTCCCACACTAACCCTGTGCTAATCCTGCACAAACAGTTAGCACGCCGTGCTAAGTTTTGAATATCTGGGCCATAGAATCTTGTGAAGATCTGTTAGATGCTACTTGGAGAAATATATTAACTTTATTACCTCCCTCATTACAAATTTAACTTATTGTGATTAGATTTTAACTGACTGCAATGAATGTGTCAAGATAAGTTATCAGGGAGGGGTGGGGGTAAGAGGGACTTTTTGGAAGCAATGATCTTTTGTTAATAAATACTGTTTATTATTGTAATCGCATGAAAAGAAAATAATAAAAAATATGTTTGGTAAAAAAAAATGTAGGAAAGCAGGCAACCATTGTGCATTTTTATTATATGTTAAATGTTCATATCTTTCAGGTACCCTGAAAATTCTGTCTGTACCTTGGTCTATTAAAGCAATATCTCAATTGGAACAATTCCTTAGGGTGGATTGGTCCCATTCTCTATCCCAACCTATACTGGCAAATCCCAATATTAAGATCGGAGGTTATCAGATTCCTGTTTCTTTTTGCCCTCACCTTAATGCTGCATTTGTTTCCTCTATTGTAGCAAATGGGAGGATTTTAGACCATCAGAGGTTGCAGGACCTTTTTCTGTCCCTATGTTTCACACTTCCAAGTTCTTGCAACTGGTCACTGCTTTGACTTCTGTTTTTGGCCGTACCCCCTGGGTCTCTGCTGATGATAGTCATGTCCCTCGACTGGCTTCCCTGGCCATCCAACCCCACTCAGTAGCCAGTTTATGTGCATTTTTACAATCTGTAGATCCCACTGCCTTGGCTGGTGTCTGCTTTTATTGGCAACATGTTTTACAAATTTATAAAAAGACTCAGTTCTGTATACTGCACAATCTCTACTACACCTCTTAAATTGTTTAAGATGAGAAGGTCAGGCTCCCCACCTGCTCCCGTGTGGAATGCTGGAAGGACATTTATATCACATGCTGTGGCAATGTCCGAAAGTAACTCTTTTTTGGTCTAAAATTAAGGACTCATTTGATCCACATTTGGGCCTTGAGGATACCTTCACTCCTGAGATTTGCCTGGTAGTAGACTTCCAGCCACACCTGTTTGGTCACCGTAAAGCCCATGGTGCGTTGATGTCGATGGTGGCAATGGTTATTATACTTTGGCATTGGCATGATGATTGTTCCTCACCTTATAGAGAGTGGTATGGCAAAAGTATGCAGGCTGTCATGGTGGAGAAGTAGATTTCAGACTACACCAATGACTGAACCTTTACCGGACAGATGGGAGCAGTTACATACTCTTCTGTTTATTCAGACATTGCCTGATTAAGTTGGGTTGGTGAGTCATGATTTTTTTCTTTTCTCTTTGGATTGGGCCCTGTATCCTTTTCTATAGCTTTGTTGTTTATTAGATCTGGGTGCTCTGGGAGGGTGAGGATGGTTGGTGGGGTGGAAGGACTAGGTGGTTCTTTTTTTATTTCTGTATTTTGGGGGGCTGTCTTTTGGTTTGTATGTTTATTCCTTCTGTATTTGTATTACTTCTGTATTGTTGCTTGTTGTGGTTGTTTGAAATCTTAAATCTTCGATAAAAATTTAAATTAAAAAACAAAAAGCAGTCATCTTTCTTTCCCCCTCACTTCTATCTTAAATATGTCTTGGTAAGGGAGTCATATAAACTGTTTGCTGGCCTCTCTCCTTTATCTTGCCCAGGTCATGATAATCTTAAGCCCAAACTCTTAAAATTAGGGGTCCCCATCCTTGTGCTTCCACTCTCCCATATTATTAACCTGTCTCTTACCACAGATATTGTGCCTTCAATCTGTGAGGTAGCTAGTGTGGTACCTGTTTTCCAGCAGGGCGATCATAAGCGCATTAAAAATTAATATCGCCAATAGCCATCTTGTCTGCTCTCAGCAAGTTGTTGGAGAAAGTAATTAAGGTGCAGTTATCTGAATACCTGCTTAATACAACCTGCTGACCCCTGATCAGCATGGATTCCTTAAGGGTCACAGTACTGGAACAGCCTTTGTTAAGGTCACTCAAATTAGGACATCAACTGACCTTGGCATGTTAACAGGTAATATTTGTGGACCTCTACAAGGCCTTCAAGTTAGTTGATCATACCCTTGTGTGTGCAAAATTTTGCTTGCTTAGCATGTCCAGCCCACCCCTAGGCTGGTTCTCAAATTACCTTGCCAGCAGACAACAGCTAGTGAAATAAAATCAAGTCCTTTCAGAACATATTCCTATAAAGATTGGGAACCCACAGGGTCCATCTCAGGCCCTATTTTATTTTCTCTATTTATAAATGACTTCCCACTGGTCCCTACTTATAGAAGTATGACCTCTATGCTGATGACCTGGTTCTCCTGTCAAGCTCTTGTGACATTAACATCATAATCCATCAGCTACAAGTTAACTTCCATGAGCTTCAAGCCTGGCTCACTAATAAGCTTGTTCTCAATCTAAAGAAAACTCAGTCTATGCCTTGGATCCTTTGTTGCTTAAGGTGAATACCACCCTCTGAAGATTATGAGTTAAGATTTATCCCTGTTGCCACTACTTCCTCCTTCAAATACTTGGGAGTTATGCTTGACCCTCAGTTTGACCTCTCCTCACATATCCAAAATGTTTGTAGGGCAACAAATATCAAACTGAGCCTAGACTTCAGGTCCAGGGTGAACTTAACCACAGCTGCATGTCTTGCCCTTGCTAAATGAATTCTTCCTACACTTAGCTATGGACTCACAACTTTCCCCCTTTCTACAAAAGCTAACCTTGCAAAGTGAGATGTGACCTATAACAAAGTCTGTTGCTTTGCCCTCGCTGTCCCCTGCCTTACCCAGCAAGGTGAATTGTATTGCAAACTCACACTGGTTGTATCTGTGTAACTACCTTTCCTTGTTCTTGGCAACTTTCTTGACAAAATTGTCCATACCACCACTCCCTGCCCTGTCCAAACTATTTAAACCTGCTCAGCCATCATACCTACTCAGATCCACTGACTCACAGTCACACTCTGCCTGGAGAATCAGCCTTGCTGTCTGTGCTCCTAAATTCTAGAGCTCACCCAGATTATTCCAGGTGTTCCACCTCCCACTTCTCTTTTAAGAGATCTCTATGGGCACACCTGAAATATGTCTCTGACTGTCACTGTCCTAGAGTGCCTGGTGTGCCATACCCCTGCTTGGTCTCCCTGACCTCCACTCCTGGATAAGAGTGATGTCATATATCTTTTACTATTCTCATACACTTAAGAATTTATTGTATATAAAATATCCCACTGTGTCATGGCTTGTCCTAATGCTCATTTCCTTATGCAATGTAGTGTGCCTTTAATTGTGTTACTGCCTCTACTATTGTGTTCATGATTCTCAGATGACTGCATGTATATCCTTGTTTCTGTTGCACCTTCATGTTGTTCTATATTTTTACCTTCGTAACCTCCTGGGTCATAGCTGAAAACATTTTTTGCCCAGTGTGCTAACCTGGAAAACAAAAGCTAAATAAATAACTAAATAATGAAAAAAGTAAAGGTTTCCTTCTAATTTCCTGCAAGACTAAAGAAATATTGACTGATCAGACACTGTTATACTTTATAACTCAAAAGAAGGGGAACTTAAAGACCTGGGACCAGATTTTCAAAGGGTGATACAGGGCTTGCATTGAGCCCTGTGTCAAACCCATTTGTCTGGTGCAGCGGCACTAAACACTTTTGTCACAACTGCACTCAGTTTTCTATTCTAAGGCCCGGTTACAACAGTTTCCTCACTTTACAGCAGATTGTGCCAAATATTTGGTGGAAGCCCCATAAAAAGGTTCCCCTGAATGCTGGAAGCTAGACTCAGGAATGGTTGGCCTATCTTGTGGCACTTGGTGCACAGGATGGAAAATCCCAATGGTCAGCTGGGAGAATGCCTCAAGCACCGTACGCTGAACAGTCAGCACACCAGGGGCTTGCAGTATTTTGGGGGCTTTGAAAATCTGTCTGCTGAGGATTTGTCTCCCTCAATTCTTTCAGTACTTTTGTAATGATTAATAAGAAACTGTTAATAACAGATTTCTTCTTAGTTATCTACAAATGTTGTTCTTTAAGTTGAAACAAATGTTTTTGAACTGATATGGGGAGGATGGAGAAAAAGAAACAGAAATACATTTTTTTACTTATTTATTGAATTTTGTTGACCCGGTAAAACCACTGGGCCTAGAAGTCCCTTTTTCAGGGGCGACCGAGGGGATGAGGATACAGATGGTAAGCAACTGAAATTGAACCAGATTAAGCTGTTGATGGTATTTTTAGTGAATGGGAGAAATTTGGCCAGGACACCGGGGAAATTCCCCTACTCTGCAGTAGGGGGAGCTTTGTCCAATTTCTGGTCGGCAAGATGGCTGACCAGTGAGCAGGGAGCCAAGATGGTATGGCAGGAGCAGTGGATTCCTTGCACCAAGGAAGTGCTAACATGGAAACTATAGCACCATCTACTTTGGGTAAACAGCTGTTTAAAGATATTTCACAAGAAGATATAGATTTGGAGGTTTCACAACCATTTCCAATACCTCAATCCAGCTTGGACTCAGTTACTATGGAGAACAAAAACTCACAAAGACAAACAGCTGCAACAATGGTCCCAGAAAATATTCTGGTTGACTACTTAAGAGCAATAACAAGACAAGAGTCAGCAATGACAATTTGGGAAATTAAACAATGCAGGGACAAACTTTAAACTTTTGGAAGCTGAAGAACAAGGTCTCTGTAACCTGGAATGCACCATGGGTAATGTTCCACCAGTTTCATCGAAGCCCTTATAAAAAAATTATGAAGTGCTCATCTCCAGAAGAACCAAGAGATTCAATCTCCAAAGCTTAAATCTAGTCCCCTGTACATGCCTTAAGAAACGCCGTTGATTCAAACACAGAAAATACTGCTTGAACATTTCCTATTCTGCATGCAAATGACATTCAAACACCTGGTAAATAAGAAAATTAAATTGGTGTTTTACTACGCCTGGTCTGTTACAATGACAGCTCCTCAAACTCATTTGCAGGCTCAGTTACTATAGACACACACATACTGACAGTCGGTCAGGAGCTGACCAACACCATGAACACTCAGCTCCCTCAGAACAACTCTGCGCAGGAAACTGTAATTTCAAATGCTCATGACTCTATAAACAAGGCTGAGCACAACAACACTTAGTAGCAAAGAATTACCTACTGCTTTAGACAATATTTCTACAGTGCCTGTAAAAATGACAAATTAGATTCCACAGAAACTTCCACTGTGTTAATGCCTTCACATTAAAACCCTCAACATCATGGGGTGATATCATGGATTCACAACCCGGACTGAGAACCTGATACAATAGGCTGAAAATAATAATAAACAAACACAGCCTAGAACTTTCAAATTGTCTGATCTTTTTCAAACCTAGGTGAGCCCGCCAAATGGAAAAATGCAGTCCGATTAAAATACTGGGAGGCCTAGATGACCCACCCAATAGAGCTTATGTAGTCAGATGGTTACTGAAAGAAACAATGCAATTTACTGCTACTGAGATGTTTGCCTTAATTCATACCTCAGGCGTACTCAATTTGACATAAGTTTTAGATCTCCTTTTGCTTGACAGATTTTGGCTCCAGTACCATACAGCAAAGCATTCACCTGTATGGACCCCATTTATTGTAATTGCTTTAGCTAAACCAATGTGGAAAACAATTTACATCCTTTATAAATTAAGGTGTTAATGTTTCAGGTATTTTACACTGGATTAAACAGTGAGTAGATGCAATAGAAAGACCACTGCCCATTATGGACACAGAGAACATCTGGATGGGAGGTTGGCATATAAAAGCAAAATTAAAGAATTCAGATGCAGGCATTCAGCATCTACCTAGTAGTCTTTATATTGGAAGAGGCAGAGGTTTTTGTTTTTATCCAGGGCAACCCAATACATGTCACAAGTGTGGTTCACTTTCTCATTTAAGTAATGCATGTGAGGTTCAAGTCTGTCACTTTTGCCTGGAAGTGGGTCATTCCCATCATTTCTGTCCAAACCCAGTCCACTGCAATCTATCTGAAGAGCAAGGGCACTCTTATAAAATGTGCCCATGGGCTGCTCACAATAGAGGGTCCTATTATGATCCAGAAGAAATGGTTCTAGAGGTCTAACAACAAAAGGAAAAGGCTCAATCATTAATTCTAAGCACAGCACATGACTCAGGGGCCCCTTAAGAACAAAACATTCACAATCAGGCAAAACCACAAGCCCAGTCATCTAATTCTTATATGAAATCTCCTTCTGTACTGTTGGAAGTACAATCCACACTAGCCCCTCAACCTGAGATGTCCCCCCCCACCCCACAGGATGAATTCATCATGGTGGGTGGGAAAAGAAAGCAGGAAAACCAACAAGCTAAATCTAAAATATCCAGGTGAGATTCTGTCATGACTAAAAATAGTTATGCTGCACTACACACCAGCATAGAAGATGACGGGGATGAGTCAGATTTATCTTCCAAAGCATCCTCTGTAAAAGAAAATTCAGGGGGAAAGGAGGTGCCAGAACAGAAAAAAAAACAAAAGGCATACAAAAGAACAAGGAAAAAACACCTTTGATTTAACTTTTGGACCTGTCTTCTTCCAAGCTTCATGTCACATCATTAAATGTAAATGGTATTAGAAGTCTTAAAAGAAGACATACTGTTTTTTCTTCCCTACAGTTACTTAAAGCTCATATTCTTTTTATACAGGATATTAGACCAAGGACTGAACAGGACATATTATATACAAAAAAAAAATCTTGGCCATGGGGAGCTTCATTCTGGTCCATGGGGGAAGAAGCATGCTATGGGGTGAGCATTTTATTTAAAACTCAAGCATTTAAAATTACCAGCATTATGGCTATTATACCTGGTAGACTGCTTTGTTGGATGTATTATTTGATAAAATGGCTATGAGAATTGGTACCTTTATGCACCCAGACTAAAAGTGATTTACTGAGTACTGGATTTATTTGATTAATGGGACAAAGAAGGTCAAGGCCCATCAAGATTGTCCCTCAATAGTTGATCATTAGTTATTTATGTTGGTTTAACCAAATAACCAACCTTGATTTAAACATATCAAAGTTATTCAATTTAATTAGGTCATGTGGCAATAGATTCCATTGCTTGGATGCCCTTATACTAAAAAATGTGCCTCTATTATTGGTGTTAGCCCATTCAACTGTTAACTGCTTATTGTGGCATCTGCCTGTTGTACATTTATTAGAAAATACTAATCCACATTGCTTCATTTTGGTAGGGGATCTTAATACTTTAAACAAAAATAGAATACCCCCCCTAAGTCTTCTTAAGTGTAAAGGGTAGAGTCTGGTTTCTTTAAGACAGGTATTATAGGGTTTGTTTTTTTAATCTAGGTATCATTTTGGTCAATTGTCTCTGAACTTGTTCCAGTCGATTTATTTCCCTCTAAGGGTTCAAAAAGGAGATCCATAATCCAAATATGACTTACATATTCTTGAATAGTGGAACTAAATACTGTTCAGATGTGTTAATAAAAGTTTTATTGATTTGTTTTAATATAATAGTAGCTGATCTGGCCACTTTATTACAGTGTGAAATTGATGATAACTTGTTATTGACCAGTATGACCAAGTCCCTTTCACAATTAGTTTGTTTAAGTTGGACATTATCTAAAAATTAACTAGTTTGAGGATTTGTTGTTCCAAAATGGAGAACTAAACATTTTTTGGTGTTAAAGGGCATAAGGTTAGTTTTGGTCCATATTTCAATATTGTTAAGATCCTGTTTAAATGTAGTGATGTTAGAATTTGTATCAACTCTACCACCACATTTGGTGTCATCAGCAAATTTTGAAATTTGGTTATTAGAAGATATATTCAAGTCACCTATAAAAATGTTAAAAAGAGTGGGTCCCAATACCGAGCCCTGAGGCATACTGCTAGTAACCATGCCTAAATCAGAGAGTGATCCATTTACTCTCACCACCTGTGTTCTATTATGTAACCAGTGTGAAACTCAATTTGTTAAATATTGGAAAAACCAAGCTTGTGCATTTATTTTATTTAAAAGTAGGGCATGAGACACTTTATCAAATGCCTTGCTATAATCTAAAAGAATAACACCTGAAGGAATGTGATTATCCAAATATCTGCTTATGTTATTATAAAAAGAAACCAAGTTAGTTGTACAGGAAGATCCAGGTTTAAATCCATGTTGAGTTATGTCTTGAATACCTAGCTGTTCAATTTCGTTCTCAATTTGTGACTTTACTAGTCGCTCCATAACCTTGCCTATAATGGATGTGGCACTAATCGGCCTATAATTTTGAATATTAGATTTATTGCCTTTTTTATAAATTGGAATGACTATGGCTTTGCGCCAATCATCTGGAATGCTATTTTCAGATAATGATTTGCTAAAAAGTATTGTAAGAGGTAAAACCAAAGAATCAGATGTTTCTATCAAAAACCTTGATTGAATATTATCCAGTTCTGAACAAGTGGATTTTTTTAAGAAATGATAAGGCCTTTCTAACCTCTAAACGTTCACTTTTAGGTGGGGTAGAAACATTATTATACATTTGGGGGAAGTGAACTGGTTTATTAAAGACAGAACAAAAATATTTATTAAAAAGGTTAGCCGAGTTTTGATCATTTTTGATAATAGTCCCATCCTAAATTAGAGGGCCAATTATCCTAGTGTTACTCTTTTACTATTTATATAAGAAAAAAAAAGTATTTATTATTGGATTTAGTAAGAGCCAAAGTAAATTCCAGTTTAAGTTTTGCTTGTTTGATCAGTTTTTAACAAAGAAGCTACTGATTTATATTTGTACCTAATACAAGTACTTTTATTTGTTTTTAATTTTTTTAATAAATGTTCTCTTATTTTTATTTGTTTATGGATAGACTTTGTAAACCATATGGGGATTTTACCTTTTTTATTGTATTTAATTTTGGTAGGTACATATTTATTTTCCAGATCAAGAATAATTTGTTTAAATTCTTTCCATGCATAGTTAATAGATTTATCCTTAAATTTGTTATCCCAATTTATTTGATTAAGTTGGAGGTTTATCAAATTAAAATTTGCTTTATTGTAGTTTTTATGTGTGGTACCTACAATAAGTTTTGGAATTTTAGTAATCATACTGAATCGAATCGAATTATGATCACTACTTCCTATTGGGGCAGTGATATTTGTGTTTGAGAATTTATTTTCAGCATTAGTAATAATGACATCTCAAGTATATTAGTTCCCCTCATGGGATGTCTCACTAACTGTTCAAGGCCACACTCTATACATGATGAAGTTAGTAGTCTTTTCTGTTCAGTTTTAGAAGTAAGTGAGTCCCATTTAATTCCTGGCATGTTAAAATCTCCCAGGATAAGAGTACCTTCTTTATTAACCAAGTGGGAAATAAGATTCATTAAATCAGTTGTGTTTCTTAAAACTTTACATATTTACATATATGGGGAAATTTGTAATACTATGGGGAGATTTTAATTGCCCACTAGATTTACAGGATAAAATGGGATTACACATAAACTGTATTATTAATTATTCAGACTGCTAATTTAAAAGATTCTTATAGGCAAATTCACCTCAGGCAGACATACTTACTTTAGAAATAGTATTTCTACCCATATAGATTATGTCTTTTCCTCCAGTAGAGGACAGGTTTTGGAGGCTTGGACACAAGTCAAAGCTTTATCAGACCACACAGAACTCCATGTAATTCTGAATTTAGGTCTTACTAGACAATTAGGCAGGGAGTACTGCAAATTAAATACTTCTCTCCTTATTAACCCTGAAATTCACCAAGATTGTTTAGCCTTCTTGCATGACAGACTTTCCATAACAGTCATTTATGACACCATAATGGACTGATGGTCTGATACCAAACAGGAACTACAATCCTTTTTCAGTTATAAAGGCAAGAAAAAAGCAAAAACTAATTACTTGCATTATTTGAATCTTAGGACACAACTTTATAAACTTATTTCCTTACAAACTATTTTGAAAACATCCTTTCTTCTACAAATCACCTGCATTAAGACCGAAATGAAAAAAATCTTATATGACAGGGCCAAGTCATTGGTTGCTGAACAAAGATTAAAACTCCATTACAAAAAGGTTCAGTAGACATTTTAAATACAATCAGGAGTTAAATAACACCAAAATAATTGAGAGTTGAAGCACAGAATAAGGGTTTTATTAGGTCAAAGCAAGCATATCTTGCAATGTGTTGCATCTCGTTACAAATCCTTTTTACAGACAATAGACAACATTCATACAACTATTTTTTTCAAGATTTACCCAAAACCTACCAGATGAAGATAGGATTTTACTAACTGCGATTTCTAAAACCGAGTTGAAGAAGCCATTCAAGCTCTTCTGGTGAATAAAGTTCCTGGTCCCGATGGAATTAGTTCTGAATTTTATAAAACCTTTAGGTCTTTAATATCTGGAATACTTACAGAATTATTTAATGAAATCTTAGAAACCAATTACATTTCAAAAGAGAGGCGTCAGGCCTATATGATTTTGTTATATAAAAAGAGATAAAACAATTTAAATAAAGGAGACCCATATCTCTACTAAACACAGATCAGAAAATTTTAACTAAAATCATGACTCAATGTCTGAATTTGGTAACACCCAAAATAATCTCTAGTATTCAAAACTAATCAATTCCTACCAGAAACATTACAGATAATCTAATTCAAATTAGAGATCTAATTGAGGCATGCAAAAACCAAACAAGGCCAGGCTTTCTACTCTCCTTAGACCAAGAGAAAGCATTTGACCGTATGTCACATAAATTTCTATATCAAGTCTTAAAACACCATGGCATTCCTGAGACATTTATCTCATAGAGTCAATTAATTTACCAGAATGCATCTTTTAAAATACTGATTAATGGGTACCTGAGAAAAGTCATTAAACCAACACAAGGAGTTAGACAGGGTTGTCCCCTCAGCCCTATATAGTACATCTTTGGTTTGGGCATTTTAATACAAAAGATATTGAATTCTGCAGAAATTCTGAATTTCTTCCTTAGATAATCACCCCTATTAAAATTGTGACATATGCCAATGATATTTGTTTATTTTTAAAAGAACAGTATTCAGTGATTAAATTATGACAAATTCTTTCAGAATATTCATGTGTTTCTAATGCAAAGATTAATACTATTAAAAGTAAAGCATTACAGTTAGTATTGGAAACCCCAACTTAGATAATATAGCTGGGATTCCTATCATAAATAGTGGTATTAAAATTTAGGGGTCACCTTTGGGATATCTGAAATAGAAAGGCAAAATTGGGAAACAAAAATTAATGAAGGTTTAGCCTTTACCAATAAATGGAAGCAGATGCAAATCTCCAAATGGAAAGGTGCTCTTAATTAAATCACTATTAGTGCCTCTTTTGTACATTAGTACACTTTCCTGTACCCATGGACCTAGAAACTAAACTCTACAGCCTCTTTTTTCAAGCCCTTTGGGGAAGTAGAATGAACCCTGTAAAGCAGAACTTTACTTACTTACCGACCGAAAAATATGGTCTAGGAATGATTAATCCTGTGGTGCTTTTTAATACAAATTTCATATTTTTTTATATAAGACCCCTTTTGCAACCCCATACTAAGTCCTGGCAGTCATTCCTTTTCTCTGTTTTACAACATTTATTAATACTTTGGGAAGATGGCAAGTATCACTTCCACACCATATGGAATAAAGAAATAATAACCCCTTATATGATAACTTTATTTAAAAAAAACTAAAACGATGGCATGTTACAAGACAAGAAGCAATTCTATTTTCCAAAAAAGAGTTCTACAGGAACCTTTTAGATAAAAGCTTTTGAGAACCCTTGCTTTTTCCCCTTGGTACTCCTGAAAATGACAACTGCACTTTGAAATTATTGAAGGAACCCCATTTACCACAGCACATGTGGGAAACTATCCAGTTATCTTGTCAGGTGTCCAAAACTCTCATAAAAACAAAGCAATTACTGAAAGATTTTGCCCTAGAGACATATGTAACAGTATTTTTGAAATGCAATTACACCTATTTTTAGAATGCCCATATGCAGTATATTTTTAAGAATTGTTAGCTAAAATACTGAATAGGCCAGAATATGGAACCACAACTTACGAGGTGCTAGTTTTAGGTGTTTACCGGGGCATCTGGCTTAAATACCACCCTAGTACATTACATGTGATAATGGGGACCCTGCTATGTTATATATGGTTGTCCAGGTGTAAATATGTTTTCAGCAGACATTGTGGACGTAAATGGAAGTCATGTGTTTGTTAAAAAACAAATGAAAGATTTATATGAGTATGAGTTATCACATAACCCTAGAGCACAACAAATTCAATTATGGAAAACATTTGAGAATTGGTGGTTTCACCCACTCTGCATCTCCTAAGGAGGGTTTTCCTTTCTACTTGTATAACTGTTTTGATTACTTTTGTTTGTAATCTTGTTGTCACTGCATATATGTTAAATTTTTGTAATCTGCTTCGAATCATTTTGTAAAAGTTTTTTGAATTTCAATAAAAACACCCCTACTTGCCTCTAGGGGCTTTGCTGGCCATCTTCCAAGATGGCCACTGTGCCTGCAATGGTGGAAGACATGGATGTCTCTGTGGTAGGGGAGTCTATCTCCTCCTCCCTTACCCCTGGTCATTTGGAGGTTGTTGCTACTACTTATATGGTTGGAGAAAAGGATTTACCTGATAATTCCAATTTACAGATGTCTGATACAGCGAGTGGCTTTTTGGATGCTGCCTGAGAGGTGAATTCTTTAAGTGAGATGGAAACTTTACAAGCTCTGATGGTAACTGAACTGGAGAAGTATGCTTTTATTCCACGATCATTTCAGGAAGGTCTGGATCAAATAAAAATGTCTATTTCTGTAGTGACCCTTGACAGTGCTGTCAGATGAGACCTGCTGGAGAACGATGAAGTGGTGCCTGGATTAGCTGCTGAGCGAGATGAGTCACTCCATTTTGACATTTCTGGTGGGATGGATATTCTTTGGACACGGCTGGCAGTCAAATTGCTGTATGCCTTCAGCACTTGAAAATTCAAGCTATACGGCTCCCTTTGTGCTACTACTCAGACTGTTTCTGTGGCCAAAAGGGAGTGAGTGATATTGACAAATCTGTTCTCCCAGTCTCAGCAGAGTCAGAACAACAGGCGGCTCCTTTCTGTCTCTGCCCATTTATCTCAGACTGCTGGATTTGTGTTTCACAAAATGGTGGAGGAACAGGGGTCTTCTCCTTCTGTTACCCCTGAGGCCAATGTGCAATACCAGACTACTGTGACTTCTCAGGAGGGTACTACATTTTTTTCTTTCAAAGACAAACCAAGACTACACAAACTGGCTTTAGAGAAGAGAGTAAAGATAAACACACCGCCATAACACTGGCTAAACATCATATTTTGACCTCTACATCAAGTGTTTGCCACATCAGAGTATTACAGGCACAGCTACCTTCCCACAGCATAGGGGAGCTAGTTCTGCTACACAGGCCATTCAGGAGGCCTTTTCTGTGATGCTCCTTCCTTCTCCTGTGGAAACCTAGTCTCCACACAAAGTGTTACATGAGGCTGGTTGGAAGAGAGTACCTAGTGGGGCCTGGTTGCCAGACCCAGAGTGGAATCTGACAACTGGGTTTACACAAGCACTGCCAGACTGGTGTCCTACCTCAATAGCCATTGAACCTCCCTCAGGGGACACTGACTTGCCTAGGCTACACAATATCCCTGAAGATTCACCTATAATGGTAGATCAGACTCAGACAGTGCTGGAAGGTAGTCCTGTTGTAGTAGTCCCCCAGACAGAGTCATATTCTATCCCTGATCTAGTCCCTGTACTTATACCTCTGGTAGATGATGTAACTCCTGTACAAACACCTGCTAAACCTTTGCTTTCTGACCTTTTTCAAAATCTAAGAAAGAGGCAGCCCAAGTCGAAATGCTGTACATGTCAGATATAAAGGTGAACTAGGAGTGTGGCCTAATAGACATTATGTTGGGAAACTATTACTGAAAGACTCACATTTTTCTGCACAGGATGTCTTTGCCTTTATTAACATCTCTAGCTAAGATAATTTCAATGTTAGTTTTCATTCAGCTTACACTTTAGAACAGTTTGGGGAACATTAAAGCCAGCCCCCTTTTTGTGATTCCACTTTCCAAGCCTCTGACTAAATTTGTCATGATTATGTTCTCGAATGAGGGGGTTCATGTGGAGGACATTACCTATTGGCTGTCACAGAAATGTGAGGTTCTTTCAGCACAAGAAGCCATTTTGTATTCAGAGAGATTTTGGACAGGGGGGTGGAAATATAAAGTAAAGTTGAAGTGGGCTGAGATGGGAGTTGAACATGACTCTAATGGTTTCTTGTTAGGTAGGGATAGAAGTGTATGTTTTCATGCTGGGCAATCCCAGGCATGGTATTGTTGTGGCACCCGTACTCACCTTTTGGGATCCTGTGATAAACCACAATGTGACAACTGTGGGGAAATTGGTCACATTGTCTTTCAGTGTGCCAACCATTCTAAATGTGATCTGTGTGAGGAGTATGGTCATACCTTTGCAAAATGTGCTTGGTTGGCCAAGAACAAAGCTTCTTGTCTCTGCCCAGATCTGTTAATACAGAATGCCCAGGATTTGGCGTCTGTTGGTACTGAGGACGCCTCAGCCCCCCACTCTTGCTGTTCCCCTTGTGCCCCTCTTATCCATTTCCCAGGTTCCATTACCCTCTGAGCCCATTCAGACAACCCCAGTTCCTTTAATAGATTCAGTTTGTCCCTTGCCACAAGAATTTCTTTCAAGGCAGGAGAATCCTTTGGTGCTCCTGACCCCAGTCTGCTATCAGGACACAGCAGAAGAGTTTTTTCAGGAACCAGTTACATCCTCCTTACCCCTGCTCCCTCTTCCCAGATGGAGATATACTCAGAATTTTAAGTCAGGACCATTTCATCCTGAGGATGGGGTGAAATTTCAGAACCCCTTTTCAGTTTTAGCCACCGCTGGGGGGGGATCAGATGTGGATCAGGGAGACATGTATTTGCAACCAATAGGGTTGGAACCTTCAATTTCCTCCCCTGACTGGGTAAGTTAAAAAGGGAAGAAGAAGAAAAAGAGAAAAAACTTTTTCAAATTCTTCTGGTTGCAGAATTTATAGTCGGGACTTTTAATGTCCATAGCTTGTTGAATAATGCCAGGAGATATGCAATTTATGTTTATATACATACAGCCCGGATTGATGTTACTCTTTCACAAGAAACTTGGATGTTTTCCAGTGCCCAAATCAGAACCCTTTAGGGGGAATGGAGATGGGGCCCTCTTATTGGTCCTTTGGGCCTGATTGTACTGATGAGGTGGGAATTCTTTTTAATGATTTTTCGCTTCTTACATAAATTAATTGATCTACTTCCTTAGAGTTTTTATACTTGATGGGGAATGTCGGTTGATGTCATGTAGAATTATCAATGTTTATTGTCCCCAGTCTAAAGCCAAGAAAGTAGCACTTTTTCAGTCCCTTCAGCCATACTTAGTAACTTCAAGACATATTTTTCTAGGTGGAAATTTTTATTGTAGTACTAGGACTCAGTTGGTACAGAAAGGAGATACCATTAAAAATATCTATTGTGACTCCAATGCTCTTACTAAAACAATAGCATCTGCTGATCTACTTGATTGTAGAGATTTTCAGGTTTTTGGCCCTCCTTATTCTTTTCAGAAAGGTCAGCTTACATCTATAATTGATCATATTTTCATATCAAAGCATATGCCCACTGCACAGTTTAGAGCTGTCCAGACAGAATTCTCTGACCACTTGTTACTGACTGTTTCCTTCCTAGAGATGCCTAGTGTTTCTAGACCCAGATCCCACTGGAAGACTAATACATTACTTCTAAAAGAGTCTGAGGTACAGGCAGGAATACATTGTCTCATACAGGCACGATTTTCGATGAACTTTCTGTATGACAACTTGGGAGAGTTGTGGGAAGACTCTAAGAAAGATTTTAAATAGTGGTTTCAGCCCTACGGAAAACAAAAAGTTAATAATAATTTTTGATCTATTTGACCCTCCATAGAGATATACAATGCCTTCTCTCCTTTCTTATTCCACTAAATATGATTATTCTGCACAAATTCATACCTTGACAAACACAAATTAAGCTTTTCAGTATGATAGGGTGACTACTATACAGGCCATGTTTCAACATGGTACTACTCGCTTTCTGATAGGTGACCTTTGAATTTTGTAAAGTACGGAGGGAGGCTACCTCAATGCACACTTTAGTGGATGAGGAGGGTATTGAGGTGGACTCCATCCCCGGGTTGCATGATATTATCAGTCAGCATTTTCAGTCACTTGGTCCGGTATCGGCCCCTAGTCAGGCTGACATTTCTTCCTATCTGCATGGTCTTACTGTGCCTGCCTTTCCCATGGAAGCATGGTAAATGTTAATACCTATTACAATTTCAGAGATTGAAGCTGTTATTCAGTTTTTGAAGCCTGGAGTGTCACCAGAATTGGATGGCCTTTCAAATTACTTTTATAAAGCTTTCAGTATGGACTTGGCAAAATGTCTACTGTTGGTTTTTCAATATTTTGCTTTGGGGCAGGGTTTACTGTCTTCCTTTTCTGAAGGTTTACACATTTTTTTATATAAATCAGGGGATAAGTCACATATCCAGAATTGGAGTCCAATTAATCTTTTGAATTCAGATTTCAAAATTCTAACTCATCTGTTGAATAATAGATTAAAAAGTATGCATCATTAGTGGGCTCTCCTTTTCAATACTGTGGTATTCCAAATAGGAAAATTCAGAGTGCATTAATGATTATTCATGATATTATTGATTACCTTTCATTAAACGAAAGGTCGGGTTGTGTAATATCAGTGGATCAAGATAAAGCCCTCGATAAGGTTTATCACCCATTCTTGTTTGGTACTTTGAAGGAGTATGGCATTCCTCCACAATTTATTGCTTGGTTGTAGGTGCTCTATAAATCTGCGGCAGTAGGCCCATGTTACAGGGCCAGGTTACTAGGAGTATAACTATTTCAGCAGGGTTGTGATAGGGTTGCCCCCTCTGTCCACTGCTTTATGTTTTTGTGCTGGACCCCTTACTCAAGCAACTTAATGACACCCCCAGTTGGCATAGTATCATGGGGGATATATTCGAACTATCTGTTTATGTGCAAGCCTATGCTGATGATATTTGTTTATTTTTTTTACATTACCAACAATTTTTGTTATCTTACTGGAACTTATGGGGCAGTATTCTTTGGTCTCTAATGCTAGACTTATCATGAGGAAAAGCAGAGGTTTATGGGTAGGGACAAGTCCCTTTCTTCCTATTTCCACATACAGGAACACTATCTCCTCTGACCCCCTTAGGGGTTTGGGTATAGACTTTGGTCCACAGAATACCCCAAATGTTAATTGGGAACAATCCTAACCACAGTGAAGAGTAAAGTTCAGCACTGGAAGCACTGGAAGATGTCCAAGCTCAAAAGAATGCAGCTCATAAAACAGTTTTTGTTGCCATATCTGTTGTATATGGATATGATTTTTCCTCCCTTCTCAGTTCAATATCAGACTTTATCAGTTATTTTCAAATGTTTTGGGCAATCATTTAAACCTTATTAAACATTGCTTTATTTATATTCTAAGGGACAAGGGTGGCCTGGGCATGTTGGACCCTGTAGTGTTTTTCCCACTATCTTCCTTTCCCAATCAGTGAAAGGGGTTTGCTTTCTTTGAATGATATACATCAGCGATGGTTGTACACAACTTGAGTAGATATTTTGGGTTTGGACATCTGTCGTGCCTAAATTATCACCTCATTTCCATATTGCAGAATATTTTAAGTCTGCAGCACAGAAAATGTATAAATGGGGATTGACGAAATGTAATATAACACACAATAATAATAAACAATTATATTTGCTTGTGATGACCAAGATTTACCCGACAGCACCTGTCTTTAAAAACTGTCTGGAAGCTTCCAGTTCAATGGTTTGTAGACAACCAGCTAACAAGAGAATTCCATTGCATATATGGGAGGTTTTGTGGTTGTCTGTTTATGGCTGTCTCAATATTCATGGTAATCGCAAGCATAAGATGGTGGAGGAAAGATCTTGCCCATATAGCCTTTGTATTAATCTAGAAGAAACTATGGAACATTTCTTATTTACTTGTTATATGCTACAAACTTGTGGGCCAATCTGGCCAAAAGCAGCACATGCATTGGTTAACTACTCTGACATCACGACTCTCTGGTGTTAGGTCAGTATGCTTGCTTGGAACATGACTATCATAGAGATACACTGGCTGATTTTTTCTGTTGTTTGAAATATTATCTTTTGTTGTAATATCTTATTTATTTTCAGAAAAGAAATGTTGACTTAACATACATCAATAAGGCCAAAGCCTTCATGTAATCAGGCATTGTACCGGTACTTAAAACCTATAGAGGGCAAAGGAAGAGATCCACAGGTTACAGATATTAATGTGTACAGGTAGGTCTGACATTAATTACATACATTCATGTCTGCCAAGTGGCATGGATACAGAGCTTGCCAACACCCATCCCTTACCACCAATAAGGGGGATGGGGGTGAGCAGAAATAAGTGTTGTAGCAAGGGTTAATAATAAGAAAATATACTGTGGGTGTCTGATCAGATATCCTTTATTGTACTCACCAAAGAGAGGTCTCTTTCAACATTCTTGCTGGACATAAGTACACCAGCTGAATTTTCTGTAACCGGTCTAGTCAAGCGGGTTCCTTTTCAAGGCTTCAGGAGAAGAGTTGAGCCACCAGTGTGTATATGTTCTGCAAAAGTCATATTTCACCTGGAAAATAGACATAATATTTCCCAAGAATTCTAGTTATTGACTTGGACTACATTTCTAATATAGATAAAGAAGTCAGACAGTTACATAGATACAGACAGCTACAAAAAATACAGCACATGTATGGGGGAGCAACAGAAATGGAGTAAGAGGGAGAGAGAGGTACCCCAGGGGTGTCACATCTGGATAAGGACAAAAAGGCCAGTAAGGTGGAGGGGACGGATGATGCTATCTCTGCCAAAAGGGTGTGGTTAGCCCTCAAGGCCCTAAAGAAAGACAAATCTCCTGGGCCGGATGGCATTCATCCGAGAGTACTATGGGAATTGGCGGACATACTGGCTGCACCCCTGGCAGAGCTTTTCAGCAGGTCACTTGAGACAGGGAGGGTACCTAGGGATTGGCGAGAGGCACATGTGGTACCAATCCATAAAGGGGGGTCGAGGGAAGTACCAGGTAACTATAGACCCATCAGTTTGACCTTGGTGGTGGGAAAATTAATGGAGAGTATACTAAAGGAACGATTGGGGGTGTACTTGGAGGAGGTGGGAGGTCTGGATAGTCGGCAACATGGGTGTGTGCCAGGTAGATCATGTCAAACCAACCTTGTGGGAGTTCTATGAATGGGTAACATCAGAATCAGAACTGGACAGGGGTAAGCCTGTGGATGTATTATTCTTGGACTTCAGCAAGGCATTTGCCTCTGTCCCCCACAATGGTCTGGTGGAGAAACTGATGGGGTTAGGAGTAGGCCCTTTGATGGGCAGATGGATTGAAAACTGGCTAGCTGGATGCACTCAGAGAGTAGTGGTCTGTGGGGAGCTCTCAAACCCTAGAGAGGTTGGTAGTGGGGTACCACAGGGCTCGGTCCTGGGACCGATCCTGTTTAATGCATACATATCGGACATCAGGGAGGGTATAGGGTGTGAAATGAGTCTCTTCGCGGATGATTCCAAGATGGGAGCAGTAGTTGAGGGAGAAGAGGGGAGGTTGGCCCTGCAAGGGGACCTGGACACCCTGGAAAGCTGGGCTCACATGGAAATTAAATTTTAATATCACCAAGTGCAAGGTGTTGCATCTTGGTCGGGAAACCCTAAACACAGGTACACCCTGGGAGGGAGGCGCTGGAGGCCTCAATAGGGGAAAAGACCTAGGGTCATGGTGGATGCAGAGAATAACTCTGAGCAGTGCAGGGAGAGGCTAGCAAGGCAACCAGGATAGTTGCGATGCATCGTGAGGGGATCACCTCTAGGAGCAAGGAAGTGATTCTGCGCTGTACAATGGACTGGTTAGACCACACCTTGAGTACTGTGTACAGTACTAGAGACCACACTTGAAGAGGGACATACAGCTCCTGGAGAGGGTACAGAGGAGGGCAACAAAGATGATATGAGGGCTAGGGATTTGACGATGAGGACAGACTTAAGGAGCTCTGCCGGTTTTCATTGGAGGAGAGGAGAGACAGGGGGACATGATTGAGGTCTCCTGTACCTCAAGGAATAAATAGGGTAAACATGGAGGTATCACCAGAGGGCATGGTTTGAAGCTGGAAGGTGGAAGGGTGAGGGGGGAAAAGAGGAGGAGGTTTTTCACTGAGAGGGTGGTGGACCCTTGGAATGCACTGCCTGGTGAGCTAGTTCAGAGATCCACAGTGGAGGGCTTCAAGAGAGGATGGGACAGACACAGAAAGTGGATGTATCAGATGATGGCCGGTCCCAGGGGGGTGGGGATGGATGATACGGGTTTCTGGAGCACAAGGGATGGGAGGGTCTCGGCACCCAACTAAGGATCTAAAGTTCGAGCAGACTCGATAGACCATAAGGCCTAATCTGCTGGCAAATAGTATGTTAGTATATCCAGAAGTAGCAAGCTAAAGTTCTATTGGTCCTAGGTATTGAGGGGATGGCCAGTAACTGCTCAGTAAAAACACTGACCTTGCTCAAAGTGGCAAATTCTAGTTAGATCCAGTAGGGTCAGGGATTATTCATCCTACACCTGTCCTGGGGGTAAATATATCTGAGATAAGGGGACCAGCATCATCTAAATATTGGAATCTGGTATGTTTGGAGGTGGGAAATTCTGTCTAGTTTGGCAAGAGTTGAAAGAGAAGCCAATACCTCCCTAACTGTAGGAACTTGGGTAGATCTCCATTTGCTAAGCAGAGCTCTATTGGTTTGCAGAGTCAGTAGGGCAAGCCACCTGTACTCAGGTGAGGATAGCTTAGGGAGGTCAACACTGATTCCCAGGAGGTAGAAAAGGGGACTGAGAAGAATTTGGTGGCTTAGCACCTTGGAGGCTACATCTTGTATCCCTTGCCATAGAGGTTGGATCTGTGGGCAGGATCATAATATGTGCAACAGGTTCCTCCCCCCACCCATGGCATCTCCAACATTGGCCTGACTCTAGGAGTTTGGCTCTATGAAGAAACACAGGGTTTTGTACCATGAGTGGGCAATTTTGTTTTGAATTAGTCGTGATCTAGCATCCCTGAATCAGCTGTGTGTAGTTCTTCCAGGCCTGATCCCAGGCCACAGATGAAATAGGAAGTTGTAGCATTGTTTCCATTTGTGCCTAGCTTCTTCAGATTGAGAGGGTAAATTATCCTGGAGCAGAGCATATATTCACCCTGCAAGGCCCTTCGATGTTGCAACCAGGATTGCAGAGCCGAGAGTTATTGTGTGTCATGGGTGGACTCAGGTAGTGGCGTATTGCTTCTCTGAGTTGGAGGTATCTCCAAAAGTCTGACTGGGGAGTGTCTCATAACTCTGGAGGGAATGAAATGTATGAAAAACCTTATGGTTAGTGTCCATTAGATCTCCGGGTTTAGTGATATCTAACTTAGCCCAGTGTTTCCAGCAGACCCAGACTCCCCTATATTAATGGAGGGTTTTGCTGCAGAGGAATGTGGAGGGAGGGAGAGGTACATTTTCAGCTTCTGGTGAGTGGCAAACCAGTTAGTTCTGGACACCTCTACCATGGGTGAGGTACAACCTAGATTCGATCTGTTGGCAGGTCTGCATTTGGTGGTGTTACAAGAATTCAGGAGTGAAGGGGTACAGTCCTTTGATGTCTAGCTCAATTTGGAGCCACTGTGGGAAAGGAAGAAAGGTGGGTACAGCCATTTGACAGTTTGGGCTAGAAGGAAGGCCTGACGGTACCATTCAAACCAGGGAAGATTCCTGCCATCCCTGTTCCCATGGGGCTCTAAGCTTACAGCGGCTATATCTGGGTTTGGAGCCATCCCAGAGGAAGTCCCCAATTAGTTTATCAATGGGCAAGTGCCAATGTTTGGGAAGGGGAATGGGCATGTGCATGAGTAGATAAAAAAGTTTAGGGGCTGAGACCATTTTTATAGCTGCAATTTTCCTAGTCAGGGTAAGGTTGAGGAATTTCCATTGGTCAAATTCTACCTTGATAAAGGAAAGAAGGGGTTGTGTATTAACTTGCTAGAGTGTATCCAGAGATGGAGTCAAGAAAATTCCAAAGTAAGTGATCCCTTTAGGGGCCCAGAGGAGGCCAACTGAGGTCACCATCTGTTGAGTACAGTGGGCATTTAAGGGAAGTAGTTTGAACTTGCTCTGATTCAGCTTTACACCTGAGTAGGTAGTAAAGACCTCTAAGAGATGGAGCAAGGGGGGTATGGAGCTTTGGGTGTCTGCCAGGGGGAGGAGGAGGTCATCAGCATACATCAGGGTTGTATATGTTGTACTTCCCACTGTGAGGCCCACAATGTTTGGGTGATTGCATATTGCACTAGCCAGTGGTTCCATCACAAGAACAAACAGGAGATGTGAAAGGGGACAACCCTGTCTTGTCCCTCACTCCAGTAGGAATGGAGGGGATAAGATAGAGACTGTATTGACTCTGGCTGATGGGGAAGCATATAAGGCTTGTATCCTGGAAAGAAATGTTTCACCCACCCCAAAATGTGCTAGGACTAGGTATAAGTAGTCCCATTCAACTGAGTCAAATGCTTTGTCGACATCCACTGCTATAGCAGTTACTGGAGTGGGGAGAGATCTAGAGAAATGTATAAGATTCATAAGGGTACGCAGGTGGTCTGAACTATGTCGACCAAGGAAAAAGCCCACTTGTGAAGGATGTATGAGTTCAGGAAGAATAGGACCAAGGCTGGTTGCCAAGATTTTGGCATAGTTTACTGTCAAGGTTAATAAGTGAGACTGGATGATAACTTCCCAGGTTTGTGGTGTCCTTACCCTCTTTGGGGATGACTACAATAATAGTCTCCTGCATGAAGGGAGGGAGAGTGCCTTTGAGCTCTACCTCTTGGAAAACCTCTGTTAAAAGAGGAGAGATGGTTAGGGCTAGTGTCTGGTAAAAATCTGCTGTATACTTGTCATTACCAGGTAATTTCCCCAGCTTCAGCCCTTGAATGGCTGAGCTTACCTCATCCTGGGATATAGGAAGATCGAGGAGCTGTTTCTGCTGAGGATTTAGTGTAGGTAAATGTAAAGTATCTAAAAATGGCTTTGTGTCCTTGTTTGGTTCTGGATGTGTGAAGAAATAAAGGGATTTATAGAAGGAGGCCATGGTGGTATTAATGGCCTCTGGGGATGTGCCCAGTGCCCCTTACCTGTCTTTAGCCCAGAGATTCTATCTACTGGCCTGCTGCTTGCGAAGTTGGTAAGCAAGCACTTTGCCAGCTTTATCTCCTCCTCCCAAAAGGTGTGATGGAGGCAAAGGATGGCCACTTCCACCTTTCTATTGAGAAGTTGATTGATTGCAAATCTGAGGCCTAGGATAGTTTCACCTAATATGGAGTGGTTGGAAGGGGCGCATAGACTTAAATGTAACCTCAGCTATTGCCAGTTTCTGTTCAAGGGCAGCCAGCTGATGTTCCCTTTCTCTGCATTTAGCGGCTGCAAACCCCATGATGTTATCCCTCTTAGTAGCCTTAAAGGCCTCCCAGGTATTACTTGCTGAGGTATCTAATGTACGGTTTTCAGTGATAAAAAGGGAGGCTTCATTTCGAGCCCAGGGGACAAGATCCGGGTCCCGCATTAGAAGGGAATCTAGTCTCCAGTGTCTAGGTGGAGGGGCTACAGGATCCCAATGAATCAGGAGCAGAACCGGGGCGTGATCCAATATGATTCATGTAAGGAAGGAAACGTCAAGGGTTTTTGTGGTGAAAGTAGGTAAGCCAAGCCAAAAGTCTAGCCTACTGTATGAGGCATTTGGTTCTGGGCAGAAGGTATCCCTAGTTCTGGGGTGAAAGAGTCTCCAGATATCTGTAAGACCCTGTTCCACAATCAGCTGTTGCAATGTCTTCCCACTCCTAAAGTGAGACTCTTTACCCCATCATTCCTGTCCAGGGAGGGGATTAATGTTAGATTGAGGTCTCCGCCCAGGAGAAGGGGGCAGTCAGGGGGACTGAAATCCAATATTACCTCCGCAAGATTGTGGAAGAATTGTGGGGTAACTTTGTTAGGGGCATATAGGTTACAGAGGGTAATTGGGCATGAGGGGGTGTCATATGTCGCTATCACCAACCTACCATCAGGGCTGGAAAGTGTCTTGATAAGGGTCCATGGTAGGATTTATGTAAAAGGATAAGGACCCATGTTTCCTGGAGTGGGCATTAGAGTGTACCTGCTGCCCCACCCAATCTTTGGACATACAAGTGTGATTGACTCCTGCGAGTTTAGTCTCTTTTAAATGTAGGCTTTTCAGGTGTTCCAATACTTTCTTCTGTTTGACCAGCGAGTTCAACCCTCTAATGTTCCAGGTGTAGAATGCACTATCAGACATTCTGCTCTGAGGGGTAAGAAGTCTGCTAAAGATAAGCTTAACCAGCAGGGCAATTACAAATAGGGGGCCAAGAAATGTTCCTCAGAATTAATGTGATATTCACTTTCCTTCTGCACCAGGGGAGGGACAGCAGCAGTCACTCAGCCGTGTAAAGAGGGTGACACCTGTCCAAATGTCTTAGGGGGCCCTTATGAGAGTATCAATATATACCAGGAGGTACAAACAAGAGAGAAAAACGTATACCTGTACATGTAACCCAAAATACTAATTAACCTTATTAACAAAAGAACAACAGTGAGTAGTGAGAGAGGACTTAACTGGCTGGGTCCCCAGCCAATGGTATGCCCAGTCTCTTCTGCAAGGCATGGGAGAGGTGAAAACAGCAACGCAGGGGAGTTATATCCCCAAATCTCCAACAAAATGGTTTTATAACGGGTATTGCAAGAGTTTGTTACTGTTAGTTAGAGTTAGACAGTTTGCTGAGCCACTGCTCAGAGCCACCCAGGGGCCTACTGACCTGTGAATCCCTTGCACTCAGGATGAGGAAGGTCCAGCAGTAGCCAGTATAGGGTCCTGGGGTGAGTTCTTAAGATCTTTGGGGATCATATGACCCGCAAGTGGAGAAGGGTTGCCTGTTCACTGAGGAAGGGGTAGTTTGGGAAGTAGGAGAACCTACTGCAGATATTGCAGAACATTGGTAATATCTCCCTTCCGACTCAGCAAGGAATCCCATATGGGGGAAGAGCTTCATATGTCTCACAGATGCTATCACAATTCACTGAAGTAAAATCCCCATTTACAACATTTAGCCAGGGTTATAATTAACAATAACAATTAACAAATGAACAATCAGCAACATTAAGCGAAACTGGCAGGGTGTCTCAGAGGTGTGTTAAGTTTCAGTCCCTCTGATAATTTAACTGAGGGGTACTAGGCTAATGAAAATGGCCCTGCATTAATTCCTGCAGATTGAACCATTGGCTCCAACCCCTTTTCTGTTATTTTCTGAGTTTTCCACTCTCTACCACTCACTTACTCCCCGAGACACGAAACCATCTGTACTTAACTGACACTTTAAAGCATGATACACCATGGCAATCATCTGGAAGAGGCTGCTGCTTTTCTGTAGGGTGGTTTTCTGAGCCACAGTCTGGTGAGGAGCATGAATCCTAGGTGTGCCAGTCCAAGTTTTGTAATGGGAGTGAGGCTTCAGTGGCAGAGGCCCAGGAGTCAAGTGCTTCTCCGAATATTGCAGTCTGGGGGGATGCCGAGTTAGTGGCCATCTCTTCCCGGGAATCCGTGTCTGGGAGGTCACGAAGTAAAGAGTAGCGGTTTTGGACAAAGTATGGGCTGGTGTATTCTGGTCTGTCCTTGTCGAGGGAGTGAGAGTTCTGGTCTTGCTTCTCCGATGGATGTCTTCGGTCGTGGATATGTTTGCACTTAGAATGAGGTGACTTCAGAGGTATTTTCTGGATCTTTGAGTTGCGAGATTCCTGGTCCTTCTGTGGGAAGGGAAGTGGTTTTGAAAGGAGGGCATTGGAGTTGTCTCCCTTAACTTGAGAGCGGCAGTCCTTTACTGTATTTAGGTTCGGGGTGAGTGAGGGACCCTGTCCTTTTGGCCACCTTTTGTCGATGAACACCATGGCAACATCTGGAGTGCCAGATTGGTGTGGCATGCCATTAATCATGATCTGTAAAATGGCAGGATAGCGTAGGGTGAAAGGGACCTGCAGGGTATGTAGTGACCGGTGGGCTTTAGCAAAGGCTTTCCATTTAGATGCCAAGTCAGCGGAATAGTCCTGAAATATCATGATTTTATGTTCTTTCCAATGAAGCTGTCCAAATTTTCTAGCTCTGTCCTGGATAGCTGCCTTTTTGGTGAAATTTAAAATTCGGGCGATAATAGGCCGAGACCTCTCACCTTGTGTAGGTTTGGGTTGTAGCGAGTGGTGCGCCCATTCGGTCATAATTCTGGTGGTTGGGGGAAGCTTAAGAATTTCTGGGAGTACCTGTTGCAAGAACAGTAGAGCTTGCCTCCTTTCACTACCCTCTGGAAAACTGAGGAACCGCTAGTTGTTGTGTGGCTCCAGTTCTCCAAGTCCTCTAGTTTATTTTGCATTTGCCAGATTTGTGCAGCCTATTCTCGTATAGTGGCACAATGGCCTTGGAGGATGTCCTTATGAGCGGTAGATTTTTGCTCTGCATGGTCGATTCTGGCATCAAGTTGCTGGATGGACACTGCGGAAGTGTTAGCTGCTAAAGTTAGGGCATTGATGCTGGTGATTATAGAAGCAAACATTTTCCTGATGGAGGGTTCTTTGTCTCCCTTAGCAGTGTGTGCCATGCGGCCTTGCCTGTGAGGGTTGTCCAGATTTCAAGAGAGGCTAGGTTAGCAATCCTTGCTCAGATTTCTCCCAATTTCAGCCAGATCCTAAGGAAGTACTTCCGTTGCTGCTGGAACAAAATTTTCTGATTGGGATTCAACAGTAGAGAGGATTTGGTCAGGTTCTAGGCTCTGAGTCAGTGGAGCTGTTGAATTAAGATGCCATCTCGGTTGCTGGTTAGCCATGCCCCCATTTGAAATATTATTAATGGCAGGCTCACTGCCAATGGACATTGTCTCAGAAACTGATGCCCTAAGACACTTTTCGCATCTTGGTGCATCAGGCATTGGAAAAAGTGTATCTTAAGGATGTTAACATATATATGACAGATCAAGTATTGAGATGGTGGAAGGATTTCCTGCTTGATTAAATATAAATGACTGGGTTCCTGTGAGTAAGTTTCATGGGACTGACTGACGTTATGTATTACTTTGTATCAGTTCTGCTTTATTCTTTGTTTATTATGATTTTTGGATTATGTGATGTTTTTCCACTATGTATTATTTACCTTATTTCTCAAATGAAAATGTCCCTACTCTTTTTCGATAAGTGCAGTGGGATCTTTAGCATCCACCGGAACTACCACCAATCCAGGCAGATGGGACCTCAGTTTAACATCTCATCTAAAAGATGGCACCTCAGAAATGCAGCACCCCCCTCACGCTGCACTACAGTGTCAGTATTGAGATATTAACCCAAGTGCCAGATGTGGTAACTGAACCCACAGCCCTCTGATCTCCCAGCCTCAAAGGCGAGTGTGCTACCTACTGAACCACTGACACTGACTGACAAAATTATATTGGAAATAAAGTGCATGGAGTGAGAGGCCGCAGTTAAACACAATGGCCCTGAATATTCAAACTGCACCAGGTTGTGGCACAGCTTGGGCGCAGTGCAACAGCTGTGCATTGGTGTGAACGATATTCATGAACTGCGCCATGGCACAGCATCATTGAATATTGCACCCTGGCCACCCGCAGTGTGCATGGTGCAGTGGCACTGCACCAGCGCAAGTGGCCAGAGTGGAGCATGGGGATGCGCTAGCGCAAGTTCCATTGCGCTATGCACAGCAACCGTAATATTCAAAACTTGACATGCAAATGGTGCCATAATGTATGCAAGGTGCAAATGGGGCCATTTGCATGTCTTTATGGCCCCACTTGCATGCAGGTGCACTGATCCCCGACGACTTGCGCCTGGCACCCTGACAGGCAGCAGCCATTGGGGACCGACGGCCCCTGCAGCCGGCAATGTGCTCCACAGCCCGATCGCTGGTTGAAGTAAAATATAGTACACTCTAATATCCCTGGTGGTCCAGTGGACCGCTGTGTGCCTGATCATGGGCATTTGTAATGAATAAATATCCCCAAACTCCCTGGTGGTCCAGTGGACCAATGTGTGCCCAATCATGGGCATTTGCAATGAATAAATATCCCCAAACTCCCTGGTGGTCCAGTGGACCGCTGTCTGCCCAATCGCTGGCATTTGAAATAAAAAATAAAAATATGTCCAATATCCCTGGTGGTCTAGCAGTAACCCCCTTCCCCACCCATCCACCCACTGAGCCCCACCGCCCGCCCCCAGTCAGCGCGGCAGGTAGCGCTGCATCTCCCGCCACCCCGCCGACTGACGCCATCGGTAGGGCTGCATGCCCATTGGTCCACAGCGTGAGCCAGCCAGCGCGTAGTCGATACGACTACACATTCCAGATATGTGAATGGGATCCCATCTCATATTTGAATGTGTAGTAGAGAGGATAGTGCATGCCCATTGGCTCACGCTAGGACCAATGGGCATACAGCCCTACCAATGGTGCCGTCAGGGGCGGTGGGCAGCAGGTGGGGTGCTGCCACCGCCGGCTGACCAGGGGGAGCGGGCGGGGCTCAGTGGGCGGTGGGGAGGGGAGTTACCACTAGACCACCGGGATATCAGTATGTAAGGTGCAATGGGCCATTTGCATGTCATTAGGGCTCATTTGCATGCAGGTGCACCGATCCCCGATGACTTGCCCCTGGTGCCCTGCCAGGCAGTAGCCATCGGGGACCGACGCCCCCTGCAGCCCGATCACAGGCATTTGTATTAAATAAAAGAACTATTTCTAATATCCCTGGTGGTTCAGTGGACCGCTATCAGCTCGATCACGGGCATCTGGTATAAATAAAAGCAGAATTCTCAATATCTCTCGTGGTCCAGTGGACCGCTAACTGCCCGATCGCTGCATTTGTAATGAAAGATCAAATATTTCTATATCCCTGGTGGTCCAGTGGACTGCTATCTGCAGGATCGTGGGCATTGTAATGAAGACAAATATTTCCTATATCCTGGTGGTCTAGGGTGCCCCCTCCACCGCCCACTAAGCCCCACCGCCAGCTTCCCCAGTCAGCCAGCGGGCAGCAGCACCACCCACCTGCCGCTTCACCCCATCGCCACTGACTGACACCATTGGTAGGGGTTGTCGCCTATTGGCTCACAGCATGAGCCATGGCGCAGAAGTCGGTGACAGATTGCACATTCTAGATATGTGAATGATTCATTCACATATCTGGAATGTGTAGTACAGCATGAGGTTGCACGCCCATTGGCTCACACTGTGAACCAATGGGTGTACAGCCCTATCAATGGTGTCAGTTCCATGGTGGTGGGGCTTAGCGCTGGTGGGTGCTGCTGCCCGCCGCTGACCCGGGAGGAGGCAGTGAGGCTCAGTGGGCGGTGGGGAGGGGCACCCTAGACCACCAGGGATATAGGAAATATTTTGATCTTTCATTACAAATGCCCACGATCGGGCAGATAGTGGTCCACTGAACCACCAGGGATATTGGACAGAATAGTTCTGTTTTTTAACAAATGCCCATGATTGAGCATGGGGGGGGCACCGCCAGGTGCAGCAGGAGCTCGGGTGGCCACCCACAGTTGGCAGCTGCAGTGTTGCACCCTGCAATGTGGCAGCTCACCTGTGGGTGGCCATCAGTTGTTCTTTTTTTTTTGGATCAACTTTGTGCTGGCGCAGGTAGGGGTTGCGCATGCATGGCTCTGCACATCCTGGGCTGAATATCGGGCTGTGCAGGGTATGCAGGGGCACACCCCCCCTACCTGCACCTGCATTCATTACTGATGCACTCCGGTGCATCGGAATTTGTGCCTCGCGACTTTTCCTTTTTAATATTGGCGCCAAGGCATTATATTGCGATGACACAACACTGTTGCGTCATGTGCAACCCTTTTGAATATCTAGGCCAATGAGTTAAGGAGGATACAATATATCGGAACATACAAAGTAAAGCACTTTACATACAATGAGTTAAAGTGGATACAATATATCAGAGACATACAGAGTAGACCATTCATAAGACCTTGGACAATAAATTATCAGGTGACATATCATATAAACAGAACAAGGTACACAAAAACAAAAACAGATGATACAAAAGGAAGAAATAACCATTGAGAGCAGGGGGTGTCATTAAGGAAAAGGTTGGTAAGTGAGGAAAAGGGGAGCAAGCCATGAAGTTAGATCATACGTGTGTATGTAAGTATAAGGGAGATGTCTGCAGTGCAAGATTGTATATGGGTAGGGAAAGGGAGCCAGGACAGTCTAAGGCAGTAAGAGGGTTATATAGAGGTGAGGAAATACTATTGTATAGCAAGAGACATCAGTCATTAGGTAGGGTGAAAGCAGGAACAGGTATCAGCAATCATCAGATTTGAGCACAATTTTCTCTTAAAGCATGTGTGGAGCTAGAAAGTCTAATGTTGAGGGGAAGGGAATTCCACAGCTGTGGAGCCGCATGCTCAAATGCAACAGTTCCTTTCCTAGTGCGGCACCTCGGCAAATTCCAAAAGGATTTATTAGCTGATCGTAGACCATGGAGTGTGTCCTGAGGAACAAGCATAGCTGCAAGACACCTAGGGGTTTGATTTTGAATTATCGAATCAATAAGAGAGCCAAGGTAGTATTTCCTACTAGCTAATGGTGAGATCCAACCAAGATCGCTATAAAGTTGACAGTGGTGTTTAAGCCGAGGCAGAAGAGGCATAGTGACATAAGCGACATATGTTGTTATACATAATATCCCATCTGAGTAGGTCAGTTTTATGAGCAGCCCCAAATAAGGGAGCCCCATAGGTTAGGGTGGGAAGCAGAATCCCCCTCGCAATGGCCATTTTAGCTGATGGCATGAGCATATAACTAGTCTTATATGCAACATCCAGTTTGGAGTTGACATTTCTGCAAACAGACTGTACATGAAGATTAAGATCAAGAGATTGATCTAGCAGGATGCCCAGGTACTTGAAAGAGGTCACATATTCCAGTAATTGACCTTCTAAGTCTTGCACCATCAATGCTGTTGTGCAACCCCGGAGCTTTGGGGCCGATCCAAGCAGCATGGCTTTAGTTTTGCTAGTGTTGACAGCCAGTTTGTGGTCATATAGCCAATTTTGGATATTGTTAAAGTCAGAGGAAAGGGTTGTATTGATAGTGTCTATATTAGTAGAACTTGATAGATGACAAGATCATCAGCATATAGAATAGCAGAGCAGGATTTCAGAGCAGCTCCAATGTTATTTATATAAAGAGAGAATAGGAGGGGCCCTAGGATGGAGCCCTGAGGTACACCAATGTTAATGGTGGTACTGTTCGATAGAGAGGAATTACATTTCACCACTTATATAAGAAGCTGAGTGAGTCACTTCGTACTTGTTCTCTTCTATATTTTTTTCTTTTACTTCCCCTGGCCAGCATAACGCTCTCACTCCCAGCATTTGAAACGGCTTCAAGATCCATGACTGTTACAGTCTCCCTCACGTCACAGCTTGCTCCTGTTCCATGAACTTCACTGCTTCTTCTTGCAGCCACCTCCTCCACTTATATAATACGAGTCTTTCTCTTCTAGTTCTATGCATACTCCCCTAGCTTAGTAACCACCATACCCTATAACAACTAATTCATTTCAACAACCTGAAATGCAAACCAGTCAGTATGGTGGCCGCCCTGGGACACACTCGCTGACTGACGCGGGCGCTTCGGGACACACCTACTGAAAATAAAACAAGCTGCTAGCATTACTTCAAGCATCAAAACTGGGAAATAAACTAAAAAGAGAACAAACTGTTTGGTAGACACAGAGTTACGACATATTCACACACACACCACCCGAAAACCACTCTCTAGGTCACCCCATAATGGATACACTAGCTCAATGTAAAGCAGGCAACTGGCTAATAAAAAAGCCTCATCAAAAGCAAAATAAATTAAAAACTGTTTATTTCAACTGACACAGAGATAGAAAGAAACAGACACACACCAATGCCCCGTACTGAGTCTTTCATTCATATATATGTATATGTGTATCTATATATATATATATATATATATATGTATATATTATATTGGCACGGTTGTGTCACTATAGTTAGGGTTCAGCGGTCACTTACATACTAAACTCAAAAGTTTGGTTGTTAATAACTTTAGACCCATTCAATGAATTTGCATCAAATTTGGAATGTACAGTGGGGCATGGTAGATCTTTTGATCTGCCAAATTGCGTTTCAGTCAGACTTACGGTCTTTGTGTATGAAAACGCTGAAAAATGCAAAATTATCCATTTTTGGAGGCAGCTTTTGGGATTTTGGATGTGGCCCTGCATGGCTGTTCTGTGGCATGCCACTCTGCAAGATGGCTCGTTTGAAAGAGCTTTGGTGGCTGAACATTCCACTTTTCATTTGACGAAAAAATATTAAGGCATTCAAAAGTTATGCCACTTTTAAGTTCCCATTATAAGTCAATGGGAAAATTTATATGTATGTTTTAGTAACAAAGAATGCGGTTCTGGCCATCTGGTCCCACCTGCGATCACAGAATTTTCAGCCTCCCGGTTCAAGAATCTTTGTCCCTGAGAATTTTCAAAATTCTTTGATTGTGAGGTCCGCCATCATGTTTTTTTGTTTTCTGATCGGAAAAACACAAATATCTCGGCTCAGGGGTCGCTTCTGAAGTAAAACTTGGATGGGTTTTACTCAGGGGGCTTCAATCTATCGAGCCATGCCTTTGGTTTCATCCAAATTGGTCAAAAAATAGAGTTATAAGCTTTTAAAATCTTAATTTGTGGCTCGCTAACGATCTTTGGTAGCGGGCCTACAAATTCTTTGATCGTGAGATTCTTTGATCACGATCTTGCATCGTGACCTAAAATCACTAATATCTCAGCTCAGGGGTGGGCTAGGGACACAAATGAGGGTGGGTTTTGCTCAGGATGGTCCGTTCTATCGAGGCATGGTGTTGGTTGGGTTCAAATCAGTGAAAAATTTGTGTTTCACCATTTTTTATTCTTTAATCGTGAGCGTGCAATTTCTTTGATTGTGAGCCTGCAAATTCTTTGATCATGAGATTGATTGATCATAGTCATGCATCGTGAGCGAGGTACAAGATGGCCGGATTACAAAATCAATTTTCTCAGCCCAGGGGTGCCCTAGGAAGTCAAATGAGGGTGGTTTTACTCAGGGGCTTTGCGCTGTCAAACCATGGTCGTGGTTTGCCACAATTCCTTCAATTGTTTGATTTATAACATTTTTAATACTTTGTTCATGAGCCTGCAAATTCTTTGATTGCGAGCCTGCAAATTCTTTGATTGTGAGATTCTTTGATAGTGATCTTTGATCGTGAAATAGGGACAAGATGGCCAGATTTTTTATAATGGAATAGACAGGGAAATTTTACCAATCTTTGACATTTAATATCTCAGAAATGGATTGGTCTTTTTACTTGAAATTTGGAGGGTGTTTATGGCATGTTATGTGGATGTAAATTACAGTGTTTATGTGTCATAATTTTTTTTATGGAGATATGGTGTGATGCACTTTACATTCCGCGGACAGTGTTTTGCTTGTGGTGGTGGATTGAAATTGATAGGATACTTAGCCTTAGTGTCCTGGATGTAGTTTTCAGTTGTTCAGTGTGTTAAATTTCAACAGGTGCAGAACTGTGGCGCTCTGACATATGAAAATTTAAAAATTTTACATGTTATATCTCGGACATGGCTTGGGCTTTTCACTTGAAATTTTGAGGGTGTTGATGGCATGTTCTGTAGATGTGAACTGTGGTATTTATGTGGCAGACAATATATGTTTTGCGGAGATATTGCATGGCGCAGTTTACATTTTGCAGACATCATTTTCTATTGTTCTACTACATTAACATTTGTCTGATGGCTGGCCTTGCTGTTCTCAATGTACATTTTAGTAATTAGGTGTGTACTGTGGCCCAACACTTACAAGTTGAAGGGCCCCGCGCTCCCAACAACTTGTGCAATTTTCTACTTTTCTATTCTTTCTTAAAAAGTAAGGAAATTCTATGCAAAAGACTTCATTAATGCATCAGTTAGGTTTCTTCTACTGCGACAAAAGTGAGGAAATTGGACATTAGGGTTCCCACCCCTTGCACCCCACCCCGCCCCCAACAACAGGCATCGAGGTGTGCGTTGTGGTCATCGGTCCTAACTCTCACCCTATTCTCCTACACTACACCACCTAAGCTTGTTTTCACATGGGATTGGGTGAGAGTTAGTCCTGATGACCCCAACACACCCTGTTGCCTGTTGGTGTGAGCGGTGGTGGTGCAAGGGTGGAACCCCAATGTCCAATTTCTCATTTGTCACTGTAGAAAACCCTAAATGATGTATTAATGAAGTTTTGGGCATAGAATGAATATATATATATATATATATATATATATATATATATATATAGTCTGCAACTCCGCAGTACAGAGGGACTATTTTTTTACCTTCTACATATTTTCCAGCTTTAACATAGAAACATAGAATTTGACGGCAGATAAGGACCGCTTGGCCCACCCAGTCTGCCCATTTCCCTACCTAATGGATAAGCTTCAGATCCTAGTTAACCAGCAGCCTACTCTTCCTACCCCCACCCCTAGAATTGCCTTATGACTGTCCCATGCATGCTTGAATTCCACCACTGTTTTTGACTCCACAACCTACTCTGGAAGGTCATTCCATGCATCCACAAACCTCTCTGTGAAAAAATACTTCCTTAAATTACCTCTGAGCCACCCCCCATCTTCAAATTGTGCCCCTTTGTTCTTGCACACCTCTTTTTTTGAAAGATGCTACCCTCTTGGACTTTGTTGATTCCCTTGAGGTACTTGAAAGTTTCTATCATGTCCCCCCTCTCCCACTTCTCCTCCAGGCTATACATATTAAGCTCCTTAAGTCTCTCTTCATATGTCTTCCGGTGCAGACCCTGCACCATTTTAGTTGCCCTCCTCTGGACAGCTTCCATCCTGTCTATGTCTTTGTGGAGATTGGGTCTCCAGAACTGCACGCAGTACTCCAGATGGGGTCTCACCAGCTGTCTGTACAGAGGGATAATAATGTCGTGTTTTCTACTGGTGATGCCTCTCCCTATGCATCCCAGTATCCCCAGTATACCATACAAGGCAGTCCAGATAGCCCATACCATACAAGGCAGTCCAGATATGTGAATGAATTCATTCACCACATATCTGGACTGCTCTTGGTGGCGGTGCGGGCTGCACACCATTGGCTCTTTGCCCACCAATGGGCATGCAGTCTACCGGGCAGTCAGTTGGCGGGCGGGCGGCAGGTGGTGGGATGCTGCCGCCTGCCAGTTGCGGGGGAAGCGGGGTGGTGGGGCTTCATGGGTGGGTGGGGTGGGGACACTAGATCTCCAGGGATATGGTCTTGAGGCAGTGGGTTTGACATATTTTCAGCCCGCGATCAGGCTTATCGGTCCACTGGACCACCAGGGATATGTTCAGGAGGGTTTTGCAACTCTTCAGCCCGCGATCGGGCTTAGCAGTCCATTGGACCACCAGGGATATGTTTGGGGAACACTTTGCTGCGTGATCAGGCTGGTGGGGGGTGATAAGCTTATGCCCGCGATTGAGCCAGTCGGGGAGGAGTTTGATGCTTTTGCCCAGCGATTGGGCCAGTCGAGTGGGGGTTTTATACACTTTGCCCGCCATCGGGCTGCAGAAGCGTCAGTCCCGATGGCTGCTCTGGCAGGGTGCCAAGCATAAGTCCTCGGGATCGGCGATCTGCATGCTAATGGCATGCAAATGGAGCTATACAGATGCAAATGGACCCCCATGCCTTGTATGAATTATGGCCCCATTTGCATGTCACCTTTTGAATATCGGAAATTGCGCGTGGCGCAATGGTACTGCGCCACTGCAAGTTGATGCTCCACTCTGACCACTTGCGGTGGCACCAAGTTCCACTGCGCCATGCACAGTGGCTGTGGCCGGGGGTGATATTCAAAGAAGTTGCTCAATAGTGAAACTCCATTGACTATCACCCCGGCCACACCCCTGCGCAACTATTTTGTGCAGCGCAAGGGCTTGCGCCACAGAATAGCGCAGTTTGAATATCCAGCCCACTGTTTACATGACACTACCTCAGAAAAAAGGATGGTGAGAATTTTCAAATATGGGTCAACAGTGGATTTTGCAGTCACAGTGGGATTTAACACAGTTCAGTGGCCAAGTTCATGATGTAGGGGATATAAATAACATGTATGACATTTGCATGAAAAATATGTAAAAAAATGTAAAGTTATGAATGAATCTTAAAACAGAACCCTGGTCTTGTGTTTCTGGATACATAGTCACATGACAGTGTAGTCTTTACATAGCCCCCTGCTTCCCTTTCAGTGCCCCAGAGGCCCTCATAAGTTATTTGCACCAGTAGCTGTACATAATTCCAAAACTATCTGTGTTGAGCACTTACTGTATGTATGCAGAAGGAGTCTTCTGCAGCCCCACAAATTCTTTGCCTCTGCAACCACATGGAAGTGCTACCAGATGTACTTCTTTCTTGGAGTAGGGCCTGGAGTACCCTGCACCTCTCCATCCATAACTAGATGGACTCAAGGCCTGTGCATCCCTATCTTTAACCACTTGGAAGCACAGGGTTCAGACAGCCCTGTGCATCTGTATGCTGCTACTTGTCACTTCCCCTCCTATCCCCCTCCAAAGAGCACAACACATGGGGAAAATGTTGTGTACAGTGGCTGCTGTTGACCCCAGTGTGCAGTGTGTTGCATGCCAGTGTTGGTTACCTGACTCTGGGCAATGAGCCCAGTGACTCTGCAGGATGTGCTGAGGCTGGGGGCTGCTTTTTTGTGGCATCTCTTACAGCCTGGGCAGGGATTTTATTTTATTTATTTTTGTTTATTGAAGTCTTGGATAACATCTGTGAGTGGATGCTCATTGACAGGTTCCACATCAGATACATTAACTCAAGATGACACAATATAGTTGCAGTAAATTGTAAATACAGAGTACAAAAAATTAAACAGTACATGGGTTGCAATGATGAGCAGTTCACAAATTGTGTTAAGGCATTGTACATGGCATGTCAGCATCCTGTGGAGAGAGAGAGAGAGAGAGAGAGAGACAGGCAGTGGAAGACTATTAGGGTTAGGTAGGGAGGGACAGCAAGGGGCAGTGGGAGCTGAGATAGGGAGGGCAGAGGGAAAGAAAAGAGCCAAGGGGTATGGGGTGGGTGGCAAGTGCTAGGGCAAAGGGGGTAGGAGGCAAGTGCTTGGGCAAAGACTTAATCTGGTGGGCCAAGGTTCGAAGTGCTAAGGCAGACTAAAGCTGTAGAAGCAGACTAGCAGGGGCACCTACAGGTACTAATGTTGGTGAAGTGCTGACAATTTTGTGCTTAAAGGAACCAAGGGTTGTGGCTCTGGTGATATCAGGTGGTAGACCATTAGTCCACAGAGAGGGGCCCAGTGAGCAATGGATCACTGGGGCCAGTTTTTAAGCACCTGGGCACATGGAATACTTGTGTAGTTGAGCTTCTGTGTGCCTGGCATGTATAGGTGGTGACAGAAAGCTCAGAACGTCTTGAGTAAGTAACTTTAGTGAGACTTTTTATGCAGTAGGTAGGTTTGATAAAGTATTCTGTCCTTCAATTGAAGCCAACTCCATTGAGCATAAAGATCATAGGTGTGGGTGAGTTTTGGGGCATTAGTGAACAGGTGGCAGGCTTTGTTTAAGGCTGTTGAGAGATGTTGGAGAGTTGTGTCAGTAGCAGAGCCATAGACAACTAGGCCATAGTCAATCAAGGTGATGAGTGAACTGTTAATTGCCAAGTTCAGACAGAGGAATTGTGCAGACTTTACTGCATGAGCAACAACTAATTATTTGGTGAAGATAACTTTTCTTTTGGAAGAAGCAGAATGAATTATGGACAATGATGGCACCTCTGAGTTGTTGTAGAATTCCAGGAAATGTTAAGCAAAATGAATTGTTAGTGGCTGCAGAACCTCCAGGGTTCTGTAGAATTTTGGGAAACGTGAAACAAAAGGACTTGTGGATGACTGTGGCACATCTGGGATGCTGTAGAATTCCAGGAAATGTGAAACAATGGTATTTGTGGATGACCAGAGAACCTCTGGGTTGCTGATGAATTCTGAGAAATGTGAAGCAAATAAACATGTGAAAGGAAAACCCACAACCCTATTACCTTGAACATTGCCTAGCCGTGAATCATTGTGGTTCCGTAAGGTACAGGACTCACTGTTGGGAAAGGTAGAGTCAGAAAGGATAAGTAATGATCCGTGATCCTCATTGAGACAAGCATGTGACAATGGAAGTGCTTAGCTAATTATCATTTACCCTATCTAACAACCAGCCCCATTTGTTCTCTTTGACATACAATTTTAGTGGTGAATTATACAATGGCAAGAAAAGATCCTGGACTCTTTGATTGGTCAGTCTTGGGCTGGACCCGTGATGTTATCCCAGCACAACATGACAGGTCTACTGTCATCATTATAGCTGCTCCCTTTTGCATCTCCTCTTAAGAAACAAAAATATTTTTCCACACTAATAAAAACATTCTTTAAAATTATTTTTTTTTTATATATAACAACGAGCCATTGTATAATAGCAAGAATGCCCTCCAGGGTGTGTGTTGTTTGGGGATAACATCATGCCGCGGTTGTTGGATGCACTCAGCCCTCGGCCTCAAGGACCAACCACCTGAGGCGTGATGTTATCCCAGCATGACGCATACTCTGTTGGGCATTATTGCTTAAATAGTTCAGCCATGCGAGGTTAACTGAGCATTTGGTTCAAGCATGGAAAGAAAATGTTACTGACTCATGCAGTGAAGTCTTGACACTCCTGCAAATTTGTTAGATGAACATGCAATTAAAGTTCACAGACAGTATTCCACAGTCAGTAACTGGTACTCTCCAAACTTGCATTAGTGGTATATGTGGTTGATACTACTTTTGAGTAATTACCCTGAACCAGAAATTAAATTGTTCAGGCCCTGGCTTTTTAACAGATTTACAAGGGCAAAAGAAAAAAGAAACTGCTATGGTTCTCAAGAGAAGTAGAGGAGAAAGTAAGGGGAAAAAAATGGCATTTAGAAGAAACAAGAGGACACAGAAGGAGGAGGATCAGAACAATTACCAGGAGAAACAGAGTGGCAGGGAGAGCAGTTAGGAGCACAAAGGCACAAACGGAGGAGAATATTTCCCAATCAGTAAAAACGGGGGATAAAACATTATTTAAACATATAAGCGAGAAGAGAAAGACTAAAGGCGGGATAGTAGGGCTTAAAGGGGAAGGGAAGGTTTGGGACGAAGAGGACCAAAAAATGAGCCATATTGAACAATTACTTTCCTTCAGCATATATGGAGGAATGGGTAAGTGATGGGCCAAAGATAAGGGACAAGGGCATTAAAGGAAGGAGGCGGACACTAGTCCTTTTACAGAAGATAGTCCTCAGGAACTATTGCAATTAAAAGCAGATAAGGCAATGGGACCAGACAGGGTGCAACCTAGGATACTGAGGAGCTGAAGGTACTGCTGGCTGCACATCAAACAGCTGTGTTCAAACTATCACTAGACACAGGGGATGTTCAGGTGGACTGGAGAAGGACAGATGTGGTCCCACTACACAAAAGTGGAAATAAGGTAGAGGCAGAAATGACAGTTCTGTCAGCCTGACTTCAGTAGTTGGTAAAGTAATGGAAAAACTACTTAAGGAAAGGATTGGGGAATACCTTGCAACCCGTGGATTACAGAATCTGAAGCAACATGGGTTCACAGGGGTGAGGTTTTGAGAGACAAGCCTGATCACACTCCTTGACTGGGTGACTAGGGAAGTGGATCAGGAGGGAGCAGCAGATGTGGCCTACCTGGATTTCAGTAAGGCCTTCAAAATCATTCACATAGAAGACTTGTGAGCAAGCTGGGTAACCTAGGAGTAGGTACAAAAGTAATAAAATAGGTAAGATGTTGGTTAACAGATAGGAGTCAGAAGCGGTGGTAAATGGGTTCCACTCTGGAAAAGGCAAGGTGACAAGAGGGGTACCACAGGGCTCAGTACCAGGCCCAGTCCTCTTCAATGTCTTTATTAGTGACATTGCAGAAGGGCTGGAGGGGAAAGTATGCCTGTTTGTGAATGACACAACAATCTGCAACAGAGTGGATACACTGGGGGGGGGTGAGGAATGATCTGAAAAAGCTGGAAGATTAGTCAAGGAAATGGTAGCTGGGTTCAAAGGCAAAAAAGTGCAGAATCGTGCAGTTGGGGCATAGAAACCCAGGGGCAATGTATCAATTAAGCGGGGAGGTATTAGCAACCAAAAAATAGTAAAGGGACCTATGGGTATTCATTGCTGATGACATGAAGATGGCAAAGCAGTGTGATAAGGCAGTGGGGAAGGCAAGCAGGATGCTCAGGTGCATAGGAAGGGGCATCACCAACAGAAGGAGGTAGGTAGGTAGTATCACTGTTGTATAAATCGCTGGTAAGATCCCACCATGAGTACTGTGTCCAGTTCAGGAGGCCCCACCTACAGTATGGAAGGACATAGATAGGGTGTAGAAGGTACAAAGGAAGGCTACAAAAGTGGTGCAGGGCCTGCATCTAAAGTTCCACAAGGAAAGACTCAAGAAACTAAATATATACGTTCTTGAGGAAATGGGGAATATGATAGAAATATTCAAATACCTCACAGGTATTAATAAGGTACAGGAAGGTAGCATTTTCCATAGAAAAAGATGCTCCAGGACAAGAGGTCATGCCATGAAGCTGGAGTGGGGGAGGCTCAGAAGATGTGAGAAATACTTCTTCATGAAGATGGTGGACACCTTGAACAGCCTCCGAGCAGAGATGGTGGTGCTAAAATGGTAAAATTATTCAATCATGCATGGGCTAGACACAATGGGACCTTAGAAGTAAGGCAAGGGGGTGAGATGATTAGAGATTGAGTATGGTCTGCAGTGGCACAGTAGGTAGGGAATACAGGGCAGACTAGGTGGGTCAAGAGGTCCTTATTTGCTGACAATTTCTATGTTTCTATATTTCTATAAAAGTTCAAACAATGATCACTGAAGCTTGGGATAATAAAGTCCCCCCAACAGTCTGTTTTTTTTTTCTCATATGCAGCATTTTGAGCACAATTTACAGATATAGTGCATTAGTCAGTCTGCTTGATGCCATGCAAATGTTGAAGACTCCTTGGGGATTAATGTGGTTTCAGGGATTGGGGTACTATACACAGTTCATTAACAGGGGTACCTTGCAAGCAGAAGTGCACAGAAAAAATGTTTTTCCAAAAAGCTAGTTGCTGGTACGGTTATTAAAAATATTATCATACTTGTCAAATCTACTTTTCTAGGTACCTCCTATGCTGCGCACCATGAGTTGCTTTTATTGTTTTTGATCCTAACCCTTGCCTGGTCTACAGTGCTATATCTAAACAAAATGTGGTGGGCATCTTTATTTCTTGCTTTTAATTTCTTGATCCTAACCCTTGCCAGGTCAACAGTGCTATATCTAAGCAAAATGAGGTGGCCATCTTTATTTCTTGAGAAAAAAAACTAAATTAAAACATTTATGAAATTCTCAGATCTTGGTGGAACTAAAACATTATACCACCAATTAAATCTGGAAGATGCCCGGAATCCTTAATAGTGAAAAAAAATGTAGGGTCCATTTTTTTTGTCCAGTTTCACTGGACTGCTGCTTTAAGTTAAGCAGTTCTTGTTAAAATTCAGTTTAAATTTAAGCTGTAAATAAAGACACCTTCAGGTTGGGCAGTCTATGTCTGGCACAGTTCATATGCATGGGGTACATTTAGGAAAAGCAGTCCTTGCAGTCTCAGTTCAGAGAGACAAGCTTTAACTAGTACAGTTCAGACCACGAATTCAAATGTGCAGTGTCTTTTAAATATTAATGTCCTATACTGTACTGTTTAAACATTCAATGCAGCCCTGTCACTTTGGAGCCTATTGACCAGGATTATATTAGTTAGGAAAATCAGAGTGGCAGTCTCTAGCAGAGGTGAAAGACACTCTCAGGCTAGGTGCAGTAATTTAGATATAATGATTCTTCAGCTTTAGCAACTAGCCACTATGCTGACATTTGGTGTCAATCCCTTTTCCTTGGCAGTGGGTAGCTGTAAACAAAAGTGGGACTCAGTGGTCTTGTTCAATTCCTCTCTGCTACGACTAGTACCCCCACCCACCCATGCACCCTAACCCTCCATCCCCAAACCACACAAAACATAAAAATTATGTATGTGACAAATAGATTTATGGAAAAAGAAACCAAACAATGCTGATATTTCTGTAATAAATAATTATTAATATAAAATATATTTCAATACAATAAAATAAAAATATGTTTCTGTCATCTCCTATATTGAGTTAAAAAATGAAAGTCCTTAAATATAAAATTAAAATGCAGACCCTTTTTGGAACATTCAACAAAGGTGACTGGGAGGAAGGTAGTTGGTTGTACTTCAGGGTGACCTACAGTAGCAAGTTTCTCACTACATGCTGCAAGAAATGGAGCTGCCAAGGATGTGATGAAGTTCAGTGGACTAAGTAAGAGTCAGTCCTCTTGCTTCAGATTTACTACAACAGTTCCTCTCAAGGACTGACTGTCATGGCAATTCTGTGATCTGGCAGAGGATGTCTGGGTCCATCTAATCAATGTGCACCTCTTGTTGATGCATCTGATTTTCAGGCTGTGACTGCCTCTCAAGCAGCAGTTCTGAGAAGAGTTCAATTTCTCTCCAACCGCATCAGATATTGTCATAACACTTTTAGAGACCAGTAAAGCTACTTATTGAGTCCAAGATGGTGCCAAATGGAAGTGTGGAGTGCTGTGATGGACTCTGTCAGGAATGTGACCTAGTCTGAGACCTGCTGCATGCCCTTCATGCCATGGCATATGGTTTGATGTTTATTAAGAAGAAAAATAAAAAACAAATGTACTATTACAGAACATTGGACATACATACATACACACATACACACACACTTACTTACATAACTGCACATTCATATTAGTGTTGACAGATAAGGACCTACATGGCCCACCTAGTCTGTCCAGTATCCCCTCTCTACTGAGCTCCCTTCCCCCCAGACCTTACCCGTTCCCTCCCAGGATACCCATGTGTCTATCCCATGTGTGCTTGAAACTTGAGACCATTTCTACTGCAACTACCTCTTCCAGCAGGTCGTTCCAAGCATCTGCCACCCTCTCTGTGAAATGCTACTTCCTCATGTTACCCTTAAACTGTACATCCTCCAGCTTCATACTGTGTCCCCTAGTTGCTGGACATTCTTTCATTTGACATATGTTCCCCCTTGGCATCTTATTTATATCTTCTAGATATTTGGTATCATGTCCCTCCGTCTCTCCTATTCTTCAGCGAATACATATCCAGCACCTTCAGCCGTTACCTGTATGCCTTCCCCTGCATCCCCTGTATCATCCAAGTAGCCCTCCTCTGTACCACCTTCACCATCTCTGTATCCCTCTTCAGGTGCCATATCCAGAACTGTACACAGAACTCCAGATGATGTCTGACCAGGACCATATACAGAGGCATGATGACTTCTCTCATTCTACTAGCTATGCTTTGATTTATACATCCCAGCATTCTACTTGCCCTCCCCACCATGGCCTGGCACTGATTTGTCACCTTCAGGTCAGATGAGATGATGACACCCAAGTCCCTCTCTTGTTCCAGAACTGTTATTCCCACCCTGTTAATCTCGTACTTTCCTCACAGATTTAATGCTGTATATGCATAATTGTGCATTTATCTACGCTGAAGTCAAGCTTTCAAACCTTAGACCACCTCTCTAGTCTATCAAGGTCCTCCCTCATTCTTTCAACCCCCCTGGCATATCCACTCTATTACATAAGTTAGTATCACTGGTGAACAAACACATCCTCCCCTCTCGACCATCAGCAATGTCTCCAATGAGTATGTTGAAAAGTACTGGTCCCAATTCAGACCCCTGCAGCATCCCTCATGACCCTCCCTCCTTAGAAAGCACTTATTATCATCACCCTTGGGTTCTACCTGAGAACCATTCATCCACCTACTTTGTTATGGCTGGACCCACACTAGACCACCCATCTTGTGTATTGCATACCACACTTTCAGGAGGGAATGGGTACCATACTGAGGGAAAATGTAGAGGTAGGATAGCACTGGATACTGTACATGCAGGTTTCACATCCAAGCAGCTTGTCCTGCTGAATACAACTGAATGCATTTGACTGTGGAGGTTGGATAACCCCAATCACGCTGTATGTGGGGGGGGAAGTAAGGCATGGGGGTGAAGATGGTTGGTGCTAACTCCTAGTGGATGTGGGGGTAGTGAGGTTGGGATATGTACCATATGGCAGCATACTGTATGGGAGAAAAAGGATTATCAAAAAAGAAAGAGAACTGTAACAACTGTAGCAAAAAGATTATGTTGGTAACATACTGTACATTGTACTTCATACAGTAGGTAACAATTGCCAATATCTTACTGGGTTTACTGGATTTGTAGGAAAAAAAGAAGGTGTATGACCCATTATAATTGTCCCCTAAAAGTGTGGGACATTAGCTTAAGGAATAACTTGTGCTTAGCCAATTATCAAGATTTCGTTTAGAGGTGTCAAAATTTGTACAATTTACTATCTCTTGAAGTAATGCATTCCAGCTTTTTGCTGCTCTAATGCTGAAAAAAGTATCTTACTTATTAGTGTTTGCCCAGTTAATAACCAATTTTTTATTGTGTTGCCTTCCAGCTATGCTTTTAGTGGCAAGTGATAGGCTGCACTGTGCCATTAAGATTGGTGATTTTAGAATTTTAAATGTGAATAAATGTCTCCTCTATGTCTTATTAGGTGTAGGGACATAGACCTGTGACCTTCAACCTGGAGTTACAGTTTAAAGAGGATAATTTGGGGATCATTTTAGTGAGTCTCCTCTGGACCTGTTCCAGTCTGTTAATGTCTTTCTTGGTGGGGTTCAAAAGGGAACCATAGTCAAGGTAAGGTCATATGTATGTCCTGTACAATGGTATAAGGCAGTGCTCTGATTTGCTAATAAATGTTTTTTTACTTGCTTTAGTTTAATGTTGGATGTGTGAGCTACTTTATTACAATGAGTAGAGGAAGACAATCTGTTGTTAATTACGATGCCTAAGTCCTGTTCACTGGTGGAAGTCTGTAGTATTGAGTTATTAAGATAGTACTTATTTAATGGATTGTTCTTACCTAGGTGAAGGACTGCACATTTCTCAGTATTGAATGTCATGAAATTTAAAGTTGCTCATAATTCAATAGTTCTTAAATCTAGTTCTAATGATAATATACAGAAGGATTGTCCACTCTACCACCAAGATTAGTGTCATCAGCAAATTTTGAGATTAAATTACTGGGACTAATTGACATATTGCTAATGAAAACATTGAAGAAAGTTGGTCCGAGCACAGACCCTAGGGTACATCACTTATCACGACCGGTATTTGATTTTGAACAATTTACTCTTATGGTTTGTGTTCTATTTGAGAGCCACCTGGATATCCAGTTAACTAAACTGGGAGTAAAACCAAGGAGTGAAGTTTATTTATGAGTTTGAAGTGGGCTACTTTATCAAATGCTTTACTGTAGTCAAGCAAAATAACGTCAGTAGAAATGTTATTATCAAAGGTGTACTGATGTTTGTAAAAAGATATGAGGTTGGTAGTACATAAGTGCCCTGTTTTGAACCCGTGTTGTGAATTATCATTGCTGCCCAGCTTATAGATGTATTGTTCTAACCATTCTTTAAATGTTCCATAACTTTCTCTATTGTTGATGTTAGGCTGACAGGTCAATAGTTTTGAACCTCAGACTTGTTACCTTTTTATGGATTAGTGTCACAATGGCTTGGTGCCAGTCCTCCAGAATTTCACATTCTAATAGATATTTATTAAATAGTAGTGTTAATGGCTGGCCTGGTGGTGCTGCGGGCTGAGGCGCTGAACACCTCACCTCACGCCACGCCGGCAACCCATGTTTGGGAGTGATCATGGGCTGCTGAGGGTTGGCAGGGGTGGAGAAGGATTCAGCATCTGATGGACTGCTGTCCTTCTCTAGGGAGGGAGATCTCACCAGTTGGTGCTCGGTCACCCCCTGGCAGAGGCTGGGGGACAGGGCATTGGGATGACAGCATTGGGAGGAGTTTGGGCAGATGCCTGGAGGGAGCATGTGCAGACGTGTGCTCGCTTCCCTCCGCTGGTGTCATTGAATGCTCTAGACTCCAGGACACAAGAAACAGCAGAAAATTGGCACCTCTCAAGCAGCTTGATGGCAGTCTGTAATTGTTCAAAGGGTAACGAGACACCGAAAACTGGATCCATGTTGGGTGGGGAGTTGGGAGCTCCCTACCACCCTGCTGCAGAAGGTAAGCCACAGGGGTTATAGGGTGCTGATGTGTGGCTCTGGTAAGGCATATGGTGGCTGGATCCCCAGTAAGGATGTGACAGACATGGGAGCAGAAGGTGGCCAAAAGGAGGTAAAAGTGATAGAAAAAAAAAAAAAAAGTAGTGTTAATGGGAGAGTCAATGTCAGTAGTGGTTTCTTTAAAGAATTTGGACTGGATACTGGATATCTTACGAATAACTATTTATATTCTGCTCTGAGTCATTGCCTAACAAGTATACCATGTTCTAAATAAATGCCATATATTTTGTTAAATGCCACAAAATTAAATAACGCTGTCAGTTCTCAAAAATATTTTTCCTGCTGTAAAAACAAGCAATGAAGATGATCAACACATCTGTCAGCAATTTAGAATTGGAACTGAAGAGTCACATTCTCTCCTTCCACAATGTTGTAGAGTCAACACATTACAAATATTTTAGGGATCTGAATTGCTGCGGAATTGCAATTCTGCTTCTGAAATACTTTGCAGAATTTCTTTTTAAATTCTGCTGAATTTTGAAAAGCACTTCTATGAAACTGGGGAATAGTTTTTCACACATCATGTAAACCACAGAATAATTTTCTGCAGGCTGCGGAAAAAGAATCTGCAGTTTATGTGAACTGTGGATTACTATTCTACAAAAACATTTTGCATACGGAATGTCAGCATTCCACAAATTATGTAAATTAGCTGAATTTTCAAAAATTCTGCAGAATTTTGTTCTGTCAGAAATTCAACATGCCACACAGACCTAATAACAAGCAAAAATTGTAGTCATTTTATATTTCTGCAGACAGGCACATGCATATGCTTTAATTTTTATTTTGATTAGTGTACATCAGCTGTAGGTGCTAAGCTACATACTTCTACATATGCACTGTAGACAGAATATTCCTGGAATGAAAAATGGTGAAATGAACTCAGCAGGGACTGTTTAGAAAAGCTCAGGGTGATGCACTGGCACATGTAAAAGTTTAAACATGACATAATGGTGTGACAAACTTCAACATCTTGCGAAACAAGGGTTTTACATTTGTAGACGTATCTGTTAAATGGATATTAAAACAAAGAAAAATGTCAACCTGAATATGCAAGGTTACACATTTATTATGTAATAAAAATGTAAATGCTTCCCTGTTATTGTTTGATACAGTATTGTAATGGTGTGTTTGATAGAGACCTGGGAGGTGGAGCAATTTTTTTTTTTATAAGCATCTACTATGAATGCAATATTATGCGTCAGTTGTAACCCAATAACTCTTAACATACAACTATTATTTGGTACTACTAATGTATATCTCAAGTACTGTAACATGTAAAAGGAGAACTATCACAGATATAGTATCACATTATATTGTATTCATCAAAAACAAATTAGAGTAACGGTTAGTATTATACAATGACATTAAACAGTAAATTTGTTTACATAAATATTACAGGTATGTGTTGCATGGTAAGCCAGAACAGGTAATTGTCTACATCTCATAGAAATAATGAGTATCATTAGGTCCCAGTAGTTCTGCAGTAAAAGAGCAGTAAAAGTGCAGCACAATGTCATAGATAAATGATGATGTGTGCCTCAGAATCATACAGATGTGATATGAAGTGGGTGTGTATGTCATACAATGTGCATATGTATCCAGGACTGCAGATCTGCTGGACCATGGTGATAGATATTTTTTATCTACGCTTTAAAAACTGGTGTCTGTAAACAGTTTTATGAAGTCCATTTTACCTAATAATATCTGCATTAGTTAAGCATAAAGAGGGATCCCCTTGAAGAAATAATATTACTATGGTAAGTAATTTTTTTCTTTCTTGTTCTGTGGTGGGAAGTTCAGAGCAAGCTAATTTGGGGCTCCTAAGACCATCTAAACTGCTGTGATGGGAGAAAGTGCATTACTGAAATTTATGTCCTGTCATTACCATTGGCTATCACCATGTCTGATCCATGGACAACAGGGCAGGGGAGTGAAGAGACACTAAAATCTTAACATGTATTACCTTGTGGGCAGAAGACAGCTGGGGACATGATACAGACTTTGAAAGCTATACAGTTCAATAGAGGTCCACATACGTTTATTTTGTCTGAGAAAATGTAGGCCCTCTAAGCCCCTTTGGAAATCACACAAGGTGGAATCAGATTCCATTGTCAACCATCTGTTGAGTCTGTTGGAGAAGTTCAGTATCATTCTGCACACCCAGGGCTTTTCTCTTATTTATCTCCTTGTCTGCAGAAGTGCTACTAGTGAGGTCATGGGTGAGTGACTGTCAGGTAAAGTCCCTGCTCTCCCTAAAGAGACTGTGGTTTGCACTGCCACCTGTGGTTACCCATGTGGTGGTAGCGTGGCAAAGGAGGAGATGGATGCTATATCCTCCCCCCAGCCACCCCCTGACTACTCAGGCTCATTTCAGAACTCAGGTCGCCAGTGTGGCATGCTGTAGCTCTTCCACTGTGTGGATGGACCTACTAGTCCATTCTTTATTACTAGATACATTTGGATGGAAACAAGCTCTTTGCCTTGAGACTTCATATTTTCCTGCTGTTTCTGACATCACAACCTGTTGCCATGGAAATGATTCTGCTATCACAAAGAAGAGGACTGATGACTTTAGGACAGAAGAAAAATAAAGTCAGATACAATTTAAGGGCCAAAAAGCAGTTTTCTTGCAGATATTTCAAGTAATAAAAAAGTCTAGAACTTCAGATTATGGGGAAATTTGAGTAACTGAGTTCTGCTGATGCCAGCTGAGTTTTTGCTAGTACTCACAAAATCTCATAACTTTTTGGGGAATGTATCAATACAGGATAGCCCGAAGTTACAGTATCTGAATTACAGTACATTTTTGGGGGCAGGAGGTGCCAAGGCTAAAGCACAAAAAGTCATTTTCTGTTTTGCTCCACATTGTCAATGACACTTACTTACAACATAGGTAAAATGCACAGTTGTGTACAGAAACAGTCAAGTTGGCACAAAAAGCATATCTTCAGTCTCTCAGTCATTCATCTGATGGGGAATTAGATGTTCAGGCAGACTGGCTCAGTTGCCAAGCCATGCATCCATGAGAATGATCACTATACCCAGATGTGTTTCATTTTCTAAGTCAATGTATCAGGAGCTCATAACTATATCCATTTTCCTCCCAAGAAAAAGGCTCAGGTCCCCAGGTTTTTCAGCCTTTTCAGACGTCCACATGTGGAAGTAGTGGACACTTTGTCTCAAACATGGCAATATTGGATATCTATCTCTTTCCTCCTTTACCATTATTTCCACTGGTCATAAGAAGGATTCCAGCTTCAAGAGGAAACTTCCTCCTGGTAGGACTATGGCAGATAAAAATAATTTGGTTATGGATCTGATAAGTTTATCAATTCAAGGACATAGACAATAGCCATGTAGTGGACCTGCTGTACTTTGACTTCAATAAGGCCTTTGATTTGGTACCACACAGGAGATTGCTTAAGAAGAAGGAAGACCTGGGTGTGGCTAAAGGTCTAGTGAACTGTGTGGGTAATTGGCTAGCAGGGAGGCACAGAGGGTGGTGGTTAATGGAGTTAAATCAGAGGAGAGAGAGATGATGAGTGGGGTTCCACAGGATCTGTCCTGAGTCTGGTCTTCTTCAACATGTTCATTGGTGACATTGGTGAAGGAATCTGGGGCAGGTTGTGTCTCTTCATGGATGACACAAAACTATGTCAGAGGTTGGATGGTGAAGAGGGAATAAGGGATATGCAGAAGGACCTACAAAAGGTTGGTATACTGACAATTGCATGAGGGGATGAGGGTGAAGGGAATCTGGGTGGTGAAATTAGAGTGGATGCAATCTGGCTGGACAAGACTTCAGCATGGTGGCAATTGTGGGCAGACGGGAATATGGGGCTTTAACTGTGGTCCTCCCCCCAAAAATGTGTGTGGGCCTGGAGTTGGTTATATTTATTTGGGGGGGGGGTGCAGGGGGTGATCACTGGGTGTGGATTTCAGGAATAACTCAAATAGGCAGACAAAACGTAGGTGCATAAAAAAACTGTAACCAAGGGAATGACTTAAAATAAAACCACTGCAATTCTGCAAAGTGTTTAAATACCTGGATAAAAGTAACAGGAAGGGTCACCTGTTTTGTTTTCTTGTTTCCATTTCCTCCACCCTTCAAGGCCAGAACTGGGCCTACCTGTTGCCAGAAGGTGAATTAATTTTTCTATAGGGAGACAGCGGCCTCTAGTGACATGTTTTTATACTGAAAAAAATGCAAGTCATACAGTGCAGAGGGAGGAGCAAGCAGTTATTAGTGCCAATTAAAGATGCAGATCTCATTTACTGACCAGGGCTGTATTATATAATACTTGTTTTAAAGGAATAAGATATATTAATATATTAAGGCTTAGAACAACCTGTTCTCTTCTGTGTAGGCCCGGTAGTTTGCGTTAGAAAGCCTAATTATGAAATGTGGGTGGATCACATGTCTGTGAGGTCACCCCTAGCATGATATAAAAGGACCACCTCTAAAGGCATTGTTTTTTGATAGGGAAGCCAGTTGCTTCCTGGCTGTGGAAAGTATAAGACCTTCTGGGTAAGCACTTTGTGAATACCCCAAGACAGGTGATGCTAAGCCATGCTGGTTGAGGATTACTAACTTCATTTTTTTTGCTTTCTGTACATTTCTTATTTTATTTTGAAGTTAAAACTAAAATGATAAATACTTTTGGGTGTTTTTATGCACCTGAACCTTGGTCTCTGCCTGTTTGTGTTTTCTGAAATACACCTGCTGACGAGAGGGTGGGATAAAGCCCCTGCAATAGGGCTGACATATGTGCCAGCAGCGAGGGTGCCGACATGATTTCCTGTCATGCACCTTTCTGTTGGCCATTTTCTGCACCTAATAGAGTTCAGTGAAATTATTACCACCCTAATGTGGGTAACCCTAAAAGGTTTAGGGGTGGTCAAAGGTCTGGCAGTTAAAATTCAATGCTAAAAAGTGCAAGGTAATGAATCAAGGGAAAAGAGCTCCAGGATGGAGTACTGGATGAAGGGAGAGACTTAACACTATAGATGAGAAGGGGATCTGGGAGTTATCATTAGTAACTCCCTTTAGACAAATAGTCAGTGCATCAAGGCCTATAACAAGACTAACAGGATACTGTGATGTACCAGGAAGGGAATTTGCAGCAGCAGAAAAGAGGTAATATTTTCACTCTGCAGATCCCTGGTGAGGCCTCACCTGGAGTACTGCACCTAGTTCTGGAGTGCTCATCACAGAAAAGACAAGGATGGGTGGGAGACAGTGCAGCACAGAGTGACTAGAATGATTCAGGGACATCTAGGTAGGTTCCATGAAGAGTGCCTCAAGGCACTAAATGTGTACTCGTTGCAGGTCAGAAGGGAGAGGAGGGAACATGATTGAGTATGACTTAAAATGAAGGTTCTGGGACATGACTTTGCTCCACCGAAACTTATGTATTCAAAGCTAAAATAGTAAGTGTAAAGACATACAAACATTTGGCCATAAAACATTCCGATCCAGGTGCCCTGGCTCTTCACCACAGAAGTGCTTCATCAGGGGGCAGCTACAGAAACCTGGAGCTAGACCTATCCTTTTAAAGTTAAATTCTATGATGTCATCTCTATCAATTAGTTCAAAAATTCATGGCATGTTCATCATATGATATGAGTAAATAATATTATACAACAAATGAATTTGTTCATGTTATTAATTATGTCATCAAAATCATGCTTTAAAAATAATAATGATAATAAAAAAATCACAAAGAAAATAGGAAAGTTATAAATCATTATTGTAGCACTATAAAACAGTATATTAATTCATATACTATATATTTAGCTTCACATATAGCTATTATTAATTCATCTGCTTTATTGCATACATTATTAGCGCTAGTAAAACATGGAAAACAAATCAAATAATATTCATTTCATCTCTTGCTATCTTTGTATGACCAGACAGCAAAAAGGTAAAATCTTTCGTAAAGTAAAGAAAGAAGCAGGCCTGGAGTCAGGAGCTTAGACCACATAGGAGCCATTCCATACTAACATACTTCAATGGAAAACAGAAAGTCCTGGACTCTCCATAAGAACCAGCAGTGAAAAGAAGAAGCCGGAGATAGAAAATCTAGTTATTTTCAAATTTCACATTAAAGCATATAGCAAACAGACTTGTCATTGTGCCTAGTGTGACAAGGCACGACCTTGCCATGGGATTCAGGTTCAGCTTTGCGGTGGTTAAGGAGTCTCAGGAAGACCAGTTTGTTAACATCAAACCAACCAGGTATATTTTTATTTCTTTAATATGGCTGGTAACACAGAATTTTGGGCTTCTACATTTTTCCGTTTTAAGCCCCACCAAGGAAAATGAAACAAAAACAGAAATAAAGAGGCCTAGCTCCGGGTGGGAGCGCTGTACTAAAAATCCCGACCCTAACTAGAAAACCCCTTTTCCAGAAGGCTAGACCTTCTGGAAGAACACAAACAGTAAAATGGAACACTCACAATGGAAATAACTTTTTTCTTTTTGGCCTAATTCAGGAGACCAATCTCCTGAGGGTTGCTTAAGGGACTCCTGTTCTGGAACACATCCAAGCAGCTTGTCAGCCCTCTACCCCTGCAGAAACTGCCTACTGGCTTTTCCTTCCTGTTTTTAAAGTTCTCCTGTCTGTGCAGCTGCAGCTAATCAGCCAAATCAGCTGCAGATGTACCCTGGCTATCTTGCTCAGGGAAACCCCCTCTCCTCCAGTAGCTGAGTTTACCACACATCCCCCTCCCTAGCTCAACACTATAGGGTTGGGCAGCCTGTGCCGAGAGGTAGGGTCTTCAGGAAAGTCCGTCTGCATTTCTGTTCAGTGTCCCTGCTCTGTGGTGGACCACAAAGTGGTACAGTTGTAGTGCAAGGAACCATTTCATCATTCTAGCATTTTTTCCCCTGTTTGTTTGCATCCACTTGAGTGGAGCATGGTCCGTCACCAGAGTGAACTTGCAACCTAGTAAGTAATATCTGAGGGTTTCCGTCGCCCACTTCACTGCAAGGCACTCCTTTTCCATTACAGCGTACCCCTGTTCCTGGGGTAACAATTTCCTACTTAGGTACAGGATGGGGTGCTCTTCACCTGCTACCACCTGCAAGAGTACTGCCCCCAAACCAACATCTGAGGCATCTGTTTGCAGAATGAATTCTTTATTGAAATCTGGGAGACCAGTACTGGATCAGAACAGAGGGCTGTCTTGGGGTGGGATGAATGCCTCATCCTCTACTTCGACCACCTCACAATGTCCGGTGCTCTCGCCCTGGTTAACTCCATTAATGCAGCAGCCTGAGTGGCAAAGTGAGGGATGAACCTCTGGTAGTAACCGACTAACCCTAGAAAAGCCTTCATTTGCTTCTTCTTGTTTGGTTGGGGCCAGTTTTGGATTGCTTCTACCTTCTTCACCTGGGGTTTCACCAATCCCTGTCCAACCACATAGCCCAAGTATTTTGCCTCTGACAAGCCGATCTTACATTTGGTGTGGTTCGCCGTCAACCCAGCTTCTCATAAGTATCTAGTACTGCCTCGACCTTCTGAAGGTGAGTTTCCCAGTCCGTACTATGGATGACCACATCATCGATATAGGCAGCAGCATAGTGAGAGTGTGGGCACAGCAGTCAGTCCATTATGCACTGAAAGGTCGCAGGTGCTCCATGCAGACTGAATGGGAGGACTTTGTAGAGGTATAAACCCCCCAGAGCGATGAAGGCGGTCTTCTCCTGGACTGCCCTTGTGAGTGAGATCTACCAGTATCCCTTTCATAAGGTCCAAGGTGGAAAGGTATCTGGCCTTCCCCAACTGGCTGATCTGTTCGTTGACCCTAGGTAGAAGGTATGCATCAAACTGCGATACCTCATTTAGTTTCCTGAAATCATTACAGAACCTCCAAGTATTATCCGGTTTTGGCATGAGGACAATGGGGCTTGACCATTCACTATGGGATTCTTCTATGATGTCGAGCTTCAACATCCTCTTGACTTCGGCTCAGATTTCTTTCCTCTTGGCCTCTGGGATACAGTAGGGTCTTTCCCTTATCCTTACACCCAGAGCTGTCACAATGTCATGGTAGGCTGCGACCCGTCTGACCAGGTGGTTCGGAGAACACATCCCCATTCGCTGAACCATTTTCACTGCTTCTTTGTACTGTGTAGGAGACAGCTCAGGTGAGATATGGACTTGCCCTTCCATTTTACTTTCTGCCAGGGTTATGGCCAATGAGACACAGCAGGTTTCCCAGTCTTGCCATGCCTTCAGGAGGTTAATATGGTATATTTGGAACTTCTTCCTGTGATCGGGTTGGCTTACTTTGTAGTTCACATCACCAACAGCTTCCATGACCTCGTATGGACCCTGCCACCTGGCGAGCAGTTTTCTTTCTACTGTGGGAACCAGGACCATCACCCCATCCCCCGGCTGGAACTTCCGGATCCTCATTTGATGGTCATAATAAGTCCGTTGGGTTTCTTGGGCCTTTTCTAAGTGTTCCTGGACAATAGGAGTAACTCAGGTCAACCTTTCCTGCATTTGGGAGATATATCCAATCACACTGGTTCCTTGTGGTGGTTGCTGTTCCCTGTCCTCCTTTAGTATATCGAGGATACCCCTGGGCCAGTGGGCATATAACAACTCTAAGTGGGAGAATCAGCGGATGCCTGTGGGACATCTCAGATACCAAGCATTAATAAGTCCCAGTCCTTTTCATCTCGGCTCATGACTTTCATACACATCCCTTCAAAGTCTGATTAAATACTTGACCAGACCATCTGTCTGGTGGTGGTACCTGAGGTCCTCAGGGCTCAGATCTGGAGGAGTCTGCAAAGCTCCTTCATTAAACGTGAGACATGGGAGTACCCTGGTCTATCAGTATCTGCTTTGGGAATCTGACCTCGTGAAGACTTGAATGAGCTCTCGGGCAATTGACTTTGAGGCCGTGTTACAGGCGGGATCACTTCCAGATATATTGAAGCATAGTCTACGAAGAAGGATGTTTGGTGATCCGGGCTGACCTGTCTAGGGGCCTACCAGGTCCATTGCAATCCTCGCGAAGTGTTCATCGATGATTGGAAGGGCACCAATGGGGCTCTTAACTTCCTGTGAGGGCGCCAACTGGCATTCTGGGCATGAAGTATAGTACCTCCTTACCTCTGCATAAATTCCAGGCCAGTAGAATCTTGGTATGTGGCACAGTGTTTTTGACCACAAGGTGTCCTGCGAGAAGGAAAGTGTGTGCCAAATCCACTATCACCTTCCTGTGCTTGGCGGGATCAGCAACTGTTCCACATCAAGTTCTTCATCTGGTATCAATTGGTATAGGAGGTCATTATTTAATGTGAAATATGGTCCAAGTCTCTTGGCTTTGTCTTCTACCAGCACCCGTTAATCTCCACAACCTCTGACTGGATATTCTGAAAGAGGCTCATCTATTTAGTCCCGACCAAAGTTCCTGGAGGCTATCCCAAGGGTACTCAATTCAGGGGGATTCGACTCTGTCTCCACTTCTGGGTCCTCCTCTTCCTCCCTACAACTCTCCCCTCGGGCACCAGACCACTCACCCTATTGTCCCTCTGGAAGTGGGGTTCTACTTCCCACCAGCACGGATCTGCCATTGGCAGCCAGTATCTTGGTCCCTAACTTTTTACAATCCTTGTGTTCCTTTTGTGATTTCTGGGACTTTCCTGCCTCCCCATACAACTCGAGGTCCCAGTGCCCATAAGGGAAATAATTGGGTGACTCATCCGACCCCTCGGGGATTCCTAGCACCATAGCCTCAGTTGCTGGGGCCCTGGCCTCCTGGGTTCCCCCCTCATGGATTAATGTCTCAAACCCCAGGAAATCTCGACCCACCAGGACAGGATGCACCAATCGAAGAAGGACCCCCACCGTGACCTGCCTCTCCTCCCCTTGTGCTTCCATGGTAACTAGCACCGTGGGGTAATAAAACACTGTGCCATGGACACAGGTGTTCCTGGCATGTTTCTGGAAATTAGCTGGGAGGGTTGCACCAAACTGTGACCTATAAGGGTGACCTCACTCCCCGAGTTGACAAGGGCCATAATGGCTTGTCCATTTAACTTAACCACCCAGGTAAATTGGTGTGATGTGGTGACCACCCTACCACATTAATCAAATAGCAATTGCTGTCTGGGGACTCACCCCAATTGCACTGCATTGGTTCAACCCCATTCAGGCAGTTGGCAATTACATGTCTCCACTCCCGCACCCATAACTGTGGTAGCATTCTCAGGGTGACCCTGAACCCTTTGGGCTTCTAGGAAGGTCAGGTCCCCTCTATTTTCAAACCCAAAAGTTCCTTCACGCCTCAGACCACTCTTGGTAGTTCTTCTCCTGGGACCTGTACGGTCCAACATCTCGGGGGGTCAGTATCTCTGGTTTGTAGTCCACCCCAAATCCTGGGGGTAGCTGACCACAATGTCCGGGGAAAGTTCCTTCATGGCATAATGCTGCTCCACCAAGGCAACCAGTTCATCAGAGGAAGCAGGGTCGACCTGTCCAACCCACTGCCATAGGCTGGGGAGTAGTCCTCTTAAGAACCAGTTCATTACCAGGAGCTTCACAATTTTGGCAGCACTATGGAGCTCAGGTCACAACCACTTCTTGGCCAAGTGGAGGAGGTACATCTGGAGCCGTGGCTTCACCGACTCCCAGAATCTCCAGCTGTGGTACCTCTGGGCTCAGAGGGCTGGAGTCACACCAGCACGGGCCAAGATCTCTTCCTTAAGCCTTGGATAGTCAGTGGCGACTCCCTCATCCAGATCATAATACACCTTCTGGGCCTCACCATACAAAAACAGAGCTAAAATGCCAGCCCACTGTTCCTGAGGCCATGACTCACGAGTAGCCATCCTTTCAAAAGTGAGCAATATGCTTCAATGTCATCAGCCATCGTCATTTTCTGCAGACAGTGGGAAGCCCATATAGTCCGGCAACCCTCTGGGGTATGTCCTCCCGGGCAACCTTCTCCTGGCGTGATCTTGATGAGACACATTACCATTTCCTGGAGGACAATGTGGTCCTGGGCTGTCTGTGTGAGCAGCAACTGGTTCGTCTCTTGTTGAGACTGGATAGCTTCCTGCTGGGCTGCCGTAGCCTGGATCAAGGCTTTCACCACATCCTCCATGAATGATTTCCTTTACTCCAGGGTGGTTTGGATTCTAGCCAAATTCTACACCGACCTGATCCCACATTTGACACCACGTGTGACAAGACATGACCTCACCACTGGATTCAGGTTCAGCTTTGCAGTGGTTAAGATCTCAGAAAGACCAGTTTGTTAACATCAAACCAACCAAGTGTATTTTATTTCTTTAATATGGCTGGTAGCACAGAACTTTGGCTTCTGCCCTTTTCCATTTTAAGCCCCACCAGGGAAAATGAAACAAAAACAGAAATAAAGAGGCCTACCTCCGGGTGAGAGTGCTGACTAAACAATCCTCTACCCTAACTAGAAAACCCCCTTTTCCAGAAGGCTAGAACTTCTGGAAGAACACAAACAGCAAAACGGAAAACTCACAATGGAAATAACCTTTTTCTTTTTGTCCTAATTCAGGAGACCAAACTCCTGAGGGTTGCTTAAGGGACTCCTGTTCTGGAACATATCCAAGCAGCTTGTCAGCCCTCTACCCCTGCAGCAACAGCCTACTGGCTTTTCCTTCCTGTTTTTAAAGCTCTCCTGTATGTGCAGCTGTAGCTAATCAGCCAAATCAGCTGCAGCTGTACTCTGACTATCTTACCCAGGGAGGCCCCCTCTCCTCCAGTACCTGAGTTTATCACATTAGTCAGTAAATGGTGCTTCTCTAAAATTCTAAACCTTGCAGAGCAGTTTGCCAGCAATTCAGCGTTGCTGTTGGAGGAGGGGGCTAGGTGACATTTTTCTACCAACCTTCTTATCAGAAATCCTTAATCCAAACTGGTATTTTTCCTTTATAGATATGGTTTGAGGTCCCAATTCTAATTTAGACCAACTGGCATTAATGCATTGAGAGAGAAAATCCAAAAACTCTCACTTTGTGATAGTCAATTCAACCGATCCCCTCCCCTCCCCTTCTGCCTACTCTAACCCGCTCCAGTCATGTGAACCTTGATGTGGCAGGATCAATGTTGTGGTGCAACAAAAGAAGTATTGAGCCACCAGACTTTCTAGCTGGACATTTTCAATGTCCCTAATGTGCTCCTGAATTTTAGTTTACAAGGGCCGAATAGTTTTGCCGATATACAGCTTGCTGCAAATACAAGAAAATGCATAAACTGTGTATGTGGTAACACATGAGATAAATTGGTTTATCCAAACTTTACTGTTGTTCATTGGTGCAGTGAAGTTATGCCCTTGTTTGCAATGCATGCATACTTTGTGATTACCACACTTATACATCCTGTGTGATTTCATTGGTAACCAGGTTTGTGGAGTAGGTACATTTCAAGAAAACTTGCTGAAAATGAGCTCAACTTTCAATTTTTGACTGTTTTTAAATGAGACTCTCGGTTTATCATCTATATAGGATGCTAATCCCTGTTTACTCATTAGAATGGGCCAGTATTGAGTTATTATGTTACCTAGTTGTCCTGCTAAATGATTACACCTGGTCACAAAGTACCTTGTCAGATTCCCTCTGCGACCTGAACTTTGGTGTTAAGAGTTCTTTATGATCCAGTTGTGCTACTCTGTCATATGCTTCCTCAGAATGCCAGGATATAGCCTGTTACAAGAAATTTTATTTTCAAATCATCTGATTGTTTCTTAAATGTTTCAAATTCCATACAGTTACACCACAGCCTAACAAACTGGCTATATGAATTTAAAATATTTCAATGACCTGGGGTGAACTTGTAGTCTGGAGAAGACTATTGGTTGCATTTGGTTTCCTGTATCTCTTCATAATAATTTAATTTGTCATCCCTCTTGATACTGTGATATCCAGAAACTTAATTTTAACATGGTCAGAATTATATGTACATTTCAAATTCCTATTGTTGTTGTTGTTAAGCCATTCTAGAAAATTAACAGCTTCTTTTTCAGTCCTCTGCCACACACACAGTACATCATCAATAAATCTGCTCCGCTTGATTATTTTGCTCAAGAAATGGTTGGAAGTTTGATCAAAAACTACCTTCTCTTCCTAGTGACCGTGAAACAAATTTGCATACGAGTGAGCCATTGCAGCTCCCATTGCAGTGATGCATTTTTGTAAAAATAATTGTTGGTCAAATTCAAAATAATTATGCTTAAGAATGCACTCCAACCCTTCCATGATCAAATCAAGTGGCATATTATTTTTTAATGGATTCTGTAATAGGAAGTGCCTGCATGCTTCCATTCCATCTTGATGACAGAGTGTAGTATAGAGTGATTCAATGTTGATGGTAAGTCATTTAAGTCCCTCTGACCAATGAAAATCCTTAAACTATTCCAGGACATGCATTGTGTCTCTTATATGAAAACATAAACAGCTAACACTCCATTTCAAAAATAAATCAAGAAATGCACAAAAAATATTGGTCAGGGAGTCCACCGCTGATACAATCAGTCTCCTGGGGGGATTTAACAAATCTGTTGGGTAAAATATATAGGGTTGGTGTTTGAAGGAAGTTTGGCACTAGGAATTCAAATTCTTTTTCTGTGATTTCATTTTTCATTTTAGCTCATTGCAGACTAGGAATGAATTCCAGCTTAAACCAAATAATGGATCTGCTCTAAGTTGCTCATAATTTTCACCATTTAATAGCAGTTACTTTACTTCATGTTTATAAAATTTCTATCCATACCTTTAAGTTTGCCACCCTTGTTGGCTGGTTTAACACCACGTCCTTAGAAGTTTTAAGTTCAGTGAGGGCATCACACTCTTCTCATGATAAATTACTGTAATATCCCTGATTGATTTGCATCATAAAGATTGCTCATTTGGTTTGCTAATATCTTCACTCAAGTAAAATGGAAAATAAGGAGGGTTCAATTTTACTGTCAGATACTATAGCAATTTTTAAATCTTCTACTAACTCATTTGAGCTATCCCTCTTAGTGCATTGCTCAGACAGTTGTTCATGGATACTTCTCATATCCCTGAGTGCAGATATGGGATTATCTAATGATTTCAGCACCAAGATAGTATTCTGGCATTCCAAGAGGACTTCCATCATAGTAGATTTTAAAGAATGTCCTCCAGATATGTCTGTTTCCCCTCTTCTCTTCCCTGAGTAAAGGATCTTCCTGGTAGCTGCAAAAAAATATTATCCAATACACATGTTTTCTTTGTTTGTTTTTTGAGGGGTACTAGGGATTGTTATTAAGCAATTGGCTCTTTTCGAATACTGACAATCTTGGAGTCAAAACTGGAGACTTCAGAAGAGAGTCAGGTGACTTATTGATATGCATATTTGCTTTAAGGGGCTCATTACCTGTGAACTAATTCTGGAAGTTGTGGTTAAATAACTAGAGTCCTTTTCAGTCTGGCAAGAACCTATTACCTTTCTTAAGTGAGACTCATTAGGAGTTGTTTTTACATTATTGATTAAGTGATTAGTAACTGTTTGTTTTGAGGTACTATCCAGAGTATTCTTTTTATTCAGTTTTTTCTGCACTTTTATATAAGTTTCATGGTTAGCCTGTTGATCTTTTTTTGGGGGTGGATTTTTAGGAGTTTTAAGTTTCCCCAAAGTATCATCTAAAAGGCTAGACTTACCCCATGTTGCCATAGTAACAGTCAATTTTTCATACAGCATAGGACTAGTAACAGCCATAACTGTCACAGTGTAAGTATAAATTAGTAGTGTCTAATATATAGTCCTTAAAGAGCAGCCTCACAACTTTACAGTAAACACCTAAAAACTTAGCTGATCCCAGATGTGAAAAATAAATTCTAAACACCACAGTGCTTTGTAAAATAATAATATAGTAAGATGATAGAGAGAATATATGGGTCATTAAGTTTGCTGATGATTGTAGGATTGGGACAGAGGTAGAGTCACCAGATGACTGTGGAGACCTTCAAATTACACTAGAGTATATATAGAACTGGACCAATCATAATAAACTGCAGCTAAATACAAAAAAGGGTGAGGTTATGCATATGGGCAAAGAAAATCTAGATTGGGATTATGCATTAGGAAGCAGCATATTAGAAACATCAACTGAGGAAAGTGATTTGAGGGTAACAATAAAAAAATGACTTATCTTTCAATGCACAATGTGATAAATTCATTAAAAGAGCATATAATACCCTGAACTGCATACTAAGGTACATAAGCTGTAGGAGGAGGGATATGCTGATACCGTTGTATGATTCATCGGTGAGATTACAGCTGGAGTATTGTTGCCAGGTATGGGGACCATATAGAAAGAGGGACACAGATAGATTGGAGTGAGTCCAAAGAAGGGTAACAAGATTGATACAAGGCCTAAAACATCATAAAATACAAGGATTGGCTATCAAACTTAAATTTATATACTCTGAAATATAGAAGAGTTAGAGAGGTATGTGCCTACTATATCGAGCCTTCACTGATGATAGACTATGGGAAGATCTAGGACTCAAACTAAAAATCAGATATATGATATTAGAGCACATAGCTTACAACTAAACTCAAAAGATGGAAGGCACTAAAAGAAAAATGGTACACCCAAAGAGATCCCAGTGTGGAATTGACTTCCTCAATTGTGGTAGGTAGTACTTCATGGAAACATTCAAAAATAATTGAACAGATATTTTAAATCTAAGGGTAAACTGTATTAGTAAAATGGCAAGCATAATGGAGACGAGTCTAAATATGTTTTGTGAAACCTATGAAACCTATGAAGAGAGAACATAATCCTACTTTAAATTATTAGGAACAAGAACTGTATAAAAAATCTTATAGAATACTAGAGGGAATAAGTTTTTGTTCTTCTTTTGAAACAGCCCCAAAAAACTGCTACTATGAAGTATGTGCAATATGCAGACCTAATGCAGCCAGACCCATGCTACACATCCATAAATACATAAGCTATCATATAAATTGAAATAATGAATAAATCTGAGCAGGGTAGAACACTTTTAAAAGTTTGATGTTCATGTTCGGAGGCAGCCCAACAAAAGTGCAAAGTGCAATATGTGCAAAAACCTATTCTTTTATACCCTACTTCAAATCTATAGATACATGTACTTATCCAGTTAATGGTTAACATGCATAGTTCTAACACAGAACAATTTCACAGCAAAATAAATATGTTTAGTTTCAATAACTATAAGGGTAGATAATAAAAACAGCCTTTTGGGCTAACTGTCAGTTCAGTCTATGTAGTCAATCAAGTTGCTATCTGCAAATGCTTATAGATCTGAGAATGTTCAGTTTCAGAAATACTGTCCAGTAAAGTGTGAGTATCAATTTTAAAAAGTTCAATAAATTGTTTCCAAAGTGCACACTTAGTCAACTGGTTAATAGCAGCTGTTATTCTCTCTTCCACCAATTTCCCTCTCTTTTCTCATTGTTGGGTATCTTCCTTTTGCTTTTATGTTGTTCTTGTTTTCTCTCTTTGAGTGAGGTAGGACTGGACCTTCTCCCTATGATGAAGCATCCAAAAGAACACAGTTCACACACTAGGCTTGGGGGAAAAACAGATGAGATGCACAGTGAGTATATAGGGGATACGTCATGGCCAGTGACGGAATACACCATTTGTGTGAATGAGTGGATAGTAACCTCAGATATCCTCATGAGTCATGGACCGTAGAATAGCCACAAGTGATGGTAGCTGAGGTCACTCTCCACTCATTCACATAATTTGTGTATTCCACCACTGGCCATAATGTATCCAATTTATTCTATAAGACTGTGTTTTTTGCTGTTTTTCTTGGTTTGATGAGGTCACCATAGTGGTATAAATGAATTTATTTCAGTGTGGTGATGTCACCACAGTGGAATAAATGGATTTATTTCACTACAATGAGAATACATGTTTTTATACAGTGAGTTATTTGCTCACTCCTATTGCATAAAAATACATAATACTTAACAAACAGAATGAACAACTTTCTTTAATACTTAACAAAAATACCTAAAAATAACTTGGCATAAGCCTCTCTGATCATTACTTTCTCAAAAAAATGTGCTGTATGTATGGCTGTATGCTTCACTTTATAAGGCTAAAATCAACATAAGTAATAACTAGGGTGAAGAAATGGCTTACTTTTACAGGGTTATCAAAAGAGAACTCACTGCTGCAGTAACAGAGCTGATTAGTAGCATCTATGTGGGTCATACAGCTCCCACTGGATCCACAGCAATGGCTCAGGCTGTGTTGCTGCAAACAGACTCAGCTGCAATGGCAAATCTAACTAGGGATGCACTCACATGCATATAAAAAGGAACAGTCACATGATCATCATGGCATAAAAATCTAAACAATTTTAAATACAAAACTTAATTTTATAAGAATAACATTGTGATATTGAATGCAAGAAGCCCGGTATTAGATGCATATGTATACAATGTATGCATACTATACAGAGAGTAGGAATATCTCCTGATTTGATGAGCCACTAAAATCACCCAGGCTAAAACTAGTAGTATGTAATGCAGAAAGATAGCCATTTTCCTCAATTTAGCAAGTGTAACATATACCAAAATCAAATAAATAAAAGGAAGCAAAAAAGACGATGAAAAAATATATACCATGCAGCACTACAGGGAAGTGCCTCCCCCCAATTGCTTAAGCAAATTGTTAATCCACGCTACCCAAAAAGAAAAGAATGAGAAGAGTGGCGTTTAAACATAAACAGTAAAACATTGAAAAATAAAATAAAAATACAAATCCAAAAAGTGACATGATCTTCAAATGCATGGTCTCATTGCCTTATCATGTGTGGCATATGAATTACAACTGCTACTTTATATGTTGTTATATAGTTTTATTTAAGATTACTAAAGTGTGATGAAATAACAAGAGCAGCTCCAACAACCACGGTGCATGGTTTCAATATGACAAACTGATAAGAAGAAAGGGTGAGGTTTTGAGCCTTGAGAAATCTGTGATTTATATTGTCTTTTAAAAGACAAAACAGGAGAGGTCCCAGACAGCAGTAATCCCACTCTCACTAATAGACAAAGTACTCCCCAGAAGTTCACTATGCCATGTAATTTTCACTTAATCTTCTCTGTTCTGACTTCTTCTGTCTTCCGTCTTCAAAGTCACTCTCCACCAAAGGGTATCGTTCTTTCCCTGTGATCAAACATAGAAACATAGACTTTGATGGCAGATAAGGACAGCTTGGTCCACCTAGTCTGCCCATTTCGCTACCTCTACAAGGCTCATTCTTTTTCCTACTGTCGGGGCAGGCTCTTCCATCATCTGGACTCCTGGCACCTAGGTAGAAAGGTAGAACAAGGAAAGCGGTACCCCAACTACTGGCATCACAAACTAAATTGGAAAGAAGTTTGGAAAATATGAATCTTAGCTGTGCTCAACCATGCAACACATGGCTAAGCTAAATTTTAGGCAACCGTGACATATCTATAAAAGATCAATAGCATATCCAAACCCATGCTATCCTACTGCTGCAGCATGTTTGTGCCGTTTCCTCACCCAAGTGAAATACAATATTCCATTGCTATGTTTTTAAGCTAGCATATAGGCTATAGCAAGAGGCTTAATATCTGCAGATTTTGGGATGGCAGATTGTGAAGAAACACTTAAAAATGGTTTATTTCTCTTGGGTCAGGCAGAGCTCAGGAATGCAGTTGCTGCTGTTCCACTATCTTAGTTTCCTCTGGTAACTATTGTTTTAACATTTGTAGTTGTTATAAATGTCACATATTCAGTCAAATAATATCTGTCAATATAATATGTTTAACATCTAAAATCTTATAGTATTATTATCTGCATATGGTTTTCTGTCCAAAATGTCATATTTAGTGTTTCTTTGCAGGAACATTCTGGCTCAAAATATGCTATGGAACTGTAAAACAAACCATCTGACAATGCAAAAAATAGAAATTTCTAACTTCAGCATTAAAATTCAATTTTTCAGGCCTTCAGCGAATTTTCATGTTGACGTTCTAGCATAGCACGGAAATCACATCATAAAACTGACATTAATGACAGCTAAAACATATCAATATAACAAACATTTAAAAATAACTGGCTATAGTGAAAATGAGGATGAAATCCTAGAGGACCACAGCGCATAAGGAAACAGGTGCAGATGGGGGCGGCAGAGTAAGAGGGCTGGAGGAGGCAAACAGGGGTCAGAAAGTGGGAGGATTTAAAGGAAGGCAGCTAAGAGAGGAAGTAGAGACATCATACTAGGGGACTCCGTACTAAAAGGTATCAGATGGGGAGGCAAGGGGGACACAAGAAGTTCTATCTGGATGGATTGTAGGCCAGGTATGGCAGCACACAAAGTGAGGCACATTATACCAACATGTGTAAAGTGGCAAGGTGGGAAGCCTCACGTAGTGGTGCACCTCAGTAAAAAATGATCTGGAGGGAAACAGTATGAAAGAAGTTTAGGCAAGATTTAGAAAGCTGACCAGGGTAGGCAACAATGAATGGCAATCAGTTGCCTTCTCTGAAGTTTTGCCTGTACTGAGAGCAAGCACAGACAGAAAACAAAAAATTCAGGAGTATAATGAATGGCTGGTGGATTGGTGTAAGATTATGGAGTTTGGACTGGTGGAGGACTGAGGGTCAACATGGGATAACAGGGTCATGTACTCTAAGGATAGTTTTCACCTGAGCAGAGAGGGACCAGGAGCCTTGAAGCAGAAACTGAAAGAATTTGTAGCAACCATATATAATTTAAACTAAGAAAGGGGAGGCTAAGACTTGGGAAACAGTCTGGGACGCAATGTTCAGAAGAACATTTGCCCCCCCCAGCAGGTGAAAAGGGAAGCAAGAAGAATTCAGAAAGGGGAGGTAGCGGGAAGCAAGGGAAGGATAAGGGGTGCCAGGATCTGGTTGGAGGGTGATTTCTATAAACACAAGGAGCCTAGGGAATGAGGTACCAGAACTCCAGGCACTGATGGCATGGGGTGGGTGGGTCAATATAGCTGCAACCATGGAGACATGGCCCAGTCAGTACCAGGACTGGGACTTAATTAAACTAGCAGGGGGGGCAGAAGGATGCAGTGAGAACCAAACTACTTCCCGCTGCCACAATAGTTGAGTCAACATGGAAGACCATAAAGTTCTGGTATCGCCAGAGGAAATGACACCCATAGAAGGGGGAACAGCAGAGGACAGGATGAAGGGAGTTGAAAACAAGAAGGACAAACAGTGGAGGCAAACGAACAGCGCGGGGTGAAAAAAGGACAAATGGCATGACATGGAAGGCCATGTATAGCAATGCCTGCAGCCTAGGGAATAAAATCCTAGACCTGGTGGCTTGATAACGGAGGCTGACCTGGACATTGTAGCTGTTACTGAGATGTGATATACTGAAAATCATGACTGGGATGTAGCAGTGCCAGGTTATACACTGTTTAGAAGGAAGGGTAAAAGGGAGGGGTGCTCTTTACATCATGGAGGGTATTAGCACAACTGAGATACAGTGAATGCAAGGGGAGTGGAGGTACTTTGTGTCACCCTTGAGAAGGGCAACAGCACTGCTATTCATATGAGCATGATATACAGACCTCCAGCACAGGGGAGGAGGTGGAAAGGGTTCTAGTGGAATCCATCCACACAATGGCAGCTAAAGGAGGTGCTGCTGGTAGGTGATTTCAATCTGTTAGATGTGGATTGGAGAATCCCAGCTGCTACCTCAGCCAGGAGCAGGATATTCTGTACTCTGTGCAAGGGCAGGCCTCGGGCTGCTAGTTCTAGAGACCACCAGGAGGGGCAATTTTGGATCTGGTACTCACCAATAGGGACAGAATTCAGGAAGTCAGGTGGGCAAACACCTGGGATCCAGTGATCATCACACAGTGTGGTTCAGCATGAGTGCAGTGGCAGAGTCAAGCCACCCAAAGGCATGGGTCCTGGATTTCAGGAGGGAAGACTTAACAGGATGGGGCTATGTCTCAAGCATGCCTGACAGAGAGGGCCAAAGGGTGGGGGAATGGAGGAGCAGTGGGCCCATCTGAAAGGACCATAGTGGGGTGATGAACCTTTGTATTAGGCATGTAAACAAGGGCAAGGAAAGAGAAAGCCACTATGGTTCTTAAAGGCAGTAGTGGGAAGGTAAGATGGCTTTCAGGAAATACAAGGAAACATAGCAAGGAGGACAGGATAGTGTATCTGGATAAACAGAGGAGGTAGGGAAAGCAGTCAGGAGAGCAAAGGCACAGAGGAAAAATAGCACAGGAGAAAAAAAGGAGACAAGACATTTTATAGGTACATTAGTGAATGGAAAAATCAGAGGTGGGATAGTAAGGCTTAAAGGAGAAGGAGAGTATGTGGAAGGAGACCTGAAAAACATCAATACTGAACAAATTTTTTTGCTTAGTATTCAGTGAAGAAGAGGAGAGGGACCACAGTTAGGCAACATGAACAAATATGGGCGGGACATGGACACCAGTACATATAAGGAAGAGAGAATCCTAAAAGAACTCACAAAACTTAAAGTGGACAGGACAATGGAATGGAATGGGATGGAATACATCCTAGAATATAAAGTGAAATCAGTTGCATGCCAATAGCACCACTTGTAGCCCGTTTAATGAGTCACTTGATATTGGAGTGGTTTCGGAGGACTGGAGGAGGGCAGATGTAGTCTCTCTTCACAGAAGTGGCAGTAGGGAGGAGACTAGAAACTATAGACCAGTCAGCCTCACCTCAACAGTGGGGAAGATTACATAATCACTACCTAAACAAAGGATCCTGGAACACCTTGAATCCAGTGGAGCACAGGATGTGAGACAGCATGGATTTACAGCGGGAAGGTCATGTCAAACAAATCTAATTGATTTCATTGACTGGGTAACTAAGGTCATAGATTAAGTGGAGTGGTGGAGGTGGCCTACCTGGATTTCAGTAAGGCCTTTCATACTGTACCACATAGAAGACTGGTGAACAAGCTGGGCATACTGGGAGTGTGCCACAAGGTGGTAAACTGGGTTAGGAACTGGTTGAGTGATAAAAGGCAGAAGGTTATAGTAAATGGTGCTCAATCTGAGGAAAGGAGGGTGACCAGTGGGGTGCCACAGGGATCAGTTGTGGGCCCAGTCCTGTTTAATGTCTTCATATGTGACATTGCATAGGGGCTGTATGGGAATGTGTGCCTCTTGAAGGATGACACTAAGATCTGCATAGGGTGGACACTCCGGGAGGGGTTGAAAAAATGAGTAGGGGCCTAGGTAAACTGGAGTAATGATTCAGAGTGTGGCTGCTGAGACTTAATGCAAAAAAGTGCAAAATCATGCATTTGGGGTGCAAGAACCCAGGGAGGATTAAATGACGGTGGGGGTAACGTGATCACCAAACAGGAAAGGGATTTTGGGGTAATCATATCTGATGACCTAAGGTGGCCAAATAATGTGCCAAGTCTGTGGGGAGAGCCAGTTGGCTTCTGGAGTGCACAGGAAGAGGTATCACCAGCAGAAGGAAGGAGGTGGCGATGCCACTGTACAGATCATTGGCAATTCCTCATTTGGAATATGTTGCCCTGTTTGGGAGGTCAATTCTCCTGAAGGACATAGACAGGGTGGAGGCAGTTCAAAGAAGGGCAACAAAGGTGGTGCAGGGTCTGCACCAAAAGTTATATGAGGAGAGACTGGGAGACCTCAATATGTATACCCTGGAGAAGAGGAAAGGAATGAGAGACATGGGAGATATGGATAGAAACCTTCAAATATCTAAAAGGCATAAACAGAGTACTGGATGGTAGCATCTTTCAGAAAGTAGATGTTGAGGAATGAGGGGCATGACATGAAGGTGGAAGGGGTATACTAAGGGCAGGTGAGGAAGCATTTCTTCACAGAAAGGATGTGGATACATGGAATAGACTCCCAGCAGAAGTTGTGGGGAAACACAGTAGTGGAATTCAAGCATGCATGAGAAAGGCATAGGGGAACCCTAGCAATAGGAATGAAGAGGTAAATCTGGAGATCAAGTATGGTCTGTGGCTTTTATGGCAGACAGGGAAAATGGGCAGACTAGATGGGCCTAGCTGTCCTTCTCTACTGTCAATTTCTATGTTTCCATGTGTTTCTATATTTCTATGGGTCTGTATTTACTGAGGTCTACTTTGTATGTTTTGGGATCTCTAAATGACCAACCTCTGACATCATCAATTACCTGTTGCTTGCCTTGCTTGTAGAGCAGAAAGCAGCTAACTAAAAGAAGCTACCATTTTCTTACTAATTTAACACTTCCATCTCAGCAGGACTCAGTGTCTGTTGAGATTAAACGAGACAGATTCTTTATTAGAAGTAGAAGGGATCTTATTTAGGGTTAACAAAAAGAAAGGAAAGAAAGTCAATGTGTGTTCTGTGCTGAAAGGGTACTTGATCAACTTACTTTGCTAAATCAGTAGGAGGAGAGAGCTTAATTGGGGTGTGTCTTAGACAACATAAAAAGTCTGTTGAGATTAAGCAGGCAGATAGACAATATAAAAGCAGGTGACTCAAATTACAACTTCCTGTTGCTAGCCTTTTCTTACTAATTGCCCTCCATCCCACCACCCTAAGAAAATTGCACAAGTTGGTGGGAGTAAGGCCCCGCACACCACCACATGATTTTGTGTGACATAGTAACAGTAAGTGCAGTGCAAACACAAGTGCAAACAGTTATGCACATGGTGCTCCAAACGAAAATGGTAACATAAACGGAAATAGATATGCAAGTACAAAGTGACGCCAAAGCAAACAGTGACGGAAACGGAGACACAAACGGAATTGCATACGAAACACAACTGGTAACATGCACATTGATGGTACTGCAATTGAAAATGCAAATGCTAATGGTAAGAACAACAATAATGCCAAAGGAGACAGAAACGGAAACACAAATGCAAGCACATATGGAAACACATACCATAACGCGCATGGACACGGTACCACAATTGCTAATGCAAATCATAACAGTAACAGCAACAATAGCGCCAAACAAAACAGAAACAGAAATGCAAGCAGAAATGAAAGTACAAACCATAATGCACATGGTGGCGTGAGACGGGAATGGTGCACAAACGCAACAGAAGCTCAACTGGAAATGCTAACTGGCACAGTAACGAAATGGCATACCCTTCTTTTCCTCAAAACTTGCCTTGAAAACACAGTGAAAATAAAGAATGTATGTATAATAATGGACCTTGGAGCACAAAATTAAGACTTGCAATAGTAAATTGCTTATATCTCAGTAAAAAGCGTAAAAAAAAATGTATGAATTATGACTTTCCTGGCTAGTTTCAGACTTAGCCCTGTTGGGGTTAAGCATTTTGTGACAAAAATCCATATCTCGCACCGTTTCCAAAATATGGGCCCTGAGAGGTGTGACAGATGCCATAATGTTATCCTATGGGGAAAAAGTGTCAACTTCGGGGTGCCGTGGGTTTGCTGCCCTGTAATATTTGTTCACCAAACCACCAAAAGGTACATCTGTGGGATGTTGGCTTCCTTCCCTCCAAATTTCAGCCCAAAAGACAAAACCATTATTTTGCAGCAGGGTGTCAAAGAATTCCTGTAATGCAGCAGACGCCATAATGTTATCCTGAGGGAAAATGCATCAACTTCATAGTGACATAAGTTTGCCGCCCTGTAATATTTTTTGACCAAACCACCAAAACCACATCTATAGGATGTTGCCTTTCTTCCTCCAAATCTCAAGTAAAAGACCAAACCGTTTCCAACATATTCAATGTCAAAGATTAGTACAATTTCTCTATCTGTTCCATTATAAAAAGTCTGACCATCTTGTTCTGCCCTCATGATCAAAGATGGTGATCAAAGAATCTCACAATCAAAGAATTTGCAGGCTCGTGAACAAAGATTTAAAAACCTTATAAATCAAAAAATTGAAGGAATTGAGACAGAACGAAGTCCCCTGAGTAAAATCCACCCTCATTTGACTTCTTAGGACACCCCGGGCTGAGAAAATTTATTTTTAAATTGGACCATCTCATCCCTCACTCACGATGCACAATTGCAATGAAAGAATCTCACCATCAAAGAATTTGCAGGCTCGTGATTAAAGAATTTGCATGGTCACGACCAAAGAATAAAAAGTTGTGAAATTTACAAAATTAACACAATTGAGGCAAACCACCACCATGGTTCATCAGATCGAAGCCTCCTGAGTAAAACCCACCCTCATTTGTCTTCCTAGGATACCCCTGAGTTCATAAAATTGATTTTTTCATCTGGCCATCTCATCCCTTGCTCCTGATTCATGATCAAAGAATCTGGTGGTGGAAGAATTTGCAGCCTCGTGATCAAAGACATTCCTCGCTCTCGAACAAAGAGCGAGGGACAAGATGGCCAGATTTTTAAAAAAGTTTTCTGTGGCCCAGTTGTGCCCTAAAAGTAATGTAAGAGTGGGTTTTGCTTAAGGGGCCTGGTTCTCCCCCATCTGAATAAAAAAGTATTAGTTCCAATATCCCTGGTAGTCTAGCGGCCCCCTCCCCATCATAATACTGTGAACAGTGATCCCTCTATCCCTGGTAGTCTAGTGGTCTCCCCATGAGTATTTTATTTATATGTTTCTTTTTTATCTGTGGTAGTCTAGTGGTCCCCCCATGTGTGTTTATAAAAAAAATGTCTCATATCCCTGGTAGTCTAGTGGCCCCCACATGTGTAACTCACTATTATTAATATCCCTGGTAGTCTAGCAGTCCCCCCACCCCATCAGAATAAAATAAATAACCATGTTCAATGTTCTGGTAGTCTAAGGGCTCCCACTCCCCCACCCAGCTGTGCCAGCCCACCCAACATCCCCACCCTTTCTCAGCGGGCAACTAGCACAGCACACCTCTCACCTCCACGGCCAGTGGCAAACTGTTTATATTGAGCACTTATTCAAACAGGCACTCTGAAATGATTTCTGAGCACCTGTTTGAATAAGCACTAAATAATATATACATCGGCAACTGGCTATGGTGAGAGATGAACTATGCCAGTCGCTGGCTGGGGGAAGGAGTGGGGGTGCTAGGTGAGCTGGTATGCTGGGTGAGAACCACTGAGACTACCAGGACATTGAACATCATTATTTATTTTATTCTGATGGGGTGGGGGACTGCTAGACTTAACATTGAATATCTCAGAAATGGTTTGGTCTTTTTACTTGAAATTTGGGGCGCTTATGACATGTCCTGTGGATGTAAACTACAGTATTTATGTGTCAGAAAATATTTCTTTGGCATGATATGGCATGGCACAGTTTACGTTCTGCAGACAGTGTTTTGCTTGTGGTGGTGGTTTGAAATTGATAGGATACCTAGCCTTAGTGTCATGGATGTAGTTTTCAGTCGTTGTGTGTGTTAAAGGGAACAGGAACAGGTTAATAAGGTTACTAATAGATACAAACAGCTTAATTTGACTAATAAATGCATCTAAAATCCTTTTTTCATCTCTCATCTTTTTCTTTTTTGTAAGTTGTGATTTTGCCCTTCCTTGACACGTCTGCCAAAACACAAGGTTCTGAACTTGCTCTTGTTAACTGAACTCTGAGAGACATCATTTTTTTAAAGATGAAGTGACATTATAAAATGGGCAGGGAAAATCCTGCACCCTGATTGGTTGTTACCTGTGCATTAGATCTGTCTAATGCACAGGTAAAAACAAGTACTCCAAAGTCAAGACGCAGTACAAGAAAACAAATGTGTCACATAGAATGTTCAGTTTTAAATACAGACATTTTTGTTTTCTCTTAGCGAGTAATATGACACAACTAATCAGTGCACTTAAAATGAATTAAAAAAAGGGACCCATAAACTGCATACGAGCCAAAAAAGTCCAACGAGCTTAACAACAAGAACTCTTCCTACTGCACTGTTTTTAGTAGCATTTAGCCTTTTTTACTATTAGCAATGCTCTCCTCTCTCTCTTCTCACTGCCGTCCAGCACTCACTTGCTTGCTCCCACTACTGATTTGCCTCTTCTCTCTATCAAGGCTAGAACTGGCACTTGTCACTCACGCTGAAGTCACTGCATCTAGCGCTTAAATAATAAAATCAAAACTGCATCTTTTTTATATGTACAGAGATGAAAATACACGGAACTGTCAACAGCCAGAACAATTAGACCGAACACTTGTGCTCTTCCTGCTGTGGTTCCACATCTCCATTCTCTTGATATGCAGACTCTGAAGAAATGAAATCAGTTGTGTTCTGAGTATTGTCATAATACCTTGAGTGCAGGATGAAGGTCCAGAGTCTCAGAGCATGCTGGTAACTCTTTCTGTTTTTTTAAACTGATGCAGGCAACAGCTCATGCTCACCCCCCAACCCCCATGACTTGCTGTCTCACTGCTTAGAGTACTGCTCACTCGCTTCCTTCCTCAGTGTGCTTTTTCTGGGTTACATATACAGGGGAGTAGAAGTTGCAGAACGGACACCTACTGGACACTACTGAGCATGAGGCTTTCACCACTCAAGAACTCTCTACTTCCTTCTGTTGCCACTGGCATTTTTTAATGCACCCCCTAAAAATCCCTTTCTGTTTTGTTCTTTTACACTCGTGTGGAAACTGCCGTAGTTGGAAATCAATAAATAAATAACTACACATAGTCTGTGTCTCAGCGGGGGGTGGGTGTTGTAACACAACCTAAAGAAAAATCTAAATGGAATCAGAAGCATTAAGAACTACAGCTACAGAGGCTATAGTGGGACAAACCTCCTAAGTTTAAAAAAATACAGCAAGCTCATTGTAGGCGGAGGGACTATTTTATGTAAAAGTAAGACAAATATTTAACTTTTTTCATTTTTGAACCCATAGATTTGAATTTTTAAATACTTATGAAATACAGGGTTCCATTTTATAAGCACAATAAGACACTCTGAGGTTGTGCATTAGACACATCTAATGCACGGTCATGGGCCGAAGGCACTTGGCCTGCAGCCTTATGCCTCACTACACCCCTGGCCATGCGTTAGATGTGTATAATGTACACCCCCTCATGTCTTATTGCTTACCTAGTTAATACCAGGGAATGAGTATGCCCATTCATGGAGGAGCAAGCTGTTTTTAGAGAGAGTGTGCAAGGAAAGCGTATCATTATGAAGCTGAAGTAGTGCTTGAATAAAAGAAGGGGGGACACATGTCAGACTGAAACAGAAGGCTTTTTTTAAAATTCTTGCAGCACCGATGAGCTAAAGAGCCTTCTACCTCTACTAACCCTGTCCACTATACATTTTGTTATTTAGTCTTCATGCTACTGACCTTCCTGTGATGAGGTTGTTGCTGCTTCTCTGACCCCTTTCAAGGCTTTCTCTCCCTCTGCACATTCTGGATGAAATGGAAGTTCTTTGAGGTGATTTTTTTTAAAAGAGTAAAGGAAAGGAAATGGGGCAGGGGCATCTCCCTTATGTGATGGTTTAGACACTCACTTCCCTCCTGTGAGTTCTAAAATGCGCTCAAAGAAAGTGTTGGAATAAATGCTGGAGTAAGAGTGTTCAACTCTGCTTCAAAACACTGAGAGGTTCCAACTGAAATTTAGCAAGCCTGAGGTATGATTTGCAAAAAGTAAGAAAACAGCACACGGTAACTGATCACACTGCTGTGTCATTCTGGTCCAAACAAATTCTTCCTCAGTGACATCCGTCGGTCTTGTTGCAATTTACAGAACAAAGGGAAATATACAGTATCTTTAATCTGGCATGTACTCTATGGAACACTGCCTGTTCTTCTTGATTGTCTAGCATCTGATGTGGCTAATTAAAATGGCTTTTGCAAAATTGTTTCATTGTCTTTTCCCAGTGATTGCTGTTCCAGAAGCTGGGTACTTGCAGTAAAGTCCTTGTAAAATGCTGTTGCACTACAGCGCTTGTTTGGTTTCATTTCACTCTGCACAGGACATGTATGCCTTTGTTTGGCCTTTCTTCATGATTTATACTTGTCTGCTCAGCCTTCTTCATTTTTCACAAGATTTTTTTTTCATTTTGACAGAGCTAATAAACAAAAAATATCTGTATAATTACACTTCCTTAGAGGGGTGGTGAGTGTCTAAACTGTCACACATGCAATCTGCTGTCCCCCATCCCCCAAAAGACCTCATTCACTTTAGTTTTCTCTTTTTTTTAATCACCTCAGAGAACCACTACCTCATCTGGATTGTGTGGAAGGAGAAATAGTCTTGAGAGGGAACAGAGAAGCAGCAGGAACAACCTCATCACAGAAAGGTTCTTCTGTTGAAACCCTTATTACCTGAAGCAACATGAACCCCTGCCTGGCAAAAGTTACATCCATGTGCTACCAAATCATTCCTACTCCCATTTATTGTATTATTTCCCCACAGTGCTATTTAGCATTGGCCATGACATCAGCAGATAGCATAGCCCTCCTTTGGCTGGTTTCCTCTTGGGTTGATTGTGCATGGTGGTGGCTGGGTAAATCACTATAGTAAGTGATTGATGCATATGTCAGCAGCTTAAAGGCTGAAAATGGATAGTGGGAAGGAGTTCAAGTTATCAGAGGCAGATGGCTCTTTGGATCCTTGGCATTGTAAGTTAATAGAAAGTGACAGAAATGGCATCAGTAAATAATCTGTAATTGTGTAAAAAGTATTTAAAAAATACCTGCCGTTACAGTCTGACATCTGTGCACCCCCCATATCTTACATTAAAGCACTGCTAATTAGCTACATTATGATACATGGTTTTCCTTGGCTTGCCTTCTGACAACTGTTCCCACTTTTGAGAGTGTTCCTGCTCGTCACTTGCTATTACATCAGCACAATCATTTGCATCATGGATAAACAGCCTTGCTCACTTTCTAAATGGCAGAACTGGAAAGGTAAATGGAGAGGAACCATTGACAGCCATATTGGTAAAATCTTTTGATTTAAGGATATAAAATGTTAGTTTACAGAGAGCGAGGATCTTACATGATATATGCACACACATTACTAATGAAAAAAGACAGGACACATTTAGTGGTCTCAATCATGTGTTTTATTTCCTGTCCTCTTTAAATGTCAACAGGTGTGGAACTGTGCCACTCAGAAGAATTAAAATTTCAAACTTTGACATATTACATCTCGGACACGGTTTGGTCTTTTCACTTGAAATTTGGGGAGTGTTGACGGCATGTCCTGTAGATGTGAATTGTGGTACTTACATGTCAGACATCATATCTTTTGTGGAGATATTGTGTGGCACAATTTACATTTTGTGGACAGCATTTTCTATTGTTCTACTAGATTAACATGTGTTTGGTGGCTGGCCGTGCTGTTGTCAAAGTACATTTTAGTCATTAGTTGTGTAATGTGGCTCAACACTTACAAGTTGGTGGGAGCATGGGGCTCTTTGGGCCTCTTTCTCCCACCAACTTGTGCAACTTTCTACTTTTCTATTCTTTCTTAAAAGGTAAGGAAATTCTATGCACAAAAACTTTGTTAATGCATCAGTTAGGGTTGTTCTACAGTGACAAAAGCAAGGAAATTGGATAATAGGGTTGTCACCCCTTGTACTCCACCCCTTCCCCACCAACAGGCATCAGAGTGTGCATTGGGGTCATCGGCCCTAACTCTCACCCCATTCTCCTACATTGCACCACCTCAGCTTGTTTACACATGGGATGGGGTAAGAGTTAGGGCAGATGACCACAATGCATGCCCCAATGCCTGTTGGTGGGGGTGGGTTGGGGTGGGGTGCAAGGTGGCAACCCTAATATCAAATTCCTTACTTTGTCACTGTAGAATTCCTTAACTGATGTATTAATGTTTCTTGCATAGAATATATATACATATATTCTATGCAAAAAAACTCCATTAATGCATCAGTCACCCACCAACAATTTTTTTCAACACAGAAACACTGTACTTTTCATCCACATGATATGCTGTCAACACCCTCCAAATTTCAAGTGAAAAGACCAAACCGTGTCCAAGATATAACATTTTAACGTATGAGATTTTCATTTGTCAGACTGGCACAGTTCTGCACCTGTTGACATTTAACACACACAATGACTGAAAACTGCATCCATGACACTAAGGCTTGGTATCCTATCAATTTCAAGCCACCACCACAAGCAAAACACTGTCCACAACACGTAAAGTGCATCACGCAATATCTCTACAAAAGAAATTTTGTCCAACATGTAATTCACATCTACAGGACATGACATAAACAACCTCCAAATTTCAAGTAAAAAGACCAAACCATTTCAAGATATTCAGTGTTAAAGATTGGCAAAATTTCCTATCTATTCCATTATAAAAATCTGGCCATCTTGTCCTTCCCTCATAATCAAAGATGGTGATCAAAGAATCTCATGATCAAAGAATTTGCAGGCTCATGAACAAAGAATTAAAAATGTTATAAATCAAAAAATTTATGGAATTGCTGTATACCAGTATCATGGTTCAACAGAACGGAGCCCCCTGAGTAAAACCCACCCTCATTTGACTTCCTAGGACACCGCTGGGCTGAGAAAATTGATTTTTAAATTGGGCCATCTCATCCCTCGCTCACAATGCATGATCGCAATCAAAGAATCTCATGATCAAAGAATTTGCAAGCTCACAATCAAGAATTTGTAGGCTCACGAACAAAGAATTAAAATATAAATCAAAAATTGAATGAATGTGGTAAACCACCAATATGGTTCAACAGAACAAAGCTCCCTGAGTAAACCCACCCTCATTTGACTTCCTAGGACACCCCTGGGCTGAGAAAATAGATTTTAAAATAGACCATAGCCATCCTCTCTCAACGATACATGATTGTGATCTCACAATCGAAGAATTTGCAGGCTCATGAACAAAGAATTAAAAATGGTGAAACGTGAATTTTTCACTGATTTGAACTGAACCAATGGCATGTCTCATTAGAACGGACCCTTCTGAGCAAAACCCACCCTCATTTGTGTCCCTAGCCCACCCCTGAGCCAAGATATTAGTGTTTTTAAGTTGCGATGCAAGATCGCAGTCAAAGAATCTCACGATCAAAGAATTTGCAGGCTCGCAATCAAAGATCGTTAGTGAGCCACAAATTAAGATTTTAAAAGCTTATTACTCTATTTTTTGACCAATTTGGATGAAACCAAAGGCATGGCTTGATAGATCAGAGCCCCCTGAATAAAACCCATCCAAGTTTTACTTCAGAAGTGACCCCGAGCCGAGATATTTGTGTTTTTCCAATCAGAAAATAAAAAACAAAATGGCTGACCTCGTGATCAAAGAATTTTGAAAATCCTTGGGGACAAAGATTCTTGAACCGAGAGGCTGCAAATTCTTTGATCTCCAGGTGGGACGAGATGGCTAGAACCCCCATTCTTTGATCGCAAGATATACAGTACATATAAATCTTCCCATTGACCTATAATGTGAATTTAAAAGTGCCATAACTTTTGAATGCCTTAATATTTTTTCACCAAACAAAAAGTGGCATGTTTGGCCACCAAGGCTCTTTCAAATGAGTCATCTTGTAGAGTGGCACACCACATGACAGCCGTGTAGGACCACATTTAGAATGCCAAAAGGTACCTCCAAAAATGGATAATTTTGCATTTTTCAGTGCTTTCATACACAAAGTCCGGCACTCCAACCAAAATGTAATTTCATAGATCAGGAGACCTAGTGTGCCCCAATGCATGTACCAAATTTCAGGCAAATCCATTGAACTAGTCCAAAGTTATTAATGTCTAAACTTTTGATTTTAGTATGTAATGACCTCAACCTATATATATATATATATATATATATATATATATATATATATATATATATATATATATATATAGATATATATATATAGATATATATATAGATAGATATATAGATAGATATATATATATATATAGATAGACATATATCAATAGATATATATCTATATCTATATAGCTATATCATCTATATATATATATTAGAGGCTAAAAACCCATTTAATGCATTAGTTAGGGTTGTTCCACAGTGACTAAAGTGAGGAAATTTGGAGTTAGGGTTGAAAGCCCCTTGGACCCCCCACCCACCCCCAACTGGCATTAGGGTGCACATTGAGGTTGTCGGTTCTAACTCTCACCCCAGCTATGTGATGTCTTGTGACATGGTAACAGGAACAGCAACGCAAACAGAAGTGCGAACAGTGGCACACATGGTAACACAAGCGTGAATGAGAATGCAAAGGGTAACGCACACAGTGGCGTAGACGGTAACGGTAATGCAAAGGGGGATATAAACACAAGTGGAAACAGTAACTGTAACAGTAACAGATGCACATACCCTGTGTTTTCCAAACAGGTGCATACAGAAACACAGTGTGTACAAAGAATGTATGCATTGTAGTGGGGATCAAAGCGTAAAACGACCATTGGAAGTACTTAATTGGTAATACCTCAGCAACCGCACGATGTAGAAAAAAAAATAAAATTTCACAGAAATTATTATTTTCCTGGCTACAGTTTTGTATTGCATAGCCCCCAAGGGCTATGCAACTCACGACGAAAAATCTGTATCTCACACCGTTTTGGAGATATGAGCCCTGAAAAGCATGGCATACACCACCATGTTAGTCTATGGGAAAAAAACACCAACTTCCTAGTACCGTAACTTTGCAGCCATGCAATATTTTTTCACCAAACCAGTGAAAGGAACATCTCGGAGATGTTGGCTATCTGCCCTCCACATTTCAGCCCAAAAGACCAAACAGTTCTTTTGCAGCAGGGTGACAAAGAACTCCTGTCATTTTGGCCATGGTCTGGAAAAGTACTTTTGAACTTTACGAAAGCTTTCACAAATTCATTCGAAAGTGTTGCAGGTTTGAAAGTACTTTGCGAAACTACATTTTCCAGAAATTTGAAAAACATATTTCTGGGGTGTTTCACCCCAAAATAAAGACATGGCTATCATCCTCAGGCTCTGACTAGGTGAATATAAAAAGAATTAAGTTGCTAGAGGGTACCAAATTTAAATGGCAAGCATTTTTCTGATCACCAACTGAAAACAAAATGGCGGATTTGTGAAAGTAAAAGGGCCATTTGCAAAAGCAAAAACTGCATTTACGACAGTTTTGAACTTTTTGTTAACTTTTTCCATTGACTTATAATGGGAACTTGTTTTTTGAATAACTTTTGGACTGTTTATTTTTTCATGAGATCTTTGAAAGGCACATCAGGGACCTTGGCCACATGTTCCCTGAAGTTTTTGGACCTGTCGCGCAACCCATGCGACCTGTAGGTGAGAGCAAAGAATTTGCAAAAAAAGTGTAAATGCACATTTCATTGGTGCTTAATAACTCCACAGCCATACATCTGACCAATACAAAACTTGGCAGATCCCAAGATCGATCATGCCCCATCAGGCATACCACATTTCTTGCAAATCTCTTGAATGGTGACAAAGTTATTAAGGTGCAAAGTTTGACCCTTTAACCTTAAAATGGCTCCTCAACCCTAACTATGGTAGCACTACCGTGCTACCATAATATATATCTATGTTAAATCTAAAATTTTGACCTTAATAACTTTACAGCTGTTCAATGGAGTTCCCTGAAATTTGGAATACATGATCAAGAACTATACATCTTGGGATCTGCCAACATTCGTACTGTTCGTATATACGGCTGTGGAGTTATAAAGCGTGATCTGCGCACGCGTTTTCGCTCATTTGAAATTCTTTGCTCGTCTCTACGGGTCGCACGGTTTACGTGACTGGTCCGAAATCTTCAGTGAATGTGCGGCTGGGGTCCCCGATGTGCCCTTTAAAGATTTTGTGAAAAATATTAAACGGTTCAAAAGTTATTCAAAAATTTATTTTCCATTATAAGTCAATGGGAAAAGTTAACAAAAAGTTCGACAGTGTCGCAAATGCCATTTTTACTTTCGCAAATGGCCCTTTTACTGTCACAAATCTGCCATTTTGTTTTCATTTGGTGATCAGAAAAATGCTTGCCATTTAAATTTGGAACCCTCTTGCAACCTAATTCTTTTTTGTATTCACCTAGTCGGACCCTAAGGATGCTAGGCATGTTTTTATTTTGGGGTAAAACACCCCAGAAATACATTTTTCAAATTTCTGGAAAAAGTTATTTCGCATAGTACTTTCACATTTGCGACACTGTTGAATGAATTTGCAAAAGCTTTCACAAAGTTCCACAGTAATTTTCCAGGCTGCGGGAAAATGACATCAATTCTTTGCCACCTTACTGCAAAAGAACAGTATGGTCTTTTGGGCTGAAAGTTGGAGGAAACACAGCCAACATCTCACAGATGTGCCTTTCAGTATTTTGGTGAAAAAATATTACAGGGCGGCAAAGTTACGGCACTCCTAAGTTGACACTTTTTCCCATAGGATAACATTACAGTGTCCGCCGCATTACAGCAATCCTTTGCTGCCCTGCTGCAAAATAACAATTTGGTCTTTTGGGCTGAAATTTGGAAGGATGAAAGCCAACATCCCACAGATGTGCCTTTCAGTGGTTTGGTGAAAAAATATTACAGGGAGGCAAAGTTATGGCACTCCAAACTTCTCTTGTTTCCCATAGGATAACATTACGGCGTTCGCCACGCCTTTCAGGACCCATATCTCGGAAACGGTGCGAGATACAGACTTTTCATCAGAAAAATGCTTAGCTCCCTTCAGGGGGCTAAGTAAAAGACTAGCCAGGAAAGCCATAAATCATATGACTTTTACATTTTTTTCCTACGTTGTATGGTTCCTGAGATATAAGCAATTTAGTATTCCAACTCCTCATTTTCTGCTCCGAGACCCATTATTATGCATACATTCTTTATACTCACTGTCTTTCTCTATGCAGCTTTTGGGGAAAACCAGCCTGTGTGCTTACATTACTGTTACCCTTACCACTTCTGCTTGTGGTTCCATAACTGTTTCGTTTCCTGTTCCCATCTATGGCACCATGTGCGTTAACCTCTACATTTTCATTTGCACTTCTGTTTGTGTTACTTTAACCATTTGTGTCTACAGTACTGTTTATCTTTCTGTTTCGCTTTGCATCACCATGCGCATTATCATTTGTGTTTGAGGGCACCTTGTTACTATGTGACAAGACATCTTGTGACGGGAGCGCAGGACCTGAAGGGCCCCACACTCCTGCCACCACATTACAGTCACTATTTCTCATTATCCTTATCAAAAAGAAGGGAAATTAGAGGCAAAAAAATCAGTTTAATGCATTAGTTAGGGTTGTTCCACAGCTGACAAAAGTGAGGAAATGGATATGGGGTTGAAAGCCCCCTTGGACCCTCCCACCCACATCCCCAACTGGCATTGGGGTGCTAGTTGTTGATCCTAACTCTACCCCATTCTCCTATATTTCTGCTTCTTCTCACATCTGATGGGGTGAGAGTTAGGGCCAGCAACTCCAAAGTGCACCCGATGTCGGTTGGGGGTGTGGGGCCAAGGGGGTCCAACCCTACATAATTTCTTGCTTTTGTCACTGTGGAACAACCTAACTAATGCATTAAATGGAATTTCTTCTCTAATATATATATATATATATATATATATATATATGTGTGTGTATATATATATAGATATATATATATATATATATATATATATATATTATGGTAGCATCAGTGATGAAATTGAGCAGGCAGTACGGGAACTCCATTCCTGTACCTTTTTTGCAGCAGGAACGGAGTTCCTGTACTTCCTCCCACTGACACTGGAACTGAATTTCTTAAATCAACAACATAGTGACAGTTTCTGGCCCTGTGACCTAAAATCAGGGTTTCCATAGCAACATTTGACTTGTACAACAGTGCAATTTTGCTAGAAATACTTCAATATCTCTAACTGAATCTACTAGTATCTAAACAGATAGACGTGTGTTCACACAGCTATCCGTCAGATTGAAAATCTTCATTCTGCATTTCATATTTGACAGTGCCTGAGTTCCTGTACTTCTTGTCTACCACTTGCACCACTGGGTAGCATGGTAGTGCTACCATAGTTAGGGTTGAGGAGCCATTTACATGTTAAACCTAGAATTTTGCACCTTAATAACTTTGCAGCTGTTAAATGGATTTGACTGTAATTTGGAATACACGATCAAGAACCATGGCCCAGATATTCAAAAAGGTTGCGCCATGCGTAACAGGGTTGCGCATGCGCAAGTCCAAAACTGCGCCATTTTGCGATATTCAGAAGGAGGCAGTTGCACCCCCGGAAACATGCTGAGCAACAGCGCAATGAAAATGAAGGCATGCGCAACCGAAGGGGGCGGATCCATGCATAAAGACCGCAATGCGATATTCAAAGACTTGAGCAATGCGCAATAGCGGCACAATCGGAAATTGCGCACTAGCAGAAATGAGCCAAAATAAAAAGGCTCAAGGAAGCGGCACAAGAACACTACCAGGCTGCCAAGTGGGGGAGAGAGAGAGACAGACAGAGACAGACAGACAGACAGCAAAGGGCAGGCAAGGAAAGTGTGTACCATAGTCTGTAGAGGCCAGCGGAGGGTGCCCGGTGCAGTGGAAGTAACAGCCAGGACAGTGGGGGTAACACAGCAACACCAGCCGGGGGGGCAGAAGCCAGGGAGCTGGACAGTGCCAGTTTCCACATGGGAGCTGTAATGAGGGGGGTGAGAATCCATGCTGCAGGGGGACGTGGCCATGGAAGGGCCCGTCGGTGGTATCCCCCGACAGGCGGTACCGTGCCCGCATCAGCGTTGAGCTGTACACAGATGTAGAGATCGTGGGCCGGTACCGCCTGAACAGGGCAATACTGAGACGGCTCTGTGAGCTGTGCAGTGATGCGATGCAGGCACCCTCACGACGGAGTCACGCTCTGTCAGTGGAGACAAAGGTGACAGCCTGCATGTGCCTGCTCACCACGGGCACCTTCCAGAGGCCGACAGGGGACACCACAGGCATCACACAGTCGGCCACATCATGCATCCTCACCCAATTCCTCAGCGCACTGCTGCCACATGCTGTGGAGTACATCCATTTCCCCAGCACTGCAGCAGAGCATACAGCAAACATGCAGGAGTTCCACAGGGTAGCACGTATGCCTGGCGTGCTAGGGGCCATAGACTGCACCCATGTGGCCATCCGCATGCCACCTGGCCCCGATGGCCATGCATATCGGAACAGAAAGGGATTCCCTAGTGTCAACTGCCAGGTGGTGTGTGATGCCACTGGGCGCATAATCAATGTCTGTGCCACACACCCCGGCAGAGCACATGATGCCTTCATATGGTATCAGTCTGCACTGTGTCATCGATTCGAGAGTGGGGACATCCCCACAGGACATCTAGTGGGTGAGTACACATGTATGGAATGCAAACTCTGGGCAAGGGTGGGAATGCCACAGGTGCCATGGTAGTGGCACACAGGGAGATGGCCAATATGGACCTGAACATGACACTGCTCTCCACTATCTCCACACAGGTGACTGCAGATACCCACTCCGTCCCTGGCTGCTCACACCGTACCAGCGCCCCATGACCCCAGTGCAGCTATGCTATAATAAGACACATGCCGCAACATGCAACATCATAAAGTGGGTGTTTGGGATGCTCAAGGCATGCTTCCGATGCCTAGACACCTCCGGTGGTGCCCTACAGTACAGCCCCCAAAAGGCCTGTGGGATATTCCTGGCCTGTTGCATCCTGCACAACATGGCCAAAGACCATGGGATAGCCGTACAGGTTGAACAGGGGGACAGCGATGGGGATGCCAGTGGCGCTGGTGATGATGGTGATGAGCAGCCCCCCCTAGGACAGAGGGACCCCCGACTGATCCGACAGGCCCAGCTGCACGGGACACCATCACAGAGGAGCACTGTGCACAACACAGGTAAGTCAAGGGGACATGTGCAACCAACACTGTCCATGCGCAAACCACAGGCACACAGGGGAACACACCAGGGGTGCATGACGGTCAGGGGAGTGGAAGGGTCCAGGCATACAAACACACCATCAGGGAGGGGTGAGCACTCATATGGACACACACACGCACCAGGCACAGGGCGTAAATGGGCAGATGCACAGCACTGCAGAACCGACATTGCTAACACACAGCACCACCGACCACCCCCACCACCCATACTGTCCAAGTACGTGTGTCAGAACCTGGGCACCCTTGCACCTTGGTGTACAGTGCAATGCAGGCATCATCATGCACACGCACCTGTGGACAGCAGTTGGGAGGGTGTGCAGGTGGTCCATGTGTCGGCGTGGTGAGCAGAGCACCCAGCAGTGCACTGCCCACCATGACACACATTGCACACATGGCAGCACCAGACAGGGCCCACACTGGGAGACAGCTCAGTCATGTAGCACTGTCCCACGGCCACCACGGATGCGTAGGCAGCCCCCGCCATGACCCAACAGCATGGGCAGGCTGAGCAGGGGCCACATGGGGTGGCACTGTTGCACCACCAGGGGTCCCACTGCGTGAACGCGACCTTGCCCACACAGGGGTCTGCAGCATGCCGAACAAACCTGCACCAGGGGTGCTCGGGATGCCCACAGCAGAACCCGGCGTCAACAGGCCTGGTGTCGCACGACGCCAGGAACGGGGAGTGGAGAGTGCACTGTGTGGGGTGTGCAGTACAGAGGCACCTGACTGTGTGCCCAATGCATCCACGACAGAGACCACTGCCTGGGTCAGCCTGTCAATGGCGGCGGTCACATCCGTCCGCATACGGACCAACTCGGCTCCGTCCCGAGCACACGCCCGGCTGTGCCGCGCTCCATGGACACAGACAGTGCCTCCACGGACCTTGCAACCCACCTCTGCAGCTGTACTGATTCCTGCAGCAGGCAGGTGTGCTCATCCAATGGGTACTGTGCCCCAACGGCATCCTGACCCCCAAGGTGTGGACGGTCCTAATGCACAACACCCCTTGAGGGTGGGTGCTGTGCGCCAGGACCAGGAATGGGCAGATCAAAGGGCAGCAGACATGTGCCACTGATTGACACTGTACCCCCAGACCTGGTGGGTGACTGCTGCTGCTGCTGCCCCTCCAACCGCTGTGCCCCCAGGTCCACTCATTCCACCGCTGTGCTGGCAACAGTGCCAGACACCTGCACAGCCACTGGTGCTGCCCCACGGGTGCTGACAGGCACAGCCTGGGACCATGCCAGCATGCTGGTACACAAGTTGGAACCAGACAGGCCCAGGGGCACGTGCTGGCCTGCCGTGTGTCCGTCATGGGACACACAACCATCACTGCCCATTGCAGGCCTTCTATCATCAATGGTGCAGGTACGTGCTACTGCCATGGTCACAGCGTGCTGGCATGCTTGCATGCCAGACTGCTGAGACACAGGCTGTGCACCCCCTGCACCCGTATCACTGACACCAGAGTTTGTGGCCCAGCGTGCATGCTGCTACTGTGCCTGCTGGCTGGTGGTGGAGGTGGATGGACCCTCCTCCATGTCCAGCAGGTCAGCATCACTGTCTGGACCCACCACCACCATCTCCTGAAGACAAACAGGATTTGTAACAGAAGGAGAGTACATGTGGGTGCATGTGAACAACTGCCCCCCCAAACACCACCATCATGTCATACCGTGCAGTGATGGGCTTCCACCTGTCTGGAATCCTCTGCCTGGTACGCCCTCAATGGCGCTCAGCTGCATGGCTGCGACCAGTGTCTCCTCAGTTGGGGTCAGCTGCAACACCACTGGCGGGCCCCCGCCAGTGCCAGCATCGCGTCGCCCTGAAGGCTGCCACCTTCTCCTTCAACCTCCTGCGGTCTGTCCCCATCTTTTTCTTGCATTCCTGCACGGAGCACTGGTGGCTTCCGTGCAGGTTAATGGCCCAAGCTATCCCCTCCCATGCAGCCGCACGGGACTGAGGGGTGCCCCTCCGTCCACTCAGCACTGGCTCCTCATCCAGGTAGGCCTGGAAGAGAGCCTCCGTCTCTGCTGCTGTAAAGTTGGGCCTCCTTCTACGCCCACCGTCCTCACCCTCACATTGACTCTGCTCGGTCATGGCGATCTGTATGGGGAAGTGGACACCTGTCACTGTGCAGTCTACAGCATTTTCCCATGACCATCGTCCTGAACATCACACAGCATGCAACTCACCTCTCACCTGCAGTAACAGATCTGGCCAACGCAGCCCAATGTCGCACATTTATAGCGCAATACATGCAAATTAGGAGTGGAGCAACTATAATGACATGCAAATCACGCCACTGTGCCCTTGAATGGCTGATCAGCTGATTTGCATGTGTCGGCTGAATATCGCGAATCTGCGCTTTGCGCAATATGGAAGAGTTGGCTGAGCCAATGGCACAGATCTGTGCCTATGTGGTACACTGCATTGCGCATGCCCAGATAGCTTACATAAGCATCTGTCACGCTGCTGATGTGCTGAGCGCGATCGGCAATTCAGGCCATGGCCACCATTGTGCCAGTGGTGCTACAGCAATGGGCACTATATGGCGCTGTGGCACTACTGCACAATAGTCCACTGTGGCACTGGTACACAGCTGGTCGGTCGCACAGGATGCCTATATGTCAGATGGTGCTGTGTGTAGCCTTGCGTCATTGTCCATGACCTTGTGTCTCACCTTTGCCCCCTGGCACTGTTCGCCTGCCATGTTTACGTCCCTATTGCGCTGTCTGGTGACAGCGCTATGTGAAGGTGATGGCGCTGTTCGAACAGCACCATTGGAGCCTGTGGTGGTCTATTGCGCAACATCTCCACGTAGGGTTACGGGGCAGCGGGGTGCCATATTGCCTGCTGTAAAGTTGGTACCATGGCTAGGAGGAGAGCTGTGTCCTGGAGCCAACTGGAACTGGCCAACTTGGTGGCCCTAGTAGAGCCCCACTATGGGGCACTTTATGGTGAGGCGCCCCTCACCATTGCCCGCACACAGGTGTGGCATCAAGTGGCCACTGACCTGGTGGGGGTCACTGGATGGTGCCGGTCTGCTGAGCAGTGCTGGCACCGGTACGGTGACCTCCACCAGAGGGATCCAGAACTATTGGAGAGGCTGCGGTCACGTGCCAGATGGGGCGTGGTGCCTAGGCCAGGTGGGTGTACCATCTATGCACCTGTATTCTCTGTAGGGGTGTGTGTGTGTTTTGGTGGCTGTGCATAGGTGATGGCTCAGCCACGGTTGGCTGTGCCAGCGTGCGCAGCTGTGAGATGAATGGGTATGGCTGTGTGGGCAGGCGCCTCACTGGGGCAGGGGCAGTCTGCTTTTGAGTCACACTGATGTTTGTCTCAACATATGTCTCCCACAGGCCGGGATGTGAGGATGCAGGGCCGGGTTGAGGAGGGCCGTGCCAGGGCCCCAGTGCCAGCAGGAGTTGAACCCCGGCAGCAGCAGCAGCAACAGCAGCAGACACAGCTGCTTGAGCAATGTGAGTATCATGACTTCATGGATGCTATTGCATGCTGGGGTGGGGAAGACCACTAGCCCTGCACAATACAACCATGCAGGAAAGAGGAGGTCATAATTCCACTATACAAGACACTAGTGAGGCCCCACCTGGAGTACAGTGTACATTTCTGGATACCATACCTAAGTAAGGACGTAGAGTGGGCAGAGAAGGTTCAGAGGAGGGCAACAAAGATGGTGCATGGCTTGTATCACAAGTCCTATGAAGACAGGTTGAAGGAACTGAACATGTACTCCCTGGAGGAGAGGAGGGAGAGAGGGGGGATATGATAGAGACATACAAGTATCTTACAGGGAGGAACAGGGTGCAGGAAAACACTATTTTGGAGTGAAAAAGATGTTCCAGGACTAGAGGGCATGGGATGAAGTTGGAGGGAGGACGATTCAGAGAACACATGGAAAAGGATTTCTTCACAGAACGGGTGGTGGACAAGTGGAACACCCTGCCAGAGGAAGTGGTGGGGGCTGAAACAATCACGGGATTTCAGAATGCACGGGATAGACATAAAGGAATTGTGGAGGTCAGGGGTAAGGGGGCAACAGACTTCTAGGAAAACAAAGTGAACTTACAAGCTCAAATGGACAGACTGGGTTGGCCATAGGCCCTTATCTGATGACACTGTCTATGTATCTATGTATGTATGCATGACACAGGTGACATGCATCACTGTCCAGTATCACAGCACATCTGTGTATGCATCACTGGTGGTCCAGGCATGCACTGGGCACATAGCTGTGTAACTGGCATCGCACCATGTTGCCACATCACTGGACAGCCTTGTTTGTGCTGTGATGGACATGGGCAGTGTGTGTGTGTGCAGTGGTGTGCATAGCTGGTGCTGCCTGTTTGTGATGGCCATGTGCATGTTCACTGTGGGTGGGTGCATGCCATCACAGGTGTGGGACATTGGGATATATGGCTTGCAGGTTGGGTGGTGTTCAGGGTTGTGGTCAGTCACAGCCATTGACTGTGTTCCCATTTTCCTAGGCCTCGAGGTTCTCAGTAGGATTGCTTGGGATGTTCAGGGCCTCACACGACTGGTGATGGAAAACCAGGCCATCCTGCAGTCCATCCGGCGCCATGGACTTCGGAGGAGGCGGCACAGGATGGTGCGCCACCAGGGAGAGGACGAGCAGCCGGCTGGACCATAGCTGATATTACCCCTTCCCACTTCTCCCATCCCTACCACCCTGCCTTCCTCTCCAAGTTTTTCATCCCTCCCTTGAACACCCTACCTTGAACCGTCCCCTCCTTGTAAATAGTTTCTCTTGTTTTGGTTCTTTACTATATTTAAATATACATTTCTGTTTTGATATGAATACTGTGTTGGTCTCTGATTTGCAGCTGGCTATGGGTGCTCAGTTGCAGGGGTGTACATGCCATCTGGGGTGGTATGGTCCTGGGTGTGTGCGTGTGTGTGTGTGTGTGTGCATGGGGAGGTATCTCCAGCATGGCAGTGACTTTCTGTTGGTCTTGCCGTCTGCTGCCACCCACTGCTGGGTGCACAGGGTGTGTCTGGCTTGTAGGCATCTGTGCTGCACGGGGTTGGCGTAGTGCTGGGATGCATGGTTTCCTGCAGTGCCAGTCACTGCACATAGGTGGTGTCTTGGGGTCACATTGCAGGGTGTGCTGTGTGCACGGGGCTGATGTGCACTGTGGTTGTCAACCCTGTGTGGCACCTCAGCCTGCCAGTGGCTGTGCTGGGGTGTCATGGCTCTGCTATGCTTTGCTGGCTTGTCCCCATGGGCCAGTAGATCATCCGTCCCACCCCAGTGATGCTGTGCTTGGTGTGCAGGTGTGATGTGGGTTCTGCAGTGTGTTCCTGTGCCCATGTGTGGCATGGCTGGCGGTGGCCCCAGCCTGCCTCCCTGGATGTGCAGTTCCATTGCTCTGGGGAGGGCTGCTTGCTATGGCACCTCTGGAATGCTCAGCTGGGCTGCCTGGTTGCACCATAGCGCAACATTTAGGCTCAGCTTCTCCCTTCCTGGATTACGCTATGGCGCAGTATGTGCGATATTCAGACATTGGTTGCTTGCGCAATTTGTTCTGCTCCATGTTTGAATATCACACCTGTTGTGCATTTGCGCAACTGGTTTGTGCTTGCTCCTGCTGTTGCGCTCATTTTGAGTGCAGTTTGAATATCTGGGCCCATATATCTTGGGCTGTGCCAACTTTCGTAGTGTTCGGATATATGGCTGCGGAGTTATTAAGCATGATCTGCGTGCGCATTTATGCTTTTTTGAATTCTTTGCTCATCCCTACAGGTCGCATGGTTTACACGACCAGTCTGGAATCTTCAGAGAATGTGTGGCCAGAGTCCCTGATGTGCCTTTTGAAGATTTCGTAAAAAAATATTAAACAGTTCAAAAGTTATTCAAAAAACAATTTCCCATTATAAATCAATGGGAAAAGTTAACAAAAAGTTTGACAGTGTCGTAAATGTACTTTTTAGTGACGCAAATCTGCCATTTTGTTTTCAGTTAGTGATCAGAAAAATGCTTGCCATTTAAATTTGGGACCCTCTAGCGACACAATTCTTTTTGTGTTTGCCTAGTCGGACCACGAGGATGCTGGGTATGTCTTTATTTTGAGGTTAAACACCCTAGAAATATGTTTTTCCTATTTCTGGAAAAAGTAGTGTCGCAAAGTTGTGTCGCACGCATGACACTTTCACAAATGCTTGCGAAAGCTGTCGTAAATCACAACACTACCTTTTCAGATTATGGCCAAAATGACAGCAGTTCTTTGCCACCCTGCTGCAAATGAACGGTTTGGTCTTTTGGGCTGAAATTTGGCAAGAATGCAGCCAACATCTCACAGATGTGCCTTTTTATGGTTTGGTGACAAAATATTGCATGGATGCAAAGTTACAGTACTCTGAATTTGACACTTTTCCCATAGACTAACATTGTGGCATCTGCGGCATGACAGGAATTCTTTGCCACTCTGTTGCAAAATAATGGTTTAGTCTTTTAGACTGAAATTAGGAGGGAAGAAAGCCAACATCTCACAGATGTGCCTTTTGGTGGTTTAGTGAAAAAATATTACAGGGAGGCAAAGTTATGGCACTCCGAACTTCTCTTTTTTCCCATAGAATAACATTACGGCATTTGCTGCGCCTTTCAGGGCCCGTATATCAGAAATGGTGTGAGATATGGACTTTTCAATGGAAAAATGCTTAGCCCCCTGACAGGGACTAAGTACAAAACTAGCCAGGAAAGTGATAAATCATATGACTTTAAAATTTTTTTTCTATGTCTTACAGTTCCTGAGATACAAGCAATTTAGTATTCCAAGTCCTCATTTTCTGTTCCGAGAGCCATTATTATGCATACATTCTTTGTACTCACTGTCTTTCTATATGCAGCTTTTGGGTAAAACCAGTGTGTGCACTTACATAACTGTTGCCCTTACCGCTTCTGCTTGCAGTTCCGTACCCGTTTCACTTACTGTTCCCGTCTACGCCACCATGTACGTTACCCTCTGCGTTTTCATATGCACTTGTGTTTGCGTTATTTTAACCATTTGTGTCTACAGTACTGTTTATCTTTGTGTTTCACTTTGCATCAGTGTGCACATTACCATTTGCGTTTGCAGGCACTGTGTTTCTATGTGACAAGACATCACATGGTGGCAGCGTGGGGCCCGCGGCTGTATTACATTCACTATTTTTCAGAGTAATTCTCAAAAAGAAGGGAAATTAGAGAGAAACACTTTGTTTACTGCATCAGTTAGTGTTGTTCCACAGTGACAGAAGTGAGGAAATTCTGTGTTAGGGTTCAAAAGCATAACTGTGCATTCACCCCCCCAGCACCACAGACACACTGAGACACACACATGCATGGAAGTTGGGAGGAGAATCAAGGCAACAGGACCAATCACAGACAACCAGCAGTAGGTGTCAGAAATAAAATACAACTGTCTAAATGTACTACAAGAGATCCCCAGTCCTTGAGAGTATGCACTGCATGTTCAGCATACATCCTCAACAAAATTGAGGCCATGTACAGAAATGGTACATGTTCCTGATTCAAGGTGCACACAAGTTACCACAGTTAGGAGTTGTATGGCCTTAGTTAGTAATGTCCCACACCTCGCTACACCAGCTAATACATCCTGACTGGAGAGCAAAAGGAAAACTAACGGTGGTACACACTAGTTAACACAGTTAGGAATTATAGGACCTCTGTCAGGTAATGCCCCACCCCCTAGCCCACATACCGCATACTGTGTGGAGAGCCACAGCAAAAATACACCTAAGGACATGAATAGTGTAGCTCCGTCTTTGCAACTGTAGAGAAGTTAGCACACTTAGGAGTTGCATAGTCTAATGGGTGGATGACTGCACCTCCAGAGACCCACAGCATAGCTGAGGATGTGGACATCAGTGGTACAGCTCAGTGATTGTAGGCACAGTCAAGTTAGCACAGTTAGGATTTGCATGCTGTGATACAGGCAATGCCCCACCATCTGAGTACATACTGCATCCTGAGTGATGAGCCACAGCAAAAGTGAGGTGATGGACATCAACGGTACACCTGCATAATTGTAGGTACACTCCAGTTAGCACAGTTAGGAGTTGCATGAATTTAGCCAGGCAATTCCACCACATATAGCAGCTACTGCATCCTGATTGTACAACCACAGCTGTACTGTCTTAGGTAGTGATGTTGCATAGTTCAGCATAGCAGCTACTGCATTGTGACTGCAGAGTCACAGGAAAAGTAAGGGTGGTACATAGTAGTTAACACAGTTAGGAATTAGATGACCTCTGTCAGTTAGTGAACCAGCCCCTAGCCCACATATCTATACTGAGTGGAGAGCCACAACAAAAATAAACCCATGGACATGAACAGTGTAGCTCTGTCATTGCAGGTGTTCAGAAGTTAGCACACTTAGGAGTTGCACAATCTCATGGGGTGGGGAACTACACCTCCAGACCACTTGCTGCATGTTAAATGAAGAGCCACAGGCAAAGAAGGGTGATGCAGATCAGTTGTACACCTCCCTGATTACATGTACAGTGTAGTTAGCACAGTTATCACTTGAATGGCCTCAGCCAGGCAATGCCTTTCCAAACTATGACACCAGGTACTGGATCCTCAGTAGATACCCACAGCACAGCTGAGGGTATGGACATCAATGGTAGATGTCAGTGATTGCAGGGACACTCAAGTTAGCACAATTAGTGTTTGTGTAGGCTCAGACAGGTAATGCCACCCCCCTAAAATTCATACTGCATCATGAGTACTGATGCACAGCAAGACTGAGGCAATGGACATCAATGGTACACCTCTATAATTGATGGTAGACACAAGTTAGCACAGTTAGGATTTGTATGGGCTCACCCAGGCAATTTCCCCATGCATACCAGTTACTGATCCTGACTGTACAGCCACAGCTGCATGGCCTTAGGTAGCAATGTCACACATCTCTACACCAGCTACTGCACTCTGACTGGAGACTGACAGGAAAAGTAGGGTGTGTACATACTAGTTAACGAGTTAGGAAATTACAGGACCTCTGTCAGGTAGTGTCCGAACCCCTAGCCCAACATACTGCATACTGGTGGAGAGCTACAGAACAAAAAAACCCATGGAGATGAACAGTATCATGGGGACTGCACATCAGACCACTTGTTGCATCCTGGTGAGCAACCACAGGAAAAGATGGGCAATGCACATCAGTTGTACAGCTACCTCATTGCAGGTACAGTCCAGTTAGCACAGTTATCACTTGAATGGATTCAGGCAGGCAATGTGTCTTCAAACATGACAGCAGGTACTGCATCCTCAGTGGAGATACACAACACAGGTGAGGGTATGGATATCAATGGTAGACATCACTGATTGCAGGGATACTGAACTTAGCTCAGTTAGGATTTGCATGGATTTAGACAGCTACTGCTGCCCCCCAAAAATTCGTAATGCATCATGAGTGGTGATCCACAGCAACAATGAGGCAATGGAGATCAACGGCACACCTCTGTAATTGTAGGTACAGTGAAGTTAGCACAGTTAGGAGTTGCATGGGCTCAGCCAGGCAATTGTAGCACACGTAGCAGTTACTGCATCCTGAATGTATAGCCACAGCTGCATAGCATTAGATAGCGATGTCCCACACCTCACTACAGCAGCTACTGCCACTGACTGGAGAGGCACAGGAAAACTAAGGGCGGTACAGACTACTTAATACACTTAAGAATTATGGGACCTGTATCAGGCGATGAGCCACACCCTATCCCACGCTGTGCATACTGAGTGGCGAGCAATAGTCAAAATAAGCCCATGGACATGTATGTGTGGTACTACTTCTTCCAGTTGATTTGCATGCTTAAAAGGAACAACAGTTACATTGTAATGTTATAATGTTATGGTTCAGTAAAGACTCAACACAAGTGGTTAAGTTTAAAAAAGATTTATTGCCAATTGGTGAAACTGAGAAAGGGCCAATTAAAATTTACATTTTTTTACAAATCAGTCTCACAATACAATCCTGCATGTGTGTAATCATTGCTTGGAATATATCTAAATGTGTATCATGCATAGTAAGTAGATTATATGGATTGGAATAAAGTATGTACACATGCAAAATACGAACATAGAAAAGAGAGCGTGAAGAAGGCCATTTGTTCTATTAAGGTATGCTCATATTGCAGGGTCCGCATTTGAGCTAATGTCTCTGCTATCCCTCCACAGTCCTCCCATCCTCCCTAGGCATGATTCTTATCTTCCCCCTATACATATACCAGGCTCTTTTATAGCTGCTCACTGTCTTTAACGAGGTGACCTCTTCTAGCAGTGCATTCCAAGTGTTCACCACCCTTTGTGGGAAGAAGTGCTTTCTGACATCCCTCTTAAATCTCCCACCCTCTAGCTTAAGACTGTGCCCCCTCATGATATGTTTGCCATTCAGCTTGAAGAGACTTTTGATATCAACATTATTTATCCCTTTTAAGTACTTGAATGTTCCAATCATGTCCCGTCCCTCTCTCCTGTCCTACATTAATGAAGGTATGCCAGGAGCTTCTAAGCAGTGATTAGGCACATGAAACAGTAATGATTTGTTGTTATTGTGTGACTGATAATGTGTATGTTCTTGGGGTGGGCGAAAAACCAAATGCTAAGTGTTCAAGTAATAGAATATAAAAATTTAATGATTTCAGTGACATTAGATAACTGGTATGTTCAGTTAAATATTTTAAGATATATCACTGACTAGATCCATATGGAAAATTCTCACCCGACCCCTCAATAGAGGCGATCATAAACATTGTCAGGAACAGGTATGAAGTGCGTTGTTATCAGTAAAAGTGTCTGATTTACAATTTCAAGTATTATTAACATAGATTACATTTACTTGTATGACAAGTACAACACATTTCATATTATTACAGGTACAACACACATTTATTTCAATGGTTACATTAGTTACTATATCAGTTCTGAACTAGTAAATAACAAATGTGTGTAGCATGTTGTTTTTATCAAAGATATAGGTCACTGAACAATCACTATAGTATTCTATTATATGTTAAGGAGAAATTTTTACTTGACTCTTATAGTAACACTTTTACAAGAACAATTAAACTAGTTAACAACAGTGGTCAGAAGAAGTGAGAATGTAAATATTATTTATATGTCATTACATAGGTATGCAATAGTCATTTGATAATAAGCTGCAATATTTCAGTATTCACACTTGCTTCATTTCACTTGCTTCATAATGACTAAAGAGTTTTATATTTGCATATGTACAGTTTCAGTGTAACAAATACATTAGGCATAGTTCAACATTGTTGCATGGTGAAAGAATGATGATGTTGTCAAGATGTCAACAGATAACAGAAAAAAAAAACTGATGATAGAAAACTTGTGACAGAGTGTTCTCTTTGGTGAATGAGATGTGTTACACACATTTAAAATGATAAGGGACAACTTTTGTGTCTCTGCAGAGGCAAACAGTTAGCAACTGGCAACAACTTCTTGTTATGTATGGGTATGATACACCTACAAGAAAATATATGTACAGAACAGGGGAGCCAAAAAGGACTCTGTTTTGACATGTGCACTCTTCAATAGACATGTAAGCATGGGTTCTCTAGTGACTGTGAAGACTGTTAGCACTGATTGAAGCCACTACAACAATTTCCACATTGTCACTGATCCACACAAGATCTTAAATGTCTTAATGCATGAAATGTCTCTGTCCATATATCATTTTGTTGATATACTACAGTCTATTGACAGTCATAGATTGGAAACAATTGTACTGTCCTACAACTGAGTCTGTCACAAAGTAGTCAGTAAAAAATGCCACATGTTGTGTGACATTCTTCTGAGATATGAAGGTCATCATAATTCTTCAATATTAGAAGATATGCATTTTTTAAGTGTTGTGCCTGTCTCTGTTTAAAACTGCTTGTAGAGTTGTCACACTCTACCCATCCACTTCTGTACCTTAGCAAACAGGTGTAATGGCCAGAATGCATAGTTTGACCATGGTGATAGACTACACTGTGAGTGTCAAACACTGATTGGTTAAAAAATATTCTACCAGTTGTGTAATCTGTGATGGGCGTGTCAACTCTGAGCCCATTGGAGTCAAATCTGTGCAATATAAGCAACAGATATTGAGATGAAGTTCTGAGACGTATGGACTGAGTACATCTTCCTCCACACCTTTCACAGGAGTGACCACATTGAGCATTGGTAAATAGCTGTCGAAATTTGAGACTTTTGGCTTGAGGAACAAAAAGAGTAATCCATAGCATGTCTTATGTGGTTTCACGCTGTGAATGACCACATGATACACATACATATTTGGTTACATATGACACAATGAAATACTGGCACATTGGAATGCCGTCTTCATCCAAGCTGTTTATGATTTCCATCATAAACTCACTAGTGTCTTGCTGTATGTCTGCAGCAAATGTACTGCATCCATCATATGTACCTAACACCTGCCGTAGTGGTGTTAGTGACTTCACATTGTTAGACTGGTCAGAAGCCATGTTGGCAATCTGCTTCAATGCCTTTGATGGGGGGGTGTCTTGTGAAGCAGATATTGCCTGCACAAAGTGTGGCATGTGGAGAAAAACTTGCATAGCTGAGTTAGCATAACAGTTCACTCTAGTGCTGTTGTCAAGAACTGGCACAGCAGCTACACAACTTATTTCTGATGAACAGCTGGCTCTGAATGTTAGAGTTGATACTGTGGCCTGCTCGAACTCTTTGGAGTTGAATCACTTGTGGAAGCTCATGCCTGTTTGCTGACAGGTGTAGATATAACTGTACGATGTGAGACAGCCAGATATGTAGGCAGTGGTATTAAAGACATTTATCACTGATAGAGAGTACATAACCTGTTGTATCAACAATCACATAAACTTGTCCTTTCGTATCTTCTGAGGTGCAAGAGTTATAATGTACAACCCAGAAAGACTACGGACACGTGAAAGTGCCACGTAACTCATGCCATCCTTGTAAATGTCTGTACCTATGTCCACCATTGCTGAATCCAAAATCAAGCGCTGAGATTTGTGAATAGAATCGGCATATGCAACACACGGTGGAAACTTTTTCCTGTTTACATAGATATCCTTAAATACCTGAAATTTCACATAGGTACGTTTTATCTGTACAAGCTGTTCTATGTTGTCAAAGTGAAGTACAAGTGTCTTGATACATGTCCTCTGGACATTGTAGACAAAGTCAGCGATGTTACCCATGGCACCATTTACCATGCCTCTTTCAACATCGAGATTACATCATAGCATGACACGTGCGTTCCTACAAAGTGTAAGAGCAGCTTCTAGGCCAGCTGAGCATGAAACATCTGACTTCAGTTCAGTGAGTCGTTCAGTCATCTTTGCTACCAGGTTGTGACTGAGAATGACACCATCAACTGTATCAACAGCATGCAGAGTTAGAACTTCTTGGTTTTCTCTCTGCAGCATAACATTGTTGAACTAGGTGCATTTCTTTAGTCATGGCATTAGACACACTATGTGTGTGCCTGTAAAGTACACATAGCTGAAAACATTACATGCTGCTTCTATGGATGTAGTATCTACTCTGATTCTCCAATCGTTTAACATAGCAACATGTTCTGGTGATAGAGAACATGTACTAGCTTGATCTAAAAGTGATTTGTAAGCCAGATCACCACTTTGGCACATGTTCTCATACAACTCAACATAGGTGAATAACTCCCAAATGTTAAAACCTGCGAATGCAGCCTAGTATGTTCTTAACGCCCGGCAGTCAGAGTTGCAAACACATACTCCGCATTAACTAGTTGCAAGCTGTAAGGTCCAATACAACAATACTTTTGCCACCAAATGGTACTCCATAGTCAATACCTAAGATCTCCTGTAGACATAGGTGTATACAGGCGAGCATTACATTGGAGACCATGTTGATTTCATCAATGATGAGTAACTTCATCTTTGAAAACATGGAATGGAGCTAAGATGCAACCTCAAATGACAGTTTATGATACTCTCCTGTTTTGCCATGTTCTACTGGCACCATAAAGAGACGGTGTAATATAACTCCACCAGTGTTGTAAGCAGCTAGTCCTGTGGGAGCAGTAACAGCAACAGACATTGATGACCCTGTCAGGCTCTGTATTTCAGCAGTGATGGCTTCAATAAGGAAACTCTTTCCTGTACCAGCTGAACCACTAACAAAGATCAGTAGTGGTTTATATTCAAGACTGTCACATTTTTTTGTTTCATGTAGTAGGCCATGTCAAACAGTGTCAATGACTTGAGAGTGAACTACGTGCTGCTGCTGATTCAGTCTTTCTCTCAAGTCAGTTGGGTTGACAGTGGAGTGTGTTCCATGTTCCATGGCAGTCTCAATTTCTGAGATTAACACTTGTGGGGCATTTAAAGGCAGAGTTGCTCAAACAGCTTGTCCTTCTGGATCAAGATTGTCTTGTGAGCTAACAGGAGTGTCTTCCTGAAGCTGCTTTTCTGCCTTCTCAAGCTGTTCTTCTCAGCCTCTAGTCTCTGTATGTATGTCTCTGAGTATTCAGTTTGAAAGTCTCATATCTGAGATTGAATTCTTCCTCAGATATATCACAGTCCTTTTAATTCAGACTCATTCCTCAGGGTCTAAATAGGAATAGGAGAGCACAATGCTCTCTGCTCTCTGATATGCCTAGATGTAATTTACAGTGGTCTATGAGCCATGGAGTGTGTCTCTTTATGAGGCAGCCATCCACTCCGTTCACTTTGTAAATGTGCTGTGTTGAGCCAAGTGATATATCTGCCTTGTAGTTATACCACTTAGCCACCTGAAAGAGACACATATCATTCATGTCATCATTTCTACGGGGGTAGTATGTGTCTATCAGGTTATTCTTCAAGATATGTTTTGAAGAAGGTCTATTGGCAGCGAGTTCCTCAATCTCAGCATGGGGAATCAGTACACATTTGCATTTCTCTTTGTAGTTCACACTGAGAAACCAGACAGCATCAGACTTCCCATACCAATGTGTACCCATTAAATGGTCACTAGCTTCATAGGCACCACATTCTCTGTGTGAAAGGGTCTTCAAGCCCAGTGACCACAGCTGAGATGTCAGGCTCTTGCTTGAACTGGCAATATCTTCGCAAAGATCTTGTAAGCTAGTCTGCTCATGCTTGGTTATATACGAAGTCACGTACTGCACCAGGGCTAATGAGTTGTCAGCCACTAACTCAACATCTATGTTTGCTTGCCACATTAGGAGAAGAGTTGGGTTGTAGTCATTGATGTACACCTCTTTCTCATCTCTTGGTAACTCGTATACCCTCTTGGTTGATTTTGTCTTCAAGTGGTGTCACATTACTGAAAAAACTTAATTCATGGAACCATCCTGACAAACTCGTCTAGGGAATCTGAAGCAACATCGTGTGTACCAATCAGATTTATTCTTTACTACTCGCTGGCAGTATTTTGCACAAATATGTCTCTGGAACTTTTGTACTAACTTCCATAGTGTAGGACTGTCATACTTATCCAGAATGTGACAAGTGATATATTGCTTGATGAATGCTAGCACTTGTGCTGCTTCATGTTCACCTATGCATGGTGCATCCTTGATCCACAATAACATATGAATATGAGGGGCACCCCGTGCTTGATATTCTGTCCTCCAAAAGTAATTTTCCACAGTACCAAGAGGTGGATTGTCCTTTGACAGTATGAAAGTCAGAATGTCATGGAACTGCTTGTGAAAATGTCTTGTGACAGACACAGGATCAAGTGAACACATTTCTCCAACAGTCATTGATGAAATGCCGTCAACATCAGAATTTGCCCACTTCAACAGTTCAGTGAGCTCGTCCCAGGAATATTCAGCACAACTAAGTGTGACAAACCATGTGGCTGCACCATACTCTCGCAGCATTGTCATCACTTTGGAGTGTCTGAGATACCAATATTCTTTGGTGCCATGTAGACTTGACAGTATGGAAGACAGATTCACTTGCACATTTTAATCTTTCTGCTTTAGTTTCTCTAGAAATTGAGCAGCTGTTATTCCATCTAGTGGACTTGTGAGATGAATAGTATGTGCAATGGACACAGACAGAGTGCTAAGTTCACTCTCCCAGAGGAGATGAAACAGCTACTTTATGTTACATCTGAATTTGTCATCTTTACTGAGCACATGGCTAGTGTGGTACTCAGCACCCTGTACACGCACTTCCCTTTCATCTAGCTGTCCACCTGACCCTTTATGGAATACGTCTGGGAAACAGCGTGCTTCTAGTGTTGCCTCCCAAATGCCGACAGGCTCACCTTCCACCTGTTTCATTTGATAGAGATCAGTGTTGTCCCCTACTGGATCTCTGCCATGTAGTGGGTGAACTGTGCACTGTTCATACACATTGTCACTTGTCTGTCCACTGACCTTCTCAATCATTGGCTTAGTTGTTTCTAAGACATCATGTTGAACAGAGAGACTACTCATGTGATCAATGTCAAGGTATGCATAAAAGGGATTGTTTCTCTTTAAATAAGTAACAGCAAGCTTTACCTTCTGTACATTGACAACATCTTGCCAGATTACCTTGGACTTAGCTGGAACACCATTTACAAGAATATCCAAACTATTTTCCATAGAGATTGCCTCCACATTTTCCTGTAGAGGAAGTGGGAGATACATCACAGAACCCTTTAGAGATCTAATGAGTTCTTTCTGTGGAATGTTACATGTCTTTGTGTTTAAATGTAGAATGGTTTGAAATGGTTTCATTGCCTGAATTAGAATGTGCTCAAACATATTCAGTGTCGCAATCTCACTTGGTGTAACATGTGCCTCCATATTATTCAACAGTGACCTTGGAAGCAGAATGTTGGACTTTAATTTGGAGAGACAGTGTTTGCACAGCACAATAGTGGTCCATAACTGAAAGTCAGATTTCATCAGCAAAAATGCTGAGAGATGGAACCACATGTCATTGTATGGTGACAAGATTTCAAGGTTCACTGTGACCGTTTGTTTGCTGTAGCACAGACGGTCACATGACACACATACGGATTCAAACTTCTGAGCCTTTGACAGCTCAAATTTTGCAATTTCTTTGCCGTACTGTTTCAGCATGTCACTTTCTAACACAAAAACAGATGTTTCATCAGAACTTGGTGACTGATAAATACTTGTGTCTGGTACAGAAGTCACACATTGCAGCTGTTTGAGAAATGTGATGGCACCCTGCATGTCACCAGACTGCAATAAGTCATTTAAACAAGTGTACTGATTGACAACTCATCGGACTTCATATACCCTGTATACAAAGTTCCACATGCTTGTTTGATGAACTCCCAGCATCTGCATGTTGTGAAAGACACTGTCACAAACACCACTATCGAAGCATGCTAGTGAGTGACCCATAAGTCCAGTATGTGGACAGATTTCAAAGGTCAATCTTGCTAAACAGTTTATATCTTTCTTTGCAATCTGTTAACACAAATAGTGACAAACGTTCAAACTGTTCAACTTTTCAAATGATGATTGCCTATGGTTGCAGGTTGCATCACATGGCCATGAGAGACAGTTCCATTTATGGGACACAGTGGTTGCATCACAGTCATCATTTGTCTCCATTGCTGTGTCATCACAGACACTAAGCACATTGACCAGCTTACCGGACTCATCAATGGTAAACTTGCTGTCTTTTTTCTGTGAATAATAAGATTCTTCCCAGAACTAGGAAGTTGCTGTCCCAGAACAGGAAGGGTGAGAGTTGTAAGGAGAGGAGAGAATAAGCATCCAGAGAAACAGCAGAGAGGACACAAAATAAGACATGATAGGAGTGGTGCAGTGCAATGGCTGTGGGTCGGCAGTATTCCAGGAGACATTCTGGAGGCTGCGATGCTGCCCTATTTGCAGGCACCTCTCTGGTCTGAGAGAGGAGGTTGCCCGTCTCCAGGCTGACCTGGCTCAGGATTTGAAACTCCTCCCACCCAGGGACCAACAGGGCCAATGCCACTACCTCAAGGTTGCCAAGAAAGAGAGAGGCTGGACCAGGATGGGCTCAAGGAGGAGAGGGTGAGTGGAACAGAGTTGCATCCCTCCAGCTGTACCTCTCCACAATTAATTTGCTCTTCTGGTGGATAGTGGTTCCTCTATGGAGGCACCTGCAGTGAGACCAAGGAGGATGCTGGAACCTTCACAAAGGAGACCCACAGGAGGGTGGCATGGGACCCCACAGGGAAGGAAACAACTCCTGGTGGGGGACTCCAATCATTAGGGGGGGTAGAAGTGGGGAGAAGGAGGGAGGTAGGTGCCTTCCTGGCACCACAGCTGAGGGACAGAGAAGTGAATCCTCAGGATCGTGGGAGGACCTGCATGAGGGGAGGCTGAATGTCATTGTCCACCTAGGAACAAATGACCTGGCTAGCAATGGGATCAGAGCAGTGCAAGAGGAGTTTGAAGAGTTGGGAAGGGGCCTTAGACAAGTAGCGCATATGGTAACCTTCTCGGAGGTGTTGCCTGTCTATGGCAAGGGAGATGCTAGGGCACTTCTCACCAGGGAATTCAATGAGTGGTTGAAAAACTGGTGTGGAGCTCAGGGTTTTGGCTTCATTGGGGACTGGGGAGCCACCTGTAGGGATGCAGACCTATACTGGTGCAATGGTCTGCATCTGTCCAGGAACCAGGATCCTAGGTGAGAGGTTTAAATGCTTCATTGGCAAGCATTTAAACTAGCCAAGGGGGGAGGCACTGAAAAGGAGCAGGGAAATCCAAGCTTCCCCACAAAACATGGTGATTAGTGAGGTAAACACCAAGGTACAGAAGTTATTGAGGCAGCAGAACAGATTTAAATGTAAAAAGGCAAAGGCAGTAAGGACAGAAATGGGGATAAAGGGGTAAGGCTATCAAAAAGTGGAGGGTGATGAGTACCAATGCCCATAGTCTGTGTAACAAACTCCCTGAACTAGTGGCCTTGATGGAAGAGGTTGCCTGGATATTGTGGCAGTCACAGAAACATGGTACAGAGAACCATGACTGGGATGTTAACATACCAGGATACACAATCTACAGGAGGGACAGGGAGGGTAAAGAGGAGGAGGAGTAGCTCTCTATGTAAAGGAAGGGATCAAAGCAACATAACTAAAGAGCAAACAGGAAGCAGATGAGGCACTTTGGGTCACCCTGGAGACAGAAATGGTACCACAATCCACATGGGGTTGTATACAGACCCCCATCTCAGGAGGAATGGACAAGGAAATGATAGAAGACTTTCTTAGAATGGCAGAAAAAGGGAGATATTGTTGATAGGGGCCTAACATGCCAGATGTTAACTGGAGCACCTTGCTGCAGGCACATCCAAGACGAGGTCATTCTTGATGCTCTACAGGGGCATGCCTCAGACAGCTAGTATTGGAACCCACTCAGGAGGGAGCAATCTTAGACCTGGTACTCTCAAATGGGGATGGAGAAAGAATCTCAGATTTAGAAGTGGGTAGCCATCTGGGAACAAGCGACCACCAAACAGTGTGTTCACGATAAACACTGCCATACAATCAAGCCATACAAAAGCAAGAGTACTGGACTTTAGGAGGGCTGACTTTGGGAAAATGAGAGAGTGCCTCAGAAAAGCACTAGCAAACAGGCAAGAAGGAGGGGTGGAGTAAGAATGGGGAGTGATCAAAACAGCCATCACAGAGGCAACAAGCCTTTGTGTAAAGCAAATCAATGAAACACAACGAAGGAAAAAAATGCTATGGTTCTCAAAAGAGGTGGCAGGGAAGGTTAAGGAGAAAAGGACAGCATTCAGGAAATATAAGGAAACAAAGAAGGAGCAGGACAGAGAACTTTATCAGTTAAAGCAGAAAGAGGCTGTGAAAGCAGTCAGAATAGCAAAGGCCCAAACCGAGTAAGGATAGCCAATTCTGTTAGAAGGGGATAAGACCTTTATAGGTACACTAGAGACGAAGAAAGATCAAAGGAGGGATACTGAAGCTTAATAAAGGGGAGGAATGTGGGTAGGGGGGCAGTGAAAGCTGGGATACTGAACGAATATTTCTGCTCAGTATTCACAAAGAAAGGAGGAGTTACCTAAACCAAACAAGAGAAACACTCTGAAGACAGGGGTTGATACCAGTCCATTTACAGAAGAAAGGGTTCTGAAAAGAACTAATAAAATTGAAGGTGGACAAAGCAATGGGTCCTGATGGGATTCACCCAAGAATTCTAAAAGAACTAAGGGTAGAACTAGTGACACCGCTGACTACTCTCTTTAACAAATCATGGGAGGATGGGGTGGTACCCAAGGACTGGAAGAGAGCAGATGTGATTCCTTTTCACAAAAGTGGGAGCAGGACAGAGGCAGAAAACTACAGACCAGTTAGTTTGACCTCAGTGGTAGGGAAAATGATGGAATCACTTCTGAAGGAAAGAATTGTTGAGTACCTAGAGGCCAGTGGGGCACAGGACCCAAGACAGCATGGATTCACAATGGGAAGGTCATGTCAGATGAATCTAATAGATTTCTTTGACTGGGTGACCAAAGTAGTAGACAGGGAGGGGCTGTGGAGATGGCCTATCTAGATTTTAGCAAGGCATTTGATACAGTCCCACACAAAAGATTAATTCACAAGATAGCCAGCCTTGGAGTGGGTCTCCAGGTGGTAGCCTGGATAAAAAATGGGCTAGACAACAGGACGCAAAGGGTAGTAGTAATGGAGTACACAGTGAAGAAAGGAGGGTTACTAGTGGGGTACCGCAGGGTTCAGTACTGGGACCGGTCCTTTTTAATGTCTTTATAAGTGACATTGCAGAGGAACTGGAAGGAAAAGTATGTCTCTTTGCAGATGACACAAAAGATCTGCAACAGGGTTGATACACAAGATGGAGTGGAAAGGGTGAAGGGACTTGGCAAGGTTGGAGGAATGGTCAAATGTATGGCAGCTCAGATTCAATGCAAAGAGGTGCAAGGTAATGCACATGGGAAACAAAACCAGAAACATACACAATGGGGGTGAGATACTGACAACAGTAAAAATAGAAAGGGACCTGGGGGTAATTATATCAGATGACCTTAAGGTGGGCAAGCATTGTGAGAAGGCAGTAAGGAAGGCTGGGGGGATACTGGGATGCATAGGAAGAGGCATCAATAGTAGAAAACAGGAAGTTGTTATCCCTCTGTACAGACAGTTGGTGAGACCCCATCTGAGTACTGTGTGCAGTCTGGAGACCCCATCTCCACAAAGACATAGACAGAGTGGAGGCTGTCCAGAGGAGGCAACCAAAATGGTGCAGGGTCTGCACCAGAAGACATATGAAGAAAGACTAAAGGAGCTTAATATGTATATCCTTGAGGAAAGAAGGGAGAGAGGGGACATGATAGAAACTTTCAAGTACCTCAAGGGAATTAACAAAGTCCAAGAGGGTAGCATCTTCCAGAAAAAGAAAGATGTGCAAGAACAAGGGGGCACAATTTGAAGATAGAAGGGGGACAGCTCAGAGGTAATGTGAGGAAGTATTTTTTCACTGAGAGGGTTGTGGATGCATGGAACAGCCTCCCTGAGGAGGTTGTGGAGTCAAGAACAGTGGGGGACTTCAAGAATGCATGGGACAGGCATAAGGCAGTCCTAGTGGGGGGTAGGATGAAGTAAGCTGTTGGTTAACTAGGATCTGCAGCTTATCTGTTAGGTAGAAAAATGGGCAGACTAGGTGGGCCAAGCGGTCCTTATCTGCCATCAAAGTCTATGTTTCTATGTAAATATGCCTCTGAGTGCTGTGTGTGTGTGCATCCAGTGACCTGTGAATACATCACAGAAATTGTGCACAGTCAAAGTAGGATAGCATTGTAGCCTTTTCTTGATGTCGTACACAACTTTTCTGAATAGTTCAAGCACATGAGACATCTTACGCCATAAACGTTAAAGAACAAATACTGCTCTATTAACAAATGTGTGTACTTTGAGATGCAATGTCATCAAAGTCAGATGACTCTTTTGTCTTTTTGTGCTCATGTCTCATCTCAGCAGCAATAAGCCTGTCAATCTTAGCTTTACTTGCTAGCGATCGGAAATACTTTTGCTTTCTCAGATGAAAATCACCAGCTGTGAGTTTACAGTGCTGTTTAGAAGGTCTGATTATGGTTGATGTAGCAATAGTTGTGTTTCGTGTGAGAGCTACACAACTGTTGCTCAGGTAAACATTTTTTCCTTGCTGTTGAGCAAGTATGTGGTTTTGTTGTGGAGTGAGTTACTGTAGAGCTCACTATTCCAGTAGAACTCTGTATTGTTTTACTTCTTGAACTCACATCACTGTTTTTTTTATCATTCTTAAGCAACAGTGAAGTACTATGATACTTGTTTCGTCTTTCTATACATGCACGTCTGTGTTTACTAGACATCTTTCAATGTGTTACTTCACAGTAGCAGTCAGCAATGTTACAGAAGTATCAGACACCTGCATGAAAGACACAGAAAAAGGAAATATTAGTATACGCTTGTGTTGATCACTTCTAACATTTTATATTGACACAGATGATTTATGTATACAATATTACAAAAAAAAAGATCTCAGAAAATGCTGTAATCAGATTGGTTGCTCAAATTTTGACAGTCTTATTTTAATTCATGTTACACTGTCCTGTATAGCATTATCACCATGGCACATATATCCTTTTTCGTACTATTTCATCATTGAGCAATGCAGAATTAGTGCAACTCTGTATAGTGATTTTGACCTAGTATTGTTAAACTGCTGGTGAAAGAACTACTTTATTTAAAATCTTTCTCTAAATGAGGAACAGATTAATAAAGTCAACTTTAAACACTTAACTTTTGAATACTAATTTTCATATTAGCCATAAGGCATTCACAAGAGTCACATTGACAGTCACTTAATGACGTCTTTGGGGCAATATGACACTTGGCTCTACTTTGTGCCACATTACACTCCTAGGGAGTGCTTAAGACGTTGTTAAGCCGAGCTCTGTTCATGTGTTACTGGTAAGACAAATAATCACAATTATTGATTAGGAATTAATATCGAGGTCACTTGTGCAGTGACAGAAAACAACAAAATGAGAAAATGTAGCTTCAGCAATTACATAGTTGTGCAGGTAGAGTCACAATTTCAGAATAAGTATGTGAAATTGTGTGAACTTATGTAGTTGTACATTAGGTAAGAAGCAGGAAACTTTTTCCTTCAGTAATCATCATTTTTGGCAAAAAAATCATCAAATAATGTTGTACATTCAAAGTTTCAAAAAAACAGTGTTGTGTGCACGAAAGTGTCACAAAATATAGTGTCGTGCATTTGAAAGTGTCGCAAAACTAGTGTCGTGCATGCAAAAATGTCGCAAAAGTAGTGTTGTGAGTGCAAAAGTGTCGCAAATTTAAGCTTGGGAGTGACAACTGTATTCATTATCAAACCATAACTGATTGCTATTAGATTGACAGGTACTTCTACCAACTGTGAGCTAGATTTATCAGGCCATGTAAGACAACCAATCACAGATGGAGAAGAATGAAGAAGAAGGACATAGCCGCCATCTTAGACTCAACTGTGACAGTGCACATTTCTCACTGTAAGTACATCACATTGTATAAATAGTTTTTCTATTATAAAATTGTTAGAAACAGTTACATAGTATTAATATGTTTTTTACTGCTCTATTTGACTATGTAGATTGAAATAAGCTATGATGTTTCATTATTTAGCTAAAAGTGTTTAAAGTCAGACAGTCATTTGGTACTTACTTGCACAGATACAGCTGCAAATGGAGGGAGATAGCAAGGTGCACGTGTACCCACAACAGAAGTGGGAACCAATCAGACATGTGTCTGCACTTGTAATTGTTTAAAACTGCCTATCAAAAGGACACATTTTTCCCACCTTTAAATTTTAGCACATTTTAGCTGGAGCAGAAGTGCAGTGATAGTGCATACACTACATTGGTTAATGAAGGCACAGTAGTAGCCAATGATTTGTTGTATTTGTGTGTCATGGATCAGCCCACTGAAGCTGAGTTGAACTTAGGAGGGAAAATAGCAGTTTTACTTTCACTACTGCTTAGGTACTGCAGGGTGAACACTGACTTTTTTGGTAGCTCTCTGTCCACTTCTAAGTTGAAAAGCTGAGAATGGCAGAAAACAGCAAAAGGCCTTTGTGGATTGTTGGAAGCAGTATAGTGAGGTGAGCGTCTGAGTATGCTCAGAATAGTAATTTTGGGAGAAACCTGCAGCTCCCAAATTGCTGTGTTAACTGTTTTGGCAGGGGTGGAATGAGGTGAGAGCACCTCATGCCAACCATGCATAGACTTTTGAGTACTCAGGCTCATCCGGACATATTGCTGATACATCTTCGAGGCAATGATTTGGGAACCAAACGCTGGATAGATTTAGTAACAGAAGCAAATTGTACCTCGCTTCTATTGTGAGTATGTTGCCTGCCTGTAAAATCATTTTTTTCAGATACTACAGAGCGTAAGGTCTGACAAGCAGAACATCATATGTACCAGATTGACAGAGCCTGAAGGAAAGTCAACATACAAATTTCTGCATTTCTACACATGGCCGGAATGTACACCATACGTTACCCGGAAATTAAGTATTCTTATGATTGGCTATACCTACCAGATGGTGTACACTTCTCGCATGCTGGCAATTGCCATTTCATGGGAGACCTTTGAGATGCAATCCTCGAAATCCTGTAAGAATGTCAGACTGTTTGAACAAATAGCAAAGTGCAAACAAAGGTTCTTTTCAGAAACCAAAAAATGTTGGTCAAAAAATAGAACAGCTGCATACATCACTCCCACAGGGGTAACACATGGGTCAGGAATATTTAGACTGTGCCAGACTGGGCAACAAGCCTGGGCAAAGTGCAACTGCAATGCAGCAGGGTGTTGTCAGGGTGATATTTTACAGTGCTGTGGCATGGTCAGCAGTTTAAATATTTCAGTCTGGCAACCTGCATTGTGCATGTTACACTGGGACTGCACCAGTGTAAGTGGCCAGAGAGGAGTAGGGGGGATACAGCACTGAAGTGCAGTGGTGGTAGGTTCAACTATCACAATATTTAGTACTGTATATGCAAATAGAGCCACAATGCATGCAAGGTGTTACTGCACCTATTTGGATATTGTTATGGCCTCATTTGCATGCAGGTGTGCCGATCATCAGTAACTTGTCCCTGGTATTCTGTGAGGCAGTACCTGTCAGCTACCGATGCCCCCCGGGTGCTTTGTGGTAATGTATCTCAACACTAGATCTTGGTTCTTCTATAAAAAAAATACTGCTGGTAGTACAGTGGACTCTACCCCGTCACCTTATCATGGGTTAATTGTATAAAATGTATCCCTCATGGCCCTGTTCACTCTACTTCCTCACCCAATTGGGCTGGAGTGGCATCTGCACTACAGCACCACAGTTACTTTTAAACAGAAAGCCCACAATTGGGTGAAGGGGTGGAGTGCAGTGGATCACCACGGATATATTTTTCATAGCAAAATTACAGTTGGTGAGGGAAGGCTGATGCCAACACACGGTAGCCCTGGAGATTGGGTGGCCAATCACAGCTGTTGGCTACCATGTTGTACTGTGCAATAATGCAGGTCTACTGTGGTTGTCAGTTATTTTTATTTTATTTTTGGGGGGTCCTCAACAGTGTGCAGTGCAAGTACAGGTTGTGGTTGCAGATGCTCACGGTATCATGAGATCAATATCAGGATGTGTCAAGCATGCATAGGAGTGTTACTGTACCACAATACAATCCATATGAAAAATAATTGTGGTGTGAAGTGGTATAGCAGGGGTGGAATGAGGAGGGAGCACCTCATGCCAACAATTCACAGACTTCTGAGTAGTCAACCTCACCCAGACATACTGGTGATACATCTTGGAGGGAATGATTTAGGCACCAAACATTGGGTAGATTCAGTTGCAGAAGCAAAATTGGAACTTGCTTCTATTATCAGCATGTTGTCAGCCTGTAAAATCATTTTTTCAGATATTACAGATCGTAGGGTCTGGCAAGCAGAACATCATGTGTACTTTCTTGACAGAGCATGGAGAAAGGTGAACATACAAATGTCTGCATATATACGCATGTGTGGAATGCACACCATATGTCACCCAGAAATTAAGTTTTCTTATGATTGGTTATACCTACCTGATGGTGAGCACTTCTCACATGCTGGCAATTGCTGTTTCCTGGGAGACCTTCGAGATGGAATCCTCAAAGTCCTCTAAGAATGTCAGACTGTTTGTATACCTATTGAGCTGTAAAAAAAAGGTTCTTTTAAGAAGCAAACATGTTGGTCAAAAAATAGAATGGGTATATACACCACTCACACAGGAGTAACACATACCTGTGGATATTCACAGTGAAATGCAGGGCTGGTAACAGTTGACCTTGGATGCACTTCGGCTGTTGCCAGGGTGATATTTAACGGTGTCATGCTATGGGTCAGCCATTTTGAAATATGTGACTGTGGCAGTTACATATTATATGGTTCTGTATCATAGTGCCAGGGCAAGTGTCCACAGAGGAGCACCAGTGTGACAGTGCTTCTGCTACCTGTGACTACTGTGATGTCCACTTGTAGATATGAAAATCGGTGCAAGAGACATCAGGGCACTGTTTTCATTCATTTTTATTTATTTTATTTATTAACGAGATTAACCAGATAAGCATACTGAGCGTACATCCGCTCATTTCCAGATGTGACCTGGGATTACAAAGCATAAAGTGCATGAAATACATTTGGTACATAGGCAATGTTGATGAGGAACAGAGGCATAGAAATACATACATCAGGTACAAACAGGCAAAATGGGTGAGGTTCTTTGCCATACTAGGGTGAGCTGCTCAGCATACCAACTGACTGTGTGTGTGTGTGTGTCGGTGGTTGGTCTAGCTAATGGGGAATTGGGCACCCATGTCAAGAAACCAGAAAGGGGGGTGCAGGCGGTGATGGGGTAATGGGTACCCCCCTTGTCAAACAAGGAAAGGAGGGCACACAAACTGAGAGGGATTTATCACACCCTCGGCAAGCAAAAAAAAAAGTGAGGGGGTTACATTATGCCAATGGGCACTGGGTACCCTGATAAACACACAATAAACGGGTGTGTTCACAAGCAACACTGGCACTCACTGCTGCTATGTTGGGTGCACGTAAGGAGAGGTGTGTTATGGTCACACTGTGTGAGACCTTTGCTCTCATTGCACTTTAACTTTTCTCTGATGTCATCACCTAATTAGCTAGGCAGGGTGGTGGCAACTGCTGTTGAGTGACTGGGGAATGTGGAACACACCTACTGTTATGTACTGTGCATCCACCCCAACAGTAACCATTCCTCTAACTCTGTAGTACCACAAGATGCTGGCTGTGAGGCAGATCAACATGAGACAGACAATGCTTCATCTTCAATAGACAGGAAGATGAACTTTTGATGTAGCTGTATTCAGGCTGTGGTATATCTTATTACTCGAACATACCATGACACAACACAGAGTTGTGTATGTTATTAGTGTGTTGAAATACACTAATTCATGTGCCTGAATGATAATATTTGTGATTGTGACAATTGAGTTTTAAAATGCTGTTCTTGCCATGTTCTGATTGGAATACTTCACAGAATACATAGAAATATATAGGTTCTGAGACATGAGAGCAATGGAATGTTTGTGTATGTTTTTATTGCAGAATACAAAATTGAACAATGAGGCAGTGGTCAATGAGAGAGGTGTGCTTGCTGCTTGAGGCAGTCCAAGTGAGGGGTAGTGCTTGCATTTTAAAGCGGAGCATGAACCGTAAGTTAGACTCAATGTGGAGGCGCATCAATAGCTTCCTGCACATGGTCTTGAGTGTGAAAAATAAGACCATTGTACAGCTGAAGAGAAAGTGGAAGCTGTTGTGCCAGCGCTTCTATCTTCTGAAGCAGAGAGAGGAGATACCGGAGAACGACAAGTGCTGGTACTACCTTGCTTATGAACTCTGGGAAGCTGCAGGCAAGCCAGCTGCAGGGGAACGCCTCACTCATCGTAAGTTATTCAAAAAAAATCCTCAGATTCTATGATATAATAGTACAGGTACACAATTGGGTAAAATAAAGTCTTTTTTCTGATTGAAGTCTTTGTTGTTGTAGCCATGTTATTATCACAATATGATGTTACAAGTCAAGTGGCTGCAGTGTAAAACAACTGAATATTTCCTGCGTCACGAGAGACATAATTTTTTGTATCTTTTGTTTTGTTTTTTTGTCTTAAGGAAAAAAGTATTTATAACTGTTATTAAATAAGGATGCATTTTTTTGTGTTACTAATATATATATATATATATGTTCATACAATACACGTGGCCTGATATTGACTTAGATAAAAACATGTATTTTATGCTGCTGTTGAATAAATAACCCAATGACGTATACAGTATGTGCATTAATCTTGCATTTATACGAATACTTCATATGGTAGTAGTTGATGTTAACACTGTACATATGACAGAGCCGCATACCAAGACAAATGTTGAATGACTGCACCACTTTTATGTTACGTTAAAGATAATAGCAGTCAGGTGTTGGAAGTACGAGAAAGATGTATTTTCTCAAACCATCAGGTGCACTACATTCAAACAGTTTATTTGTTGGGCATACATCACAACAAAACCACAAAAGTTAATAATAGTCTATGCTGTGTTATCGCAGGTCTCCAGCATGACCCTCCCCTCCATCCCTCCACTGACACAGAGAAAAGAAGAGTCTCTGTAACACCACAAAACAATGAAATGGACATTAGCAAAGCAGAAAATATTAACTTTATTGTATTAATCACACAGATGATGCCCAGATTGTGTACTATGACAAATATTCAACACTCGTGTGCAACTAGTGCAGGAGTGAGAATATTTTCCATTTCACACTCCTGGGTATGAGATATCCCCTACATATGTATAAATTCTATCATGACAATTATGCAACATATGAGGTGTTAACTGATGGCATGTGTGGTGTTGGCTTTAGCTGTTTTTGTATATCTTTGGTGAAGGGGAAAGGTGTAACATGCAAATTGCATTCTTAAATGTCTTCTCAAGACTTGAAGTCTTATTATGTACTTCTACTATTACATATGTATTGCTGTTGTGCCATGATAGTGAGGGAGTTACTATGCAGTATCGAGTTTATTGAAGCAGAGTTGTATTTCATGTGGCATACTATATAAGTACTAAGTATTGTGAACTGAGTCAGCTTATGACCTTTTATTTATGAAATATTTATTTGCACTAATTCTGATTTTATATCTGTCTGCAATGGCTCTGCAATACCTGATTACAGGCAATGTTAGGTGCCTGAAACATGTTGAATGCTTAAAGAAAGTGTAGTGAAAATGTGTTGACATTTACATGAAATACTTAGTGGATCTACTTATTATCTTATTTCACAGAGCAGCTCAGGCACCCCCCACTCCCAGCCAAGGTAGTACCAGCACAGTCAGAAGCTGTGGAGGCTGAGAAGTCTGACACTGACAGTGTCATCCTTGTCGAGTCGAATGGTAAGATGCTGATAGAAATAATTGCATTAGATAATTGGGGTGTTATGAGGCTGTCATGTAAGGTGTGAGCTGGACTACTTAACTCACTTCTTTTTAGGAAATACTCTTCAGAAAGTTACCATGAGTTCCAGCACACATGCAATATTTGTAATAATACACGGACACAAAAAATCGAACAGAATCCTGAATTTTGATTGGTTGGCTAACACCTTTTCAGCATTGTAAATTCTCCAGTGTACCCACTGGAAAAGGTGCCAGCCACCACTCAGCCACATCAGGAACTCCCTGGCAAATCCCTATGTTCATTGCAAACACACCACTGCCAAGCACACGGATGGACGGCAAACAAACAAGCAGCAAGTTTGAAAATAAATGGATGCTTGAAATATTTTTTTTGTAAAAAAACAAACAGGGCCTTTGTATAATCACAATATACCCCTCCAGGGAGTGGGTATACTGGAGGATTTACCACTCCTGGCATGGTCAAGTCCCTCGGCTGCACTTCATGACCGAACTACACCAGCCGTGGTAAAGCCTCCAGTAAACCCACACCCTGTCGGGGTATAATGCTTAAATATTCTAAACAAAGGTATACTACTTCATAACATAACTGGTGATTCGAAAGGAACAGATTTTATAGCCAGATGTACAGTACTTGTATGCATCTCACTTTTGTTTAACTGACTATGTTCTAAAACTGGTGATTAAATTTCTAGACACCAATGGTACGTGAAGCATTCTTGTCATATGAATTTTGTATAAATGAATGTTGTCTTCATTGCACTCTAAGAAGATATTTGTACACATCTGAATTGTGTTTTTGTGTCATCTCACATTCAAAATGAGTAATACAGGTACTCATTCCAATATATGTTATCTAGTTCCTGGCTGGTATATTTAAAGTGTTTTTGCATATTGATATAGTACCCACTTAGGTGAGACATAGTGATGTGAACAGACGCAATATACACAGGAGAACATTCTGTTGTTCAAATAATGACGTGAGAATGGAAGAATAGTAATACATGCTAATCAGGTCGGGGGGGCTGACCCACGCATACCTAACAGATTGTGATATTAAGTCTGTTATGTCCTGGTTACATATTGCCAGAATCTGTACATTTCTGCATGGACAGTATTGTACGTCTATGCTACCATTGGGGGAATAAGTGAAAATGGGGTGGGCATCTCTGAGCAGCTGGATGGCCATGCACAGTACTGCAGAGAGAGTGTTGTTGAATTACAGTGGGGTGTGTAGTGCTGATCTGGCTGGCAAGGAGTGGGAACTTCTGTGGAAGATCGGCTGTGGCAGTGCCGGTACCCTTCATGCGAGTGAGTTTGCTGCTGTACCTACGAGCAGGGCTGGTGCCTGGATGTCACTGCTGGTAAATGACACAACATGCACGGAAACACAGAAGTGTCATTGCAAAGACAAATGTGGTACATGGTTGAATAACACCATGAGACACTATAAAAAATGTATTTCACAATAAAAGTTTAGTGGTAGATTAATATATTGTGGTATATGTTATAATATTTTTAACTTATATGTTTTATAGTGGCCAGGGAAGCAGCGCCGGTGAGAACTGTGCAGGTGAAGGAGGAGCCTGGCACCAGCTCTGAGCATAAGTACCATCATAAAAGATATTCACACAAGATGTACTGTCACAGCCCCCTGCACCCACAACCTCTGTTCAGTACTATGGAGGACCTTGTCACCCCAAGGCAGCCATAGAACTGCTCATTCCTAGGTAGTGTGAGAGCAGTGTGGCTATTTGTGAAACGGATGAGTAAGTGGGGATGCAAACAGTTCTGCGGTAGACAGTCTCAATATGTGAATGGATCATTTGTATATTGAGATTCTGTGACACAATCTGTTATCCATGTTCAGAGACCCACTTTTTGCTTTAGTATGCATACAGATGTACTATATGGTGTCACTTCATGCATGGTTGGGAGGTATTTTGCTGTACAGTGTGACCTACTCCTGATGACGCTACTCTTATGATTACATTTTTGGTTCTCAGTGGGTAGGTTGTCAAGGTGGTAGTACTACATCAAGGGGGAATGTATGACTTGGTAAGAATAGTATGCCCCATGAAAGCAGCTGTACTAAGTCAATTCTGACTACGTTAACATAATTATTGCAATGTGTGTGCAGCAGTGATGGAGTGTTCTGGACTGGTGTGCCATGCATGTATGTCATCATAAGTGTAATTGTATGAAGGGGGAGTGTACTGGGATAAGAAGTGTATTTATAGATAGAAAGTTCATAATAATCAAGATGGATTATATAGGCTGCAGGGGTAGTGGATCAGCTACCTTGGTGGGTCCCACTGCCAGCGGTGGTACCCTAGTGGGACTGCGTGGCCCTTCAGCTGGTCATTTCCCTCTGCCCCCTTTTCCTAGGCCTGCTTTCCTCTTCTCCCCAGGTCTCCCTGGTTCCTCTCCCTCCACCAGTTCCCACATTCTGTTGACTTTTTCTGCCAATTCAATTATAGCACTGTAAGTGTCTTCCTTTGATGGCCTGCTCTTCTTTGGTGCCATGTCCTTCGCTTCCTTTTCACTGTGAAGACAACTATGGGAAGAGAACAAGATTAATTATATATATGTATACTTTGTAATGCCTTCCCTCTGTCCCTCATGCCACGCACCAGCTTGCCCTGTTGGGCCCCCAGTAAAAGGCCTCCATCCTGCTCCTTTTTTCCCCTTGGTGGCCAAGTGCCTCCCCTCTTTTACTTCCATACCACAACCCTCCCCCCCTCCGGTATTCTTTGAAACCATCAAAGCTGTTTTTCTTTTATTTTTTATAAGGGGGGTTTCACCTCCAAATAGGCAACAAGGTCCTGTTGGCTGCTCCCTGCCATGCCCTTGGCAAGTGGCGCACGCCATGTGGGCCACTCATCATCCCCCAAGCCTATCCATTGGCCCCCTTTAAGCATTCCCTTGACCCCGCTTATTTATTTATTATTATATTCTTTTTTTTGCATGCCTCTGCCCCCTTCCTCCCCTTATTTGGATGCCCCCTCCCTTCCCTGCTTCCCCAGCACCATCTACTGTGGCCACGAAGTTTGCTGCCAGCCCCCCTCTGGGTTACTTCCTTCTAGGGTGATGCCAGGGCTAAGGAAAATGCCCCTTGAGGGGGTTTACTTCCTCCCCAGACATACACAAGTGGGAGGCAGCCACAAGGTTCTTTTTGGGGCTGGGGAGTGTCCGTTTCTTCACCCACGACCCGCTGGCATGTGTATGCGTTCGCGCTCCTGTTTCCCCTACAAGCTAGTCTCCCCCTGTGAACCATACCCACCTCCTCGCCTTTTAGCCTTCTCCTGTTGCCCCCACTGCTCCTTTATTTGGATCCCCTCTTCCTTGCGACCATTGCGTGGTGTGTGACATCACGCCGCATGGTCATGGTGTGCTTCCGCTCCCCCTTGATACAGGGCCTCTTCCTGCTGGCCCCTACCGTGCTCATTCTTTCATCATCGAGCCAGGCTAACATAAACAGAAGCTTCCTCCTAATGGAGGATTCAGCACTCACAACCTGTGCTGAGCTAAACAGAAAATAGGCCCAAATGCAGTAAGCAGCTCAAACAGGGGATAGGGGCTTTTATCGGGACCTCCACACGGAGTGTGACGTCACGCCACGTGGTCTCTGGATCGTGCTCTCACTCCCTTTGCTTCAGGGCCTCTTCCAGGCCTACAAATCTCACAGGCAACACCAAAACCCCTTTGCCCTTGTCCCAAGCTTCCTCATCTGACCACCACTGCTATTACAGCCATCCTCTGGTGCAGGCCCCAAGTAGTTACCAACGGGTGGGTTTCCCATTGCCAGTTCCTCACCCCATCACTGTGCAAGCTGGCCCCAGCTCCCCTACTGAAACAAACCTTCACCAGCTGCACAGTGCCTCATGATCTGTATCGCGCATATCCCTCTACATAACCATGCTGAATACTAATACATCTTAACATGCCTGCCCTGAAACACATGCTAACCTCACTTTTTCAGCTGTACAGTGCCTCACAATTCTATCACAGCTCTCCTTTCCATCAAGCGTTGCAAAGATAATTGTAACCCCAACCTGCCTGCCTTGAAACCAACGCTACTATCATCTTAATCTCAGCTTAATCTGGTTCAAGGTCAATTGGCATTCATCTGTATCCCCCTCCCCCGGGTCATGCCTGAAAATAGGCAGGATTTGTCTAGTGCACTTACCCAGTCAACAAAAGCTAAATAAAAATATAAAAATAAAAATAAATAAATAAAATTAACTGTTAAATCAAACCGGATGACTTGGACCTTCTAAACAGCCATAAAACCACATCAGCTCTTCTTTGTCTTTTCTTTTTTTCTTTTTTTTAAACAGCCTATTGTTTATTAACCACCTGCTTCACTCTGTCTTCTATCATATATCTTATGTGCTATTCTGCCCAAAACTATATGTCTTCAAACATACACTGTAAAATTTTCTTTCTGTCTTTTTTTTTTGAAAACCAACTTCAAATATCCTCTCACAACTTAATTGTTTGTTTCCTTACCTTTCTCTCCTGGTGAACAAACCTCAAAACAATATGCCAATCCAACATGCTGAAGTTGATTGTAGAATCAAAACTCCAGCAAAAAGTGGCTGAGGCCCTCCTGTGCTGTCCATTATGTACCTCCACTTGCCCCTCCCCGTCCTGTTGCCTGCCCATTGTTCTAACCCTTAGCCCCTTCCCTTCCTTCCTCCCTCCCCTCCTGAGCACAACCATCCTAATGAAGGAGGGAAGGGGTGCACCAGGACAACCTGGTCTGCCCCTTAAAGGGCAAACTCCATTGTTTCACGCTGGCAACTACCAGTATGATTTTTTGTTAGACTACAGACTTCTGGTACATTTTAATACATAGTGTAATTAGACATGTGATGCTGGTACCAAATGTTAGATATGTTGTGATTATTTATCTTTTTTTTTGCATTTATTATGTAACTGCATCACTGTTTAGCCAGTGGCTTTTGTGAATTTGTTGTACCTTTTTTCCCCATAATCCTTCCCCCCCTAGGGTTCATGGACAGGGCTGCTTGGTCCCATCTCCAACCTTCCCAACCAGCCACTGACTCCCCAGGCACCCAACTGACCCAGTACCCCAACAGATTCCACACTGTGGTGGGGCCAGAAAGGGGGGCATTCTCCCCCAAACCAGAGCACAGTCCAGTAGTGGGTCAGTGGCCCCAGGTGATGGTGCAGATTGGGACAGAGTGGACAGGACTTCATGGAACCTGGGTTACCCATTCTTTTTCCTGTTCCATTTGTCTGCTCGACCCCATTGCCTTGGCAACATACTGTAGATGTGCATGTGTTGAGGCACTTGCATGGCACAGAGCTGTGGCCCCCTCCCTGCATTGGTGTTCAGACATTGCACTGTCCCCCTGGCCTTCACCTGGGGACAGCCAAGGGCCAAGTTGCCAAGCCTCCCCACCCTGGGAGAGGAAAGTAGTCCTGCAGTTGCTCGATACTCTCCCTCCATGACTGACCCCTAATGACCAAGTCTGTTCCTGAAGCCAGGCTGCCAGTGTGGGACAGGTAAGGTGCTAAGTGCCTCAGCCCTCTGTGCCACTGGGCTGGCTTCCTGCATTGCCAGTTATACCAGCTGAATTGACTGTAATCTGTATCTGAGTTATGCAGACTCTCTAAACAAAACATAGTAAATCTGAATATAATCCAACTGCAGTGATTCTCCAGACAGCACCATTTTCTCAGATGAACTTAGTGACAGACAATTCATATCTGAATAAATTATTGAACTGAGAAATATTGACCAAAAAAAAATACATACTATCATATTTAAAATCATGGTGTGCTGAATAGCTGACTAACTGGCAATCTGACCACATGTTGAACTGCAGCTTCTATCTGATATGGCATACAGTATTCTGCTAGTCACATCACAGCAGTCACAATAGACAGTACATAACAATCCAATTTTAAGTAATGAAATATTAATCTAATAGTTCTGCATCAGCTTGATATTAAACTTAACAAGCTTGCCATATAGATCTGTTTGACTAAAGTGATTTTTTTTATTTTAGTCCTCTGAAATGTTGCACTTTTATGTAGTCAAGATGCATGCATAACATTAAAAGTGCGTAATCTAAAAGTAGACCTCGGCTGCTGAATCTATAGTGGTGCTCAAAATGGATAAAACTGGTATAATCTGATATTGAGTTCTGAAAGAAATAAATATTGCACTTCACAAAACTACATCACATGCTTCCATGATGATATATAAATTTTACTACCACTTTCTAAGAGATTTTGAGAAAGCAATAACAGTGCAGTATTAAAGGTCCTTATAACACAGACAGCTTTTTCGTATGAAAAATGGAAGAATATTCAGAGACATGAACAATCTGTTTTTGGCTTAAATTAATGTTACACAAGGTGCCACTAACAATTCAGAAGTAAGGTGTTCATTTTCATAAATCAGGTAGCCTGTGGATTGATTAAAACCAGAAACTCTGCAAAACTGGTAGTAATGCAGAGAAAACAACACTGTCCATTTTACCAAAATGTAATAACACATCTTGAACTGAGTGAAAAAAATCACTGAAATAATTGAATATTGCATAACTGCATGAAAGTTTTTTTTGTTATACTTCAATTCATCGTCTAGGTTACATACAGTGTATTGTATCTCAAGAAAAAAGGACTAGTAAATTTAACAAACCGCATGAGAAACAATTAATATTTTCAAATTTGAAAATCTGTAATGAAACAAGCATTGGTTATTTGGGTTAAACACCCTCATGTCCCATAAGAAGAAAAATAGAATGACAAAAAAAATAGAGTTAGCAATAAAATGGGGACAAATAGTAAGTGTGGGAAAAAGGGAAATTAATTGCAAAAACTGCATTAATGCACCAGTTAGGGTTCAATGTAATGCCACAAAAGTAAGGAAATGTGGAATTAGGGTTTCCAACCTTAACTCATAACCCCACCCACCAAACAGAAAAAGGACAAGGCCACACAAGCAACCACAGAAAACCATCATCAGGAAAGACAAATAACAACTGTTTCCAGGTAACACAAAGGAAGTAGCACTGATGCGCTACCTTCATGGATTTGTATCAGAGGTACATACAATGCAAGGCATATACTCTCACTTCTGACTACAGATAGCTCTCCACAATACTAAAATCACAACACTGCTTCTGTGTGCTGAAGCACAAGTCCCTACAGCCACAGACACAAATCCATGGTACCCAAATTACTAGAGGCCTCTATGGGGCCAGTTCTTCTGTAGACAAAGGTACTCATCCATGTTGTAAGACATACATGCAGTTCTGTCTTCAGAAGAGTAGGCTCCTGAGAGGTCTGTACTTCTGCAGCCTCAGGTGTAAGTCATACACAGTGACCTCTGGCTGCAGCAGCAGAGGCATCATGGAATCAATGATGCCAAAATTGCAAGAGTACTTCTGTCTATAGATACACAGGCCTCAAAGGGGCCTACACCTCTTCATCCACAGGTGTAAGACATGCACAGCAACTTTGGGCTTCAGAAGACAGGCCCCTGTTGGGCCTGCACTTATGCAACTGCATATAGAAAACCATGCACTAGCAGATCCAGCTATGTTGTGAGGTAACACTCGCTACCTTCTAAGACCAGCACAAAGTAGCTGTTATAACCTAAACTGAGCTTTTCAAAGGTAACATGCTACCTTTCTTGTGGAATTTGATACCAGTAGGCAAAACTGCTACCCCCCAAAAAAATTATAGATTTGCTGCTGAAATCATGGTACCCAAATTGCAACAGTACTTCTGCCTGCAGAAGTGCAGGCGCTCTTCAGCCACAGGCATTCATGTATGCTGCACAACATACACACAGATGAGGCTGCATAAGCACAGGAGCCTGGGGTTCCTGTACTTATACAGCCTCAGATACAACTCCACAAAGGTAGCACATCAGTGCTACTTCATTTGTGTTATCTGGAAACTGTTGTAGGTTTGTCTTACCTAGTGATGGCTGTCTATGGTTGTTTGTGTGGTCTTTGTCTTTTTGCTGCTTGTGGACTGGGATTTAACAGCATGTTTCCTTAATTTTGTGGTGTTAAAGTGAACCCTAACTGGTGCATTAATGCAGTTCTTTTTGTGCAGTGAAAATATATATTATATATACTATATTGGCTTTAGCAATGGATAATGTACAATGTATATTTGATCAATTCCAAATGAATCTATGGACCTCCAAGCTTCTATTTAATGCTACAGAAAATAGGTATATGGTGCTCTACACCAAACAGTATCTACCCTCACCCTGTGCTGGCATTGCCACTCTGACAGGCGATAAGCTGCAGTATCTAGAATCCTGCAAGTACCTGGGGATGTGATTGGATAGCAAACTACCCTTTAGTGTACATATATGTAATAACTGCATCACTGACTTGAGTTCTATTACTAGAACAAATTCTGTTTTGGCTCTGATGCAAAAATAAAAATCAAAAGCAAACAAAAAAAGGCTAGTTCAGGCAACCATCCTTCCCCTATTGGACTATAGTGATATCCTCTACAGAGGAGCCTCAGTCTCACATTTGCCCAAATTAGAAGAGCTATATTATAGAGCCCTCTGTTTTATCTCAGGCTTGTATGCCAGAGCACACCACTGCCTCCTCTACTTAGCACTTGGCTGGTTGTTGTTTACAATCAGAAACCTCCTTAGTTTAGTTCTCACTTCTAAAAAAACTGCTGTACCCATTGCTCATTATTCCCTGTATTATGTTACCAGTCCTAACCAGAACCCCCTTGTAAATGAGCATTCCTGGTAAAATAAATAAATAAATACAAATATACACACACAGACACACTCACTGCAAAAGCTGTATTAACACACCACTGATTCACAGGCACATATTCACTGAAAAAGCTATATTACCACACCATTGATTCGCCAAGACTCAGGAGACTCCAAACTCTAATATTTTTCATTTCCTTACTTTGTCAGCTTTGCATCATGCAACCCAAATGTCTGCATTAATGTAGTCTTTTTACAATAAATATAGATATAGGGACCGATTCTAATACAGTTACGCTTGGCGTAACAGCACTTGAGCCAAGTAGAATGGCTTATGTAGCAACTCATGCCAGCAGTTGTGACATGTGCGATTCTACAAAGTGGTCTGTGACATGGTGCAGGCCACTTGTGTCAAACAGATGTTACACCTGCAGTTGCACCATAAATCCCTTGCGACATGGCGCTAAGGGGTTTACGGCAGCAGTTGTGTGAGCCCCATTCCAGAAGGGCAGCAATGAAGTCCCCAATGTCGGGATTCTACAAGAACCCCCAGAGGAGAACCAGCAACATAAGTTACGCCAGCTTTTAGCTGGCATAACTTACAGACACCCCCAAGGGTCCTATAGACCCATCAGAAGTCCAGCAGTCATTGCACAGTTTCCCTCTTCCCCAGGCCCAGCATACCCCTGTGGGTGCCCCACAGGGCTGCCCACCCCTGCCCCCGAATCCTACATTAATTGCCCCACAGGGCTGCCCACCCCTGCCCCTTAGCCTCAGTAACTGCCCTGCAGAGCTGGCCACACCAACTGCCCCCTGCCAGATCCACTGTAGATATGCCCTGCAGAGCAGCACAGTCGACCCCCCAACCTGCCCTGACCCCGAGTCACCCCCCCGCAAATGCGGCTTACACCCAGACATGCCCTGGTAGTCCAGTGGCCCCCCATCCAGCCATGTCAGTCCACCCAGCACCCCCTCCACCCATCCCCAGCTGGCAACTGGCACAGCCCATCTCTCACCTCCACGGCCAGCCACCAACTGAGTTCTGTAGTAGTGCTACAGTAAAGACACACTTAGAAATTAATTTCTGAGCATGACTTTACTGTAGTGCTACTACGGAACTCAGTCGGTGGCTGGCTATGGAGGAGGGAGGTGGGCTCTGTCAGTCACTGGCTGGGGACAGGTGGGGAGTGCTGGGTGGACTGACACAGCTGGGTGGGGGCCATTAGACTACCAGGGCATGTCTGGGTGTAAGCTGCATTTGCAGTGGGTGACTCAGGGCATGGGTGGGGGGTTGACTGCACTGCCCTGTGGGGCATATCTAGGGTGGATTCAGTGGCAGTTGGTGTGGCCAGCCCTGTGGGGCAGTTACTGGAGGCTTGTTGGGGCAGTGGGTGTGGGTATTCCTGCGGGGCATTAATATAGGTTTCAGGGGCAGGGGGGTGTGCAACTCTGTGGGGACCTAGCTGCACACTTCAGGGGGCTGGGGGTGTGGGCAGCCCTGTGGGGTGGCTATTGTAGCTTGCTGGGCAGGGGGGTGCACTTGTGACCTGTGTTTTGCATCTTGCAACATGCTTGACAGGTTCACCTGCAGTTCAGCATACCTGGCCACATGTCACAAGTCACAGGACTTAGCTGCGGAGACCCTGCCCCTTCTAGACTAGGGAGCAGGGTCAATGTTGCAGTTGCAGGTGGTGCAAGTTGTCGTTGGTGGTGACTTGCACCACCCTTCTAGAACCAGGCCCATAGACTGTAGACAGATAGACAGAAAGATAGCTAGATAGATAGATAGATAGATAGATAGATAGATAGATAGATAGATAGATAGATAGACAGATGACATCAGTAGGATAAAAATGACAAAAGTGATATCCTGACTAATGACATTAATAACAGCAACATATCAAAAACATTTGCTGTTACTGTTGTCACAATGGATATTTTGAAGGTTACTGTAATCACAGCAAAATTCAGACTGAATCAGAGAGCAGCTTTCATAATGTTGATGGCACCATCATTGTCTATTGTAGTGATGAATCCAGCTGTTAAATTAAAATAAAAAACAGTTAAATCTTCAAACATATAGCAGATTTAAAATCTATAATTAGTGAACTTCTGTTGAATATATAGAATATGCAATGGCCTGACTCACAGTAGACAGTTTATCAACACTTGTGAGGTGGCAGAACTTTCATAACCAATGCCACTGATTGACGGTGATTAAAATAATGACATTCCATTTTCAAGACTTGAAATTCAGGGAACTATATCAGTGATTTTTATTCTTATTTCTGTATTTTACCAGGCCTCTACTGTCATTCATTTAGTATGTGTATAAATAAATACAATAAGAGAAAGCTAAATATAGCCGGCTCGTCAGCGCAGCGGTTGGATTTCCGCTTGCGACGCTGGCGACCGGGTTCGAGACGGACCGAGTTGTCGGAGGTCGGCGGGGAGAAAGGATTGAGCGTCCGTTGGACTGCTCTCCCTTCTCGGGGAAGGATGGAGTAGCATCCGGGGTGATGGGGACTCTAGCAGGGCTAGGAGCACTTGCGCTGCCGCGGCTCAAAAGACCTTAGGAGGCGGACGGCTGGACGTCATTGCACGACCCCGCCTCCCGGAAAAAGAGGAAAATGGACGGCTGCCGGCCACCCTCCATGAAGCCCGCCACGGCTTTGATTAGCCCCCCCAGGCCAGTCCTCCGACCAATTACGGTCTCTGCGGGATGCCTCGCTCTCCCCATCCCGCAGCCCCACCATGGGGGGCAAGCCACGGGGTATCGGAGGACCCGAGGCCGATGTGGGGGGGTGGAAGCCATTGGCCCATGACCGGGCTGAACATTGGGTGGCCGGCAGCTAGGAGGAGGTGGAAAAAATGCAAATTTAAAAAAAAAAAAAAGAAAGCTAAATATACACAGCATTAAATGAATCAAACTTAACATAATACAGGAAGCCAAGTGAAAAAAATATATAGTTTTGTAGATTTACTTATCTGGTACAATATGTCAAATTCCAGGAGACTTTGGGCCCAATTCCAAAAGGGATCCACCTGATGGAACTTGCTTGCATCAAACAGCAATGACAAAAGTAGCACCTTGCATCATTTTTTGCGGCATTCCTTATTCCGGTATTCGGTCTGCGCCAGTAAGGGAAACTGCTGCACTAAAGGGGCACTGCACCACTCTTGTGACCTGCATCTGGGTATGCCAGGTCATAGGCGGGTTTGCATCACAGTGGGGTTGCAATATACACTGATTTGGAATTCCAAAAGCCCCACTGTGGCGGTAGGATGGGAGTCACATTAGACCAGCCAGGGGCTGGTCTTAACCCCTTGTGTTAATACCCCTCAAGGTGCGGAGCTGCTGGGGGGTCCTTATTTGGGGTTTGAGGGTCAGTAGGAACAGGGATGTATGTCTGGAGTGTTGGGGAACAAGTGTATCCTGGGGTGACAGTTTTATGACACTGAATACAACCGTGGCTAGACCTGACAAGGGCACCCCTGTTGGGTGCCTGATCATCCCTCCAGCATACACACAAGCACCCCAACACCCCTATGGTACTCCCCCATGCCACTTTTGACCCAGGGGCATTCTGGGCATTGCGGTCCATCTTGTGCCTGGTGGCATGGGGAGGGCAGATCCATCTGTCAGCGCCCTCAGGTCTGCCTAGCATTCAGTGCTAGCCTACAGTTGCAGCATTTCCCAGGTGTTCTAGTGCAGTGACCCCTGATGCTCTGGAATTGGGTGCATGGTCCCTGATGCACCAGGAGTGTACCACAGCCCTAGATCCTCAGAACTTTGTGGTGACCTAAGGGCTCTTTTGGAATAGAGCCCTTTGTTTTTAGTGGTGTTCAAGCAGTCCAAGTTCCAGAATGTTTCCATTTTTTCCAGGCAAAAAAACACAAACCAGTGGCTTTGTTCATAACTCATTCATGGCTCTGAAACATGTGAGTTCCGCCTCTTACATTTAAAGATAAATTGATGTTTTAAATCGGACAATTCCATATAGATAAATATTTACTGCTATCTATCTATCTATCTATCTATCTATCTATCTATCTATCTATCTATCTATCTATCTATCTGTCTGTCTGTCTGTCTGTCTGTCTGTCTGTCTGTCTGTCTGTCTATCTATCTATCTATCTATCTATCTATCTATCTATCTATCTATCTATCTATCTATCTATGTCTGTCTATCTATCTATCTACCTGCCTATCTATCTATATCTAAAACACCAAAACATCAGATCCAGTTGTCTTTGTGAATAAAATAGAATGAATCTGAGATGGCAAAAGTACTGAACAGTTGCTTCTGTTCAGTATTGAATAAGGAAGGAGAAGGGGGATTTGGTAATGTACTACAATGATCAATTGTTACCCAAGAGGCAGAATAAATGTGCAATGAATTTGCCGGGTATAACATATTAACCTGCCGGAAGATTTAGAATGCATAGGTTTTTAGGACAAGATATCTTGTCAGCGGCAGCCCAAGGGTTAATAATAACAAATAGTCCTGATTGTGCTAAATCAGCAAGAACTGGTGATAAACAACCTATGCTACTGCTTGAACTAGCTGAGGAGTTGGCTGATCCCCAAAACCAATGAATCACTGGTCACAGCTGATGTCCCGAGGGATTGGAGAACATTGCCATGGTATTTCTCCAGTAGGCATTGCTTTTACTGATCTCAGAAAAATGATTTTATTCAGTACCACATACCGTCCTGATTGATAAAGTGTTTTTATGGGAGTAGAGGCAACAACTACTGTTTAAAAGCATTCAGAGATTACCAGAATGCAAACCCTATATAATAAAATAGCTTGTTTCACAACCTTAGACCACCCGAGATGTCACCACTGTGACACTTTGGCCAATCTTCATTGGCCCACATTGGTCACTCGCCTCCAACACCCCTTGCTTGTCCAGGCCTACAAGCTTCTCAAACCCCACACTCTGCCAAGCATTGCCGGGACCATAACCCTCAAACACAACCCAAGGAACTTAAGGACCTCAGATAGAACGCTATTAGAAGTCCCTAGGGTAAGGACAAATGCTGGCAGAAGATCCTTTTCCTCCCAAGCAGCCTGCCAATGGAACAAGCTCCCTCCCCAGGTCCAGGCCTCCTCCTCACTCATGAACTTCTGCACCAGGCTTAAGTCCCATCTGCTGACCTCAAGCACATGCCACTGTCATGGTACTTAAAGCTCTTAAGGTACTCCCCTCCTTTCCAACTCCCATCTCCTAGCTTAACCTTCCTACTACCTGCCTTATACAGACTGCTTGCCAGAGGCCATGTGTAACCCCTGAATAAACTATATGCAAAGTACTACCAATTGCTTACATGTCATGATGATAACCATGCCTGTACCCGTGCCTGCATACACTGCTTTTCTTTTACCATGCCCGTAGCCACTGCTTTTCTTTTACCATGCCTGTAACCATGCCTGTATCCACTATTTTTCTTTACTGTAACCACCTCATGATGTAACTCACAATGCCTCAAATGTTCCTTATGTCCTTGTTCATTCTTATAACTTGTATTGTTATCCCGGGTCGCCCTTGAAAAAGGGACCTTCGGGGCTCAGTGGGCCTACCTGGTCACCAAAATGTAATAAATAAATAAATAAATAACTGTCTAAATAATAGAGACCAGCATATTTGTATCAATGGATTTTCCTCCGTGAATGTACAATGACTAATTGAGTGCCTCAGATATCTATTCAGGGACACTTTTGTTTTCACTGGCTGTATTAGAGATATGAGTGAGGGACTGGAAAATTAACTTATAAACCTGCAGTGACACAAAAGCTGGAGGGCCTGTGGACAGTTTAGAATGAATAATTCAGATGATCCTTGACTTTGTCTAGGTTGAGCAAAAAAGCACGAGACGTGCTTGAATGCAAACAAGTTTGTTGTTATGTATTAGTCCAATAAAATAAATATAGGCATAGATAACTACTGTACTTTAGTGCTATTAAATTAAAACCCTACAAAGTTGCTAGCAATTTGTGCACTTGGATCATCCAGTTGGAGAAAAGCAACTACCATAGAGAAATGCTTGCCAACTCCTGGGGCAATAGTAGAAATTTTTGGTCAGACACTAAGGATGTCACCGGCAAGGTCCCAAAGGTGGCACCATCAATGCTCAACACTGATGGAGTACCAGCTGTGGACCCTCTTAATATTGCAAATATCTTCAACAATGCTTTTTCTGATCTGAGCAGTGTCCTCCCCTGGACTTCTTTGATGAACCACACTACTCCACATCCACAATGCAGCAAGAAGACTCACTTAATGTGCCTCCCAATAGTTGCCATACTAACCCTCCCTTCTACTTTAAGAAAGTATCAGTTTCCTTGGTTAAAAGGCATCTATGCAAGATCCTGGGTAAGTCATGGCACAGTAGTGACTCCCTTGACCTAAAGCTAATTGTACTTACATTTGATGAAGTATTAGCTCCTATCACTAAGATTTTCAACCTATCACTAAGCCAATCTCAATTCTCTCTTACATGGAAAACTGCTCTGATAACTCCAGCACACAAATCTGGGTACTGTACCCTACATATCAATTACAGACCAATCTCAATCCCCCCCCATTCAAAGTCCTTGAGCATATAGTTGCAAACTAATTAATTGACCACCTTGAAAAATACTCCATCCAGTGGCAGCAGAAGCACAGCTTCAGGGAAGGGCACAGCACAACAACTGCCCTCCTGGAATTCACTGCGTTCATTCATCAATCACTCAACCAAGAGAGTCTTGTTGGTGCAGCCTTCATACATTTAACAAAGGCATTTGATACAGTGAACCATGCATTGCTGCTTAAACAAGTAACCTCAGCAGGGCTCTCAATTAACTCTATGCACTGGTTTAAAAGCTATCTGGAGGATCGCTATCAAATGGTAAAATCTCCAATGTCACCTCCAACCGACAGAATGTATGCTCAGGCATGCCTCAATGATCCATCCTTGGCCCTCTCCTCTTCAGTATTTTTGTAAATAACCTGCTGCACTGTTGCCATCAACAAATAATTTTGTATGCAGATGATGCCGTCATATTCTCAAGCCAACCTAACCCCACTCTTCTGGAATATCACCGTCAACTCAGTTTTAAGGAAGTCAAAAATGGTTCTGTGACCAGAAACTGGTATTAAACTACAAAAAAAAAACAACAAAGGTTATGATGTTCAGCACCTCACACAGTAAGTTTAAAGCACATGCCCTCAATATTCAAAACCAACCTGGTGTTTCACTTGATCTGGTGGAGCATTTCAAATATCTGTGGGTTACCTTGGATAGCCACCTCACCTTTGCCCAGCACATTGAGAATGTAGCTAAGGCCGTAAATATAAAAATTGGGCTCCTCTATTAGCATAAGCATAATCTAACTCCTGAAGCCCTCAAACTGGTTATCCATAGCTCCATTCTCTCTCTCTATCATAGACTATGGCCTCATTATTTATGGCTCTGCCCCCTCTCCTCACTTTGACGGATAAATGTTGCACTTAATAAGGCATGCAGGCTTCTTACATGCTCCGACCACCTGACGCATACCTGTGAACTTTACGCACAGACTGGCTGGCTACAGCTTAGTAGTAGGAATAAATATCATACCTGCTGACTTGCCAAAAAAAGTGCTCCTTGGTCTACTTCCTCCTCTATCTGCAGCACTATTGAAACCTTCATACAGTTCCAAGCACACTCGTTCATCTGTCAACCAACTACTCCATGTCCCCAAATGCTGGACTACCCAATGTCAGTGATCCTTCTCCTGCAGTGCTCCCCTTTGGTTCAATTCCTTGCATTTTGATGGATCTTCTTCACCTAAACTTGCCCAATTCAAGTGCCTGCTAAAACAGTACCTGGTATCTAACAGTTCGTGTGACTGCTTCCTCCAGTGACTCCCCCTGTCATGCATATGTCACTGCCTCCATTGTCAAAATCTTACCCTTTGTCAAATGCCTCCTCTAGACTCACACCTTCCTCCCCTCCTCTCCATTTTCTCTCCTGCCACAACCTCTCTTTCTTTGGTATCTCTTCCTCCACCTCCACCCTCACCCCACCAGTCCTTTCCCAACTTTTTCCTGTGCCCCATTTCAGCTCCCCTTTGGTCTATTTTTTTCCACACACACCCTTTTGCTTATTGCTTAGCTTTACAAAGTACAGGGCTGCTACTCCTAGCCCCTCTGTCTTTAATTGCTGTCATAATTACTATGTGTACCTATTATTTTCCTTGATTTGAGTTGTTATTGTGTCATTTAGACTACCACTGTCAGTTATCCAGGATTTTAACTGTCCATTTGTAATTTTAGATTATCTCTGTTTAGTATTCCTTTGTCTGTTTGTTACCGTCATCTACTGACATGGAACCTTTGTAAAAAAGTGCCTTACTCTTAAAGGTATTATAATCCTATATGTAAATAAATAAAACAACAAATGAGGAAAGTAGCATTCTGTTGGAGTGCCGATAACAGGATTTTAAGGAAAAAAATCAATTGAAATGTATTAAAAAAGCAAAACAGATCTTGTGTAGCATCAAATTAAATATATCAGTACGTCAAGAAAGGCAACTGTTCCACTTTGTACAGCATATGTTAGGTCACATGTGAGCTACTGCTTGTAATTTTGAAATCCTTTTCTGTGAAGAAATATGAATGGACTGAAGTAAGTTCAGAGCTGAACAACAGAAATGATGCGGGAGTTAGAATTTCTGGGGCTATGAGTAGAAAGTAAAATAACTAATAATGGACAGTCTGGAGGAAAGACCAAAAGCTAAAATGTGACATGATTCAGCTTAGTGAAAATGTACAGGATAACATGCTTTAGAATAGCTGAAATGTAACCTTCGAAACAGAAAAACTGAATCAAGGGGACTGCAGACAACAATAGCAAAGTAAACCATTCAGGCAGAACAGGAGAAAGTACTTCTACACGCAGAGTGGATGGGACGTATAACCATTTACACATCACAATGTGGAGACCACCTCAATGGGACAAAAAAGTTGACTAGTTATATTGGGAGAGTGTATGTTACAGAACTTTATCATTGCCACCGAGTAAGGGGGAGATTTTCATGATGGGCACAGCAGTCTAGCTTCATCTTTCTCCATGCCTTAGAAACATAGAATCTGCCAGGAGAATAAGGCAACCTGGTCCATCACGTCTGCCCAATTATGCCTATCTAATATGAAATGTAGGAGCCCTAGTGGTACCATCTCTCCCAAGCTCATGTATCTATCCCACCCATGTTTCAATCTGGTCAATTTCTTTTGCACAGACCTCCTCTTTTGCCAGCCTATTCCAGGTTTCTACCACCCTTCCCATTAAACAGTATGTATGGTATCAGTCTTAAATTTGCAAGCAACCAGCTTCATGGAGTTATCCCTGGAGTTTGTGCTCCCACTTAGTGTAAATAATTCTCCTCTCTTCAACTTGCTTACCATGTGAAGGAATATTTGTGTGTCAGTCACATCCCCTCTCTCCCTGTCTGCCTCGAGAGTGTAAATGTTTTGGTCTTTCAGTCTCTCCTCATAAGTTCTGCCCTGCTGTGCCTGGATCATCTTGAGTACCCTACTCTGCACTGCCTCTACTCAGTCCCTGTCTTTCCTCCAATGCAGCCTCCAAAACTGTGCACAGTATTCCAGGTGAGGTAAAACCAAATAACTGTAATTATTAATAGTACTGCATTATAACTGTAATATTAAAATATTACATATTATTATATTATAATTAGAATGACCTCTTCTGCGACTGCTCATTCCCACATTAGTCTTCCAAATTATTGTTACTAGCTCTCAAATAGTCATTTTGATACTATAAAATAGTACTTTATCTTTTTACTTTTGTTCATGTTGTTATATTTCTGCTTCCAACAAAGAAGAACAAATTCCAACATAAAGCAACTTAAACCTAAAGAGCCATTGGGATGTGTTTTAGGAGATAAGAAAAGGAAGTTCAGCTTTTTTCAAATAAAAGAAATTTTTTGAGGCCAGCTTGGTGTCAGAAGTTAAGTGGTGAGAGAAGCTGGTAACATACATTATCAGAGTCATCATGCCTTTTATCTGGATCACATCCATTTTGAGGACATGTATTTTTGCCCACAAGCATCCATGGTTTTGTTAATGGAGCTTATTTTTTGCAAGTTAATATTATATTTTTAAAATGATGCTAAATGTTGTCAGTAGTGGCAAAGGCAACAAAGGAGCCAACTTAATAGCCATGGGTTGCCTTTCTCCAGTTGGCTTCATTGCAGCAAACTCTAGTAATTGATATCTCTCATGCATACTATATTATTAGCAATGGACGTGCAACTATTCAGATATACAGTAACATGACATTATCATAAATGTTCACTCTGTTAGATTGCAGATTATGTTTTTTCTCATGCTATACTGCATTCTTAAGCAGCAGTTACCTTCAACATTTTAGTCTTGATAAGTTCCAAAAACATGTTAAACTCATGATTTTCTTTTAGCTTGGTCAGTGTAGTACACCACTATTATTACTATACAATTTGCTTCAAACATACTGTAGTTATTTTGTATTCTACATGTTGTGGAAAGAAATAAAGCTGACAAAGGGCACTAATTAAACTGTTGTATGCTCAGTCTTTACCCTAAAGCAACTCATTTAAGTTGTTTATGGCTGAGAAACTGCTATATATATTGCCATTTGTTCATTGAGGTTCAACACTATTTAGCTGGCACTTACTATAGTTGTGGCACAATGTATACTAAGTATGTGCAGTGCTTAGCTATTGCAAAGAAATGCTTTCATTAATACTTTATCTAGAAACTGTAGAAAATATAATGAATTTAGAACTTTTTGATAGACCTTAAACATTGATGCATGTTTGCAAAGTAAGTTGAGAATCTGATATAACCATACTGCACTCTTTTATTGTTCTGGTAAGACTGAATGTGCTGTTTATTGTCTTTCTATCTAGTCCTCAATGGATGAAAACCATGCCAGCATCTGCTAACTTGCTCCTTGTGTCTAACACTGAACAAGCTCTATTCCACTAATATTGTCCAGATTTGAAGCATCTATAATAAAAATGTTTTTGCATATATATCTTGTTTTATTCAGCTTCTCTGCTGTTGCAAGTGAATCTCTTCAGCTTGGGTGCAAATTAAAGACTAATGAAATAGAAGCATTTTCAAGAGAGGAAGACATTATTATCGGTGGTATATTCTTGATTCACTCACAGTTTATTTATCCTGAAGCTGGCTACACAGAGCTACCTCATCCTATTATCTGTACTGGGTAAGAAGACTCATTCTAGAATAAGTGGTTTAGGACAAGTTTCTGTATATAAATGTTGTCTGTCAGAATTTTGGAAAGTATATAATTTATATAATTTGTGATATAACAAAGTACTGTGTGAATATAATTGGCATTGTAGAATAATGTAGATAAAAAAATATCTAAAAACAGTGTTTCTATATACAGGGGATACTATTCCACTGTCCTTTGTATACAGGATATGTGTGTGTGTGTGTGTGTGTATATAGATATATATATATATCTATATATATATATATATATATACTGTATATATATATATATATATATATATATATACACATATATATATATATATATATATATATATATATATATATATATATATATAGATATAGATAGATAGATAGATAGATAGATAGATAAGGGGTGCAGTAGCACTCCTATAGTTAGAGTGTAGGGTGTTCAACATTAAACCCCAAATTTGCATGTTAATACCATTGCTATCATTTGATAAAATAGCACAAACATTGGAATGTGTGGTCAGGCTGTCAGAGTCTCAAGACATGACAAGTTTTGTAATGGAATCTTATACAGGTTTTGAGATACAGAGTACCAAGAAATGATAATGAAAAAATCCTATACATAAAATTGCACATGTTTTACTCTCAGCTACATGCTAGATGATGTGGAATATTTTCATGAAATTTTCAGGTTTGAAGGGGCCTGTGCCAAGTATGTGCCTTTTGAATGTTTGTCCTTTTTGAAGGTTTGGTGAAAACATATCACCATTTTACAATTAGAGTGATTATTTAGATGACTTCAAGTTCAGCTGGTAACAACAACAACAACAACAAAAACTGTATCATAGGTATCATAGGTAAGATTAAGCTTTGTAGACTTACGTCCTTAATGCTTGCCAGATGGATTTATTTATATTACCCAAATCTGATTTCATCACTCATTGCACTGTACAGTCTAGTTTTAAAGGCATCAATATTTGTACTGGCTATTAAATCCTTGGGGAGGTAGATCCATAAAGAAATAACCCTTTGGCTGTACCAGTGCTTCCTAGAAAGTGTATTCCATTTGTTGGAGCGCAACTGCAAGGAATGTCTTCTACCACTAGCTCTATCTTGGTTAAACTTTATACCAAGTTCTGACATGTAGTTATCTTGTCCTATTACCCTGTACAACATACACATGTTCCCTCTTATTCTTTTGTATTGCAGTGAGTACAAATTGAGTATTTTCAATCTTTGAGCATATAGTATCTGTTTTAAGCCAGTTACAAGTCTAGTAAAGCAGTATTGGACTGCTTCAAACTTGTTTATGTCTTCCTTTTTAAAAGGAGACCATATCTGCACACAGTATTCTGACTGTGGCCTAACCAGTGCTATATAGTGTGGAAGTAATACTTCCTTAGTCCTACTAGAAATGTGTTTAGTAATACAATTTAGCATCTGATTTGCCTTTCATTCCTGATTTCTACAGTGCGTATTAAAATTGAGATAATTACTTATAGTCACCCCCAAATCCCTTTCGCTTGTGGTTACAGTTAGTATTTTGTTGTTAAGGGTGTAGTCGCATTGTTTATTTTTGGGTCCCAAATGCATAACTTTACATTTATTAATGTTAAGTTCCAATCTACTATGTGTCGTCCAGGCATAGACATGGTACAAGGCTTCCTGTAAGGTTGTAATACTTTCAAGGGTATTAACCACTGTTCCCAGTCGACAATTATCTGCAAAATTTGGACAACTATACGTTTGGTAAATCTATTTTCAATGAAGATATGTACATATTAAACAGGACCGGCCCCAACACCAACCCCTGAGGAATGCCTCTTGTAACTCCAGCCCAATTGGAAAAAACTCCATTTACCACTACCCTCTGCCGTCTACCTGTCAATCAATTTACAATCCAATTTGTAATATTGGAACATAATTTAAGATTTCTTAATAAGTTAGCTAATTCTAAGTGAGGTAGCTTATTGAAAGCTTTTGCAAAGTCCAAGAATATTATATAAGCTGGGTTTTTGTTGTCAATCTCTTTATTTACTTTTTCATAAAAGCCTAGTAGATTAGTCAAACATGATCTATTCTTGGTGAACCCATGCTGGTATATGTCTATTGCCCCTATAGTTGATAAATGTTCTTGGATGTAGTCCTTAATAATCCCTTCCAGGATTTTACCCAATAGGGAAGTCAGACTTATTGGTCTAAAGTTTTCAGGTTTTGATGTAGGTCCCTGTTTATGAAGTGGTACAACTACTGCTACCTTCCAACTAAGTGGGATATCACCAGAATCTAGGGAGTGTTGGAATATGTTTGTTAATGGTTTATACAGTAAATGTAGTCTGAAGTTCTTTCAAAACTCTAGGGTGGAGATCATCGGGGCCTGGAGATTTATTAATATCCATTGATTTTAGTCTTTTAAGGACTTCTAGTTGAGTAATCTTTATTGCCCCAGGTATAGATAGTTGCACATCCTTCAATATAGTAAGATCAGATTTTTTGAATACTGAGGAAAAATATTTATTCTGGATATCAGCTGTTTCCTTGTTATTGGTAGGTTCTCCCATATTTCTAGCAAATGATCCCACTACATTTGAATTTCCCCTTATACTATTGATATGGGAGAAAAAAAAGTTTTTTATTGTCTTTAACTTTTGTTGCCATAAATATTTCCTGGTCAGATTTAGCATGTTTTATTTTAAATTTGATTTTTTTGTCAATACTGGGTAAGCTAGTAATAGATGCTGTTTGCCTTTTTTAATGTTTTTAAAAAGTCTACTCTTTCTGTTTATGAGTTTCTTTATAGAGGTTTTCATTCAACTCAGTAGTATTCTTTTTGCAGTATACTTTTTACAACTGTGGGTGGAGCCTACAGGAGTATTGCATGTACAAAAGGAGTGATGTCATGTTTTCCGTCTGTGGAACTGACTGAATGTGTAAATAGTCTCCTCCACCTTACCCTTCTCCAAGCAATGTTTTCCGCCCTCAAATAAATACACTTTCATGTTAGTTAATGGTTGCAGGATACTATTTTTTTTCTTAAATGGGTGGTACAATAACTGGAACCTGAGTAGTGGGAGGCAGTATTAGTTTTTTTTGGGGGGGGGAGTAAGATCCACCTCCGCCTCCACCCCAAACTTTTTTCTGATTCATGTGGGAGGGGCATGAGATAGCTCTAGCATGCTGTAACCAGATACACTAGTTCAGGGCCTTATCAACCAACAGACATGCTTGTGCAGTGGAGGACAGAACAGAATATATTTAATGCCTTCAAATGGTCTTAAAAATCCTTTGGAACAAATGATTATCAGAGCCACCTGGTGCCTCAGAAGGAGACCTGGAGACACATCTAGCTCTGTAAGAAAATTTTAATTTTTTTGTGGGGGCTGTGGGATTCAAACTCAGATCTAACTGCCCTGATCATCAATGCTATAAACTGTTATAATTAACAGACTCTAGCTGTTTTCTTACAGAAACTCCACTCAGCTAGATTTCAAGTATTTGCAAAATTGTAAATGTAGGTATCAGCATTCTGTTAGTACTTAGTGCTGATTGTGGTCTTTGACAAGATCATTTTTTTTTACAAATGAAGTGTAAGGTAGGAAGCTGAAAACAGACTTTGATGATAAAGTGTGTTTTTTTCTTTTAAGTTTGAGATGTACTAAAAAACATTGAATGAGAAAACAATTGGTGATTTTAAAAGCTATTCAGATCAGACCTGACAAAAAAAAATCTTAACTATGTTTTCTTTTCTCATGGACAATAGAAATAGCATGTCAGCACTCACTCTGTTAAACCTGTTTTTCAGGTTTTTCTATAGCATATTGCCAAGGTAATCTTCCCAGAATGTAATCTGTCATGGGGGAGGGATTGAGGTTTGGTCCTGCACTTTATATAATGTAAAAGGCACATTGCCAGGGTTTTATTTAACTCTAAAAATTAATTAGGGTTTTGCTCATAAAATTGCTAAAACTTTGTGAAAATGATTAGCTCTTGCCTCACTGTGTTTAACAAACACAGCACTTCTAGAAAATCTATATAAATGCTTTATGTACAGTTAGTATCATCCCAAGAAAAAACTGCTAATCGATTATTTTTAAAACCCTGCTTGCTGATCTGAATTAGAGGCCAGCTGTTTCATTCTCTGTTTGCAAAGACAGTACTCCAGCTTCCTTGTCACATTTATAAAGTGTAGTCTGCTAGGTGCAGCTGGGAGCAAATCACTAGGAAAGTAGTCACAGCTTCCCCCAATCATAAACCAATTCAATGTGTGATCTACTCAACCCTGGCTTTATAAATTTATTTAATTGTTTTTAGAGGGGCTTCTGGTTGTGACCAATATCAACAAACAAATTAAGTCTAGTGTGCCTCCCCATCTGCCCAAATAGGTCTGTAATGGAGGATTTTTTTAAACTCCCATGTCCCAAATAGGGGATCTTAGTTATCAAACTTTGGCCAAAATGTGAACAAGCCAAACCACTCCATCAAAGTAGGATGAGACCTACTTGTTTATGAAGTTTTGGTCAGGTAGATGATAGAGGAGTTTCCTCTACCTTTTGATAGAAGCAGTTAGTGAGTTTAAAATACATAATGTGTCATAAAAAAGGTTTAAAGAACATGTAATTTTGAGATGAGACACAGAGGGAATGAGAAAATGCTTCAGAGACTGTTGTGTAGTGATGTCTTGAGTGAGCACTTCAGGTGCTACTATGCTTATAATGGGAAACTGTGGCACATTAGTTAGTATTTTGGCATCCTTTAAATTTAGTGTTTTTTAAATTTAAAAAATGTGATAAATTATCTTGTTCTGGACCTTTTTTATTAAATTAATAGGACCAAGTCATGCATTCACAATGGTACGTATTACTTTTGTCACATGTAGTACATAGTAGCAGCTCCTTAATTAATATGTGATTGTGCCTTTAAGAAAGAAAAAGCAACTGAATATTAGTGAAAGAAATGACTATTAAAGTTCAATATTTCCCAAATAGTTATTTTAATCAAACCTCCTTGTATGTTCACCCAACATAGAACAGAGCTGTGTGTCATTTTCAGACCTTTTTGTATGCCTTTGTTATCTCTGGAATAAAGTAGGCATGTGCCCTTGGCAGGGGTGTGGGGCAGGCTACTTTAGTTAAAACTTGCCTTGGCTGTGGTAAATTAAATATTATTGATCCAGTGGATCAAATAAATATGTTCAAATAAAGAAATACTCGTGCTTCAACCCACCCCAGGAGTTACGTTATTACATGATAACACACACACTGTTGTGCCTTATTGCTTAAATATTGTCTTTCTCAATGTACTATACTAAGATTCAGTTAATGTATGCAACATCCTTCATGTGAACACTCGGGGCTTCTCTTTGACTCCTGATGTCTATTTGCTTTAGCTATTGTATATTGTTTGAACTGCTTTGGTCTTTTTGATGTGGAGCCTGTGTGCCTAAACTGTGCAATCTATTTATCAACAGCTACCCATGTATCTCTAGTGAATGATTGTTATAACTGTCTGCTCTCCGAGCCATTGATTTTGAACTTGTTAACTGTGCCTTGTATTAGTTTCGATGAGGTGACTTTGTAAATGAGTCTCTGCATTCACATAGTAGTGGCTCTGCCAGAGCTTGTTTGAGGTAGGTATATAGTTCTGAATTACTTTTTTAATCTTTGAGGTCAATAAATCCCACTTCCACTCAAGAGATCTATTAGTAAAGTCTTTTTCCCAATCCCATTTTGCTATTTCTTCTTTTAGGGAAGTAAAGTTAGCTTTTTTAAAATTAAGTTTTTCTGTAACTCCTGTTCCTGGTTGTCCTGATTGTCGTAACATCCTAAAGTTTACACAAAGGTGATCACTATTTCCCAGGGGCATTGAAGTCTGAACATCAGTAATACCATTGCCCATGTTAGTTAGTATGATGTCTAATATATTATCATTCCTGGTTGGACATACTACCATTTGTTCAAGCCCTATTTGTGCAAATATATCCAGGTATGTTTGCTCAATTTTACTAATCCCATTTTGTGTTATCCAGTTTATGCAGGGCAAATTAAAGTCCCCCATAATGACTATGTTGTCAGATGGGTTAAGATTACTAATGTGCTCCATGAACTTATTATCACTTTCTAATAATGTAGAGGGAGGTCTATATACTAAGCCCAATTTTATTGTGGCAATGTTCTGAGGATATATTTTAATCCTTATTACTTCAATGCCTTCCACATCTTCAGTCATCTTCTCACATTCTATGGTGTTATGTATATAGATGGCCACAACCCCACCTTTTCTAAACTTCCTATTTTGAATGAAGGTTTTATAGCCAGGTATATCTTTGTCCCAGTTGTCACACTCTGCACCCCATGTTTCTGTGACTAGAGCCAGATCAATGTTTTGGTCATACAGCCTAAGTTTAAATTCATCTAATTTATTAGCCAGACTTCTGGCATTAGTCAATAAGCCATTCCATACTGGATATGATGGAGCTTTTTTACTAGAATGGGAAACTCTGTGATTTGGTTGATTTGTTCCTTCTACAATATTAGGCTGACATATGATATCAGAACATATTGTGTTCCCCCCTTCCCCATTTTCCAGTTTAAATGAAATGCTAAGACTTTATTTATCTTTTTTCCCAGTAATCTAGTGCCAAATTTGTTTAAATGCAGTCCATCATTTTGGAAAAAATCTCTTTTGGAAAAAGTGACATGATTATCCATAAACCTCAGTCCTCTTTCATAACATGTATGGCATAACCACATATTTAGGCTCTGAATTTTTTATTTTTGTAGGTATTCTTCCCTCTAGTGGGCAACACTCCAGAGATTATTAGCTCACACTTTTTATTTAAAACTCTGTTAATGATATCAATAAACCCAGATTTTACATAGGACAGATTATTAGAAGGTAAATCATTTGTACCTATATGCAGAAGTACCAAAGGTTCATGAGTGTTTTCTAAAAGCCTATCAATAAGTTTTTATACATCTTTAACACAAGCACCTGGGAGCATGCTAACTGTTGTTTGAGCTTTTCTCCCTTCACAGACTACTGTGTCCACACCCCTGAGTAGAGAATCTCCAATTACCACTATATCTATGTTCTTTGTGTATAAAATAACTTATTTTAATAATTCACCTCTCATGCTGAAAACAGTACCAGTTGTGTTTTTTTCTTCTTTTTAAATTCACAAAAATTGAAACTTCGTATAAAATTATCTGTTTTTTTAAAAAAAAATACCTGAACCTAATTAAACAGGACCTGTTTAGCTGGATTCTGCTGTTAGTTTAAAAAATCCCAGAAATGCCTTTTCGGGGCACCCCCAAAACCAACATGCCCAGCATTGTGAGAGGAGCTATTCACCCCCATTCTCTGTATGAGAACAGTGGGACTTTCTTGAGTTCTGCAGCTGAAAGTCATGCTTCAGGCTCCAGTGAGAACAGTGTGCTGGTGATTCCCTGTTCTCAAAGTCTCTGTCTCTCCTTGTCTGTCTGTCTATCCATCTATCTATCTATTTGTTTGTCTGTCTGTCTGTCTATCTGTCTATCTGCCTGTCTATCTATCTATCTATCTATCTATCTATTAAATTGTGCTATGATAACCACCAGTATTGGTTCATTGTCATTTGAATTTACACTCTGACAATAAGCTCTTTTCTCAGCTGACAAGATTTAATCAGCATTTGCTATCTATAAATAGTAGTTGCCCTGTAGCACACACACTAAGAGGCTCTTTTGGAGTGCAGATTGTCAACTGCCTGCCAATGCCAATTCTCAGTGTGATAAATGTTAAAAAACAAGTTAAGAGGGACTGAGACTATCTGTTTGACATTACCATGTGTGATGCTCCCCAGCTTGCTCATAGTTCTTGTGCCCCAACAATCATTAAAGAAACTGCAATGATCCCCCCCCAAAAAATCAGCATCCATCATCCTACACTACCTACAGTGTAGAAGACTGGTTTTACCTTGGGTGATATGCGGCAGAGCATGGTGTGATCACTGCTGTCCATCATTATTACAGTTAAATGCAAAAAAAAATGTTAAAAGAGTGCTGTCTGCTACTTCAAACCAGACTATGCCACTGGGCTTTATTCAGCAGCAGACCTTGCACTTTTATACATTCAGTTGCCAAGAAAGCTTTGAGGGTGACCATCTCTGTTATAAGAAGATCTGGAGGCAAAACTTAAAAAAATTGTGAGGAACCTGCAGTCAGACCCAGCTGTAGTGAATGCCATGGCCGTGCACACTATTGTACTTGACATACTGAAAGCTATCTCACCAGAGTCTCTCACTAAGGATGGTGGAAGACTAAACCTGAATGTCAGATGGGCTTGGTAGTTTTTGGACTGCATGGGCTTTACTAGGCAAAAAGGCACTAAGGCTTGTTGAAAAACAACCAGATGATTTTCTGCAGTTGCAAGACCATTTTCTCACCAAGATATCTAAAGTTGTTGCCCAAGAATTGATACCTGCTGAAGTGGTGATTAATATGAATGAGATCGGTGTGAATTGGGTCCCCTGCTGTGAATGGATTATGGCCAAAAGCAGCTACAAGCAAGCATCTCTCACTGGTCTTGAGAAAAAAAATAGGTTTCCATCATCCTGTCATGCACTCTTGCTGGTCATTACCTCCCACCACAAGTCTTATATAAGGTGAGAATCACTGTGCCATCCTCATAGCAAATTCTGTCCTGATTGGGTCATTAGCCATTCTGACAGTCATTGGGCCAACCAGAACACCATGCCTGAGTACATTGAACTTATTTTACTCCCTTATTTTAACTCCATCAAGCAGCACCTGGGTTTACCAAAGAGCAGAAAGCCCTGTTGATTTTGGACCTTGTTTGTACTCACACTGTCCCAGTAGTCTTTGATAAACTAGAGGAGCCTAACATTGTTCCTATATTTGTACTTGTACTAGTCATATGTACTCACTCCCTCCAGCCCCTGGACATTCCAGTGAACAACATTATCAGACTGTATTTGAAGAAATGTCCCTGCTTGGTATACTGGCAATGTGTGTACACAGTTAAAGAAAGGGACTGAGGATGTGAAGGTTGACCTGAAGTTGAACGCTCTGGAAGAGCACACAAGATGGCTAGAGGCAAGCTTCCTGGAGTTACAAACACCGTGTTAGAGGCTTTTCTGAAGATGGAATGAAAGATGTATGTGAAAACTGTTTCAGTGACTATAGGATTTGTTTCAGGCTGTGATGGTTATTGCTGTTATTGCTTTTCTTACATTTTCTAAAACAGATTTTTTTCCACAGGTTGTCACATAGAGCAACATGGGCTATGAGGAGGATGAGATGCTGTAACAAGTTACTTGGAGTGTACTTGTAGTGCACATACTATTACTTTTTTTTCTTTTAAACCTTATTTTTGGTTGGATTTCTCTTACTATTAGAAGGCTAAGAAATCTACATATGTGGTCCTTAAAGGCAATGCCAAACTAGTTACTGCGTTGCTTGTCAAATCTATTTAAAAATCTACTGGATCATATAAATTAAGAAAGTGTAATGTTATCTTGCGGGAAGTTCCAATACATTATTCAAAATTTGGTAAGATGGCTTTTAACTGGATGTCCCCTATTCTTTGGTATGCCTAACAAGACTCGTTTAAAATGTACTGTCTTGAAAGCCCTTCTTATTTTAAGGTCCTTCTTGGTCAATTCTGTGCTGATAAATGTGTATACTATTGAAAAATTATTCAATTTTTGAATTCTTTTTGGATGTTGCAATTTTTCTGTATTTGTAGTAGTTTTGAGTATGCACATTTTTTCTATCATATGTTTCTGTTCTGTCAAGTAAATTCCTGTTATCATTACATTTGTTATATATTATACATGTTTTTTCTCTAAGTCCCTGTGAACTATGAAATTACACTGTAATTTTACTGTATGTCATGTGTCCTAATCCAGGACCTCCTTGTAGAGATGAGCAATGCTTAAAGGGGCACTATCAGCTTTGCCCTTCAGTTTTCATTCAGTATTCAACTTTTGGTCTCTAGACACAAACAAACACTAAGTATGCTGTAGAAAAGCCCAGCATAAAAGAAAAAGTGATCTGATTACCTGTTTTTTATATTTTGCAGTGTTTTCTTTTCATTTGGACAGACTTAAAAACCCTGTCCACCAGAAGCAAGTCTCAAGCCAAGAACGCGCCGAGAATACACCAAGAACATGCATCTACTGTGCGCACTGTGTTGAGCTGCACATTTTAACAACCCTATCCCAACAAACCTGTAATCCAGCACAGCTTGTAAAGTTAAAGTGCTGCTGGTATTTTGGAAAAAAAAAATGAGCACTGAATGAGTCGCAAAATTCTAGTAAAGTCTGGCTCTGAGTATAATACATATATATATTAATACACACATAACTTTTAAGAAACTTTGTGTGTAGTGCCAGTCTTGAACCCAGTGTGATGCTTTGTGATCCTATGCTGGTAACCTGAGTTTGGGGTCCAGATCAGTGACCCAGCTGGATAGGATGAAGGTGTGGGGTTGGAGCTGTTATGTGACACCCTCCACCAGCCAGGTAATGAAAGCTGCACATTGTCTGCACAGGCCTGGGTACCATATGGTAAAGAAAACAGTCCTCTTGGCAAAGAACCCTGCACCACTGCACCCATAGGTGGTAGATGGCCCTGTGCATTGGCTGATAGATGGATTCTTTTTATCATTTGTGCCTGTATCTGTGGCCACGTGGAAGGGCAGGGACCAGAGGGCCCTGCACTTCTGCAGCCCACTAGACAGCCCCATGAATTCTTGACATTTGTCGTAGCACAGAACTACAGGGCCCACAAGGGCTCTGCACTTCTGTAAGTGGCAGAAGTCTTCCCTTGGCCCATGGCCAAAAGACCCCTGCACATTTGCATCTTTTCACACAGTTCTGAAGAGGACCTATATGAATGAGGATACAATTCCACTATTTCAGAAAGAAAAGAAATTCTTCGCAAAAGAAAAAAATACATTAATGCACCAGCTAGGGTTCTACCTAATGCCACAAAAGGTTCTATGTGATAATGGCGATCACAGAATAGTGATCACTGTTACAGTGAGTGCACATCACCAAAAATGAATTTTGGTGATGCACACTCACGGCAACTGGCAATACGGTGCCCATGATACATGGCTCAATTTTCTAATGTGGGGGACTGTGCCCCCTGTGCCCCCTGGGGAGATTCACCCCCCATACCATCCAACTAAAGGATTCTCAGCTCCAGCGGGGTGCATGTGGGGGGGTGCAATACTTGTAAAATGAAAAAAATATCTGTGGCAAAAAAAAAAGTGCTGCACCTGACCTGAACCCTGCACCTCACAACTGACGATCCTCCCCACCACATTAATGGACCAGCATGGCAGTAGCCCACCACACCCCCTCCAACATACATTTCCTCCCATTCCTCTCCCTCCCAACACATGTGTATGCGCATATGCGTGTAGGTTCCTGTCTCCCCACCTCACCCACCCCGGTATCCTGGTGCTACCCTGTCAGGTAGCCCTGAATACAGTCACCATAACTGAGTCACTCTTTTTGTAGGTGCTCAATTATGAATGCTGTATTCACTGGATACCACCACAAAAGTAGAGAAATTAGGAATAAGGGTTTTCAACCCTAACCCCCCCCCCAAGCAGTAAAAAAGAAAAACAATTAGGGTTTTTGGTCTCCGGAGTCTTGGAAAATCAGTGGTGTGGTCTTCCTTGGTGTTGTCAATCCTAATGTCCACTGCATTACTTTAGTAAACAACATCATTCATCATCTCCTACAACACATTGTGTTGGCAACATGTGCTAATACATAGTTCTCTACCTTTGAAGAGTGTATCACTATGAGGCACTGGCTTACAGCTGTACCTTGTGCTTTGGATAGGAGGCTAAGGGCTGGGGGAGGGTTGAGCTTTAGGGTTGACAACCCCAAAGGAAGACCTCCGCTACTTTGACAAGACTCTGGAGACCCAAAACCCTAATCTTTTTTCCTTTTACTGCTTAGGGGGTGGGGGCAGAGTTAGGTTTGGAAACCCTAACGCTATGTTTAACCCCAATGCAGTTTTTTGCAAAGAATATATATACATATATATATATATATATATATATATGTTCTACAGGTGTTTGTCACGTCACCAAATAATTCTCCTGTATTTCTACTAGTGTGCTATACACTACACACCATGTATACCATACATGCTTTATACGGATAGCCACTTAATATGGACAAAATTGCCATTCCCAAACCCATCCAATAGACCCCTCCTTATAAAACCTCTGGATTTAAAAAAAAATAGACAGGTCACCTATGGAAGATGCCAGTGGCACCTAACAAGATGGCAATTAGCTTACTCCCAGCCCTAGACTACCACCAGATAAGGTGCTGATGAGTTGCAGTTGGCAGCAATCTATCCAAGACGTACTTCCAATCCACCAGTGAGAAAAGCATGGATCACTGCCTGACTCTGGTTTGCAGCTCATAAAGACACAGGTAGCAGTGGAGCACATACTGAGTGGAGCTGAACTTAATCCATGTGTTTCAGTTGGTGCTCTTGTTATACAGTAAGAGCACTATCAGTGCTATCAGTAGTCTTTCTTATTTTTAGTTCTTTTTTGTTAAAGATGAAGCTTACTATGAAGGGGACAAAAATGGAGAAAACTGCCAAGAAAGACACATGGTACACAGCTGTAGAGAAGATGTGCCCTCACTACACTAAGAGTCATGTTTTTCAGTAGGTGCTGGCCTTTGTACTGCAATAGCATTAACAGGGCTATCAGTGAAAACCAAAACAGCAGTCATTTGTATTTTTTAAAAAAAGGCCAAGCTTACTGTGGAGGAGCTGGGCATGTGAAGAGAATGAAAATGAAGGACACAGCTGAGACAACCAGATGGTACACAGCAATAGATGGAGCATACTGTAATGTACCAAGTGTTATACTGAATGCTATACTGTACTGAGGAGGTATAACAGCAAGAAAAGACAGTATTGTGGAGCTGTCGGTGCAGTACTGCATTGCAGGGACTGCTGAGTGTAAAACTGATATTACAGTGTGTGTTTTGGATATCCCAGACATCCACTTATAATAGACAAATGGGGTCCCACATAGTAGTTTGTTATAAGAGGCTTGCACTGAATTGTATTCTTTGCAGGAACTGTACAGCTATCTGCATCGGAGAAACCTGCAGACACCTGGCTGATGAATTCAGGGATCATTACCGAGCAGTCAGAAATGGAGACAATGATAAACCCATTGCATCCCATTTTTCTTCTAAGGACCATAATGTTAATGATCCTTCAGCCTGTGTCCTTCAGCAAGGCTTCTGGGATGCTGACTGAAGAAAAATACATAGAAACCAAGATTGCCATCTGCCTAGGCTCCCAGCAGCACTCTGGTTTAAATGGCAGACTTATTTCCATTTTTCAGCCACCTATTGGACTACCACGGTGGTCTCTTCTTTCACATTCACATCACCATATCTTTGATTTCATGCATGCATGGTACATTTGCTTTTTTTGGTATCTTTATGTATCTATAGATGTGTGTGTGTGTGTGTGTGTATATATGAGGGGGGCATAATCACATATGCATTCCAAATTTGTTTATATTTGTTTCACTTTCATTTTCACCTGATGTCCATCTCCATCCCCCAGTTTTCTCACCTTTCAGCCTTCTTTCTATTCCCTCTTAATTAATCCCTTTTTGAGGACTCCTCAGCTCATTCACTGTTACTATGACTCTCTATCCTCATCATTGCCTTTTTCATTTTCCAGCTTCTATTCTTACCTTGTCTATTATCACTTTTCTCTTAGATCCTCTCTCTATTTTCTTTTTCTTTTATTTATTTTTTACTAGGATTACAAATACCTTTGAACCAAGGGTTCTTTTACAAAGGTTCCACATCAGCAATAGGTGCAAGCAAAACAGTGGTAAGATGCAATACAAGGTCAGGACGTTAACATAGAAGTAAGCAGAGGTAAGATACAATACAGGTCAGGAGGTTAACTTAGTAGCAAAAGACAGCACATGTGTATAGATTAGCACAGTAGCAAACAGTCAGTGGCAAATAACAATGCATAATTAACAACATGGGTGTATATATAGCAAGACACAGATACAAATGAAAACCATCCTAGGGGTGACATAAGTGGAGCAAGGGATGGGGGATAAGAGGGGGAGGAGTGGGGAAAAGGGGGTAGGCAGTCAAGGATTTGACATTTTCATAAGTGCAAGAACAGAAAGATAAGTGCTACGTAGTCTGGGGTGGAGCAACAAGAGATAGGGTAATAGGGAGGGGGAGACAGAAGGAGAGGAGTGAGAGGGAGTGGAATGGTAGGTGGGAGATGAGGGGGTAGAATGGTAGGTTGGGGTGTGAGAGGGATGGGGAGTAGCAGGTGATGGAGGGGTGGAGAGAAGTGGGGAGGGTACCAAGGGAGGAGAGAAGAGGAGGGAGAGGTGAAACAAGGCTGCAAGCCTAGGCAGAGCAGTCACAACTGCTGAGGTCAGTGAGGTGCTGGCAGAGTTTAAGCTTGAATGGGCCAAGCTTGTTTTCAGCTGCAATTTCAGGGGAAAGGTTGTTTAGCACAGGGGGGCCCTGGTGTGGAAAGCACATTGAACCTGGTTGGTATGGCAGAATGGAACAATAAATGTTGGTTTGAGGGAATTGCGCATAAAATGTGCAGTGACTGCGGGCAACATTAAGGCATGAGTTGCAGGGGGTATGAGGTTAAGACAAATTTTCTTAGCCAGTAGGCAGGTCTGGTAGGCAAGTCTACTATTTAGATTGAGCCAGTTGGATTGCTTGTAGAGATCACAGGTATGCGTATGCTTCCCTACGTCAGAGAGAAGTCTACAGCATTTGTTAAGGGCTATCTTGACCCATTTTAGGGTGGTATCAATGGCAGCCCCATAGAAGACAAGCCCGTAATCAATGACTGGTAGGACTGAGGCAGTTATGGTGCGTGCATAGCTTTTTTGGTAAGACAGCGATGGTGGTGGTAGACGAACCCAATTCTTGAGTTGACTGATTTTGAGATGTGTTGAACATGCGAGCTGAAAGACATTGTGCAATCATGGGTAATACCAAGGTATTTAAACTCCTGCACTTACTCAAGTGGCTGTTCAAGTTCATTATGTATGGTGAAGTTTATGGATCTGTATTTGCTGTGAGAGCTATGGAACAGTGTGGACTTTGATTTTTTGTAATTCATCAACAGCTTATGTTGGAGAAGTTAAGTTTCAAATAGGCTGAAGTTCATCTGTAATGCCTTGGAGAGTGAGACAGGGTCAGTATGGGAGGAAAAGTGGACTGCATCATCGGCATAGAGTATTAGGTTATTGCAAGCTGCAGGAAGAGTATTGATGAAAAGGCTGAAAAGTAGAGGGCCAAGGATGGAACTCTGGCATACATTAGAGCAGACAGGAAGGGCACTTGAGAGAGAGTCAATGATTTTGACTTTTTGGCTCCTTGCTGAGAGGTAGCTTTCAAACCATTTGGTTACATCATTAGATAGTCCAAGGGAGGTGAGTGAGTGAAGCAGAAGCTGGTGGTTCATGGTGTCAAATGCCTTGGTCAAATCAAGGAACACTGCACCCAGTAGGTGGCCAGTGTCAATCACCTTATGAATATGGTTGGTGAAGTCAAGCAGGGTGGTGGTACTACTATGGTCTTTTCTAAAGCCATGTTGTTGTGGGCAGAGTAAGTTATATTTGTTGAGGTGTTCAGACAACTGGTCAGCTGCAATTCATTCCAATGCCTTGGAGAGTGGTGGGAGGATAGAGATAGGGTAGTAGTTAGAGAGAAGAGACCTATCACCACTTTTATGAATGGGTGTGACCACTACTGATTTCCAGAGCTGGGAGAATTGTTTATGAGAGAGTGAAAAATTCAGAAGTTTTGTGAGAGGTTGTAGGACAACATCAAGGGAGAGAAAGGAGTTTGCAGTCAAGGGTATTGCTGCTGAAACTGGCTTTGCTTAGCACTTTGTTAAGATATCTTTTAGCTTCAGACATGGATACTCTCTTAAAGTAGAATGGGTAGGGTATTACTGTGGAGATATATTTTATTAATAAGGCAGTGCTGGGCAGAGTTGTCAAAGAAGTTGGGGGGAAGGACACTGCTAAGATCAGTGAATGCGAGATTAAAGGAGTCTGCTATTTCTTTGGGGTCCTGTAAAGTGGAGCTGTTAACCTCAATCATAGGGGGAGGATTTGCTTGGTTTACCCATGAGGTTCTTGATATCCTCCCAGAAGGGTTTGCTATTTCTCCAGGAGTTAGTAAGTTCCTGGTTGTGGAAGACTTGCTTGGCTTAGCGTATAGCTATTGTGCACTGGTTCCTAGCTGCCTTGTAGAGCTGCATGTCGTGTGGTTTCCCTGAGTCCATGACTCAGTGCCAGAGGTTATCTCAGTTTCACACATGGAGATGAGTTCGGAGTTAATCCAGTGATTAGTGGTAGATTGAGTTTTGCATTTACGTAGGGAGGCAAAACTGTTACAAACTTTGTTAAAATGGGCAATATCTATCTATCTATCTATCTATCTATCTATCTATATATCTATCTATCTATCTATTGTCTATCTGTCCATCTGTCAAGCTATCTATCTTTCTGTATTATAGAGGTGTGGTACTGCCCTTATAGTTAGGGTTGAGTAGGGTGTTCAGTGTTAAACCCTAACTTTGCACCTTAATACCTTTGGCATTATATGATGAAATCAGTTAACATTTTGCATGTATTGTCTAGGAGGCAAGATGTAAACACATGGAACATTTTGTGACAGCAGCTTATGTGGTTTTTGAGATCCAGATATGTCATTTTGGTGAAGTTATTTTTTTCCTATACTTAACATTGGATTTTTTCCTTTTTTGCTCTCACTTACAGTCTACACAGAATGGAATTTTCACCCTAAATATTCAGGCTACAAGTAGTGCCTTTGAATGGTTTTGTGATTAAATGCGGAATGATTCCAGAGTTATAAGGCTTTAAAGCTTTGTGTTTTTCTGTTCTGTGTGTGCTCAGTAGAGTTCTTGGGATGATGTTCTGATACAATACCAAAAATACTGTGTCATAAGACTGTTTTTAGTTTGTCACCACTTTCCTCTCACAGCCCAAAACATTTTTTTGTGTCTATGAGCAGCCATCTTGTTTCTTTTCTCTTTGAACTAATAAGCATGGAAAAATACATAAAAATGCCATAATTAAACAAACAAAAAAAAAACAAGCACCTAGCTAAACAGGATCTGTTTAACTAGATTCAGATGTTTGGTTCTTAAACTGATGGCCTAAAATACCTTTTCTGAGTGCTCCAAAATCCTGGGTGCCAGCTTAGTGAGAGGAGCCATTGACCCGCATTCTGTGTATGAGAACAGCAGGACTTGCATGATTTCTGCAGCCACAGCTGGAACACATGCTGCAAGCTGCTCTGAGAGCAGTGAGCCATTTCACTGGTGTCTAGTGATGCCCCACCTGATCACTGTCCACTTACATATGTTATGTTTCCCTAATGTCTAGTGGCACCTGCACCCTATCATCTCCATCACCTTATCTATGCTAGTGTATGTTCCATTGGTGTCTAGTAGCAACCCCCACCCTCTGATCACCATCCCCTTATGAAATATAATGTTTCCATGGCAATGTTTCCCTGGTGCCAAGTGCTCCCCCCAAGCATCCACTATCTGAAAAAGAAAGGAAATTCTTTGCAAAAAACTTTGTTAAACTACCAGTTAGGGTATCTTAACACACAAAAGTAGGCAAATGTGGCATTAGGGTTTCCAACCCTAACTCCCCACATGCACCACTCAAGCAGCAAAAGGAACAAAAAAATTAAAATTTTGGCTGTCCAGAGTCTTGGTGAATCCTGGGTGGGGTCTTCCTTGGAATTTTCAACCCTAATGCTCACTCCATTCCATGAGCAAATAAGGTCAGATTTGGTCTGTTTTCTTCAAGCAGGGCTCACAGGTTGTTGGTAATGTGGGGAGAAACAGATCTGAACATTTAAACACTATATCACAATGGGGTGAGCATTATTTATTTTTTATTTATTTATATCTCAAAATTAAAATACCTATGAGCCAAGGGCTCATTTACAAAGATTCCACATCATAAAGTGAACAGTTATTACAATACAATAGGACAAAGCTAAATAATACACTAGGTAAAAAGTAAATACAGTGAACAAGATGTTGCTAAGAAAAATAGACAACAGTGCATAAGAGCTTAACAGAAATGTGGAAACAATAGGTAAGATACATATACACAGGTTACATTGTAGAGGTGCAATCAGTACAGTGACATTGTCATTTTACAGAGGTTGTTGCCGGCAGTACAGAGCGAGTTAAACAGGCAACATTTGAGGATGAGACTACTACATAAAACAAGCCAGCAAGTCAGTATCAGGGTCCAGAGCAGAAACATCAGTGTAGTCAGTAGGGTAAGGTACTGGGGGTGGGGTTGGGAGGAGGAACCTGAGATTACTAAATTGACAGTACGTGGTAGGAACAGGTGAAAGGCTGAGGAGCAACAGAAGACAGGTGAGCAGTAGGCAAGGCTAGATAGTGTTAAGAGAAGTGTGAGGGCAGAGAGGGTGGCAAGGGGAGGAGTGGGGGTAGAAGGGGTAGTGAGAGAATATGAAAGGACTGTTGAGGGAATGGAAATGGGACAGCAATCAAGTTGGTTAATGTTGAAAAACCCAAGGAAGACCCCACCCCTGATTCACCAAGAATCGGGACAGTGAAAACCTTAATGATTTTTTTCCTTTTGCTGCTGGGGGGGGTGGAGGTGGGGAGTTAGGGTTGGAAACCCTAATGCCATGTTTCCCTACTTTTATGGCATTAAGTTGCCTTAACTCATGCATTAACAAAGTTTTTTTTTCAAATAATACTGTATATAGATCTATATATATTTATGCAATAGGTGTGAGACCAAAACCCATTGAATAAATCCATTTATTTCTACATATGTGGAATACATCTAACCAACCTAGATTTATCCCACATATGTGAGATAAATGAAAACTGTCAATCACAAACACTGTGCCGGACCTACATTCTGCCACCCACACAGTTGGCACACATAAACGCAATCAACACTGGCACAACCAGTAAATCATCCACCTGCATAACTCCTCGTGCACTCAACAAGAAAACTGCACGCAAACAACACTCCACCATACTACATTACTATCACAAACAGCACAACCATTTTCACCACAGAAAAGACACTGTTTCCATAATAAAACTATAAAAAGCACCAACAACTTCGCGACTCTCGATTTCCGATACCTTTTCCGACCGCAAGTATCACAGAAAAAAACGACTGTTACTGCATACAAAATGGCAACACAGGAAACTGCTGTAGACTTTCAAATGGAACTAACCCAAATACTAACACAATTTGAAGAAGACACTGAACCTCTACTGGAACCCCAGCAATTAAATAATTCACAAAACACAGACATACCAGAAGAACCAAAACCCAGTACTAGCACCGCAGTGGACATAGACAAAGATGCCATACAAAAATATATCCAAGCAGGCAAAAACGCCAACACGATGAAAAAGACTCACAGTGATGTCATGACCATTCAAAAATACCTCAAAGAAAAGCACAATATAGAAACTCTGCTTGAAACCATTACACCAGCAAACCTGGATAAATTACTTGCTACCTTTTTCATGCACTCCACCAGAAAAGACGGAACTCCCTAAGAGCCCTTAACACTATGTGCCACATTCCAGAGTGTTGAAAGATATTTAAAGCACAAACGCTATCCAGAATCTTTATCAACATCACCTGCTTTCCTCACAACCAGAGAAATTCTGCAGTGCAAACAAAAATGCCTCAAAAGTTATGGCAAGGGTAACAGACCAAAAGCAGCAGATGAGCTCACAGATTCCCTTATCAACAAACTATACGACACTCAACAACTAGGCCCACACAGCCCTGATGCCTTGCTTAACACCATGTGGTTAATAGTTAGCCTATACTTTGGCGTCAGAGGCATAACGGAAATGAGAGCAGTCAAATGGGGAGACATCATCATGCAAAAAGATGAAAATGGACTGTTCTACCTCCAGTATACCAGCGAACGTCAAACTAAAACTAGACAAGGCTCCAACCCAAAGAATGCAGAAAACTAAAGCCACGAGCATACGAACTACAACAAAATCCTACTAGATGCCCAGTCACCAACTACAAACTCTACAGTACCCACAGACCCAGCCAAAGTAACCACCCTGAAGCACCAATTTTCTTAGCTATCAACAACATACAAACATCAAAAGTGCACAAATGGTTTAAAAATCAGCCTGTGGGTATTAATAAGCTCTCCACTATTGTCAAAAACATGGTTACCAATGCAGGCATACAAACTGATAAACGCTTAACTAACCATTCTGTACGAAAGCACCTGGTACAAAAATTAGTGGACAGTGGAATACCACCAACTAAAATCATACAAATTTCAGGCCACAAACAGCTCCAAAGCCTCAATGAATATTCAAAGCTCAATGACTCAAACAACACGAAATAAGCACTTTACTAGTGGCGATCAGACTCCACAAGCCAAACCTTCCTGTCAACAACAACAACTGACCACTATTCCTACCAACTACAAAGACCTACTTGGAACCTGCATCAGCAAACCCACCATACATGCAAAGCAAGTCACCTTCAATATAATTCAAGGTAAGCATAATTACACTACCAACAAATTCACAAAAGTACTACATAAAACCCCCTCCTCCCACCCAATACCCACCCATCACCACCACTTCCACCCTTCCAAACACCACTCCACATTACAAACCAAACTCATAATCCTCTTTTTTTTCTCCCCCCCAAATGCAGGTAACAAGTATGACAGCTACACCAAGAAAAGACCAATGGTTTTAGATAGTGACAGCGACTCTGAATAAAGTTGCAAACGACCATATATTCTTGAAGAATAAATATCAAAAACCTCTAAAAATGAAGACAAGATCTGAATACAGCAAAGAAAAAGACCTGAACATAAATTCACCTTCCTACAAAAAATACTGTCAAGCCAGAAAGAAGATCTGTGCAGACCTAAACATTCCTTTCTGAAATAATGTACAAATAAGAAAAAAACCTCTGAATAACCTGAACCTACAAGCAAAAAAAAAGTCAAATGAAGGCTCACAAAGTAGAACAGATTTCTAACAAAAACTGGACTTTCCTTTCTTCAAAACACATCCTGGATATTCACCATTTTTAGAATACAGACCAACTACTAGCAGAAAGACGATCTGAATTAACTGAAAATGGAAAATAAATACATTCTACACAGCAAAAATACTCTATCAAACCCTATGGACTACAACACAAAAATAAACTAAACCCTCACCCCACTACCCTTACCCCACCTCAACTCCCATACCCAAATCTTCTACAAAACCGTTCTTTTCTGAAAATGAACTCTTTACTGCAAGTTGAAAAAATCACTCAAACCCATACAGTGTTCTAAACTATGGAAATTCTGCTCTGTACAACAAAAATAAATGCTACTGTTTGTTTTTCTGTTCAATAAATGTTGCAACAACTTACCTTCTCAGTCTTGTTCCTTCCGATCCACCACGCCAAAGTCCGAGATAACAAAAAAAAAATAAAACCTTTACAAATGCAGCTGCCCCAAAAAAAGCCCCAATACATCCATCTCGAACTAAAATGAAACACCCAAACAGGATACCACTCCAAATTCTTCAGATCTCCACGAAATCTTCCTCCACAGTCGATCGACGAAGAAAACACCACACCACGACTAAAATCCACAGCATCCTCCTTAAACTCTTCCATACATCCACCGACCCACGCTGTAGTACTTCGACGCTCACAACAAAGCAACACTCTCCGGCAACACCAAACACGAAGTCCCGCTCTCCAAAAGGCCACCACCTCGAGCAATCCAACAGCACATCCTCCTCAAACTCCTTTCTCCCGAAACTGTGCCACAAATCTCAGCCACACCCACCAACCAATCAGAAAGCACGCTCACCACACACACACCCAATCACAGCAATCCACACACACACATCGATCACTCCAACCCTCCCACTGTAAGACACGCCCCTCCAGCCAATCAAAACTACTTTCCCACATTACGTCAGCCAATAACATCACACCAAGCACTCTCCAGCCACTACAACCAATCAAATCCTACAACCACACACCCATTCACACAGCAATAAAAAAAAACCCTTCCACCATGAAAACCAAATAGTCCTCCATCAAAAAAATTAAATACCAACCACAGTTCAACCACAAACATCATAAAAATGACCACAAAACCCATTGCATAAATCGCACATGCTCCGCTATGCTACGCCACTCGTGAGGTTACCCGAGGTCACCGGGGACTTGTGAAAATAACTAGTTTATTCCACGGTCCACCATTGCATATCCCCTATATTGTACACACAACCACACACAGTATATATCTATGTATCTATAGTATGTGTGTGTGTGTATCAATATTAATAATAATATAATATGTATTGTATTTATGTAGATAGATAGACAGACAGACATAGAGGATATGACTTGACCCACCAGAAATATCAGCATTATTTATCCCAAATGCAGTTTCGCCTCTGACATCATGTGTGGCAAAGCCACACATGAGGCCAAAGGTCAAATTGCATGAGGAATAAATAACACCCATATTTCTGGTGGTGGCTATGGCATAATCTATTTATGCAACCCCAATGAGTGTTTGGCATTTTTGTTATTTTCATGAGTTTATTTATTTATTTTGATTTTAACAAGCTATTTGAGGATGACCATGGCAGATTCAGGATTGCTGAGTGGTGAAATGTGTCATCATGTCATGAGGTATGTGCATGCTATGCACTGAGTCAGCATGTAAACTGGCAGTGATTGTGGTACTAAAAGCAATTAGGAAACTATCTGGCTTAATGGCGCTGTACTGTTCTGTGCGGTGTAAACAATAGGAGACTACCAGTGTGCCAGAACTGAAATGACAGTACTAGAGAAAGCTGAAGGTGTCTCATTTTACAGGTAGGGAATTGTGGTACACCAGCCTGTAAAGAAATTATCTGTATTGTTTGCTGATGATTAAAAAAAAGTAAAGAATATTTTTTAAGGCAGTCATGTTTACCTGTTGAGAGTGGCAGTGTGACAGATGGGGTCTTGAGCAGTGTAGAGTTGGAGCCAGCACACATGTCAGCTGGGGATTCTAAAAGTGGGAGCATGCTGCTCACACTGCTGATTCCAACCAATTGGTACCTACAGTGAGTATAGTTTTATCTCATGAGGTCCTAAAGTGAGAATATTTTGATATTCTCACTCTAGGTCTACAGTCAGCAAAAATATGCTCATAAGCACCAGAACACATACTTATGGGTGTTGTATGTATATGTGTGTGTGTGTAGACAGACAGACAGACAGTCAGACAGACAGACAGACAGATAGATAGATAGATAGATAGAAAGATAGATAGATATATTGAAAAAAGATACGTACACACATATCCCTTGTTTCCTCTTTGCTTTTTCTCTTTTAGATAATTTGTAAAAAAGACCTATGGTTGAAATGTCAATTATAAATTTATTTTCTACTCTCAGTGTGCATTGAATATTATCATTTTGTGATAGATAGATAGATAGATAGATAGATAGATAGATAGATAGATAGATAGATAGATAGATATGAAATATAAAATTGGTGACTTAAGACATCATTTTTAGTTTCATGAGAGAAACATAGAAACATAGAATTTGATGGCAGATAAGGACCGCTTGGCCCACCTAGTCTGCCCATTTTCCTACCTAACAGATAAGCTGCAGATCCTAATTAACCAACAGCTTACTTCCTCCTAGCCTCCACTAGGACTGCTTATGTCTGTCCCATGCATTCTTGAATTCCCCCACTGTTTTCGACTCCATGACCTCCTCAGTAATGCCGTTCTATGCATCCACAACCCCTACATGAAAAAAATACTACCTCATATTACCCTGAGCTGTACCCCTCTATCTTTGAATTGTGCCTCCTTGTTCTTGCACATCTCTTTTTCTGAAAGATGCCACCCACTTGGACTTTGCTGATTCCCTTGAGGTACTTGAAAGTTTCTATCATGTCCCCTCTCTCCCTCCTTTCCTCAAAGGTATACATATTAAGCTCCTTTAGTCTTTCTTCGTATGTCTTCTGGTGCAGATCCTGCACCATTTTGGTGCCCTCCTCTGGACAGCCTCCACTCTGTCTATGTCTTTGCAGAGATGGGGTCTCCAGAACTGCACACAGTACTCAGATGGGGTCTCACCAACTGTCTGTACAGAGGAATAACAACTTCCTGTTTTCTACTATTGATGCCTCTCCCTATGCATCCCAGTATCCCCCAGCCTTCCTTACTGCCTCTCAATTGCTTGCCAACCTTTAGGTCATCTGATATAATTACCCCCAGGTCCCTTTCCATTTTACTGTTGTCAGTATCTCACCCCCCATTGTGTACTCTTGTCCTGGGTTTTTGTTTCCCAGGTGCATTACCTTGCACTTCTTTGCATTGAATCTGAGCTGCCATACATTTGACCATTCCTCCAACTTTGCCAAGTCCCTTCTCATCCTTTCCACTCCATCTTGTGTATCAACCCTGTTGCAGATATTTGTGTCATCTGCAAAGAGACACACTTTTCCTTCCAGTTCCTCTGCAATGGCACTTATAAAGACATTAAAAAGGACCGGTCCCAGTACTGAACCCTGTGGTACCCTGCTAGTAACCTTTCTTTCTTCACTGTGGACTCCATTTACTACTACCCTTTGCGTCCCATTGTCTAGCCAATTTTTTATCCAGGCTACAACCTTGGGACCCACTCCAAGGCTGGCTAACTTGTATATTAATCTTTTGTGTGGGACTGTATCAAATGCCTTGCTAAAATCTAGGTAAGCCATGTCACAGCCCTCCCTGGTCTACTACTTTGGTCACCCAGTCAAAGAAATCTATTAGATTCATCTGACACGACCTTCCCATTGTGAATCCATGCTGCCTTGGGTCCTGTGCCCCACTGGCCTCTAGGTACTCAACAGTTCTTTTCTTCAGAAGTGATTCCATCATTTTACCTACTACTGAGGTCAAACTAAATGGTCTGTAGTTTCCTGCCTCTGTTCTGCTCCCACTTTTGTGAAGCGGAATCACATCCACCCTCCTCCAGTCCTCAGGTACCACCCCATCCTCCCATGATTTGTTAAAGAAAGTAGTCAGCGGTGTCATTAGTTCTACCCTTAGTTCTTTTAGAATTCTTGGGTGAATCCCATCAGGCCCCATTGCTTTGTCCACCTTCAATTTTATTAGTTCTTTCAGAACCCTTTCTTCTGTAAATGGACTGGTATCGACCCTCGTCTTCAGAGTGTTTCTCTTGTCTGGTTTAGGTACCTCCCCCTCCTCTTCCTTTGTGAATACTGAGCAGAAATATTCGTTCAGTATCCCTGCTTTTTCATTGTCACCCTCTACCCACATTCCCTCCCCTTTATTAAGCCTCAGTATCCCTCCTTTGGTCTTTCTTCGCTCCCTAATGTACCTATAAAAGGTCTTATCCCCCTTCTTAACAGAGTTGGCTATCCTTTCCTTGGTTTGGGCCTTTGCTAGTCTGACTGCCTTCCCAGCCTCTTTCTGCTTTAACTGATAAAGTTCTCTGTCCTTCTCCTTCTGTGTTTCCTTATATTTCCTGAATGCTATCCTTTTCTCCTTAACCTTTCCTGCCACCTCTTTTGAGAACCATAGTGTTTTTTCCTTCGTTGTGTTTTGTTGATTTGCTTTACACAAAGGCTTGTTGCCTCTGTGATGGTTGTTTTGATTACTCTCCATTGTTCCTCCACCCCTCCTTCTTGCCTGATTGCTAGTGCTTTTCTGAGGCACTCTCTCATTTTCCCAGAGAGTATTGGTCTTTTGATATCTCCTGAGTTGTGAAGCAGAATTGTGTTCTTGATAATCTGGACTGGAATGCTGTTCCTCATAGGTGATTGATTCCAAAAAATCCCAAGGGAAGGCTAAGTGCCAATTTTCTTTCCTCATTACCTTGAGTTTAGAAAATGTTTCTATTTGTTTTTTAAGATGTGTTCCTTAAGCCAACAAATAGCTTGATTTCAACTTGTCAGAGATTTTAAAATGTTTCAGCAGTGCACAAGTTAACCTCTTAAAAGAGACAGGAAAATTAAATCTCTTTCTTTAATGGTTGCAGATGATTGTAAAGCAAGTAGCAGTAAGTCACATGATTTACAGAGCATGTGATTTTCAGGCAACAAAAAAATAACTGCCGTCAGTATTTGTGTTTCCATGTGCTTAATGTCTTAGTTTTTATAGCATTTCCTGTGTTTGAAAGTGTATTTCTGGAGGTATTTTGCTTTATTCTGTGAGATTCTGTTTCATGGGAAGGCATAGAAGTTTCATTTGTGTCTAAAGCTATAGTAAGCGCTGCCATAGTTATAACTGTGTTTTGTACTTTAGTATATTTATAGCCAAAGGAAAACCTCAGAAGCTGTAAGTGAAATAACTGATGTTTGCCTACTGCATTAAAATAACTTTTTAAAATTTACATTTATAGTCGAAGTGCAGCAATGTCTAGCAAGCAAATTGACACTACCATTTTTTAGCACAATGTATTTGGGACATCTTCCAGTTTCATTTGCTGGTAAGATATTTCAGTTCCACCAAAACTCTTACAAATGTCTTTAATTAATATGTTTCTCAGAAAAAAACTTTTGGTTGTTACAGTTGGCTTAGAAATAACACTGTAAAATTGATAGAAAATTAAGATCAATAAATAAATCCAAACAAAATGTACAGAATAAGAATCACCTAAATAAAGAAGATTAAACAATTATATTTTTGTTAATTGAAGCTGGAAATCAACTCTTTGGAATAACAGATTTTACTACACTGCTGCTTTGTTTTTTGTTTTTTTCTTTTTTTACAGTGTTGTTATTTAACTGTGCTTGTAGGGTTTAATAATTTTTTTTTAGAAACCTATTTTTATAAAGCTCTGTTGCTTTTAACATACGCTGGGGAGAAATAAGCCATACAATGGAGGAAATGATAATTGTAAAAGTCTGTTACTATGAATCTGTGCTGTGGGGGAGGGATCAAACAAACACACAGTACTAAGAAAATCTTTTCAAAATAGTCTGATTTTCAGACTGAGGCAAGAAATTTGGAAAAGTTGTCCATTACGTTGTCATACTTGATTGTATCTTAGTGTAGAAACATAGAAACATAGAATTTGATGGCAGATAAGGACCTACTCTTCCCATGTCCCTACCTAATGAATAAGCTGCAGATCCTAGTTAACCAACAGCCTACTTCTTACTACCCCCACTAGAATTGCCTTATATCTGTCCTATGCATTCTTGAATTCCCCACTGTTTTTGACTCCATGACCTCCTCAGTAATGCCATTCCATGCATCCACAACCCTTCCATGAAAAAATACTTCCTCACATTACCCTGAGCTGTATCCCCTCTATCTTCGAATTGTGCCCCCTTGTTTTTGGACATCTCTTTTTCTGAAAGATGCTACCCTCTTGGACTTTGTTGATTCCCTTGAGGTACTTGAAAGTTTCTATCATGTCCCCCCTCTCCCTCCTTTCCTGGAGGGTATACATATTAAGCTCCTCTAGTCTCTCTTCATATGTCCTCTGGTGCAGACCTTGCACCATTTTGATTACCCTCCTCTGGACAGCCTCCATCCTGTTTATGTCCTTGCGGATATGGGGTCTCCAGAAATGCATGCTGTACTCCAGATGGGGTCTCATCAGCTGTTTGTATAGAGGGATAACAACTTTTTTTTTTCTACTGGTGATGCCTCTCCCTATGCATCCCAGTATCCCTTCAGCCCTCCTTACTGCTTTCTCATATTGCTTGCCCACCTTTAGGTCATCTGATATAATTACGCCAGGTCCCTTTCCATTTTGTTGTTGTTAGTATCTCACCCCTCATTGTGTACTCTTCCTCTGGGTTTTTGTTTCCCAGGTGCATTACTTTGCACTTTTTTGCATTGCATCTAAGCTGCCATACATTTGATCATTCCTCGAACCTTGCTAAGTCCCTTCTCATCCTTTATACCCTACTCTGTATATCAACACTGTTGCAGATTATTGTGTCATCTGCAAGAGACATACTTTTCCTTCCAGTTCCTCTGCAATGTCACATATAAAGACATTAAAAAGGACCGGTCCCAGTACTGAACCCTGCGGTACACCACTAGCAATCTCCCTTTCTTCAGAGTGGACTCCATTTACTATTACCCTCTGCATCCTGTTGTCCAGCCAATTTTTTACCAAGGCTACCACCTTGGGACCCACTCCAGGGCTGGCTAACATGTATAATCTTTTGTGTGGGACTGTGTCAAATGCCTTACTAAAGTCTAGGTAGGCCATGTCCACAGCCCCTCCCTGGTCTACTACTTTGGTCACCCAGTCAAAAAATCTATTAGATTAATCTGACATGACCTTTCTGCTGTGAATCCATGCTGCCTTGGGTCTTGTGCCCTGCTGGCCTCTAAGCACTCCACAATTCTTTCCTTCAGAAGTGATTCCATAATTTTCCCTACCACTGAGGTCAAACTAAGTGGTCTATAGTTTCCTGCCTCTGCTCTGTTCCCACGTTTGTGAAGTGGAATCACATCTGCCCTCCTCCAGTCCTCAGGTACTACCCCATCCTCCCATGATTTGTTAAAGAGGGTAGTCAGTGGTGTCACTAGTTCTACCCTTAGTTCTTTTAGAATTCTGGAATGAATTCCATCAGGCCCCATTGCTTTGTCCACCTTCAGTTTTATAAGTTCTTTCAGAACCCTTTCTTCTGTGAATGGACTAATATCGACCCTCTATCCAGAGTGTGTCTATTGTTTGGTTTAGGTACCTTCCTCTCCTCCTCTTTTGTGAATACTGAGCAGACATATTCATTCAGTATCCCTGCTTTTTCACTGTCACCCTCTGCCCTCATTCCCGCCCCTTTATTAAGCCTCAGTATCCCTCCCTTGGTCCTTCTTCACTCCCTAATATACCTATAAAAGGTGTTATCCCCTTCTTAACAGAGTTGGCTATCTTTTCTTCAATTTGGGCCTTTGCTATTCTGACTGTCTTCCATGCATCCTTCTGCTTTAACTGATATAGTTCTCTGTCCTGCTCCTTCTGTGTTTCCTTTTATTTCCTGAATGCTATCCTTTTCTATTTAACCTTCCCTGCCACATCTTTAAAAATCATAGTGGCTTTTTCCTTCATTTTGTTTTGTTGATTTGCTTTACGCAAAGGGTTGTTGCCTCTGTGATGGCAGTTTTTAATTTTCCCCATTGTTCCTCCACCCTTCCTTCTTTCCTGTTTGCTAGTACTTTTCTGAGGCACTGTCCCATTCTGCCAAAGTCAGCCCTCCTAAAGTCCAACACTTTTACTTTTGTATGGCTTGACTCTACAGCTGTGTTTATTGTGACTCACACTGTCTGGTGGTCACTTGTTCCCAGATGGCTATCCACTTCTAAATCTGAGATCCTCTTTCCATTCCCATTTGAGAGTACCAGGTCTCAGATTGCTCCCTCTTGAGTGAGTTCTAACACTAGCTGTCTGAGGCATGCCCTCTATAGGGCATGGAGAATGACCCTGCTTTTGGATGTGGCTGCAGTAAAGGTGCTCCAGTTAACATCTGACATATTCAGGTCTGCCATCAACAAAATTTCCCCTTTTTCTGCCATTCTAAATATTCCTGCTATCATTTACTTGTCCATTGCCCTCCCCTGAGGCAGGGGTCTGTAAACAACCCCGTGTGGATTTTGGTGCCATTTCCTATCTCCAGGGTGCCTCCTCCATTATTGTTTGCCCTTTAGTTCTGTTGCTTTGATTCCTTCCCTTATGTAGAGAGCTACTCCTCCTCCTCTTTTACCCTCTCTGTCCCTCCTGCAGATTGTGTATCCTGGTATGTAGACATCCCAGTCATGGTTCTTTTTGTACCATGTTTCTGTGACTGCCATGATATCTAGGCATCCCTCTTCCATCAAGGCGACTAGTTCAGGGAGCTTGTTACCTAGACTATGGGCATTGGTACACATTGCCCTCCATTTTGTGATGGCCTTACCATTTTAGTCCCTTCCCTGTCCTTACTGCCTTTGTCTTTTTCTGGATTTACCCCTGTCCTGCTCCCTATCAACTTCTCTACCTTTGTGTCTACTTTGCTAACTATCCTGTTTTGTGGAGGGGGTTGGGATGTCCCTTCTTCCCTTCAGTGCCTCCCCCTTGACTAGTTTAAGTGCTTGCCAATGAAGAATTTAAACCTATCACTTAGTATCCTGGTTCCTCTCCAGGACAGATGTAGACCATTACATCAGTATAGGCTTGCATCCCTCCAGGAGGACCCCCAGATCCCAGTAAAGCCAAATCCCTGAACTTCACACCAGTTTTATAACCAGTCATTGAATTCCACGGTGCGGAGTACCCTAGCCTCACCCATGCCATAAACAAGTAGCACTTCTGAGAAAGTTACCATGCATGCTACTTATCTAAGGCCCCTTCCCAACTCCACAAACTCCTGCTGCACTGCTCTGATCCCATTCCCAGTCAGGTCATTTGTCCCTAGTGTATTGATGATATCCTGATTGATTTGTTTGTACAGCATTACAAACAGTGTCATAATTACTTTTAATACATGTACTGTATAAGGGTCTATATCACTGCATATTTTCTGAAGAGAAAATGCCTAGTCATGTAATATATGAGATGCGGAGAGAGAGAGTATTTATTGAAATTAGTAAATGGGAAAGGCACACTGAGCCAAAACTAAGTTCCATGCATGACAAGGACAAAATGGGATAGGTGAGAACAAGCACATTCAGTGTAAAGTTCAGTCAATGTATAAACCTGTATACAGGCTCAATGAATTATAAGGTCATTAAATAGCAGAAAACAGACTATATCAGTGGGAATTGAGTCTGTCAGGAATTTACATTATTACACAGTGGCCCAGATATTCAGAAATGCACCAAAGTCCAGCACAAGTCCAGCGCAGTGCAAATACGCTGTGCCCTGGCACAACAGGAACTATAGTCAGAGATTGTGCATACCACTGTTGCCCACACAGCCCGGCTGAATATGGTACAGTTGCGCCATGGTGCAAACACAGTTGTGCCATGGCACAGACAGAGAAGCCCCAGCACAACTGTGGGAGCAGAGTGCATAGCAACAGAGTGGGGCACAGCACAGAGAAGTGACCCAGGGACAGAGCAAGGGAAGCACAGTGACAGGCCACAGGAGGCCACCACCATCTGGGCATAGCAGGGCACACACAGGCACCCAGAATCCCACCCCAGAACACAACAGTGGCACAGATAGTAGGCAACAGGAGGTGTCAATGGCCAATAGAGAACCACCAATGGGGCCCCCTCCCAGGCTGCAGGCCATGCCCTCCTACACACCCAGACCAGAGCAGGCCATAGCCAGGACCACACAGCCAAGCACACACACACACACGCCACACAGGTGGCCCACACAGTAGGCACAGAATGTTCCAGGAGGCACGTAGTGTGGCAGACCACATGGGACAGGCCACACATCACCAAGCAGGGGCCCCAACACAGTGTGCAGCCAGTACCTGACCGAAGACCATGGCCATGTGCCACTGCCAAGCATGCACCCACCACCCACCCCTGACAGCAGCTCCATTGGCACCCCAAGCCACAGCCACTGATGGAGGGGAGGGACACCACCACAGTGAGACATACAACAGCACACAACAGTGAACCACAGAAGTGCAACACATGCCCTGACACATGGACACCACATGGACAGGACTGGGCCACTGCAGCATGGCTCCTCATGGTACCTGCAAAGCAGACACAGAAACAGGCAGGTATGTCAAAAGATAGATATATTTAAGAACTGATCTATGTACAGAACAAGGGTTTTGGAATGGGTAGAAAAGTGAGGGAAGGGGACAGGGAACAGGGACTGTAGAGTGGGAAGGGAGACTGTAGGGGGAGGTGCAGCTGGGGAAATAGGGGAATGCAGGGTCCCAACTACCAGCAGCCACATCTTGCAGCTGCCACCCCTTGCCATATTCACTGCCTTTGGTCGGCAAGCAATATCATCCACACCTGCAGCACTGCCTCCACGGTGATTGATGTGATTAAGATAAGCTGCCAGAGCAGCCAGCAGTAAACGGGCATCCTACACCTCCACTGGACACCTATGACAAGGAACAGGACAGGTAATCAGTGCAATGTCCCAAAGAACCATGCCCACCCACAACATGCAATGGGGAGAGGAATCACACACCCCATGGAAGGCCTGTACCGGCCACATCATGACACTGTACAGTGGTGGTCCCCGCCACACAGTGGCCACTCAACTGCGCAATGGCAGTCACATGGCACAGTGCACTGGCAGCACCACAGCAACATCAGTGGCAGCTGGGTGCACACCCACACCACCAACAGCTGGCACACATGTACAATGAATGTGCCACAGTGGCAGGCACCATGCACAGTGTGACACACACAACTGCTATGGCACACAGCACAGGCAGCCATGCCCAAACTCACACCCTCGTCACCCCCATGTACAGTGCGAAGGACCATGACAATGCCTACCTAGACTCTGTGGCCCCGCTGGTGCTGGAGCTGCTCCTGTGCCACCACTGTGGCCTACTGTGGCCTGATGTCCTGCTGCTGCCACCACCATCGCTGCTGCTCTCCTGTGATTTTCAGGCCCTGGGAATGGAACATAGACAAATATACATCAGTAAATATCCACAGCAGCTGCTCACCACCCCCACTCCTGTGCACAGGGTGAGCCCCTGCCCAACACTTCTCACACAGCTGCATCACAATGCAAGCGGTGGCTGGTGATGCCACCCTGTCATTTGCATGATGGCAGTGCACCACTCTGCAGGACATATCAGGCAGCCTAGCCAACACAATAGTACAGCACCAGGGCACACATGCAATATGGGCCTACTCACCTGGCAGTGGCACAGTCCTATGCCTGACTCATGCCTCCAGCCTCCTCAGCTGCTTTGGGTCCCACCTCACCAGGTTTCCATAATGGCAGCAGCAGTGCTTCCCCATCCTGGTCACCCTGGTGCACTGCTGCAGTGTGGCAGCAATGCCCTGCCACACTGCAACCCTGGGTTGCTGCAGGGCTGCCTGGACAAACAATTGGGGTGTGTGGGACTGGACACAGGTGACCAAATTCACTAGCTCCACCTCTGTCCAGTTGGTTGCCTCTGGTGCCCTTTGCTGCACCATGCTGTGAGTAGTAGCTGGTGAGCAAAATGGCAGCAGTAAGTGCACATGGCCAAGCCATGCACCAGATGCATGATCCGAGGGTACATGCATTGTGTCTGCCCATTGTGCAGTCTCAGAGATGTGTGGCATGGGCATGGCTAGGTGGGGTCATGGGTACGGGGTGACCCAGAGACAGGAGTCACAGCAGGGGTCAGAGGTTGCCCACCTCCATGCAGTGTGCATGTGCATGATAGCAAGCCTGGCACACCATGTGCCATGGCCCCCATTGCTCAGCCGGCACACAGTGCATGATTGACAACATGATACATTTGGTGCATGTGCACTGCGGGCCAGCAAACCATGCATGTGTGCGCATTGGACCACAACTTGCTCTGGAGCAATCCCATTGCACATGGAACAAACTTGCGATATTCAGACCCCACATGCAAATGAGCTCATCAGCCAATGCATGGTGCACTGGTGGAATTAGCATGTCATTACCATTGTGCCAAAGCACTTTTGCATGTGATGCCTTATATAAGTGCCATGGAACAGCACAGGCCATGGACTGGTATTAAATCCTTTCGGGGTAAGTTGTACATGTTGCCACAGCTCACTGGGAGCAGCCAGCACAGCAGGGCAGCAGGAGGGAAGGAACAGGGTGATCCTGCCACTGACACACAGTGCTGTCCATGTCCACAAGAAGCAACATGTCGGAACGTGAGGAGGGTAAGGTGCGTGGGCCTGCTTGCAAGCTCAGGCTCAACTTCACAAAAGCAGAGACAGAGGCCCTGTTCAAAGCCTACCTTGACAGGGAGCACCTACATGCCAGGGCCAGGGCCTAGGTGGAGGTGGCGGCATTTGTCAACCAGCTGGGTAGCCACCAGTGCAGGAATGCAGGAAGAAGGTAGGCACAGAAAAGGGTCACATCAAGGAGAAGGTGGTGGCCATCCATGCCTCCAGGGGGGCCTGCAGCTGTGCCATCACTCACAGTGCAGGAGGAGTTGGTGGCAGCCACCATGCACCGCAGCACGGTGGAGGGTGTGCCTGCCAGCAGATTCCATATGGGTGGCAGACCATCACTGCATGGTACATATGTCAGCCATTCACAGCTGGGGATGTGGAGGGTGTGTGCATGGTCATGCTGGTGTTCATGCAGCCGGCATGCCTGTCATGTGCAAGTGTGTGCACCCACATGCATGCCATGCTGTAGGACGCAGGCAGTGGCAGTGTGGGGGGGCACATGTGGGCAATGCATCACTAACATGCCTCTCTTTCTCTTGCAGCACCAGCATGCCTCTTTGCTGATGATGGGGTGCCAGTGGCAGCAGCAGCCGTGGCCACTGGACAGGCCCTGAAGGACCAGCCTTCCACCTCCATGGGCATCCAAGGGCCTGACAGGCTTCAGCTCACCACAGCTGTGCAGGTGGATGTCCTGGACCTGGAGTCAGATGAGGCTCTGGATATGATCCTGCAGGATACCAGCCTTAGGGTCCCATGTGCAGAGACATAGATCAGGGCAGGGTCTGACACTGATGACAAGGTAATGCTCATCCTGGACAGCATGGCCACTATCGTGGGGAGATGCCCCTGCTGACCACTGACAAAGGCAGCACACCCAGTGCTCTGCTAGCAGTGGAACAGCTGCCTGCCACCACTGCGGGTGCAGCAGTGTGTGCTGTCCAGGCTGTGCCCTACGGTGGAGGTAGTGTGGCCATGCAGGCACTGGGTGGCATGCAGCAGCTGGATAGACAACAGCAGTGGTCTGTGGGTGCCATCAGGCAGCCAGACACAGGGTCCACCACCGGTGCACCTGCCATACCCAATCCCCCTACAGGCCCCACTGTGCAGCATCCACCAGAGAGGGGGGCTGTGTAGCATGGCCAGTCATCACATGGGGATTGGCATCCAGTCTGGGAGCCCCAGGATGCTGATCCACTGGCTGAATACACCCATTTTCTGTGGGAGTCCATTCAGCAACAGGAGCTGCTTGCCACTGGGGTGCATGCACTGTATGTGGAGGTGCACCAGTTAGCCGAGCAGCAGAAGAGAGGCACTGCGTAGATCCTGATGGGGATGCAGTGCATGCAGGAGGCCAGGACTGCATCCCTGGATCACATTGCCACTACGATCTCAGATGGTTTTGTGCTGCTGACTGCCATGGGGCATGGCTGGGCACAGATGAGTCCCTGCAGTGCGCTGTCCACCTCTCATACCAGGTGTCGGGTGACACCTGCGCAGTCGACACTGGGCTCAAATGTCGGTATCCCTGGCATACCCAGAGCTGGGCTGTTTGGGTGCCTCGACACCCTCACATGGACACGATCACGGTCTCATGGTTACACCCCTGGGGATCTCTTGCACACACCCCCATGGCTATTGTGCAACCTGTGACTGATGATCGGCCCAGGCACAGCCGGCTCCATGGCCATGGTGGCCATGGTTCCACTCAGTGGACCAGATGTGTGGCCCACCCTGCCTGTGGTCTGCAGCTGCTGCCCACTGCACACATGGGCAGTGTGTGTGCCTACCACATGTGTGACACCTGTGTGTTGCACCACACGCTGCCTGTGTGCATGCCTGCCCGGCCACTGGGCCGTGTGGAGTAGGTGTGATGACAGCAGTCCTGCACCAGTTGCACCTGTGCACCAGTGCGATGCATCTGATCCATGCCACAGACCCACGCCTGTGTGTGTGTTAGCGTGCGTGTGTGTGTGGGGGGGAGGAGCTGTGTCACCCGTACCCCTGCTTCCCACCTCAGTGTGTGCATGCCCAGTGCCATGCATGCCCCTGCAAGTGTGCTGTACCTGTTTGTGTGGCCTATGCATGTGTTACACACCACCTACCCGTGTGCACCATAGTGCTCCCTTGCTATGATGTCCCTGTACCATCTTGCCTGCTGGATTAGCCAGGGATACCTCTGCCCAGTAGGTGGCTGTCCACCTCTCTCCAGCTCATTGCCTCCATTGTTCCCACTACTGTCACTCTCATCAGCCTCAACAACTATCCCATGGTCAATGGCCATGTTGTGCAGTATGTGGCTGGCCAGGAATAGGCCACAGGCTTTTGAGGGGCTGTTCTGTAGGGCACTGCCTGACCTGTCTAGGCAATGGAACCATGCTTTCAGCATGCCAAAGACTCGCTCGAATATGTTGCATATGCTGGCATGTGTCTCGTTGTAGCGTTCCTCTGCTGGGGACAATGGGTGCCAGTAGGGAGTGAGCAGCCAGGGCTGCAGAGGATAGGCACTGTCCCCTGTGTGGATAATGACATGGTTAGCCCTCTGCTATGCTGGGCTGTGCCCCTTGCCTGTCCCTGGCACCCATGCCAACATGCACACCCTGTCCTCCCTCATCCCAAGGTATGCTGTGCCCATTGCCCCTTCCCCATGCCATAATCACCAACTAGGTGGCCTGTGGGGATATTCCCATGTTCAAACCTGTGGCTCAGTGCAGAGCTGTGCCAGATGAATGCATCATGTGCACTCCCAGGGTGTGTGGTGCAGACATTGGTTATGCACTCCATGGCATCGCACACCACCTGGCAATTGACACTCGGGCTCCCCTTCCTATTAATGTATGCCACACCCTCAGGACCAGGTGGCATGTGGATGCAGTCAATGACCTCAATCATGGCTGGCATATGTACTACCCTGTGGAAGTCCTGCATGGTTGCTGAATGCTCCACCTGTGTGCTGGGGAAATGGATGTATTCTGACACACGTGGCAGCAGAGCGTTGAGGAACTGTGTGAGGTGGTGGGATGTGGCCAACTGGGTTATGCCTGGTGTGTCCCCTGTTGGTCTCTGGAAGGTGCCCATGGCAAGCAGGCACATAACGGCTGACGCCTTCATCTCCACAGACATGGCGTGGCTCCATCTGGTGGGTGCCTGCATCTCCTCACTGCACAGCTCACAGAGCTGCCTCAGAATGACCCTGTTCAGGCAATACCACCCCATGATCTCCATGTCACTGTACTGCTCAAAGGTGATGTGGGCATGGTACCACCTGTGTTGGGCATACCACAGACAGGCCTTTCCATGGCCACATCACTTTTTCTGCTGCCCATCACACCCTACATTATGGCCTCCTTCATGAAGGGCACACTATCCATGGCTCTTGCTGTCCCATATACCCCTGGGCAGTTGGCTGCTGCAGGTTGTGTGCCACCCTGATGCATTGCCTGGCAGTGTGTCTGCCTATCTGTCACACTCTCTCTGCCCCATCTCCCTCTCTACTGCCACCTCGGTCCCTCTCCCTCAGTGTCTGCCTTGGTCTGTCTGTCTATCTCTCACTCTGTCTCTCCCTGTCTGTCTGTCTGTCTTTCTTTCTCCTCTCTCTCTCTGTCTCACTTCCTCTTGCTTGGCGCAAGTGCTTTCTGTGTGCTTGTGCCCTGTAGTTATAGGAACAAGTCTGTCTGGTGCATCTCTGATTTGCTCCGCACTTGCTCCATGGTTTCACTTTTGAATATCACACTGCACTGGATATTCATGGGCATGCCCCCACACTGCGCTGGATATTCATGGGCATGCCTCCTGCACTTGCACCTACATTCATTATAGCTGTGCATTGGTGCACTGAGATTTGTGCTGCACACTGGCTCCCATTGAATATCGCTCCTTGGCACAAGTCTGCACTTGCGCCAGTGCAATTCAGTTGCACCATGAGCAACTGCTTTGAATATCTGGGTCCATACAACCATAAATAAAACAAATAGTGAGTAGGGATAAAGCTGTGCAAAAAATAAGAAAAGACTTTTACTAACAGATATAGGTGAAGGCAAAAGAAGGGAGGTGGGAAAATAGGATGAAAATTCACTGGGGCAGAGAAGAAGGCAGAAGGAGTAAATCAGTAAAGTATGTGGACAAAGGACAGACTAGTGAAGGACCGAGGAAGAGCAAGAGACAGCAAAAAGAAGTTTGAAATGGTGTTTGAGAGAATGAAAGAAGGGAGACAGGAGAAGTGTGAGTGTGTAGGGACGGGGAAAATGGAAGGAAGAAAAAAAGGACAAAGTGGAGTGCCCAGCAGCAGATTTAGAGTAAGGGATGAAGAAAGTGCGTGAGTCCCTGGAGTGAAGTGCATAAGAACAGGTGTGGTTGGGATAGAGGAGAGGTAAGGAAGGAGAGACATTAATCAGTATTTAGAAAAGAATGAAGCACATTGAATGAGGCCTTGGGAGGCAATAGGAGGTATTGAGAGGCTAATGTATAAGGACCAATGATGGGTAAGAAAGGGAGTATCAGCAGAAAAATTACAAAAGACATTGTACAGAGTATCCAATCTGGCAAGAGAAGAAAAAAGGGTGGCATCATAAACCACATCTGTATAGTCAAACACACACACACATGAACATATATAGTATATATTATGGTAGCACGGTAGTGCTACCATATTTAGAGTTGAGGACCCAAAATTGTGCACCTTAATAACGTTGCAACAGTTTGATGGATTTGCCTGAAATTTGGAATACACGATCAAGACCCATACGCCTTGGGACCTGCCAAGTTTCGTACTGGTCATATACACAGCTGTGGAGTTATTAAGCGTGATCTGCGGATGCGTTTATGCTTTTTCTGGAATTCTACGGTCGTGCTTACAGGTTGCACGGTTTGCACGACCGGCCCAAAATCTTCAGGGAACGTGTGGCCAGGGTCCCCAATGTGCCTTTCAATGATTTCATGAAAAAATATTAAACGGTTCAAAAGTTATTCAAAAAACAATTTCCCATTATAAGTCAATGGGAAAAGTTAACAAAAAGTTTGAAAAGTGTCGCAAATGCATTTTTACTTTCGCAAATGGCCCTCTTACTTTCACAAATCCACCATCTTATTTTCAGTTAGTGATCAGAAAAATGCTTGGCATTTAAATTTGGGACCCTCTAGCAACCTAATTATTTTTGTATTCACCTAGTCGGACCCTGAGGATGCTAGCCATGTCTTTATTTTGGGTAAAACACCCCAGAAATATGTTTTCAAATTTCTGGAAAAAGTACTTTCACAAAGTACTTTCGTGCTCACGAAAGTGTCACAAATTTTTGCAAAAGCTTTCGCAAATTGCAACAGTACTTTTCTAGTCTGTGGGAAAATGACAGCAATTCTTTGGCACTCCTCTGCAAAAGAACGGTTTGGAGTTTTGGGCTGGAATTTGGAGGGAACGCAGCAGACATCTCACAGATGTGCCTTTCAGTGGTTTGTTGAAAAAATATTACACAGTGGCAAAGTTACAGTACTCCAAAGTTGATGCTTTTTCCCATAGGATAACATTATGGCGTACGATGCATTGCAGCAATCGTTTGGCGCCCTGCTGCAGAATAACGGTTAGGTCTTTTGGGCTGAAATTTGCAGGGAACACAGCCAACATCCCACATATGTGCCTTTCAGTAGTTTGGTGAAAAAATATTACAGGGAGGCAAAGTTATGGCAGTCTGAACTTCTGTTTTTTTCCCATAGGATAACATTGCGGCGTTCACTGCGTCTTTCAGGGCCTGTATCTCGAAAACGGTGCAAGATACGGACTTTTTGTCAAAAAATCTCTTAGCCCCCTAATGGGGGCTAAGTCCAAAACTAGCCAGGAAAGTGATAATTTATAAGACTTTTAAATTTTTTTTCTGTGTCATACGGTTACTGAGATATAAGCAATTTACTATTCCAAGTCCTCATTTTTGTGTTCCGAGAGTCATTATTTTCCATGCATTCTTTGTACTCACTGTCTTTCTCTATACAGCTTTTGGGTAAACCCAGCCTGTGCACTTACATTACTGTTACCATTACCGTTTCTGCTTGCGGTTCTGTACCCGTTTCACTTACCGTTCACGTTTACGCCACCATGTGCGTTACCCTTTGCGTTTTCATTTGCGGTTGTGTTTGCTTTGTTTTTCACATTTCTGTCTACAGTACTGTTTCTCTTTCTGTTTCGCTTTGCGTCACCATGTGCATTACGATTTGCGTTTGAGGGCACAATGTTACTATGTGACAAGACATCACGTGGCGGGAGGGCCCCATGCTCCTACCGCCGCATTACATTCACTATTTCTCATTATCATTCTCAAAAAGAAGGGAAATTAGAGGCAAAAAACTCTGTTTAATGCATCAGTTAGGGTTGTTCCACAGCGACAAAAGCGAGGAAATTCAATGTTAGGGTTGAAACCCCCTTTGCACCCCTTCAGCCCACCCCCCCAAATGGAATCGGGGTGTGCATTGGGGTCATTGGTCCTAACTGTCAACCCATTCTCCTATTCCTCAGCTTTTTCCACATGTGATTGGGTGACACTTAGGCCGATGACCCCAGTGCGCACCCCGATTCCATTTGGGGGGGTGGGCTGAGGGTGCAAAGGGGGTTTCAACCCTAACATCGAATTTCCTCACTTTTGTCGCTGTGGAACAACCCTAACTGATGCAATAAACAAAGGTTTTTGCCTCTAATATATATATATATATATACACACACACATATTATGGTAGCACGGTAGTACTACCATAGTTAGGGTTCAGGAGACATTTACATGTTAAACCTAAAATTTTGCACCTTAATAACTTTTCAACTGTTCAATGGATTTGCCTGAAATTTGGAATACACGATTAAGAAGCATACATCTTGGGAACTGCCAACTTACGTACTGTTCGGATATACGGCTGTGGAGTTATTAAGCATGATCTGCACATGCATTTACGCTTTTTTGGAATTCTTTGCTCGTCTCTACAGGTCACACAGTTTGCATGACTGGTCTGAAAACTTCATGGATCTTGCATCCAGGGTCCCCGATGTGCATTTTGAAGATTTCTTGAAAAAATATTAAATGGTTCAAAAGTTATTCAAAAAACAATTTCCCATTATAAGTCAATGGGAAAAGTTAAGAAAAAGTTTGACAGTGTCGCAAATGCACTTTTTAGTGTCGCAATTGGCCCTAGTATTATCACAAATCTGCCATTTTGTTTTCCGTTAGTGATCATAAAAATGCTTGCCATTTAAATTTGGGACCCTCTAGCAACACAATTCTTTTTGTGTTTACCTAGTCGGACCCTGAGGATGCTAGGCATGTCTTTATTTTGAGGTTAGATACCCTAGAAATATGTTTTTTCAATTTCTGGAAAAAGTACTGTCACACTCATGAAAGTGTTGCAAATGCTTGCGCAAGCTGTCGCAAATCACGACACTACTTTGCAACACTATGGCCAAAATAACAGGAATTATTTGCCACCCTGCTGCAAATGAACGGTTTGGTCTTTGGGGCAGAAATTTGGAGGGAAGGCAGCCAACATCTCACAGATGTTCCTTTTGGTGGCTTGGTGACAAAATATTTCATGGATGCAAAGTTACAGTACTCTGAAGTTGACACTTTTCCCGTAGACTAACATTGCGGCATACGCTGCATGACAGAAATTCTTTGCCACCCTGCTGCAAAATAACGGTTTGGTCTTTTACACTGAAATTTGGAGGGAAGAAAGCCAACATCCCACAGATGTGCCTTTTGGTGGTTTGATGAAAAAATATTACAGGGCAGCAAAGTTATGGTACTCCAAACTTCTCTTTTTTTCCCTTAGGATAACATTACGGCAGTCGCCGCGCCTTTCAGGGCCCGTATCTCGGAAACGGTTTGAGATATGGACTTTTCATCGCAAAAATGCTTAGCCCCTAACAGGATCTAAGTACAAAACTAGCCAGGAAAGACATAAATCATATTACTTTTAAATTTCTTTTCTACGTTGTGCGGTTCCTGAGATATAAGCAATTTAGTATTCCAACTCCTCATTTTCTGCTCCGAGACCCATTATTATGCATACATTCTTTGTACTCACTGTCTTTCTCTATGCATCTTTTGGGGAAAACCAGCCTGTGTGCTTACATTACTGTTACCGTTACCACTTTTGCTTTTGGTTCCATACCCGTTTCACTTACCGTTTCCATCTACGCCACTATGTGCGTTACCCTTTGTGTTTTCATTTGCGCTTGCATTATTTTTACCATTTGTGTCTACAGTACTGTTCCTCTTTCTGTTTTGCTTTGCGTCACCATGCGCATTACCATTTGCATTTGCGGGCACAATGTTACTATGTGACAAGACATCACGTGGCGGGAGGGTCCCGTGCTCCCACCACCGCATTACATTCACTATTTCTCGTTATTATTCTCAAAAAGAAGGGAAATTAGAGGCAAAAAACTCTGTTTAATGCATCAGTTAGGGTTGTTCCACAGGTGACAAAAGCAAGGAGATTCGATGTTAGGGTTGAAAGCCACCCTTGGACTCCCCCCAACACACACACCCAACCAGCATTGGGGTGTGCATTGGGGTCATTGGTCCTAACTCTCACCTCATTCTCCTACACCTCTGCTTCTTTACACATCTGATGGGGTGACAGTTAAGGCCAATGACCCCAATGTGCACCCCAATGTCAGTTGGGGGGTGTGCTTGGGGTTCCAAGGGGGGCTTTCAACCCTAACACCAAATTTCCTTGCTTTTGTCACTGTGGAAGAACCCTAACTGATGCATTAAACTGAGTTTTTTGCCTCTAATATATATATTATGGTAGCACAGTAGTGCAACCTTAGTTAGGGTTGAGTAGTACTTTTAAGATTAAAGGGTGAAACTTTGCACCTTAATAACCTTGCCACCGTTCAACACGGTTGGGCATGGTAGATTTTGCAATCACCAGTCAGACATACGGCTGTGAGAAATTAAGCGACATCCGAATGTACATTATGCTTTTTAGCGCACTCTTTGCTCACACGCCTACAGCAGGTCACACGGTTTGCGAGACCGGTCCAAAAACTTCAGGGATTGTGCAGCTGGGGTCCTCGATGTGCCTTTCATGAAAAAATATTGAACGGTTCAAAAGTTATTCAAAAAACAAGTTCCTATTATAAGTCAATGGGAAAAGTTAACAAAAAGTTTGAGTGTCGCAAATTTACTTTTTAGTGTCACAAATGGCCCTAGTAGTGTCACAAATCCACCATTTTGTTTTCAGTTACTGATCAGAAAAATGCTTGGCACTTAAAATTGGGACCTTCTAGAGATACAATTAATTCTGTATTCACCTAGTCAGACCCTGAGCATGCTAGTCATGTCTTTATTTTGGGGTTAAACACCCCAGAAATATATTTTTCAAATTTCTGGAAACAGTAATGTAGCAAAGTAGTGTCGCACCTGCGACACTTTCACAAATTTTTGTGAAAGGTGTCGCAAATTGCAAAAGTACTTTTCCAGACTATGGCCAAAATGACAGGAATTCTTTGCCACCCTGCTGCAAAAGAACGGTTTGGTCTTTGGGCAGAAATTTGGAGGGAAAGCAGCCAACATCTCACAGACATGCCTTTTGATGGTTTAGTGACAAAATATTGTACAGATGCCAAGTTACGGTACTCCGAAGTTGGCTTTTTTTCCCATAGACTAACATGGTGGCATACGCCATGCCTTTTGGGTCTCATATCTCAAAAACGGTACTAGATACAGAATTTTCATCACAACAATGCATAGCCCAGGGCTATGCATTCAGCAAAAACATAGCCAGGAAAATCATGAATCATGTGAATTTTTTTTTCTGCGTCATATGGTTACTGAGATATAAGCAATTTAGTATTCCAACAGCTAATTTTCTGCTCTGCGGCACATTATTATGCATACATTCTTTGTACACACTCTGTTTTTCTATGCAGCTGTTGGGCAACACCAGGGTGTGTGCTTCCATTACTGTTAAAGTTATCGATATCACTTGTGTTTCCGTACCCTTTTGCGTTATCATTCCCGTGTACGCCACCATGTGTGTTACCCTTTGCATTCTTGTTTGCATACGCACTTGCGTTCGCATTTCATTTTTCTTTACTTTGCCATTATTTCTGCTGTTAATGTTACCATTTGCACTTCCAAGTGCTGTACTGTGACCGTGCACATCACGGTTTGTGTTTCCATACATGCTTGCATTTACTTTTGCGTTTCTGTTTCCTTTGGCATTATTGTTGCTGTTACCATTACCATTTACATTTAGATTTGCAGTAACATGACCATGCATGTTACAGTTTGTGTTTCTGTACATGCTTGTGTTCCTGTTTCTGTTTCCTTTGGTGTTATTCTTCATGTTAACTTTACCATTTGTGTTTACAATTGCGGTACCGTGCCAGTGCGCATTACGGTTTGTGTTTCCGTGTGCGCTTGTGTTCATGTTTCTGTTTCTGTTTCCACTGGCATTATTGTTGCTGTTACCATTAGCAGTTGCATTTACAGTTGCAGTAATGTGACCATGCACGTTATGGTTTGCATTTCCATATGCACTTCCATTCCCGTTTCTGTTTCCTTTGGCTTTATTCTTCATGTTAACTTTAACATTTGCATTTACAATTGCGGTACCATGCCCATGTGCATTACAGTTTGCATTTACGTGCGCGCTTGTGTTCACATTTCCATTTCTGTTCCCTTTGGCGTTCTTTTTGCTGTAGCACTTAACATTTGCATTTAAAATACCAGTGCCATCACTGTACATGTTACCAGTTGCATTTGTGTACGTGCTTGCATGTCCATTTGCATCACTGTTTGCTTCGGTGTCACTTTGCACTTGTGTTTCTATTAGCATTTGCTTTACCATTTATGTTTGCGTTACCATGTATATATATATATTTTTATATATATATATATATTCATGGCAAAAATCTTCATTTAATGCATCAGTTATGGTTGTTCCACAGTGAGAAAAGTAAGGAAATTCAGTGTTAGGGTTGAAAGCCCCTTGCAACTTCAACCCACTAACTGGCATTGGGGTGTGCGTTGGGGACATCGCCTAACTCTCACCCATCCATATTTAAAGAAGCTGAGTTATAGGAGAATGAGGGTGAAGTTAGGATTGACAACCCCAACACACACCCCGATGCCAGTTGGGGGCGGGCTGGGGGTGCAAGGGGGCTTTCAACCCTAATACCAAATTTCCTCATATTTGTCACTGTGGAACAACCCTAACTTGATGTATTAAACACAGTTTTTTGCCATGAATTTCCCTTCTTTTTGAGAATGAGGACTATAAATAGTGAATGGAATGCAGTGGTGGGAGCGCAGGACCTTCTGGACCCACACTCCCACCACATGATGTCTTGTGACAGAGTAACAGTAACTGCAATGCAAATGCAAGCGCTAATGGTTATGAACATAGTGATGCAAATGTAAATGGTAACACAAACATTAATAGAAATGCAAGCACAAAGTGACACCAAAGCAAACAGTGATGCAAATGGAGATGCAAGCACGTATGGATATGCAACTGGTAATGCACACAGTCATGGTACTGCTATTGTAAATGGAAATGTTAACTGTTACAGCAACAATAATGCCAAAGGGAACAGAAACACAAAGGCAAATGCAAGTGCATATGGAAATGCAAAGCGTAATGTGCATGATCACGGTACTGCAATTGCCAATGCAAATGGTAATGGTAAGAGCAAAAATAACACCAAAGGAAACAGAAATGCAAAGGCAAACACAAGCATGTATGGAAATGCAAACCGTAACATGCACGGTCACGGTACCACAATTGGAAGTGCAAATGGTAATGGTAACAGCAACAGTAACACCAAAGGAAGCAGAAACAGAAATGCAAATGCAAGCGTGTACAGAAATACAAACCGTAACACGCATGGTCACGGTACCGCAATTGGAAACGCAAATGGTGATGGTAACAGTAACAATAATGCCAAAGGAAACATAAACGCAAATGCAAGCACGTATGGAAATGCAATGCATAATGCGCATGGGCACAAGAACGCAATTGTAAATGCAAATGGTAACAGTAAGAACAATGATGACGCAAAACGAAAAGACAAACGCAAATGCAAATGGAAGGGTGGCCACAAATGAAAATTGTAATGTGCACAGTGGTGCAAAGTGAAACACAAACAGAAACAGTACTGTAGACACAAATGGTAAGAGTAAGGCAAACACAAGCACAAACAGAAACACAAAGCATAACTCACACTGTGGCATACACGGGAACGCTAACACAAACGGGTATGGAAACTCAAGTGGAAACACTAACTGCAACAATAACGGAAGCATACACCCTGTTTTTGCCCAACAGCTGCATAGAGAAACACAGTGTGTACAAAAGAATGCATGCATAATAATGGGCCTCGGAGCAGAAAATGAGCTGTTGGAATACTAAATTGCTTAAATCTCAGGAAGCGCGCGAAGTAGAAAAAAAATGTGAATTTCACATGATTCATGAGTTTCCTGGCTAGGTTTTCACTGAATGCATAGCCCTATGGGCTATGCATTTTCATAACAAAAATTCTGTATCTCGCACCATTTCTGAGATATGAGCTTCAAAAGGCGCGGCGGACACCACCATGTTAGTCTATGGGGAAAAAAGTCAACTTCGGAGTACCATACCTTTGTATACATGTGATATTTTGTCACCAAACCACAAAGAGGCACATCTGTGAGATATTGGCTGCCTTCCCTCCAAATTTCAGCCCAAAAGACCAAACCGTTCTTTTGCAGCAGGGTGGCAAAGAATTCCTATCATTTTGGCCAAAGCCTAGAAAAGTAGTGTCGTGATTTGCGAAAGCTTTCGCAAAATTTGTGAAAGTGTCACAGGTGCGACACTACTTTGCGACACTACTTTTCCCAGAAATTTGAAAAACATATTTCTGGGGTGCTTAACCCTAAAATAAAGACATGGCTAGCATCCTCAGGGCTTGAATAGGTAAACACAAAAAGAATTGTGTCCCTAGATGGTCCCAATTATAAATGCCAAGCATTTCTGTGATCAGTAACTGAAAACAAAATGGCAGATTTGCAACACTTCTAGGGCCATTTGCGACACTAAAAACTGCATTTGTGAAAGTGTCAAACTTTTTGTTAACTTTTCCCATTGACTTATAATAGGAAACTGATTTTTGAATAACTTTTGAACCATTTAATATTTTTTCAAGAAATCTTCAAAATGTACATTGGGGACTGCAGCCGCATGTTCCCTGAAGTTTTTGGACCAGTCGTACAAACCGTGCAACCTGTAGGTGTGAGCAAAGAATGCACAAAATGACATAATTGTGTGCATGGATGTTGCTTAATAACTCTGCAGCCGTATATCCGACCAATACAAAAGTTGGCAGATCCCAAAATCTATCATTATGCTCCATGCCTGCCAAAGTTCAGGCAAATCAGTTGAACGGTGGCAAAGTTATTAAGGTGCAAAGTTTCACCATTTAACCTTAAAAGGGCTACTGAACCCTAACTATGGTAGCACTACCATGTTACAATAATAATATATATATATATATATATATATATACATAGTCTATGCAAAAACTGTGTTAATGCATCATTTAGAGTTACAACACAAAAAGTCAGGAAATGAAAAATCTTTAGGATTGCCCTTCCCCCAGACTCACCCGTCATCCCAAGATTGACAGCTGACGGGGTGTATCATTGGGGTTCTGAGGCCTAAATGTCACCCCATTCCATCTGACATTACATTCACAACCACAGTAAATAAGAATGGGTTGACAGTTAGGCCTCATAACCCCAATGACACACCCCGTCAGCTGTCAATCTTAGCATCATTCACTAAAAATACCACCAACAGCTTAATCTGGTTTAAGGTCAGTTGGCATTCATCTGTATCTCCCTCCCCTGGGTCATGCCTGAAAATAGGCAGGATTTGTCTAGTACACTTACCCGATCAACAAAAACTAAATAAATAATAAATAAATAAATGATAGACATATCCTGGAAGGAGGGGCAACCCTAAAGATTTTTCATTTCCTGACTTTTTTGTGTTTTATCCCTAAATGATGCATTAACAGTTTTCTTGCATAGATTTTCCTTACTTTTTGTGAAAGAACAAAAATCTAAGAACTTGCTCAAGTTAGTGGAAGCACGGGCCCTTTGGGCCCTGAGCTCCCACCAACCTACGGAACTTTGTGGGAGCATTGGCCATTCAGGACCTGAGCTCCTACCAACCTGTAGAAGGTGTTGGGAGCATGGGCCCTTCAGGCCCTGTGCTCCTACCACCTTGTAAACACCTGTGTACCATCAACACCCCCCAAATTTCAATGTAAAACACCAAATCGTGTCCGAGCTATAACATGTTAAAGTTTGAGATTTTCAGTTGTCAGAGATGCAGAATTCCACACCTGTTAATGTTTTACAGGCACAACGACTGAAAACTACATCCACGACATTAAGGTTATGTACCCTATCAATTTCAAGCCACCAGCACAATGCAAAACACTGTCCGTAATACATAAATTGTATCATGCAATATCTCCACAAAAATAAATTTATCTGACATGTAAACATTGTAATTCACATCTACAGGACATGCTGAGAACACCCTCCAAATTTCAATGCAAAAGATCAAACCATGTCCAAGGTATAACTTGTTAAAGCTTGATATTTTCATTCATCAGAGTTGCAGAATTACGCACCTGTTAACATTTGACAGGCACAACGACTGAAACTACATCCATGACACTAAGACTAGATACCCTATTAAAGAGGACAGGAAATCATTTCTAATTGACAGTTGTTTATAAAGTTCTTAGTCTCAGAAATTATATGCATTCCTCTAAATTGCCATATTTAACTGTACCTGAATAAAAAAGTGATGTGAAAAACTGTATTTTGCATTGTTTTCTTTTTATGGGCAGCATTCTGTAACAGTTCTCATTGTGGAACCAATAATTTGGAGTTTTCACTATGTCACAGTTTGTGCACAGAACTCTAAACATAGTTTTGATAGGACAATAGCTGCTAATTAGCATTCTGTACACAAACCATGACATAGTAAAAACTCCAAGTTTCTGGTTCCTTGAAAAGAACTGTAACAGAATGCTGCCCATAAAAACAAAACAAAGCAAAATACAGTTTTTCACATCACTTTTTATTCAGGTACAGTTAAATATGGATAATTTAGAAAAATGCATATCATTTCTAAGAATAAGAACTTTATAAACAACTGTCAATTAGAAATGATTTCCTGTCCCTTTAATTTCAAGCCACCAACCCAATGCAAAGCACTGTCCGTAACACATAATTTGCATCATGCAATATCTCCACAAAAAATGTTTTCCTGACATGTAAACACCATCATTCACAGCTACAGGACATGCTGAGAACACCCTTCAAATTTCAAATAAAAAGACTATACCATTTCCGAGATATTTAAACTTAAAGATTGGTGAAATTGCCCTATGTAATGCATTATAAAATCTGGCCATCTTGTCCCTCCCTCACGATCAAAGATGGTGATCAAAGAATCTCACAATCAAAGAATTTGCAGGATCGTGATCAAAGAATTTGCAGGCCCATGATCAAAGAATAAAAAAATACTGTAACTCTAGTTTTTGGCAGAATTACATGGAACCACCACCATGTCTCAATAGAACGAAGCTCCCTGAGCAAAACTCATCCCTTATTTGTGTTTCTAGGCTACCCCTGAGCTGAGAAATTTTCATTTTTCAAAAAGCCATCTCATCCCTTGCTTGCGATGCAGGATCGTGATCAAAGAAACTCACAAATCAAAGAAATTGCAGGCTCGCGATCAAAGAATAAAACAAGGTGAAACTCAAATTTTAGGTAGTTATATAAAACCACCACCATGCCTCGGTAGAATGAAGCCCCTGAGCAAAACCCACCCTCAGTTGTGTTCCTAGGCCACCCCGAGCTGAGACATTTGCATTTTTCAAAGGGCCATCTCGTCCCTCACTCACAATGCAACATCATGATCAAAGAATCTCGTGATCAAAGAATCTTAAGGCTTGTGATCAAGGAAATTGCACGCTCATGATCAATGAATAAAAAATGGTGAAATGCAAGTTTTTGGATGATTTAGATGAAACCATTACCATACCTTGATAGAATAGAGCCCCCTGATCAAAACCCACCCTCATTTGTTTTCCTAGCCCACCCCTGAGCTGAGTAAATTTGCATTTTTCAAAGAGCCATCTCATGCCTTGCTTGAGATGCGGGATCACGATCAAAGAATTTGTAGGCTCGTGATCAAAGAAATTTCAGGCTCGTGATCAAAGAATAAAACATGGTGAAATTCAAGTTTTAGGTAGAATTAAATAAAACCACCACCACCATGCCTTGGTAGAATGAAGCTTCCTGAGCAAAACCCATCCTCATTTGTGTTCCTAGGCCACCCTTGAGCTGAGAAATTTACATTTTTCAAAAGGCCATCTTGTCTCTCGCTCGTGATGCAGGATTGTGATCAAAGAATCTTGCGATCAAAGAATTTGCAGGCTTGCGATCAAAGAAATTGCAGGCTGGTGATCAAAGAATAAAAAATGGTGAAACTCGAGTTTTAGGTAGAATTAAATAAAACCACCACCATGCCTTGATAGAACGAAGCCCCCTGAGCAAAACCCACCCTCATTTGTGTTCCTAGGCCATCCCTGAGCTGAGAAATTTGCATTTTTCAAAGGGCCATCTCATTCCTCACTCGCGATGAAAGATCACGATCAAAGAATCTCGCGATCAAAGAATTTGTAGGCTCATGATCAAATAAATTGCATGCTCGTGATCAAAGAATAAAAAATGGTGAAATGTGAGTTTTTGGATGATAGATGAAACCACTACCATGCCTCAATAGAACGGAGCCCTCTGATCGAAACCCACTCTCATTTGTATTCCTAGCCCACCTCTGAGCTGAGTAAATTGTATTTTTACCTCACAATGCAAGATCGTGATCAAAGAATCTCGCGATCGAAGAATTAGTAGGCTCACGATCAAAGATCGTTAGCAAGTCATGATCAAAGGATTTAAAAGCTTATGACCATTTTACAACAAACCAAAGACATGGCTTGATAGATCAGAGATCCCTGAGTAAAACCTATGTAAGTTTTACTTCAGGAGTGACCCCAGAGCCGAGATATTTGATTTTTTCCGATTGGAATTGAAAAACAAGATGGAGGACCTCGCAATCAAAGAATTCTCAGGGACAAAGATTCTTGAACCACGAGGCTGCAAATTCTTTGACCACCAGGTGGGTCCAGATGGCCAGAACCCCATTCTTTGTTCGCAAAACAACCATATAAATTTTTCCATTGACTTATAATGGGAACTTAAAAGTGCTATAACATTTGAATGCCTCAATTTTTTTCCACCAAACGAAAAGCAGCATGTTCAGCCAGCCAAGCTCTTTCAGATAAGCCATCTTGCAGAGAGGCATACCACACTACAGCTGCACAGGGCCACAGAAAAAAATCCCCAAACCTGCCTCAAAAACAGGATAATTTTGCTTTTTTCAGCGTTTCTGTGTTCAAAGACCATAAGTCCAACTAAAACTAAATTTGGCAGATCAAGAGATCTACTATACCCCACCATGCATACCAAATGTCAGGCACATCTGTTGAATGGGTCCAAAGTTATTAACGAGCAAAATTTTGAATTTAACATAGAAGTGTCTTCATAACCCAAAATATAGTGGCACGACTGCACCACTGTAAAATATATATATATAAATAAATTCTTTGCAAAAAAAACATCATTAATGCAACTGTTAGGGTTAAAAATAAAATGACAAAAGTAGGCAAATGTGGGGCCTGGTTTTAGAAGATGGATGCAAGGCTTGCAGCAAGGGAGGCAGTATAGCACAGTGGTTTAAAGCTCTGAGCTACAAACCTGGAGACCTGGGTTTGAATCCCAGAGCCCCCACTTGCATGCTGTGTGCCCCTGAGCAAGTCACTTAACTTCCTTGTGCTTCCAGGTTGCACCTGTTGGCAAGCTTTTAGCTTAGTGTGTCTCCTGGTTAAAAATAAATAAATAAAATAAGCCCCACATCCACTGCAACTGCACCAAAGCCCTTGGACACAACACAGTCCAATTTTAGAAGAGCTGGCACAGTTGTGGCAATTTTCCCACTTTACAGCAGCATGCACCAAAGGTTTGGCACAAGCCCCATGAAATGGATACTCCCACAGATGCAACGTTAGACCATGGGGGAGCTGGCATAACTTTGCTACATCAGGGATTTGTGTTGGCCAGCTTTCCATAATCATAAATTCCCCCGTTTGATACAAGTTGACACTTGCATCAAACACCCTGTGCAAGTCCCCTACAGTGATCACAGCCCCTTTTAAAATTGAGCATGTGGTGTTAGGGTTCCCAACTCTAGCATCCCAGCCCCATCCTGCAAGCAGCAAAAGGAAAAACAATTATGGTTTCACCTCTTTTGAGTTTTTGCAAAGGATTAATGAAGTACTCCTTGGGGTTCTCACTCTTAACTCTTATCCCATTCCATCAATAAAGAAGCTGAGATGTTTGCCTGCCAGTGGTATGGAGGGCTGAGGCACTGGTGTCTTACTGTCTGCCATACCTGTGACCTGTGCTTGGTGGCTAGCATGATTTACTGGGGGCTGGCCAGGGAGAGAGAGAATCTAGCATCTGGAGGAATGCTCTCCTCTTCTGAGGAAGGTGGATGGACATTCCCACCAAATGAATGCCACTGGGTGGTGGCACAAGGGCAGTGTGGGTCCGAGGGTGCTATAGATGGGAGGGCACTGCGGGACTCCACACCCCAGCAATGTGGAAGGGAGAAAATGGAAATGGGGTTGCTGGCAGGCTCCATAATGCCCTGACTCCTCTCCTGACTCATGGTTCCATCAAGGAATCTGGATTATTCATTGGGGGAAGGATGCTCTGCCACAGGAGGAAAGGGACTTGCCTGGATCTGAGCTGGAGTCAAGGGAGCCAAGCTCATGGGCGTAAATGCACCTCTTACAGAAAGAGCCACAGCTGTGCATGCCAGCTGCCCTGTGGGAGAAAAAGGAATATGGAGGAAAAAAAAGAGGCAGACTATATGAGAAAGGGGTGAATGTTAGGGTTGACAACACCAAGGTACACGCCAGGCCAGATTTTTGAAGACTCAGGAGAGGGGGAAACTGTAATGGTTTTTCCTTTTGCTGTCTTCGGTTTCAGGGTAGGGTATTAGGGTTTGGAATCCTAATACACATTTCCCTGCTTTTATCACTTAAATCTGAACCCTAAATGGTGCATTAACAAAGTTTTTTGCAAAGAAATTCTTCATTTTTTTGAGACAAAAAATTAGTTATGTTGCCGTATTGGTACTTGTGACAAAAGATCCATAAAAAAAGAAATGATTTGATACCTTTTATTGGACCAGCATAGATGTTACAAAAGAAAATAGGTGCTTGAGCTATCAAATTACATAGAATCCTTCATTTTTCATTTTCTGATGAAGGATTCTATGTAATCCAAAAGCTCAAGCACCTGTTTTCCTTTGTAACATCTTTGTTGGTCCAATAAAATGTATCACATCTTTATGAAGTGATTCATAAAATGAGTTGTAAAGAGAGGAGATGGCATGGGACAAGAATGTTCTGGGAACCAAACTGAGTATTTTGTGACCATAAACATTAGACCATGGGACCTGACCAAAATAACCAATCAACAAATGGGTAAGTTGAAAATATTTAAACAATGCTTGGTAGAGATTTGGATTTTTTGTTGAATCTCTTGAAACTTCAGTATAATATCATTCCTAAGAAGGTGTTCCACTGTATTGACCTCTGGGTACAGCCAAAATGCAGGATTGAGAGGTTGTCCCCAAATCTTTAAATTTGGATTCCCTAGTAAAGGTTGCAAAATATCCTCCTTAAGGTCAATGTAAAGGAGAGTACACAATTGCTTGTGAGTTCAAATTGATGTGGCTACTGGTGTGTCATGTAATAGCTGAGGAAGGCTACCACAGGAAAAATGTAAAAGTGCTGCAATAGTAACCTTAAAATGGTCACAATAAAACCTTTCTATATTCAACCATTGAGGTACATAATCAGACACTGAATCTTCTATGGGGTTCCTATACCATTGAAGGTAACGGGTATGTGTATAGCCAGGTAATATAAATAAAAATTAGTAATATGAAGGCCCCCCCAGGCTACCTTAGATGCTACTAATTTGATAAAGGCCTTCCTGGATAGTTTTCTCTGCCAAAGAAAGGTAGATACAATTCTATGCAAACTAGTGAACCAAGACTGAGGGAGAGCCTGGTTTTGCATACTAAGGAGATATAAAATCCTATGTAGGGCATTCATCTTTAAAATATTAACCCACCCCCAAAAAGAAATAAGGAGAAGGGCCAAGTGGTTCAAGTCATGTTTAATCTGATCATGTTACACGTCTAAGTTATAGTGTTTCATTTTAGTAGGGGAAATGCTAATACATATACCTAAGTACTTAAGCTTGTCCGTCACCCATACCAATCCTAAATGTTCCATACCTGCTTTATTGATTCAGGCATTCAGTAGCATAACTTCTGTCTTATCTAGGTTCAGTTAATAAATAGTGCACCAAATTTCTCAATTATCTCCAGGGTAGTGGCCAGGGATGAACTAGGTTGGATTATATGTGAAAAAATATAATCTGAATAGACTGACAATTTATACTGTTGTGGTTCCACAGAAACACCTTTAATCTGTGGTACACTATTAATGTTCCTGATCAGAGGCTCCAAAAAAAGATTGAAAAGAAAAGGGGATAAAGGGCATCCCTGCCTAGTGCCCCGCCTAAGATGCATTGGTTCAGATCGGACTCCATTTCACAAAACTTGGGTGGAAGAGTTGAAGTAAACACCTTAACCCGTTATATCAGTTCAGTCAGGATATGATACATAGGGAGGATCTTAAACAGAAAATCCCAGGAAACCCAATCAAAAGATTTCTCCACATCCAGGGAGACCAAGGCCACTGGGTTGGGAAACTCTCTCAATGCAGAAACCAGATACATGAACTCCCTAAGGTGATCTGCAGTAAGACTTCCAGGCACAAACCCTACTTGTTTCCTACTGACTAAAATGCCCCACACCTTATTTAGGCGAGTGGCCAATATTTTAGAGAACATCTTATAATCTAGATTAATTAAAGATATAGGTCTATAACTGCTGACCTTTGAAGGATCCTTTCTGGGCTTTAACAAATCCACAATAAGGGCTTCAGTTAGAGACACATCTGAAGTGCCATGCGCATAAATATAATTAAAAGTATTCAATAAAACGGGAGCTAAGAGATTTCTAAATTTCTTGTAAAAAGTCAAACAATGTGCAGTCACTGACATCTCTACTGTAGGTCTTAGGTACATATGATGGACACAGTACATTTGATGCTAACATGCAGCAGGATGCCAGTGAGTTTATGATGGCCATCATAAACAGCTTGGATGAAGAGGGGATTCCAATGCGTCAGTATTTCACTGTGCCATATGTTACCAGATACTGTATATATGTGTGTCATGTGGTCATTCAGAGCAAGAAACCACTGAAGACATGCTTTGGGTTTCTCTGTTTGTGCCTCAGACTCAAAGTGTCATGTTCCGGCAGCTGTTTACCAATGCTGAAAGTGGTCACTTGTGTGTAAGGTGTGGAGGTACATGTACTCAGTCCATATGGCTCAGGACTTCATCTCAATATCTTATGCTTGTATTGCATATATTTGACTCTAATGGACTCAGAGTTGACACACATATCACAGATTTCACAGCTGGTAGAATTGTATTTAACCAAACAGTGTTTGACACTCAGGCTGTGATCTACCACTATGGCCAGTCTGTACATTCTGGACATTACACTTGTTTGTTGATGTACAGAACTGGCTGGGTTGAATGCAATGACTCAACAAGCACTTTCAAACAGAGACTACAGAGACTGTGACACTTAAAAAATGCATACATGCTGATATTGAAGAATTACTATAATCTTCATGCGTCAGAGGAATAGTCACACAACATGTGACATACCTTGCTGTCCATTTTATTACAGAGTGAGTTCTGGTAGAGAAACATTTTTTTCATGCAAATCTGCATTCAGGATTACACTGTTAACATATCACATGGTTTACATGCATGTGTTTACTCAATCTGACTTATACCTGAAAGATTGTTGCATTGATCAGTGACACAGTGAAAATATTTGCAGTGGTCTTTAATCGGTGCCAACTGTCTTCACAGTCACTAGAGAAACCACACTTACATGTCTAAGGAAGACTTTGAAATGTCAAAAGAGATATTCTTATCTGGTTGTCCTCTTCTGTCATTGTCTGTTCTTATGAGTATGTCGTATGCAGCCATAACAAGTACTAGTTGACACACTTGCCAACTATGTGCCTCTACTAAGGCACAATACTTGTCCATGTGCATAAACAAAATTGTGTAACACATGTCTTTTTAAAGAGTTGTCTGCATTATGACATTATTTGGATCTTTTATGAGTAAAAGATATCCTGGTGTTTGTGGCACTTCTGAGTTAGCACAATTGAACACCATTTTTTTTACATGATCTACTGACCTGTACTTAAGAGTACAATACTCTGAAATACACATCACTCTGTGACATGTTGAGTATCATCAGGTGTGGCTTGTGTTTTTTTTTTTGTCTGTTTGCGTCTTCACTGAATACCACCATATTGTGCCGCAACAGTGTAGCACTATACCTGCTTTCTTGCAGCACATCTGTGTTGTACATATGTATATATGATTACTAATGCATTATTTGATAATAGTACTGTTAGGATTTAAGTAGTTGCATAAATTGCTATTTAACTGAATTGATTAAACAATGTTTCATATTTCACTTTTTCACAGTATTTGATTCACAAGTATTTAAAGGTATTGTTAATATATGTATTAATATAACAAATATTTAGTAGAACTTCTCTAGTTTGTAGTAATTTCATATAGGCATCATTAATAGTAAAGTAGAGTGTTGTGGTAGATATTTGTTTATTATCAAGAGGTGACATTTTCTGAATAACAGATTATTTAATGTAATATTCATAGCATTCTGTGAAATAATTAGTTTTTAGTAACTAGAAGTTTTTAGTGACGTAGATACTTCATTAGTTCATTATTAATGTTGATTATAGCTTTGATCATTTTCACTGATGTATATAGTACCTGTTATCATAGGCCATTTGATTTTGGTTTGTGTAATAAGTTAATTAAATATATGTATAGAATAGTACACTATTGTAAATCAGACACTTTCACTGATAACAACTGATTTTTTATGTTCCTGATAATATTTCTTGATTGCCTGTATTGAGGGGTTGGGTGGGAATTTTCCAAATGCACCCATATATCTATATGTCTTTACATGTATATGTATGTGTTTATATATGCATATGTCTACACATAAATATATTACAATTAAATGTTTTAAAATAGCTTTGAGAGGTATTTTTTAGAAAGCATTATGTGTTTGTGCTGCTATTATTTAAACAGTTGGCATCTGTTTTTTTGCCCACCCCAGGAACATTCTCACTATCAGTCACACAATAACAATAACATCATTACTGTTTGATGCATGTAAGCAGTGTACAGAGAGTACTGGGGTAGCTGTGTTCATATGTTGTGTGCTACTGTCACATCTTACTCATGAAGTACATGTTATACTGTTTTACATGTATTTTAAACTTTGGTGTGATACTTTTTTACGATTGTTTTGTGAGACTGATTTTGTCTACCAATTGGAATTTCAATTTGGCCTTTTTTATCAACTTTTAATTGGGCAATAAATCTTTTTTAAACTTTATATACCTGTGTTGTGTCTTTTATTATATATTAAGTTACAGTGCTAATATGTATATTGGTGTTGGTATATTGCTGCATAGAAACAAAGTGCAAGATGTTCATCTGTGCAGATTTTCTACTTAGCACAGTACATGTGCTATTGATCAATGTGACACACATATTTATCTGCTATTCTATTAATTTATCAGTTCATTTTCATGTGAAAGGTGTAGCACATGAACTATTGCTGCATGAATAGTATAAGACAAGTACATATTCTGACAAAGCTATCTATGTCTTGGCTAGTCTGTGGTGCAAAAAGCGAGGCACATTCTCAACAACATATACAATATAGTATGACATAATGATTTCTCAAAAAAGATGGGAAAGTCATGGCAAAAAAACTCAGTTTAATGCATCAGTTAGGGTTGTTCTAAAATGGCAAAAGTGAGGAAATTTGGTGTTAGGGTTGAAAACCGTAACTCCGTATCCCCACCCCAACCTCCCAGCTCCACACAAACACACGCACACACACACATATATGCAAGTAGGGGGCAGGACCAAGGCAACACGACCAATCAAAGACAACCAGCAGCAGGTGACTGTGGTCGTGTTGCCTTGGTTCTGCCCCTTACTCTGAGTGTGTGTGTGTTTGGAGCTGGGGGGGGTGGGGTGGAATGCGGAGTTAGGGTTTCAACCCTAACACTGATCTTCACTTTTGTCATCAGGAACACCCTAATTGTGCTGAACAGAGTTTTTTTGCCATAAATATACATATACAGACACATATATTCATGGCAAAAAACCTTTGTTAATGCATCAGTTAGGGTTCATAGCACAGTGACAAAAGCATGGGAATGTGGTGTTAAGGTTACCAACCTACCACCTGCCCACCCTCCACACGCCAACAGGTCCCTTATTGTCCCCGCCATTACCCTCCCCTGTTCCAACCCTTACACTGAGTACCCACTACCTGTTACCCCCCTGCCCTATACTTACCACTGGAGACCGTCCACTATCAGCTTTTGTGGACTGGGATACATTTGCACTCTTCAAAGCTGAACCACAAACTGAGAAATGAAGGTAAGTGCACAATAATGTATTTCAATGGTGTTTTCAACTTACGTTAATATCTTAGACATTTGTTGGTATTTTTTCACCAAATTTTCAACATGGGCTTTTTGGGACCCCATCTCATGAACACTGTGACTGTAGTTCCATTACTTGGGCCTGGAAGATGATTTAGTGGTCCCTCACATGGAGATAGTTACCTAGGCCCATCCCATCTGTCCATTGCTCTGTAAGAAGCAAGAGAAGGCTACATGCTGTGGTAGTTGTGGAGGAGCTCCTAAGAGCAGGACCTGCTATATGCTTATATTTTATTTTGTGCAGGTATGCTACCATTCACTGACTAGAGGTTCTTACCTGTCTTTCTTGTGCCTTCTCTGTCTTGGCATGTGCCCTCAGGTTGTACTTTATCCCCCCGCAGGAGGAGCGCCATGGTGGAGGCAGGATTGTCAGTGGATAAGGGAACCCTTTGGAAAGACCTTAAACCTAGGGAGTCACCGCTGGAAATGGCAGATGTAGAAGTGATGAATTGAGATCTGTGAAGCTTTGTGAGGATTCATGGAAGACTTCAAGCTGTGGAACTGAGCTTCTGTGATTTACTGGGTGGCAAACTTGTCAGGCCTTGCAGGGGCCTGGTGCTATAGTTCCCCAATGAGAGTCTGATCATCTGGTTTCCTGCTAGCTCATATCTGTTGCCATGAGGAGAATTGCCCAGTAGAACAGAGAAGCTGATTGAGCAGTGCAAAGTAGGGTAAAGCAAGATTCTTTACTCTATACTCTAAACTGAACCAAGAATTTAGAATTTGTACTGATGCAGACATAGCCATTAATGCTTTAATTGTTTTAAAAGCCCTTGTTTTTATCAAATTAACTGAAATTAACTGAAATGGCAACTGGGCAAATAGTGTAGTCCTTCTTTTTATAAACTACAAAATGTGCTGTAGAGGTTCTTTAATAGGTTTTACAGTGTGTTAGAATGTATTAGAGTGTATTAGTGCAAATTTTCCCTTTTTACCATTATAATGATCTTAAGTGCTGTTGGGACATACATTTGGTTCTTTCCTTTTCTTAAATTTGAGTCTAGTAATGTGTTAGGATTGCAGTTTTATGTTTAGTATAAGTTGTTGTTTTTAGGTTTTGCATATAAGTTTGATTATTTTTTTTGTTACTTTCTTTTATTGTGACTTTTTGGTTTTTTGTGCTGTTGATCTGGCTAGGCTTCTGATTGGATGATCGACCCACATGACTAAAGCTGATAAAATGCAAGCACAGTACTCAGAAAGCTAGATGAGTGCATTTGATACCTCGTTATTGCAGGGATAGCATTGTATTGTTTGTTCTCTCAGGCTGACGAAATCTATGCCAGAGTATTTTTCATCTGTTTTTTCTTTGGTTCTATCATTAGAGTGTGGGCTCTGTTTGATTTACTGAGTGACAGAGCCCTTGCACCCTCAAGCAACTAAGTTTTTAAACCAGTGAGAGAAAAGTGGAGCATTTTTTTCTGCCGTTAGCAGCTGTTGGGGAGGTGGAGAAGCTTCTCTCTGAATTGGTGGACTAGCGGACTAATTATAAGTCTCTTTACAATCAGAATGGTGATGTAAGTTATGTTTCTCTGATAAAAAGGAATATATACATATATATATGTATATATTATATATATATATATATATATATATATATATATATATATGTATATAACTAAGTGATCCAAGGGTTTAAAAGCTTTCATGGTAGAAGTGTGTGGGTATTTGTTTTTTTGTTTATAATTTTAAAGCTTAAGAAGAAGTGATATTAACATCCTACTATTTTAATGAGTAGGGGTTTTGTTATAACTAATGTTAGCTTAGGTTTTCATATGTTTTATAAATGCCAGAGGTGTTAGAATTATTAAATCTAACTTGTATTGTGGATTGGACTAAAACCCATTTTGTGCTTCCCCGTTCATTTTAGTGTAATTTGGTGCGTGGGTGCCTTGGTGGTTGGAATATGGACACCTAAAAGGGTAGCCACCAATATGAAAGAATAGAGAATCTTCTGCTGTGAACTATCTCTCATACTAAGGTGTATGGACTCCAACATTGTGGAATTTTGGTAACCTCTAACAGTGTTTTTTCTTCATGTCAGATTCCAGAATTAAGAACCTAGAACTGGTGAAAAGACTGGGTTATAGTGTTATGGTTATTCATTTTTTGGGTCTCTTTGCATGATTTTGTACATCTGTCCTATTTTTTGGTATAGGAATAGTGAGAGTCCCTGTTAAGTATTGCTAGCTATCACATGTGAAAATGTGATCTCTCTTTATGGGTGGTAAAATATCGTTATGAATACCATATTTCAGGTACACTATTGTCTACTGCTTTCTGTTCTGATATAGAATTCAGTGGGATTTAATTGTTCTGTTTTACATCTGGTGAATACATAAATGACTAATGTAGTTCCTTCTAAAAAGATGAAAACATATACCTGTAAGGCTATAAAAAATGCCAAAAAGGAGAAGAGGATATTCAGTGGAGTGTTGTGACTGGGAAAATAACACAATATCTGTATCCTAATTTGAAAAAGAAAATTATAAACAATTTTAACCCCAGGGTGACATCCTCTCAAGTGGAAAAAAAATTGGCAAAGATAACAAACTATACACAATTTATCCATTGTTAGAGAGAATTAGAAAGTTAGAAGGAAATGGTTGGGTCAATCCCATTGAGATACAACCCAGAAACTTAATTGACATGACAGGCCCTGAGTTGCATATTTCTGACTTAAACTCACCAAATCAAACAAATGGGAGGTTGTTTGATGGAGGTAACTTGTTATCACCTCCCAGTACAGTGAACAACATGGATATGGTTTCTGGAACACCTGGAAGGAATGATGAGACTGAAACACAGTCAGAAAGAGGCTGCACTGCCTCAGTCATTTGTGAAACTGATAGTACTGTGGTAAACCATGGCAAACATTCTCCAATTCTGAAGGAAAAAGGTGGGAGCTCAAAAAAAGGTGACCAACAGTTTAGTCAACTGAAGAGAGTATCTGGTTCTTTATTAGGAACAATTTGACTCCTTTTTAATCCCATATATAAAAAATAAAGGACATCATTTACCATCAAATGAAGATAATAATGGTGGTTACTCAGGGCATAGGGCTAATCTAAGTAGAGGGAATGGTAATTTAAGTCCCAGTAAGCATGACACATCTTTTATTGATAACCCTTTATTAATAAAAATAAATGTGTTAAAGAAAGAGATCATGTTTGGAAACACACAGTTGCTGGAGATGATTACTCTTATTTGGGCTTTTATTGAATATTTTGTGGATAGAACCAGTTCAAGGGTGGAAAGTATTGAAAAGAAGGGTAGTATCAACATTGAGATAGAACACAGGACAGAGTTTGAAAAAGGCTTGAGAAAACAAAAGCATAGAAAAGAAAAAGTAAGAACTAGTAGGTAGAAAAGAAATGGAGGCCAGTTGGATGGTAGTAATATGCTTAGGAAAAGTACAAAAAAGAACAAAAAAGAGAAGAAAAACAGGTAAAATAACAAAAAACAATTAAGTCAATGACAGAAGACATTGCCAATAAGGGGGTTAAAGAAATAGATTTATTAATTAAAGAGCTTAATCATAGAAAAGCAGCACTCCAGAGTGGGGAAGAGAAAGGTAGTAAGGAGCAGTTAAGGAAGGACAAAGTTAATACCCAAGGTAAGGAAAGCAAAAACAAAAACGTAACAGAGGAAGTAAGGGTAATGGCTAAGAAAAAATCTGAAAAGCCACCAACAAACCAAAAAGTAAAGTAAGATTTGAGGAAGTAAGGGGTAAAAATGTGAAGGCCAAATCATCTGCGCTTCATGAGCTGGAAGAAGTGGAAAAAGATACATTAATTACAGCTGGTGAACTTTTACCTTCTTTATATTTAAGAGATGTTCCAAAACCAAAAATGAAAGCCCCTATACAGTGAAGTTAACAGCTTATAATCATTTTGAAGGGATATTGAGAAATAAAGTCAATTGACAATGTATCAGAATGGTTTATAGATACCAAGTTAATCCATACAAAGATGGCTGTGTGTAATTGTAAGAAACACTGAAAAATGAAAATTTATTTTGAATGAAAAAGACAGTTTTGCAGAACTGGGGATATCACAAGATGTGACTATTAGAACAACATTGGAAGGTACAAAAAATATAAGGGAGGGACAATCAGAGAAAAATCCAAGAGAGAGGAGTGAACATAATCCAGTTAAACAACCAAGAATTACAGCATTTTCAAAGCCAATGAGACAGTACATGTGTTAGAGGGGGAAGAACCTGACTGTACCACTAGAAGAGGTAGGAAACAGTTGGGTTAGAGAATAAACACTATGGCGATCTTAGACTCAGATGTCTCTTCAGAACTAGAAGTAGATGATACCACAACAGAAAGTGAAGAAGAGGAAGAGAACTTTAGTGTAATGAGTATGGGGATGGAAGTATGGAAAACCAGGAATCATTAATCTGACTGAAGGATCATAAGAAGCAGATAGAAATAGTCTCATGGAATTTTGCAGGCCTTACAGATAAATTGGAGGATACATTGTGTTTAGAATGGTTATTGAGTTTTGCAATTTTATTTCTCCAGGAAACCTGGATTGGGAAAATGAATGAAGTGTGGCTAAAAGGGTATAGGGTAAGGGTAACCTGAGCATACAAGAACTCTAAGTTTGGTAGGTGTAAAGGTGGTTTGGCTATTTGCCTTGATGCTGCACTCAATTGCACAAGCCCAGAAGTGGGAATTTATAATTAATTTTATATGTACATCATTATATTAGGGAAGGAACAAAGTTTGGCATTATTTAATGAGTATATCCCATCAACCATCAAGAGGAGGGAATTTTTGAAATATTAGGGGAAAATAGGGCTTGATATAGAATCATTGAAGGCAAGATTCCCGGGAATTAGTATATTTATAGCTGGCAATTTTACTGTACGCATTGGAGTTGGGTTGGAAGACTTCTCCCCAGATTGGTGGATTGATGATCAGCTGACTATTCCTACTCAACAGTCAAAAGATAAGATAATAAATCAAAATGGCAAGGTGTTGTTACAGTTTTTAAATAAATACAGCCTAAGAATTTTGAGTGGAAGGACAAGAGGGGACTGGATGGGGAAAGTAACCTTTCCCACAACTAAGGGGGCAGTATACTAGATTTCTGTATAGCGGAAGCCATAGACTATCCAAAGGTGAATTACTTAAATATCTTAAAATTATGTTATAGTGTTCACTTTCCTGTGAACTCTTCACTAAATTTATCTTTTAAACAAACACGTAAAAATTATAAACAATAACAGGATGCAAACCAAAATGTGTGTATTAAATATGGAAAAAAAACTCAGCATGGAATGAATACACAAAGAGAATAACAGAGGAGATTATACATAATTATGATTATAAAGAAGTAGTGGATATGGTAGATTGGACATCTAGAACACTTAGCAATGAGAAGACTGTGCTAAAAATAAAACAATACGAGGCACATATGCGTGAAATAGAAGATGCTTTGAGCTCAAGAGAAAGAGGGGTAGTAAAGTCACACATTGGTGTAAGCAAACCATGGTTCGATAAAGAATGTGAACAAGTAAGAAAGGATATAAAGATATTAGGAAAGCTAAGGTTAAAAAACACATCCCCGGTAGTTTTAAAGGCATTTAGAAATTTAAAATGCGAATACAGAAATATGTTACACAACAAGAAAAAATCTTATAAGAATTCCCTTTGGGACAAGCTACAAAAGGCCATTTGGAAAAAAGATAATCAGTCATTTTGGGCCTTGGTGGCATATGGGTGCAATGAAAAAAATGTGCAATATAATTTGCTATGAATGATTTCAGAAAACCAATGGATTTACCACTTTGGTAACATTTATGTCAACAACTGTGATAGAGTGACTGGTGAATATTTGATAGAGAGAACCTCAAACTCTAGTTTGCTTCATTTTATTTCAGTGGAAGTTAAAAGGGCAATGTTAGCTCAAAAAAGGAACAAGCCGCTTGGGTGGATGGGGTTACCGCAGAAGTTTTTCTGCATAGCACTGATCATTGGGTTAAGGTGCTGACTCCGATATTTATGATAACAGGCCACTTCCTTGTCCTCCCTTCAAATTGGAATAAAGGGGTGATTGTTCCCCCTTTTTAGAAAGGTCTGAAAACAAGATCCGGACTGTTATAGGCCAATTATGTTACTCCCAGTTGCTCAGAAAATTTATATGCATTTATTATTGTTAAGATTGTCAGCTGTATAGAGGAAAATAACCTGATATCTAAATTCCAATGTGGTTTTAGAAAAAGTTTTAATTCATTGGACTACATTTTCACATTAAATTACATAATAGACATATGTTAAGGGGGAAAAAGGCTTTTTGTATGTCTGTTTCATCGATATCAGAGCAGCTTTTGACTCTGTAAATAGAGGGAAGTTATGGGAGATATTAGATACTTTAAAGACAGACAAACAGCTGTTAGGAATATTGCAAGTCCTGCATTCTAATACAACAGCCGCAGTTCGGTATATGAGAGATGGAGCATTATCAAAGGAAATAAAAATTGGGAAAGGTGTTAAACAGGGATGTCTATTAGCCCCTCTGCTCTTTAATCTATACATAGACACTGTAATAAAAGAGATAGCCAAAATAGATACCTTTACCTCTATAATAAACAATGAAAAGATTCAAATCTTATTCTATACTGATAATGCTATTGTTATTTCACACACCCCTGTTAGGTTTGAGAAGAGGTATAACCAGCCTCCTGAATTCATTGGGTAAATTAGATCTTGAAATGAATGTGGAAAAAATGAAAATAATAGAATTTGGGAAAAAAATACCAAGCAAAGAAGGTTTGGGAGATTAATGGTAAAAAACAAATTGAGGAAGTAAAGGAATATAGATATCTAGGTGTTATATTTGAAAGTAATATGTCATGGAATACACAACTGACAGAGGTAAAAAAATAAGACATATAGTTCAATGAATGTGATCAGTACATTTGCAGACAAGTTTGCAAATAATTCCTTTGTAGCCCTTAAAAAGACCTTTGAAGCAAAAACTATTAGCCAGACATTTTATGGGAGTGAAGTCTGGGGCCTTTATCTTATTGAATCAACAATTGACACTAAACAGAATACCATTCTGAGGAATGTATTAGACTTACCAAGGGATTGTCCAACTGCATTCATGAGATTGGAAGCTGGTTTAAGCCCATTGAGTGCAATAATTAAAATCAGGGTGATTAATTATTGGAGTAAAATAATGAATATGACCAATGAAAGATTGCTAAAATTCAGCTTGTCAGATTATTTGGTTCATTTGGAGGCTGGATCTGCTCCAGTAACATGGTTTTCTGTATTAAACCTGACTGTAAAAAGAATGGGTCTGGAAGATCTTTGGTCATTTAAGGCACTTTCTAATGTTAACTTGTATGCAAAGGAAGCTATTCAGAGAAATAATTATGTTGAAATATAAAATGATTTGGCAAAGATCCATGAGATAGGTACACAAGAACTTTATTCTAGTATAAAACTAAGTGGGGAAATTTAATTTTATTTAATTCACTGTGAGAAAAAATGGCATAGAAACATGTTATGCAACTTAAGACTAGAATGTCTGGGGATAATAAATTTGCAATATAAAAAATGGTGGGGTCAGTTTGGGAACAGATTGAATTGTAAATGTAAAAATGTGGAACTCTCGAGTCTAATGCATAAGCTTTTAGAATGTGATGAACTATCTAGTGAAAGAACAAAATAGTTAATGCCGCTAATACAACCATGTAATTTAAAAAGAATATCTGTATCACACAATTATTAAGACTGGATACAGTTCAGGGGATCTAAGGTCTGACAATGTTCATAAACAGAATGAAGACAGGCAGGATATATTATTGTCAAATTTAGAGTACTTAGCACTTTATGTGAAATGTTATTGTCGATAAGGTATTTGTATTTATTGTATTTTATGTGTTGTATGGTGATGTAACAAAATGTGAATTTTTATACATCTGACTGTAATAAACTTGACTACACTTGGTCACTGCATAAAATCACCTTTCAATACTGATTAACAAAATGACAGTGTAAGCGTTCATGAGGTGGGATCCCTAAAAACCCATGTTGAAAATTTGGTGAAAAAATTCCTAAAAATGGCCAAGTTACATGCGTTTATTGAACTTTTCCTATGCACACAAGTAACATTGGTAATGTTTTATATTTTCACTCCAAATCTGAGGCCGGGAGATCAGAGGGCTGTGGGTTCAGTTCCCACATCTGGTACTTGGGTTAATATCCCAACACTGACACTGTAGTGCAGCATGAGAGGGGTGCTGCACTTCTGAGGTGCTGTCTTTCGGATGAGACGTTAAACTGAGGTCCCATCTGCCTGGATTGGTGGTGGTTCAGGTGGATGTTAAAGATCCCATGGCACTTATCGAAAAGAGTAAGGGAATTTCCTGTGTCTTGGCCAAATTTCCTCATTCACTAAAAATACCACCAACAGCTTAATCTGGTTCAAGGTCAGTTGGCATTCATGTGTATCCCCCCCACCAGGTCGTGCCTGAAAATAGGCAGGATTTGTCTAGTGCACTTACCCGGTCAACAAAAACTAAATAAATAAAAATAAATAAATAAATTCCTACAGACAGCTATCAGAGCACACTGTCTCCTACTCCTTCCTACTCATACTACCTCAAACTGAGGCTGTGCAGATTAATATAGAGCCCATGTGACCTGAACTCCCATGAATCACTGCAAAATCCTCCTTCGGAGTTCAAAAACAAGGTGAAGTGAGACAAAGTGAACTGCCACCAATGTACTTCACCTTAAAAATTGAAAGAGAAGTGACCAGTGGAGGTGGAGTAACATGAAGCAGCTGTTTCAATGTACTTCATGTTCCTCATTATAACCTTGAAGTACTCCGCTTCGCGTGCTTGAAACACTCCATAAATCACCTTTGCTCATGAATCACTTCGCGGAGTGGATTGAGCCCACTTCCCCACCACTAGTCATTTCTCACATCCTGCCCAAAACGTGTTTTTGCATCTGTGGCATGGAATGGCATTTTTCCAATGGATTTCAAAAATTTCATTTACAGGGTTCGTGAGGTACTGTAGGGTCTTAAGAAGACTATGTTCAAAATACGGGGCCAAAAATATAAGTTATGACTATTCATTGTAATTTCAGTATGCACCCTTGTAACTATAGAAATTTTAAATATTTTAACCCCAGATTTTCAACATAGTCTTCTTATTACCCCACTTAATGCATGTCTCAGCTGTCATTTTTCAAATGGCCAAAATGTGCGTTCACACCTATGGCCAGAATGGCATTGTAGTTGTACAGAATTATGTTTTGGTTGGGATTTCAACATTTTCTCTACCAGCTACATGTGCTGGGGAAATAAGATGGCTATGTTGATAATTTGGTGACACAGCTATGGAGGGATGAGTGCACAGGGTCCAAAGGATCCTGCGCTGCCACACTAAAATAAGGAAAATCATGGTTATGGAGAGTGGGAGCACAAATACGGATACTAGTAAACTATCTGAAAAAGTAAGGAAATTAATTGAAAAAAACTGCATTACTGCATCAGTTAGGGTTGTTACTAATGCAACAAAAGTAGGGAAATGTGGCATTAGGGTTTCCAACCCTAATGCCCCACCCCCACCCTGAAGACACTGGCAAGCATCAGGTATGTGCCTTGGGGTCATCGGCCCTAATGCTCACCCCATTCTCCTATACTGTACTCATCTCAACTTATTTACTTATGGAATGAGGTGTTAAGGCCGATGATCCAAAGGACCCTTTGCTCCCACCGTAACATGTGGATACTGTTGTACTATATTGATGGAGGGATAGGAGTGCAGGGTCTGAAGGACCCTGTGATTCCAGCATAACAAATGTGGATACTGTCACACTATCTCAATGGAGAGATGGGAGAGCAGGGTCCAAAGGACCCTGCACTCTCACGGTAACATATGGATACTGTGGTTCTATCATCAAACAAGAGAAATGCACTTCTGTGACCCAAGACTTTTCTACCCTGAAAATGTCAGACCAAAATTTCCGAACCATCTGGGCGCAAGGTGATGATTAAAAAAGAAAATAGCAAAAAAATGGGATTTTTAAGGTTCTTGTACTACCCCAATCTCAGAATCCACACATCTAATCAGAATGAAACTTTGCATGTAAACAGATCTACCTCACAAAACCTTGCATGCAAAACTGCATGCAAAACTGTTGAACAGTTGCAAAGTTATTAAAGTGCAAAATGTGAGGTTTAGCATAAAACGCACAGCTCAACGCTAACAATAGGGGTGCTACCGCATCCCTAATAAATATATTTTAAAATACTCTTAAACTCTTTATTTCCCCAACCATCCCCATTTATCTGTTTCCTCAACTTTCTTCTTTCTGTTGCTTCCAGTTCCCTAACGCAGTTCATTTTTAATCTAAATTCAGTAGATGAAATACTTACTACAGTATGAAATACAAGAATTCAAAACTCTGCTCTGTTCCAGTGGCGGAATGTTCACCATCATGCTCTCACAACAGAAGGCCTCATAATGAGTCATGAGTCTCATGACTAATGGTGGGTGAAGTGGCTAAAATTCACAATGTGCAGTATTTCACGTATAACCCACATTTTGTGTAATGTTACACAACTCAAAGCGAATAACTACAGACCTCGAAGTAACGCAAAGTTCCCATTGTTCTCTATGGACTTCACATTACTTTGCCTTATATTTTTGCTGTTAAAGGTGAATTTTGCAGTGATTCATGGGATGTAAGGTCACATGGGTTCTATATTGTCTTGCACAGCCTTAGTTCATCATAGTGTGTGTAGTGCAAAAGCTGGAGACAGTTTGCTCTCAGAGCTCTGAGATTCAAACTCTCTTCAAACCTTTAAAAATGCATTTTTGCAACAAATGTTTGTGACACAATTTAGTAGATTGATTGTAGTAAACCCTTATGTAGTGATAGCATCGAGCATTTATTGATATTTTGTGAATATTGAATGTTAATTTAGGTGATTCAGTCTCTGTAGTGACAGACACTGTAGAAGTGTGTTTCCGGGGACAGAAAGATCTATGGTGTAGAAGGCAGATTAGTGAGAAAGGGAGTTTTACCAACTGTTGTTGGCTATTGTTTTATTATTTTGGTGTTCTTGTAGACACAGTCTAGCTTAACTTAATTGTTTCTAAATATTTGCTGAATGCTGAGCAGTTTTTCAGTCTGTTTACAGGATTTTCTGTGTTGCACATACTGTATACTGAACAGTTACAGTTTCTGTGCCTGACCTTTAATCTACGTGTGTGCTGCCTGTCATTTGATACACATGTCATCGCGTCACTGCAGTAGGAATGCTCTGAATTTGTAATCCTGTCTGCAATATATTTCCCTGCTTCTGTAGCTAGGTACTGTGTCTCTTCCCTCCTCCCCCACATCAAAACAAGGTATTATTTTGTGAGTGTCTGCTTTTTGAACATCGGCTCAGGATTCAAGGATAGGTATTTTGTTGTGTCTGAGTGGCTGCAATTACTATTTTTCTCCCCAGCCACCCAAAAGTGCTGAAATATCAAGTTGCTGTCAATTGTCTGTGTCATCTGACAAAATGCCCACAAAGAGACGGTCAGGCAAAGCAGTTTCTGCATGTAGCACTGCTGCCAAGAATATTAGCAGTGGTTTTTGTGGTCAAGATGAATCAGGTTCATCAGGGGGTACCAAGGCTAGCAGTGTTAAGAGTGGTCATGGTTATGGTAGTACACAGCAGAAGGGCAAGGCAGTAGTTGGTGCAAGTAAAGGGATTTATCCAACTATGTTTTTCACAGCAAAATCAGTCACTTCAATGATGGTTGGAGATGGTGTTTTCCCTGCTGTTGGTAAAGTTAGTGAGGGCATGGTTGATAACAACATGAGTTTTGCTACAAGTTTGACCCTGTTAAACTTATCATGTGAACAAAATAAATTTGAATCCACAGACTTGAGTGCAGTTGATGTCCCGCTCCCGAGTCAACAGTACTTGAACATGATTTCTGTTTCTGAAAATGCTGAGTCAGTCTCATGTTTGCCTTGATGTTGAGATTAGCCCATCCAAACATTCAGACATTGATGAAAAAAAGTGTGGATGATAATATAGAGGCTACTGTTGAACATGGAATATCTCCACAGGAGGGCAACATCCAAAGTGAAGTAGGGGCTGATGATTATGATGATGATGCTAGCGACCCCATTTGGGAACCAAAAAAAAAGAAAGTTAAAGTGTCTGTTTCTAAACAGCCTGTTAGTCTCCCCCCCTTCTCAAAGTTCTGCTGTACCTATGTCTGTTGATGATGACCCAGAGTTAATTGTCAGCGATTGTGATGTTCAGTCAAAGTCACATTGTGGTGAACAGCAGAAATCATGCATTATACCCCCCATTTCATCAGCACCAAAAGTGCAGTTACATATGCAGCAGCAACAGCACCAGCAGCAACATGTGAAGAGTAGGGCATCCAAATCCCTAGTTAGGGATTTTTTTGTACATGGTAGCAACAATGAAACAGTGGCAATCTGCCAGCTTTGCCAAATGCTTGTGACGAATGGTAAAAAATGGTTACAAAAATGTAACTATCTTCTGAGAAGTGCCTCTTGCATTACGCTGATGGTACCCAAGGTTAGATCCCGCTTCAGCAGGGCCTCTATGAGCTATGTACTTCCCCTCTTGTGGAACAAGCTGCAAAAAACCCTGAAAATAAGTCTCCCTATTAGACTAGCATCGTTCAAAGCCCAAATTATGTGGCATCCTAAGGACTCCTGTTTCTGTTTCCTGTAACTCTTAGCTCTGCAATCACTTAGGCGACCTGTTCTTCCCCCATCACTTTAGGGCCCATCTCCCTGTCTATGCCCTGGCCCTCCCTCCTTGGCCCTCTTTTGAACATTCAGTCCCTCTTCATTAAAATATTATATATATATATATAAATAATTCTTTGGCTTTGACTTCACATCTCTCATGCTTGTAACCTGTATATATTTGATACTGTATTACTGTGCCCTGTATAGTTTGTCTAAACACAATTTTTATCCCCACTTAGCCTATACATATCTGCTACTAAGTATCTTACTTTATTTTCTTGTATTTGCTCTTCATTTGATGATTTTTGATCTGTACACTTATACTGTCTACCCCAGGTCCACCTCGAAAATGAGCTTGCTGAATGGTGTCTGCCTGGTTAAATAAAGATTTTGATTGACTGATTGAAAAGGGTAGCAACTTGGGCACTGGGGCCAGCATACTCATCTGAAGAGCAAGCACATGGCACTGTGGACTCAGCACCAGAGGGCAGCTAATGTCATAGTTGGGCGTTCACCCTCAGCCACTTTACCAAGCATGGTATCCCCTTCCTTGAGTGTAAGTAGCCAGTTGGGTAAAAGTGATGAAATAACACCAGAGGATTGCTACAGACTTCAGGAGGAGGATGATTTGATGGAATGTTCAAGTTATAGTCAGAGTAGCAGTGGTGGTTTATGTTGTAATTCTACCACATCAACCCATGTGCTTAAAAAATGGAAAATACCAGCATGTATTGACTTGTCACCTGTGCACCCACCATCACACATCCCAGGTAGCCCATCCATGTCAGTCAGTAGAGAAGAGCCATGTTGCATGCCATGTGTAAAGCAACAAACAATGCAGATCATGCTGCACAGCCTGTTTGCACACATCAGTAAATACCCACCACATGGTGCACATGAACTCAATGCTGCCGTAGCAGAAATGCAGGCAATTAACCTTTTGCCATTTTCTTTTGTGGAGAATGTGGGCTTCCGGTGCTTTGCAGCATGCGCATATCCAGAATGGAAGGTCCCATCCCAGACATACCTTTCCACTCGTGCCATCCCTGAGTTATATCGGATGGTGACAGAGTATGTAAGACATGCCCATCAACATTCCACCTCACCTTACATTTACTTAAGCATGGATATGTGGACAAGTGGCAAAATGGCTAGAAGTTCCTATCTGTATATTACTGCACATTGGGCGCAGCTACCTGGTGTTGTCTGTGATGGTGGAATGGGAAAGCAGGTTAATAAGTCAGACTGTGGTGGTGGTAGCAACCTTCAGGGCATTAGACAGCATGACATGCTTGCAATGTGTAGTGTAGCAGAGTGACAAACAGGCGAGCACATGCTAGACTTGATACTGACAGAAATTGATGAGTGGATTTCATAGCTAGTGATAATGGATCAAATGTTGTGAAATGTATCGGCAATGGTGGCTTTGTTTGGGTTCCCTGTATGGCCCACTGCTTAAATCTGGTGCTACTGGAGTTTCTGCAGTACCCTGAAATAAAGCAAACGCTGACTGTTGCATGTTGCATCTGTGCCCACTTTGCACACTCTGGAAACACCCATGACCAACTTAGGCAGCTACAGATTCTGAACAGCCTCCCTCAACACCGCCTGAAGTTTGAAGCTGTCATGAGATGGAACTTAACACTTTACATGGTTGAGCATTTGTACGAGCAGTACAAAGCAATCAATGAGTACCTATTTATGTACACTAGCTGTGACACTTTCAGGGCCTCAGTGTCTATGACAAGTCAGCAATGGTGACTCATGGACTCAGTAATAATAATTTTGAGACCATCTGAACATGCCACACAGTGAGTGGTGGCATTGCATCCGTTAGTCAAGCCATTCCACTTCTCTGGGTGTTGAGGAAGACTTTGTTAAATCTGCAGCCTAGCTTTGATGTTGCCGGGGATTGGTCAAGCAGTGCATTACTGAAACATATGCTTACTATATTAGACAACAATCCACACGTCACCACTATTCAGCAATCTCCAGAATTTGGAATAGCAGCCATGATGGGCCCACGCTACAAACATGGCATTGCATCCATACTGGATGGAGGGCAAGATCAGGTACAAAATCTGATTGGACAACTTGCGCGATTGCTTCATGGGACACAGAAGTCACATGCAAAGTTATACAAATCACAGCATGACAAGGCTAAAGGTCACTGTTGACCGAGTACATCCAGTAAGATGGCTGAGGTGCAAGGGGTGTTGTCTGCAAAACCGGTGTCCATTACTCCACTTTGGAGCACTTTGTCACAAGTCAGAATCTGTGACCTAGATGAATCTTGTGAATAGGTGGATGATTCATCTGGAATGTATGCATCACAGACCATGGTTGAGGCCTATTTGGCAGAAAACAGGCATCTGACAATAATGGATGATCCTTTGGTGTACTGGACTGGCAAGGTGAATGAATGGCCAGCACTAACATCAGTAGCAGTGAAGTACCTGACATGCCCACCCTCCAGTGTCAGTGTGGAGAGGGTATTTAGTTCAGCGGGGGCCATATTGCATGACCGTCCTACTAACTTATCACTGACAAATGTCAGCATGCTGATGTTTATCAAAATGAATGACGGTCACATATCAAGTCGGAGAAGCACATCTCTCTTTGCACCCACTCACAATGCAGGTGTTGCTGCTGCTGATGGTGGTGAAGCAGACCATCCTTGTGGAAATGTCAAATGCTGTACCACCAATGCTGATTGGGTACAACTCCAGGCTGGAGGATTGCAAAGGCTGCTTCATCCTTTATGATGATGCAGAGGATGATGGTGGTAGCGCATAATTTCACAATTATCACGCTGAAGGCTTTCTCAGTGCTGCAATGTTGCTTGTTTTTGGACTAAACAAAAGACAAACAGTGGTCTGCAATGTATATGACAACTGTCAATAAATGACATGTCATTATATTTTTTCTTCCCCTGTAATGATTGTCAGGGTATAGTTCACATAAAGTGTGCAGTCATTATTACCTGCAGTCAACGTGTCGACAGTGAGACTGACAGAAACATTCTACCTGTGCCCAACTATGACCCCACAGCCATCACCGAACACCCTGACTCTGGAAAGTGACACAGAGATTCTACCTGTGCCCAGCTAAGACCCCACAGCCAGCAACAGCCACCCTGATTCTGGAAAGTGACTGAGAGATTCTACCTCTTCCCAGCTATGACACTGCAGACAGCAACAGTCACTCTGATTCTGGAATGTGACACAGATTCTACCTCTACCCAGCTATGACCCCACAGCCATCAACAACCACCCTGATTCTGGAAAGTGACAGAGAGATTCTACCTGTGCCCAGCTATGACCCCACAGCCAGCACCAACCACCCTGATTCTGGAAACTGACTGAGAGATTCTACCTGTGCCCAGCTATGACCCTGCAGCCAACAACAGCCACCTTGATTCTGGAAAGTGACACAGAGATTCTACCTCTGCCCAGCTATGGCACTGCAGCCAGCAACAGTCATCCTGATTCTTGAAAGTGACCAAGAGATTCTACCTCTACCCAACTATGACTCCACAGCTATCAACAACCACCCTGATTCTGGAAAGTGACAGAGAGATTCTACCTGTGCCCAGCTATGATCCCACAGCCAGCACCAACCACCCTGATTCTGGAAACTAACTGAGAGATTCTACCGATGCCCAGCTATGACCCTGCAGCCAGCAACAGCCTGCCTGATTCTGGAAAGTAACACAGAGATTCTACCTGTGCCCAGCTATGACCCTGCAGCCAGCAACAGCCACCAATCAATAATTTACAGTAAGTATGTACCAATGTCATATAGTCTGTTTTTCATGTTAAATGTGATGTCCATGATTCCAATACCTAGGCAAAGATGACACTGTCACAAAATACAGGCCACTTATTTCCATTTTGTTTTCACAGGTTACAGACTGTCTAAGCTGTCATAAGTACAGTAATCTTACCACTGGAAGGATCACATCTTCAGGTAAGTACCAGTGTTCTTTCATATTTCAGTTTTGATTTTCAATTTTGTGGTGCAGGTGAAAAGCATTAACCAGTGGTGAAATACAGAATACAGGCAACCGAATATATTTGTTATTCAAAGATGGGAGAGGCATAGTTCATTACTCCACTGTTGTCAAATTGTGTAATCCTGGCCCAGAGACAATGTGACATCATGTAACTTAACACAGTGTTCCAGTGCGTGGCACTCAGTAAACGTGGAACTTTTCTAGACGTGATTTACTACATTGATAATAACTGGGTATTTGACACTGGATACAGGGTTCTGACTAATAGCTTGCAATTTTATGATGATATGGTCTTTACTATTAGCTTTGTATTTAAAGCTGTATATGTAACAGAAGACAGGAACTGCCACACTGTGAAGTGGTTGTGGTAGAAACACTGAAGTCCCCATAAATTCAGCTTCATCTCTTTTCAGGTGAAAGTTTGGTGCTGTCCACTGCCGGGGGTGGTATCTTCCGCTCTGAAGAAGAATAACACTTCTGATGATCTGTTGAAGACCTGTAAAGATGACAAAAACATTAATGAACCATTTTTATGCTCGCTTGCACGCATGTGCAAGAAACATTATGTGGCAGCTTAGGAGAGAAGCGGGTTGTGGAGGCGCGACACTGTTGCAGCGAATGGAGGCATTGCATTTGGGGGCTTGGCAGTGGTGCACCAATGGAGGCACAATGTGCTGATGACACTAGCTTCCAAAAGTGCCACCAACTTCTAACGTTTTCGCCACAGCAATTAGCGGCCATCTCGTCATTGCAGCATCAGCCATTCTGCTGCAATGAGGGAGGACCGTCATTGCTGGGTGGAACGCTATGGCAACCGCCGTGCTCACAAAACAATATTAGTCAGCCCCCACTGGCTGAGGGGTGCCCAATCCCGCCCGGCAGCATACGCCCCCACAAGAGTTCTTTTGTTTGCCGACGGGGCCCCAACTCCGGCCGGCTTCAGTCCCCATCATAGGTTAAGTTCCTGATGGTGGGGTCCACTCCCAATCGGCATAATGTCCCCCCCCAGTTTGAGTTGCCAATGGGGGAACCCACTCCCCATCAGCATAATGTCCCCCCCAAACAAAACTTAGGTTTGTGCTGAGGGGGGGTGCCCAATCCCCTTCAGCTCTTGCGCCTCTCGTATGTGCCAACAGGGTTGCCCAATCCCCTGCTGGCTGCAGCTGCCCCCCAAAACAAGCACTCAGTTGGCATGCTGGGAGCCCACCCCAGCACACCAAATGTCTCTTTTAAAAAAGAAACCCGTCCTGTAATTTTTTGTTTTTGTTTTTGTTTTACCTGTAAATCAGAAAACGGTCCCTCATTGAGTCTGGTCACCAAGCCCCCCACCTGCACCCACCCTCTGAGCACCCTGCCTGCCCACACCCCCCTCACCACATACTTACCTCTGGGGTACAGCGTGATGATCTTTGGTGGACTGGGAACACGTCTGCACTCTTCAAAGCTGACCTCGAACTGAAGAAATGCCTGTAAGCTGTATAATGGCATAAATAGGGTTTTTTTCAACTTTGGTGCATTTCTCAGGCATTTTTGGGAATTTTAGCACCAAATTTTCAACACTGGGTTATTGGGACTACTTCTCATGAATTCAGCCACTGTCACTGTATTATTCAGCCCCAAAAGGTGATTCCGCAGTCACTGAGCAGAATCACCTATAGGAACAGAGTAACTAAATGACAGTGCCACTGTCTGGGGGACCTCAAAAGCCTATGTTGACAGATTTGGTGAAAAATCCAGATAATGGCTGTTTTATGAGCGTGCATTGCATAGTTGCTACGCATGATCATAACTTCATAAGTTTGCAATATTTTCACTCCAGATTTTCCACATTGGCATTTTTCTGAACTTTTTTATGAACAGTACAGCTGTCATTTTTCACATCCTGGCCGACATGTGTTTTTGCACTTCCGGCACAGAATAGCACGGTCGCTGTGGGAAATCAGTGTTCAGGACACATTAACATAATCACAGTGACACGGTTCATTAGCAGAGGTCCTAAAATGAATATGTTGAAAATTTGGTGATGAAAGTCCATAAAATGACTGTGTTACAAGTGTGTGTTGCGCAGTTTCCACGCACGCTCGTAACTTCACACATTTGTAATATTTTCACTCCAGATTTCCTATATTACCATTTTTCCACACCTCCTTATGAACAGTATAGCTGCCATTTTTCACATCCTGACCAAAATGTGTTTTTGCACTTCCGGCACAGAATAACGTGGTTGCTGTGGGAAATCAGTGTTCGGGACACATTAAGAAAATCACAGTGACACTGTTCATGAGTAGAGGTCCTAAAATGTCTGTGTTGAAAATTTGGTGACAAAAGTCCATAAAATGACTGTGTAATACACATGTGTTGTGCAGTTTCCATATATGCTCGGACGTGCAAGCAATTTTAATATTCCCACTGCAGATTTTCAACATTTCCATCTCTTCACACCTCCCTATGGATGGGACAGCTGTCATTCTTCACATCCTGCCTGATCTGTGTTTTTGTACATGTGGCACAGAATGGCACCGTCGCTGTTGGAAGTCAATGTTCGGGACACAGCCACTTTTCATGAGAAGAGGCTCCAAATGCTTTCATGAGGTGGGGTCACAAAAAGGCCATGTTGAAAATTTGTAGTGTAAATACCAATAAATGCCTGAGACATTAGGGTTTCTAACCATAACGTCCTACTCTGTATAGACTGACAAGCATCGGGGTGTGTCTTTGGATTGCTGACTGTACTGCTCATGCCATCCCACCCCCACTTCAGCCACTGACAGGTATTGAGGTGTACCTTGGGCTCTTCAGCCCCAGACTTCACCCTATTCTCCTATGCTGCACCCATTTCAGTGTATGTCCTTATGGGTGTAAAGCCAAACACCCTAAGGCACACCTCAACTCATGTCAGTGCCTGCAGAACAGGGTAAGCTGACATGGCATGACCATCATGGGTGACGACCCAAACACTTACCCCAATGCCTGTCTGTCTCTAAAGGATAGAGGCAGGGTTGGCATGAACTTCAATACTCCACTGCCATTCCTATTCTGCATCTATCTAACTCCTGCATTTCCAAAGCTAATACCAGCAAGCAAACATTTGGCATTGACAAATGCTTGTTTTAAATGCTACCCCCCAACAAAAAAAAATAATATGCTTCCTTTTCATGGGTTGACACAGTATCCATGCAGCCAAAGTCAGCAGCCATCCAAAAGTGGTGTACCACCGATGCTGTGCATATGACCTGGGAAAAAAACCAAAAGAATACATTATTGTTTTTCAGTCAACCACAGCAGCCCGCCATAACAAAAAAAAATTTACAGTACCAGATTAGGTTTCAGAATCGTAATGTATGTGTTCCGCGCATGTCGATTGGATTTGATAATCATGCCCACCATGGTACATTATCAACAAGGTTCCCCAAAAAGGAACAAAATGATGGACTGATTACAACACAAAACCAGATTTTATCAAAATTAACGATGTGTCTATGGGAGAACATTTACAGTGGCTTGCACAACAACTCACTGGAATGAAGGCACTCACCAGGGGCAGCATGTGTTGGTGAGGCAGCATTTAGTGCATTTTAATCTTCATCTGTACTTGCTGTAATTCAATAACATCAGAAGGAGAACAGCTGCAGCAAGTGGCGTCACAAGGCAATAATGTCACTTAACACACTGTGACACATTTCTGGATTTTTATTAATTTTTTTCTGGGCTTTTCATAACATTAAAACAAAGGGCCAAAAGCACCAGCAGCAGCAAGTGGTGTCACAAGGCAATGATGTCACTTAGCACACTGTGACACATTTCTGGAATGTTAATTTTCATCTGGGCTTTTCGTGAAATTAAAACAGGGACATTCAAACACAAGATAACACATTGGTGGGGGGTATGAGAGGTGGTGTAATGGTATTGTGAATATTGCTCTGGTTCTTTAACTAAATGTTCAGAAAAGTAACAAGTATTTTCATAGTTGATAGTTAATTTACTTTCTTTTTTACATGAAGAAGATGGAAGACTAGGTTTGCTGACCAAGGCACCTAGCTTCACCTGAGCTCTTTTCTTCTAGGTTGCTTGAAAGGACAGAGCAAATAACCTTACCAGAGCAACAATAAGGATTAAGGCTTCTTTTGGCTAGACAGGTTTACTGTGTGTTGTTATTTTTATTTTGTAATCACAGGGATTGTTACTGTTTGTTGTTAACATTTTATTGCTTTATTTTTCTCTGATTGAAATTGTTGTTGCTGGGTATACATTCTGCTGCATTATTACAAGGTGTGCCTACAGGTGTGTGCTTACAGATTACTGCTGTAATCTTCTGATTCAAATTGTCTTTTGCAAGGTATATCTTCTGTTACTGCTTTATTTTTCTCTGTAGCAAAGTGTTTCTTACAGGGTATATCGTCTGTGAAATTATTACAGGTGGTGCTTTACAGGTTTCACAGTTTTATCTGTCATTAGGACAAGCTTACAGGGCTACTGCATTTGTTGCTGACTGATTGTTTCTGCTCCTACCTCCTTGTTTCTTTTGTCCGTGGTTCTTCTTTTTCAGAAGTGGAAGGGCCCACCACTCACCCCCATCCCCAACCACCCCACACTACACTCCTTTTATAGGGTAGCACAGTCATGACATTTCCTGTAGCAAAGCAGGAAGAGGTAGATCAGAGGGGTATCCACACAGTGACCTCATTTATAGGGGCACTAGTAATTTAACTTATTATAACAAGTTATACAAGATCAAACAAACAAAACACAAAATCAAACTTTCGCTTTCATTTTCTTCTTTTTAATTACTCTGACCAGGTTATAAACCCAGCAACTTACCTGGAATGGATATCATTAAATGCAGGTACTGTGGAACACTTTTCAGGAGGGCAGTTTTACAGGATTTAGAACACTGTCCTACAGGCTGGGCCATTGGAGATCTAGGGGCTCAGCTCCAGGCAGCATAGGCAGAGTCTGCACACCTCATTTTGCATATTCAAGAGGAAATATTTTATAAAAACCACCTGCCATTTCCCCAACATCCAACAGAAGCACCTCGACCACAGAGGGTAGTTGGTCCGGGAGGTTGGCAGGTGGTTAGGAGGGGCAAATTGGGTGCCCCAACACTCAGCGCTCTCCAACATATCACCTCTACAAACCATATAAAAACTACAAACATGTATCTGCCTCTATCTCTGAAATCAAACAAAGGGGCAGAGGACATTGCAGAGCAGGACACTGCAGCACAGGAGCTAGCACAACAAAACTCGACCAAAACAGGAACCAAAACAAAAAAATCAAAAAGGAAATCCAAAAAACTTCTGATCATAGGATACTCCATGATTTGGGGAGTTGATACCTATCTCTAGCCAGGGGATGGTCAGATGTCTCACAGGTACATCAGCGTGAGACACACTGACCGTGACAAGTTAAAATTGCTCAGGAAGCAGGAGAAACATTGGATGTCCGGTACACATAGGACTATCGATCTCACCAGCTGGTCAGTTGTGAAGACCAAGGAACACCTAACCAGGCTGGGTGACAAACTATCATCCATTTTGTCTGGCATCTCCTTCTCTGAGATCCTGCCAGTCTGGGAGAGGGGGACAGATGGACGGAAGGTCAGAGAAGGGGAGATGGGGGAGTTAAACACGTGGCTCAAGGTCTGGTGCCAGGAAAAAGGACACAAATTTGTAGGGAACTGGCAACAGTTTTGGGAGTGAAAGTTCTTTAAATTTGATGGACTGCATCTGACTAAGGAGGGAGTCAGTGCATTGGGACAGAAGTTTGATGTCTTTGCAGAATATTTAAACTAGCAAATGGGGAGAGGGGTGCAGCACCCAAAAAGTTGAATGGTAAAAACACCCCTACCCCCTCAGCTAGTGGTCAAACAGGAGTTCAGCATGTTAGTAGTTCATTTCCATCACAAGGTAAAGGAAAAGGTCCGGCTCCCAATGTGATGCACAGGAGAAATGCCAGACCTCACCCAACAACTAACACATTGAAATCTGACCAATGGAAAATCATGTACACAAATGCTCACAGGCTGGGAAACAAGATCCCAGATCTGCAGGCAATAATGACAGAGGCTAAAATGGACATAGTAGCCATTAGCGAGACATGGTTTACCAGTAACCACATTTGTGAGACTTCGGTACCTGGCTATGTACTGTTCAGAAGAGACCAAGGTGCAAAAAGGGTGGGTCGAGTGGCTCTTTATGTCAATGAAAATATTAAAGCTACAGAAATTCAGAATACACATAAGGAGCCAGAAGAACTGTGGGTCACCCTGGAAATAGGACATGGGACAGACATACGAACTGGGGTTGTATATAGGCCTCCAGAACAGGGGGAGGACATTGACATGTTACTGTTAGAAGATATACAAAACATGACAGCTAAAGGGGAGGTTCTGATGATGGGGACTTCGACATGCCAGATACAGATTGGTCAATACCAGCAGGGACATCTGCCAGAACTAGATCACATGGTGGATTTCCTGCAGGGGGAGGGCCTCAAACAACTGGTACAACAACCCACAAGAAACAGGGCTATCCTAGATCTAGTACTGACTAACAGGGAAGGGATCACAGATCTCCAGGTAGAAGGTCACCTGGAGGCCAGTGACCATCACATGGTATGGTTCAGTTTGGCCACTACATCTAAATCATCCCATTCCAAGGCAAAAATATGGGACTTCAGAGGAGATGACTTTGATAAGATGGCCAACAGAGTTAAACTAGCCCTGGCAAAAAGAAATGCAGGTGAGGGGTTACAGGCAAAGTGGGCAAGCATTAAAGATGCAATACTTGAAGCAACATCCCACTGTGTTAATGAGAAAAGGAAGGCAAAAGAAGAAGGAAACCACCTTGGTTCTCAAACACAGTAGCAGAAAAGGTCAGAGCTAAAAGATTGGCTTTCAGGAAATATAAGGGAACGCAGCAGGATGAAGATAGGGAGGCATACCAAATTTCCCTAAGAGAAGCAGGGAAGGCAGTAAGGCAGGCAAAGGCAAAGGCCCAAACCAAGGAAATACTAGCATGAACAGTAAAAGAAGGTGACAAGACTTTCTATAGATACATTAGTGAAAGGAGAAAGTCCAGAGAGGGTATTGCTAAGATCAAAGTGGATAAGGGGGTGTGTGTGAGGAGGAGGACCATGTAAAAGCATCTATCCTAAATAGATACTTCTGCTCAGTATTTACTGAAGAGAAGGTAGGGCAGGGCCCACAGCTCGGTACCATGGACACGGGGGGAGGGAGGTGTGCACTAGTCCCTTCACAAAAGAAAGGGTCCTACAAGCGCTCGATAAACTCAGGGTGGACAAGGCAATGGGACCTGATGGCATACATCCCAGAGTACTAAAGGAGCTAAGGGTGGAACTAGCAGAGCCATTAGCAGAAATGTTCAGTGAGTCTCTGAGTACAGGAGAGGTCCCAGAAGACTGGAGAAGGGCTCATGTGATCCCGTTCCACAAGAGTGGTAGCAGGAAGGAGACAGGGAACTACAAACCAGTCAGTCTTACCTCAGTAGTCAGCAAGATTATGGAGACACTCCTTAAGGAAAGGATAGTGCAACACCTGGAATCCATAGGAGCACGGGATCCAAGACTGCATGGGTTTATAAAAGGAAGTCCTGTCAAACTAATCTCATAGATTTCTTTGACTGGGTAACCAGAGTGGTGGACCAAGGGGGGAGCAGTTGATGTTGCCTATCTTGACTTCAGCAAAGCTTTCGATACTGTTCTACATAGAAGATCGATTAATAAGCTGAGTAGGCTCAGGGTGGGTCAGACATTAGCCAACTGGTTGGCAAACTGGTTGACGGGCAGAAAACTGAGAGTGGTGGTAAACAGTATACAGTCAGAAGAAATGCAAGTCACAAGTGGGGTACCTCAGGGATCAGTCCTGGGGACAGTCCTCTTCAATATCTTCATCAGTGACATTGCAGATGGACTGGAGGGTAAGGTTTGTCTGTTTGCAGATGACACCAAGATCTACAACAGAGTATATGATCTAGATGGTGTGGGCAGAATGAGAAGAGATCTGGATAAACTAGCAAAATAGTCAGAAGAGTGGCAAATGGGGTTTAATGCAAAGAAGAGCAAGATCAGGCACATAGGGAAGAGAAACCCTGAAGCCACTTAGAGGCTGGGAGGGGAGATGCTGGCAGTCACAAGGGAAGAAAGAATATTGGGCATCATTATCACCGATAACTTGAAATCAACCAAGCAGACCTCTAAAGCAGTAGGTAAGGCTAGAGGGATGTTGGGGTGTATTAGTAGTGGTATCACAAGTCGGAAGAGGGAGGTAATAATCCCTCTTTGCAAGACACTGGTTAGGCCCCATCTGGAGTACTGCATGCAGTACTGGAGGCCACACCTTCACAAGGACATTAACCAAATTGAGGCAGTCCAGAGAAGAGCAACCAAAATGGAGCAGGGACTGCATCAGAAAACATATGAGGACAGATTAACTGAACTCAATATGTATACCCAAGAGCAAAGGAGGGAGAGAGGTGATATGATTGAAACATTCAAGCACCTTAAGGGCATTAAAAAGGTGAAAGAGTCTAACATGTTTCAATATAAGAAAAATAGCAGGGCAAGAGGACACAGCATGAGATTAGAGGGAGGCCGATTAAGGAGTAATGTGAGGAAGTTCTTTTTCACAGAAAGGGTGGTGGATGCATGGAACGGCCTACCTCAGGAACTGGTGGATATGAGTACAGTGCAGAGCTTCAAACAGGCATGGGATAGGCATAAGGGAGCAATACAGATGAGTACGACTAGATAGGCCATTTACAGAGCAAAGACCTAGGGCACATTCATAAGGTAGAAAAATAAATGGGTAGATGGGCCTTGCGGTCCTTATCTGCCGTCAACTTCTATGCTTCTATGTTTCTATGACTGATGATTGGGAAAATGGTGGACGCTGCATGCTTTCATTGCAGGTGAAACTGTTGTGCCACTATGCACAATGCAATAAAAGTTTCTCAAAGATGGCATTTTGGTGACACAATTTAAAATGAAAGGAAAGCACACAGTGTCCCCCAAGTTGGCGACCACGTGACTTATTATTACATTAAATAAACTAATGAGTAAGAACCTAAACATTTTTTATGGCTGAAAGCACAATGGTGTGTGTGTGTTGGAGGGGGTGGCATTTGGGGTAGATGAGGAATGGGATTTACCATTATGAGGGACAAAAAATACAGGATTGAGAAAAGTAACATCACAAAGAAAGCATGAACGGAACATAAATGTCATACAATATTCTGTTAAAAAAATATGGATTAAGAAATCAATTAAAAGCAGAGAAGAGTTTTTTGGGGGGCATTTTCAAAATCCTGGCCTCTCTGTGGCCACATGAAAACTTGCCTGGTTTAGACTAACTGGGTGGATGAGGCTGCCTTGCATTCATGGCCCCCTGTTGGCCACCACCACTTCTCCCTTCATGATCAGCATGATCCATCACAGTAGAAAAAAAATACTAGTAAAAGTACTAGTTAGAAAGAACTTATATGGATGTAGACTAACTAAAACAAATTCCTTTTTTAAAACAAAAAAGTTCTAATTAACAAAAAACCCTGCTGCAGAAATGTTTTAAACTCACAAAATAACTACAAACGAAAATCACCCCAACTATAAAAACAAAATCTATAGAAATCCTACCCTACCACTTCTTCTTTCATGAGAAAGTGAAAATAAAACACTGACTTCCTGCCTATTTAACTCCCTCCCTCCCTGCATCATGTGACCCGCAGACCTCCAGAGACAGTCAGACTTGTGATCTGTGGGCTTTCGCTTACCAACTTCAATCTTATCAAACTGGAACTCGAAGTGGATCTGAAGTGGACAACGTAAAGTTCATTAAAGGTGAATTTTGGCTTTTTAATAGATATTTTGCTTCATTTCTTGTGAACTCGAAGTGGTCCACTTTAGGTTCACTTTGAGTTTGTAGTGGAACTTCGCTGCATCTCTAGTCATGACTTCCATTTTATCTGTTGTTGGTTATGCAGCTGAGAATTGTTGTTAAGCAGGTAAGGATAGGAATGCGATTTTTCTTGGTCAGCAAAGAAACACCACATTTTAAAACTGCAGGCACTGCCATATTTGATTTTTATAATTTGTGTATGTGTGCAGGAAAGGAGGATTTTGAGGGAAAATAACATTTAGTTCTTTCTAATTTAGGGCAGTTTTATTTTTAAGGCCTAGTTGAAGGTTTTCAGTGAGTAAAGTCTGTGGACATGTTTTTGATGGTAATCGGGTACACAGTATATGGTTAGTATTGATTTTACTGTGTAACTCAAGATCTCTAATCAACTAAAACTAGTTAATCATACACAGAACTGCTGGGTGTTATATATAATGAACTGACAAAGTCATTTTGTACCTCAGAAGTGGCTTTTTATTCACCTTGAGGATGGTATGAATAGTACTCATGGAAACTGGAATTCTTCAAACCAAAAATGTAAGATTGATAACTGGAAAAGAACATATTAGCCAGATGAAGGGTACCTTATTAGACAGGCATTTCAGTGTGTCTAAATAGAAAGTTAAAATACTAACATACTAAAATGCTAAAATACCAGCAGAATAGTCCTAGCGGTCTTTTGTGTCTGCCTGTTTGGTCAGCCCCCACCCTGGGAGCTGACCAATAAGTCAAAAGGAAATGTTCACTATGTAGTCGTTAAAATATTCTTATACTCGAAGTTAACAATTAATGAATGTACTATAGACACAGTCACGAGTGGCTCTATACTGTATTAATCTCTTAAAATGCATCAAGTATGGATAAATTAAAGAGTGGGTACACCTTACCGGGGGTAGCCACCAGTTCCACAACACACTCCTGCCTGAACCAGGAAACAGGTCAGCACTCCATAACAGCCTGTTGATACAAACTTTAATCCAATTTTCAACAAAGTCACAATTTGGAGCAGCAGTTTCAAAAAGCATAGAGGTTAGAGTAATGAGCTGTGAATGAGCTTGGTACATCCATCAGATCTGTGTTTCATTCCCACAACCTCCACTTGCATATTGTGTGACTCTGGGCAAGTCACTTAACCACCCCTGTGCTCCCAGGTCACTTCTGAAAACAGACACTTGTGCCAAGTGGACCTTATCTGGTTAATAAAAAAAAATAAACATATAAAAAGGCATAGGTCCAATTCGCATTTCTTTCAGAAAAGGTATATTGTGGCTCAAAATAATGCAGGCTAGCATTTACCATTCCACAGACCTACAAGAATCACACACCTGAAAAGTGTGTTGTGGAACTAATGAATGCACTATGTCTGTTTATTGTAAATTCTTCATAGAAATTCATCTTCCCTTAATATGTCAAGTTTACTAAGCAGTCTAATAAAAATAACAAAGTAGAAACATAGTATTGTCATTTTTGTGAAGAAGCTATTAGATATTTTTTCTAGTGCTAAACACAAACTACTGCACTCATCAACCTCACCAGCATAGTAGTGATATACCCAGGAAAGATTTACTCATGAAACCTTTTTGGTGGGGGGGCAGTCAATGTTTGTTCTGAGCACCTCTTGAACAGTGCTCATGTAAGTGATACTTGCTTTTTGAATTACATTGATAATTTATTTATTAAGTTTCTTGGTCACTCATGAGGATGAGGAAATCCCGTCTGGGTACATGTGTAATATATTGTTAAGATTGATTAATGCTTTAATTTTGGTTTTCCCTGATTAATTGTGTTACTGGCATCCAGTAGGCTATAGATCATCTCTTATTTTTTACTTTATCCAGTGCTGTTGTGCTAATACAACAGGATGTATAAAGATGCCTCCCTTGGTGTACTCAACGCCATCCTTGTCAATAAAGTTGGTGCTTCCCATCGCTTTGTATCTCCTCTGTGTCCTGCTCTTCCTCTTACCTACTACTATGCATGATGTCCCCACTTCCTCTTCCCTCCCCATATGTGAGGTGTTCAATGGGTATCCAAGTATTTATTCATATGTTGCCTCAAGGATTCTCTTATAGGACTGCTTTCAGGCATTTGTATATATTGTAAACTACAAGCTATTTGTACATATTGTTTACAGACCTTTTTGTCTTCTCAGACTATTGTTCTCCAGATTTCTCTATTGTATAAGTCTCACATCTTTATGTATTAATCCTGTGTACCCATATTCTACATTATGTATACTGTTTTCTTATTGTACCTTATACTTATCTTAACTTCTGAGGTCCACTTTGAAAATGAATTCACTCAATGGTGTTTCGCCTGGTAAAATAAAGATTGATTAATTGACTGACTGATTGATGGTTCTCAACCAGTTAAATTTGACAATTTTTGAAACCCATTTCATAACTGTGTATTATCTGTCTGTCTTTCTATCTATCTATCTATCTATCTATCTATCTATCTATCTATCTATCTATCTATCTATCTATCTATCTATCTATCTATCTATCTAACTGTCTGTTGGTCTGTCTGTGTGTCTGTCTGTCTATCTATCTATCTATCTATCTATCTATCTATCTATCTATCTATCAACGTATTGACCTGTCTGTCTATCTATCTGTCTATCTGTGACCCCTAGGTGGCGCTATCCCAAAGGCTACTACCCCTGCCTGCTTGGCTAGTAGCAGGTTAAGGGGCCTGAGTTCAGAAACGAGTGCCTCCACCCAGAGGTCAGGGTTAATAGTGCTCAAACTAGCCTGGGTGCAGACCTTCAGGACACTGTCACCCCCTTGTTTCCCTGCTAGTGACCAAAACAGTACACAATAATTACTTTCACAATACCCCTGATATACCTTGCAAGTACCCACACTGTTTGCACTTACCACCAGGGCTGGTTTCTCTGGTTTGACCTAGGGAACCCCCTATAAAACAAGGTTAGGCAGAGCAAATAGCAACAGTACTGTACTTTGAGCAGAAACTGGAACCACAGTCAGGTTGAAAGCAGAAAAGGGTAGATTTGATTTATTCAGGGGATTTGAACAAGGGAGGGAGTAATCAGGTTAATTAGCTTAAATGCTCTATCAGTCACACAGCTGTGTATGCATTCAGAGTCCCTAACACAGTCACACTCTCTGGGAACCCAGGTGGAGGAAAGGTGGGCTAGCAAGGACCGTTGCCCGGCATAGGCCGGCATTGCAGCTGGTCGGGGCCCTGTAATGGAAAAAAACAACTTGCACAATACACACTATTTGCAATCCAGAGTCAGATGGCTCAGTTCATGAAGAAAGAGAAATAAAAAGGAAATCAGATGACTCACTAAGATTAAACTGTTGTTGCAGGGAGCTACCCTTATGGTTATTCACGATACCCAAGACTGGACACAGGATAGACAAAAATCGAACAGCAGGTGGTTCCTCTGGAGTGCCAGGAGAAGCAGGGCTCACACGATTCACCGAGGGGTCATTCCTGTTCAAGCATGGAGGAGGGGGGATGATCCCCAGGCAGGTCTCTCGTCGATGGCTTTTCTCTGTGCACTAGGGTAGTCTGGCAGGGCCCATGTGGCAAGGTCCAGCCACATGGAGATAACCGCAGATTCAGTCCATTTGGGCTGGGTACAGTTTTCAGCAAGCAGAACACAGTTCACACAAAGGGGAACCAAATTGTGTCCCCCTTTCAGTACACAGCACATTTACATGCAAGGAAATTCTACTGTACCAGTCAAAACACTCCCACGTAAAGTTTTCTGCACAAGTCAGAAGTTCCAAGGTGAATGGGATTTCTGGCAGGCCAATTGCATTCAGCACAATATTCAGTCCTCCTCAGATTGAGCCTGGTCCCAGCTTCAGTAGCTTACTTTAATCACACTAACTTGGATTCAGCCTGAAAACAATTCTCTTTCCCTCTCAGAGCAGTAGACAGACATGCAGGCCAGATATCAGGCCTTTCCACAGTTCTCCCATGCGAAACTATGCAGACAGCTGCTCGAACTGTCATGCGCTGCTCCTCCTTCAGCTTCCAACTTAGGTCTGCCCTAAACAGCAGGCAGCTTGGGGATTTCCCTCAGATCCAAAAGGTTTGGTTGGCTGACTTGGCTGTCAGTCAAAGCAAGAGCTCCCCCTTCTGTTGCAAAAGGTGTCAACAGTCCAAAACTACAATTGGCAAGTTTTTACTCCACACATCCCCGGTAGGCAGGCTCCATTTTAGAGTCCCAACATACTGATTGGCCCAATTCGGTAGTTCAGGGCCAAAAAAGGTGGAGATAATCAGAACAGTCCTTGCTGCAAAGAAGGCAGGTTAGAACAAACTACATTATCATTATCACTTTAAATGATTTTCAGCAAATAGTTACAGCTTTCAGCAGAGCTCCCTCTGCACAATTAGCGATGGCAGAAGCGGAACAATTATCCAGAAGCCTGGGAAGAATTCGAGCATGGAAACACTCAGTCCCCCTCTCAGATTAATCATAACTGCAAGCAGGCGGCTCTTAAAGAGACAGTACACAGAGGCTTTACAGGCACTCTCGAGCATTACCATTTATACGGCTATAGCGCCGAACACCAACCTGGCAGTGAGCATTTAGGCAAGCTAATGGACGACTTTTTGGGAACCCCCATTTGTAGGGGGGGTTACATATCTATCTGTCTGTCGATCATGCCAGGTCAGGTGCACACATAGCTGTTGGTTCTTTACCTAAACTACATCCAGACCATGGGGACTGCCAGAAAACTATCCCCATACATTACAGACTATGAACTATAATAGCACAGTAGTGCCATTATAATTCAAGCAGAGAAGGCAATGGTATGTTAAATTGCAATTTGTGGGTAGCATATAAAGTAGATTCAGTCAGGATGCATTATTGATGACAGTTTCTGCCAGTGACATGCTCCAGAATACTGCAGAAACTCAATGCAGTCCAATGGCCATTGCTCCAATTTATCACATAGAACTGTGTAACATGCTTATCACAAAGCTTTGCATCCTGGCTGAATCTGCTATATCTCTGCTATCTGTTCATGTTAAGGCATGAAATTTGGACTGCACCGATTCTGGACGATGATCTCAGGACTTACTAGTCTGGGGGAAATTTGATTTTAATTCAGTGTGTTTCATTCTACAAAGTGGTAAAAAATTTGAATATATATGAAAATGTGACTTTATTTTGATCATCATAGCTAAAAATGATTGGAATTTGAAACATGCAAATTCATTTGATCCTGCACCAAGGATGGTGCTTTCAATGAAACATATAAAGAAAGAAACACAGAATTCTTTAGCCAAACAGGACCACTTGCCCCCTTCAATCTACCATAGTGTTCCCTGATTATTCTGCATCCGCAGAACATATCTGGTCTCTGGTGACCCCCCCACCCCTGCCTGTGATCCAGTATACCCCTATGTTTACCAATCATGCTGCTACAGACTTTTAATCTCATATATTTGCTTGCCTAGCTATGTCTTTATGTTGCATGGTACTGCATAATTTATCCTCTGTGTTTGCTATGCATACCACAAATGTACTTACTTTCATCACTGTGTGTTATGTACATAACTTGTATATTGAAATTGTATACATTTTTACACCCAGGCTACTGTAACCTGCCTGTTCATTTGTACCTGGTATATTGAAATTTAATGCAATGTTGTACCCAGACTACTGTAACCTGCCTGCTCATTTGTACTTTGCATATTGAAATTTTATGCAATGCTATACCTAGGCTACTCTATCCTGCATGTTCATTTGTACTTTGTATATTTAAAGTTTATGTAATGCTATACCCAGGCTACTGTAACCTGCCTGTTCATTTGTACTTTGTATATTGAAATTTTGTGTTATGCTATACCCTGGCTACTGTACTCTGCCTGTTCATTTGTACTTTGCCCCCTTTTTCCCCTCTCCCCGGGTTCACACTTGGAAATGAGCCTCAGCTCAGAGTGCCCCTTCTGGTCACCAAACTTTAAATAAATGTAAATTATCCCATGAATGCTTCAAAATCTCCTCTGTTCTAGCCTCCTTCACTTAGACTGTCAGTCAAGTCAAGTTCAAATCAAGTTCAGATTTATTTGAGACATGTATATAAAAAATTTAACATGTTAAAAATTTGCTACATCCATATTATTCACAATACAAAAATAATCACAGTCAATAATACGAAAAGATCCTATCTAATATTACATAAATTACAAAATCAAGTAGTTCCAAATTGCCCTCAGACCCAAGAAACAAATTGATGTTGAGACCTAGGGCCCGATTCTCAAAGCCCTGCATCTGACGCAAGGTGCGTGCACCAAACAGATATGGTGCAAGGTGAACCTTGCATCCAGGGCTGCCTCCATGCAATTCATAAAGGTTGCCTGTGTCAACTGCAGGCTGCCTCCCCCAAACAGGGCTTGCACCAGCCCTACGCCTTGCACTGCACTCGACATGGTGATAGATGGACTGCACCGATGCAAGCGGTAGCTTGATATTCACAGACAGCACCCAGTGGGAGAAATTCTACATCCCCTTAGACCAGCCAGGGCTGGCATAAAGGGACTTAGACATCTCTCCCTTGGGTGAGCTGTCCTATGGGTATTGTGGAGTTTTCCACCCCCCCAAACCCACTGTGCCCCACAAGTGCCACATAGTCAACCCCCCTATCCAGGTTGTGCCCCCATAGGGCATCCAGGGCAGGAGCGCCCACCTGATCCTCGATGTGCCCTATAGCATGTTGGTAGTGCCCTCTTCCAGATCCTGGTGTCCCAGTTAGTACCAGGACAAATGCCACCAACCTTCCCACTGGTGCCCGTGCCCCCCACCCATGCAGGTAGTGTCCACCCCATCCCCAGACAGAGAAGGGGACCAGCACAACCCCCTGAACACCTCCACTGCTGGTCCCTAATTGGACAGACTGTGCTGCCAACAGATCAAGGGGCTTGCGGTGAACCCTCCCATGCTCCATGTGGTTGCCGCATGGCTGGGCTTGCTGCAAGCACTGGGTCTTAGGTGCCAGGACTCCTCCTGTACCAGAATCTGGTGCAGGGTCCCTGGCACATGGGGCTTTAACGCAAGCTAATGTTTGCTGCAGCTTGCGTCGAACGCAGCCCCATTCAAGAATCGGGCCCCTAGTGTCCCTCTATTACATACTTTTCCTTTTTATTACAAAAGTAATTAATTGCTTGCTGTGCAAATTTAACTAATGTGTATATTACTGATTCCTGTTGCAAGGTTAAAATAGAAATTGTTTTTTGCAAAAAAATATCTCCCTCTATTCTCTCAATAAATGTGGAAATCCATTTGTTCCTTACTGTATTCAGCAGAGGACATTCACATATGTGGGAGATCACATTTTATGCTCTTATTACAGTAACAGGGGGCAGTCACAGCACCCCCATCACTCATAAAGGTTATACATTTCCCTATTTGCTTAATTCATAACTTACATATTACTTTTCTTTGCACCCAATTGTCACAGAAAAGGAGATATTTTTCAGCACCAAATTATGTTTTTATTTTGTATAGATTTTCAAATCTCAAAATTACTGTATAGCTGCAAGATCCTGAGATGCTGCTATGTCCAACAATCTCTGTATGGCTAGGGATTTAAATCTATGGATATTTTTGTCTGGTATTAACAACTAATCTTTCTCTAGGCCAATTTTGTTCAAAAGTAGATTCAACTTAATACACTAGTGGTATTCATTACCCCTTCTATCCGTGATTTCTTCCCTTATACAATTAGTACAATATTTCTGGGGTGATGAAACTAAAATTCTAGGCCAAAAATGAATGGCTCTTTTCTGTGCCTTAACCTTTATAGAAAATATCCCTGTTTCTGCTCAAACCATTGCAGAGTGGGTGAGCCCTGAAACTCCCAATAAGGTTCTAAAATACCTATTTTGTACTTTTTCTAACTCACCCATATTTCCCAGAATACCCCAGATCTCAGAAGCATATAACAATTGAGATGAGACCTTGGCCTCTGAACATTTCAACTGGGCTGTAAATGAATTCCGGGCAAATGTATTACCAAATCTATGTATTGCCATCAATGATTTGGTGGCCTTTTCCTTCATCTTTTGAATGTGTAATGTCCAAGTTAATTTGTTCATAAACAACACCCCAAGATAACAAAATGAACTTACTTCTTCAAATGATTGATTGCCTACTACCCATTATTTTTTTTTAGGATAGAATGCCCATTTTCAAAAACAAGAATCTTTGTCTTGTGGACATTAAGTTCCAAATCAATTTTCAGGAGTGTGTTCATTACTGAATTAAAAGCACATTTTAAACCCAAGGGAATCTGGTAAAGTATGATCGCATGATCTACGTAAAGCATAATTTGTATTGGGAGATCACCAACCCTAGGGGGGGGAAGTATCTACTAGGTATATATCCTCCACTACCCTCTCAATATAAGCATTAAAAAGGATAGGGGCCAGGCTGCAACCCTGTCAAACCCCAAACTTGATTTCTAATGGATCTGTATTTGCACCATCTTTACTGTATTTGCACCATCTTTACTATACCTAATTGTTATCTGTGTATCCGAGTACCATAATTTATTCAAGGCTAATCATTTATTATCTACTTTCTTTTCTTTCATCAGCTTTATTATTTTATTTACAAGATGGGTGAGGACATAAATAGGGTCCAGAGTGCATTTTTGCCACCAAAAGTCAAATTGCAGGGTCGAGATAATATTATGTTCCTCCACCCAGTGTTCCAACCTGGTTAAAAGTAGCCTTGCAAAGATTTTGGAACTAATACACAAGAGTGTGATGGAGAGGTAATTACTAGGATCTTCCAGTGGCCCCTTTTTATGTAGTTGCACGACTACCCCCATGGCCCAGCTCGAAGGCAATTTCTCCACCTTCGCTAAATAATTAAACATGGGGATCAATACTTCCCTCCACCATTCTGGGTCAGAGTGGTATATTTCTGCTTCTACTTCATCTATTCCCGGGGCTTTATTATTTTTCTGGACTTTTGTTGCCTGGATCACTTCCTCTACTACAAAATCTTGCCATAATGGGTTTTCTTTTAGACTACAGTTCATGGTGTCCTTAGCATTAAATCCTTCTGGAACCTTTGGTTCACACTCACCTCTATAAACCCTTTTAAAATGTGCAACCCATTGATCTGGTGTGATATGGGCTTCTATATTAAATCTGAAGTTACAGGTCCCAAAGGCTACCAGATTCCAAAATGACTTAGCATCCTTTCCAATTATGAAGGTTTGTAGGGCTAGCCACAAGTGTGCAGAATGCTTAACCTTTTTTTATTTAACAAATATCTATATTATTTCCTTAAATTAATAAGAGCAATTATGTCCTCCAATGTCTTGGTCTGTCTTAACCTCCTGCCCTGCTTATTGAGCCTTCCTCTGGCTCTCTTACAATCCATGTCAAACCAATTTGCTATATCACTCCCTTTCTTGTTTTTCTTCACGTATGGATCTCCCAGGCCAGTGCAGACCTGCTTTTTGAGTATACCACACCAGCCACCCCATCTAGTGTAGCTGAGGCAGAACCTGGGTCTAGCATGTTGCACTCATAGAAACATAGAATCTGATGGCAGATAAGGACCGCTTGGCCCACCTAGTCTGCCCATTTCCCTACCTAATGGATAAGCTCATCATACCATTTTAAACACAGACTTTTAGACTGAGATAGTGTATTGTAAAATATTTTTTTAACTGTTTCAAATGTATCAAAGGACCAGCTTATTCTTTTTTATTAACTATAGCCATATTTTCATCTGCCCGAATCCTACTCCACATGTTCATTGTTTGTATTTTACCCAATAGCTGCTGGCTCATACTAAGAGCAATCAGAAGATGGTCACTGCCCCACACATCCAACACTACCATCTTAGTAGCTCTCTGAAATGAAAATGCGTCTATTATTAAATAATCTAAGACACTCCCTCCCTTCTTTGTTATAAATGTACACCTCCCTTGTTTATCTCCACTACATCTACCATTTACAATCCTCATGTTGATAGCTTTCAAAATATTTAGTAGCATCTCCCTTTGTTTATTCATTTTTGTGTCTGTAGATGCTCTAATTGGGATACCTAGGGCATCGTCCAAGTTCCAAGAATTACTTGAGTCTTACATATTGGAACCTACTCATGCGTTGAGGTCTCCACCAATAATAAGGGTAACTCCCTGATATTGTTCCCTGTATATCAACAACTGGGGCCTGCAAAATTGCCAACTTTTTCCTTATTGCAGCTGTTGTCCTTGAGTATGGGGCTATATAAATGTTAACAATTACACAGTAAACTACCCTGTTTTTAGAACATTCCAAAGCCAACAGATGATGAATATCATCTTTAACTATGCAATTTACTTAAAAACCAATGTCAGATCGGACTAAAGTACAGATATCACCTGAATGCCTTCCAAACTTGGCTGTTCTACTGGCTGGGGGCCCCCCAGTTCTCATATCCCTCAAAAAAGCAACTTTTATAGTCTGTCATCCAAGTTTCTTGTAACAAAACAACTGGAAATCTAGTCAGAAAATTCCTCCAGCCTGTAACTTTTATTTTGTCCCCACATTCCAACATAAAATATTCATTTCAACTTGCTTGAATTGTGGGAGCACCTTCCATCATAATTTAGCCAATTAAGTTGTACCTCCGGTTCCAATGGACAAAATTTGTTCTCCGTCTGAATACCAGCCAGAGTGGAACAAAGTTCAATAATTTAGCTATTATCACTCATTAATACCATGCTACAGTTTATTTTCTTTCCTCTAATCCTTCTTCCTCTAATAAATCTATTTTCGTCCCATGATTTTTCATCCGCTAATAATGTATGCTTTCTCTGAATTGGTACCATATAATTGGTTATTCTTTTCTGTACTTTCTCCAAGGAAGGTGCTTCTACTTGTTTCAGATGATCTCTGGGTCTTGTTCTCTCTTCTTGGGGGATCACCCCTTTCCTACTATCACTACCCAATATTGAAACTTCTGCCTTTACTCCGATTTTCACAAATTCAGAGTTGGTGTCTAGAATTAGCTTCCTACTACCAATCTTGTTAACTACCATACATACCCACCCTTTTTCTTTCCTTGTATGATATCTATAGACTGATGCAATATCAGTCCAATTAAATTTGTTCCCCAAGAGACCCTTGCATACATTATAAACCGTGATTTTCAGAGATATCAAATTCTCATTTATTTGTTTTTGGGATCCCATTAAGGAAAATGGTGAGATGTATCAAACCTGTTCTCATTTTTTCTTCTTTTAAGGCAAATGTATCCTTGTATCTACTCTGTACTGATGGTTCTTCCCTTCTCTGCACTATTAATTCCCTAACTTTCATTGGCAATGGACCATTACCAGCTCCTATAAAACTCTTTTCTTGATTTATAGTTACTTCCTTAAATTGTGCCAAATTATCATCCTCCAAATCTATGTACACTCTTCTGACATTCTGGTCCACATTTTCTTCCATTCTAGTAGATGTTTCTTTACATTTTTCTTTTAGATTCTTACTATCCATTTGTATTACTATTGTTTCCACCTTTCCTATACTTTGTTCTGTATTCTTTGGCCCAGATTTTCAAATTGCGCCATTCTGAGGCGCAAACCCCTGCCCTGCTCAAAATAGTTGCGCAGGGGTGTGGCCGGGGTGATATTCAAATGAGTTGCACTATTGAGCAAATCCTTTGAATATCACCCCCCAGCCACAGCACTTGCGCATGGCGCAGTGGAACTTGCGCCACTGCAAGTTGCCAGAGTTGAGCATTAAACTTGCAGTGGCTAAGTACCATTGCGCCATGCTCAATTTCAATATTCAAAGGTGACATGCAAATGGGGTCATAATTTATGCAGGCACTGGGGGGCCATTTGCATCTATTTGTAGCCCCATTTGCATGTCATTACATCTGAGTGCGCCGATCCGAGGACTTGCTCTGGCCACCCTGCCAGGCAGCAGCTGCATGGGGACCAGCGCCAATGCAGCCCGATCGCGGGCATCACAGTTAGTAAAACCCCCACACATATCCCGAAGCCCGATCGCGGGCATCACAGTTATGAAACCCCACACATATCCCGAAGCCCGATGGTGGGCAGTACAGGTACATGAAACCCCCACACATATCCCACAGCCCGATCGCGGGCAGTACAGGTACATGAAACCTCCCACATATCCCACAGCCCGATTGCGGGCAGTACAGGTACATGAAACCCCCACACATATCCACAGCCCCGATCGTGGGCGGTACAGGTACATGAACCCCCCGCCCACATCTCCCACAGCCCGATCATGGGCAGAATGTATGAACCCCCAGTGCCTGATCGTGGGCAGATATAACCCTCCCCCAACCCGAATATCTCCTGGTGGTCCAGTGGACCGTAAAGCCCGATCGTGGGCAGAATGTCACATCACAACCCCAAACATCTCCCTGGTGTCTAGTGTCCCCCACCCACCCATGAAGCCCCTCCACCCGCTCCCCGCAGCTGGTGGGTGTCAGCATCCCACCGCCTGCCACCCGCTGCCCGCCGACTGACTGTCGGTAGGGCTGCCGCCGTAATTGCGAGCTACGGCCAATGGGCATGCAGCTATACTGTACATGACAGTCCAGATTTGTGAATGATGTTTATTCACAAATCTGGACTGTTTGCGTACGGTATGGGCTGCATCGCCATTGGCTGTAGCTCTGCACCAATGGGCGGCAGCCCTACCAGACAGTCAGTCGGCAGGCGGCGGGCCTGCAGGCGGTGGGATGTCGCTCACGCCGCGGGGGAGCGGGTGAGAGGCTTCATGGGTGGGTGGGGGGACACTAGACACCAGGGAGATGTTTGGGGTTGTGATGTGACATTCTGCCCGCGATCGGGCTTTACGGTCCACTGGACCACCAGGGAGATATTTGGGCTGGGGGAGGGTTACATTCTGCCCGCGATTGGGCACTGGGGGTTCATACACGCTCTGCCCGTGATCGGGCTGTGGATATGTGGGGGCTTTCATGTACCTGTAATGCCCGCGATCGGGCTGTGGGATATGTGGGGGTTTCATGTAACTGCAATGCCCACGATTGGGCTGTGGGATATGTGTGGGGGTTTCATGTAACTGTAATGCCCGCGATTGGGCTGTGGGATATGTGTGGGGGTTTCTTGTAACTGTAATGCCCACGATCAGGCTTCGGATATGTGGGGTTTCACGTATTTCGTAATGCCCGCTGATCGGGCTGTGGGATATGTGTGGGGGTTTCAACTGTAATGCCCGCGATCGGGCTTCGGGATATGGGGGGTTAACTGTACTTGTAATGCCCGCGATCGGCTTCAGGATATGTGGGGTTTCATGTAACTGTAATACCCGCAATCGGGCTTCGGGATAGTGTGGGGGTTTCTGTAACTGTGATGCCCGCGATCGGGCTGTGGGAGATGTGGCTGGGGGTTCATAGCATTTCTATGCCCGCGATCGGGCTGGTGGGGGTTGATACAGGTTGGCCCGCGATCGGGCTGGAGATGTGGGTGGGGGGTTGTTTTACGCTCTGCCCGTGATCGGGCTGGTGGGGGCACAGGGACCGGAGTTGGGGGCCAGCCAGTGGTGGCAGCTGCTGTGTTGCACCCTGCAATACAGCAGCTCACCTGTGGGTGGCCCTCAACTGATCCTTTTTTTTTTTGGCTCATGGTTGGCCAGGTTAGTTGCGTGATGCATAACTCTGCACAACCCGTCTGAATATCGGGTTGCGCAGGTTATGCATGGTTCCTCCCCCTCCTGTTGAGCATGCATTCATTTGCATTGCTCTTTTGCACAACCTGTTGTCAGTGGCATAACTGCCTCCTGCTGAATATCGCAGAATGGCGCATTTTTGGACTTGCGCATGGCGCAACCCTTTTGAATATCTGGGCCTTTTTTTTTCTTTTTACCCTGTTGTCTCAGTCACTTAACTAAATGTTTTGTTTCTTCTTCCTCTTTTCCACCAACCATATCCCTTATCTCATTAACTGACTTTTTAGCTGTTCTAAGTATTTTGTTATTGAATACTTCATTCACCTCTGCCTTATGTTCTCTTTGTCCGAATGATTCTTTTTGTTTGCTATTAGCAGTTGATGGAGATAATGCTATTCCCCGATTCCCCTTAGTCAGTGTATTTTTTAAAAGTACAAGAATCTTGAATAAAAGGCAATTGCCATAAATGATCTCAGCCTTTAGTTCATCTAATTGTACCTCTTTATTTCCAGATAACCCTGAGTTAGAGCAATTACACTCTTCTGCCTAAGTTTCCCATAAGTTCTCAAAGGTTTTTTTTTTAAAAATCTCTTCTCCATATTTAATGAAGTAGCCTGTGTGAGCCTTTTTCACTTCTTTCCCAAACATGTGTCAAGTCTGGAGGGCATTTAGAGGGAGGATCCAATAACAATCTGTTAGCATATGGTGTTATAAAAGCCTCAAGTTTGTTCAAAAAGGAGTCAGATATATAACCCTGCTCTTCTCTAAGGGTATTATTTTTCCTTTCCTTCATATTTTCTCGACTCACATTTCTCTTCTCAGTTAACTGATCATCTGTAGGGTCTGCAGTCAGCTCACTAATAGCTGGGAATTCTTTCTCTTGAGTGTACTCATCTTCCACCAGGTCAGATTCAAGATTCGTAATTCCTTGTACTAAAGGGTAAACACAAAACTGTGTTTTGAACTGTCCTTTAAGCGGAGAAGGAGTTAAAGGTGGAAAACTTGTACTCTGAAACATTAGTACTTCCTTCTTACCCACAAGGTCAATTCGATTGCCAGGGTCTAGAATATAGCTTTTAATTTTTTTCCCTGCTATCTAAAATAGCACTCTTCTTCAGTGCTCCTACTAAACCCCTTCTACCTTATTTGTTTGTAGTACCCCTTTTTAGTTGTCTTGTAATCATTTTCCCCAAAATAAATAAAACAAATTAAGCAATTAAGCAACTAGGGCAGTTAGGTCAATTAAATTAAATAGTTCAATAGTTAATGTTCAGAAGATGCTAGAGAACTCCTCACTTCAGACAGGAGTTTGAACCAGTCAATTAACCAAGCTTGTTAAAATCAGCTGCAATTGGGTAGTCCGTTAATCCATAGAGCATACCAATCCATTGAAGTATAACATGATAAATAAGATCACTCATAATAAGCACTAGATGTAGTAAACAGGTAAACTTGTAATGAGTTTATACTAACTTGTAGTGCAGATCCAGAGATGCAAAGTTATTCTGCTGGGAGGAACTGTAGATAATCAGAACACCCATTTGCTGATGAACTTGGCAGAACTTGTGATCCAGCAGAAATTTAGTTTGTCCATTACAGGATACTGATGATCTAAATCATGGGAGAGTGTACCTTTTTTTTTCATTCATTCAAGGATCCCTGATTCCCATCCTCAGTCACTTCTGACTCTTCAAACAAAAAGTGGGAACACAGAAAACAGGAACTCAGTTTCAACGGTTTAACTCTGCTGCAGTAAGTTCAGAGGCAGGAGAAAGCCCAAACTGCAAAATAACAGAATATCAGGAAGAATTCTGGAAAAACAGTGTCTTCTTAGATATAGCATAATTATAAATTCAATCTAACATTTTAACACAGCACCCAGCACACAGAATGATATAGCCTGAAAACTAAAAACACAGTAAAACAAATAAAAGCAATAAAAAAAATTACTAAAAGCTGCTTTGTTAAATATATAGCACTGCTCAAGGGCTTTTGATATTCATACATCTCTTGTAGGTTCCTGTGTCTTGGAACACTCAGTAATCAGCAGACCGCAAGAACTAAAAGAAAGCACTGTGGATATAGCACAGACCTAACTCAGGCCTTACATCTCAGAACACAGAAAGCACTTAAAAAAGAAAGATAACTCTTGTGCATGCGAATTCATCTGCTATCCTACAGCACCTGAAACAAAGTCTGAATTACTCAGTTTGTGGGAGGAGGTTTATACCATCTCTCTCATGTGACAGAGTGATGTCACTGTGACGCAAACAGAATTATACTTTGAAAAAAAGTACATATAAGGGTACTTATGAAAAAATTATTAAAAGTAGTAGCAAACTACCATGGGGCATCAAAAAAAAATAACAATTAAAACAAAAAAGAGATAAAAACAGAGGAGCTGTAAATGAAGGAGTGGAGGAGTTTCAAGTTAAAATTAACAAATGCTGTCTGAAAGTATATTAAGGTGGAAAGTACTAAAGGGAATGTAAATTACAGATTAAAAATTACTCCCTATTAATTAACAGATCACCAGTCTGCATCTTCACAATAGCTTCATAGTAGCTTCTGGTTGCCTTAGACTTGATTCTTTCATGTTCAGCTCCTCAATGGATCCAGTCCCCTATGGCTCTTCAGTAGTCTGTATATTTCAGCTACTTCTGCTTTTGGACAAAGTTCTCTTCATATCCACGGTCAGACCCACACAGGTCCCCCTGCTTGCTTTCTCCCTGGGCAGGCTCCTGTAGCCACTTTGTGGATTCCAGGCCTGTAGGGGAATCAAGCAGTAGCAGAAAAGGATAGTACAAAGCAAACAACGCCACACAAGATAACTCGGAAAGACAACTGACTTGCTCCAAAAATTTAGAGCAATGGTGGCATACCTTATGTTGGAGAAATAATTTGCATAGTCAGTAGTCCTGCTTTCCCTACCCCTCCACAGCAGGGTAGTGTGCAGACTGTCAGTCAGTTCAATATATCAACCACACTTTCAGAGAAGAAATACTTCCTCACATCCCTTCTGAACGTCCCCCCTTTCAGCTTCATAGTATGACCCATAGATTGTCCTGAAGCTCATCTTCATTTGAAAGAGACTCCCCTCCAATACCATATTCACCCCGTGAGGTACTTGTAGGTATCTACTTCAGGTTGTACATGTTGAGATCCCTCAGCCTCTCTTTATATGGCTTTCCTTGCAAAAACATCAAGGTTTTGGTTGCTTTCCTCTGGACTGCCTCCACCCTGTGTAAGTTCTTTCTGAGGTGTGGTTTTCAGAACTGGATACAGTACTCCAGATAGGATAGTACTAGAGAGTGATAAAGCAGCAACATCACTCCCCTTCTCCTGCTGGTAATGCCCCTTCCTATGCACCCCAGCATCTTACTAGCCATGCCCACAGCCTTGCCACACTGTGCTGCCACTTCGAGGTCAATTAACATTATAACCCCAAGCTCCCCTTCCAGTTTACTGACTGCCAATACCTCCACCCAGTCCTATACTCAACGACAAGGTTCCTAGACCTCTGATGCAAATGTTTGCACTTTTTGCATTGAACCCCAACTTCCACGTCCTTTACCACTCCTCAAGTTTCATTAGGTTACAGCAAATTGTCTCCACACCCTTCTGAGCGTCATCTGCAGAAAGGCAAATGTTCCCTCCAGTTCCTCAACAAAGTCCCCTATCAAGATATAGAAGAAGATTGGTCCCAGTACCAAACTTTGTGGTACCCCACTGAGCGCTGTCTTGTCCTTAGACTGTGTGCCATTAACCGCCTTCCTTTGTGTTGTATCTGTTAACCAGTTTTGAACCCAGTTTACCAATTCTGACCCCACTCTTAAGCTGGTCAATGTCCTAATCAGACTGCTATGTGGCCAAGCATTAAAGGCCTTACTAAAGTCCAAACAGGCTATATCCAGAGTCCAAATAGAGCACTTCCACTGCCCTCACCTGGTCTATTTTTCTGGTCACCGAGTCAAAGAAACCTATTACATTCATTTGCCATTACCTTCCCGCAATTAATCCTTGCTGCTTGAGGTTCTACAGCCCATTTTATTCCAGACGCTCATCAAACCTCTCATTCAGTAGTTTTTCCATTAGTTTCCACACCACTGAAGTTAGGATGGTTGGTCTGTAATTGCTTGTTTCCTCCCCGATGCAGCATTTATATAGGTGGACAATGTCAGCCTTTCTCCAGCCCTGTGGAACTACTCCTGTTTCCAATAAGCTGTTGTGAAAGGCAGCCAGTGGGGTTACAAGCACTTCCTGTGCTCTTTCAGTACCCTGAGGTATTTTTATTTATTTATTTTTTAGAATCAGAATTACAACCCTTTGAGTCAGGGGCTCATTTACAAAGTCTTTTAGTCAAAAAACAGAAAACAAAAACACATACAGACACAGTAAACAGAACATACACAGAATTATAAGGGATAATTTACAGATATGTACATAGTTACAGTGAAAAGTGTCCAACATGGGAGTGAACACTCTATGTAGGTTCTATACAATGTGGTAGCTACTTTACATATATGTACAATACATAGTTACAGTCAGGGCCCCTGGTGTTCTGCGGCAGCATTTTCTGATTTCTGCGGCATGATTTATTCATTTCTCTGGCAGAATGCAGTCTTGTCATTGGCTAAATATAATGTGATGTCATCAATGACGTCATATGCTGAGCATAGAGGAGGGGCTTGAGGATAAACGAGGTGGGAAAGAAAGCCTAACACTATGGAAAAACAGTATATTTATATGAAAATTCACCAAAAACAATGAATTCTGTGGCACTATATATATTCTGCAGCATGATGCAAATTCTGCGGCAAATTCCGTAACCGCAGAACTGCAGAATTCCAGGGGCCTTGGTTACAGTGAAGAGTCCAGCATGGGAGTGATTATTACATTCTGTGTATCCCATAGCCTTATCCACCTTCAGAGCTGCAAGTCCTTTCAGAACTTTTTTCTATGTAAATAGACTTGTGTCCACTCCCCTCCTTGCTATTCTTGCTTCTCTCTGGTGGCCTGTCTCCTCCTCTCTCCACTGTGAAGACCAAGCAAAAGTACCTGTTGTCAATGTCATCTTTTTCTTAATCCTCTTTTCCACCCTTCTAATCCTCACTATCCCCCCTTGCTTTTCTCTTCTTGCTTATGCATTTTAAAAAGTATTATCCCTCTTCGACACCCCGTTAGCAATCTTTTTCTTCATCTGTACCTTTGCTCCCCTAACTGCCTTACCTGCTTCCTTCTGTGTGGCTTGGTACACTTCTTCCCTGTCCTCCTCCTTCTGTCAAATGCCAGCCTTTATTCTTTCACCAACCATGCCATTTCTTTGGAGAACCATAGTAATCTCCATTTTCTATGGCTTACCTCTTTCAGGCAGAGGTTTGTTGCTGTAATGATTCCCTCTGGTATCATAAGTATCATAAGTTGGATACAAGACAATTGCTTCCACCAAGGAGTCTTGTTGCCTAATACAGCATTTCTAGCCCTGTAACCCTATAAAGGGCATCTATCTTACTCTTACAGAAAGTTATTGTGTCACTATTTACTACATCTGATGGAAGTCTATTCCATGGGGACACCACCCTCTGGTTAATCCAGTACCCCTGCTTATTGGATTTATGCAGTTCACCCCAAGTTGATAATTGTGTGTTCCAGTAGTTTTATTAATGATTTTCCTCTCCAATACCACACTTTCCCACAAGTCCTTATTTTGAAAAGCAGAATAAAACAGAGATGCCCCCTGAGCCGTCGTACTCCAATGAGTATAAATCCAGCTCCTTCAGGCTGTCCACTATGAAAGGGATTTAAGATCAAAAATACTTTTGGTTGTTCTCCTCTGCACCCTCTCAAAATTTCTTATAGCTGTTTTATGGTGTGGGCTCCAAAAGTGCACTCTGTACTCCATGATCAATGTGACTATACTCCTCCATGGCAATCCCCTCACCATTGAAGTGTTTTCTGAGGCAGTCCTCCATTTCTTCCGAATTCATCATCCTGAAGTACAGGACTGTTATCCTCATGTGGCTCACCTCTGATTTTTCCTTATGTTGAACCACACTACACTGTGATCACTGGCACCTAGGGGACTCCCCACTTGAAATATGTAATGCTGTCCCAGTTTGTTGTCACTAGGCACAACACTGCCCTATCCGCTGTAGGTTCTTTTACTAGCTGCCTGAGTAAAGCTCTCTGTAGGGATGTTTTTCAATGTTTTGAAACTAAAAATGAAAATCAAATGAAAGAAGCTCCCCTTTCCACCAGCTGTGCCAACCCCAGTATGGGAAGCCCATTACCATACCTCACCCACTAGCATGCATCCTGCCCTCTTCTTCCTCCCTGCCACACTACACTATACTGCCTCTTTCACTCCATTCCCTCCCTCCTCTCACTAGGACACCCATAATTAAAATAAATAGAGATATGGCTACCAGCGCAGTCATCCTCTCACTACCTTAATCATCAACTCAACTCAACTCAAACTTTATTTGTAAAAAAGTGAAATTCACCGATGTATCAGAGCACGTGTACACCATATAAAAATTCAGAAGTAAAAGCAGTAATTAATAATTAAATACAGATCTCCTTCAGCAATTTATCCAAATTCAGGGAAAGCAAGACTAAAAAGATGTGATTTTAGTGCAGATTTAAAACTCTCCAGTCAGGCACTACCTTATCCAATGAGGTAGAGTGTTCCACAGGGTAGGAGCTACAAATGTGAATGCTCTAGCACCTCAGGTCTTCTAATGAACCCTGTGAACCTCTAGCAATCCCTCATTGGTGAAGTGGAGTAGGCGGGAATGGCAATGGGGATGAAGAAGATCTTGCAGGTAACATGGTCCCTGTCCATGTAGGGCTTTATAGGTCAGCAAACCAACCTTAAAGGTGATCTGCCACTGAATGGTCAGCCAGTGCAGGCTGAAAAGCACAGGTATGACATGGCAAGATCAAGATAAGTCAGTCATCAGCCTGGCACTCGCATTTTGCGCTATATGCAAGTGGTGGATATCAATCTGGTAGCCCTAGGTACAGGGAGTTACAATAGTCAAGGCAAGAGGTCACAAAGGCATGGACTAATGTTGGAAGGTCACCAGGTGGGACCAGGTGCTTAATCTGGGTGATATTTCTCAGATGGTAAAATGAGGTCTTGATGACAGATGACACCTGGTGTTTAAGCATCAGCTCATCAAAAATAATGCCCAGGTTTCACACCTGATCAGAGGCCTTCAGCTGACTGCCTCCATGCGTAAGGCCAGAAGGTCACCTCTCCAAAAGCCTCTCTGCTCGATGAACAGGGTCCACAACTAACACCTCAGTCTTGTCAGGGTTCAACTTCAACCAGTTGGCACTGATCCAGTCCTGGATCTCAGCTAGACAGTTGTTAAATACAGAGACAGCTCCATGTTGCTCGGGCACAAAGGACATGTATAACTGAGTATCATCTCTATAGCAGTGAAACCTTAGCCCATATTACATTACAATGTCTCCCAATGGCAGAATATACACCAGGAACAACATGGGTGACAGAACACAGCCTGTGGCACTCCACAAGACAGTGAGAATGGATCAGAAGAATAAACCCCTGACGCCACTCTCTAGGGCCTGCCCACGATGAACGAATGAAACCACCTGAGGACTGTACCAGACAGTCCATGGATCAGTCACAGGTCTCTAGTAACACACCATGGTCCACGGTATAAAATTCCACAGAGAGATCAAGGAGAAGCAACATGGAATGGCTCTTCTGATCTTTTGCTATCAGGAGAGCAATAAGTAGCCGAACTAGGGCAGTCTCAGTACTACGTCTCTTCTGAAATCCATACTGGAGAGGATCGTAGACATCATGGATGGTAAGGTGGTCCTTCAGCTGCAGCGTGACCACCTTCTCGATAATCTTGCCCACAAAGGGAAGGTTAGAGATAGGTCTGTAGTTAGCGAGACAGTCAGGTCAAGAGAGGATTTGATAAGGAGGGGTATTACCACTACTTCCTTCAGAGTGTCAGGGAACACACCTGTCTCTATTGAACATCAGACTATCTCAGCTAGGACTGGAACAATGACCTCAATGCATGCCACGAGGAGGTGGGTTGGGCCAGGATCCAAACTACAGCAGGTCAGCTCCATACTCTGGATGATCCTCACAATGTCAACAATTGCCAACCGGTCAAAGTCAGACCAAACAAACTGAGGGGCGGCAACCTCCCACCAATCATCACCACACCCATTGGGATGAGCTGCACAGATCTCAGACCTGATGTCAGCAACCTTATCTGCAAAGAATCAAGCAAACTCATCACACTTCTCTTGTGACAATGCTCTCTAAGACTGCAGACAGGCTGGATCGCACAGTCTGTTGACAGTTCGGAAGAGCTGAACTGGTTGATTCTGTGCGCAGCAGTATCCCTGGACAGGAACTCTGCCTTCTTATGGGAGACAGCTGAGTGCTAGTCTATATAATGAGCCATCAATCTAAGTTTGTCGGCATCAAGGCCCAATTTCCACCAACACCATTCCAACCTTTGTCCCACTCGCCTAAGCTCCCTCAAGGTCCCTTCGAACCAAGGGGACCAAGGGTGGAGGGTGAGGGGACGAACATGGACAGGCGCTATGGAATCCAGAGCTTCAGTCACAGCCTTGTTATAGGCCTGAACCAGATTATCTGGATCCATGTTTGCACTCGGAAGACTCGATAGGTCCAGCACCACCATCAGGCCATCTAGTGTCAAACCCCTTAAAGGGCGGTACTGGGCCATCTCCATGGGGGCAGACCTATAGGGGGTAGCCTGGAAATTGAACCCTATAGTGTGATGGTCAAATCATCCAACCAGTTCCACCACCAGGTCAGAGATCTCCCTACTCAGTAGGATAGACCATAAGGCCTAATCTGCTGGCAAATAGTATGTTAGAAAACCAAGTCAAGTGAGTGTCCATGAGTATGGGTTGCAGAGGTAATAACCTGTGTGAAGCCCAGAAAAATCATAAGCTGGAGGAAGTCCTGACCAAATTGCAAGAGTTTGTCATTGACCCAGACATTGAAGTTTCCCAGAACCATCCATCTGGGGGACTCCAACACCATATCTATGACTAAGTCCGTGACTTCATGCAGGAATTGCTTCTTGCTCCTGGGTAGACAGTAGACGAGAAGAATCCCACACCCCAAACCTGCACCTGCAATACATTTGAAGGACTTGGTTTCCTCCACTGACACATCTACAAGGCCAATTCCATTTTAAAACAAATGGCTACACCCCCACCCCTACAATCCATCTTCTGGTGGTGTATCACCGAGAACCCAGCTGGAACAGCTAACTCAAGAACTGGGTCAGCATGCTCATCCAGCCAGGTCTCAGTGATGCAAGCCAGGTCTGATGACCCAACAAGATCAGTAAACACTGCTGTCTTGTTTTTGATAGACCTGACATTATATAACACTGCCTGAGTAGGATGGGCCACCGAAGCTGGTTGTGTCATCTGCCTGCTCAATGCAGAGTCCTTGGGTATGGGCATCTGAATGAATGAAAGCAAAGTTGCACTGTGAGAATAAGGCTGTGCTAGTCAGTTAATCTTTCATTTTAATTATGGGTGAAATGGTTGTGGTAGGAGGGAGTGGAGTGCTAATAGACTGGGAAAGAGGTTATATTGTGTGGTGGGGAGGAAGGAAGGGGTGAGAAAGGTATCAGTGGATGAGGGAATGGCAATGACTTTGTTTTACTTTTTTTATAAGTTTGGTGTATCCAACACTGGGATTGGGCACTTGGTATCATATTTGGGGTTGAGATGGTACTGGTAAGGATACGAGAAGGTAAAACTGGACACGAATGATGCCTGGACATAAGGTAGCATATTGAGAAGGGCTTGTATTGGACACTAGGAATATTTGGTTGTGGAGAAGGGTGTGGTGGGTAACACAAAACTCCAATGATATTTGGACATGAGGCAGAGTGTGAGTAGGGGGGCACTTCATGCAAGAATACTAGTGCGGGAGGACCTTTCCACCGGACATGAAGATTTGTATACTACGTAGTTGGATAAGGGAGGGGGGCATTAGAGTACTGTGACTGTTTCACACAGGGTGGTGTAAAGGTGTGGAGTGAGGCTGAGTCCAGGTACTGCTTACCATTAAAAATATTTACAATGACAGACAAAGGCTAGTACTAATACAAAGTAGTATATATCTGTAATGTAATTTCCTTTTTAAAAAGTGAAAATATCTATTGCAAAGAACTACATTTATGAAGTATTAAGGGTTACACCATAGTTCCTCATAAGTAACAACATTATGGTAAAAGGAATCTCTTGAGCCTTTCTGAATCTGTGGTGGAATGTTCCTTGGGCTTTGAATCATCATTCAATGCGATGTTGACATTGCTCTAACTTAAGCACCCTCTCTGCATAAGTACTGCTGCACTAGTATTTTTCTGTGCTATTCTCTGTATAAGTATTGTTGTGTTAGTATTTTTCTGTGCCACTCTCTGTATAAGTATGGGTATATTAAGATGTTTCCATTCCACTATCTGTATAAATATTGGTGCATAAGTATTTTTCTGTGACACTCTCTCTATAAGTATTGGTGCATTGGCATTTTTCTCTGCCACTCTCTGTATAAGTATTGGTGCATTCATATTTTTCTGGGCTGGAAAGACAGTGCCAATGTTAGAGCAACACCAATGCTGCATCACACACTCATTCAAATCCCAAGAAACAACCCACCACAAAGTCACCATCAGGGGTTCCACCAAGCCACTTTGACAACAAAGTTGTTAAAGTGCAGCACAGAGGAATCCCTGTGACTGACAGGTGAAAGTGTACTCATCAGTAACTCTTGGTGTTTTTTGCGGAGGGCTGTGCCCCATTTGAATATGATCAACTCTAAGTCAGAGTTGACTCAGAGTTGGGCAAAACACCAGCAAAACTGACACCAGTGTACATGAAAATCTATTACAGTGACACTCTCGAATCCATTCGAAGTTACCGCTGTAATGGATTTCGTTGTCCTCTCATACCATGGTACAAGGCCACAACCTTCACCAACTAATTACAGACCCAACTAGGGTCATGGCTCCCCCTCAGACCAGTACACTCATCGACTGGGTCCTTACAAACCACCCTGATAGCATAGTCTGTGCAGATACCCTTGCAGATGTAATAAGTGATCACTCCCCAATCTACTGCATTTGGCGCTCCACTAGTCAACCGTCTTCTCCTCCAAAACTCATCACCTTCCACAATCTGGCTAACTTTAACTTAACACAGTTTATGCATGATCTCTCTATGATTGACTGGTCACCCATCTACACCTCAGCTAATGCTCAGTCAGCCCTAGACTATTTTCTGCCTCGGTTTGGTCTGCTCCAAGACACCCATGCTCCTCATGTCATTCATCGTATTCGTCGAACTCAGACAAAGTGGTTAACCAAAGACCTTCTCACCCAGATAAGGGCCAGAGACAAAATGTGGCAGCGTTTCAAGGCTTCAGGGCTTTAGACTGACTATAATGACTACAGATCTCTGAGAAACACATGCAAAAGGAAAATTTGATTAGCAAAAAGCTCCTTCTGCAAAGACCTGCTAATGAAAGCTGCAGAAATTCTGGTCAACCATAATAACCCTCCTTGGAGCTAATCATACACCCACTACAAGAGATATGCTGATAAATGGCATACACTGCAATAATCTGGTGACTATTGTCAGCTCATTCAATTGCCCCTTCTCAGACCTAACTAACTACCTGGCCTCCTTCCCACAAGTACACACCGCTTCCCCCCTCCCTCGGGGATACTGAACGCTTACTCATGCATTTTCCATTTTGGTTCCGGAGCATTACAAGAGCAGAAGTTCTAAAGCTGCTACTCTCCAGTCCTGACACCACTAGCTCGGGATCTGATGGTTTGGAATCTAGGCTCCTGAAAGTTGCTGCCTCTCTCATAACCTCTCCCCTAACAAAAGTCTTTAACCTGTCACTATGCTGCAGTACAGTTCCTAATATCTGTAAAATAGCTAGAGTCATACCCATTCCTAAAAAGGTGATCCTAAAGAAATCACAAACTACTGACCCATAGCTATTCTCTCTGTGCTTAGCAAAATCTTGGAAAAACTAGTTGCAACCCAATCCATAGATTATCTTTAGAAGCACAACTTTCTCTCTTGCTCCCAGCATAGCTTTGGCAAAGGCCACAGCACTTTCACCACCCTCCTAAAACTCACAAATGACATATATACCTCTATGGACTCGAGCCTCCAGACAGGTGAGGTTTTCATCTATTTAACTAAGGCATTTGACCTGGTTAACCACACCCTTCTTCTTGATAAACTACGCTCCCTAGGCTTCTCCACCAATGTAGTGGTCTGGTTCAAAAGCTATCTGTCCAACAGGAAACAGGCTATAGTTTTCAACTCAACTATATCTGACCTTTCATCTATTTGTCATTAATGGCATCCCGCTGCTTGCACCAACCTGTTCATCTCTGCTCTATGTAGATGATCTTGTTATTTGCCATAGAGCGAGAAATATCTCTGACATAAACCACTTTCTTGCCTCAGACTTCTCAAGTATTCAATCCTGGCTAACAGAGAACAACCGTGTTCTCAATATAAGCAAGACACACTCCATGCTCTTTGGCTCACCTGCCAGACTTAAAGTGAACCAAACCGCCCTCAAAATATCGTGTGCAGATGGCTCCCCATTGATTAGCACCAGATCCTTTAAATGTCTGGACATTCTTCTCGATGAATCTCTAGATTTTTGATCTGCATATCACTACCACCTGTAAATCTGTCAATGCTAAGATAGGAGGTGCCTACCGTACTAGCTATGCCCTCACCCCATCAGCTAGACTAGCCATGGCACAAGGCTTTCTGCTCCCAGCCCTGGCCTATGGTTCAGCCACCTACCTACTTATCTACCACAAAATCCTCCCTCCCCAAATGGGACATCACCTATAATAGTACCTGCCACTACGCCTCTGCATCTCCATGACACAAACACCATTGCAAGCTGTATGCTGACCTAAAATGGCCCTGCTCCTCTGCCTATCGCCTCCAGTCCTATGGCTCACTGATTGACTGTACTGCCAGATCAGGCCTCTCCCAATCCCTCGCCTCTCTGCTGCACTCATATCCCCTCTCCTATGGGCTCCGATCTACTGACCAAGCTCCTTTCCACATCCCTAGATGTAAAACCAATATAGGTGCACATGTTTTCTCATACACGGCTCCAAAGTACTGGAACTCCATACCTCAAACTATTCATCAAGCTCCCACCCTTGCTAGTTTTAAGAAACTTCACCATGATCATCTGCATGCTACTAGCCCCTGGACTTGCTTTCATCCACCTTAGACCATCCTTTCTCCCTTCCCCTCTGTTTCCCCTAGGCAATCTACTTTCTCTGACACCTTTTCTCCAGTTCTCTTAATACCCTCCGTACATGCTTATCTCTCATCCCTTACCCTCTTCCTCTGCTTCCCACCACTTTCCCTTTTCCTCTCCTCCATGTTTATACTCTCCCAAGCTACTTACCACATAATGGCACTTATTGTATGTCTGTATATACCTTTCTTTTGCAATGCCTGTTTTTTCTTACATGTTTTCTGATCTTCTTTTTCTTTTGGCTTTGTCCAAACTCCATTGATTGTATTATATTGAACAAATGTTTCTCCCCACCCTGTTTGACTGTATGTGATTCCCCTCCTCACTGTGTTACATATCTCATGTGCTGCGTCACATGTATGCTCATGTATTTCAACTTGTGTTCTCCTGGGTCATGCCTGAAAATAGGCATTCTTATGCCTAGTGCACCCACCCAGTTACCAAAAACAAACAAATAAATTACAAATATGCACAATTCGTCTGGTGTGAGACCAAATCAGTCTCAGTTCAGGTGCTGATTAAAGGTTACTATGATGGTTCTTATTATAAGTTAATATGGCCTGGAAGGGTGTCTCTGATAGTACAAGAGGCACTGAGCATGAGTTTTGGGAAAGAGGACAGTGAAATGAAACTGATACCATAGAAGACACTTCTTGGAGACCCTATTAACTTATTTTAGAAAATGGGTTGAACATTTCCCGGCATCTGATTGGCCAAGACCCCTAGCAAGGAGTACGTTTATGTGCCAACAGAGACTAGAAAATAACAACTCCCATGCCAACCTGCCTCAACACCAAGTAAGTCACCATGCTCCCAGTAGTTTTCAAAATTAAAAGCAACCTTTTTTCATTTTACTGAGTGACTGATACCCCATCACAACAGCAGTCTTTAAATCACACTAGCACAAAGTATGACTTTTTATTTTTAATTCTTTCCACTAACACACACAAAATATTTCTTTCTTCTTAAAAGAGTTGCATACTTAGACTCACTCACATGTTTGAGCAGTTCTGCTCTGCTCCCCCCACCCCACCCCTGTTCATCCTGTTCATAAAAAAAAAGAAACTTAATCCCTGTTGAAATGGTTTCTTTTAAATGAATAAATATCTTACATATTAATACCATCTTACAATTCAATGCTGATCACTGATACAGATCTCTCCCACTCTGCTTCACACACCATGACCCACCTGACTGTGAACAGCATGCAGGCTGCTCATTTTCTATTACAGCAGCTTCCAATGAATGTCCTAATTCTCAACTACTCATAAAAATTATAAAGCAGCACTGCATCAGTGTAGTGAACATTTTCATCAATATGTTTTTTTGCTATTTTAGATTGCCACTTAACTCATGACTTGCATGATACCCTACTTTCCACAATTGGAGTCTGCTTTAGTACTTTTTTCATGTTTGACATAATAAAAGGAGTGCTCTTTTTAATATGGCCCAGGCCAGGTTTTCATCAGTGTTCTCAGCTTTTTTTCTCCATCAATTGTTTAAATATTACTTCAGTTGTGAATAAAATGAAGTACAGTATCATGTAGCCTGCAGTACTCTCTGACCTTATGGAACAACAGGTGTTCAAAAACAGCTGCAAACACTGATGAAAACCTGGTTCGAGCCATATTAAAAGGAGCGCTCCTTTTATTAATTCAAATGTGAGAAAAAGTACTAAAGCAGACTCAAATTGTGGAAAGAAGGGTATCATACAAGTCAGGACGTAAGTAGCAATCTAAAATAGTGTAAAAAGTATAGGTCATCATTTTCACTGGACTGCACTGCTACTTTTAGAAAGAAAACATAATTAGGCCAGTACGAAAAAGAGAGGGGAAACAATATACAGTAATGTTTCTTCCAGCTGAGCTAAACAGCACAACTCTGTCGATTGTTCTGTTGATCATACTCCCAGACCATAGTTCCTATTAAAAAAACAAAAGAGAGAGAACTACAGTACCAGGTAAGATAGCCTAAAAATCTATAAAGCTCTAAGTCATGTTGGTACTGGGGAGGGGGACAGGAAAACAAGCAGTCAAGCACACATGAAAGGTACTGTATGTACAACAGGAGCACCCTGTACTTGCAACAGTAACAGTAGAGGCACTGCTTTACAACAAACTAACATTTTGGTTTTTTTTTCTCTCCAGATAATTCCTTAAGAATACCTATTGTTGAAATGTCCATTCTAACTCTATTTTCAGTGTGCATTTAATATTAGCATTTTGTTTTGTTTTCAGACCACACGCTGATGCAGCACTTTTTCTGTACTTCACAACAAAATACATTTCTTGTAATGTATTCTAATGTTTAAGTATATTTGTGAAATTATGAAATTATTTGGCAAAAATGCCACAAAATTACCCATTTTCTATGTGCAATTAATGGCCTCCAGGGTGAGCGGTATGGGCTACAGAGGACATCGCAGGGGTTATACAGCCTTCTGCCTATGATGCTGGGTCTCATTATGCGCCTGGGCAGTCCAGCATAGCCCAGTATCACCCACATTGTCAGGTATTATTGCTAGCACAAATCTCTAATTTTTAGCTTGAACAATTTCTAATACGTTCAGAGCCTTTTTTTCAGTTTGACTTATGACGTCCTCCCCTCAGTGCTAAAGTGGGCCACTCCCTCCAAATGCTGTCACACAAGAGCATACTGTACAAAGGATAAGATGTACAGTGACTCTGCATGCTGACTGACTGAAATTATGGCAGTGATTTATAATTCACCAGAATCGATGTCACAAAAGAGGACATCATGCCAGTAAATATTGTAGTTACACACTGATTAAAGAAACTTCCACCCTGACTGCCCTTTCAGTTTTCTTTTTTCCCTCAAGAGGAAATTGAAAGGACTGTCAGGGTGAAAATGTTATGAATCAGTGTGTGATTACAGTGTTTACTGGCATGATGTCCTCTTTTGTGACATCACTTCTGGTGAATTGTAAATCACTACTGTAATACAAATATTATTTTATGTTGTACCTTCTGTATAGAATATTGACAATGAAATAATTTAGATATTTAGTTTAATCTTAGATGTTGTTACACTGGTGAATAATTTATGTTAATGTTCATGATTTTGTAGATTCCACATACGGGTGTACAGAGATATGTTGGGCATGGTTTTTGCCATAACTGAAATCAACCAAAATCCAAAATTATTACCAAACATTACTCTGGGTTTCAAGATTTATGATTCTTGTTTTCTGGAGATCAGATCTCTTCAAGGTACCATGTCCCTTTTATCAGGGAAGCAGGCATCAGTTCCAAATTACCACTGCAAAGCCCGACCTTTCCTTTCTGGTCTTGTTGGGGACATCATGTCATCATTATCAATCCCAATTGCTAGGATACTTGGACTTTACCACTTCCCACAGGTAAGCTATACATACATACAGACATACATATATACATACAGACATACCTACATACATACATACATACTTACATACATACATACATAGAACCTCTGTGCGCAAACACTGAGGCAAGGATTGCCCCTTGGGGTACATACATACATACATACATACATACTTACATACATACATACATACTTACATACATACATACATGCATACATACATACTTTTTATAACTTGTCAAACCATTCATTTCTTTTTATTTTCAAAACTGAAAGTTAGTCATAGAAAAGGTCTAATGTATTTTTCTGCTGTTACATAAACATCTGCATTTTCTTTTTTATTGCAGTATCTGATTTATTACTATAGAATAATAAGAGGTGGCAAAAGTCACTAAGTGTTGTATCAATGTCTTGCTTCTAGGCCTGAGGGACACAGGTGGCATTTTTATATTTCGTATGAAATAACCTTTGCAAAATAATACAAATATTATAAAACCACAATATTAAATTTTTCTTTTATTTCATCTTCAGCAATATGTTAAACTCAGTTAAACCAACTAAGTGACAAAATAGACTCTTGGACAGATGTCCACATAGTCTCAAATTGACACACACCAAAACACCGAAATGACACAGGCATGCACCCCATGTAGAGGAACACACATATGAACAGCGATATTTATACATAAATACGGAAACACGAGACAGACACACAGACTATTGTAATGACAGATGCACACAAAGCCTCTGATGGACATGCACTGAACCTTGAAGTGAGAAATGGAGACTTAAGCTTACACACATAAGCAGACATTCATGAAAGCATGCACATACATACACACACACACATATGCACACATGCATGAGTATGTGCATGCGCACACACACACAGATGTGGGAAAGAACAAAGACCCTGGAAAAGGCACACCTATACCTCCTGAGTTACAAACAATGACCTTCAGATGGACATATGGAGCCTTGTACACCCCCCACATACAAACAGACACTCATGCATGGACACCCAAAGTGACACAGATTCAAATCCCTTGGAGAGATGCAGGAATCCTTGAATAGGCATACTGTACATGCAGACAATTTGATGAACACACATGGCCCCTTATAAAGACAATATGCAGAGAACCATGGATAGACATGCAGTACATACAACTCCTAGTTTTGTGCACACACCAAAGTGACTCATAAAGACCTTTAGGCAGACACATAAAAGTCCCTGGAGCAACAAACACACACATGGACCAAAAGAGATGCACCCAGACCGGCTGGGGCTCACAATAACTCAATGTAATGATATATAATAATGGTATTTCCTATTGATGACCATTAACTATGGCAAGCCTAAAACAGGAATACCTACATAACACAAAATACTATGCTACTGTATAAAATTGAGCAGCGCAAACCTCCCAAAGTTTGAACTTCCAAACATGGTCTATTGAACCAGGTAACGTTTGTAAAAGTCTGCTTCATTTTGAACTAGTTCACCCCAGTTTGACTGCAAAAAAGCATTGTTTTGTTCTTAAGATATTAAGATGTACTGCAAAACAGTGTGGTGCCCTACAGTGAAGGTTACTTGGTTCCAGAAATTATTGAATTAGTAAGGGGCTAGTTATTTCTGCACTATCCAGTATGCTTGATAATGTTACACATTACATTTAGTTTGCAGCAGCTTCATCCTGCCTTCAGATTACTTTACCTTTCTAGGGGTGCATGTTTTTGTGTCTTTCACAGAAATATGTCCTTTCATCACTGACAAACACCACATGTGCTTTGAGCCTGTAACAGAAAAAAGTGTTGGACATATGGAGTTGTCAGTTAATGAGCATTGCCCCCAGGTTTTTAGCAGGCTTACGTAACACACAAAGACCCAAATCTTGCAACAATGGCAATGGTGCAATAGCCCACACAGCATTAAGGATGCTGGTTTAAAACATATGTCCATTTAAACACTTCCAAATATGGACATTGATTTTAATCTTTCCTTGCATTAAAATCTGTAGCCAGGATAGGGTTTGTCAGTATAACGTTTCTGTAAATCCTTTAAGCAGTCTTTTAAAACAATCCAATACTGTTCCCTATACAAACATAATCCATATGCGGTACTATATTTTCACTGTTCCCTATACAAATGTAATCCATATGCGGTACTGTAGGTTCCATTTCAAAATAGCGATCAAGGAATGGTGACTCGTGATAATGGTGCCGAACCCAGATCATGACCACTATTGCAAAATATAGTTTTCTGCGGGGGCTTTGTCTCTGTACCCCCCCCCCATTGTGGAGGGCTTTGGACACACACCCCTTTAATATATATTCCTACTCCGGGGGGGGGACCTCAGGGATGAGGGGAACCGGGATCGCTAAAATGTGTCACTGCTGTGGTTCGGTCGCTGTTATGTCGCTTTACCATTCCTTGATCGCTATTGTCACTGGATATACTGTTACAATTCAAAAGAGACAAAGATTCTTCACTTGAAACATGCACAAATATGCTCTGCAGTAGAGATGTGCCAAGTTGGCAAACTTCATTTTTAGAAATTGATTCACAAAGTTTGCCAACACTAAGAAGTTCGGAGTGGCAGCTTTACAAAGTTTTCAGCAGCAAATTGGCACTTTTTGAAGTGCAAATTCACCTGCAAAGTTGTCACTTAACAATGGCTTTCCCTGAAAAGTGTCACTTTGTCAGGAAAATTCATTGCGAAGTGATGAAGTGTGAACTGTGCAAAGTGATTTGTCAAGGTGAATGTTGCCACTCCTATGAAAATTTGCAGGTGAAGTAAAAGTTTACAACATCTGTACTTTGGAGGCTTTTTTTCTGCATCTGATGCATTTCAGTCTTACAGTTTATTGTTGACTTAAGAAACAACATGTAATGGATTTTCCAAAGTTTGGACATAGGACTTGTGGCAGTTTGTTTGCAGCAGTTGCAGCACCATACATTTGTCCAAATGTCTGTGAGCTAGTCTCAAGAATTATCATGCATTTGCAACACTTAACACACATTACAACAACAAAACGATGCATGTGTGATTATTGTGATGCATATTTTGATGTGTTGATATGTGTACCACACATTTCAGCATGCTATACTAATTTTATTACATGTACTCCTTTTGGTATGCTTTTACAAAGTATAGTTTATATTACAGTTATTTTGGTATGTGCTATACATATTTTAACATGTGTTTAATTGATTTAGATATATGTTCTACTCATTTCAGTATGTAGTCTACTCATATCAGTATATGTTCTATTCATATCAGCATGTGTTGTACTATTTTGTTATGCGATGTAATCATTTTAGCATATCTTGCACTCATTTCAGTATGTGTTATACCCATTTTGCATTGTATTATACTCATTTCAGTTGGTGTCATAATATTTACAGTGACATATATCATACCCATTTCAGTATGTCATATTCATTTGGTATGTGTCATATTCAGAAACCTATGATTTGGAATTGAATAGTCTTCCTCAGTATGTAACATTATTGATGTACTCTTGTGACACTTATGACATGAAGTTTTGTATTTTTTCACTATCTGTCATGTTGCATGTAATGCAGTTGCACTAGAAAAATAATGCAACTGGTTGCAAATCCAGCCCCATTAGTCTATCCATTAGATGTCCCATCAGATGGTAGCCCATGACATGCGCGACTGCGATTGAGTGACCACAAAACAGCTATTCAATTGTAGTGCATGACATGGGGGCAACCAATGAGGTAGGGTGACCAGATGGGGTGGGTTCACGCATGTAGCGATAGGATGTCACTACACGTACACGTGCGAGCGGGGGTGGGACGAGCATGCTCAGTGAGGGGTCAGAGGGGTTTTGAGAAGTGGTGCCACAGTGGGCTGCCAAGCTGGCCCCATAGTGTGGTGGGTGGGTTTGAGGCTTGGGTGGACAGGGTGCTGGGTTCGGGTCTGGCACAGGTATGTTTTTGTTGTGCCCGGCTTGATTTTTTTAAAATGTTTTGCACCCTTCGACATGCACCCTGCTTGAGTTGAGACTCCTCAGTGGGGGTGTAAGAGGCCTCCCATGGGGGTGTGGGGGGTGCAGCCCCCACATAAAACATTACAAATGTAAGTCCCCGGTGCCATTTTGTTGTGTGCTGGGAAGTCACAGTACTGAAACTGATTTTCGGCACTGTGACTTCTCTGTAATGGCAATTACCTTTCGGCAGTTGCTGTTATGACATAGAACCCCCAAGAGACTGTCCTCCTCTCCCAAAGCTTTGGCTCACAGAATGAAATGTTATCTGTTAAACCTTTTTTTTTTTTTAGTTGTTTGACTGGGAGTTAAACCTTAATGCATGCTTTTGTTTCTTGTAGACTTGCCTCCTGTGATGAATTATAGCCAGACCAATCACTGTTGCATAACTTACTGTACAACTCACTGCACTTATTTGTTATTAACCCTTAGGCTGCCAGAAGACTTAGAACATAAACAATTTTAGGATGTGTATACATGTCAGTGGCACAGCAAGACTTAATAATCTCTAAGCTTATTACTACACTTTGTAAAAGTGAAAACTGTGTCACTTTACAGTACCATATGCTGTATTCTATTTCCCATTATTTATTCTTCAAAGAAAAAAGATGCTCAAGGATGGGGGGCACAAGATGAAACTGGAGGGAGGAAGTTTCAGAGGGAATGTGAGGAAGTACTCCTTCACAGAGAGGGTGGTAGACATTTGGAATGGCCTGCTGGCAGAGGTGGGTGGGGCAGAAATAAGTATAGGTTTCAAAAATCCTTGGGATAGGCATAGAAGATTACTGGTACACGGGGGGGGGGGGAGTACCACCTAATTTCAGCAGTGCATGAGGAAGTGCAGTTGTTGGGGCAGACTAGGTGGGCCAAAGGCCCTTATCTGCTGACATTTTTCATGTTTCTATGTTAATTGTAGTACCTGAGTCATGCATGAAAAAGATGCCTAGTGCCAGTGTACTTACCAGGTCAACAAAGTATATATATATATACATACATACATACATTCACAGTTTTTAAGTTTAGGACACACAGTCTGTCTTTTCATAGAACTATAGAATTTGAAGGCAGATAAGGACCACTCAGCCCACCTCAGTCTGCACATTTTCCCTACCTATAGTCTAGCTGCAGACCCTACTTGATCTACAGCATTTTCTCCCCCCCCTTTCCTTTCCACTAAAATTTCCTTAAGCCTATGCCATACATTCTAGGGACTGTTTTTGCCCCCACCATCTTCCACAGAAGGCTGTTCCAAGAATCCACCACTCATTCTCTGAAGAAGTGCTTCCTCACAACTATCCTTACCCTACACCCCACCCACCCCCCACACACACACACAGCTTGATAGCATGTCTTCTTGTTCTTGAACACTTTTTAAAAATAAATACTTATCACCTGTACATAATTGGGCCCTGTAAGGTATTTAAAGGTCTATATCATACCACTCCCACCCTTTCCAGGGTGTACATATTTTTCAATTAATAGTACATCAAAATTATTTTCAAACTTTAATGTAAAGGAGTGTTTAAAGACAACTCTGTTTTTTTTCTTATTGATTTATTTTGCCAATATATTCCCTTACATGTCAGTCAGTTCAGTTTCCTGATTCACATTATGTTCTACTGTACCTCATTTCCGCTTCATGTCACAATGTTTACTGTAGTTGAAGTTTATTTATATTTTAACAGGAATTGTTACTAAGCAGAAGTCTGTTTTCAGGACTGTCCTGTTTTTGTGACATACAAGGTTACAACAGAGAGTAGGAACATAGCATAATACAATCACAAGGTAACCCAAATAATTCAGGTACTGGCACATACAAAGACAGACCTCTCAGTACATTCTACCTTAAAACTTGTATAAGTAGGACTATTTTGAATCTGGGAAGGTAGTGAATTCCATGCTGTGGTTGCTTTAAAGTTACAAAAACATTGCAACTTACCTTGATCTTGTTTTTGAAACTCCAGTCACTTCCTAAAGGGACTATTTTGAATGAATCTAAGTTAACTTATTCAGCAGATAAAGCTGGAGCATGACCTGCCACACATTAATAAAGAAAGCATAACAACTGCCTTTCCCTCCCAATTTTTTAATGATTTCCAATTAACATTCAAAAACAACATACAATGATGTGTAATTACACATGGACCCATGTAAGCCAAAACAAATCTAGCAATACAGTAGTGCTGTCTAGCCAGCATTTGCAGGTTTCCCATACCTGCAGTTCCAGAGATTGCACTACCATAATCCAAAATAGGCACCATAACCACTGAGGCTTATTTTTCCTCTGGTTTTAAACATCATGCAAAACTTATGTCTTCCCAGGGCACCAAAATTTTGTGTCACTTTAGTATACAGTATATTTATATGATCACTACACTTTAGTTCAGAATCAAAGTAAAGCCCCCGATAGTTACAAGAATTCACTTGATCAAATTTTAACACTTTTTTTTACTTAGCTCAGAGCAGGGCGGCTTCAGTCATTGTCACAGCTCATGAAAACTTAGCTCTTCATCATTGCTAAGCCTTAAAATACAATTTTTAATTAATCAAATTAGTCACATTATTCAAAAAGGGAGACCAGATTGCCTCATATTTCCCACAATCATCCTCCAATTAATAAATTGCCTTGTCTATATTATTATGGTCTAACGTCTTTTCCATCCACTCTAAAAAAAACAGGTGGATCGATGTCTTTCCAATGCTGCAAAATAGTTTTTTTGCCACTAGAATTCCTACATTCAATAACATCTTTTAGTTAGCCAACACATCCTGAGGCAATGTTTGAATACCGAATACTATAACCCCTTGGTCAAATGGGAAGTCATAACCAAGAACTTTGCAAAGAGTAGCCCAAATTGAATCCCAGAAATTTGTAATCCTTGTGCATCCCACCAACATATGGGAAAGAGTCCCTTTCTCTTTCCTACACCTCTGACAGAGCTCAGAGGTAGAACTGAAAAAAAAAAGAAAAAAAAAGATCAATTTTAACACCATTCAGAGAAAAAATATTTAACTCTCTTGACATGTTCACTCTTTTCTCAGCCCCAGACTTAAACAACATAATTTTTGTTACTAATTACGATTAACTTATTTTGAATTAATCATTTTTTAGTGTATTAAACTTCATTTGCAGAACTTTTTGTATCTCGTTTTATTCACAGCCTAGGGATAAAGGACCATGTCAACAGCGTACATTTTGATGGTAACATTTGAAAATGACCTTGACAAATCATTTGTAAATGATCAAATAGTAAAGGGTCCAATATCAGTCCCTGTGGGACCCCTTTTTCTACTGCCCTCATGCCAGATGTGATATCACTTACTGATACAACTGACCTACCTTCCAATTAGAATCCAAACCATTTCAACACTTCTTGCTCTGTCCTTTTAATGGCTATCTGTTGTACTAACAGTTTGTGATCAACTGTATCAAAAGCTTTTGTTAGACTCATGCACACTGCTCCATGCACCTTCTTTCTGCTAGTGCATGGGAAACAATGGTCTGGATTTTCACAGCCTTCATGCCACCCCACAACAGCAGTGAAAAACTGGTGCAAGTGGGTCTCTATCTGCAGAGCTGCAGTTTTTCCTGCAGCTATGGTATTTTCTAAAGTGGATCCAGTCTGTAACCAGCTCTATGGTTTATGGTAGCTTGCAGCCATTTTTTCAGCACAGCTGCAAGAAAATGATACATCTGGTGGGACAAGGTGTAGCATCCCTTGCAGCTGCACTGGTTGAAAATATGAATCTCTGGAAGTGTGGAGATTTTATTCTGCAGCAGTGGCTGTGGGTTGGGACTTAGTCCCTGACAGGCAGAAAATCTAGCCCAGAATCCATGAAATACAACAAAGTTGTTTTTTTTTTTGTGTGTAGAATGGAGCAGTCTGATACCAAGGATGAGGAAAAAGCAAATCAAGAAATGTCAAATACTTAAATAATTGCTTGTGAACTACCCTTTCTAGTGTCTTAGAAATAAGGGAAGGTAGAGCCATGGGACAATGTTTATTGTAAATATTATTAAGTTCTATTTCATGGGCTCAGTCTTCCATAATAAATTACCCTATGGTGTTCAGTTCTCTTCAAGTCTCCAAATTATTTTTTTGACAAGCAACAGTACACTATCAAATACTTTTGCCTTTTTTTCTTTTATTATTAGAGTTAATATATGACTATAAGAATTACAAACAACAGTTGTCTTGCCTTTGTTGATTTCTTCCTTATATCTGCTTACTGATTTGAAACTCCAGTAATTTTTTGATCAAGCAGAAGTTCAAAGACATCCCCTAGATGTTCTTTTAAGGAGAAATTTGATTAATTTCTTGTTCTGGAATATATTTCAGATAAATTGTTAAAAAATCCTCCATCTTTTAGCTGGAAAATGTTTCCAAATGAGAGTCCCATGATTATTCTTTCACTACCACTGCTCAGCGATTTTCTGAAATATAGTATATGTACTATTAATAACCACTTCTCTCCATAGATCTTTGAATTTTTCTTGATCATATGTAAATGCTCCATCTTCTGAATAACTTCTGTACTTAGGGCCAGATATTCAAAGGGTAGCGCTGGGCACAAATCCATTGCGCTGGATTAGGATTGAATTTGCACCCGACTGCAATATTCAAAAGGACATTTAGCGTTGGTGCTAGGTGTTAGCACTGATGCTAAATCATAATGTATGCAGGTGAGGGACTGAGGGGAAGGGACTTGAATGCCGGCACAACGGCATATTCAAAAGTATAGTGCATTAGCGCAACCTGTAGTGCGGTGCAACTACCACCAAAAAAAAGCTGGCAGTAATGCAGAGGCGCTCCCCTCCACAAATCAGAACCCCCGTTGACCACAACATAAAGGCTGTATTCCTGGTAGTCTAGTGGTCCCCCTCCCCCAAGAATGGCTCCTTACTCCAGTTTAAAAATGAAATAGTTCATTTTTCCTGGTAGTCTAGTGGTCTACCCTCCCCTGAGCATGGCTCCTGACCCCAGTTTAAAAATCAAATAGCTAATTTTCCTTGGTAGTCTAGTGGCCCCCCCCCCAGTGACAACCTGCCCATCCAAATAGATTCCCAGAATGGAGCCAGCGACCGGCTCAGCCCTCCTCTCACCACCACAGCTGGTCACCAACTGAGGTAGGAAGGAGTGCTCCTTCCAACCTCAGTCAGTGGCCGGCCGTGGTGGTGAAAGGAGGGCTGAGCCAGTCACCGTCTCTGTTCTGGGAATCTATTTGGATGGGTGGGTTGTCACTGTTGGGGGGGGACCACTAGACTACCAGGGAAAATTAGCTATTTTATTTCTAAACTGGGGTTGGGAGCCATGTTTGAGGGAGGGGGGACAACTAGACTACCAGGGAAAATTAGCTATTTTATTTTTAAACCGGGGTCGGGAGCCATGCTTGGCGGAGGGGGGACCACTAGACTACCAGGGAAAATGAGCTATTTTATTTGTAAACCAGGGTCAGAAGCCATGCTTGGGGAGGGGGGACCACTAGACTACCAGGGAAACTGTGTTATTATTATGCCAAACAGGGTCGAGATATGTGCTGGGGGTGGGGGGACCACTAGACTACCAGGGAAACTGAGTTCTTATTATGTCAAATGGGTCTCAGCATATGTGCTGGTGGGTGGGGGGACCACTACACTATCAGGGAAATGGAGTTATTATTATATCAAACGGGGTCGGGATAGTGCTGGAGGTTGGGGGAACCACTAGACTGCCAGAGATACTGATGTGATATACATGTACCGGGATTAGGATTTGTGCTGTAGGGAGGTGGGGGGACCACTGGACTACCAGGGAGTGGAAACAACACAGGTGGGAACAGGGACCATGATGGCTGTGAAGGGCTGCCTGGCCCAGCCTGTCTGCCCAGTTCCTTATATGTTGGATGGCTGTGCTGCACAGCCCAGTGACCCTACAGCTGACATCCCACCCCCATCCCCAGCAGGTTTGCCTTATGCCTGCCTCATGCATAATTGTGTTCCACCCACATCTTCTGTGGGCTGCCTCTGTTGGTGTGGGGAGGGGGCATCATCCAGAGCATGTGTGGCCACTGGTAGTGTGTGTGTGTAGCTAGCTAGCTAGCTAGCTAGCTAGCTAGCTATATATGTGCATGTGTCTCTGTATCGATCTATAGTTATAGATCTCTATGGATCTATATATCTCATTATGTACTGCTTGTAGTGCTACATAGCTATGTTGTATGCACTGCTTGTACCTGCCAGTGCACAGTTCCTGCTGCTTCCAGCTTGTACTTCCATTCCAACCAACAGGGGATGCTGTGGACATGCCTTGGCCTGCACCATCGAGCTTTTTGCTCCATGCAGTAGCACCTGGCAAACTGCATGGTAATGTATGCCAAACAGTACTTAATGAGATGCAAATGTACTTGTTTGCCCATGGATTACCTAAGTAGGCTCATTTGCATGGGAGCTTTGAATATAGCTCCTGTTGCCCTGGGCTAACCAGTTTGCACCGGGCTAATGTGTTAACACTGTGCAATCAGGTTAGCCCTGGGCAAACCTCACTTCAGCATAGCACACTAAGCACAGTTCTGCAGTGCGTGGCTTACATTGTTGTTTGCAGACTCATACCTCTCAACTGTCCCTGATTTTCAGGGACATCCCTGAATTTACCTCAAACATTTACTCTGTCCCTCCTACAAATTGTGTTTCCATGACCAAACAGTGGGGGTTCTAGGCATAACATAACATCAGACATTAATGTTACAGATGTGTTCTTCCTTAAACAATGCATTTTACACTACACCACTTATTCTACCAGCTTCCTAAGTGGATATCACCAATGTGTAAGTTGTGTCCCTGATTTTAAACCTTTGTCCCTGATTGTTTTAAGCCTTGTCCCTGATTTATGAGGCTGGAGGTTGAGAAGTGTGTTTGCAGTAGCTGTGAGACATCTGTATGCAATCACACACAATGTTCTCCACCTGCAACACTGGCTTGCTACGGAGTCTAATGAGTTGCAGTTTACACTTCCCTGTTGCTATATTCAGTGCTGTCTTATTCCTGGGCTATTTTTGCCCTGCATTCCCAGACCAGTTTGCCTGGCTTCCTTAGACTGCTATATTCATCAGGATTAGCACCGGGCTATTTCCTTTTGAATATAGCTTGCTTTGTGCTCAGGGCTAAGTTTGCCCACGGGCAGTGCTAATTTAGCCCTGGGGCAATGTTTTGAATATCTGGCCCTCAGTCTGTATTATGTTTTAGAGATATTTGATTTCTGTATGATTTCTCTAGTGTTGGTAATTGAATTTCCATATCTTTTTGTGCATCTACTTTAACTAATTTCTTAATTCTCTCCCTATTATTTACTTCTGTAAGATTAATCAACTCTTAAGCAAAATGTTTCCTGTTCTTGAATGATCCTGTCATTCAGCTCTTTTATTTGCTTTCTTAGGCCTCCAATTCCTCTTCTTGATTTTTGCATTTTCAACATTATACAGTTTATCAGTTTTGAGAGATCCAATACTACAGCGTGTTAAGCTATATACAATTTCCTGATTTCCTTAGTATTTTCATCATTTATACTGTAGTTTCTTATACTGTTGCCTATGTCGCACAGCTTTAAGAGTTGTACTATCTGGATATTGTTTGTCAGATTCAATAGTGGTTAAAAAATGGACTGATGAATTGGCCTTAGATCTAGGTTGGGGAGATTCTACAGAGTTGTGTGAGGAATCCAAAAAAATTAATCTGAACCAGCAATATCAATTTCCTCTGATTCCTGGCCTTCCTCCCCACAGTTTGATTCAGTTTCCACAATATTGTGATCTACAGATAAGAATTCTTCAATGTTGTCTGATATTCCATTTTTTTCTCTAATATTAAAATATCAAATAACATCTTACTGACATTGCTTTCAGTTCACCTGGTGTCGTCATGTAATTTGATTTATTTTTTTTTATTTATTTTAAGTTTGTTAACTGGGTAAGCCCACTGAGATTAAGAGTCCCTTTTTCAGGGGTGACCTGAGGGAGGGTACAATTTGGAAGAGAATTTGTACAATGCATAACATTTATGCACAAGAGTGTATAAGGATAAAGTAAAATGAATTACAAAGATTAGTAAACAAAGAAATAATTACATGGGTTAAATATACATTGAATGATAATCAAGTGTGAGAATACAGTAAGCCAGTGCATGTTAAAGAAAGCATGATATGGCCCTAACATACCAAGCATATTGATATCAGACATATAAATTCAGAGAGGTGAAGGAGAGTTATAGCCAGGGGCACTGGAAAATTGCGGAAAAATCATGGCCAAATTACGGGGATTTTTCAGATTTATTGAGGGGAAATTGCGGGGCCCTTGACTTCGTAGTTGCGTAGTTTCCAGATATATAATATTTAGTACAACACCAAAAAAATTAAGACATAATGCAAAATAACCAAACTTTAATGAAAGCTATATATGGCAATCAATTACATAATTGAAAATACAATCAGAATACCAATTTTCTAACAATGCTCAAAATTTAACAATATATCTAGACTATAAAGGCCAGCAATATATATATATAATGAAAACATTTTAAATATCAATTTCCTACAAATTGCAGATACTGCAATTTTATTCCATACACTCATACGCACTCTTTCAGTACCACTCAGAAACCACTCTAAAAATCTCTATATAGTTTTATTGTATTTCAACATTAAAAGCAGTTTTACATTGTCCTTTGTTAAAGTCCATCGGTTGTCCTTCAGCAGGTCTGAGTACACTGAAAATGTTCGTTCTACATCGGCTGTGCTCACTGGAAGCCAGATGTATTGCTTGGCAATGGCAGTGAGCTCTGGCAGTGCAACATGCTGTGCCTCCCACCATTCTGACAGGTTGAAGTCAGATGGAATTGTCTGGGCTACAGCCATGTATGCATGCCATTCCATGTTTGAGACCTTGAGCAGTCCAGGGATCAGTTCAGTGTAATCAGTTTTATTCTTCTCCACTGTTGGTAGCTGCTGGGGATCGAAGACTCTTGCTGCTTCAAAAATGTTCAAGGAGGGGTGGTGGCTTACAATGTTTGTCATTTTCTCACTGCTCTGCAGCATCAGAGTCTGAAAAAGAGTGGTACAAGCCTCACTTTCCTGTACTTGGCATCTGGATAACCATTCCACAGTCTGGGGCCTGTACTCCTGAGCACCAGCTGTTGTGCAAAAGTCTAAAAAGAAATGAACAGTTTGCAATTTTGAATAAATGTTGTGCCCATGTGGCTTGGAGTTGGACTGTAGCTCTTTGATGAGCCTAACCAACTCTACTGAATGTTCTTTCACAAATGTTGCTTGCGTCATCAACTCTGTTAATTTGTCCTTCAGCAGGTCCTTCAGCCTTTTGAGGTTGCTGCACCAGATGTTTCACTTTGTAGAAATTCAGCAATGATGGGCATGTATTCAGCTAAATAGTCCACAGCACTGACCCACGAGCACCATCTTGTCAAGACCGAATATACCGGCATCTTTGGAGTCACGTTATCTTTCAACTCCATAAAAGACAGGAACTGGTGGCGGCGCATTGGGCTCTGACAAAACACCTTCTTAACAAGCGCTACCATGCTGTTCACATCTTGTAAGGTGTCTGCCCAGATTTCCAGAATGAGATTGAGAAGATGTGCCACACAGGTCACATGCACAGCATTTGGTAGTACTCGAGAGAACTGAACCAAATGCTTTGTGCATGTAAGCCACTGTCTGGAAACAACTGCAAGTACTTTGTCGAGTTCACAGAGTTGGCATTTAAAACTCTCAGCAAAGCCTGTGATATTGTTGCATGGTTAACACGCTGCAGGAACTCCACACCAATCAGAATGGGCTGTTTTCCAACTTTATTCAAAGGCTGAGCCAAAACTGCTAACACACTGCATCCACAGGAGTCTGTGGTTTCATCCAGAAAGATAAAAACGTTGGCATCCTCCACTTCTTTCTTTATGTTAGCTTCATGTTGTGGGCGTAGTTCTTGCAGATACGTGCTGCGCAGTTGTGCTGGTCCAGGAAGTGTTCCTCCTTGTTTGGTGTATTTCTGAAGAAACTCTTGTAAAGCTGGAGCCTTTTCCAGAGGAATATCTGCTCATGTCAGACATTGAATAAAGTCCAGCACAAACTCCTTTCGTTCCAATGAGGAGGCCGTTGCTCTGGCAAGACATGTTGTGAGAGCTTGTTGTCGCTGATGACTGGCAGCACCTGGAAAACACAAAAACAATTTAGATAATATGTTTATGCAGTTTATGATAGTCACTAGTCAAACATTCCACAACCAGCATGTAAAGGAAAACAAAATATTAAGTCGGTGGAACAGAGCAGTTTGAGCCAGCCTGGTGGCACAGAGGTCGAGGCATCTCATCTTACATCAGGCATTCCAGCAGCCCAGGTTCAGGAAGCCCTGATATCGGGGGGGGTAAGCAGGATTGAACATCCTGGCCAGCCCACTGGTGCAGTGCTTGGATTTCTGCTTATGCCACCAGCGACCCAGATTCAGGAACAGACCCGGGGTGGAGGGCCAGCCAGAGGGAGAAGGATGGGGTGTTCAGAGGAATGCTGTCCTTCTCTGAAGGGAGGGAGGGGAGAGTGTCCGGTGCTTGATGGACCCTGGTGGAGGCTGGTAGTACTGCAGTGACAGATGCCTGAATGTTCAGGGGGGCAGGGTGGATGCTGGACATCATTGAACATCCATGCGCCCAGGAAAAGAAAAATACTAGCCCCCAACATGATGGCTCGATTCGTTCCTCCGCCCTCTACCACCAATGCCCCAAGGAGGGTCCAACTCTCATGGTGGCCCTGACCTGGGGGGTAATCTAGGTCTTGTCTATGATGTCTGTTAGGGAGTGGGAAGCCCCCTCAGCACCCCAGCCCAGGGGGGTAAGCCTGAGCATGGGGGTGGAGAATGGACAAGACTCTGGGTATAGGGACAGCTAGTAGTAGGGGGTGTCCCGCAGTTCATCCCTCCACAAGTATGAGTGAGTGGGCTGGGGAAAACAGGAAAAGCAATAACATAAAATTAATAAAGGAATAGAACAGTACTTTTACCTTTGTTTCTTTTCTTTATTTCTGCTTTCGGTCCAGGTGTCTCTGTGACTTCATATGGATGTCAATGGTATGCTTCGGAGAAAGTCGATCGTGTGGCAGCAAAATCGGCAGAACAAGTGGCCTCCATCCTCATAAAGATCTTCTGGATACATCTTTACATGATCCTTGGCCTGGATAAAATATGAAACATGGCGTGCTGGCTTCTTCCAGAACCGTGTGCGGCTTTGCTTGTGGTGCGGACATGCTTATGCAGCCTCGACTGGAAATGTACAATGATGATTTTTTTAGGACTACTTTTTAATGTTTGAATACTACTATATTTTTATGTATATATCTATCTATGAAATTGTGTAATAATTAGTGTATTGCTCTCCCTTTGTATTCAAATTAAATAAAAATATATACACACACGAAAGCTTAGTATGTTGTTTTATTTAACACTTCCACAATAGGTACACACCTTCTATCCTACACCAAGAAATCTGTCGTTGATGGTCAGGACTGTCCCCACAGACTGGTATACATGTTGGAAAACAAATTCTTCTGGCCACTGCTGATGGATAGATAGAGGAAGGGATGGGAGGGAAGTAGAGGCAAGACAAGAGGCACAGAACAGTTTGTTTTCCAACATGTGTACCAGTCTGTGGGGTCCGTCCCGCCTATCAAAGATGGACCACATGAAACAGCAGAAAAAAATTGCTCTGGGCCAGCCTGCACGTCCGCCCCATGCCCACCATCACCCGAGGCCAGAACAATTTTTTTTTCTGCATGTGGGCCAGTCCGCCAGGCCTGACCCTCCACCGACCATCAACAACAAGCGACTGGAGCGTGGCACGGGCCTGGCGGACTGGAACACATGCAGAAAAAAATTGCTCTGGGCCAGCCTGCACGTCCGCCCCATGCCCACCATCACCCGAGGCCAGAACAATTTTTTTTTCTGCATGTGGGCCAGTCCGCCAGGCCCGACCCTCCACCGACCATCAACAACAAGCGACTGGAGCTTGGCACGGGTCTGGCGGACTGGTACACATGCAAAAAAAAATTGTTCTGGGCCAGCCTGCACGTCCGCCCCATGCCCACCATCACCCGAGGCCAGAACAATTTTTTTTTCTGCATGTGGGCCAGTCCGCCAGGCCCGACCCTCCACCGACCATCAACAACAAGCGACTGGAGCTTGGCACGGGTCTGGCTGACTGGTACACATGCAGAAAAAAATTGTTCTGGGCCAGCCTGCACATCCGCCCCATGCCTCCATCACTCGAGGCCAGAACAATAATTTTTCAGCATGTGGGCCAGTCCGCCAGGCCCGACCCTCCACCGACCATCAACAACAAGCACCTGGAGCTTGGCACGGGTCTGGAAGACTGGTACACATGCAGAAAAAAATTGTTCTGGGCCAGCCTGCACGTTCGCCCCATGCCCACCATCACCCGAGGCCAGAACAATTTTTTTTCTGCATGTGGGCCAGTCCGCCAGGCCCGACCCTCCGCCGACCATCAACAACAAGTGACTGGAGCTTGGCATGGGTCTGGCGGACTGGTACACATGCAGAAAAAAATTGTTCTGGGCCAGCCTGCACGTCCACCCCATGCCCACCATCACCCGAGGCCAGAACAATTTTTTTTTCTGCATGTGGGCCAGTCCCCCAGGCCCGACCCTCCACCGACCATCAACAACAAGCGACTGGAGCTTAGCATGGGTCTGGCGGACTGGTACACATGCAGAAAAAAATTGTTCAGGGCCAGCCTGCACGTCCGCCCCATGCCCACCATCACCCGAGGCCAGAACAATTTTTTTTTCTGCATGTGGGCCAGTCCGCCAGGCCCGACCCTACACCGACCATCAACAACAAGTGACTGGAGCTTGGCACGGGCCTGGCGGACTGGAACACATGCAGAAAAAAATTTCTCTGGGCCAGCCTGCACGTCCGCCCCATGCCCACCATCACCCGAGGCCAGAACAATTTTTTCTGCATGTGGGCCAGTCCGCCAGGCCCGACCCTCACCGACCATCAACAACAAGCGACTAGAAGCAGCCGGGCCTGGCGGACTGGAACACATGCAGAAAAAAATTGCTCTGGGCCAGCCTGCACGTCCACCCATGCCCACCATCACCCAGGCCAGAACAATTTTTTCTGCATGTGGGCCAGTCCATGAGCCGACCCTCCACCGACCATCAACAACAAGCGACTGGAGCTTGGCACGGGCCTGGCGGACTGGTACACATGCAGAAAAAAATTGTTCTGGGCCAGCCTGCACGTCCGCCCCATGCCCACCATCACCCGAGGCCAGAACAATTTTTTCTGCATGTGGGCCAGTCCGCCAGGCCTGACCCTCAACGACCATCAACAACAAGCGACTGGAGCTTGGCATGGGCCTGGCGGACTGGTACACATGCAGAAAAAAATTGCTCTGGGCCAGCCTGCACGTCCGCCCCATGCCCACCATCACCCGAGGCCAGAACAATTTTTTTTTCTGCATGTGGGCCAGTCCGCCAGGCCCGACCCTCCACCGACCATCAACAACAAGCGACTGGAGCTTGGCATGGGCCTGGCGGACTGGTACACATGCAGAAAAAAATTGTTCTGGGCCAGCCTGCACGTCCGCCCCATGCCCACCATCACCCGAGGCCAGAACAATTTTTTTTTCTGCATGTGGGCGATCCGCCGAGCCCGACCCTCCACCGACCATCAACAACAAGCGACTGGGAGCTTGTACGCGGGCCTGGCGGACTGGTACACATGCGAAAAAGTGTTCTGAGGCCAGCCTGCATCGTCCCGCCTCATGCCCACCATCACCCGAGGGCAGAACAATTTTTTTCTGCATGTGGGCCAGTCCGCCAGGCCTGACCCTCCACCGACCATCAACAACAAGCGACTGGAGCTTATAGCGGGCCTGGTGGACTGGTACACATGCAGAAAAAAAATTGTTCTGTGCCAGCTTGAACACCCGCCCCATGCCCACCATCACCGAGGCCAGAACAATTTTTCGGCATGTGGGCCAGTCCGCCAGGCCAGACCCTCCACCGACCATCAACAACAAGCGACTGGAGCTTAGCACGGTCTGGGGACTGGTACATGCGAAAAAATTGTCTGAGGCCAGCCTGCACGTCCGTCCCATGCCCACCATCACCCGAGGCCAGAACAATTTTTTCTGCATGTGGGCCAGTCCGCCAGGCCGACCCTCCACCGACCATCAACAACAAGCGACTGGAGTTGAGGGCCTGGCAGACTGGTACATGCAGAAAAAAATTGTTCCTGCCCTCATGCCCACCATCACCCGAGGCCAGAACAATTTTTTTCTGCATGTGGGCCAGTCCGCCAGGCCCGACCCTCCACGACCATCAACAACAAGCGACTGGAGCTTGCACGGGCCTGGCGGACTGGTACACATGCGAAAAGTGATTCTGGCCAGCCTGCTCGTCCCCTCATGCCCACCATCACCCGAGGCCAGAACAATTTTTTTTTCTGCATGTGGGCCAGTCCGCCAGGCCTGACCCTCCACCGACCATCAACAACAAGCAACTGGAGCTTGGCATGGGCCTGGCGGACTGGAACACATGCAGAAAAAAATTGCTCTGGGCCAGCCTGCACGTCCGCCCCATGCCCACCATCACCCGAGGCCAGAACAATTTTTTTTTCTGCATGTGGGCCAGTCCGCAGGCCCGACCCTCCACCGACCATCAACAACAAGCGACTGGAGCTTGGCATGGGCCTGGCGGACTGGTACACATGCAGAAAAAAATTGTTCTGGGCCAGCCTGCACGTCCGCCCCATGCCCACCATCACCCGAGGCCAGAACAATTTTTTTTTTGCATGTGGGCCAGTCCGCCAGGCCCGACCCTCCACCGACCATCAACAACAAGCGACTGGAGCTTGGCACGGGCCTGGCGGACTGGTACACATGCAGAAAAAAATTGTTCTGGGCCAGCCTGCACGTCCGCCCCATGCCCACCATCACCCGAGGCCAGAACAATTTTTTCTGCATGTGGGCCAGTCCGCCAGGCCCGACCCTCCACCGACCATCAACAACAAGCGACTGGAGCTTGGCACGGCCTGGCGGACTGGTAGACATGCAGAAAAAAATTGTTCTGGGCCAGCCTGCACGTCCGCCCCATGCCCACCATCACCCGAGGCCAGAACAATTTTTTTTCTGCATGTGGGCAGTCCGCCAGGCAGACCCTCCACCGACCATCAGCAACAAGCGACTGGGCTTGGCAGATCTGGCGGACTGGTACACATGCAGAAAAAATTGACTGCAGGCCCGGCCCCTAAGATCCGCCCCATGCCCACCATCACCCGAGGCCAGAACAATTTTTTTTTCTGCATGTGGGCCAGTCCGCCAGGCCCGACCCTCCACCGACCATCAACAACAAGCAACTGGAGCTTGGCACGGGCCTGGCAGACTGGTACACATGCAGAAAAAAATTGTTCTGCCCCATGCCCACCATCACCCGAGGCCAGAACAATTTTTTTTTCTGCATGTGGGCCAGTCCGCCATCTGCCCTTCTGCCCAACATCAAAAAGACACCAGAACAATACATGTTATACAGTTATACAGTTAGACAGAAAAATGTATACACACACACACACACACACACACACACACTGAACCTGTGCCCTCCACTGTCCTTCAAAGTAAACCTCAGATACACACACACATATTATACGAATAATACAGACCAGTAGACTTGAGTCTGAACCCCACAGCCCCAATTGCAATTGCAACTGCAATCCAAACCATGCCAGCCTTCCATCTGCCCTCATCTTCTCTCCTTCACTATGCTATGCTATGCATTTAATTGTTTCTTGCACCCCACAATAAATACATTTTATGTACTTACAATTGCAACCTCAGGAAGGACAGAAGGAGGAGTGATTAACAATTCTGCTACTTGATGTGTGTGCTCCGTTTGGTGCTGGCTGCTGTTTCAGGAGCAGTGGGTCTGTAAACGATTAAAATTCCAGCAGTGGGCGGCCAGGCCAGTGAGCAGCCGGCTGGCGGCCAATGACAGAGCAGGCAGGCGGGCGGGCGGGCGGCGGTGCGGGCGGTCAGTAAGGCAGCACAGTTCTTTTTCTTCCTCCTCCTCCTCCTCTGATCCTCTGATCTCCTCTCGCACTCGCACTCGCACACATATACAAGCCAAACGGACCTGAGTGGGGGCAGGATTGACAAAAAAAGGGCCAATTTTTTTTCGAGGAAAGAGTGTCCTGCCCCCTGTTACCACGTCATCATCACATGTCACAGATGCAGAAGTGACTGTAGTTCCCTTTGTTTGAAACACCGAAAACATTCAGGCAAAATTACTGGTTTTGGGAATTCTATCATGGCAGGTTATAGGGGGAATGGTCCGAATGGCTAAAGTCACGGGTGGGTCGCGGAGGAAGCCATAAATCGTGGAAATAGCGCAACATTCGCGCCCGCAAATTTCCAGTGCCCCTGGTTATAGCTGGCAGGGGATTAGCTTGAGGTAAGGAGAGAAGAGAAGTCAGAGGGTTAGCTAGAGGAGCTGTGGTGGTCAGCTGAGTGGGACACTAGTGAGGGCATGGTGGGGGGGGCCTATGTACAATGACAGGAGATGGAGGAGGTTAGGGAAGATATGAGAGGGCATTTAAACTCTGATATTGAGGAGCAGGTGAGTTCCCCATGAGTGAGGGAGTTCCACAGGGAGGGAGGGACCAGAGCAACAAAAAGCTCACCTACCAACAGCTAGACAAGGGTTGGGTATAGTCAGTAGAGGTGGTCAGCAGAGAGAGGCCAATGACCAAAGGGATCTAGCAGCAGTTTTTATCTTAATAATGCTTTGGAGACAGGAAGGGTTATACAAGTGAACAAACTTATAAAGCATGCAGAGGATGGGATAACATAGTCAGGACTCAAATGATGCCCACCACAGTGAGGCAAGAACAGTGCAATGGTGCTCCCTTGAGTTAGAACCAGGTGCAAAGTGACCCACTCTATAGTAGGCTTGCATTAGTGGAGCTAGTGTTGCAATTTGTTCAGAATGGAGAATCTGTGCACCATACAGGATGAGTGGAAGCTGGGAGAAGGTGGCAATGGCCAGGTGGGAGGAGAATGTAAGGAATGGGTAAAGGCAATAGAGGAGACCAAGTTTCTAATTTATAACACAGGCAACATTGGAGGTATGGGAGGCAAAGGTGAGATTGGATTCCAGGGTGAGCCTGAGGTACTTGAAGGAGTATACTATATCAAGGGTGTCTCCTCTGGAGGATTTAAAGGGACACTGTCAACCCCTTTGGGTCTCAAAGTGTCCCTAGTTAAAAAAATGCATTTTATGATTTCCAACATTATGTAAAGGTTGCTGATGTAGCTGGTAGTTTGAGCTTGATTTCTTTTTTCTTTTAAAAGTTAAAAACAGACTGCCCAACATACTGGTGTTATCACACAAAAACACATGTGTTTATATTCCTTGATCAACTCCAACTGCATCTTTCCTGGGCTTGGGAACACCCCCAACACAGTCTTGCCACTCGTGATGCAGTAGGAGTTTAGGAGGCTATTGCATAATGAGTTACTTTGCTGTTTGGGGGAGTTCCTGATGTTCAGGAAGTATTTAATAAGAATTGACTCAGGATTTGAAACAAAACAAAGTTGTTTATTAATATACATTATCATGAATTTTGGTTCTACTAAACAAAGAGACAGACAAAACAAACAGCAATATCAATTCATTTTAGAGATGGTAAGCAATCTTAAAATGTGTGTTTTTACCTAAAAATAATATGATGCAAAAAAGCTTGACAGAGTCCCTTTAATTAGGAGGGGTGAAGGGCAGGCAATATTTTTTGGTGGGATGGTAGAAGAGCATGGATTTTGTCTTATTGGTATTAAGTACAAGGAGGTTAGCCAGAAACTAGTCCTCAAATATATAAAAGTCGAGCTCCAGTTGATGATTCAGCCATTTTAAGTCTGAGAGGGATCTAAAGAGTATGGCATTGTCAACATACAACTGCACAGATGCCACCCCAAAGAACTGGGGTAGTTTATCAATGAACAAGGAGACTAGGATGGGCCCCAAGACTGAACCCTGGGTTACCCCATCTGTTATGGACCTGATCTTTCATTATTTTCACACCTTTATTAAAGGATCCTGGACTGTTGGAATCATTGTATGTAGGCCGATTCTATTTTAGAGAATGGGTTGAGAATGTACATCACCTGATTAGCGGAAGCATTGTAATGCTATTTTATTTTCTGCCATCACGCTTCCTAAAAAAAGGCCTGCTTACACCCTGCCCCTTTACCACTCATATATCCATTTGCTCTGTGTACAAATTGAAAGTTTTGTTGTAGTCACCATTTTTCATGTGCTCTAAGTCTGCTCTTACCCACTTGCTCATTCACAAGCTGTTATTCTTTTGCAACCACCTGCACTGACAGTTCTCATCCATATCATACCAGCACCCGACACACATTTTCTTACAGTTTCACCTAGATTTGTTTGTGCTGCTTTTTTTAAATGCTGCTACTACAGAGTATTTTTTCACCACAAACACCATCCATCCACTTATTCAGCTCCTCATCTTGCTGTCTCAGGACAGTGGCTCCCATTTTCTTCTACACTGGAAATCCTTACCATGTACCCCATCTCATTTTTTCCAGAACACTGCCACTCATACTTAGGTTCATACTTAGGTGGTGACAAGCAGAAGACTGCAGTTGCCCCTAGACAATTCTTTTGGTGTAGTAGTATAGTACAGCTTGAAATTTTCACTGTCAAATAATTTTTGCTATTTATGTCGTACCATTAATTATCATGAAAAGATGTGTTTTACTTAGTACTAATCACACTTGCCCCACTATAGTAATTGAGGCACTAATGACTTAGCTAAATTTTTGTTTGTGTTTGCACTAAAATTAGTTTGAGTGAAAATCACTAGTTTTATAGTATTTTCTCTTGTTAGTATTAAACTCTGTTGATTGTTCCTGAAGTGGATGCCCCCTAGTAATATCTGAATTTTTAAATATTATAATTAATTTGTTCATTAAATATGGATAGTTTATTACATCAAACATGAGTAAAGTGCCTCCTGTTTGTCTTCTAGTGTCCAGTGACATAAGGTTTAGTTTATGTAATCTGATTTCATACGAGTCTTTCTTTCTTGATACTATGTATGGTTTTGACTGCTTGACGTCAGACCCTTTCTATTTTGGATATGTATTTTATTTTTTTCAGGGCATTACACTTAGTTACCATAGTCAACTATAGATAATGTCACAGCCACCAACATTTTAGAAAACATATAGAAGACCCCGATGAGTAAACTATGAACTGAGTGAGTGATTGGTGCACAATAGAACACAGAAAGTAAACATACAGTGACAGCCAAAGACATGGTTCAATATTTCTTGAAATTTATGTGATATTTCTGGCTGCAGTCCCTTCTATGGGATTGTTGGGGTCTCTGCTCTTTTGTCATATGGATCATGAGTGAGGACATTCGTTCTGAAGTCCTACTGCCTGCACCTGGTCAGATCTCTAGTTTTTTCAAAGATTAGATTATTTACTGTTGTTTTTCAGGCAGTGAGAGTGCTTGTGCTTCTTTGTCAGTCCCCCAGGTAGTAAGAGGGCCTGAGGGCTGAAACTTTTCATAATCATGTACTATCTTCTGGCTTGGACAGACAGTGACAGTGCCTGTACCCTGTTAATTCACTAAAAAAATACCTCCAACAGCTTAATCTGGTTCAAGTTCAGTTGGCATTCATCTGTATCCCCCTTCCCTGGGTTGTGCCTGAAAATAGGCAGGATTTGTCTAGTGCACTTACCCGGTCAACAAAAGCTAAAAAATTAAAAATTCTCCCGAGGCAGTGAGAGGGCCTTGGGGTTTATTTTCTTTCATCAAGGATTTAATTTACAGCAGGTCTAATATTTATGTGTGACTGAATTACCTTAAGTCGATGTATTCTTGTCCAAGACTCTGAGTTGTGATATTTTAACTTATTTTAGAATGTTACGTCAGGGTGGGGTAATCAAGGGATATTTATTTTATTACAGGGGATGGGTATGGAAGGCTATTTATTTCTCTTAAGTAAGTGTTAAGGGTTATTCTGTGTTGTAATTTTGTTTTATTTTATATTTTTTTACTTGATTGTTTTAAATATCTTAGGGATATTGTTGGTCTAGTTAAGGAAGGGCCGCTCCAATAAATTGGTCACCAGAATGTGTTGGAGGCCTGCCCCCACAGTTGTGTGCTATTCACCATCTTCTCTCCATGCCCTCTGGTCCTTTTTCTCCCTCCATTGCAGTTAACAACATACCAGCATTGCAGGGCTCTGGGTATTGCTTGTAGGAGAGGAGGGAGGACCAAGGTGTGTGAACAGTGGCGGGTGACTGAGCGAGGCCACCGCATCTGGGTCATAAGATCCAGAAGATGCCCTGGGGTGAAATGGAATCAAGATTGTGGTCAGCCTTGTCTGGCTTCCATACCCAAGGGCACTACCAATGTTGGTGGGCAGGTGGCTCGAGCTGCCCTGGAGGTTCATCAAACTCAGGCGGTGTTATGCAATGCCAGGTCCATTAAAAACAAGACTGCAATGATTGCAGATATTATGGGAACAGTGGATCTGGCTTGCATCACTGAGACCTGGATGTGCGAAAATTCTGGCCCCATATTGGAGGCTCTAACTCCAGCAGGGTACTCAGTGAGCCCCCGCCTGAGATTGGATCACGGGGGGGTGCAGTCTGTTTCAAGACTGATCTTAATCTCACTAGTGTACCAGTTGAGGAGAATGAGTCATTTGAGTGTACTGTGGTAGCAGGTGTAGGCTGTAGGATCACTTTTATATACCATTCACCCAGCAATGAGAAGCAGTTCCTTCAGGAAGTGGCAGACTTCATCATCGATATGGCATTTGAGTCACCCAGACTGATGGCTCTGGGAGACTTCAACCCCTGGGTCAATGACTAATTCTCACAATTTGGACAACACTTCCTCCAGTTGATGTCATCTCTGGGCCTTACACAGATAGTTACCTCTGCTACCCATAAACATGGTCACTCTTTTGACTTAGTCTTCCTCCTGGGGATCGAAACCTCCGACTTGAGGGTAGAACCAGTTGGATGGTCTGATCACTGCCCATGGGATTTAGTTTTAGCACACACACCCCTTTGCAGGCCTACCCATGTGGAGATGGTCTGGTATCACATTTTGCAAGATGTTACCTCTGAAGGCTTGGCAGCAGTACTTGACCTATCGTCCCTTCCAGAGGCAAAGAGTAACCCAGAGGCCCTCATGGTGGTCTATAATAGGGCCATGTAAGTGGCCCTGGATGCCATTGCTCCTGTCCATGTTCATCCTCTCTCCCTTTAACCTCGATCCCTATGGTTTGATGGGACTCTAAGGGAGATGCGGAGACTAGGACAAAGGTTAGAGCGTTGCTGGCAGAAATCTGCCCTTGATGCTGACCACCTTAGGTTGATGGATCATTATCGTGTCTATCAATCTGCAATCACCCATAAGAAGGCAGAGTTCCTGTCTGGGGAGATTGTGGCCACTCAGAATCGACCAGTTCAGCTTTTTCACACTGTAGACAGACTGTGCAACCCAGCCTGTTTACAAGTTCGAAATGCTTTTTCGGAGGTAGAGTGCAATGAACTTGCTCGATTCTTTGTGACTAAGGTGGCTGACATCAGGGCAGTACTCCAACTGGCATAGTTTATGGGTGTTGCTTCTGACCAGTGCATGATCACTGCCTCTCAACATTCCTGAAGTACCTTCAACCAACCGGAGTTCATGGATGTCATGCGGATTGTCTGGGTTGTGTGCCCTACATGCTGTAGTTTGGACCCAGGACCAACTTACCTGATTTTGGGTTCTATTGACTTCATCGGTCCAGTCCTAACATGTATAGTCTGGTGCTCCTTAGAAACAGGAGAGTTTCCTAGCTCCCTGAAGGAGGCTGTGGTAAAACCCCTCTTGAAGAAAGTTTCTTTGGACCCTGACTGCCACGTAAACTACAGACCAATCTCTAACCTCCCCTTTTTGGGGAAGGTGATTGAGAAAGTAGTGGTCGTACAGCTGGAGAACCATTTGACCATCCATGACATCTATGAAGCCCTCCAGTCTGGTTTTCAAAAGAGGCATAGTACTGAGACAGCACTGGTTTGGATGCTCAGTGATCTCCTGATGGCCAGAGATCCAAAAAAAATGTCCATCTTGGTTCTTTTAGATCTCTCTTCAGCATTTGACAATGTGGACCAGGGGTCCTACTTGATCACCTGAGGTTCATCTATGGACTGTCGGGTGCAGTCCTCAGGTGGTTTACATCTTTTCTGACCAGAATAACTCAGAGAGTGGTGTCCAGAGTTTATTCTTCAGACCCAGTTTCTCTGTCATGTGGGGTTCTTCAGGGTTCAGTGTTGTTGTCCCTCATGTTTGCAGTGTACATGCTGCCCCTCAGAGACATTGTAAGAAGGTATGGGCTGAGGTTTCACTGCCATGCTAATGATACCTAGCTGTACCTTTTTTTTGCACCTGACCAGGATGGAGCTCACTCAGTCTTTAAAAACTGCCTTATAGAAATCCAGGACTGGATGGACTCCAGCTGGCTGAAGTTGAACTCGAAAAAGAATGAGATGCTGGCTGTGGATCTAGCATGCTGGATAGGGGGGCTGGGGGTTGGTTTGTCCTCCAAGTTTTTTCTTGGGGGCTTACCACTACCAACCTCTGAATGGGTGCAAAATCTGGGGGTAATTTTTGACTAAGGGCTGACTCTACATTTGCATGTGTCAGCTGTCGTCAAGTCCTCTTTTTACAATCTGAGGAATATTTCCAGGATTAAGCACCTTGTTCTGTTCGGTGATCTTCCTACACTGGTCTATGCCTTTGTGATCTTGTGCTTGGACTATTGCAGCTCCCTTTACCTAGGGCTTTCTGGGGTGGAAATCTGCCACCTGCAGCTAATGCAGAATGCTGCAGCCCGGCTTTTGATGGGGACTTCCCGGTCCTGTCATATTTCACCAGTGCTGCGCAGACTGCACTGGCTGCCAGTACAGTGGTGGATCACCTTTAAAGTCAGTTTATTGACTTTTAAAGCCCTACATGGACTGGGCCCAGACTACCTGAAAGAGCTCCTGGTTCCTTACTGCCCTGAGTGATCACTCTGCTCAGCTGATGAGGGGTTGCTGGAGATTCCTATGGTGTGCCTGAAATCTTCTGGGGCACGTGCATTTATGCATGTGGCCCCAACACTTTGGAATTATCTACCCCATCGGTTATGGGATTGCATGACCGTGGAGGGATTTAAACAGGTACTAAAGACATACTTGTGGTACCAGGGATTTGGTGACTGATTTCCTTTTTAACTGTATTAGCTGTTTTATTTTTAAAATGTTTGGACTGTCTGATATGTTATTTTATATTTGTTAAGTGTCTTGGTTTTTGAAAGGCACCATAAAAATAAAGAATATTATTATTATTTCTATAGAAATCTCCTGCTTTCTGCATTTCCACAATAGAGGCAGCAGAGAGAAACTCTAAAAAAATGTTATGAAATATCTGGAAATATCTGACCATATCTGTGGCTACTACTGTACATGGTCATCTATCAGAGGAGAGGCCAGTAGCTAATGGGGTACCACAGGGATCTGGTCTCAGGCCATCGGTATTTCAAATATTTATATCTGACATGAATATCAACACACACTATTGGTTGAATAAGTATATGGATGACATGAAACTTGCTGGAATTATGAATAACCCAGATGAAATTCTACCTGTTCAGTCAGAGCTTGCTAAAATCTCTATCAGGGCTTTTACGTGTGGAATGATATTTTTAATATCCAAAATTGCAGCACAACACACATAGGTAAACAAGTGAGTCCCCATAATTATACACTTTGCAACACTATATTAAATGAGGTTAAAAATTAAAGGGATCTAAAGATACTTATTACTAACAGTTTAAAACACAAAGCTCCATGTACTGCCACAATTACAAAGGTGAATTGGGTTCTTGTGGTTTATAAAAATAATTTTTGTAGCTGAAAAGGAAAAGTAACAATGCCTTTATACAGGACCTATGTCAGACCAATACTCAGCTGTGGTAGCCAGTTGTGGTGCCCTGACAAAATAAAAGACATATCCAAAACAGAGAGGATACAATGTGCAGCAACCAAAACCTTACACAGTATCAAGGAAGATGCGTATGAAACCAGATTATGTAAACAAAACCTTATGGCACTGTACATTAGGCAACAAAGAGGAGACATGTTACTCACATGCAATGTAATAACAGACCATATTTGATTAAAAAATTAAATATAAGATTTAAAAATTCCAATATTACTAGGAGACATTCACTTCAGATACAATCAACAAAGTTTAATTATAACAAGAGAAAAATAGTACTACCCCCTGAAAATTGTGAGTCACTGGAAGTCTATGAATTGAGATTGTAAACAGCAGAACCAAATGTCAGTTTAAAGTCCAAACTAGGCAAACATATATTGGATGGAAATACAATAAACTATTATACATAAACAACAGAAGCTAACTATGGTCAACTGCCTACCCATGCATCTCACCTCCAAAGGAAGAAGCTAAGACTGAAAGTCACAGTTTCTCTTCAACAAAATTTTTGGAATGCACTTTGGCAACTTTTGTGAAATTCCAGCTTTGAAGGGAGAATAAATGTATGAAATGTGAAATATACAGTATATATGTATGTGTATATATATATATATATATATATATATATATATATATATATATATATATATATATAGTGTAAAAAAAAACAAGGCCTGCATCAGCATGTGGTCTAAAAGCAAAACAAAATGGTTATATTAAATGCACACTGAAAATAGAAAATAGAGTTAAAATCTACATTTCGACCTTGGGTCTTCTTCAAAATATCTAAAAGAGAAAAAAGACTAACTTGTTTTTTCTCTTTTAGATATTTCCTGAAAAGACCTAGTCAAACGTAGATTTTTAACTCTATTTTCTTTTTTGCAGTATTTAATATAACCATTTTGTTTTGATATATATATATATATATATTATGGCAGCACTGTAGTGCTACCATAGTTAGGGTTGAGGAGCCCTTTTAAGGTAAAAGGGTCAAACTTTACACCTTAATAACTTTGTGACTGTTCAATGAATTTGCCAGAAATTTGGAATGCATGATCAAGAAACATACACCTTGGGATCTGCCAAGTTTCGTACCAGTCGGATATATGGCTGTGGAGTTATTAAGCATGATCTGCATGAGCATTTATGCTGTATGGTGACTTCTTTGCTCGTGCCTACAGGTCGCACAGTTTGCACGAGCGGTCCAAAAACTTCAGGGAACATGTGGACAGAGTGCCCAATGTGCCTTTTGAAGATTTCATAAAAAAATATTGAATGGTTCAAAAGTTATTCAAAAAACAAGTTTCCATTATAAGTCAATGGGAAAAGTTAACAAACAGTTCTACACTTTCGCAAATGCACTTTTTACTGCTGCAAATGACCCTAGTACTTTCGCAAATCCTCCATTTTGTTTTCAGTTGGTGATCAGAAAAATGCTTGGCATTTAAAATTAGGACCATCTAGGAACGCAATTTTTTGTGTGTTCACCTAGTCGGAGCCTGAGGATGCTAGTCATGTCTTTATTTTGGGGTTAAACACCCCAGAAATATGTTTTTCAAAGTTCTGAAAAAAGTACTTTCACAAAGTACTGTCATGCTCACGACACTTTCGCAAATCTGTGAGAAAGCTTTTGCAAATCACGAAAGTACTTTGCAACACTATGGCCAAAATGACAGGAGTTCTTTGCCACCTTGCTGCAAAAGAATGGTTAGGTCTTTTGTCCTGAAATTTGGAGGGAATGCAGCCAACATCTCACAGATGTGCCTTCTAGTGGTTAGGTGAAAAAATGTTGTATGGCTGCAAAGTTACGGTACCATGGCATTGGCATTTTTTCCCATAGACTAACATGGTGGCATATGCCGCACCTTTTGGGGCTTGGATCTCGAAAACTATGTGAGATACAGATGTTTTGTTGTTAGTTGCATAGCCCAATGGGCTATGTAATAACAAAATCCTAGCCAGGAAAATCATGATTTTTTGTGAAATTAAAAATGTTTTTCTACATCTTGCGGTTGCTGAGACATTAGCAATTAAGTATTTCCAATGCTCGTTTTCAGCTTCTATGTCCATTACAGTGCATACATTCTTTGTACACACTGGCTGGGATATTCAAACTATGCCACTAAGTAGCACAACAGCAGGAGCAGGCGCAAGTACAGTGTGCCTATGCGCAACACATGCGATTTTCAAACACTGTGCAAGGCTAGATGCGCTTGTGCCACACAACTGAATATCACGCCAACTGCACAATGGAGCAACCAGGGATGCACAGTGGCACAGGCCTGATGTGCAATAGCATAACCAGGGATGCACAGTGGAGCAGGGTAGCAGTGCATCAGCACAACCAGGGGTGCTCAGTGACAGGATGCAGGGGTTCCCCCACACATGGAAGATATGGGCTGAGGAGCACACAGCAAAACAGACATTGCCCACCACACCCCATGAACTGCACAACCAGAGGAGAGTTGGAAGAACCACCGGCCCATGGAAACCAGCAACAATCCCACAGCTGGGGTATGGTGCCCCAGCACACCCCCTGGCAAGCTGTGACTGGCAAACAAGGAGGTCCAACCACCCCATGCTACACCATCCCACCAATATAGAGCACACCCTGCACAGTGTTTACCAGACACCCTGCCCAGGGGCAGTGCCCAACACTGCAGGACACCACATGCATGCCACCAACCCCACTGTGACAATGCAACCCTGTACACCAATGAGTCATGCAAGGCAGCCCCACCATGAGTACCCTGCAGCAGGTGGCAGCAGACACCGATGCAACAACTGCAGACACAGTGCCACCCTGCATGGCCCCCCAAGGTACAGCTGAGAGACTGACCATGTGTCAGCACATGAGGTACCACACATGTGACAGGGCATGCCCCGGACCCCACCACCAGTGATACAGCACCCTGCACACCCTCCCAAGGACACACCCCATCCCAGCACTGGCCACAACAGCCAGAAAAGAAATCCACAGTGGTGCATGGAAGCATGCACCACATAGGATGCAAAACAGTGCATGGACAAACACCAACCCATACTCAAGTGCACACCAACACAGGGACACAGCAGCTGTGTAACTACAGCTAGCACCCCTCCATGGCACAGGTGTACCAGCCACCCTGAGCATGCACCATGAAGCCGTACACCACCAGCATGTGGCTGGAGCACAAGTGACAGACAGTGGAGCACATCCCCTGCAACAGACACAAGCAACATCATGGAGGGGGGACAAAAACAGTGGAGGCCACAGTGCCACCCGAGGCAGACATGCACCATACCGGTGACAGGAGGCAACCTGGCATTGTGCTGGGTACAGTGGTTGTCCAGCATGGACAGCCACCACTGACATGCCAGCAGATGGTGCATATCACAGACATACAAGGGTGTCAGCTGCACAGGCCATGGATGGTCTGACAGGGGCACCATGAACGCAGAGCATGCACTGTGGACGACTGCACACAGGCAACCAGTGCACAGAGAACAGCACACAAACCAAAAAAAGTGACTGATTCCCCCATCCACACCCTAGGCGGTTCCCTTCTGGACACACACACACACGCCCATGCCTGCACGAACCCTGACACCATGCACATCACTGCAGTTAAGCACCTGTAGCCTGCTGCAAATCATAGACCACCACAGTTGTCATAACAAAACATATGTATTAAAAATAGGCAAGAAACATAATTATATACAAATATATACAATGGGGGGCCAAGGGCCACAAACCAGGTGGAGGTGGGTAAGGGGCGGGGTGAACAACTGGGAGAGGGAGGAAGGGTTGTGAGGGTGGGTCCAGGGAGATAAGGTTCTTCCGGGAGCATGGAGGGCATAAAGTCTGCCCCACTCATCACTTCTGTGGCGCTTATGCAACTGCCGTCTGCTGACCCCGTGCCTCTCTAGTCACTGGAGAATCTCCAGTGATGCCCTCGCTATCTGCAGTAACTCCTGCAAGGCCCAATCAGCAGCCATCCAACACCGACCACCTAGGACAAGGGAACAGAGTCAATAGGTGTGAATGTCCATCCCCCTGCAGCCCACCCATTGTGCACGGCATACAGCAGTGGGCCACCTCCCGTGATGGTGTGCGACCACCCACAGTGATCGTGTCCACAAGACCTGCCCACCTAGCTGCACACAGCTATGTGGACCGCTGCACGCACCCACCGCCCAAGTCCCGCACAGCACCACCATTGGCTGTACAGTGACATGGCTATGCGATGCAAAGGCAGTGGCACAGCTGTGTTCCTGGTGCATGCATGGACCACCAGCGATACACACCTACACATGCAGTGCCACAGGACAGTGCTGAGTGTACCGTGTGGTGTGCATGTCAGTGGCATCAATGGATGGTGGCCATGCCCCGCCGCCTACCCTGCAACACAGCATGCACAGAATATCCTGGAAGAAAGGTACTCACCTGCATCCGCGACATCTGGGCACTGATGTGGAATGGGCCTGCCATCATGTGGCTGTTGCCGGGCAGCCTACAGCTCATGACGTGCCCGTGCCTCTCTGGCTCGGCACCTCTCCTCAGGGCCTAGGGTGCAAACATGGAGAGGGGAACATCAGTACAAAACAGTAGCAAAGGCCCCCCCCGATGTGTGCGATCCCTCACCGCCCACTCTGGACGGCCCCCCCATGGTGGACACATGCTCACCGCGAAACCCGGATGGATGCGCTGCCAGTGTGTGGATCGAGTACCTACCTGGATGTGGCACTGTGCCTCGCCTGGCACGTGCCCATAGATGGGCAAGCCTGTCTGGGTCCCTCTGCTGGAGGTCCCCATAATGGTGGCGACACTGTTCTGAATTTCTGGAGATACAGGTGGACTCCTCCAGTGACACTGCCACCTCCTCCCACACAGCACTCCTTGGCCTTTCTAAGGGCACATCCCTAAACAGAGCCCCAGCATGGAGCTCTACAATGGCCACCAAATTGGCCAGCTCCAGAGGGCTCCACAAGGCTACTCTCCTGCATGCCATGACTACTGCAGCTAGGATCACAGAATGGCACTCTGTAGCACACGTCCACTACGTGCAGATGCTGCACGGTACAGCGCTGCCATTCCCCATCGTGCTGTCACCGAACAGCACGATAGAGGTGCACCTAAGGGGAAAAGGTCGTCCGCAGGGTCAAGGGTCTGTTACACATGGACCGCCACAGAGTGATTTGGACTCCCTGCATGTAGCGCAGTCAGGTGCCTGTATGTGATGCCCTGCAGTGGCTTACCACACTGTGGCACCATGGTGCCTATGGCACTCCAGGGTATGAGTGTTATACATGTGAACAGCGCACTAGCACCACTGGCACAGTGGTGGCTGTGCCCTGCACTGCCTCCCACATTCAGCACATCATCAGTGCAGCAGGCGTCAGCGTCAGCACCCCAGGCATGCATTGTGCAGTGCTTACTGCGCACATCACAGAGCTGCACCTTTGCCTGAGCACGCTCAACACAACAGCGAGATATTCAGCCAGCATATGCAAATCTGGTCATCAGCAATTCCATGGTGCAGCCACTGCATTAGCATCCACTTAAAGTTGCACCTCACCTCATTTGCATGCCTTGCGCTATATAAATGCGACATGGGGCTTCAGAGGTCATTGTTTGGTATTGCAGTCTATTGTGGTGGGTTGCATGCTGTTTGGAAGTGTGGACTGTGGTGTGTGGGAGATGCATGGGAATGCACATTAAGAGGTAACACCTGTCATTCCCACAGGATAAATAATGACTGAACGTGAGGAGGAGGAGGAACAGAGAAGTGAGAGACGGAGGAGGCCCAACTTCACCTGGGCAGAATCAGATGCCCTGTTTGAGGCCTACCTCAACAGGGAACTGCTGCTCAGTGGACAGTGGGGAACACCACAGGCCCGTGCTGCGGCATGGGATGAGGTAGCGCGTGCCATCAACCAGCATGGCAGCCACCAGCGGTCCCTGCAGGAGTGCAAGAAGAAGGTGGGCATGGACAAGAGGAGGATAAAAGATAAGGTGGCTGCCATCAGGGCAGCACGTGCTGCAACTGGTGATGTACAGCCGGATGTGCCACGCCTGATGCCACAGGAGAAGAGGGGGGGGCTAGCATCATGCGACATTGTGCCCTAGTGAGCGTTCCAGGTGGTGGCTTCCAGATGGGTCGCAGCCCGTTACTGCATTGTAGGTCCTGAGCTGTCACTGTGTGGGGGGTAATGCCACAGGGTAGGGCAGAGAAATTAATGCTGCTGTGTTCCTTTACAGCTCTTGAGCGTCTACATGGGTCTGCAGTGGTGGGTGTGTCCACTGAGGGCGATACCCTGGACATGGAGGAGCACCCATCCACCTCCACAGGTGTTCATGGGGCAGGACCACAGCATACCCACCTGTCTGTCCGGACTGAAGTTGGTGGTGCTGGTGAGGAGGAGGCCCTGCCTGTGTCCCAGCATGGCAGCGTCCATGGATACCAGCATGCTGTGACACAGACTGGTGTCGGATCCAGCACCAATGATGATGGATCACACATCATGGACAGTGATACTTGTGGGCTGCAGGATGGCCTCACAGCAGGTAACAGCACAGGCATAGCTGTGGGTGGTGCCGCTGTGGAGGCATGCATGACATCACAGTCCCAGCCTGTGTCTGTATGCACCAGTGGGGAAGCACTGGTGTGCATCCAGGCCGGTGGGGCCATTGCAGCCACTGCGGTGGCAGGGGTGAGCCCTGGTGAGCGGTAGCCCGAGGGGCAGTGTGAGCAGTTGGCCAATGATGACGGGGGACAGTATCGGGGGCAGCATCAGTGTACCACGTGTGGACGTACCCCAGCATGGCTCTGGTGTGCAGTGCAGTGCCCTTCATCAAGGGGTGATGCCCAGCATGGCCAGGAACACTATGAGGGACAGCATGCCAATCCGGTGGATGACCTCTTTGATGAACACAGCTGCCTACTCCAAGCTTCCGTGGATCAGCAGTCATGGCTTGTTAGGGCAGTGGATGCACTCAGTGCGGTTCTGCACCAGGCAGAGAAGCAGTGCAGCAGAGACCACACTCTGCTCCTGGAAGAAGTGACCCAGCAGTGGGAGAATGTGACCGCTGCCATTGTCAGGCAGACACGTGCATTCACAGCTGTCATGGCCACATTGGGCACCTAGTTTGTTGCCCATGTGCCGCAGACACTGGGCAGTGTCACATCCATCCCCCATTCCCAGCACCATGCGACACCTTCCATGACGACACCGGGTTCAGCTGTGGGCATACCGAGCATGCCTGGAGCAGGCATGTTCGGTGAGCTGCAGACCCCTGCTCAAACATGGTCACATTCCCCCAGCATCACCCCTTGGGGACTGTCGGTGCCACCCCATGAGGCCAATGGTCAACCTGTCATTGCTGGCAGATCTCGGCAGGGTCGCCCATGCATCCATGGCACTGTCCCATGTGACTGACCTGTCTCCCACCATGGCTACTGTCTGATGCTGCCCTGCGTGCAGTGTGTTGTGCAATGTGTGATGCACGGGTGGGATACCTGGCCCTGCACACACACACACACACGGTCTATGTGCACACCCTCCCGACTGCTGGCCACTGTCACGTGTACATGATGATGCCTGCATTAGGCTGTCCACCAGTGTGCAATGGTGCCCAGCGTCTGAGACACACACAGTGATGGGCACTGGGCATGGTTGTCTGTGGACCTGTGTGTGGCTAGGTGTTACAGTCAGGGTCGGCGTGCCTTCTACCCCTTGTGCATGTCTTGTGTGGTGTGTGTGTGTGTGTGTGTGTGTGTGTGTGTATGTGTGTGTGTGCATGACCGCGTGTCATGTTAGGCCTCCCATCCCTGACACTCAGCCAATTCCCTTGCCACCATCCACCCCTGGGGTTCTTCCATGCATGTCTGTGGGTTGTGCCCTTGCCATTGGTGGTTGCACATGGCCCCATGACCTACTTGTGTTGGTCAAAGTGCTCCTCTGTGATGGTGTTCCAGTGGAGCTGTGACATCCAGATCAGGCGGGGGTCCCTTCACCCAAGGGGTGGCTGCCCATCACCGTCTGGACCGGTGTCCTCATCGTCCCCATAGCTGTCCCCCATTTCGACCTCTACAGCTATCCCACAGTCGTTGGCCATATTGTGCAGGATGCAACAGGCCAGGAATAGCCCACAGGCCTTCAAGGGGCTGTACTGTAGGGCACCACCAGTCATGTCCAGGCAATGGAAACATGCCTTCAGCATCCCGAACACCTGCTCTATGACATTACGTGTAGTGGCATGTGCCTCATTGTACCTTTGCTGCGATGGGGTCGTGGGATGCCAGTATGGTGTGAGCAGCCAGGGACAGAGTGGGTAGCCAATGTCACCTGTGTGTAGAGGGTGGACATTACTATGGTGGTCAACATCGCTCTTCCATGGGCCATCAAGGCCGGTACCCATGGCACCTCTGACTATGTACCCCCCCAGCTGCTCATGTCAACCTGCGTGATGTGCATACCCACCCACTAGGTGGCCAGTGAGGATATTCCCACTCTTGAACCTGTGGCACAGTGCAGACTGGTACCAGATGAAGGCATCATGTGCTCCCCCAGGGTGCATGGCACAGACATTGGTTATGCGCCCCCTGGCATCGTACACCCCTGGCAGTTGAAGCTGGCATAACCCTTCTGGTTGATGTATGCTACACCATCCAGGCCAGGTGGCATGCGGATGGCCACATGGGTGCAGTCAATGGCCTCGAGCATGCCAGGCATATGTGCTACCCTGTGGAACTCTTGTATGTGTGCTGTGCGCTCCACCTATGTGATGGGGAAATGGATGTACTCCACAGCATGTGGCAGCAGTGCACTGAGGAATTGTGCAAGTAGGCATGATGTGGCTGACTGGGTTATGCCTGTTGTGTCCCCTGTTGGTCTCTGGAAGGTGCCCGTGGTGAGCAGGCATATGACAGCTGTCATCTTTGTCTCCACTGATATAGCATTGCTCCGTCCTGTGGGTGCCTGCATCTCATCACTGCTCAGCTCACAGAGCCGCCTCGGGATCACCCAGTTCAGGCGGTACAAGCCCACAATCTCTGTGTCAGTGTAGTGCTTGAAGGTGGTGCAGGCTCGGTACCACCTGTTGGGGGCATACCACCGACAGACTTTTCCACGGCCATGCCCCCTTGCTGCCTGCCTTCTCACACCCCTCATTACCACCTCCATCTGGAAGGTGGCACTGGCCATGTCCCTGGCTGGTGTTCCCCTCCCGGCAGCTGTTATCCTGTTCCCCCCACTGTCCTTTGTGATGCTCCCCCTGCACTGAGTACACCTCCAGCCCTTGGCTGTCCTGTCTACTGCCACTGCCCTCAGTCCACTGTGGCACTTCCCTGTCTCTCCTGCACAGTGGCACAGGCTCCCCACTCCTGTTCTGTTCCTGTTTGTTCCCAGGTGTGCCCTGTCCTGCTCCTCCCAGTCCCACTCGCTGCTACCCTCTTTCCCGTTGCTGTCACCTTGCTCCCACCTCTGGCTTCCCAGTTGCGTTCTTGTGCCTTTCTCTTGTTCCTTTTTATTTTGGATCATTTCCGCTATCATGCAACTTCCACTTGCTCCCCTATTGCACATGGTACATGCTGTTGAATATCGCACTACACCATTTATTCAAGGTTCCTTCCCCTTTCAGTTGCACATGCATTCATTACCATCGTGCTCTTGTGCATTGCGACTTGTGAGGTGCAGCTGCCTCCCGCTGAATATCACAGAATGGCGCATTTTCATACTTGCGCTGGCGCATCTCTATTGCGCATGGTGCATCTCTTTTAAATATCTGGGCCACTGTTTTTCTCTATGCACCTGTTCAGCAAAAACAGGGTGTGCACTTCCATTATTGTTGCAGTTACTGTTTCAACTTGCGTTTCTGTCCCCATTTGCATTTAAGTTCCCTTGTATGCCACCTTGTGATTACCCTTTGCATTGTCGATTGCGCTTGCATTTTCATTACTGTTACCATTTGTGTTTACACTACTGTTTCTCTTTGCATTTTGGTTTGCATCACCATGCGCATTGCCATTTCTGTTTATGGCAGCCCTTTCATTTGCATTTCCATTTCTCTTTCGTTTTGTATCTTCCTTGCTGTTACTGTTACCATTTGTTCCCATGCACATTACGGTTTGCATTTCCATATGCGATTGCATTTCCTTTTGCATTTCTGTTTGCTTTGGTGTTATTGTTGCTGTTACCATTACCATTTGCATTTACAATTGCAGTACAGTGCCTGTGCACATTATGGTTTGCGTTTACGTGTGCACTTGTGTTCGCGTTCCGGTTCTGTTTCCCTTCATGTTCTTTTTGCTGTGACACTTAGCATTTCCATTTTAAATACCACTGCCATCACTGTTCACATTACCAGTTGCATTTTCGTGTGCTGTTTAATGTCCGTTTGCATCACTATTCGCTTCGGCGTCACTTTGCCCTTGCGTCTCTATTAAGATTTCCTTTACCAATAACATTTGCATTACCACGTGCGCCACTGTTGACTCTTCTCTTTGCATTGCTGTTCCTGTTACTATGTCACAAGATATTGAGTGGCCTGAGCACAGCATTACATTCACTATTTCTCATCATCATTCTAAAAAAGGAAGGAAAATTAGAGGCAAAAAACTCCATTTAATGCATCAGTTAGGGTTGTTCCACAGCAACAAAAGTGAGGAAATTTGGTGTTAGGGTTGAAAACTCCCCTTGGACCCCCCACAGCCCACCCCCCAACCAGCATCATGGTATGCCATGGGGTCATCGCTCCTAACTCTCACCCCATTTTCCTACACCTCAGATTATTTACACATGTGATGGGGTGTGAGTTAGAACTGACAATCCCATGGCGCACCATGATGCCAGTTGAGGTGGCTGTGGGGGTTCAAGGGGGGTTTTCAACCTAACACCGAATATATGTTAATGGAAAAAAACTCTATTTAATGCATCAGTTTGGGTTGTTGCACAGAAGCAAAAGCAAGGAAATTCGGTGTTAGGGTTGAAAGCCCCCTTGCACCCCCAGCCTGCCCCCCCAACTTGCATCGGGGTGTGCGTTGGGCTCATCAGCCATAACTTTCACCCTGTCACATGTGTAAACAAGCTGAGGTATAGGAGAATGGGGTGAGAGTTAGGACTGACGAGCCCATCGCACACCCCGATACTGGTTGGGGGGCAGGTTGGGGGGTGCAAGGGGGGCTTTCAACACTAACACTGAATTTCCTTGGTTTTGTCACTGTGAAACAACTCTAACTGATGCATTAAATGGATTTTTTTGCCATGAATTTCCCTTCTTTTTGAGAATGAGGGCTATAAATAATGAATAGAATGTGGTGGTGGGAGCACGGGCTCTTTGAGCCCCACGCTCCCACCACTCGATGTGAAGTGACATACTAATGGTAACTGCAATGCAAACGCAAGCGCTAACAGTTATGCACCTCATGATGCAAAAGTAAAAGGCAATGCAAATGTTAATAGAAACACAAGTGCAAAGTGACATCAAAGCAAACAGTGATGCAAATGCAGAAGCAAGCGCATACATAAATGCTACTGGTAACTTGCACGGTCACGGTACCACTATTGTAAACACAAATGTTAAGTGTTACAGCAACAATAACACCAAAGGGAACAGAAACAAAAAGGCGAACACAAGCATGTATGGAAAAGCAAAGCGTAACCTGCACGGTCACGGTACCACAATTCAAAATGCAAGTGGTAATAGTAACAGCAAAAATAAAGCCAAAGGAAAAGGAAACACAAACTGTAACACGCACAGTCATGGTACCGCAATTGGAAATGCAAATGGCAATGGTAACAAGTAAAATAACACCAAAGGAAACAGAGACGGAAATGCAAATGCAAGCATGGACAGAAACACAAACCGTTACATGCACGGTCACAGTACTGCAATTGTAAATGCAAATGGTAATGGTAACAGCAACAATAACGCCAAAGGAAACAGAAACGCAAACTGTAACATGCACAGTGACGGTACCACAATTGGAAACGCTAATGGTAATGGTAACAGTAATAATAACTCCAAAGAAAACAGAAATGCAAATGCAATCGCAGGCACGTAAGGAAATGCAAACTGTGACACACATGGTGATGGTATGGCAATTGGAAATGCAAATAGTAACATTAACAACTGAAATAATGGCAAAGCAAACAGAAATGGAAATGCAAACGCAAGTGCATACGCAAATGAGAACGCAAAGGATAACGCACACTGTGGCATACACGGAAACAGTAACGCAAATGGGTATGGAAACACACAAGTGGGAACAGTAACTGTAACAGTAACAGAAGCTCACACCCTGTATTTTCCTAACAGCTGCATAGAGCAACACAGTATGTAGAAAGAATGCAAGCATAATAATGGCCCTCAGAGTGGAAAATGAGCTGTTGGAATACTAAATTGCTGATAGCTCAGGAACCATATGACATAAAAAAAAAAAATTAATTTCTCATGATTCATGAGTTTCTGGGCTAGGTTTTAGCTGATGAAAATTCCATATCTCGCACCGTTTTCAAGATACAAACCCCGAAAGGTGTGGCATATGCCACCATTTTAGTCTATGGGAAAAAACGTCATATTGGAGTACTGTAACTTGGCATCTGTGCAATATCTTTTCACCAAACCTCAAACAGGGACATCTGTGAGATGTTGGCTGCCTTCCCTCCAAATTTCAGTCCAAAAGACCAAATCGTTCTTTTGCAGCAGGGTGGCAAAGAATTCCTGTCACTTTGGCCATAGTCTGGAAAAGTAATTAGCAATTGAAAGCTTTCGCAAAAAATTGTGAAAGTGTCGCAGCTGCAACACTACTTTGCAACACTACTTTTTCCAGAAATTTGAAAAAACATATTTCTGGGGTGTTTAACCCCAAAATAAAGACATGGCTAGCATCCTGAGGGTCCGACTAGGTGAACACAAAACGAATTGTGTTTCGAGAGGGTCTCAATTTTAAATGCCAAGCATTTTTCTGATCAGTAACTGAAAACAAAATGGTGGATTTGTGATACTGCTAAGGCCATTTGTGACACTAAAGAGTGCATTTGTGAAAGTGTTGAACTTTTTGTTAACATTTCCCATTGACTTATAATTGGAACTTGTTCTTTGAATAACTTTTGAACCGTTTAATATTTTTTCACAAAATCTTAAAAAGGCACATTGGGCACTCTGGCCGCACATTCCCTGAAGTTTTTGGACCAGTCATGCAAACCATGAGACCTGTAGGAGCGAGCAAAGAATTCACAACAAAGTGTAATTGTGCACACTGATGTTGTTTACTAACTGTGCAGCCATATATCTGACCGGTACGAAAGTTGGAAGATCCCAAGATCTATGGTGCCCCAATGCCTGCCAAATTTCAGGCAAATCCATTGAACGGTGGCAAAGCTATTAAGGTGCAAAGTTTCACCCTTTAACCTTAAAAGTGCTACTCATATTTATATATATAGTATATACTGGCACAATTGCGCCAGTATAGTTAGGGTGAAATAGCACGTCTATGTTAAAGTCAAATGTTTTGAGCTCAATAACTTTGGAATGCTTGAAGGGATTTACATGAACTTTGGTATGCTTATTGGTCAGAGGTAGGTCTTTTAACTGGCCAAATGTCGTGTAACTCCATTGTGTAGTGTCTGAGACACAAAGTCTTAAAAAAACTGAAAAATCTGGGGTTTGGGTTTTCTCAACGTGTCTCAGAAATGGATTTAGGTACTGGTCTGAAATTTTCAGGGCCGAAAGCCTTTGCCTCACAAATGTGCCTTTTGAAGGTTTGGTGAAAAAATATTAGCCTGTTCAAAGGTTATTACACTTTTAATTTCCCATTATATCCTATGAGAAAAGTTAAGTGTTTAGCGTGAAAGTAAGATTTGTGCAAATTTGGGCAAGGTGGGAAAATATGACTTTTCGTGGGTGTCCCTGTTCCTAACCATTTTCTGTGTAGTACGAAGGTATGATTTCCACAAATTAGCAAGGTGCAAAAATATGACTTTCGCAAGTGTTCCTGTTCCAAATCCTACTCATCATCACGGAGAGCTGACCTTCACTAAACAGACTGAGTGGCTCAGTGAAATAGATGGGGGGTTGGAGTCATCCGGATGCAGAGTTCAATTCTCAGGGAGCTTGACCTTTCCTTTGTTTGTTTTTTTCTCCCCGTATTATGTTTAATGAATGTATGTGCAGTGTTTTAAGCGGTGCGGCACTGTGAATAATTTTACCACAATACATAAAGGTGATTTGAGGTACTACTTTCTTTGCAGATGTGCCACTTTGCAGTGTGCTATGAGGATGAAGTCATGAATGAAGTGGAGGGAAAGTGATGCAGAAGACATTGTGGATGACTTGTAGGAAGCGTGATCATTTGCTGATACACGTGTTTGGTAGCTAAACAGCAAAAAAAAGACAAAAGAAGACTAGTTAAAAAAATAAAAATCAGTGTGTCAGGACTTTAGAATGTGAAAGTGTTTTCTGTGTTTAGCGCAATAGTGACAGCTGCATAAATTTGGGCAAGGAGCAAAAATATGACTTTCACAACTGTTACAAATCATAGTTATTATATTGAGCTGACTTTTGCTACACAGGCTCAGTGTCTCAGTGGAATAGATGGTAGGTTGGAGTGGCCAGGGTGCAGGATTCGATTCTCGGTGAGCGTGATTTTCCTTTTTTATTTTTCTCTGTATTAAGCATACCATATCTGAAGTGTTTTCAGTGGTGTGGCACTGTGAATATTTTTACCCTAAATATATAGAGATGATTTCAGTTACTACTTTCCTTGCATATATGGCACTTTGGAGTATGCTGTTAGGATGTAGTCATGAATGAAGAGGACCAGAAGTGACTCAGAGGACATTGTGGGTGAACTGTAGGAAGCACAGTGATTTGGTGGTACATGTGTTCAGTGAGTAAACGTTAAAAAAAGACAAAAATGGAAGACGACTACAAATAAAAACCAGCGTGTCGGGACTTCAGAAAGTGACAGCGTTTATCAATAGCATCGTGTAGTAGCACAGTTTTGTTAGTGTGCTTCAGTACTGAAATTTGAGAGCAATCTTACAGCAGTGTACTGTGCCTCATCATTTCCAGGTAGGTCCACTCCTGTAAGTATGTGTCCATGTTTTCTGGCTAGGGACTGCTTATTCAGTTTCTCTGCTGTTTTACGCATAAAAGCAGTGATTCAGAGTGCTGCTGGTGGGGTTGAAGGAAGGGGATGGGGAAGGCTAGGTTTACACGTAGAGATGCTTTGTCTTGTATTCTTGGGAGGGGCAAACATCTGCTGCTTAGCCGTGGAAATGGCTGGTTTTGTTTTGTGGGTAGGTGTGGGGGTCATAGATTTGGGGAGGTGGACCATCTGGTGGTTACAGTGCTGATTCTACTGTGGTACTCCTTTGTAAAGTACATAAAATGGTTTGAAACTGGTGGTGGAGGGGGTCCTGAAAGGGAACGTTTTTATGTGGTTCACTTGGTGTTTGATTATGGCTATGTGGGGGGTGGGTATGGGTGTTGGGAGGGCATGTGCTCCTCATTCTCATCCTGTTGGTTTTATGCCAGTTTATAACATGAAGAGGTGGCGTTACAGTGGTAGTGTTGGGGTAGAGGGTTGCAAATATTATTGTGGATCGGTACAGTTCTTTTTATTTATTTATATTTATTTATTAACGAGTTTTACCAGGAAGGCATACTGAGCAGTGATGCTCGATTCCAGAGGTGACCTGGGGGATGAGACTCAATACAGAGCATAGTATTTAAAACATAGACATTCAATAGTGGAATGAAATGGCTTACTGCCTAGCTTACTTTTCAGCAGAAAGCTACAGACAGGCAGATAGATGCATACAGTGGGATGATTGAATACATGATACAATTAGAAATGCAACTAGGCTTCAGGAACACAGTAGTAAATTGTTAGTTAAACAGGAGCAGCTGGAGGAGAAATGTGTACTGAGTAGTAGGTTGCGATGGCTGGGATTCAGTGTGTGTGTCGTACGGGGGCTGGTAGGGCATTCCAAATCTGTGGGATTCGATAGTTAAAAGCTGCCTGACCTTCAGTAGTGTGCATAAATGGGACGTGGAGTAGCCTAGGGTCAGTGCTTCTGAAGGAGTAAGCAGGTGGAGGTTGTTGGGAGAGGGTAGAGGCCAGGTAAGGGGGTAGGGAGAAGGACCAAAATTTGGCCGCGAACCTAGCACAATGGATTAGTCTACGATCATGGAGGGATGGCAGGGTTAGGGAGCTATATAAAGTGCAGTGGTGGGTGGATTGTGGGCAGTCGAGGATGAAGTGACAGAATGAGTGGAACAGAGTGTCGAGGCTGGCCAAGGTGGATGCGGGGGGGATAGTGTACACTATATCACCTTAGTCGAGTACAGGTAGTATCATTTTTTGGACAATGGCATGCCTTGTAGGTGAGGGGAGACAGCTTTTGTTTCTGTATAGTGTACCAAGTTTGGGGAGCAGCCTCTTATGTAAAGAGTCAATGTGAGTGGTAAAATCCAGGTGCTGGTCGAGCCAGACACCTATATATCTGAAGCTGGTGCATTGGTCCAGAAAAGTCCCGTCCAAGGTTTTGAAAGGGGGCAGAGTGCTTGGCGGGAGAGTCTTTGTTGGGAGCCGAAAGTTAGTGACATAGTTTTTTTTGAGAATGAGAAATAACTGGTTTGACCTGAACCATTCTTGGATGGCGTTGAAATCCTCCTGTAGGAGAGTTGCCACACTGCTTGTTGTGGGGCCAGAGGCATACAGGACTGTGTCATCTGCATACATCTGGATGAAGGAGTGGCAGCATGCTGATGGGAGGTTGTTTAGAAAAATGGAGAAGAGCAGTGGTCCCAGGACTGAACCTTGGGGGACACCGGCAGTAACGGGCAGTAGGTTTGAGGTGTGTGAGGCAATTTTGACTGTTTGGTGTCTGCCCACAAGGTAGTCATGGAACCACGCAGTAGCTGGTTTGGAGAGCTCTGCTTCAGTAAGTTTGGAGAGGAGCAGGGAGTGGGAGATGGTATCAAAGGCCTTGGCTAGGTCAATAAAGATGGCAGAGGTGATATGCCCATTGTCCATACCAGTGAGAATGTCACCAGTGACTCGCAGAAGGGAAGTGATGGTTGAGTGAGATTTGCGGAAGCCCGATTGGAAGGGAGTGAAGAAAGAGGATGCGTCCAGATGGGGAGTGAATTGGGTGAGGACAAGTGGTTCCTGTAATTTGGCCAGGATAGGGAGTAAGGAGATGGGTCGATAGTTGCCTGGGGAGGAGGGGTCACCCCTTTTAGGCAGTGGTATGACGGTGGCCTTTTTCCAGTCTGTGGGTAAGTTGCCCAGAGAGAAAGAGAGGTTGAAAAGGGCGGCAAGAGGGGCGGCAATGGGTGGAGTAGACAAGATAAGCGTCTTAGCATCCAGGGATGTAGGGCATTTGCCTTTGTTGAGGTTCAGGACGCATAGGGATCTGAAGACTTCAGCTTGGGATACAGGGCGGAAAGAGAACTGTAGGACTGGTGGGGCAATTTGGTTCTTTAGTGGGTTGCTGTTGTTTTCTTGCTTGTGGGTGGGGTCATAGGTAGTTGGAGATAAGACCACTGTAGATACTACTGCCATATTTACTCTGGCAGTCCATTTGGTATGCTGTACTGAATTTATTGACATGATGATGACTAGGATAAGTATGTGGGGTCCATTTCTGCTTAGGGCCCACAGCATTATACATAGGGCTGCCACAGTTTCTGCGATGATGTGTGCTGCTGTGTCGTATATAATGAATTGACAAAATGGTCTCTATGTTAATGATGATGATGATGATGTGGTCTTCATTATGGGTATGTGGGGGGTATGAGTATGGGGGCTGCATGTAGTCCACACAGTCATGCTGTTGAATTTCCATATGAGTAACATTTCACTTTCTCAAAAAGAAGGGAAATTCATTGCAAAAAACTCTGTTAATGCAACAGTAAAGGTTGATTCTACACCAACAAAAGTCTGGAAATTTGATGTTAGGGCTAACAAACACACCCCCACACAGCCTACACCATCCACAGACCAACAGGCGCTGGGGTGTGCCTTAGGTTCGTCGGCCCTAACTCTCACCGCATTCCATGTGTAAACAAGCTGAGATGGTACAGTACAGGAGAATGGAGTGAGAGTTAGGGCTGATGACCCCAGGGCACACCCCATCACCTGTTGATCTGTGGATGGTGGGGGGGTAGGGTTGGTAACCCTTACATAAAATTTCCAGACTTTTGTTGTTGTGGAATCAACCCTAACTGATGCATTAACAGAATGTTTTGCATTGAATATATTCAAATATCAATCAAAAGTTACAATATTGTGTGGCTAAATAGCCTTTACAATTAAAATATAAATAAAACATCTTGGGCCAAATATTCAAAACTTAGCCCCATGGCAAAATTAGCACTGTACATTGTGCAAAATAACACTGGAACCAATAGCACACTATATTCAACAGGATAGCCTCGGTGCTAAACTTGCTGAATATAGCATGCAAAGTAAGCAGTAAAACTGGGCTGGAAGTGCCGTACAAATTAACCAGGGAATTAAGACAGCACTGAATATAGCAAGTAAGACAGCTCTGAAAATAGCAAGCAATCAAGCAGTGCAAACACCCACAGCAACACAGTGCAGATGGGAGCCAGCCATCCAATGGAGCACATGTAAAGAAGTACAGCCCTGAATGTGGCCCCAAGAGCAGACAGCAGTGTACAACACAAAAAATGTCACACGCACCCAGCCATGGTAATGGCATGAAACAATGCAGGACCCAAGAATGGAATTCAAAGCAAAAGAAAAACCCTGGAAAAAAAACAAAACATGCAGCCAATAATGAAACAGGACACAGTATTGCAAATAAAGACATATGTATTCAGGGAACAGCAAACATAAAAATGCACAACCAGCAACATAATGTGAACAAAAATGGTAGGGAAACAGAAAACAATTAGGGAAGCAATGACTAAAAAAAAGGAAAAACAATAAGGCAGGGATGAAAAGCAGTGCAACATGAGATTAAACGAAGAGTAGCATCCCATAAATGTGGGGGGAGGAAACGAATTACAAAAGAGGCAGAGCCCTCAATGTCCAGACTGCTGGTGCCAGGTGGGTGCAGATAGTTGCTCCTCAAGAATGGCTGCCACCCTTTGTGTCTTCGAAATAAGCACAGCCTGCTGCTCAGTGATGGTGCATTGCTGTCTCACCAACCAGCACTGAAGGTCGTCCGAGCCCTCAGACTCCTCTGGGCACGTGGCCCACAGTGAGCTCCTATGTGGACCTATAGGAGGAAGGAGGACCATGTAAACATTTTGCACTGACAATGAAGTGCAATGCAAACCCCAGGATGATGGCCCAGGGGTGAACATCATGTCCCTACTACCATGCCCTTGCAGCCATACAATGGAGCGCCCCACGCGCCACCTGTCTGATGCCTATATTGTACAACATAAACTCACAGGCTGCACACATCCAGCCAAAGGACACCAGAAGACATGGAAGGCCATAGCCAACACCACAGACCAGAGGATGCCTCATGGTCCAGAGGAGTACAAACTAACACAATGCAACCACACAGGCACAGACCACAGGTGACCAAGACAGCAGCCCAGAGCACAAAATAAGTCATGTAGCAACATATGCCAGCAATGCATAACTACCACAACAATGCGTACAACCATGCCACATTGCAACAGACTGTGACCTGTACAGGGCAGACGGAGGCCATGTGGAGGACACCCTCCAACCCCCAACAGCAGGACCATGACAGCAGTACGCAATGTGCACATTCAGTGCACATAATACCCCAGAGCAACACAGAAACACAGCCCAAAATACTGCCGCCTCAACAGCAGAACAGCAGTATGCAATATGCTCATGCAGCGGACACAGTACCCCAGAGTAATGCAGAAACACAGTCCAAACAACTGCCACAACCCCCATGAGGTGTAGGTGTCTATGCAAACAGTGGACAACCCCACTCCAGTAACATAGGACACCTGCTGCAGCAGTGCAGGCCATGTGGATACATGTGCTGCCACACCTGCCCCACAGTCTGTGTGGCCATGTTAGCATCGGACACCACCAATCTAACAGCCATTAGGACATGAGCAAGCTGCACAACATGTCATCACAGAGGCAGGACACAGCCATACCACTGCACCCATGACTGAGTACCATGCACACATATGTGTGTTGTCCAAGGCCACACTATTAAACAATGTGCACCCAACCTGCAGTACATGCCAGACAGTATGTGAACATAGTATTATACTCATGCTAGGCACCCTGCCACCCGGTACTGCTCTTATCTGCCTGCTGATCATGGTCTTGTACCCTCCTGCTGTCCACCTGGGGCCTCCTGTTACTGCGGTCTGCAGTGTGAAGAGGGAACACCACCATTAGTACCTGCATGAACGTCATGTGAAACCCCACCAATGATCATGACACACAGTGGTACTACAAAGCACAGGACCTCCCCCCATCCCCAGTGCCATATGTCGCATGGCACACAGTATGCTTGTATGCTCAATGCACACAGGCCTCCTGAGAACTGGATGCACACAGTGCAACACGCACAATCTGGGCAGCACTGTGCATCCCGCACACTACCATGGACAGAGCGATGGTGGATCCAACAATGCCCATCACTGTACTACTCCCACAGCTGCATGGCAATGACAATGCACAGTGTGTGCTAATGTACAACCCAAGAGCAATATACACACATTAGTGGCGTGCTCATGGAAGGGGACACATACACAGACACACACACACACTCTCAGAGGTTACATGCATCCCTGTGGCACTGATATACACCTACCTGGGATAGGCACCATCATATCAGGCATCATACACTTGAAGCACTCCAGTCTCTGGGTCTTCCAGCACTGCATGTCCACATAACACTGGTGACATTGCTCCCAGTTCCTGAATATGCCTGTGTGTTGGGACAGGTGGTGTGCAACTGACACTCACATCTGCCTCTGAGACATGTCCCCCCTCCCTGACCTCCCCAAAGAGCTGGCATTCATGCTGAATAACCAGCTGGACAAGATTTGCCAGCTCAGCCTCCCCCCACCTATGATTCCTCTGTATCACCACCCTGACCCACCTGCTGGATGCCATTTGTGAAGTTATCCTTAAACTGGGCAACATCCCAGCACCACTGCCTCTCCCTGCTGTGTTGGCCTAAATGTGACTTGCACAAAATGTAGCACAAGGCTATGTAGTTCCAATGTGGAGCAAATGCAGTATCATGGCGCTACCCAGAAATACAGGAACTGAGTATGTGTGACCCGGTCATGACCCTCTTGCATTCTGACATTTGCACACATGCGCAATTATCTTGCACAATGACCAGCAGCATGGCCCACATGGGAGGACGGTAATTTTGCCCAGAGCTAACGTGTTTGCCCAGTGCAAAAAATTGCAATATTCAAAAGCTGCATGCAAATGCATGCAAATTAGCCTACTTGGGTAATTGCCGTGCAATCTGCTTCATTAGCATATCATTACAGCCTCTTCTGTATGAATTCCTTTGTTTGATTTGCCCAGCTGGGATATTTAAGGGCTGATTGAGCTCAACCTATAGGGCAAACGGGTCCTGTAGGCTGAAGCAGGAGTTGCTGCACCACAGAAGTAGGCCCAAAATGACACAGGAGGCAAACACTACTGAGCAAGGTAGGATTCATCCTGACATGGCAGCCAGGTACTGCATTGCTGCAGGAAGTGTGCGCACTGGTACACTGTACTGGTGTCACCTACCATGTGTGTGTGGGGGGCCTGTGTATGTACACAGTGCTGTGGCCTTCTGTGAGCCTGTCAGCAGGCCACAGCATACACAGTGACCACAGGTGCATCAGGAATGTGCACGCAGGCACAGTACTGCACCACTGTGGCACAATCACAGATGCATACTCCTCGACTGTGGCCCTGTGTGCACACACTGAGCCACATTTGGCTGCTGAGTTGCATTCACCGGGTCATGCTATGTCACGGGGGGCCGGGGTTAGGGGGGTTAGGCCCTCATGGTGGTTATGTGCCACAAGCTGTCATGTTGTGTGCAGTGTACTGGCCATCACACACACAGACACACAGAGACACATGCCTCCACACAAAACACATTCAATTACAGTGCATGACATGCCCTAAACAATAAATGTCCACATTCCCTCACATGTGCCTTGAAGGGACGTACATAGCTGCAGTCCTACAAGTTCTTCTCTGAAGAGTTGAAGGCCCTTGTACATGGCTATATGTCAAGGATGGAGGCCATGCAGCACCACAAAAACACAGACGCCATTGTCAGGCAGATGTGGGACCAGATCACAGCAGAAGTCAATGCTGTAAGAGGCCATGGGTGGACTATGGAAGCTGTGCGCAAGCGTTGGCATGACCTCTAATGCCGGGAAAATGAGGATGAGGCACATCACCTGAGGGAACTGCATGCCACAGGTGGTGGCCTAAGTCAAACAGCACTGATGACAGTAAACCCCATCATGGAGGTGGTAGCATTGACCATACGCACCGTGGTCATGGCTGGTGTTGAGGGAGGTGGCTGCAAGACCCCAACGAATCTACACCGCACATGTGAGTACAAGTCCAGAGTGCACATACACAGTGCATGCATGTCTGCTGCCACATGTGCCACTGTGTGCAGGTATTGCCATCCATATTATGGTGGTGAGTATCATGTGTGTGTTGTTGTGCTACATTGCATGCACTGTGTGCATGGTGGATTCTGCACTATAGGATATGCAAATATGTCTGTGCATGTGTGCACCCTGGCCTTGTGTGTGTGTGTGTGTGTGTGTGTGTGTGTGTGTGTGTGTTGGGTGTGCACAATGGGGTGGGGCTGCATGGTGTGCCACTGGTGGCACTACGGCCTACTGCATGCTGTTGCACTGGTGCGGGTGTGCGTAGTGCTGTCCCTGACACTCATAATACATGTTTTGCTCCATAGCTCAATCTGCTGGACCCAAAGAAGAGGAGCATGCTAAGGAGGATGGCCCATCAACACCAGGAATCCAGATGACACAGCCATAGGCAACAGCTGGGGCTGTCACCAAGACTGCCAGAATTGCAGTAGCCACTGCTCTTCAGGATGTGGTTGCTGAGGAAGAGGTGGAGGGGAATGAGGAGGATATTGATGAGACAAACATCCCCAGCACAGACTACATGGATGTAGTTGCCATGGGGGGGTTCTCACCATCAGACAGTACATACGAGGCTGAGGACATGGTAGGGTCGGACAGCTCTGGCCACACAGCTGCTGCAGATGCATCAGCAACACAGGAACCAGTGCCCCTCCTGCTGCCAGCATCACCCGTGTTGTGTGCCCCAGGTCTGACCCTGCCAGTTCAGACAATATCACCATAAACGCAAAGGCAGGTGTTGTCCGTGACAGGTCCACAGCAACACACACATGCCAGGCCACATGACTGCCACCTGTAAGGAGTCCTATGGCTGGCTAGGTGAATTGTCCATGCAATCTGCATGTTGCAGTGGACACTGTGGTGGGGCCGCAGCCTGCAAGACAGGCCGTCCCCTGGCCATGAACTGCAGACTACCCCCAGCCACTCCCACCCACTGTACCATGTGACCCTGCAACTTAGGGCCCCGTGGGCCCTGACCCCTGTGTGCTCCTCCACTCTGCGGTTGAATCTCAGACAGCTGCAAAGCAGGAGATGCATGTATTCAGGTGTGAGATGAGGCAGAAGCTGTCTCTGCTCTAGAAAACCATGAACACAGGTCTATTGCATGTGGAGCAGCGTGCTGAGGAGCACCATGCCCATAACCACGATACCCTCCATGAGATGTTTGGGGAGCTCACAGCCACTGTTCTTCCTGGTGGTTTTGCAGGGCAGTGGTGCAACACTGACCAGCAACATTGGAGGGCTACTAGTGTATCCCAGGATGCTTCCACTGCATGTTTGGGATGCTCTGGCTTGGCCAGCACCGCTGCTTCCCATTCACTCGTGGGATTGTCACAGAGCACTGGGCGAAGGTTGTCGGCCACACCAAGCCCACACTGTGGCCATGATCATCCCATGGTGATGGCCTCCCCAATGTACACATCCTAAGTCTCCTCTGCCCAGAGTATGCCCCCCTTACGGGTGTGCAACCATGATCCTGTCCTGGTCCATGGTGGCCAACTGTGCTGATGGCATGTGACTGCCACAGCATCCTGCATGCCTCACCCATCCACACATGCACATGCACATGCGCCTCCATGCACAGTCATACATCCCACATAATTCCCACTGTCACATGTGTGCCTTGCTTGTAGTATGCCATATTGATACACCTGTCACTATTGAAAGTCCTGTAAAGACACATGATATCACATGCTTGTTGTCCATGTTGTGTTCACTCACCTGCCCATACATGTTAGAGTTGCAATAAAGTTGCAGTGCTCCCGGGACCTCCTGGCCATCTGAAGGTCAGTCTGTTTGAGATGCTCTACTATCCCCTGACCTCTGGCCATGGATCACCTGTCTGAGTGTTCCTCAGGTTGCAGTGCATGTATTCCATGGTTCAATGCCATGCTGTGTGACATTCCACAGGCAAGGAATATGCAGCATACCTTTTGACAGCTATACTGTATGGCACTGCCAGACCTGTCTAGGCAACAAAACCTCATTTTGAGCATGGCAAAGACCTGCTCTATTATGTTCCATGTTGCAATATGTGCGTCATTGTACCATTCCTCGGCAGCTGTTGCATTCCCTGTGATGGGTGTCAAGAGTCAGGGTTTCAGGAGATGGGTACTGTCCACTGCGGAAATATTGCCACATGTCAGCATGTGTGTACTATACCAGTCAACCAGCTTGCTACACAGCCCTCTGTCAGGGCTGTCCTACCTGCCTCTGCACTCCCCCCCTCTCTACACACCCTGTCTACTGTTCCAGGGAACTATCCTACCATTGGGAGGGGTCTTGCATGCCTGCTGTGGGTGCACACCGACAAGGTGCCCAGTATGTATTATGCCAGCCTCAAACACCTGGCACAGCATTGACCTGTGCCAGATGTAGGTGTTGTGGGCAGTGCTGGAAAACTTGGCAAAGACATTGATTAAGCACCCATTGCATCACACACCACCTGGCAATTGAAAGAGTGGTAGCTCTTCCTGTTGATGTAGCTATCCCCATCATCACCAGGTGGTGCACAGATGGGAATGTGGGTGCAGTCAATGGCACCAAGTACAGCTGGTAGGTGTGCAACCTGATAGAAATGCTGCATTGTCTCTTTGCACTCCTGTGCCATGCTGGAGAATACAATGAATTCACCAGCATGTTGCATAAAAGCATCCAGGAACTGGGTTAGGAGATGTGGAGTGGCTGACTGAGACACGCCGATGGTATCAACTACTGGGGTCTGGAATCTTCCAGTGATGAGAAAGCACATCACAGCCATCACCTTCTGCTCGACTGACATGGCATGGCTGCAGTGGGTGTTAGGCTGCAGCTACTCATGCAGGAGCTCACACAGCTGTCTCAGCATAACCCTGTTTATTCTGTACCAGCCCACAAGATGGTCATCTGACAGGGTCTCAAATGAAACCCTGGGCTGGTATCTTCTGTGTGCACTGTATCTCCTCCTTGGCCTATGGTGAGGGCCAGGGTGGGCCTGCTACCTCTCTTCCTCCTCCATAGCCATCAGGAACACAAGCACTGCATTAGTAGCAACCACCAACTTTGCTTCTTCTGTGACAATGCCCCCCGTGTTTTGCACTGAGTTTAGACCACCTTTTTATAAGCGGTAAGTAGTACTGCCCTATGAGTGGCACAAGGGCCCCTTGTGCCTCGCTACAGCTTTGAATATGGCATTTCACCTATATGCATGGTCCCACACCTCACTTTGTGCCATGCATACATTATCTTACTGCACTGGTGCTAACTGGTTGGCTGGTGTTATTTGTCCTTTTGAATATCGCACTCTGGCACTGTTCCAGTGCAATGTTTGCACCCGGCGCAAAGCTTTGAATACCTGGCTGCATGTCCTACATCAGACATTAAAACATATATTACTCTATTACAGAATAAAATAGGCAACAGTATGATATTCATAATCACATTTCATATAGTACTTGTTGGACATACAAGGGTCCTGATGTTCATACATATTGTCTCAAGTTAATCTTGACAACAACCTTCTCTTTATTTTATTTATTGCTAAAAACAATTTAGCCAGTCTTTCAATGGTCCAGGAGTCTTCTGTATGAACCAGTATATTGGTTAGAGTTTTCTTATCCATTGTGTATATAGGATATAGGCCGTGGGACAAGAATGACCCATACCCATTGCACTTTTCAGCATCTTAAACAAGGGGACCAGTAACTTCTTTATGTCTTTGAACTCCCACATTTCTGCTCCATAAAGCAACTGGGAGTGAAACTTTGCTTTTATTACTTGTATTAGAGCTTTTATAGTCAACCCACCAAATATATAGTTAAATCTTATCAAACCTGCATTTTTTTTATTTCTCCAAGATCATATAGAAATGTGCATTCCATAAACAGCATCAAATACTATACCTAAGTATAAGTTTAAACCACTTAAACGTTCTTAGATCCAATGCATCAGCTACCTATAGTTTTTCTTTCTCTATTACAACTTTAGTTTTCTTATAATTTATTTTAAGCTGCAATTCTTCAGATTTGTAATACAAGACATCTAATTTTTTTCTGAAGCCCTTTTTTTGATAATGAAAGTAGTACAAAATTGTCTGCATGAGCAAGTGCTGCACATGACAGATTTTTTATTTTAGGTGAATCTGATGAGATAGAGTCTAATTCTCCATGCATTTGATCAATGTACACAGAGAATGACATGGGTACCTAGACAAATCCCTGCCGTACACCTTGTTGCTGTTAAAGGAAAAAGGTAATTGACCACTGTTTCCTAATCTTATCCTTGCCCATTTATCCTGATACAAAGTAGCAATTACTGCCATTAAATTGTCATCAATACCTCTGTCTATCAATTGTTTCCTGAGCACGCCCCTTGAGATGGAGTCAAATGCAGCAGAATAGTCAATAGAGTATAGTTTTTGTTTATTCAATAGAACATATTCTTCAATTAAATGTCTCAATACAAAAACATTATCTAAGGTTGAAAAGTGGGCTCTAAAATCCACTTGCAATTTTGAGATACCCCCTGTTAGGTTCACCTGTATCTTAAATCTCTCCACTAAAATCTTTGAAAAAATGTTTAAGTTAGTGTCAAGTAAGCTAATAGGACGTTACATAGCTGGATCTGAGGTACTGCCCTTTTTGTGTATTGGTTATATATTGGCTCCTTGTCATGTTGCTGGAAAGCAATTTGCTTTTATATATTTCTTATAAAATATTGTTAATGTTTTGCACAAAAGTTTTGTATGACATAAAGAAACTTTAGCCGCTAGCAAGTCAAGACCTGCCACTCTGTGTTTTTTTTTAGAGTATTTATGGTTATGTACACCTCTTCATAAGATACTGTTGTAAATTGGAGTGGCTACACCATATCACAGGGACAACTTATCAACTTCTGGTTGAAAAAAATATTAGTCAAAATGTCTACCCAGGTACTCTCGGTTATATAGGTATCTATTGCTAATTTATAATTGTCTGTCCCTTTTGTGACAAGTACATAAAAACATAGAATGTGATGGCAGATGGGGATCTGTGGATTCATCTAGTCTGTCCAGTAACATCACCCCCATTTACCTAGCCTCAACTATCCCTTTATGCCTATCTCAGGCTCTTTTGAAAGCTCTCTCAGTCTTGGAACCCACAACCTCTGATGCCAGGCCATTCCATGGATCCACCACCCTCTCTGTGAAGAAATACTTTCTTACATTGCCCTTAAATCTTCTTCTTCATAGCCTCTCGCTGTGTCCCCTAGTCCTTGATGTGCCAAGGACCTGACAAAGGTCCTGTGCGTGTACCTTGTTCAGTTCACTGAGATGCTAGAAGGTTTCAATCATGTCATCCTCTCCCTGCTCCAGTGAATACATGTTTATTTCCCTTGGTCTGTTTTCTTATAGCATGGTGTGCAGCCTCTGGACCATCTTTGTGGCCCTCCTCTTTACAGTCTCCAGCACGCCAATATCCTTTTTGAGGTGAGATCTCCAGAACTGGATGCAGTATTCCAAGTGGTGTCTCGCCAGAGACCTGTACAGCAGCATGACTACCTTCTCTTTCCTGCTAGAAATGCCTCTTCCTATACAGCCCAGCATCCTGCTCGTCCTTTGTGCTGCTTTTTTGTACTGCTTCCCAACTTTTAGGTCATCATTAATGATGACTCCTAGATCCCTCTCCCATTTAGAGGCAGTCAACTTCTTTCCCCGCAGGTAGTATTCCTCTTCCTTGTTGCACCTCTCCGAGTCCATGATCTTGCACTTCTTTGCATTGAACTTCAGCTGCCACTATCTTGACCATTCCTTCAGTTTCCACAGGTCCTCTCTCATGTCACTGAGACCATCAGGTGTGTTGACCCTGCTGCAGAGCTTTGTGTTACCCACAAAGAGACACACCATACCCTTAAGCCCCTCAGTAGTGTCATTAATGAAAACATTGAAGAGAAGTAATCCCAAAACTGATCCATGAGGCACCCCACTACTCACCTCCCCTTCCCATGACAGTGCCCCATTTACCAAAACCCTCTGCATTCTACTGCTCAACCAGTTTTTCACCCAGTTAACTACAGTCTGCCCAACTCCCATTTTCTCTAGTTTGTTTAATAGCCTTCTTTGCAGAACTGAATGAAAGACCTTGTTAAAATACAAATACCCCACATCCACTGCACCCCCTGATCCACTACCCTGGTGACCCAGGCAAAGAACTCCACTAGATTTGTTTTGCAGGACCTCCCTGCCATGAAGCCATAAAGCCATGCTGCCTGGGGTCCTGCAGGCCATTTTCTTCTAAGAATGATATAGTTCTCTCCTTGAGTAGGGATTCCATTATTTTATCCCATGATCAAGGTCAGTCTGACCAGTCTGTAGTTCCCTGCCTATTCTCTGCTTCCCCTTTTATGGATAGGAACCACCACCACCCTCTTCGAATCTTCCAGGACCACCCCTTTTTTCAAAGATTTATTGAAGATTTCTGCAAGTTGTGCTGCCAACTCCTCTCTAAGCTCCTTTAGTATCCTTAGGTGTAAGCCATCTGGGCTCATAGCTTGGTCAGTCTTCAATTTATTTAGTTTGTCCTAGACCCTTTTTGTAGTAAATGGGGTCATGTCCACTTCCTTTGTCCAGATGTCCTTTCTTGTGAGGGAGAGCCCACTACCAGCTGCTTCCCTTGTGAACACTGAGCAGAAATACCCATTTAGGAACTCTGCCTTTTCCCTGTCACCTTCCACCCTCTCCCTGCCCCCTTTGACAAGTTTCACAATACCACCTTTGTTTTTCTTCTTTTCACTACTATACCTAAAAAATGTTTGTTGCTACCTTTCCTGCGCAATTTTTTCCTCAGTTTGTGCCTTTCCTTTCCTAATCACCTTGTCGCTTCCTTTAGCTTTTCCTAGCACAGTTCTTGTCCTTCTCACTTCCCTTTTCCTTGAGCTTATTGAATGTTTTCCTTTTATGCCTCACTATAGTTTTAACTTCCTTGAAGAACCACAGTGGGTTCCTTCTCCTCTATGATTCCCTGACCTGTTTTGTACTTTCTGCTGTGATTGATGCTACTGCCTCATGCAAGCCTCTCCAGCACTCCTCTACCCTGCCCCTGGGCCTGTGTTTTATCAGGTCCTAGATTGTGGGTCCTCATTTCTGCAAATTCTACTTTTCTAAAGTCAAAAACCTTGACCTAGGAGTGACTACACTACTCCACTATATTCACTTTGAGCCATACGGTACAGTGGATGCTTGAACTCAGATGGTCCTCTACTTCAACTTTTGCTACCCTGGAACTATTTGTGAGAACTAGGGCTAGGATGGCATCCCCCTTAGTGGGCTCCCTGACCAGCTGTTCCAACTCTGCCTCCCTCAGGGCTTTCAGAAGGTCCTTTCTTCTTGTAGAGGGTGCTAAATAGGATATCCAATCCACATTGGGCAAATTGAAATCCCCTACTTCCATCACTTCCCCCATGCCATCATTTTCTGGATGCCTTCCAGCAGCTCTTTGTCCCCCTCTCTTACATGTGAAGGAGACTTGTAGATCACACCCAATCTAATAGCCCTACCACTACCTGTTTCCATTGTTATCCACAACTCTTTGGATTCTTCCCATGTCCCTAGGATCTCTGTTGTTTTGATGTTCTCCCAGACATATAAGCAACCCCTCCCCCTTTTATTTCCTTTCTATTCCTCCTGAAGATCTTCTAGCCTGGTATTACTACATCCCACTCATGGGATTCGTTAAACAAGGTTATAGATACTGCCACCCAGTCCAAGCCTGCCTCAGCTATTGTGGCCGTGAGATCAGGTACTTTGCTTGCTAGACTTTGTGCATTTTTTTCCATCGCTTTCAATATTCTGTTAGTTGGCTTCTGATTTTTCTCCCTGTTTAAAGGTAGATCCATTTCTGATAAGTTACCTATACCTTGTGAGCTTTTTACACTTTGGCTTTCAATATTTTTCTTACCTGGGATTGGGGAAGTGATGACCTGGTTTCCTTGCAAGAGGATTGGAGTGGTCAATATCCTCCTGTTTATTAGTTTAAACATTCCCAAAATACATTGAACTTTTCTCCAAGTGCCCTCACCCTTTCCTTCATGAGGTGAAGGCCATTGTACTTAAAAAAGATACTTTCCCAAAAATCCTGCCACTCACCAATATAATGGTGCATCTTTTCTTGGCACCATTCATGTAACCATGCATTTACAGTAGTCCCTTGATGTCTTTTTCCCTAATTTTCCCTGTGCCTCTTTCTTTCTCCCATACTGGAAGTATCTCAGAGAAGGCAATGATGGATGAAAGAGTTGTTCATTTGTCTCCCAGTTTGGTTACGTGCACTTTGCCCTGTTCAGCTGTATGCTTTGCTATATCTTTTGTGTCAAGGTGTACGACTATATCCTTGATGTCCTTCTCCCTGCTCAAAAGCCTTTCCACGCTATTTGTGTCTCTCTGCTTTTGCTCCAGGGAGACATCTCACTGCTACCTTAGTTTAAGCATTACCCTTGAGTTGGGATTCCACACCGTGAATCCTGGAATCCCCCACCATGATAATTTTGTCTCTACCCTTCCTGATATATGCCCCATCGGTTTGAGCTAAGGGTTGTTGACATGCCTGATGCTGCTTTTTGGCCTTGTTTTGATCTTCATTTTTGTTTTGTTCAGAGTCCTGGCCCAGAAGGGGTGTGAATCTATTTCCTATTTTTATGTGAGAGACCTGCTCAACTCAGGTCCTAGGTAAATTGATTATGTTTCTGTGTCCTTTCCCCACCACTTGCCATCATTCAGACCCAACCCTTCTTTGGGGGAGTGGGATCATACCTGGTTCTGGGCTGTGCTGGAGAAAGCCAAGGAGTGTTTGATGCTTTGTAATTCTGTCTAAGCTGTTGTATATGCGCCCACGTGATTTGAATCTGGGTTCAGAGGTCACTGTTGGCCCAGCAGGTGGGACAATGTCCCATTTCCCTGATGAAAAGCCTACTAAAGAGTTCCCCACAGTGCTGGCAACCTATTATATCCATTTTTTTATTTTTTTTTTGTTTTGTTTTACTTCTTTAGTTAAGAAGGAGGCACTGATCTGCCAGTTTGTATGCTCTTGGTCTCTTCTACTATGTGTGGCACCCAATCAGATGCCTCAAGTGGAGGGGAGTCAAAACATGCCTCCTCTGATCTTGTCTATAAATTTAAACCACTGATACAGTGGCTGGGTGCTGGGGTGGGCGGGTGGCTAATACCACTGCTGCTGCTCACAGAGAGAGAGAAGCCAACCCCTTTTCCTGTGAAAAACATGCCACACTGACTGCCAAGCTATCCCCAAGGGTGGAGAGCTTCCAGGTAGCAGTGTGGAGTGTGCTGATGGATGGTGAGTTAGTGGCTCCTCTATGGTGTTTCCACTGATTTTAAACTGTCAGACAAACAAAGGCAGATTGAGTGCAATTCTGATTAGCTGCTTCTCCTGGTGGTCCACTCCTAATTGATTCCCTTTTGGAACCCTGGAAATCTTCCAAACTCACTACCAGCGCTACTGCCAAATACCACTGATGCGAGAGAGAGAGAGAGAGAGAGAAACTGGTCCCTTTTCCTATAAAAAGCACACCACATTGACTGCCAAGCTATCCCCAGGGGTGGAGAGCTTTCAGGCAGCAGTGCAGGGTGTGCTGGCAGATGGAGAGTTAGTAACCAGAACTTTTTGCTATTTTTTGTATGATTACGTCCAACATCAATTTCCATTGTTTAACATAGTAATTTGCTTTTTTCTTCAAGAATTGTTTTATATTTCTTTCATTCTTCATTTAAATTCTTCAATACTAGTTTATTTTGACTTTTTCTATATGATTTATATAATTTTATTATTATGAGACAAAGTTTTTACAATCCTTGTCAAACAATCCATTATGTCCTTGGTTTGTTTTATATTTCTTGTGAAAACATTCAAGATTCTTTTTTATCTCCCCCAAAAAACTGCAAATTGCTTTCATTAAGTGTCCCAGTCCCTCATTTTGTAAGATTACTATGTAACTATTCATAAATGAACTCTGAATAATTGGATATATATAAGCCTCTTAATTTTTGTTGCCATATTATTTGCTTTGCAGCTCTGATTTCACTAAAGAGGACTGTTTCTATTTCTACAGTAGGGTTATGTACTTGTATGCCTATATTAGACACTTTCTAACATCAGGGCAAAATTATCACTTTCAGGTCCAACAGAAATGTGTATACTAGTCCAGTATTAAAATAGATCAGACCCAAAGGCCAGATCCAATACTGAGGCTTCTCTAGTTGAAACATAGATATAGTCACCTTCATTATATCCTTTCAATCTTAAATTTAATGGCTACAAGCATATGAAATTGCCAGCAGAAACAGGCCTCACAGTCTAATGTATCTGCTGAAGTGTGCAGCTAGCATAAATACTATGCTCTTTTATATTATTACATTTTTCCCCAAATTATTGAATTTGTTGTCTTTTGTCTTTCTATCTAGCAAATTGGCTAATGTATTAGTATAAGTAAAGAAGGAGTTGTAACTAAAACCATCATATTTGCCAGTCCTGGCATTAAAATCTCCCATTAATAGGACACCTGACTCTGGAAAAGCTTGTGATACCTCTGTAATGCATTTATCAAGTTTTTCCAATATTGCTGTCTAATAAAAGTGAGAATTTTCTGGGGGGGAAGGGTATAATCATTTATGATTATAAAGCTCTGACGTTAATTCCTTATAAATTAATTAAAAAGTTAGCTTCTTTCTTTAGCCATAGCACTTCTATGAAGCTACCAATTTGTATGAATGTTGCCAAGCCACCTGAACATCTACCCAGCTTATGGGATTTATTTCCAGGTTAATTGAAACACTCATAACCATTAATGTTAATATTATCATTGGCATTATGGCATGTCTCCTGAAATCACAAGACATCAGATTTCATCACAAAACATTTCCAGTCACTACCACACAACTTATTTCACCAACCTGCAATATTCCATGATAAATATGAAAGACCATTGAGCTGTTCATGAATCATATTGTCTATGTTCTCTATAACTGTGATTTCTTCATGCAGTTTTAGCTGTCAATTATAATATCCTGCCAGCACCAAAAATCTATTCTTGAGTGGAATTTCAATAGTAAAGTCACTATCTGTGGAGCACCTTGCTTCATCAGCACTATCTAGAACATTTGAATCCACTTTATTCAAACCCATATTGTCTAACTTACTTTCCTTTAGAAGTATTAGATCATCCATACTTTTATTATGCACTAGAATATCCACCTAACTATTACCATTTCTTTTTGCAATGAGATTACCATCTTTTCCCAAAGGGATCTGTAGAAAGGTATTCAATAAAACACATTTTGCCTTGTTTAAATTATAATCATTTTCATCCTCCATTGGTGCTAAACCAAACAATCTGAGATACACCTGGTTCTCGGCAATCTTTTTCTGTTGATTACATCATTTGCTTTTTTTGGGAGATGTAAATATAACATCTACCATAGTAGTAGCCTCTATTAACATATTTCTTACTCCCAAAATATCTTCCCTACAAATCTTTACATCCATTTCTTTTCTCAATTTATCCTTTAGTTGCAGTTCTTGTTTGCCCATTTCTAATTCAATCCAGTCAACTGGACCCAAAAATCTAAGTAAAGAATGTTTGCTGGTGGCCTCATTGTTCTCATTCCTGGATAGTAGTAATTCTGGTCCCCAGCCATAGAATTGTCATCCACTTTACATTTTTCCTGGTTTCCCCATTAGTTTGCTACATAGTTGTTGATGTAGTAGGTTTATTTTATTTTCTACTACATTGAGATATGGCAAAATAGTTGAATTATATCAATGCAGCCATTGAGTGGAGCTATACCAGCCTCCACAATCCCACAATGCTCTGGTACATCTCAGAGCCCTGTCTAGGGGACCAGCTTGGTGTCTTGATTCCCCCTGTTAGCAGGCAATGGCCTGAAACAAAAACCTCTCAAACAGTCATAAGGCAATTCTAGGGGGTTGGGGTAGGAAGAAGTAGGCTGCTGGTTAACTAGGATCTGCAGCTTATCCAATAGGTAGGGAAATGGGCAGACTGGGTGGGCCAAGCGCTCCTTATCTGCCTTCAAAATCTATGTTTCTATTATAATTTTCTTGGGGGTAAAACTCATCCCCTTTGCTACTTAGCTCATTGGATGTATCATCAGATTTGTCAGCCATGTAAGCTTTCATTACAGTTCTTAAATCAGACTCCAAGTTGTTGCTAATTACTGTCAAATTCTGAGCACTCTCGCAGGCCCAGTTCTTTGTTGTTTTATTCTTTTCTTTTCTTTCTTTTCCCCTATGTTTTTTTTCTGCAAAACTTAGTACTTATGACTAAAGTATCAGGTATCTGTACTATACTAAAATCTGGCCTAACTGATGTTTGTAAATCATCTTGGACAAGTAAAATGAAGTCACTAGAGGGGTCAATTGGAAGTATCTTTACCAGTAAATCATCCCATTTAGCTCTATTAACTGCTCCTCCCCACAAAAGAAATCCATTACATTTTTATTTAGGAAGCTCTCTGAGACACTGTGGCACACTCTGGTGAGAGTGTGCTATTTTAGACAGGTGAAGGAATGGTCTCTTACTGTTGTATTGTTATTTCCAGTGAGCCTCTGGTGAGAGGTTTTTGTTTCAGGCCATTGCCTGCTAACAGGGGGAATCAAGATACCAAGCTGGTCCCCTAGACAGGGCTCTGAGATGTACCAGTGCATTGTGGGATTGTGGAGGCTGGTATAGCTCCACTCAATGGCTGCATTGATATTTTCAGCAGCAGTGTATTTACAAAATGGTTGCTGACACCTAACTGCTACTCAGTGCAAAAGTCTACCAAATAAGGTGGCATTTGAATTAGAGTTTCTTTACTTATTTTACTATTGAGGAGAGCAACAGAACTGGAGGTACCTCAGTATACTCTTCTTGTTTTGCGATATTTAGCTAAGCACCCCAAGTGAGCAGGGTGAGCCTGAGTGGGGCAAGCACGCGCATCTGCATGTGGAGATGCATGCAGAGACACGTGCATCTAAGCATGTCTAGTGTGTCAAGCAAGAAATGTGGGGACAAGGTCAGGTAGTTCACTGCTCAGTAATCTCTTGTGTTTTTGTGCTGAAACAGATCTACTAATGAAACCAAGATTATAGTAGGGTCTCACAATTTGTTAGTCATTGGCATAAAGTTGATTTCTCTCTTTACTCATTATATTATTAAGTGGAACCCAAGATGCACATTGTAACTATTTAATTATTGGTTTGTGTAAATAATTTAGTTATGCTACCTGTAACACTTAAAGCAGTTTACAACTGCATTTATGATTGGCAAAACTTGACGCAAGGGAAAAGAGACAAAGGGAGAGGAGCACAACTAGCATTTAATGTGACTATATTATTGTATTATCTAAGGGAGTCCATACCACCTAGTCCATCACACTAAGCCTCAGTGTTTTATTACAGTGGAAGTAAAGGTTAATAGTTACCAATTCAGATATTATACTACTGTATCTACAAATAATTATCTGTGCCGCATGTGCCCTTAACCCCTTTATTAAGTATAGGTAAACTGACTTCAGACATTAGATAAAGAAAAAAAATATTTTAACCAACCCCACCATCCCCATTTACTTATCTTGTCATAAATTGTCTACTGTGGGAATTACAAATGAACATCAATGCAGGTTTTGTAACCCTTAAATGGGCTAGTTAGTGTTTTGTTTTTCTGTGTGCCTGTTGGTCCTTATATCTACAATAAATGTCTGTTTTGCATTAACTTTAGATTGGACCTGAATTTATCTACAATACAGGCAAATAGTGCTGAATTTGTTTTCTAGTTGTTTAATCTTTGGACTGGCTACACTTTTTATCAGTACCACCCCATTTACTCCTGCTCACAGCGCTTTAGTTTGGTTGTTTTGTAACCCTTAATACAGGGAAAGTTGCATTATCATGTATCATCTGCAACAATGGAGTTTTCCCCTTTAAAAGGGCAGACCAGGTTGTCCTGGTGCACCCCTTCCCTCCTACTTAGCATGGTTGTGCTCAGAAGGGGAGAGGCTAAAGATCCAGAACAATGAACAGGTAACAGGAAGGGGAAGGGCAAAGGGAGGTACATAAGGGACAGCACAAGGGGGCCTCAGCCACTTTTTGCTGGAGTTTTGATCTACATTAACTGCAGCACGTTGGATTGGCAAAATTCTTTGAGGTTGGTTCACCAGGTGTGAGAGGTAAGGAAATAATACAGTTGATATTACAGGGCGAGATGTGAAGCAAAAAAAAAAAAAGGAGGAGGGGAGAGGAAGTATATTTACAGCAGTAAGAATAAGCATTTACAGTATATAGCTAAGCAATATGATGGGTCCTGGGTAGCAAAGGGGATCATATGTGAAGATGAAAGAGGGACCCAGGTCCACGTGGGGCAATTTGGGGAGAAGAATTGCACGTGCCTCACTGGGGGGGGGCTGTTGTGAAAGCCTTTGAAATGTTTTAATACTTTGAGATACTGTGGACTGGTTTTTCCTTGTTGGTGAGAATCGGGAGGCCTGGAAGACCCCCTGAAGCAGGGGAGGGAGAGCACAAACCAGGAACACGTAGTGCAAAACTGTGCACCATTATAGGATGGCTAGCAAATCTCTCCTTGGTTTGTTTCACTTTGCAGCATTTTGCTCCCTTTTCTTGGCTGGTTCTGGGATGAATAGAGGGCCTGGAAGAGGCTTTGATGAGGGAGAGAGCGAGAGTAGGCTGGGACCACATGGTGTGGCATCCCTTTCTGCTCCTGATGGTTGTATGAGGGTTTTTGGGTGGCCTGGAACAGAAGAGCAGGCCTAGGGAGGCCTGAAGCATGGGATACATGGCATGACATCACACACCACATAGGGTTAGTCATCAAAGTGTGACAGCATGGCTTACAGAGTAGGAGCACTGTTTGTGTGTGCAGCTGTGTGCTGCAGTCCTAAGTTTGAAACTGACTGTGGGATTTACTTTAGTGCTTGCCTTGTGTTGGGATATGTATGGTGTGATGTGGCATTATTTTCTGGTTGCCAGTAAGATTAGGAGGCCTAGCAGAGGCCCTGAGGCTGGGAGGAGCGAGATTTGTTTGGGACTTCGTGGTGCGAGGCACATGCCTCATGGGGGGTTTGTAGACTCATGTGCTTGCTTTTCAGTGAGGGTAGCAGTCGTTCATGGCGCCCCATTTGTTTGGTTGCCTGGGGATGGATGGTGGTCCAGGAACAGGCCCAAAGGATGTACCACGTGGCGTGGCGTCACGTGCCATGTGAGGTGGATAGTGGAACACTTTATTAGATTTGGGGGCTATGGGGGTGGCGTGAAGTGAAAGTTGGATAAAGTAGGGAGAACAGGCCTGGAGAAAGGCCAAGAAGCAAGGAAAAGCGAGGGCAGGATAGGACCACGTGGCGTGACGTCACACACCGTGAGGGGATGGGAAAAGCATTACCAGACGCTCAAGCTGTATTTTCATGGCTCTGGGGGCCTATTGAAGTGCATTGGGAGGGAAGACAAGGGGCCTGTGAGAGGTCTGGGACAGAGGGAGAGTGTTTTGCGATTGAGACCTCGAGGGCGATAGCCCATGCGGCGAGGAGGTTGCACTGGAAGCTGCTTGCTCTATTTATTTATTTATTTATTTATTGAAGATGTTTTACCAGGAAAGGCACACTGAGCAAAAAGATGCTTGTCTCACGGTGCGACCTGGGGGGGGTTACAGAGGAGGCAGGTATACATACAAAAGTTGAACTTACAGTAGCACAATATGGAAAATGTACATAGTTGGGAAGGATACATTTGAACTTGTTACATAGGCAGTGCAGTTCAGCACAGCACAGGCTCAGCAAGTACAGGTTATACAAATTGTGGTTGACCAACTAGGTAAGAACAGTACAGAACATGACCGTAAGGGCATGGTTATACAATACAAGGGTACACATCGAGGCAAAACATGAAATACATAAGTGCCAGTAACATAACAGAGGTAGTAATAGCCTTTGGTCCTTCCCCTCACTTGGGGGGGCACCGAGGGGATCTGGGGCTGGCAGAGGCAGGAAGAGAAGGGAATAGAGGGCCATGCATTGGACCTCGTGGTGCAACCGGTTACTATAGCAGGGTGCTGACTCAGTGGTGATTTGGTCAGCCCAGACAGACAAAAAAAAAAGAAATGGCAGCATTCACAAGGGGGAAGCTCTGAGGTAGGCCAGCACAGTACAACATCTCGGGGAGGCCCAAGAATAGAGGGAGGCACTTGTAGGGATGAAAAGGGGAGTGCCGGGTTTGTTCGCAAAGGGTATGACAGAGAGCAGCAGGGAACCGGTCAAGCAGGATGGGGGCCTTTACTGGTGGCCAGGCTGTTTATATGGGTGGGCGGTGCGAAGGACAGGAGGAAGGCATTCCTGACAGGACAGATATACAATTAACCCTGTTTTCTCTTCCTGTAGTTGTTTTCACAGAGCACAGAGAAGAAGGACATGGCACCAAAGAAGAGCAGACCATCAAAAGAGGAGGCTTACAAGGCTATAATTGAATTGGCTGAAAAGGCAAACAGGATGTGGGAACTGGTGGAGAGGGAGGAGCCAGGGAGACCCGGGGAAAAGAGAAAAGCGGGCACAGGAAAGGGTGGCAAGGGGAAATGACCGGCCAAAGGGCCACGTGGTCCTGCGAGGGCACCACCAGTGGTAGTGGGGCCCTCCAAGGTGGTTGATCCAGTACCCCTGCAGCCTATGGACCCTGTGATGCCGGTACACCCCCGATCGATGTGGGATCTCCCTGGTTGAACCCAGTCATGATATCCAGAATGGGTTATTCCCTCTGCAAAACCCAGTAGCTCACCATCCTCCTCAACTGCAGGGAGAAGCAAGAGGAACCTTAGAAGACTTCAGGCAGCACAGCCTGGACAAGGTTACAGGTAACACATCCAGTGCAGTGGGTGACAGTATAAAGGAATATATAGGGCAAATTGTAGTAGCACTAGGGACAGGAGGTCTAGGGCAGATGGAATCAGCTCTGGCAGAGATCAGGAGGGAGAAAGAGGTGCCAGAAAGGAAGGAAAAGGGAACGGAGACAGAGGGGAAAGGGAAAAGGGAGATAGGTGCTCCGGGGATGTGGATAGGTGAGCATGTGCTGCTGACCATGAAGGAGAAAATATGGAAAGCGGAATATGTGGATATATTCACTTTGGTGAGCCAGGAGGCTGTGGCCAAGTACGAGGAAGCTGAGGGTATAGGTGAGAGTGAGATGGCAGCGGCTATAGTGCTTTTAGGGGAAAAAAGAGGATGATAAGTTCACAACAGGGAAGAGTTGGGATGGGTGGTTCATCGGTTTTGCCACTTTCTCAGCTATCATCCTGGAAAAGATGTCAGAGTTAGGCATCCCACTCATTACTTATTCTCTGATAATACGTAGGGCAAAGGCAAAGAGCGGGATGGGGTGGTTATACTATGATGAATCTTTTCGGCAGAGAATGGCAACATTTGGGGACATGAGATGCAACACCAAACAGATAGATTTGTGGATTGATTACATCACAGATCAGTCCACGCCCGAAGGCGAATGGGGCAAAAAGGGTTTTACCCCCCAGAGATGCTGCTGGGCTTACAACAGAGCCTTTTTTTCATGGCCACAAAGCGTTCAGCTTGCTTGCTCAAAATGCAGAGAAGAGCACCTCGCAAGCAAATGTGAAACGTCATGGGCCCAGGGGACACAAGGGGCATGGGGGTCAGGGATCAGGCCAACAGTTTTTTGAGATGGCTAAGGCTTTAAGGCCAAACTTGGATTAGGGGAGGGTGGGGTAGGGGGAATGCGAATAGAGGAGGACAGAGCCACTGAAGGATGAAAGGTTGGGCAAAAAGAGAGAGAGAGGCTAGGGAGGAGTGGCAGGGGGCATGACAGGGAACAGTTTGGGGTAGTCAGAACCTCCATCAACTTGAAGGTATGGTCAGTCTACCTGGACAGATATCCGGACACGAGTGTGCGGGATATGATTTTAAGGGGTTTTAGCACAGTTTACGGGACCCAGGCGAGCAATGGAGGCAAGCAACCTCGGGTCAGTAAAAGGAAAGGAGGAGATACTAAGACAGAAGATAGAGAAAGAAAAGGAAGCAGGTAGGATAGAGGGCCTGTTTAACACTCCCCCATTGCCAAACATGTGGATTTCGCCATTGGGTTTGGTACCCAAGAAACAGGAGGGGGAATACAGAGTGATTCACCACCTGTCCTATCCAGAAGGGGAGTCAGTGAATGATTTCATCAGTGAGGAACACAGTAAGGTGACATATCGACACTAGAGGATGCAGTCCAAATGATCCAGGCCACAGAGGATGCATGGATGGCAAAAACGGACATTGAGTCCACTTTCAGACTGCTTCCGGTTAGGAGGGAGGACTGGGATCTATTGGGTTTTAAAAGTGGAGGACAGTATTATTTTGACAAAGCAATGCCAATGGGTTGTTCCACAGCATGTGCTACATTCGAGGCTTTCAGCACCTGTTTGCAGTGGATATTTCAAGAAAAAAATGGGTTATAGGACGGTCATCCATTATCTGGATGATTTTCTTTTCATTGAAAAAGGGAAAAGGGAGACAGAGGATGCTGGGTAAGTTGCAGGAATTGTGCTGGGAGTTAGCGGTCCCACTTACACCAGAAAAGACAGAGGGGCCCAGCAGGGTTACGGAATTTCTGGGGATTGAGATAGATGCCTCAAATGAGGTATTTAGACTGCCAGACAAAAAAGTAAGTAAACTGAAGGAACTAATGCAATGACACACCAGCAGGAGATGGGTATAGCTAAAACTGGTACAGCATGTACTGGGGCACTTGAACTTCACATGCAGGGCCATTGGACCAGGGAGGGCATTCACAAAGAGGTTAGCCAGGGCTACAGCAGGGGTCATCAGACCACATCACTGGGTGGACCTGATGCAAGGTGTCAAGGAGGATTTTAAAATCTGGGAAAAATTTCTTAGGGAATACAATGGGTGCTCTTTCTGGCAATAGGAGTGGCTATGCAACACAGACCTCGACCTCTACACAGATGCTGCTGGGGAGCTAGGCATGGGGGGGTTCATGAGGGGTAGATGGTTCACAGAACCCTGGCCTGCCAGTTGGGTGAAGGATGGGAAAGTAATAGATATAACATTACTGGAGATCATGCCCATATGGGCGTGTACATTGGTCTGGGGGGAGGAATTACGGGATCAGAAAGTGACATTTTGGTGTGACAATAGAGCAGTGGTGGATGTTCTGAACAACAGGGGAGCCAGATCAGATACAGTCATGCAGGTATTACAACTTTTAGTTTTAAGGGCATTGCAGCTGAACATGTCATTTAGAGCACAACACATAGAAGGGGTACACAATACCCTGGCTGACAGCCTTTCCCATCTGCAGCCGGACCATTTTTGGAGGCTGGCACCAGCAGCAGAAGAACTAAAAACACCCATACCAACGAACATCTGGGACATTGGCAGGAAGGAGCAGAACTGTTGTTTCGCAGCTCATGGGTGCCTCGGACTCTGAGGGCCTACGACGGGGCCTGGCGAGTGTTTTAAACATTCAGGGCAGAGCACCAGATGGAGGTAAGTAGGCCACTCACAGAGGAGCAGTTGGGAATGTTCACCATGGAGCAGTGGTGGAAAGGCACAGCCCACACCACAATGCGAGTCTATTTGGCAGGGACTAGTGTTATCTGCAGCCTAAAAGGGTGGAAGGACCTGACAAAATCATTACTCATCAGAAGAATGATGCAAGGATGGAGCAGGTTGAAACAGAGACTAACAGATAATAGGAGGCCTATAGGGGAACAGTGGCTGATAAAGCTGAAGGACGTGCTCCTGGCAATATGCAGATCAAAGACCGAGGCCCAGCTATTTCACATGATTTATGTGGTAATGTTCGCAGGGGCCATGAGAGTGAGCGAGGTGGTAGGCCATGAGAGAGAAGACAAGGAAGGGGGTTAGAATGGGGTGACATAAGCTGGGGGTGACGGAGATACGGATCAAGATTAGGAGGTCTAAGATGGATCAAAGAGAGCAAGGTTTCATGGTGACACTGAAAGAGCAACCAAAGTGTGCAATATGCCCAGTACAGACTCTGTGGGTTTTCGCCACAGAGCATGGGAACAGGACAGGAGAATTATTTGTACACGGGGATGGGAGAAGGGTGACTGGCTACCAAGTCACAGCAATACTCAAAAAGGGCATGCAATTCATGGGGCAAGACCCAGCTAATTATTCATCCCATTCCTTCTGGATTGGGCTGCCTCACAGTGGGCAGCAGCAGGTGAGACGGTGAATGAGATACTGGAAAAGGGACGCTGGCAATCGGCCAGTTATAAAAGATACATCAGAGCACTGAAGTAAAAAAAAAATAATAATAATATGTAAGAAAGAATATTTTGAAGGTGGTGCTCCTGGTTGGGACACTGGAGGCTGGGGGCAAGAAATGGTAAAGGTGGGGGAGGGCAAAATGGGGTTGGGGTGAATACGGGAATGACACTATGAACATGTGTAAATAATGAATTTTGCTTGCACCCCATAGGTAGAGGGAGGATCACGGAAGTTTGGATCTGCAGCCATTCCTATATTTATTGGGCTGGAAAAAGAGCAGAGAAGAAGGCTGGGGGAAGGCAGTTATACCAAGATGTGAGAACATGTAGGTTGGTTTGGCATGGCATACAGGGGATGAGATCGGTACAGCTGCTTCCCACCTTAAAAGAACTCAGAGGACAGTGGCCCAGGCCAAACCTAATTATTATACATCTAGGGGGCAACGACCTTGCAGGCAGGCCTTGGGTAGACACATACAAATAAAAAGGGATTTAGGGGCAATACGACAATGGTGGCTGCAGGTGTGCCTCACTTTGTCAGATATGATACCAAGGAGGGTGTGGATGCAGGAACACAGCCACAGAGCAGTAGGAAGAGCCAGGAGAAAGATGAATAGGAGGGTTGGAACATTGGTCAGGCAGATGGGAGGACAGGTGATATTGAGGGGGGGGTAGAAGAATGGGTAGAAGATTTTTACAGGTCAGACAGGGTGCACCTGTTGGACCTAGCCATAGACCTGTTCAATACAGAAACAATGGGCTTTATAGAAGCACGGAGGAGACAGACAAAAAATGGGAAATAAAAAAGAAGGGAAAGAAGGAAAGAATAAAAAGGATCTTCCCTAAAGTAAGGGAGAATGGTACCCTAAATAAAGGGGGAAGCCAGCCATCCAACGCCAGCTGGAGACTGGCTAGTGGGGGAAAAGGGGGGAAGAGGGGAGGGGGAGGAAAAAGGAATAACACAAGAAGAGGAAGAAGATGAAGGAGAAAGCGGTCTCGGTTTTCACCGTTACCTAATGGGAAAGGAGAAGAAGAAGGCACCCAGATTTTCACCTGGGGGGAAGGATAATCAGAGATTGATATATGGATGAAATAAACAAAATGTTGAAAATATGATAATAAAGGAATTGAAATGGAATATAGAATTATGAATTTAAATAAATGAATTGCCAATCTGAGCACAACAACAAACAATGGTCTCTGTCTTTTGTGAGGGAAAAGGGGGAATCCAGGACAAATTCAATCTCACCTCAGATTCCAGTTTTGATGGGCTCAAATGCAGTCAGTGTCTTGACATGTTATCCCTTTAAACAGTCAGTATTGAAACTGCAACAAGAAATAAGCAATTTCACTAAACAACCCACCGCTATTAAATTGGACACTATTATAGCAACAGAGAGCAAGACCACTATAGGGAACTTTGTCAACAATCCTTGTGTTCCTGCAACAAAACATTCTAGAGAATGTGTTAGCGATTAGGATTCAGACTGGACACTGTTGCCAGTCCAAAGTAGATAAAAAATAGGGAAGAAGGGCTATGGACTTTGAGCTGACTCTTTCAAATTCCTTCTCACCACTTATGGGGTCCAATGGGGAGAAAATTAATGAAGCTAGAGAGAAACTCAGTACAATGTATGAGGACCAAGTCAAAGACAAAGTCATTGGGACACCTACTAATGAACCTATTCCTGATACTAATTCTCTGACCAAGAACACAGATGTGACTGGGCTTAGCCAAAACAATTTGGTATACCACCAGGGAAAACAAAACCTTAGTGATGATAGTGCCAATGAACTAGTGTGAAATAGTACTCCCATAACAATAGCAGACCAGCCTCATAGCAATACTCACCAACCACCACATGACACCCATGAAAACATGGAGTGCTTGTTGTAAAAAAAAAAAAACAGTTTTTTGTGCTTGGGGATTCAATTATCAAATACATTGATGGTCTATCTGTAATCCTCATAAGGAAACCCATACCTGTTCCAGTTTCAGAGGGGCCAAAATTAAAGACATTGAGGCTATGTCTCGTAACATTCTCAAAAATGGAGGTCATAAGCCCCTGTTCATAATTCACACTGGCACCAATCAGGTGGACTGGTCTTCAGTGGAGGATATTCAGGACTACATTTCATTGGTCAATACATTAAAAGACATGGGTTGTTATATCTGTTTATCTGAGATCATTCCACTCCTGAGGACAAGTACAACAAGGCAGAGCAAGATCAAAACAATAAATGAATGAATGGCTGAGGAAATGGTACTTAAGAAACAAAATGAACTGCCTCACGCACTGGGAAAGATTTAATCACAACCTGAGTTTCTTTAGCTGGGACAGTCTGCACTTAAGCAGAAGGGGAAGTATGCTTTTGGGAAGGACTATAACAAACTATATTGACAAATATTTAAAATACCAAAGTGGGGGCGACAGGGCACCATGCAAAAACATCACACAAGTCATGGGAACAGCAGATGCAAATTTCTCGTTACCAATGCTAGAAGCCTAAATATAGTAAAAGTGAGTGAACTCATTACAATTGCAATGAAAGAGCAAATTGACACCATTGCAGTAAATGAGACACGGTAGGATGACACATCTACTAGGCATAATAAAATCCCTGGCTTCACCCTTTATAATAAAAATAGAATAGACAAGAGACATGGTGGTGTCTGTTTATATGTCAAGGACACCATTAATGCATCAGAGATTGTTAAGGATGATGATTTTGACTTACAAATTGAAGAAGTGTACTTAGAAATAAGGCTTAAAAATGGTAAAAAAAACTCCTTATAGGTAACTTTTACAGACCACCATCAACAACACATGAATATGCCCATTGCCAATTCAATAAGCTGACTAGGATTTCTACAGATACCGAGGTACTTATAGTTGGAGACTTTAATTTTCCTGGCATCTTATGGAATACATTTACAGCTAGTATGAAAACAGAACTGGAATTTGTGGATAACACCTTGTTAGCTGGTTTGTAACAATTTGTAGTAGAACCAACTGGGGTAATAACACATTGGAGTTGATATTAACCAATATGGACATCGATATTACTAACATGTCAATTAATCCCCCCCCCACCCTTGGTAATAGTGACCACAACTGTATTATCTTCAGTCTAGCTAAATCCAAAATTATAACCAGGGAAACATGCTATCAGTACAATTATGCAAGAGGTAACTATTATAAAATTAACTCAGCACTTAATTCATAAAACTGGAATCATTTAATGTCTGACCTAGATGTAGGTGAGTCCTGGCTAATTCTTATACCTAGAAGCAGATTGGTATGAAATGAGCCCACTCACCCATAAATATTCTAAAACAATATTTAATTGTTTTTATCTCAATTCAATACAGTGTCCTATTTCATATGTTTCGCGGAACACAGTCCTTCCTCAGTGAAAACACTGCATTACATTGTAAATATAAAACAGAAATAGTCATATAACTGTTTCATAATTTTCCCCAAAATCTCACAATACATATTATAATCACATCTCTCTCACAATTTATTTCTCAAACACGTCATCAATAATTCTTGATATCTGTTATAAAAACATTTTTGTATTAATATTTCAACAATATACAGCCACATTTGTTATGTTTGTCCTGCTCAATTTTCTTTATATAGTGTAAAAAATGTAAAATGTCTTGCTTACATGTGAACAGCTATTTCTTTCTTCCTTTTCATAATGTTTTAACATCTAAAGGGAACATTTTATAGTCAGCAGAGGATGTATTACTTTCATTTCTTATTTCCTCAATCATAATTATTGATGAAAGGAAATAAATGGTGAGAGTGATGTGATTATAATGTGTATTGTGAGAATTTGGGGAAACTTGTGGAAAAGTGATATGGACTATTTATGTGTTATTTTTAGAATCTAATGCATTGTTTTCACTGAGAAAGGACTGTGTTCCAAAACATATGAAATAGAACACTGTAGTGAAATGAAAAAAAAAATAAAAAAAAAAATAAAAAATATTTATTAGATCATTTATGAGTGAGTGGGCTCATTTCATACCAATCTACTTCCTGTTTTATGTGCCTTGATTGGTATTGGGCTACTCCCTTAATAAACTTGTTTCCTTTATAACGAGGTTGGCTGGGCTGAATACACTCCATAATTCTTAAATATATCATAAATGAATTAGAAGATCTTTACATACCAATTAAACAAATCCACAATGGAAGGGCAAGGTACTTCAATGGCTAACAACTACTATCAGGAAACAAATTCATAAAAATGATAAAGCATTCAAAAAATAGAAGCAGGCTAATAGTAAACAACATAAGAAAATCTATGAATCAGAACTGTTAAAACTAAATAGATGATCAGGAATGAAAGGAGAAAGTTAGAGTTCATGCTATCAACCATTAAAGAAAATCAGAAGTCCTTCTTTTCATATATAAACTACAACTGTTTAAATGATAATGGACTTGTCCCACTGATGGTGGATGGAGTGGAAAATAATGAACCTAGTGAAGTCGCTGGACCATTTATTAGATACTTTGGTTCTGTCTTCTTAAAGAAGGATAAAACAAGGATAACTACTGTATCCCAGTAGACTTGCATATGTGTGAAACCATCTTACCACATGAGGTTAATACAATTCCCAAACAGTTAAACAATTATTCATCATCAGGGCCTGACCTCCTAAAATCTAAGTTCATTAAAGAATGAGCCAACAGTACCACTTACAATCCTTTTTAACAAATCCCTTGGTTCTGCCTTTATACCTGCAGACTGGAAGAGGGCCACTGTAGTCCCAGTCTATAAAAATGACAATAGATCATCAGCTGAAAACTTCTGTCCAATCAGCCTGACATCAGTGGTCTGTAAAGGCATGACAAAACTACTGAAAATCAAACTGGAGAAGGAATTAGTAAATTCAGGACTTAGGGATAAAACACAACATGGTTTTGTTATGGGGTATTCTTGTACAACAAATTTATTGTCTTTCTATGAGAAGGTCAGTAGTAGCCTTGACCGAGGTGTACCAGTGCATGAAATTTATCTTGATTTCCTTAAGACATTTGATACTGTGCCCCACAACAAATTGATACTTAAAATGGTCTTTATAGGACTAAATGCTTATATCGTTCAGTGGGTTGAGGAATGGCTAGAGGGTCAAACTCAGCATGTCAAGATCTCTAGCACCCTGTCCAAGGAAATTGAAGCAACTATTGGGATTCCCCAGGGATCAATCTTGGGACCAATTCTGTTCAGAATTTTTATTAGTGACCTACATATTACACATCAGTGTAATATTATCAAATTTGCAGATGATATAAAGGGAGGCTTTGAAGTGGATAACATTGGCAAACAATGCACTCAATAATGATCTACACAAGATACAGAACTGGGTTTCTAATAATAACATGTTTTTTAGTGTAGATAAATGCTGTTATTCATTTGGGCAAAAAAATATTATAGCTACACTTTAAATGGTACTATCTTGAGGGTGGTTACCTCAGAAACAGATCTGGATGTTACAATTAATAATAACCTCACACAAGGGGACCAGCGCAGGAAGACAACACTAAAGGGAAACAGAATTATTACAGTAATCCACAAGTCATTTATTAGTAGGATTGAATTATGACTGATTCCACTATATACAGCATTTGTGAGATCACAGCTTAATTATGCTGCCTCATTCTGGGTACCACATTTAGTAAAAGATAAGAAGTTACTAGATAACATCCAGTGCAGAGTCACCAGAATGGTGCTAAGACAAAACAGGCTCACATATTCAGACAGGTTACAGGCCTTAAACATATATGACTTACAGAAGTGTAGGGCTAGAGGAGGCATTCTCATGTTGTTTAACATCTTACATGATCAGGATTTGATAAGAGAAAGTAATATTACTTTTGCCTCTAAACCATCTAACTTATGCTCCCACAGTAGGTAACTTTATATTCAGAGGGCAACAACCAATAAGAGGAATGGCTACTTCACTATTTGGGCCTGTCGATTGTAGAACACCCTACCACAAAGTGTCATGGACATCCCTGACTTTACTAATTTCAAGAAAGTGTTGGATAAACATCTTCTTTATATGTCTGATTCATTTCCTCCACATGGTGTGGGGTTGGCAGTCCCGATGGCCCTTGTGCCTTCTTTTGCCTTCAATATCAAGTAATACCAACTGTTCCATGAGGATAAGATTTGCACAGTGCTGAGCCTTCATTGTTAAAATGAGGTCATCACTTAAACAACTGGTTCTATACATAGGATTTTCTGAGGTGCTAGGACTATTTTGATTGGGTCTCCCCTTCTGCTCACAACTTCTACAGTATTGAGAATATTTAGATGACTCTCATAGTATTTTAAACCATCTATGGTAACCTGTAATTTCTGTATGACATCACCTAAATCAGTTTTATCTGTATATCTTTCTTCAGAGAAGCTTGCACTGGACTGCTCTAATTGAGGTGTGGCTTTCAGATCATCTGAAAGTATTGTAGAATTTTTTTATCATATAGGTTGCAATTTGCTTAGATTCCTTAAATAACTCTTCTATCTGTTCTCTCAACTCCATAGCTTCTCCTTGTTGAGAATTTGCCCCAGCACTAGACTCTATTGGGGGTATCACAGGGATCAGTTTTAGTTGACTTTATTAGAATGGAATTGACATTGTTTTGCAGGGGTTGATGTTGTCCTCTAATTTTCAGTATTCTTGTGAATATGTTCAGTAATTTTCATTTGCCTTATATGGCTAAGTTTCCCCTTAATTTGGCAGTTCCTAAGCCAATGGAGATAATTCAGAATTAAAAACCTCTTCACTGTCTTGTGTTAACCATTATCGGATCCTGTAAATGCTCTAGATTAGCTTACATAAAATAATCACTATATCACACAGGTCCTTACAAATTGTGCTCCTATGATAGGCTAGTAAAGCAGCTTTGACAAACTAATGGTCAAATTTACAGCATAAAATGACCATGGCCTGTTAAAAGTAATCAATAATTTCTATAGTCCTTTAGCTAAAAAGGAAACGCAAAGTTTGATTTTGTTTTGTAATAGTCAAGTGTCTTGCATCTTCCCCTGTGCAAACTGCTGCTAAATTTGGTAATAATTTCAGTAAAACAACATCAGAAGTTCGGTTACATTCAGTAACTCATACTTCAGCATTCAGACAAACAATGTGTCACAAATCTCACTCAAATAATTCGAAAATTCAGTTAGTTCAAAGCTCATACTTCAAGGTTCAAACAAACAAATAAACAGTAAGTCACTGATATCAGTTCCATGGCACGCCTGATCCTTAGATTTCCTTCACTCCAAACCCAGGTGCCTAAGTTATTCAGTTGAAAAAAAGAACCAGTTCTTCCCTAGCTTGCTTAGCCTCCTGTTATCCCTTTTTTAACTGCACTTCCAGATCTATTGAGCCTTTATGAATTAAGGGACACACTCCTTCACTCTAGCTCACACTGTCCAATGCAATGGGCCAAGAAATTCTGATATGTTTAAGCCAGAGGTTCTCAAATAGTGAGGCCAGCCTCCCTTGGGAGGCCCCAACCTGTTCCAAGGGAGGCTCAAGCAAGTCTGAAAAAGTACTGTATTTAAATTTTGACTTTTAAATATTCTGTGAAGAGATGATGCAAACTGAAAGAGGATAACAGTAGGTGAATTTAATGTATTTACCAACAGGTGACAAAGGAAGGTGAATGAGCCAAGGCTCATTTCAGGTGTACCCAGGTAAGGGTAGGGAGTGAACACATTTCAAAAGATAACTGCAAAACAATCAAGAAATACACATTATACAATGGCAAGAAAAAATCCAGGTCTCTGATTGACCAGTCTGGGGCTGGACCCGTGCTGTTATCCCAGTACAACATCAAGGCTCTACCCTCAGCCTCACTGTGAACAAATATGGATGATATGGATATGGAGCACCTTTTTTTTTTTTTGCACCTCCTCTTAAGAAACCAAAACATTTTTCCACGTTAATAAAAACATTCTTTAAAACAGTTTTTTTTATTTTATATATAACAAGCCATTGTACAATAGCAGTAATGCCCTCCAGGGTGTGTGTCGTTTGCGATAATGTCACGCTTCAGTTGTTGGAAGCACTTGGCCTGTGGCCTCGTGCCTAACCACCTGAGGCGTGATGTTATCCCAGCATGACACACACCCTGTCGGGCATTATTGCTTAAATGAACAATGGTGCAAACAAATATGAACAGTAAACTAATAATGAGTGGTGGTAATTGATCAATTTGTAGACTGATGGCAGAACAGCCCAAATACAAGGGTTGAGCATAGAAGTGCTAAGAGCAATAGCAGGAAGGATCAAAGTAATCCCTGAGAAGTTGCTTAGGAGCAGGGAAGGATGGGTAGAGGCAAAGTATATATGAAGATTATTTCATATAGAGAAGAAACATAGACAGTAGTCTGACCCATGAAGGTACTGCAACAAGGGGTAACAATGGTTCAAGAAAGAAAATAGTGGAGCAAGTTGGCTGACTCGGGGGGGGGCAGATTACAATAAATTGAATGATATTTGTTTATTTTATTCAAAGGTTCCAGATCAGTATAAGACAAAGAACTGTGTGAGCCAAGCACTCTGGGGTTTCAATTTATTCATGGTGTACTGCACAAAGTACAGTATGTTATTTTTCTTTGGGGAGGCCCAAGATTTTTTCAGTTTTGGGGGGGAGCTCAAAATCTTTTCCATGGATTTGGGGAGGCTCACTGTGACAAAGTCTGAGAAGTACTGGTTTAAGCCAATGAGGCCTATAACTTAGTACTCTAAAAACAAACCAAAAAGCATGAAGTAAGGGATTTGCACTATTGAGATTATATAAGTACAACGTTGTGCCCAGTAGTTGCTTCACTAAAATAACCAGAACCTGCCTACAGATTCTTAAGTAGGCAAAAATATACAATAATGTAACAATAGACTATTTATATTCATATACTGTTTATAGTTAAAGTGTAAGAATGCAAGCAATACCTCAGTGCCCAACCTACTACTATAATATATAGCAGGCTCCTTAGCATTCTCACACTCAGTAAATTTAATGGAAATCTTGCTTCAAATACTGTGCTAGCTTACTCATTGTATCAAATGCTTATTAACTTTTGCTACTTTTACTTACTGAGAATTAAAATAGGGAACATTTTAAAGTTGACTAAGTCATCCTTCTAAAGCGCAAGAAAGCAGTTCTCAATCGTTTACATTTCATAAACTCCTGTTATAAAGTGTGACCTTCCCGAACCTCCGAGATGGATGGAAATGGTGGATCTGAGGATTGAGACACCACGAATGCACTTTAAGCAGTTAGGGGTCATGTGACAGACTTTCCACTGATATACTTCGGGGGAAGCTACTTATATTAATAGGAAGTCAGTGCTTATATTAAATTTAAATTACATTTTAAATAAATTCACAAGCTATAAAAGAGAAATGTCTGCCTATAAGCTTACTCAATTATTAGACAAGCAACTGTTGGAGGGACAAGGACAAAGAGCTGGGTCCAAATAAGTGACTGTAGAAAGTTCATACAATAAACACAAGTTTGTAATGCTTATAATGAATGCAAGCACTTTCCATATCAGGGGAACTACAACACTGCTTAAAACACTGCTTGAAACACAATCCTCATACTCCCCTATACTCCTCTATAGAAATTTCCTGGTCAGATAAGACTTCCTCCTTCCTTTCTGTTTGGGCCAAACTCCAGTTTCCGTATTTTCATTTATTGGCTTTCCTGTAGGCAGGCCCCCCACAGAGTTTTCTGATTTCCACACACTAATGCAAGCTCCTCCTTCTCAGATTCCCTGCACCTGGTGAAAGAAAGCAGAACCAGCAGGATGCCAACTCAAGTCCATGTCACAGGTCGGCCTGGAAGGGGTCTGACCTCAATTATACAGTCACACTGCCATTTAGCAGTAAAATAAAATAAGTAACACCATTAAAAACTGCTAAAAAGTGGCTCAGGTGTTGATTACAATGAATAGGCAACAGTGGTTTACCAATTGCAGAAGTGATAGAGCTTGTCAGAAAGCTTGCTGTGCACTCCAAGAGACACAGCATGCAGCCACTCCTTCTTCCTCCTACCCCTAACTGGAATAGTCTTGATTCAAATATCACTAGAGGCAGCCACTTCAGATACAATCAACACAGTTTAAAACTAACAAAAGGAAATGCTACTACACTCAAATAATTGTCAGTTCCTGGAACAGTCTACCAGTTGAGATTGTAATCAACAGAACCAAAAATGAGTTTAAATCCAAACAAGACAAACATATGTTGGATGGAAATACAATAAACTAAAATGGTGCAGGGTCTGCACTGGAAGACATATGAAGAGAGAATAAAGGAGCTTAATATGTATAGCCTCGAGGAAAGGAGGGAGAGGGGGGACATGATAGAAATGTTCAAGTACCTCAAGGGAATCAACAAAGTCCAAGAGGGTAGCATCTTTCAAAAAAAGAGATGTGCAAGAACAAGGGGGCACAATTTGAAGATGGAGGAGTGGTTCAGAGGTAATATAAGGAAGTATTTTTTCACAGAGAGGGTTGTGGATGCATGGAACATCCTTCCGGAGGAGGTTGTGGAGTCAAAAACAGTGGTTAAATTCAAGCATGCATGGGACAGCCATAAGGCAATTCTAGGGGGTTGGGGTAGAAAGAAGTAGGCTGCTGGTTAACTGGGATTTGCAGTTTATCCATTAGGTAGGGAAATGGGCAGACTGGGTGGGCCAAGTGGTCCTTATCTGCCATCAAATTCTATGTTTCTATGTAAACTATTATACATAAATGACAGGGACTAACTATAGACAACTGCCTACAGTACTTATGCTCCTCACCACCTAAATATGAATCTAAATATGAAAGTCACAATTTCTCTTCAACAGAAGGTTGGAATGCACTTTGGCAATTTTTGCAAAAATCTGATGTAGAATGGCAGAGTGAATGTATGAATTGTGGATTAATCTATTTAACTGCAGAAAGAAATTCAGCAGAACTGATCACTGAACTGCAGGCTGATTATATGAATTGCAGATTAATGTATTAGACTGCAGATTAGAATTCTGCAGAACTGCCATTCCGTCGATTATCATTTCACAATTCAGCCAGAAACATTTGTGGAAAGGGACAAAAATTCACCAAACACATTCACAGGATTCAGATTTCACCAAAGTCAGAAGTTTGGAAAATTTCACAGTATCTGTGAAATTCTGAAAAATTATCATGAATATGTAAGTGATCAAAGGAAAATCAAGCAGGGTGATATGTGACTAAAAGGGAATGGGGAGCTCTGATAGAGGGAGATAAGAAGAAAGCTAATCTGCTAAATAAATACTTTACTTCTGTCTTCATGATTGAGGAAGAGGGGATGGGGCCAAAACTAAACAGCAAGGAAATATTGGGCAGGGAGATGGACACAAGCCCTTTTTCAGAGGGTAGGGTGCTGGAGGAGTTAGAAAAACTGCAGACAGTCAAGGCAATGGGTCCCAATGAAATTCACCCCAGGGCGCTCAAGGAGTTAAGGGAGGAGCTAGTAGCACCGCTCAAAAAAGTTATTTAATTTTTTTCTTGACAGAGGGAGAAATCCAGGGGATTGGAAGAAGGCTGATGTGGTGCCCTTGCACAAAGGGAGGGAAGGAAGAGCCAGGCAACTATCATCTGGTTAGCCTTATTTGTGTGGTGGGTAAGATGATGGATGCACTTATAAAGGAAAGGCTGGCACAATACCTGGGGGAGGAGGGGCTCATAGATGAAAACCAGCATAGATTCTCAAGGGGGTGGTCATGTCAGATGAACCTGATTGGATTCATTGATGGAGTAATGGACATATGTGACCAGTGAAGGGTGCTGGACTTGGCCAATCTGGACTTTTGAAAGGCCTTTGACACTGTTCCTCACAGGAGACTAATAAGCAAGTTGGTGAGCTTAAGGGTAGGTAGCAAAGTAGTAAACTGGGCAGAAAATTGGCTAGAGGGGTGGTGGCAAACAGTTCCACCTATATAGGGCACTGGCAGCAGTACGTCCAGTCATTAGGGAGCACATCCTGATGTCACAATCCCCTCTTTTTGTGGGGGGCTGTGCCCCAGCCCCCCATGCCCCTCTTTCTAAATATTTTAACTCCAAGGGAGGGCTGACCTCAGGGCAGCAGTGAATTACACAATGTGGTGCCCTAATGATGGGTGTACTGCTGCCAGTGCTCAGATGGCCAGAATGGGTGGCAAATGGGTTGCACTTCATAGAGGGAGGGTTGATGAGTGAGGTACCACAAGGGTCAGTGCTGGGACCCATACTATTCAGCATTTACATTGGGGACATCTAAGAAGGCCTAATGGGAAGCTGTGTCTGTTCACAGATGACACAAAGATCTGTAACAGGGTGGACTCACTGGGAGGGGTAGAAGAAATAAGGGAGGACCTGGTCAGGTTGGAGGAGTGGTCAAGGAAGTGGCAATTATAATTTGATGCAAAAACAGGCAAAATTATGCACATAGGGAATAGGAACCTAAGGCCAAAATACTGGCTGGGGAAGGGGAGGAATTAGAGGTAACAGAACAGGAAAGGAGTCTGAGGATCATCATTTCAGATAACCTAAAGGTGGGGAGCCAATGGAATAAGGCAATGCAGAAGGCTAGCAGAATGCTGGCATGCATAGGGATGTGCTGCACAAGCAGAAGGAAGGAGGTGATCATACCATTATACAAAATTATGGTCAGACCACATCTGGAATACGGGGTCCAGTTCTGGAGGCCACACTTGCAGAAGGATAGAGACAGGTTGGAAAGGTCAAGAGAAAGGCAACCAAGATGGTTCAAGTGCTCCACAGGAGATCATATGAGGACAGAGTGGAGGAACTGAATTTATGCACACTGGAGATGAGGGAAAGGAGGGATATGATAGAAACCTTCAGATATCTAAAGGGTGAGGCAGAATAACATATTCAGGATGAGTGAAAAATCAACAAGGAAACATGCATTCAAACTGGAGGGGGGAAGATTTGGAGGCAATTTGAGGGGGAAGTTCTTCACTGAGAGAGTGGTGGGTCCCTGGAATAGGTTCCATAATGGGTGGTGGGGGTAGATTCGGTGAGCAAATTCAAGAAGATTTAGGACAACAACATGGGGCTAAATTGAAGGAAAAAGGGCATGGAAGGAAGAGGGTAAACTAAAAGGAATAGGGGCATAATTGGGCAGACTGGATGGGCCAATGGGTCATTTTCTGCCTGCAAATTTCTGTTTCTACAGTGGCGTGAAAAAGTATTTGCCCCCTTCCTGATTTTCTCTATTATTGCATATTTGTCACACTGGATGTTTTCAGGTATTTAGAGAAAATGTAATATTAGATAAAGGGAACCTGAGTGAACAAATAACACTTGTTTTTTATTTTTTTATTTCACCTATTTAATGAAAAAAGTTAACCAACACCAACTGGCACTGTGTGAAAAAGTAATTGCCCCCTTACACTTAATAACTGGTTACCCACATTTAGCTGCAATGACTGCAACCAAACACTTCCTATAATTCAATATCAGTCTTTCACATCGCTGTGGAGGAATTTAACTCACTCTTCCTTGCAGAACTGCTTTAATTCAGTAACATTTGGTAGGTTTTCGAGCATGAACTGCTCGTTTCAGGTCCTGCCACAGCATCTCTATTGGGTTTAAGTCTGGACTTTGACTAGGCCACTCCAAAACTTTAATTTTACTTCTTTTTAGCCATTCTGATGTGGACTTGCTTTTGTGTTTTGTATCATTGTCTTGCTGCATAACCAACTACGCTTCAGCTTCAGCTGACGGAAGGATGACCGGACATTCTCCTTAAGAATTTTCTGGTACAGAGCAGAATTCATGGTTCCTTTAATTTTGGCAAGTCATCCAGGTCCTTAGGCAGCAAAGCATCCCACACCATCACACTACCACCACCATGTTTGACTGTTGGTATGGTGTTCTTACTGTGGAATGCTGTGTTTGCTTTACGCGAGACATTATGGGATCCATGTCGTCCAAAAGTTCCACTTTGGACTCATCTGTCCATAGAACATTTTCCCAAAAGGCTTGTGGATCATCCAGGTGCTTCTTGGCAAATGAGAGACGAACATTTATGTTCTTCTTGGTTAGCAGTGGTTTCTGCCTTGCTACTCTCACATGAAGCCAATTTTGCCCAGTCTCTTTCTGATTGTGGAGTCATGAACACTGACCTTAGCTGAGAGCAAGAGAAGCCTGCAGTTCTTGGATGTTGTTTTAGGATCCTTTGAGACTTCCTGGATGATTTTACGCTGTGCCCTTGGAGTAATTTTGGCAGGCCGCCACTCCTGGGAAGATTCACTACTGTTCCAAGTGTTCCTCCATTTGAAGATTATGGCTCTCACTGTGGTTCGATGGAGTCCCAGAGCCTTAGAAATAGCTTTGTAACCCTTTCCAGACTGAAAGGGGCAACAAATTTTTTCTGATCTTTTCAGGAACTTCCTTTGATCATGGCATAATGTGCTGGTTGAATCTTTGTGCTGGCAACGTGACTCTGATGGTAAGGGCCAAAATAAGTGAGGTTTATATTGAGCAGGGCTGGCTGTAATCAAGCCTGGCTGTGTTCAATCAGCAGACTCTAATTATCCTTTTAATTGGGTTGATTTAACTAGGGGCAATTACTTTTCACACAGTGCCAGTTGGGTTGGTTAACTTTTTTCATTAAATAAATGAAATAAGTAAAAAAGTGTTATTTGTTCACTCAGGTTCCTTTATCTAATATTATATTTTGTCTAAAGACCTGAAAACATCCAGTGTGACAAATATGCAATAATAGAGAAAATCAGGAAGGGGGCAAATACTTTTTCACGCCACTGTATGTTTCTTGAATTGTGCAGTTTCTGCCCAGGACTAGTCCCTATGGATTGGAGGATGGCCTATACTGTGCCCCTGCATAAGAGTGGGGACAGGGGAAACCAGTAAACTATAGATCAGGCAGCCTGACTACCATTTTTGAGAAGCTCCTGGAAACTACTATCAAGGAGCAGTTGGTAGACTTCCTGGAGAATCATAATTACTGGAATAATAAATCATGTGGCTTCATGAAAGAAAGGTCCTGCAAAACTAACTTTACATAATTCTTCAATACAGTCTCTCAGATGGAGGACAAGGGACAGGCACTGGAAGTCCTTTACCTGGATTTCAGCAAGGTCTTTGACTTAGTGCCCCAAAGACATTTCATGAATAAGTTGAGTGACTTGGGGCTGGGGAAAGATGCAATAAGGTGGGCAGAGCACTTGTTAGGGGGAAGAACCCAAAGGGTAGTGCTAAATGGAAGGCAATCTGAGATTAGGAGGTTAATCAGTGGGGTGCCCCAGTGGTCAGTCATGCATCCTGTGCTCTTCCGTTTATTTTTATGTGACACTGGAGAAAGGTCCAGGGAAAATGTGTATCTTTGTGAACAACACAAAAATATTTGGCAGGGTAGACAATGATGAAGTGGTTATGGACACAAAAAAAGACCAAGAGATTTTGAGAAAGTAGTCCATGATCTTGCAATGCAAACTTAATGACAAAAAGTGCAAAGTACTATACCTGGGGAAAAGAAGCCTGAAAACATAGAACAGTACTGGATGAGTGGGAGTCATATTAGACCAGACCTCATGGGAAATGGATCATAACTGGCAGCCTCAAGAACACTGCTCAGTACAGTAACACATGGTAAAACCAGCAGAATGCTCATGTGTCTAGGCAGGATCTTTTCTAGCAGAAGGAAGGAAGTAACACTGCTGCTCTGTACATCCTTTTTCAAGCCACATGTAAAGTATTATAGGGAACAGGCAGAGAACACCAAGAAGAAGGAGCTGCTTTTATAACTATACTTCTCTACTGGGACCAAAGAACTAGAACTCTACTACTGGGAACTTCAATTTAGGGTAAAAACAAAACAAAAAGTGTGTTTGTCTGAGTTGGCTGAAGTGAATTGTTATCTGTACAGTTATCTAGGTGTTTGGCTCAGGTGGCTGAAGGGAATTGTCATCTGTGCAATTAATTAATTGTAGAAAGAGCTGTGAAGTTGGGGGAGTGGCTTAGCTAGAAGGAAGCCAGATTAAAACCAGATTTAAAAACTGCCCTAGATAGCTTCTGCCAGAGAACAGGCAGAGAGCACCAAGAAGAAGGAGCTGTTGTTATAACTATGCTTCTCTACTGGGACTATATTGCCCTCCTTCCCTCCCCTCCACCCTTCCCCCAAGCCAGTTCCACTTTTATAGGCACAGGATTTGACTGACAACAGCTTGTAGCCACCCAGACCCTCGAATTCTTAGAATCTACAAATCTGCTCTGTGATGCACAACATGGCTTCAGAAAGAATCATAGCACTATGACAGCACTAGCCAAACTCACCTCAGATACTCTCTCTAACATGGACGAGGGTCGGCTAACAGGAGCTGTCTTCATTGATCTTACCAAGGCTTTCGACCTCGTGGATCACTCCCTGCTCCTGTCCACCCTTCAATCAATAGGTTTCTCATCTCCCGTTACTAACTGGTTCAGGAGCTACTTAACTGACAGGACCCAAGCTATAAAACTCAATTCTGCAATCTCTGACAGCACCACAATCAATATTGGTGTATCCCAAGGCTCAATACTGGGCCCTCTTCTTTTTTCCCTATTCATAAACAACCTGCCAAGCAATATTTCATCCTGCTCCTCTCTTCTCTATGCTGATGACCTGGTCATCTATGCCAGCTCGCATAATATTGACCACCTAAACTTGTCTCTGACCACTGCTTTCAACAATATACAAAACTGGCTAAGCTCTCATTGACTTATCCTGAACTCAAGCAAAACTAAAGCTATGCTACTGGGCACCACCCAGAAACTTAGATCCTGCACCTCCCTCTTAATAATACTGGACCTGAATGGGACCTCTCTTGAGGTTGTCACCACATTTTGCTATCTTGGTATCCTACTTGACCAATCTCTGGACCTTAACCTACACATTCAAGCAACCTGTAAAGCTGTAAACTGTAAGCTGGGGGCTACCTACAGAACCAGCTATATGCTTACACCATCAGCAAAGCTGGCCATCACCAGAGGGATCCTTTTACCAACCCTTACCTACTGCATTCCCATCCTGACTATTGCACATAAAAACAGCCTTGCAAAAATGGAATGTCACCTCCAACAACGTATGCCGGTATGCTTCAAAGGCCCCGAGGCTCAAACATCATTGTCAACTGTATAGTGACCTTGGCTGGCTCTCCCCCACTGCCACAAGGCTATACTATCTTGGCTGTCTGTGTGACTCTATTATCAGATAAGACAAGCCTGCATCACTAGCTGAGCTACTTCATCCCGCTTCCTTTACTAGTGCATTGAGATCATCTGACAAATCTCTTTTGAGAGTCCTCTGTTGTCGCACCTCTAAAGGGACTGGTGCATTTGGGCATGCTGCCCCCCAGATGTGAAACATGCTGCCACAGGATCTTAGGCATACCTCATCGCATTACCTCTTCAAGTGAGGGCTACGTAACTACCTAGCTACCTCTGACCAATGTGCCTGTTACGACCTTACCTGACAGTAACTACGAAAGCCTGTCCTACTATCTCCCCATTCCCTGCCTTATCGGCCTCCCCCCCTCACTCTGGCTCACCCTCTTCCTGGTGCTTTCTCTTCCCTGCCTGTTTTCATGCCTTATCTACCTGCTGATCTCTTATATTTCCCTCTGTTCCCCTAATCATAACTGCTCGGTTTGTAGCCTACTGCTCTATACAAACTGTGTTATTGATCTGTCCAGTACCATCTCATATGAAATAAGCCCTTACTGCTATGCCTTTATTTCATGCTGTATAATGTCTGAACTATGCCTTTTGCTCTACACATTGTTGTCTTAACTTTTGTTATTTTTAACTTGTATTGGACCTCGCTGTTCTCTACAGCCGGACAGAATATGAAAATTGGGTACTGGTACAACCAGGGTCTTCGCCTCTCTCCTGCCCTCCCAGCGAATTACTCCCCCGGGTTTGACCAGGACTGCTCACCACGCTCATGTCAGGCTATGGATCCATGAGCCAGGCTTCTTTTCCCTATTTTTCAGCTGCTAAAACCATAAGATTGCCAATAATCCCTCAAAACCCTGAATGCACGCAGCTCTCAAGCCCAGCAATGGATCCATGAGCCTGGCGACTTGTCCCTACCTTCAGCTACCCAAGCCGTTAGATTGCCGCAAACCCCTCTGAACCCCGACAGCACACAGCTCCCAAGCCCGGCAACGGAACCATGAGCCTGGGTACTTATCCCTACTTTCGGCCGCCGAAGCCATAAGACTGCCGTAAAGCTCCTCTGAACCCCTTCAATTCGCCTCTCTCAAGCCCGGGAATGGAACCATGAGCCCGGCTACTTATTCCTACTTTCAGCCACTAAAGCCATAAGATTTGCCGATGAACCACAAAGCCCTGACAGCACGCCACTCCCATGCCCGCCATTGGGACCATGAGGCCGTCTGCTTGTCTCTGCTTCCAGCCGCGAAAGTCATAAAATTTGCCATTCACAGCTGAAATGCCATAAGTCCTTGCCCAGATAGCCCTGACAGCACACTGCTCTCATGCCCGGCAAACGGAACCATGAGACCGGCTGCTTGTCCCTACTACCAACCGCGAAAGCCGTAAATTACCGATACAGCCCATACATGGACTAACCAGGATAGTCCCAGGGGCCCACCTCAAGCTTCGCCTACCTAGTAGTCACCTGAGTTGCCCCTCCTCGGCACTCATGACTGTAGTGGTCACCAGCCACAAACGTACCAATAAGCAACGCAGGTGCCCCGGGTCACTCTAAGGTAACCTGTGCTGCAGTAAGCCGAGTTGCCGTATAGTTTCCCCCATAGGGAGATGTAGAAGATCGGTGGGTGGATGGGGTATGAAGGCAGGTGGGGAGGGGGGCATTGGGAAGAGGGTGAGCCCCTTCTGGACTTCAGATACCCCTCCTCCCTTTCCTCAGTGCTGTCGAGGTACCACCGTAGCCATTTGGACCCATTTGTGAATGACAAACATCAATGGACCTCTCCCTACACCCCCCCGGTATGTCTGCTTTCAGGGGCTGCCTGCCATGTCTCGCGCCCAGGTAGCAGTACCATGAGCCCGGCCACATGGTAGTACCCTGAGCCACCTAAGCTATAAGCCATTTCTGTGCACTGAGCTGCTAATAGCAGTTTCTCGGCGTGGTCCTAGCTTGCTCATTTCGGATCCTCAGGCCTCCTCCTCCTACACTCCCTCTCCCACTTCTTTATACTACATCTGCCTGGGACCAATGAATATCTCTGTTCCTACACCAGTACCCGCTTTTTGCCTTTTGCCTGCTATAAGCTATTTCAGAACAATGTTGTATTCATTGTACTTTGACTAGTGTCCACATTGTTATCCTAGCCACATAGCTTTGCTCCTCTCTCTTTACAATTGTACTGTTTATGTTATCACCCTCAGTATGTTTTTTGTCTTGTACTCTCCTGGGTCGTGCCTGAAAATAGTCACCTGTTGGCTAGTGCACTTACCCGGTAAACAAAAACTAAATAAATAAAACTTCCTGTTTGGGAGCAGGAAGTGAGTGATCACAGATCCACAAAAGACTCACCATCCTAGAAGGAAAAGAGTAGCTCTCTATCCTCCCTGGAGGTCTGACTCTGAGATATTTAGAAGACTACTGAGAAATACAGGAACTTATTGACTTAGAACAGGAAGATCAGGAGCTTAAAGGGCACAGAGGCAGTATATAAGTAGGGAGAAAAATAAATAAATAAATATAAACAGAGGAAAGAGTAAGTATTCCAAACAACAGTTAAGGGGCCAGAAATAAGAGATGATGGGAGTGGTGCAGTGCAGTGCAGTGGCTGTGGAGCAGTAGTCTTCCAGGAGGCTTTCTGGAGGATGCAGTGTTGTCCAATCTGCAGGCACCTTTCTGGGCTGAGGGACAAGGTTGCTCATCTCCAAGCTAAGTTGGCCAGGATTTGGGGGACCTCCCCGGGCCACTGCCATTGCCTCAGAAGTTGCCAAGAAAGAAGAGCAGTTGGACCACAGAGGGCTCAGGGAGGTAGAGGGTGGTGGAACAGAGGCACATCCCTCTAGTTGTACCTCTCCACAATTCATATGCCATTCTGGCAAAGTGTGGTTCCTCTAAGGAGACACCCGCAGTGGAGACCAAGGAGGATGCTGGGAACTTTCACAAAGGAGACACACAGGAGGGTGGCATGGGACCCCACATGGGAAGGAAACAATTCCTGGTGGGGGACTCCATTGTTAGAGGGGTAGAACTGGGAAAGGAAGGGGAGAGGGAGTTAAGGTGTCTGCCTTGCACCATGGCTTGGTGGGACAGGGAGTGAATCCTCAGGATCGCTGGAGCAGCTGCATGGGGGAGGGAGCTGGATGTCATTGTCCACCTAGGGACACATGACCTGGCTGAGAAAGGGATCAGAGCAGTGCAGGAAGAGTTTGTGGAGTTGGGAAAGGGACTTAGACAAGTAGCATGCATGGTAACCTTCTCGGAAGTGCTGCCTGTCTATGGCATGGATCAGGCTAGGGTGTTCCACACCAAGGGATTCAATCAGTGGTTGAAAAACTGGTGCAGAGCTCAGGGATGTGGCTTCATTGGGGACTGGGGGTCCACCTGGAGTGATGCAGGCCTATACTGGCATGATGGTCTGTATCTGTCCAGGTGGGGAACCAGGATCCTAGGTGATAGGTTTAAATACTTCATTGCCAAGCATTTAAACTAACCAATGAGGGGGCACTGGAAAGGAGAAGGGAAATCCTAGCCCCCAAAAAATCAGGGTAGTAAGTGAGGTAAACACCAAGATAGAGATGTCGATAGGGAGAAGGGCAGGGGTAAATGGAGCAAATGACAAAGGCAATAAGGAGAGGAATGGGGCAAAAAGGGGTAAGGCCATCAAGAAATGGAGGGTAATGAGTACCAATGCCCAATGTCTGGGCAACAAGCTCCCAGAACTTGTGGCCTTGATGGAAGAGGAATGCCTGGATATCGTAGCAGTCACAGAACCATGGTACACAGAGAACCATGACTGGGATATTAACATACCAGGGTATACAACCTACAGGAGAGACAGAGAGGGTAGAAGAGGGGTAGGAGTAGTTCTCTATGCAAGGGAAGAGATAAAAGCAATGGAACAAAAGAGTAAACAGGGAGGAGAGGAGAGGAGGCACTGTGGGTCACCTTAGAGACTGAAAGAGCATCACAATCCACATAAGGGTTGTATACAGACCCCCATGTCTGGAAGGGGGAATGGACAAGGATATGATAGAAGGCATCCTTTGAATGGCAGAGAAAGGGTAGATACTTTTGATGGGGGACCTGAATATGCCAGATGTTAACTGGAGCACCTTTGCTGTAGCCACATCCAAGAGCAGGGCCATTCTCAATGCCCTACAGGTAGCATGCCTCAGACAGCTTGTTTTGGAACCCACTCATGAGGAAGCAATCTTAGACCTCATACTCTCAAATCGGGACAGTGAGAAGATCTCAGATCTAGAAGTGGGTAGCCACCTGGGAACAAGTGACCACCAAACAGTGTGGTTCATAATGAACTCAGCTACAGAGTCAAGCCATACAAAAGTGGGGGTACTGGACTTCAGGAGGGCTGACTTTGACAAGATGGGAGAGTGCCTTAGAAAAGCACTAGCAAATGGGATAGAAGGAGGGGTGGAGCAACAATGGGGAAACATCAAAGCAAGCCTTTGTGTGAAGCAAATAAACAAATAAAAATGAAAGAAAAGCCACTATGGTTCTCAAAAGAGGAAGGTTACAGACAAAAAGATAGTATTTAGGAAGTATAAGGAAACACAGAAGGAGCAGAACAGAGAACTGTACCAGTTAAGGCAGAAGGAAGCAGGGAGTGAAGTCAGAATAGCAAAGGCCCAAACTGAGGAAAAGATAGCCAACTCAGTAAAGAAGGGAGATAAAACCTTCTATAGCTACATCAGGGAGTGTAGAAAGACAAAGGGAGGACTACTGAGGCTGAATAGAAAGGACAGTGGGTGGGCAGAGAGGGACAGTGAAAAAGCAGGGATACTGAAAGAATACTTCTGTTCAGTATTCACAAAAGAGGAGGAGGGGGAGGTGCGTAATCCAATTAACAGAAGCACTCTGAATAGGGGGGTTGATCACAGTCCTTTCATAGAAGAAAGGGTTCTGAAAGAACTCCGAAAACTGAAGGTGGACAAAGCAATGGGGCCTGATGGAATTCACCCCAGAATTCTAATAGAATTAAGGGGAGAACTAGTGACACCACTGACTACCCTTTTTAGCAAACTGTGGGAGGATGGTATGGTACCTGAAGACTGAAGGAAGGTGGATATGATTCCCCTTCACAAAAGTGGGAGCAAGACAGAGGCAGGAAACTAAAGACCTGTCAGTTTGACCTCTGTGGTAGGGAAAGTGATGTAATCACTTCTGAAGGAAAGAATTGTTGAGTACCTAGAGGTCAAGTGGGGCACAGGACCCAAGGCAGCATGGGTTCACAGCGAGAAGGTCATGTCAGATGAATCTAATTGATTTCTTTTATTGGGTGACCAAAGTAGTAGACCAGGGAGGGGCTGTGAACATGGCCTACCTAGACTTTAGCTAGGCATTGGACACAGTCCCACACAAAAGATTAATAATCAAATTAACCAGCATGGGAGTGGGTAATAGAGTGGTAGCTTGGGTAAAACATTGGCTGGACAACAGGACACAGAAGGTAACTGTAAATGGAGTCCACTCTGAAGAAAGAGGTGTTACAAATGGAGTACTGTAGAGTTCAATACTGGGTCCAGTCCTTTTTAATGTCTTTATCAGTGACATTGCAGAGGGGCTGGAAGGAAAAGTATGCTTCTTTGCAGATGATACAAAGATCTGCAACAGGGTTGCTACACAAGAGGTGTGGAAATGATGAGAAGGGACTTTGCAAGGTTGGAGGAATGGTCAGAAGTATGGCAGCTTGGATTCAATGTAAAAAAGTGCAAAATAATGCACCTGGGAAACAAAAACCATGGAGAAGATTACACAATGGGGGAGGAGGTAGTAACAACAACAAAAATGGAAAGGGACCTGGGGGTAATCATATCAGATGACCTTAAGGTTGGCAAGCAATGTGAGAAGGCAGTAGTGAGGGCTAGGGGGATACTGGGATGTATAGGGAGAGGCATCACCAGCAGAAAACAGGAAGTTGTTATCCCTCTGTACAGACAGTTGGTGAGACCCCATCTGGAGTACTGCATCCAGTTCTGGAGACCCCATCTCTGCAGTGACATAGACAGGATGGAGGTAGTCCAGAGGATTGCAACTAAAATGGTGCAGGGTCTGCAAGTGAAGCCATATGAGGAGAGACTAAAGGAGCTTAATGTGTATACCCTTGAGGAAAGAAGGGAGGGGGGGATATGATAAAAACTTTTAAGTACCTCAGTGGAATCAACAAAGTCCAAGAGGGTAGCATCTTTCAAGAAACAGAGATGTGCAAGAACAAGGGGACACAATTTGAAGATAGAGGGGGGACAGCTCAGGGGAAATATGAGGAAGTATTTTTTCACAGAGAGGGTGGTGGATGCATGGAACAGCCTTCCTGAGGAGGTTGTGGGGTCTAAAACTATAGGAGAATTCAAGAATGCATGGGACAGACAAAAGGCAATTCTTGTGGGGGGTAGGAAGAAATAGGCTGTTGGTTACCTAGGATCTGCAGCACATCCTGTAGGTAGGGAAATGGGCCAAGTGGTCCTTATCTGTCATCAAAGTCTATGTTTCTGTGTTTCTATGTATTATGCACAAATATGCAACCCTCTCCTTAAAAGTAGAAGGGCCACTTAGAATCGACCCAGAGGAGGGCAACCAAAATGATACAAAGCCAGGAGGGGAAAACCAATTAGGAAATATTGCCTAACCTAAGTATTTCTTCTCTGTGAGCCTGACAAGAATGGGGGATATTACTGAAACTTTCAAACACCTGTAGTGTCTAAACACTGTGAACCTCCAGCAACTGTTCAAGCAACTTTATGGGGTCCAATTTGTGAAAAGACAACATAATTATAAGCAGGCGATGACTGAGGAGGAGAGGGTCAGGAAATTCAGGAGGAATGTGAGGAAATACTCTTCAGAAAGAAAGCTGTAGATAGGTGAAGTGCCTACTGGGGAGGGGGACATGTCAACACTGAGACAGATACAGATTTTAAAAGAGAGTGGGATGGACACATACTTGGTATTATAAAATGGACATAAGAAATGTACCCTGATTGGTCAGTTAAGGTTTTTACCAGTGGGTAAATCCTACAATAACTCACAACTGTAAAAAGGCATTTATAAAAACATATATCAGAACATTTTGAAATTTATTTACCACATTGTGTATATGCAATATGGCATTCAAGGATGTGGGTAATGGGGCAAATACCCACTTCTTATGTAGATACAGTAGACGTCTGCACCTCATGACACACCACAAAAAGCGTGGGCAACTTCCCGAATAACTCACAGCCACAGGAGGCAGCATAGCATAGTGGTTAAGGGCACTGAGCTGCAAAACTGGAGAGCTGGGTTTGAATCCCACAGCCCCCACTTGAATAATGTGTGACCCTGAGCAAGTCATTTAACTTCCTTGTGTTCTCAGGTCACACCTGGAAAGAAGTTTCAGCTTAGTGTGCCTTTCCTGGCTAATCAAGTCCCCCCCCCAATTTCTGTTTATTCCATATCACTTAACTATACTAAAATATGAGATGGAAGAAGGATTGTTGCCCATCAAGTGTGTCCCCCATGTCTCAGTAATAGTAAACATTTAGTAATCACTCAGTCATGTATCTCTCCAGATTCTTTTTAAAAATATCTAATATCTCAGGCTGGCTGCTGCTCATGACACCAGAAACCTGGGTTAGCACCCTGAGCCTTGACCATTGCAGGGTCTGCCGAGGAAGAGGATTAAACATCTGATGGACTGTTCTCCTGCTCCAGGGTGGGAGGAAGCAGCACCTGGCATTAGCCTTGGCCTTAATAGTGGCTGGAGGACAGAACATTGGGATCGCAATGCATCTGCCAGAGCCACAGAAAATATTCTGCGTGCTGCATATTGAATTATGTGCAGAACTGCCATTTAAGTCATTGCACACTAGCTCCTCCATACCATAAAAAAACAGCAGGAAAAATAGAAAATCCTCCTCGCTAGCAGAATGATTTTTCAACTGATTCTGCCATGGGGTATAAGCCGTGTCGGAATCTGGACCTGGTAAACCAGCAGATGCGAAGGTGAGGGGGATGATTGGGTGGAGAGGAAAGAAGCAAACCAGTGCAGGGGTGAGAAGCATGAATAATGACAAAAAAAGTATTTAATGTCTCTTATTCTACTAGCCTTTCTGGCAGGCTGTTCCAAACTCTTAATACCCTTTGCTTAAAACAGTACTTTCTACTCTTCTTCATAAATTGTTTAATTGATATTTGAAATTTATGTCCTGGTAAATTGTGTTACATTTTAAAAGCCATTTTATGTCTTAGTCCTCCATGAGTATTTTCTTTGACATTGATAGCAGGAACATCATGTGACACTCACAGCCAATCACAGTGCTTCCTTCAGTTGCACATCAAATACTCTTATTTCCATAAGAATGTCTTTCATGTGCAGTGCCACTGTAACAGGTATTGCACTGACAGCTCACACCATTAATATTTAGAGGAACAAAAAAAGCAATTTTAAAAAGAAAAAAGTTATGTGATCTATAATGATTTTATGCGGCTGGTTGACATGTCTCTTATGGATCTAAGATTGGCACATCTTGGATGGCTAGGATGACAGAACTACTCACCTTGGGTTCATAGTCCTCTTCTCCTGTTCTAAGATCCATAAGAGGATGTCCAGCCAGACCCATGAATTTACATAATCTTGCAATGTTGGAAAATAGCTATGGTGAAAATTATGGAGGGAGGAGAAAGATCAAGTGGGGGGTCACAGGACTAACACAGTGGAGTTATAATTCAGTACACTGCATAGGCCCCACTAATGCTAGACAGTTGGGAAGTACGGTAGGGACTGAGCTGACTCAGTGTACTGAGGGGTATTTCTTTTGCCCATTAAATTCTCTGTTTCTATGGTTCTGTGCATTTAATTGACCTTTGCCTCAGGCTTCACCTGGCTGTGTATGTATACTTCTGAATATGTTCCTTTATATATTTCTTATGTATCCAACTTCCTTTCTCCAGGATGCTTCTGGAAATGAGCTTGACTCTACTTAGTGTGCCCTCCTGCCCAAGCATTTTATAAACAAGGAAATTAATACAATTGTTTTCAACAGCTGTTCATGTTATGGAAAAGTATGATAAACAGCTGATTGCGCTAAGCATGAGCAAAATTTCATTCATTACATACCAGCTGACCAAGATGCAGGGATGGGAAATTCTAGACATACCACCCTTAACTTTATCAAGGATGGAAGGTAGCTGGGTAAGTTGGCTGCTACCAAGGTTGGGTACATAGGGAGTTGTTGACAATGGTCAGGTCTGTGGTAGAAGGGTGGTAAATGTGACACATTTACAGGGTGAATTTTTCTGTTTTATTACAAAAAGTCCATGCATGAAGTTGGTACCAGCTAGTAAAACTATGCAAAATGTTGCATAGTGTAAAATGTTTCACTTTGAATCAACTTCGACACTAGAGTTTTAGATTGCAACATCTCTAGTCACAAACCAAAGCATCACCCAACCAAATAGGATGGGTATATGTTTGCAAACTGGAGAAAACTTCCCATGGAAAAAATCAGATGGCAAACATCATCGTCAATCTCAGAACATGAAATGGATAGAACTAGATTGGGCAGAAAATGGACTTCCATGGACAGAAGGCCACAAAAGGAGGAAGTACCTAGAGGTGGGCACAAGGTGCAGGGTGAAATGACTACAGCAGTAGCACCACTAACCTTGGGGTTTTGCTCATTGCATAATCACAGATACTTGGCACTGTACCATAGTTGATCTTGCAGCAAAAGCACTCCAGTACATTAGTGAACATACATCATGTTTCCATGTACTAACATCTGGACCAGCTGATTTCACTGTGTGCACTGAGTGACACTCTTACAGAACATACTCCTTCTTCTGGTAACAGCAGTGTGTCACCTTTGTGACTCTCAAAAATGTGTGGTTGCACAACTAGAGGCATTTTTCAGCTCAGTTTTATGCCACTACACATCATTACTGTGCATGGGGCCAAAGGCCTTTTGCTTAACTGTGTGATACACTATTGCCATGACAGTGGGATGGCCATGAAATAAACTTTGCATAACACCTGTAGATCTTGCAACTGAAGCATGATATTTTATTAGTAGCCTTTTAATTTCAGATCAGCCCAGGAGCAAATCATCCCATATTAAGTGACAAGCTGCAGTTTCCTTCATTTCTGCATACTTTACCTCGTGATGAATTTCAAAATAATGCTCTGGCTCAGTTAGTCACCTACTTTGGCTGGATATGGGTAGGCATTATATCTTCAGATGGTGATGTGTTTGAAATGAGTAGTCAGCAAATAAAATCAGAGATTCAGAAGATGGGTGGATGTATTGCTTTCTCAGAACAAATTAATGTCCTTTCTCCAATTGAAAAGTTTATTAAGATTGTCAAGTTAATCAGAGAATCATCTGTAAATGTAATAATCCTCAACAGTGATGAAGTACAAGTCCAGCCAATGCTAAAAGTTCTTTATATGCAAAATGTAACTGGAAAGGTTTTAGTTTTAACAGCATCATGTCTTATCTCACCTGGTGCTTTCACTAAAGAGACATGGACCTTATTAAATGGAAGTCTAGGATTAGTGCTTTACTCAAGTGACATGCCAGGCTTCTGGGATTTCCTTTCTGGTCTTCATCCATACACATCTCCAGACAACATCTTCATTAAAATATTCTGGGAAAAGGCATTTGACTGTAAATGGCCAGTGACTAACCATCCTGAAACAATGGACACCAGCAAAGTATTGTTTTGTACAGGAGAGGATAAATTACAAGAGATTGTTATGCACTTATTTGAGTTACATGATTTGAGTTACACCTACCAGACTTACCTTGCAGTATACATCTTTGCATATGCCTTAGATAATCTGCTTTCATGCAAATTAGGCCATGGGCCCTTCATTAATGAATCATGTGCCAGCATTCTTGACACCCAACCCTGGCAGGTAACCTCCTTGAAGTGGTATCTGTGACTGATTCCTCACTTGAATGCCATGGTGTGTGTGCATGCATGTGTGTGTGTGTGTTTGAAGAGAGGGAAGCACCTTATTAACAATACGTAACTAGTACTGACTCTCTAAGAAAATATAATGCTGAAGTACAATAGATTTACTGAGAAACATTATTGCATTTTAGATAACAATAACTGCAACTCAGAAGGCTGTTGTTTTTGTGTCCAACTACGCAGGTGCTACATTATGTGAAAAATGTCTATTTTAAGACCAGGACTGGAGAAGAGATATATTTTGGTGCAAACTCAGATGCAGTGCCCATATATAGTATCATCAATGTGCAGATATTCCCAGACAACATCTACAGGCTTGTCAAAGTTGGCAAAATTGACTCCCGGGCACCTCGGGGGGAGGAAATCAGCATAAATGGCAGCACCATCTTGTGGCATGAAATATATAATGAGGTTAGAGTTTTTATAATCCATTCTACAGTGAACAATATGTTCTGGAGTTCTTGTTCCTTTTACAACTATTCTTTCCATACAAAGCCTGATGAAATTCTATTTTCTGTTTTCTTCACTGCTGAATGTTGTGTGCTCATCTTCTATATTTTTATTGCTGTAAAACTGAAGCCAAGGGTCAACAAATGGGAAGGACTGAAACCTTCCATACCAAGAGGCAGTTCAGCATAGAGGTTAAACACACTGAGCTTCAAACCTGGAGAACTGGGTTTGAATCCCACAGCCACACTTTGCATACTGTGTGATCATGAGCTCGTCACTTAACTTCCCTGTGGACCCAGTATGCAACTGGAAACATACTTCATTCAGTCAGTCTTTCCTGGTCAAAAATTGTAAAATAAATAAAATTCATTTCTTTTGCCATGGTCCTTTCCTTTCTTTTTAAACTGCTATATCATGGTACATCCCCGTAGCTGAAAGGGCATATAATGTTTTCCATGCAGGTAGCAGGGAAGGGAGAGAGAAGTAGTCCAGAACCAGCTTCAATTTGGCTTTGATTTAAGGTCTGAAAATTCAGTTCGGCTTCATCATTTCAGTCGAAACACTCTGACTCCTAGTTCAGTAAATAACTGACATACTGTAGGGTAAAACAGACTAGAAAACAGGGGCCAAGACTTGAGGTCAGTAATGAAGGACATTAGCTTACTTGTGGTAGGTGCTGTTGGCATGTGTCTTCTGTGAAGTACTGCCTGTAGTGTTGTGACTGAATCTGTAAAACCCATTCAGGTTGCCTAGGTCCAGTGCGAGCTACACTAATAGTAACTATTCATGTCTGACCTCAAGATGTATACCTCCCCATAGTCTACAATTTTCTGTGTTATCCTACGAAAAATTAATAAATTCTCCATTGAAGCACCATAGATTTTTCAATGACATTGTTATCTTAAGAATATTATTTTATATTATCTGTCCTTTTATTTTTATTTTTCTATTATGATTTATATTAAAAAATTCATAGTACAGTAATATTATTATAGTACAGTCAGCACTTGTTTATCTGGCTCTCATTTATCCATTTCTCTCATGTATCTGTCTTTGACTGCATGTTTTTTTTTTATTTTCTATTTTGTTTACACTCATTTATCCATCCTTCGCATTATCTGTTTCCGTCATCCGTCCTGCCTGTTGTCGCCTATGTGGATCTCAATCTTTACTCTCAGATAACTGACCCTTTTCATCCCTAGTAGAATACTGTATAGAAAACCACAGACCAAAGCAGCAAAAGCAGTCACAAACCAAAGCAGCCACAGACATAGGCAGCCACAGAAGCCATAGATGAAACTCCAGACTGAAGCATCCAGTTTCCATTAACTGCCTCTCTCAGATATATATCACCTGACCTGAGAATGGAAGGCAATGCATATCTAAGTGCTGACTGTATAATGAAAACATGTTTTTTTAAATGTTTGCCATTATTTTCTTTATATGGCAAAACACTTTTTGTTATAATGAGAGCATTTTTGTTTAGAAAATCTAGTTTACTTTTGTGGTTCATGTGTTAATACAATTTTATTATTATTTATTTTTATTTATATATCTAGAAAAAAATATTTGCATGCTAGTATAATAATATGCCTCACTGGGTTGTTGTATTCACTGGGTTGCTATAGAAGATGATAAACAAAGACTCACCATAAGAAGTACTCTGGTAAGGTTGGCTATTGTGTACTTTGGAGCTTGTTCATATTGTGACAGAAGCAGAATAAGCTTTCATAGCACACACCATCACATACAGTGTCTGGGCCAGGCATGCCTAGATAAAGTGAAGCATGGTGGAATATTGTACTTGTGCTTTAGTTCTTCATTCAAGGGTCTTCAAAAGTCAATATTTTCTACAATGGAGAATAGCTGAAGATCAAATGTTATGACCAACCTCAATGAAATAAATTATGTATATAGCAAATGTGTAATATGTAATTAATATATATATATATATATATATATATATATATATATATATGCACAGAAAGAGAGAGGGAGAGATTCATGGAAAAAAATCTCCATTTATGCATTAGTTAGGTTGTTCCATAGTGACAAAAGCAAGGAAATCTGTGTTAGTTACACTTGCATTTCACGCCATCTCACCCCCACCAATAGACATCGGGTGTGTGCTGGGGTCATTTGTCCTAACTCTCAACCCATTCCATGTGTAAATAAGCTAAGGTGGTGCAGTATAGGAGAATGGGATGAGAGTTAGGCCTGACAACCCCAATGCACACCCCACTGCCTGTTGGTGGGGGTGGGGTGGGCGTGGGGTGCAAGGGGTGGTAACCCTAACATCGAATTTCCTCACTTTTGTCACTGTGGAACAACCCTAACTGATGCAATCAAATGCCATCAACACCTTGCATTCAAAATGAACAAATTTAGCACCATGGCACATTCTAAAGGCATATGCAGAGGAACACTGGGAAACATTGAGGGACCTGTGTGACACTAAGTTGAGCAAACCACAACAACCATACATTGCTTTGAAGCATGTTACATGCTCTATGCACCTAAAAATGTAAACTGGTCACTGAATTCTCATGATACAATGTAGTGTGGACCCCATTGTGTTGCACCATTGCACAGCAGAGAAAAACTAGGGAACCTGCTATCTAATAACCCTGTCAACAGTACAACAAAGCATATCTCTCAGACAGTGACCCTCATCTGTCATATACTGACCAATGAGCTTCAAAACCATGTGTGGTATACCCAGGTCCCATCAGAGTTCTGTGTTCAAAATGGACCAATTCATCACCACAGCACATTCTGAAGGCATATGCAGAGGGACACAGGGAAACATTGTGAGACCTGTGTGGCACTATCCACGTCGAATAAACCACACAAACCATACATTGTTTTGAAGCATGTTAGATGCACTGTGCACCCTAAAAATGTAAACTGGTCATAGCAGGTATTCAGTGATGACAGAGATTAAAAATGAGTGACTGCAAAAACAGCGATTCATTTTTAGTGCTATCATATGCGTTACACTGCAAGGGTAGCGATGGAACAGTGAGGAGGGCTACCGTAAGGGGAGGGATAGGGAAAAGGAGGCGAGGAATAGGGAAGGGAGTTTAGGTAGGGGGTGTGTCTGCTGCAGCTGAGCAAGCCCTGTGGTGTGGTGGTGAAGTTGGCTGGCACTAGTGCAGTAGGCACTGAGTTTGGGCCAGACCAGGGGAGGACATTTTATCACTGCTTGTGGCAGCCAGGTGTTTTTTTCACTTCCACACCTAATTTTGCACCCTCCTCAACATGCACCCCCATGGAGTTGGTAATCCAAAATTAAGGAGGTGCGGGGGTGTGGGGGGGGGAGGATGCAGCCCCTTCCACAAAAACAATAAGTGTTCCCGGAAGTGTGGTCACTGAGAAGCGTGCCTTGCCGATATGATTTTTGGCTATATACACCTGCCATAATAGTGATTGCTGTTTTGCAATTGCCATTATGACATGTAACTGTCACAGCACATTCACGACCCAATGAGGCATGGACCCTAGTGTGTTGCACCATTGTGCAGCAGTGAAAAAAAATTGGAATCTGCTATTTCATCACCATTGTCGAAGCAGATTACCTAACAGACAATGACACTCATCTGTGATCTACCTTTACTGAGCTTCAGAACCATGTATGGAACACCCAACTCCCATCAGTGCCCTGTGTTCAAAATGGACCAATTCATCCCCATGGCACATTCTGAAGGCATACGAAGAGAGACACAGGGAAACATTTTGGGACCTGTGTGGCAGTATCCAAGTTGAATAGACTTCATAAACCATGCATGATTTTGAAGCATGTTACTTGCCCTATGCATCTAAAAGAGTACACTGGTCACAGCACATTCATGACATAATGTAGCGTGGACCCCAATGTGTTGCACCATTGCACAGCAGGGAAAAACTAGGGAACCAGCTATCTCAATACTCTATCAAATGTACAACAAAGCATATTGCCTCACAGAAGATGATCCTCACCTGTGATCTACTGACCAATGAGCTTCAAAATCATGTATGGGACGCCAAACTCCCATCAGCACCCTGCATTCAAAATGGACCAATGTGCCACTATGGCACATTCTTAAGGTATACACAGAGGGACACTAGAAAACACTGTGATACTTGTGTGGCACTATCCAAGTCAAATAGACCACACAAACCATGCATGGTTTTGAAGTATGTTACATACCCTATTCACCTAAAAAGTAAACTGGTCACAGCATCTTCATGACATGAAGTAGCATGGACACCAGTGTGTTTCATCTTTGTAAAGCAGCAAAAGACTAGGGAATCTTCTTTCTCATCACTCTGTCAAAAGTATGACAAAGGATATTACCTAACAGGCAATGACCCTAATCTGTTCTCTGCTGATCAGTGAACTTCAAAATCATGTATGGAACACCCAAATGCCATCAGCACCTTTTGTTCAAAATGGACCAATTCACCACCATGGCACATTCTGAAGGCATATGCAGAGGGACACGAAGAAACATTGTGGGACCTCTGTGGCACAATACAAGTTGAGTATACCACAAAAATTATACATTGTTTTGAAGCGTGTTATATGCCCTATCTTTGTTTGTTGCTCACAAAGTTCCTTTTTCATGAGTCTGTGTTCATCACTGATGAACAAAGAAATTGGCTGATGAACAAGGATCCCCTGTCTGGCAATCTGGTCTGAAATTTTCATGATCAGATGGCCAGATGGGGAATCCTTATTCATGAAATAATTTCCTTGTCTGCCAGTGACAAATCAGGATGGTAATCAAGTAAATCAAGTGGCAAACAAGGGAGAAAAACAATCATTTTGAACTTTTTTTATATATATATGTATGTGTACATTAAATAATAATTTTTATTTTTTTGATGTGAACTCCCTCCCATGGAAAAAATCCCTGGTGTCAAGTTACACCCACCCCCCACCCTTTTTTTTTATATACATTTTTCTATAGCCACCCTTTTGTTTCATTTGGGGTCACTGGTACCATTCCCTGGTATCTAGTGGTATCCCCACCCTCTTTTGCTCCAGTAATCATTGGCGGCAGTAGCACCACCCCGGGAATGTCCACTTTTTTTTAAGATGTAAAGAAGAAAATCGTCCCTCATTGTGTTTTGCTCGTTTTTACTTGTGGGTCATATTGTTCATGAGGTGGTATCATAAGAAGGCTATGCTGAAAATTTGGGGTCAAAATGTAAAAACAATGGCTGTGTTACGAGAATTCATTGCTATCTCTTCATGCACGCTCACAACTTTGGAGATTTTCTATTTTTTCACCCATATTTTCAGCATATCCCTGTTATTACCCCACCTCATGTATGTGACACCTGTCATATTTCAAATCCTGGCCAAAATGTTTTTTTGCACTTGTGGCACAGAATGGCATTGTAGTTGTGCAGAATTACGTTTTGACAGGGATTTGAAAATGTTGTGAGCTGGATACATGTGGTAAGGTCATAAAATGGCTGTGCTGAAAATGTAGGATACAAACGAGTAAAAATGGCAGAGTTATGACTTTTTGTCGATGGAGGGATAGTAGTACAAGATCCAAAGGATGCTGCACTCCCACCATAAAATAAGAATACTTTTATACTATCTCAATGGAGGGATGGGAGCACAGGGTCAGAAGAACCCTGGACTCCCACAGTAAAATAAGAATCCTGTTCTACTATCTTGATTCGTACCCTGTGTTCCCACCATAAAATATAGATACTCTTATACTATCTCAAAAACTAAGAAAAATAAATTGACCCTGTGCTCCCACTGTAAAAGAAGGATATTGTTATACTATCTTGATAAAGGGAAGGGATCGCAGAGTCCTGCACTCCCGTCATAACATAAGTTTACTGTTCTACTACCTCGATGGAGGTATGGGTGCCCATGGTCAGAAGAACCCTGCACTCCCACAGTAAAATGAGGATGCTGTTCTACTATCTTGATTCATGCCCTGCGCTCCCACCATAAAATATAGATACTGTTATACTATCTCAAAAAACGAGAAAAATAAATTGAAAAAAACTTTGTTAATGCATCAGGTATGGTTAAAGTGACAAATGTAGGGAAATGAGGCATTAGGATTTCCAACCCTAACACCCCATTCCCCACCCTGCACAGACTGACAAGCAGGGAGGAGGCTGTCTTGGGGCTTGTGAACCCTAATGCTCACCCCATTCACCTATACTGTAGCCAAGTCACCTAATTTTGTGCTGGAATGGGGTGAGCATTAGGATTCATGAGCCCCAAGACAGCCCCCTCCCCACCTGTCGGTATGTGCAGGATGGGGAATAGGGTGTTAGGGTTGGAAACCCTAATGCTACATTTCCCTACTTTTGTTGCTTTAAATCTAACTGATGCATTAACAAAGTTTATATCTATTACTATTTAGACCCATGTTCTTTTCCATTCTCCCTGGCTGGATTGTCCATCCTCTTCTCCCCACCCTATCACCCACTGTCCCCAGGAGTTACTTTCCAACTAGTCAGTGCCGTTGGGATTGCTTCCCCATGAAGAAGCCTCCCAGGTTTCCCAAGCCAGGAGGTGTTAGGGCTGGGTTGCAGTTGGAAGCCTGGTGAGTGGTGTGGGGCCTGCAAAGGAAAGGCAGTATTCTGCTGCTTCCAGCAAGGAGGTGTTTTCTTCCTCGGTTCTCTCCCCTGAGTGCTTTGTGGGTTAGGGCCAAGTGGACTTCTGGACAAGAAACCCATCCACCCATCATGGTTCTGCTACACTGCCACCTGTGGTCACCTGGGTGGCAGTGTTGTAACAGCGTAAGTAGTACTCTTTCCAAGGAGGAAGAGGGCATCCTCTGGGATGCTCAGTCCTCCTTACTTGGCTGAACCCCAGTGACCAGGGCTTGCTTCTGAACACAGGTAGCCAGCATCATGAGCAGTAGGGCCACAACTTCACAGATGGTCCAGCCTCTAGACCCACGCCCTAATGAAGATACCAAAAGTGAGTAGCGAAACATTGATAGTTTGGTCTGTATATGACTATCTGGACTACTTATCAGAAAAATAAAGAATAATATAAAAACATTTGGTGAGTTCAGGTCCACTGATTGTCTAAACTGTTTCTGCAAAATCTGAAGATCAAGAGGCATCATCACTCCCCAGTGAGTTGTGAACAGAGTGCTAGGGCATGCCTTACGGTGCTTCTTCTGGTACTGGTAGAGGTACACAGCAGAGCATGCCCTCTTGACGTGAGTGATGTAAGTCATAATCCACAACAAACTTTATTCCTCCTCAGGCCACAGTCCACATAGTTTTCTCTTGGCAAAGTGTTCTATTTCACCCAATGAAAACCATGCATGGTGGCATTTCTCCTTCATGTCAGAAAAGAACTATATATGTAGTTTTCATTGTGCAAGGTAGCACTTCTCCAGAAATAACAGTTAAAAGTGTTTTTTTTTTTACAAAACTTTTTAAAAAAGGGGTAACGCAGCCCCATTCCAGAGACAGCAACTGTTTTCTCTCCCTCCCACCCAGATTGTTTTAATGAAGTGACCCCCCCCACCCTCTAGCACATACCTCCCTTCTCCCTCCATAGTCCAGGTGAAGGCTTTATAATACTGTAGTAAAATATATCCCTTCCCCCCTCCCCATGGTGCATCCATTAAACAGTACAAACACACCACCCACTTCTGCCACACCATGCCTCTACCCTGAAGTTATAATATTGAATTTGAAGCCAAGACCCACCACCATCTATTGATTGATTAATTGATTAATCAATTGATTTATAGATGTTTTTCTGTATTTATTTATTTACTCTTTGTTAATGAGGAAGTGAAGGCTAGGCAGTTTGGCCAACTGTCAGCCTCAGCCAGGGGGAGGGGAGCAAGAAGCTGAAATTGAAACAAATTAAGCTGTACATGGTATTTTTGGTGAATGGGGGAAAATATGGCCAGGACACCTTACTTTTATCCTCCCCAGCTCCAAATTAAAGGGTTACTAGTTCAGTAATGGTATGACTTGCAAAAAGGAAAATCATGCAGTGCTGGAGTGACATGACATGACCTCCCTTTTTGTGGTTCTTTCTATAGAATGAAAGAATGATGATGTACTCACCTTCAGCAATATCTTGTCATCTTTGACTGTTTCTATTCCCCAGATGCCGCGCTCTGTCTGCAGTGAGAGTTGCCTTCAGGGATACAGAAAAATGATCAGACAGGGACAGCCACTCTGTTGCTTTGACTGTGTTCCTTGCTCTAGTGGGGAAATTGCAAATGAAACAGGTGGGTAATCATTGCCTAATGCAATGCGTAACTTGTACTTTTGTCTGAAAGCTAATTATTTTAGTTTCATTAAAGAGCTCATTTCAACCTCAGAGTTTGGTTATTTGGTAAAGTAGTAATGACTGCCAAAGAGTGTATGCAATTTAAGAAAACACTAGGACTACAGGTTCACTCCTACCAAAGAAAACTTCTGGTGTTTTGCTCTTGTGCACTATTGTAAATATCTGGTGACAAAATGCAATCTTTTGGTTTGACTGGTATGCCTTGGTCCACATGGTGCAGCCTAGTCAACCCAGCTGAAAGAGAACTGCAGCTCAGACCGGAAACAGTTAGCAAGGCAGAGTGGGTGATAGCCTCATTTTCCCGTGAGGCTCAGCTCAAGTACAGCACAGCTTACTGATAGATCTTATGTGTATGTTCAGTGTCAGACTAATAAGAAGCTTTGGTCGCACACTAGAGAAATGTAACTAGATTAACTATTACAAATCTTTAGAAAGGTGCAAATCGAGGCCAATGTCTTCAGAAAGTTACACAAACATCAAAGTCAGAGCCCAGTTATCCCAAGTAACAATTTTGTTTTTACAAGATCAAGGAATCGGATTGGGCATCAGCATTTTCTTTGGGCAGCAATTGCATTTTTTCTTTAGAGTAAGTAGGGCATAGAATAGATACTACTGAGGCCTGGTAAGGGAGTTACTGGGAAGTGGGGAGCAAGAGGGTATGTGCTGATAGCTTCACAGTGCCCATGTGCCCATAACAAAGAAAGTTTGCTTCTTTTTAAAATATACAAATGAGGGGCCTGATACCTTTTTTAATGACTGCAATTTTTTTTAATTAATATGTTGCACAGTACAGCAGAGACCCCCAAGGCTTCCAGTTAGGGCAGTGTGCAAAAAGTGGGTGTGAGTTGACAGTGGGCTGGTGACAAGCCACTGCTAAACGGCAGTTTGTGGCAACCTATAAATAAAAGCCTGAGAAAGCTCAATAAATGACACTCACATCAATCATTCCTAATTCAGATTCAATTTATTCAAACAAGATATGTGTCTTGTCTTGTAACCACCACTTTATAATAGCTCAATGTTTCACTATTGCCATATAGGAGCATTGTCAAGGAGTGGTCCTACAACAATCTTTAAAAAAGCATCTGGAAGCTATACTGTGGTGTGGCTGAAGAGCATAGCTACAGGGATTTTTCTTCTCATATAGGTTATATGACACCTTGATTGAAAAGGCAGTTTATCAGCCCTGTACCTTCTGTCCGGAGCCAGTGTTCCTTTCTCCCAGTACTCCGCTCCAGTCTTCAGTTCCCCTACAATTTGTCCTCTTGGCGGGGTCAAATAGGGGATGGCCATCCCCCATACAGAAACCCAGATCAGACTGTAGGGTAGCTCCAGGGATTTTTGATACAAATTAAACATTTTGGACTTAGTGAGTGAGACTTTTACATTTTTCTTATGGTGAAAAGATGTAGTAAACCTATTTAAAGGGCAGTAGAGATTACAACAATAAATTTCTTTTGAGAGCACTGAAGGTGATTCACTGCTTCTAATACTGTATATGTCATTAAACGTTTTCTAAAGAAGAATATAAAGTTTGAATAAATCAGATATAAATTTGGAATGGTTGCCGTGGGTGTCATTTACTGAACTTTCTCAAACTATCACTGTGCCTGCCTGGTACTGGAGCAAAGACATTTGGGGATGCTGGGGGCAGAGACACAGATAGTATGTACTTGATAAAAATGCTATCAGCAGCAGTTCTGAGGAGGAGAAGGAAGGAGTGGAATGGGTCGGAGTTGGACTCGGGCAGTGTGTGCATAAGACATTAAACAGACAATCAGTGAGTCTCAAACTAAAGCACACTAAAGCCTCAAAGAGAAGTGAGACAAACAATCAACTTAGCAAACATCACAGAAAAACACAGAGATGACACACAGGATGCCAGGTCCAGGAGGACACATGATAGGGTCTGAATAAGAACCATTCCCCAAACCTGATGAACTGCTGGAGAGGAGCTGGATGTGGAAGAAGTCTTGGTAGTTAGCCCCATAGCCAACAGAATGAAGTGCCACTAGGAAAGATCCACCCGGTGATGTTAGTGATGTGGAAGTCCTCTCAACTGGAAAAACAATTACTGACACATGCAGTGTGCCTTATATGTAAAGTCAAGTTGAGTAAAAGGAGTGAACAATGACTGAACCATCTACCATGGAAAGACATTTGCTGAAGTCCCATAGAAATCAGAATAAGAAGTGATGCCACCACATGGTATCAGCAGCACAGGTAGACTGAATCTAATGACAACACAGAAACATATAATTTGTCAGCACAAAAGGATTGCTTGGCCCAATCTGCCCTGATGCTCAGTGCCTAATCTGTCTCCGCTGATCCTAACTGTTCTCAGGCAATCCTCCCTGCCTGTTTTCTAATACATCCATATGTCTATCCTATGCATGCTTGAAGCCCCCCCCCCCCCCCACTGTTTTTGCTTCCACCACTTCTTCTGACAGTCTGTTCAAGGTATCTACCACCCTATCAGTAAGAAATATTTAATCACAGGTCTCTTAAACGTCCCCCTTCCAGCTTGATCACATTTTCTCTGATCCTGCTGTTCCTTATAATTTGAAAGGGACTCCCTTCCTGTACCCTGTTCACTCTTGTGATGTATCTGTAGTTCTCTGTCATGTAACCTGTTGCTCTCTTCTATTCCAGGGTGTACATGATGAGAACCCTCAGTCTCTCTTCATTGGGCTTCTTGTACAACCACAGCACTATATTAGTTGCCCTTTTTCTGGACTGCCCTACTCTGTCTATGTTCTTTATGAGGTTTTGCCTCCAAAACTGGACACATTACTCCAAGTGGAGTCTCACCAGTTAGCGGTACAGTGGCAACACCACCTCTCTCTTCCTACTGGAGATATCCCCTCCCTATGAATCCTAGCATCCCACTGCTCTGTCACTCTTCCCTGCCACTTTGACATCATCAAATACATGATATCACTAATGTCCATTTCCTTCTAGTGACTGTCAGTGCCTCCAGTCCCATCCTATACTCAGCACTTGGGTTCCTATGTCCGAACTGCATGATTTTTTGCTTCTTGGCATTGTACCACAACTGCCTTTCTTTAGACCACTAACTGAGTTGCTCCCATCCTGAGTTTCCACCCTTTTGGAGATGTTGGTTGCAAAATCATTCCTATTATGATAGGTGCAGGGAAATTAACTTATTTGATCTGGATATGAGACACCAGAGGGGTGACCTTTTATTTTTATATAAGATCCTACATGACGAACAATTAATGGCAGAATGTGGCATAATATATGCTTACAAACCTGGTAATCTAAGATGTAACAGTAAACAATTAATAGTGCCAATGGAATTTACAAATAAAAGAAAACATTGCTTCACTGTTAGAACTACAAAGCTCTGGAATAAATTGCCACTAAATATTGTGGATGCCAATAATGCTGAACTGTTTAAGAAATTACTTGACATACATATTCTGGGCACCTAACATTATTTCCTATATGGTGTGGGAAGGTAGACTCGATGGGTCTTGAGCCTTCCTCTTCCTTGTAATACTGAGTAATCAGCAAAAAGGCATATTTTTCCTTCCAGTTCCTCAGCAGTAGTGTTTTTTATGAAGACATTGAAGAGGACTGCTCCCCGTACTGAGCTGGTGGTACCCCGCTGGTCACTCTTCCATTGTTAGAGTGAGTGCCTTTAACTCCCACCCTCTGTCTCCTATCCATTAACCAGTTTCAAACCCAACTGGATCCTACCCACTGGCTGCTCAGTTTCTTTACCAGCCTCATGTGCGGTACTGAAGTGGTAAGTATAGGTCTTGAAGTTCTTGCTGATGTCCAGATCGGTCACATTCACTGATCTCCCTTGACCTATTTCACTGGCCACCCATGCAAGTAAATTCATGTGATTCATCAGGAATGACTTACCCCCCCCCACTCCATGGATCCAGGATGATTATGATGGATAGATATGCAGCGAAATAAAATTTCACCTATGAAATTCCAGCAAAAGGGGGAATTTCACTGGTGAAATATTTCATAAAATTTGCACATTTCACATAATATTATGTGGGTGCAAAATTCCACTGGCACAATGTGGAATTTTGCCAGCGAAATGCAGAATATCACTGGCAAAATGTAGAATTTTGCCAATGAAATGCAGAATATCTCTGGCAAAATGTGGAATTTCACCTGTAAACAGCAGAATTTCACTTGTGGGTGGTGAAATTCTGCATTTTGCCAGCAGAATTTCACATTTTGCACCCACAAAATATTTAGTGAAATGCACAAATTTTGTGAAATATATTGCGAAGCATCTTTGTGGGTGGCAGATGTGGTGGATAGCTAATTCACGTTGAAACATATAAACATAGACTTTGACAGCAGATAAGGACCACTTGGCCCACCCAGTCTGCCCATTTCCCTACCTACTGGATAAGTTGCAGATTCTAGTTAACCAACAGCCTACTTCCTGCCACCCCCTACTACAATTGCCTTGTGTCTGTCCCATGCATGTTTGAATTCCCCCACTGTTTTAGCCCAAACAACCTACCCCGGAAGGTAGTTCCACGCATCCACCACTCTCTCCATGAAAAAAGATTTCCTCACATTACCCCTGAGCCGTCTCCCCTCTATCTTTAAATTGTGTCCCCTTGTTCTTACACATCTCTTTTTCTGAAAGATGCTACCCTCCTGGACTTTGTTGATTCCCTTGAGGTACTTGAACGTTTCTATCATGTCCCCCATCCCTCCTTTCATCAAGGGTATACATATTAAGCTCTCTCAGTCTCTCTTCATATGATTTCTGATGCAGACCCTGCACCATTTTAGTTGCCCTCCTCTGGACTGCTTCCATCCTGTCTATGTCCTTGCAGAGATGAGGTCTCCAAAACTGCACACAGTACTCCAGATGGGGTCTCACCAACTGTCTGTACAGAGGGATAACCACTTCCCTTTTTCTACTTGTGATGCCCCTTCCTATGCATCCCAGTATCCCCCTGGCTCTCCTCACTGACTTCTCACATTGCTTACCCACCTTTAGATCATCCCATATGACTACCCCCAAGTCCCGTTCCATTTTTGTTGTTGTTAGTACCTCCCCTGCTATTGTGTACTCTTCTTCTGGGTTTTTGTTTCCCAGGTGCATTACTTTGCACTTCTTTGCATTGAATCTAAGTTGCCATATGTCTGACCATTCCTCCAACCTTGCCAAGTCCCTTCTCATCCTTTCTACCCCACCTTGTGTATCAACTCTGTTACAGATTTTTGTCTCATCTGCAAAGAGGCATACCTTTCCCTCCAGATCCTCTGCAATGTCACCTATAAAGATGTTAAAGTCTCCCATTATAATTACTTCATTCTTGGGAGGGAGATGGGTAATGCTGGACAGTATAGAATCAAAGGTGGGCTTTTGCTTCATGGGGGAGATTTATATTGCCATAATGTATAGCATTTTACCAGGATTGCCAAGGGTGACCTTGATGGCTATGGTTTAGGCACCATGGGCTGGTGGGGGAAGGGAGACCGTGAGGACTTGCAGAGATGTTTTGACATAGATGACACATAGATTTCCCCGCTTGCCTAGCCTATCTGCTCAGAAGATGGAGTAGTCTCTGAGGGTGACAGAAGCATCAGGGAAACAGTGTGACAAGGCAGCAGATAAAGCAAATAGGATGCTGGGATGTATAGGCAGGGGCATCACCAGCAGGAAAAGGGAGGTCATAATTCCGCTATACAAGACACTAGTGAGGCCCCACCTGGAGTACAGTGTACAGTTCTGGAGACCATACCTATGTAAGGACATAGACGGGGTAGAGAAGGTTCAGAGGAGGGCAACAAAGATGGTGCATGGATTGCATTACAAGTCCTATGAAGACAGGTTGAAGGAACTGAACATGTACTCCCTGGAGGAGAGGAGGGAGAGGGATATGATAGGGACATACAAGTATCTTACAGGGAGGAACAGGGTGCAGGAATACACTATTTTTAAGTGAAAAAGATGTTCCAGGACTAGAGGGCATGGGATGAAGTTGGAGGAAGGGCGATTCAGAGGAAACGTGAGGAAGAATTTCTTCACAGAACGGGTGGTAGACAAGTGGAACACCCTGCCAGAGGAAGTGGTGGGGGCTGAAACAATCATGGGATTTAAGAATGCATGGGATAGACATAAAGGAATTCTGGAGGTCAGGGGTAAGGGGCAACAGACTTCTAGGAAAACATAAATGAACTTACAAGCTCAAATGGGCAGACTGGGTCGACCATAGGCCCTTATCTGCCGACACTGTCTAAGTATCTATGTATCAGGGATGTTTCTTGAGAGCCAGGTCTCTGATAAGGCAAGGATGTCAGGAGTGTGTTGGGCGATCCAGCCCTGGAGTGGAGTGAACTTCCTGAGTAGGCTTCAGATATTGAGGGAGGCCAGTAGTAGGCTGCCATACTTGCCCTCCTTGGTAACTCCAGGAGAAGGTGGTCCCGGATTATGTTGTACATTACCTGAAAGAAGAAGGAGGAGGGCATGCCAAAGAAGAGCTATCCGGTGCAGTTTGGGGGCAGAGCGATGGAAGCATGGGGTAGTGAGGATTTTGGAGTTCCCAACCGGTATTGGGAGGGTGTGAACAAGGTGGGCTCACAGGGCTGGGGACAGGGAGGGATGGGGGCTGCATAGGGGGTGACTGGGTGCAAGAGATGGTGAAATTCCAAGGTGGTCTTGATGGCAGTGCACCTTAGGTTAGGGGTATAATTGCTGCTGACTAGATCAGGGAAGATGGAATTTTGGAGGTATGGGGGGTCCAATCTGTGGGGGCTGTTCCACTGTGAGAGTGGGAGGGGGGAGAGAAAAGAATGGGAACAGCGTGATGGTTAGGATAAGCACCCGAGGGTAGATATACAATTTGTATTTTGAGTGAGGTTTAAAGGCAATTGTATGGGATGGTGGCCTCTAGTGGTGAGCGAATATAGGCTTCTGATGGCAAAGTGGGTTTTAAATGATCATGTGATCTCTGTTATATAACCCAAAGCTGACCAAGGGTGGTGGTGGTGGGGGTGGTGGGGCAGCTGTCGCGGAGCGTTGGAGGGCCTACAGGCCCAGGGTGCTGCTGAGGCAGACATGGCTCCCTCAAGGGCTTCAGTGGCTTTGGAGATCGGCAGCCATCATCCGGCAGATCCTGGTGCTGTTTTCTGGTTTTCTGTAGTTCCCCATTGTGCTGCTCATGTAGTGCCCCCAGTCTCCACTGGGGGCCACTGCCATGCGATGCTTCCAAGCAACCCACCCCAGGAGAGGAGAGCAGCCCTCCAGACACTCAATCCTCCCCAACCCCTGCCAACCCCCAGCACCAGAGTCCATTCCCAAACCCTATTCACTGGCACAGCGCAAGGTAAGGCATCCAGCACCTCAGCCCTCAGCTCCACCAGGCCGGCAAAAACATCTTTCTATAGTAAATGATCTTACTAAAATAGAAAACTGGGCACATGTTAATGGTATGTCTCTGAACATTAACAAATGTACATTTATTCATTTTGGTGACAACAATCTGAATTATTCCTATATCTTAAATCAAAGTTTGCTTAGAAGCTCTATAAGGAAACAAGACCTGGTCATAACTATAAATAACAAATTAACTCCTAGAGACCACTGTCTAGCTGTATTGGGAAAGGCTAAAAATCTAGCAAACTGAATAAGGAAATCCTTTTCATGCAAATCAGAGCAGTTAATAATTTCAACTTATAAAAGCTATGTCTGTCCCATTCTAGATTATGGGTCTCAAGTTTGGTTCCCTGAAATAGCACGAGCTATACGAATAATAGAGGGAGTGCAGAGGTCGGTCACTAGAAAGATACCTAGTCTAAGGGAGAAAATGAATCAAGATAGATTTCATTGCACCAGACTACACTCATTGCAAGTCCATAGACAGAGAGGAGACCTGCTACCCCTTCTCAAAGTTCTTCAAGCCCCAGAACTTATGGATGAATGTTACATTCAATTTAGTAATTCACGGGAAAATCTTAGATCACATAATAAAAAGCTTATAGTTCCTACAGTTCATACCAATAAGAGAAATAATTTCTTTACAGTATGTACTATCATGGCTTGGAATAAACTACCACAGAATGTGGTTTTTACATCTAGTATTGATATGTTTAAAAAGCCCAGGGTGCTGCTGAGGCAGACATGGCTCCCTCAAGGGCTTCAGTGGCATCAGAGACCGGCAGCTGTCATCCGTCAGATCCTGGTACTGTTTTCTGGTTTCCTGTAGTTCCCCATTGCTCTGTTCATGCAGTGCCCTCAGTCTCCACCAGGGGCCACTGCCAAGCGATGCTTCCAAGCAACCCACCCCAGGAGAGGAAAGCTGTCCTCAGGACACTCAATCCTCTACTCCCCCCCCCCCCGTCACCAGAGTCCATTCCCAAACCCTGGTTACTGGCGCAGCGCAATGTAAGGCATTCAGTGCTTCAGCCTTCAGCTCCACTGGGCCGGCAAAAACATATTTCTATAGTGAATGATCTTACTAAAATAGAAAACTGGGCAAATGTTAATGGTATGTCTCTGAACATTGACAAATGTACAGTTATTCATTTTGGTGACAACAATCCAAATTATTCCGATATCTTAAATCAAAGTTTACTTAGAAGCTCTGTAAGGGAACGAGACCTGGGCATAACCACAAATAAGAAATTAACTCCTAGAGACCACTGTCTAGCTGTATTGGGAAAGGCTAAAAATCTAGTAAACTGAATAAGGAAATCATTTTCATGCAAAACAGAGCAGTTAATTATTTCAACTTATAAAAGCTACCTCTGTCCCATTTTTAGATTATGGGTTTCAAGTTTGGTCCCCTGCAATAGCACGAGATATATGAATAATAGAGGGAGTGCATAGGTCGGTTACTAGAATGATACCTAGTCAAAGGGGGAAAATGTATCAAGATAGACTTCATTGCATCGGACTACACCCATTGAAAGTCCATAGACAGAGAGGAGACTTGCTACTCCTTTTCAAAGTTCTTCAAGCCCCAGAACTTATGGACGAATGTGAAATTCAATTTAGTAATTCACAGGAAAATCTTAGATCACATAATAAAAAGCTTATACAGTAGTTCCTAAAGCTCATACCAATAAGAGAAATAATTTCTTTACAGTACGTACTGTCATGGCTTGGAATAAGATACCACAGAATGTAGTCAATATATCTAGTATTGATATGTTTAAAAACAAGTTAGATGAACTCTATTACTCCAAACAAAGAATGGTTTAAATTTCCCACCATTTGTGGGGGACATTCTCGATGAGCCAATTGGCTCCCTTATGTTCTACTCACCTAGTAAACTACCTAGTAAACCTAGTAAAGATATCCCAGTGCTTTGGGACTTCAGCCAGTTCCTTAATCAGGGGGTGTGGCTGCTTCACCAAAATGTATAGTGACTGTTAAAGAGCCATCAATGCCTCGAGAATAGCTTTGAAAAACATAACATTTGGAAAAAAAGTCGCTATATATTTCACATAAACTTTGTATTTCTTATCACCATTATTTATAACTGAGATTACATGCATGAAGACAGCACATTAGTTCCTTGAGGGTTCATCAGCTCCCATTGCTTCTTTCTAATCTGATGTCATAATACTCTGCTTGGGACATCATCATTATTCCCATGACAACATATGAACATACAAACATACAAACTAGCCATCAGAATTAGGCCTTCTTTTCTATCAAGTTTGTTAGTTCTGCTGGGTTTTTCAGCTCAGTCCAAGTGGATGCCCCCACTCTCCCTCCCCAACTATGTTATCCATTTTCTCCTCCCCTCCAATGATCATAATTCAATGATCTTAATCCTCTCCCCATATTTATCCCATCCCCTCTTGAAGCTACCCACTGTCCTGGCAAAGATCATATCTTCTGGCAGTATGTTCCACTTGGTCATGACTTTTTCTGTGAAGAAGTTTCTCCTAACCTTCCTCCTAAACACCCCACCCTCCAGTTTAAGGCTGTGCCCCCTTGTAATTTTGTTGCAGCTTTCCCCTCCCAAAGAGCTTGATGTCATCTGTGAACAGACACATTTTGCCCTTGATGCTGTCTCCAATATCATTAATGAAAATGTTGAACAGGGCACGGCATCATAATGTCACAAGACATTATGCTGCATGGCAAAATCGCACTGCCAAAACAGCACGACATTGCCATGTGGCATATGTCTTTTTTCTATGGGGACTGTGCCCCCATACTCCCGTTATAGGGGGCTGTGCCCCCCAGACCCCCACCACTAAAGATTCTCAACTCCGGGGGGGAGGGTCCAACTCGGAAAGTGCACAATCCATGTAAAAAAATAAAATGTCTGGGACCAGGAATCAAACCTTGTACCAGATGCATCGCCTGGGTTTCTGGTGCTGTGAGTCAGTTCAGTGAGCCACAGCAGCTGCTCAGCAGAACCCACTCCCAGCATAGGTCTTGTCCTCTGCCTGGAAGTGTGTGAATGGTGCAATACTGCTTACAGCAGTATATGTGGTATTGCACCATTTGCTGTCATGGACAGTGCTGTGTTGGGTTAGCTATAATGTCGTATGCTATTAAGCGTACAACATTATGACCCGGTAGGGTTGAACAGCACTGGCTCTAGCACCAAGCCCTGTGGGGTGCCACTTCTGACCACCCTGTCACTAGACAACTCTTCTCCAATTATTATCCTTTGGGACCTGTTACCTAGTCAATTTTCAACCGATCTAAACAACTTCTCTCCTACTACAAGATCTGCCAGTTTCATGATCAGCCTCTTGTGTGTAAAGTCAAAGGCCTTTCTGAAATGCAAGTAGATGATGTCTACTGCTTGACCTCTGTCCACTGTTTTGGTTACCCAAAGAATTCAATATGATTCATTTGACAAGACTTTTTCCCATAAAACCATGCTGCCTTGCATCCTGGAGACCATATTCTTCTAGCTGCTCTATAGATCTTTCTTTCAGTATGGTTTCTATAAGCTTGCACACTTCCAAAGTGGGACTGACTGGTCTGTAGTTCCCCATGCCATCCCTGGTGCTGCGCTTGTTGAAGGGCACCACATGTGCCATTCTCCAGTCCTGAGATACCAAACATAGAAGCACAGAAAGATGAACTTTGACAGCAGATAAGAACCGCTTGGCCCAACTAGTCTGCCCATCTCCCTACCTACTGGATAAGCTGCAGATCCTAGTTAACCAACAGTCTATTTCTTCCTAACCTCCCCCCCCACAAGAATTGCCTTATGTCTGTCCCATGCATTCTTGAATTCTCCCACAGTTTTAGACCCCACAAGCTCCTCAGGAAGATGGTTCCATGTGTACACCACCCTCTCTGTGAAAAATTACCTAACTCCAATGAACAACTGAACAGGTCCACCAGTGGATCCGCATTCTCCCTGCCAGATCCTTTGGCACCCTTGGGTGTAGTCCATCCTGGCAAGGTGATTTGTCTGTCCTCAAAGTTAGCAGTCCTTTTTTCACTCTTTCCCAGTCTATTTCCAGATCTGTCCCCCTCCCACCTTCTGGTCCCCATTCCCCCCCTATCGGCACCTGTCCATCTCTCTCTCCTTCATGAGGACAGAGCAGAAGTATTTGTTCATTAATTCCACTTTCTTTCTGTTCTTCTCTACCAACCCGTCCCCATGTCTTAGTCTGACTATCCCATCTTTCTTGTCTCTTTCCTCACTTATGAAGCAGAATAAAGCCTCCCCCTCAACATAATACCTTCCACTAAATGTAATTAATCTTGTGCCTTTGCTCTCTGAACTGCCTTACATGCCTCTCTCACAAGTCCTACGTAAGTTATTTCTTTGTCCAACTCCTTCTTGGTCTTTTTTAATTTCTTGTAGGCCAGCCTCTTGTTGCTCACTGCCTGTGCTACCTCAGAACTAAACTAGCTTGGTGCTTTGATTTTTGAATTCTTCCTTTCGTACCTAGCCACTCCTCCATTACAGCCCCTACTTCTTCCTTGATAATACTTCATTTTTGGTCCACCTCCGTAGCTGCAGTGATTTTTGTTAGATGCCTGTTTAGTGCCTCACCAATTTTACTAAAGGTCTGCCCTCCTAAAGTCCCAGATTATCATTTCAGTGGTGACACTTTCCCTGCCCAAGTCCAGCCTGAATCACACTGAGCGATGATCACTTCCAACAGGTAGTTCCCTGACTGTTATGTCCTGTACGTGTTCTCCATTTTTGAGCACCAGGACAAAGATTAGCCCATCTTGGGTAGGTTCAGTGTGGCACCCTGGGTCAGGAACCAAAGCTCAATCCCTTCCCACATTTTCTGACTTCTGGCACATGTCATTGTTGGTACACTCCAGTCCACCCTGGGCAGTTTGAAGTCCCCCACTATTACCACCTTTCCCTTCTTTGTGGCTTTCAAAATTTGTGAACGCAGGTATTTGTCTATTTCTTCATCCTGGCTGGGTGGTCTGTAAATCACTGCAAACCTCACCTTCCTTGCCTACTGGTCTGTAGTTGAAGCAGCATCACTTCCCCCATACCTTCTTCCTAGTCCTCTATTGTGCTTGATATGACTTCCCTAATAACAACTGCCATCCCTCCTCCTTTGCTTACTGCTCTGTCTATATCCCATGGTTCACGGGCAATTGGTCATGGTTATATTTGCCGTGGGCAGCATGTTGTGATCAATTTATCAATACTGAAATTGTCACAAGCCAAATTGTGCTCGGTCATAATGTAGACACCACCAGTGATTTAACGGCTACATTTCCAGCCACTCCTGAATCTCGCATGGCACTAATTTTTGAAAAGGTATGGTTGCTAATCTAATTCAGCATATTGGGCAAATCAAGTTGTTCCTTATGGTTTGCGTCTGTACCCAAAAGCTGGGTTGCCTCAAAGTCACTGCAGGCAGCTTTACAGAGGACTATGAAAAATAAAATTCTTTCTGAGGTTCCTGAAGTTTTGGTTTCTGAGAATGCAGCTTCTACTGCAGTGCAAGCTATTTCAGTCCAGAATACAATGGTGAATGACCAGAATGCCTTTTCAGGTACTGTGACTGCTTTTTTCTAACAATTGAACAGTTTTCAATAACACTGCTCTCCAGCTCAGTGATTCACAGAATTCACAGATTGCATTAGCTGGTGAGCCATCCGCAGCAGTTGCAGTTCAGATGGGACTGACAACTGGTGAACTGCTAGAATTTAGTCATACATACCAGTGTGCTCCAAAGTCTTTGATACAACCTAAAGCAAAGTTTATAGCTGTTAGTGTTCCGATCACTAGAAACACGGATGTAACATCCTCAAAGTCTTTGCTTGTGCGCTTGCCTACTGAACTCTCATCCTCTTTTGCTCTAACACAAAACAAATGTTACCTTGTCCTTACATGGAACCAAATATGTTTTGTTTTATTTAGCAGATCCTTACAGCCTGCGACTAATAGTCCAGCAACATGACGACAGTGTGACAAATACTGTAACTCCGTGTAGTCCATGCGACGATATGTCCGCTTCCATTTGTTCATGATGATTTGTCCGGGGACTACATGGTCATATGCGATATCCCAGAATTGAGAGATCCCAGTCATAGCTAGGTGTGGACCAAGTCTCTGTTATTGCTGCAATATCTACCTTCCCTTCTGCATATAGTGTTTACAGGTCATCCATCTTGTTTCCTAAGCTACGTGTGTTCAGGGACACCACCTTCAACTTTACATCCAAGCCCCCATCTTTTCATCGCTTTCTGCTTCTTCTTTGTCTCCATATGCTTTCCCACTCCCACATTTCCAATCTGACCTACTTCCCCTTCTCCCTGCAGTCCCCTTACACTGTTCTGGGGGAAGGTCCATTAATGTCCCCCTCCCCTGGTTTTTTGGCCTTTGGGTTCACTTGCTTCCCCTTTCAGCAGTTTAAATTTAACTTCTGGGTGATGCACCCCCCCACCCAGTTTGTCCCTTAGTACCCTCAATCCCTCCCTGCAGTCTGTCAGGTAAACATAGATTTATCTGACCATGTCTCCCCCATTCTCCTATTAAGTCAAATCCCTCTTCCTTGCACCAGTCCCTCAGCCATGTGTTGTACTCCTCTATCCTAGTTTTCCTCACTGTGCTAGCTCCTGACATTGGGATCACCTCCAAGAAGGCCAGTGAACTTGCCACCTCCCTGCAGATCACTCTCAACTTCCTCAACCAACTTTTTGCCACCTCCACTTCCTCCCCTGCTAGGTTGATGGTGCCTAGGTGAATTATTATGCTTGCTTCCCAACAAAAGATTGTTAATTGCACTCACACTCCAGAGGCAGAGCAGGCTCTGCCCCTGATGAAGCCTTACTTGGAGAGGTACAGGGGTTGCTGGACACATGGCAGTTTCTTTGCCATGCTCCAGTGCCTTTATCTTCATTTATTTGCTATTTGTAACAATAAATGACTTATTCATTTCAAAAGTATTTGTTATCTGTATTCCTTCACTGGAGCTTCCTGCTCCTGGGTCTGGAGCACGAATGCAATGAACTGTCTTTTGGTGTTTAACTTATCGGGCTGCCACCCAGTACTTGCAACCTGCCCTGGCTCCTGAGCACAGCACTATTGCTTTTCATTATGTTTGCTTCCTCCTTTTCCCTTTTGCCACATCTCATATTTTTGGACCCACCCTCCCTGCTGTCATCCCTGGCATATACACCGCTTTGTTTTTGGTGTCCATGCCCCCTTCTTTCCCCAGTGGATGTCCTTAATCATGGAATCCCAAATGATTGCCAATCTACCTCCCCCCTCGCCATGTTCCCTTCCCTCCTGATCCCTACAACTGCAGAACTTGTCTTCTCGTTATCCTTAAACATTACTTTGTTTAATGCCCCTCATCCCCACATTTCCCCTCAATTCTGCCTCCCTTCCCCTCCGAGCTCTTCCGTTCACCATGGCTGTCATTATTCCCACTATATCCCCTCTTTCTGTAGGCCTAGCCTTTTTAACCCTTTCACCATCACCTCCTGTAGGCCTTTTTCCTCTCCTCATCTCCCATGACCTCCCTACATTGTCTCAATCCACCTCTCATGTCTTTCTGCAATTGCATTCCCAAGCAGACCTCCCACCTGTCCTCCTGCTTCCCTTATCCCTGTTCCAGATGGGGAGCCAAAAGTCTTTGATAACAGTAGTCCCTCTAGAGTTCTTTCCATTTTTGAAACTCTTGAGAACCCACCCCTTCCACTTGCCACCTGCCATTCCCCTTGCTTGGGCACCCTGGCCCTCTGAGGAAGGGATACCCCTGAAGACTGGGTGTTTCTGCCAGGTCTGTACCCTTGCCTGATACCTTCAGCCCCCTAACTACCTCTTTTCTGTTTCCCTTCCCACTGCCTTGCTGTTTCAGCCCACCATTGCCTTCTACTCAGCTCCCATCTGAGCAATGTTATTTCTGCCCTAAACTGCCCTATGCACCTACATACTGGACAGCCCAATATATTCCAAATGATTCCCAGAAAAACTGCTACCCCACAGTTATTGCAGCACACCACCCTCTCCACTCCATCCTGCTGTCGGTGCATTTCCCTTTATCCCCCACATTCTCTTGGCCCCATTCGCTGCTCACCACGTGAATGTTGTTCTGTTCCCTGTTTTTCCTTTTTCTCCCTGAATCACCTTCCTGCATTTGCTGCTGGTTCTCTTTCGGGTTATTGCTAGTTGTTGAACCCTAGATAGGGTCTTTCTGCTACTCCCTTACTCTGTTTGATAATGCAACCATAGGCTTGACCCACGATATGGTATCCCTACCCATTTGTGTACTCACCTTCCTAGCCTTGCTCAGTGTGACCTGTGGTCCTCCCTGTGGACACCCTACTGACACCCCTGGATTCCACTTAGTCACAGATTCCACACTCCTGCTTCGTGGCACTCATGCGAGGGGCACTTGACCTTCTAGGAGTTATGTATGGAAGGCTCAGGCCCTATTGGCTGCCCTCCAACACATGGCCTGGTGTTCCAGCCACTTGCCTGGGGCTGCTGCCTTTTATTCTCTGCCTCAGAACCCTCCTGCTGCAGTCCTTCTCCCTCCTCTCAATGCCCTGATTTCCCCAAACAATTTTGCACATATTAATTTTTTAATACAGAACAGCATTTGCCCCAACAGGAAAAAAAGTCACTTATCCTTGCTCAAAGTCCCATTCTGGTCACTCAGCGGCAATCTACAGTGGAAGAGATGAAAAAACTACACAGCAGCCCTTCATGTCATTTGGAACACTCAGGCCCCATTGGCTGTCCTCCACCACATGGTCTGGTGTTCCAGCCACTTGCCTTGCACTGCTGTCTTTTACTTCTGCCCTTGGAACCCTCCCACTGCATGACAGAATGTGGTGTCACAATGGAGCATTATCATTTCAAGTAGCGAATAAGCTATAGAGGCAGATGAAGTCTATGGAATGCATATCTTGATTTATGTGGGCATTTCTTTAGTAATAAATAATAGCGAAGGGAAACCTATAGAAGTCTAAAGAGGATATATGATAAAACAGCTGAAGTGTGCATAAATATTATGTTTCCTAAATGTTTTCCAAAGGCGTCAAGTGCTCTTTCAAGATACAGTAAATACAAGGATGGTAAATTATGTTAGCACATCAATAAATGCCATCTGCAATGAAAACTTAGCACATAATCACAGCCTAATCAGGAATTGCTTTTGTTGGATTTAGTGATTCTAATACTACCATTATATAATCCTTACATGTTATTAATCTGGTGCTGGAGGTATCAATATTTCAAGCTATCCCCCACCCCCTTATGGCTGCAGTGGGCAGAGCCCCGCAGATGTGATGAGATTACAGTAGAAAAAGGGATTTCTGCAGATTCCTAATGACAAGTTAAAATTGAAAGTTTTCTGTGATTTCTCCACTCTGCTGTATTCATTGAGCTCAGCAGTATTGCCATTCACTATGCTATATAGTAAGCTTCAATGTGGGTAGAATTGTCTTTGATGAAAGACTGATAGCTCATTAACATGTCAGCTTACTCACCCTTTCCCAGCAAGGAATTTCTTAAAAAGATGTATACTGTTTTTTAACAACTTTCTCTCAAACAAGTGCACACATACATGTCCATCCTCATGGCCACACCATTTGAAATAAATACTGCAGATTAATGCATTATAAAACAGTAAAGAAACTGTTTGTTTTTGTCAGTCTTGGTTATATGGAGCACAATGAAGTTCAGTTTATAGGGTGGAATTTTTTTTTTTTTTTTTTAATTTTAGTTTTTGGTAACCAGGTAAGGCCCACTAGGCACAAGTGTCTGTTTTCAGGGGTGACCTGGGTGCACTGGGCGGTTGGGTAACTTGCTCAGAATCATACAGTATGCAAGTGGAGGTTGTGAGAATAAAACTCAGGTCTGGTCTGCTGGATGTACCAAGCTCATTCACACCTTGTTCCTCTAACCTCTAAGTTATACTGCCAGCCCACTATTTCCTAACATGGTAAATGTAATTATTATATATTTACATTCAGCTGTTTAATGAATAAAATAACATATTCATCAACTTAGCCTCTTTCCCACTTCCACCACATCTCGACTACATGATTTACATAATGATAGTAGAAAAAGAATGATAAATTCTCTTTAAATATTTCCTATCCTATATTTTGTATCCTGGATAGCACAAGGGAGATGTTACATCTCATCCTCATAGGGATCTTTATTTTACACATTTTTGTACTGTATTTACTGAGGATATCACATATTACATGCAATACCTTGTTTTCAGTGGGGTCATGACTTTACCCATTTTTATAATGTATTTGTTCTGGGTAGCCTAGTCCAAATGTAAAATGTTGTTTTCAGTGTGTTCTAACTTTTCACAATGCAGCATATTAATGCATAGATTAGTCAGTGTCAGTGGCTCAGTAGGTAGCACACTCACCTCTGAGACCAGGAGATCAGAGGGCTGTCAGAGGGCTGTAGGTTCAATTCTCTCACCTGGCAGAGAGTTGTCAGAGGGCTGTGAGTTCAAGTTTCACACCTGGTACTTGAGTTAATATCCATGTAGTGCAGCATGAGGAAGGTGCTGCACTTCTGAGGTGCCATCTTTTGGATGAGACATTAAACCAAGGTCCCATCTGCCTGTTCTGGTGGAAGTTCAGATGAATATTAAAGATCACATGGCACATATCGAAAAGAGTAGGGGAATTCGTATTTGGTCATTAAAACAAATCATAACAATAGTAGTAAGTCATAAAATTAAAATTCCAAGTAATAAAAGGAAAGAAAATAAAAATAAGAATTTCAATTATACATTCATAAGTTTCTCTACCGAGCAAAAAAGAGTTAAGCCCAACTACCCCATGTAAAACATAAACAATACCATAAATCAAAACAAAAAATCTTACACTTGTTTTAGGTAGCCGGATATCTTTAAATGGAGGCAAATATGTATTACTTCATACCACCCAAATAAGCCCCCCACCCAAAGAGGAGTAGGGGAATGTTATATAAAACTTGAAAGAAAAATATATGCATAATTAATGTTACTTCACACCAAATCATATAGAAAATAAAGGGAATAAAAAATGTAAGAGTCAAAGGAAACATAGATAAGTATTTCAACATATCATCATTATACTAAGTTTCATACTAAGTGGTTAGGAGCTGAGGGGGCCTCACTGTTGGCCCATTACCACTCCTGTCCTCTTATCCATAATTTGTCAGTTCGTTTCCTTTCAGAATGTGAAATCTAAGTTACTTTTAAATTGGGCCTTGTTCTTTGAACAAATAATCTCCTCAGGTAACGTATTCCCAAATGCAACCACTCTTTGAGTGTAGAAAGCCCTTCTCTTATTTGTGTTGCATTTAATCTGTATCAACTGGAGAGGGTCATTTTTAAACTGAAGGTTTAGCTCATTTAGCATATAGTCATCCTGCATTATATCATAACACATCATCAGGTCCCCTCTAATTCTTCTTGTCTCCAGGGTCATCAGCTTCAATTTATTTAAGCATTGTTCATAAGGATCATTTGTAGGTTGTGTATCATTTTTGTGGCTTATCTCTGCACCCTCTCAAACCCTGACACTGCCCTCTTTATGATGGGTCCCCACACTGGGCTCCATAATCCAATATGGGCCTAATGTAGGCTCTGTACAGCGGCATGATCACCACCTTACTATGGCTTCTGAAGTATTTCTTTATATTCCACAGTACTTGCTCAGCTTTTATAATTTGATTATTACATTGGGGCTAGTAAGTAAATTTGCCATCTACCAAGATACCCTGGTGTTTTTCCACCTCCGACTTTCATAGTGTTATTCTGTTTGTAAAGTAGTTTTGCTTAAGGTTCTTTTTGCCCCAGTGGTCTAAACAGCTCTTGTCTATATTGAAACTCATTCCTCTGGCATTTGCCCAACTATAAATGCTGTCCAAATTCATCTGTATTGCCTGCACTCCACCTGTGTCTGTCACCAGGCCTGCCAGTTAGTGTCACCTACATATTTGCTTATCCAATTGTGTACTCCCTTACCCATTTGTGCCATGAATTGTCTAAACAACACTGGTCCTAGCAGGCCTGGTGGCACTGAGGGTTGAGGCACTGGACACCACACCTCACACCATGCCAGTGACCTGGGTTAGGAAGCGAGCTTGGGTGCCGGGAGTTGGCAGGGGAGGGAATGGATTGAGTGTGCCCAGGACAGCTCTCCTTTCCCAGGGAGAGGACTTTAGAGATGACCATGTCCCAGTGACCCCTGATGGAGACCGGGGGCACTGCAGGATAGTGGGCCAGAAAGCCGCGTGGGATAAGCGTGGCAGATGCAGGCAGGGTTGTCATGTGCCATGGTGTCATTGCACACCACTCTCGGGGGGATGGAAAAGCATTAGAAATCCACCTCTGGTCTGGATAGGTGATGGCCCCACAGTGTCTGACCACCACATGTCCATAACTGGGCCTCTTTCCCCCCACCCCTTGAACTACTCGTGGACCTAGGTGGTCCTGTGAGGAGAGCTAACACCTTTGAGGAGGTAGTGGGTCTCAGTGGGTGGTAGAGCGGCAGATGAGTTGGTGCCTGAAAGAGTTCCAGGTCCAGTGGGTGCCATAAAGAGATTTAAAAAAAAAAACAACACTGGTCCCAGGACCAACCCCTGGGGGACCCTGCTAGTCACCGGAACACTATCTGAGTAGTAGCCATTTATACACATCCTCTGTGATCTGTCACCCAGCCAGCCCTCTATCCAACAGATCACCCTGTGATCCATACTAATTTCTTTTAGGCTACGCAATATTTCTAGGTGTGGACCTTTGTCAAAGGCCTTCACAAAATTAAGATACACACAGCCCACCACCTCCCCCCCATCCAGTGCTGTGGAGATTTTTTCATAGAAGCATAGCATGTTCATCACACATGACCTCCCTGCAACAAATCCATGCTGCTCACTGTCTCCCTGGTTAGTTTCTATTAAATGTGCATTTATCATATCTTTTAGTATAGATTCCATCAGGTTGCCCAGCACCAAGGTCAGGCTTATGGGTCTGTAGTTTGTGTGATCCACTCTGTTACCTTTCTCATGGATGGGTATCACATGTGCTGCTAACCAATCACCCGGCATCTCCCTGCTATCAAGTGATTGCTGGAAAATAAGTGTTAATAGAATTGCAATGTTAGGGGAAGACAATTTAAGTATGTTATTTGAGATGTTATCTGGTCCAGCTGGGCTTGTATTTTTTAAGGATTTTATTTTATTTAGAACTATGTCCAATGTTATCTTTATTTTGAATTCCTTATTTGGTGTGCTGTTTACCTATCCCTGCAATTTATTTGAGAAGACTGTACTAAAATAATTGTTAAAGATGTTTACCACCTTAGTCAGGTCAGAAATTAGATAATTCCCTTCTTTGATTGAGCATAGGTTATTTTTTGTTTTCCTTAGTGAGTTAACATAGCTGTAGAATTATTGTATGTTATCCTTCTTGGCTGTAGATTCCAGTTTGATGTACAGCTTTTGTTTATTTCTTTTTATCATTTGCTTACATTTGACCTGAATTTTTTTATACTTGGCCCAAGTGTGGGAATTACTACTTTTTTTAAAATGTATTGTACAGCCATTGTTTCCTTTTCAAAAGCCTAATTATTGCTTTTGTTAGCCATCTGGGTTTTTCCCTTATTATTATACACCCTTACCTTTTTTATGTGTTTATTGCATATTGCGAAGACATGCTTCGTAAGAATGCTCCACATCTCTTCAACTGTTTTGTTTGCTAACCTGCTTTTCCAATTTATGTTATCCAGCTCTTTCAATATTTTTGATCTGTCAGCAGTATCTATATTATAAATTTCCCTATATCCTTTACCAATGGGCATGCACTGCTTAAATGAGAAGGCTAACCCATTATGGTCGCTGTTACCCAATGGGGCCATCATATGACATGCCAAAATATTTATCTCCCTAGATGTCATTACAAAGTGCAGAATGTTTTTTCCCCCTAGTTGGAGTATTTACATGTTGGGCTATGTCCAGTTCCTGGCAAAGCTCCAGGAATACTTTACTTTTCGGATTTAAGGCCCACTAACTTCCCACATTGTGTCATCATAATTTAGGTCACCAACAAATATCACCCTTCCCAGTTCACATGCTCTAGTTACTTTTGTGTTTATTTTATTTGAAAATTCCACAGTTGTACCCAGGGGTCTGTAGCATACACCCATTATTACATGTTCCTTGTTGCTTCTGTCAACTCGAATCCATATGATTTCAGGGCCTGTTATACCTTCTTTAACCTTATCAGTTATATTGGTAGCATTTATTGAGTTCGATATATATGCTGCTACCCCTCTTTGTTTCATTCCTATCCTGATGAAACAGGACATATCCTGGTATTTTCCTTCCCCATACATTTTGGTATGACCACCAAGTCTCAGTGACAAAGGCCATGCTTACATCCATTCCTCCTCTAGTTCTTCCTTTTTATTATTAAGGCTTTGTGCATTGAGGAGTATGCAGCGAGTTTCATTTCTGGGGATTTGCAATATCTTAGTTTTACCCAGTTCAGTGTTGCCTAGGTTCCCTCCTCCCGTACCTAGTTTAAATGGAACCTAATTTCTTCCTTTATTGCTGTTGCCAGTGTTTTGGTACCCACAACATTTAAATGTAATCCATCCTTTTATACAAGTTTTTGTTATTAACAAACTTATTCCATGTGTTAATGAAAACTGTGCCTCTTGCACCACACTCATTTAATAATCTGCTATTAACTCTTTGAATGGTAAGATTTTTTTCTGGGTTGCATCCATTGTTTGGCAGTATCCCAGAAATTATTGGTGTTTGTCCTTTTGCCAATATTAGGTTTGCACTGCCTAGAATTTCCTCCACTGATCTTTTTTGTGATGCTTCCCTATATTATGTGTCCCCACATGAAGTATTACTACCTGAGATTTCGGTGTTTTGGCAAGGAATTTTGGCAATTTAAGTTTAATATTCTTTACTTTTGCTCCTGGCAGGCAGTTGACTGTCATATTATGTTTATACCCCATGAGCAATACACTATCTGTGTCTCTTATTATGGAATCCCCTATAATCAGTATTTCAGTATCCGCAGTTGTAACCTGGGCTTCAGTATCCTTACTTTTTTCTGGACTGAGTGTATTTATACTAGATTCAGTTACTGTACTTAGTGGAGAATACTTACTGAGCAGGGCCAGCTCTGTGGCTCCAAGTGCCCTCCTCCTTTTTTATAGGGGCCCTTTGTTGTGGTAGCTTAGCTGTTTGGGTCTGACTCATCACTGGCAGTAGCCGAACTGTATTGTTCCGAATCATCACTAGTGGTTACTATAGTAGTAGGGGGCCCCCTGCCTATTTGATTAGTAAAAACTGTGGTTGGCTTGTTACTAGATACATCTGTTGGGTTTAGGGGGTGAGAGGTATCCATTTGTAGTAACTCTCTAAGTTCTTCCTCCAGTTGTAAAATTTTCTGATGTTTGACACATTCAAACTGTACAACAACACCCCTCTGGGTTGTTTTAGTGAACAACCCACATTTCATACATTTTGATAGGGTCCCTTGTTGACATAGGGCCTCCAGCACCTGGTCTATGTTTATGTTATCCATAACTGCCAGTTGCTTGGATCTAGTTTTGGTGATTTGTTTCTTAGTTACACTGGGTTGTTCTCTGTGTTCACTTACTGTGCTCTCTTTTCTTTTCCCTTTGTTGGGTCCTTCCTGTCCTATGTCCCTCTGTCCCCGCAGGACATGCAAGACACGTTCACAGATGTATGTGTCTCTGCACACATCTCTGCATGCTGCTATGCATGCTTGCCGAGCTTGCGTTGCTCTCTTTGAAGCTTGAATGTATCCCCCTACAAACTGGAAGTTGCATCACTCCCACCCGCATTCCCCTTTACTGTTCAAAAAATACATATTTCACTATAAAAAGTACTTGGCTGCATTATTCCCTACATTTGCCACAGTATCCAGCTTTTAGCAGTACCATTTGTTGAAAAATAATATTAAAGTGCCCTTCTGTAGTCCCCGTCTCTGTTTGAGGACTACAGCTGTCTCAGCTTGCCTTGTTCCTGCTTCCTGATTGCAGGTACATCGTATACAGTTCTATGAGTTCAATAAATCCAGTGCTTTCTGCATCTTACTCCACTGAATGGGCTCATGCTCCCTATGTTAGGTTTTGTAAGTGATCACAGAAGACACAGAGGTCAGCATGCTCTTAATTACAACTATCAAAGTAATAGTCGCAGCAATGATCAGTAAAGACTGAAAAGCAGACCCCCCCACTAATGGAGTAGGGAAATAATTATTATAACATAAAAGTAAAATACATACAAAATAATAATTTCATCACTCCAATTCATAAGGTCATTTGTTAGACATACATATATTTAAGGGGATATATTTTTCCACCACTACTTGAATCTTTGTGACAAAATTGTTTTCCATTTTATATTCTGTAGATTTTTAAATATACCAACTATTTGTTGAAATAATTGATCTTGATCTAAGTTAATTCTTTGCAAGGACCACTTATAGCAAGATTGCCATATATAGTACTTAAGACAGATTAAAATAAGTCTAATAGCACTGGGATGATATTGTATCCCGGTTGGGGGGATAGTACCTAATAAAAAAGTGTCTTGTGGTATATTGTAAAAGGAGCTCCATCCCCATCACATTTTGACTATTTGCCAAAAGGTTATTATGCAGGGACACTCATAGAACAAGTAATTGATTGTTTCTGGCATATCTGTACATGAGGGTCTGGGGCAATTTTGTTCGGTTTTATCCTTATGTTTTTAATTATTTTTGACATTCAGTTTCTGATGTGCACTAAGCAAAGTACATCCCACATATGAGGAGGGATGCTGGGGTCAATACATGTGTTCATGATCTCTTTTATAATGGATTCAGATTTCGAAAGAAAGGTAGGAGAATCATGGAACCTAGTGGTCAAAATTAATTCATAAAAGGTTTCCCTATTAATAGTTAAAAGGAAGTGTTTTGTGACTTTCCATTGTTTTAGTTTTGAAAAACATAGTTGAAAATGCAGGGTCATGTCCCAAATGCGTTTCTGTTTTGGGATTGGTGCACTTAGAGCTCAATCAGTGAGCATAGAAGTAATGTCATCTAAAACCAACGGGGACCATAACATAGTTTTGTGTACTAGTACTGGCTTAATATTGGAATAGACAAAAATGCTGAAAAAAAACCACCAGGGGATTAACTATCTCTAAACCTCCTTTGGAAATGGGCAAATAAGTAAGTGCCCTCTTCACAGGATGTAACCTTTTGCCCCAAAGGCAAAGAAAAAAAAACTGTTGCATAATGCTGCTTCTAAATGTCTGGGTGGAGGAGAAATATGACTAAGGTATAAGAACAATGGGAGTAAGAAGGATTTTATGATGTAAATTCTCTTTTTTTTTACTCATATACCATCTGTTCCACATTTTAACTTTTTCAGTGACTTTGTCGAGGGTTGTTTCTCAATCAAGAGTAGCTAGATCATTACTTCCAAAAAGGATTCTTAGTATTTTCTATGGTGTTTGGGAGATAGGTATACCCATAATGGAAACTATGTTTGGTTGATGATTTCCTATGATCATGCAGGTGCTTTTGGAATAGTTACATTTTGCCCCAGACACTGATTCATAATCTGTTAGACTGGATTGTACAGGGATAGCAGACTGGGTGTCTGCCAAGATTAAAATCAAGTCATCTGCATATGCTAGTGTTTTAATTTCAGTATCTTGACTGGAAACTGACAAGCCTGTTATAGAATCGTGTATTTGAATCCATTTCATCTGGCATCTCCTTCTCTGAGATCCTGCCAGTCTGGGAGAGGGGGGCAGATGGACGGAAGGTCAGAGAAGGGGAGATAGGGGAGCTAAACATGTGGCTCAAGGGCTAGTGCCAGGAAAAAGGACACAGATTTGTCGGGAACTGGCAACAGTTCTGGGAGCGAAAGTTCTTTAAATTTGATGGACTGCATCTGACTAAGGAGGAGTCAGTGCATTGGGGCAGAAGTTTGACGTCTTTGCAGAATATTTAAACTAGCAAATGGGGAGAGGGGTGCAGCACCCCATACGTCGAATGGGAAGAACACCCCTTCCCCCTCAGCTAGTGGTCAAACAGGGATTCAGCATGTTTGCAGTTCATTTGCATCACCAGGTAAGAAAAAAGGTTTGTCTCCCCATACGACACACAGGGGTAATGCCAAACCTCACACAACAACTAATACACCAAAATCTGGCCAATGGAAAATCATGTACACAAATGCTCACAGCCTGGGAAATAAGATCCCAGACCTGCAGGCAATAATGTCAGAGGCTAAACTGGACATAGTATCAATTAGTGAGATGTGGTTTACCAGTAACCACACTTGAGAGACTTCAGTACCTGGCTATGTATTGTTCAGAAGAGACCGAGGTGCAAAAAGGGGGGGAGGAGTGGCCTTGTATGTCAATGAAAATATCAAAGCTACAGAAATTCAGAATACACATAAGGAGCCAGAAGAACTGTGGGTCACCCTGGAAAAAGGAAATGGGTCAGCCATAAGAACTGGGGTTGTCTACAGGCTCCCAGACCAGGGGGAGGACATAGACACATTACTGTTAGAAAATATACAAAACATGACGGCTAAAGGGGAGGTTCTGATAATGGGAGACTTCAACATGCCGGACACAGATTGGTCAATACCAGCAGGAACATCTGCCACAACTAGACACATAGTAGATTCCCTGCAGGGGGAGGGCCTCAAACAACTGGTACAACAACCCACAAGAGACAGGGCTATCCTAGATCTAGTACTGACTAACAGGGAAGGGATCACAGATCTCCAGGTAAAAGGTCACCGCGGGGCCAGTGACCATCACATGGTATGGTTCAATTTGGCTACTACATCTAAATCATCCCATTCCAAGGCCAAAATATGGGACTTCAGAGGAGCTGACTTTGATAAGATGGCCAACAGAGTTAGGCTAGCCCTGGCAAAAAGAAACACAGGTGAGGGGGTACAGGCAAAGTGGGCAAGCATTAAGGATGCAATACTTGAAGCAACATCCCATTGTGTTAGACAGAAAAGGAAGTGCAAAAGAAGAAGGAAACCACTTTGGTTCTCAAAAACAGTAGCAGAAAAGGTCAGAGCCAAAAAGGCTGGCCTTCAGGAAATATAAGGGAACACAGCAGGATGAAGATAGGAGGCATACCAAACTGCCCTAGGGAAGCAGGAAGGCAGTAAGGCAGGCAAAGTCCCAAACTGATGAAACACTAGCACGAACAGTAAAGACGGTGACAAGACTTTCTATAGATACATTAGTGAAAGGAGAAAGTCCAGAGGGGTATTGCTAAGCTTAATGGAGAAAAGGGAGCATGTGAGGAGGAAGACCATGTAAGCATATATCCTAAATAGATACTTTTGCTCAGTATTTACTGAAGACAAGGTAGGGCAGGGCCCACAGCTCAGCACCATGGACACGGGGGGGGAAGGAGGTGAGCACTACTCCCTTCACAAAAGAAAAGGTCCTACAAGAGCTTGCTAAGCTCAGGGTGGATAAGGCAATGGGAACTGATGGCATACATCCCAGGGTACTTAAGGAGCTAAAGGTGGAACTAGCAGAGCCATTAGCAGAAGTGTTTAGTGAGTCTCCAAGCACAGGAGAGGTCCCAGAAGACTGGAGAAGGGCTCATGTGATCCCGCTCCACAAGAGTGGTAGCAGGGAGGAGGCAGGGAACTACAGACCAGTCAATCTTACCTCAGTAGTGGGCAAGATTATGGAGGCACTCCTTAAGGAAAGGATAGTGCAACACCTGGAATCCATAGAGGCACAGGATCCAAGACAGCGTGGGTTTAGAAAAGAAAGATCCTGTCAAACTAATCTCATAGATTTCTTTAACTGGGTAACCAGGGTGGTGGACCAAGGGGGAGCAGTTGATGTCGCCTACCTTGACTTCAGCAAAGCTTTTGACACTGTTCCACATAGAAGATTGATAAATAAGCTGGGTAGGCTCAGGGTGGGCCAGAAGTTGGTCAACTGGGTGGCAAACTGGTTGACGGACAGAAAACAGAGAGTGGTGATAAATGGTATACAGTCAGAAGAGATGCGAAATCACAAGTGGGTACCTCAGGGATCAGTCCTGGGGCCAGTCCTCTTCAACATCTTTATTAGTGACCTTGCAGATGGACTAGAGGTAAGCTTGTCTGTTTGCAGATGACACCAAGATCTGCAACAGAGTAGATGATCCAGATGGGGTGGGCAGAATGAGACGAGATCTGGATAAACTAGCAAAATGGTCAGAAGAGGTGGCAACTGGGATTTAATGCAAAGAAGTGCAAGATCATGCACATAGGGAAGAGAAACCCTGAAGCCACCTATAGGCTGGGAGGAGAGTTGCTAGAAGTCACAAAGGAAGAAAGAGACTTGGGCATCATCATCACTGATGACCTGAAATCATCCAAGCAGACCTCTAAAGCAGTAGGTAAGACTAGGGAGGTGTTAGGGTGTATTAGTAGGGGTATCACAAGTCGTAGGAGGGAGGTAATAATCCCTCTTTACAAGACACTGGTTAGGCCCCATCTGGAGTACTGTGTGCAGTATTGGAGGCCACACCTTCACAAGGACATTAACCAAATTGAGGCAGTCCAGAGAAGGCAACCAAAATGGTGCAGGGACTGCATCAGAAGACATATGAGGACAGATTAACAGAGCTCAATATGTATACCCTTGAGCAAAGGAGGGAGAGAGGTGATATGGTCGAGGCATTCAAACACCTTAAGGGCATTAACAAGGTGAAAGAGTCTAACATGTTTAAATATAAGAAAATAGCAGGACAAGAGGACACAGCATGAGATTAGAGGGTGGCCGATTAAGGGGAATGTGAGAATTCTTTCAAGAAAGTGTGGTGGATGCATGGAATGGCCTACCTCAAGAAGTGGTGGCTATGAATACAGTGCAGGGATTCAAACAGGCATGGGATAGGCATAAGGAAGCAATACAAATGAGTATGAATAGATAGGCCACTGACAGATCAAAGGTCGATGGCACATTTATAAGGTAGAAAAAGAAATGGGCAGACTGGATGGCTTTGCAGTCCTTATCTGCCGTCAACTTCTATGTTTCTATGTTTCTATGAATCATCGGGTCTAGAGACAAAATATAGAGTGCTGGGCTCAAAGGGCAGCCTTGCCGAACCCCTTTCTATACCATCCATCTGTTAATGTATGGTTTTACAGATGCTGAGGCTTGACATTTTTTAATCCATTCTATGAAAGAATCTGGAAAAACCATAACATGTCATGCATTGCCATAAGTAAGAACGTGCTACCGAATCAAAAGCTTTTGATTGATCTAAACACAGCATATAACTAGATACTTCTTCTGCAGCTCCTTTAGTTATTATTTGCCTAATTAAAATGAAAATATCTGATATTTTTCTACCGGGTACTGAGCAAACCTGTGTAGCCTGTATTATGTGTTGCAATGTTAGAGATATTCTGTTATATAACAGTTTAGTAAGTATTTAAAAATCACATTTTAATAATGAGATATGCCTCCATTTGTTTAATTGTACCTTATACCCTTTTTAAAAATTAAAACCACTAAACCTAATTACATGATGGCTGGTATAGTTCCTTCAGAAAACATAAAACTGTAAGCTTGTACTAGCTGGTGTACTAGCCCTGGCTTTATAATTTTACTATAAAATTCAACAGGTAGTCCATCCACTCTGGGAGCCGAGCTGAGTTTTAGTTGCTGAATTGTAGTGCTTACTTCCGAAGTAGTGATGGGCTGAACTAAAATGTTTTTAAGGTCATCAGGGATTTGTGGGAGATTTTGTTTTTGTGTACAGCGTTTTAGTTTATCTTGATTAATGCTGGGTTATTTAAATGTTTCTGTTAAAAAAAATTTTAGCCGTCTGTAAAATATTGTTATTTTTTGCTAAATTGCCTGATTCATTTTCCAAAAAGGACATGGTTTTGTTTTCTTCTGGCTTGACTACTATAGAACGGGTTGGTGTAAAATGATTTCTCTTGGGTCTCAAATTTTTATTCGTGATGTAATGATGCCATTCTGTCATATTGGCATTGTACCATATAATTTTTAATATGTGTGATTTGTTCTATATAATCAATGTTTAAGGTATTTTGAAGAAAAAGAGTTTATAAAGTTCTTGTCTTAAGGTTCTATACCTCTGTTTCTTTTGTGCTCCTTTCAATTGGCCTGTAAGTTTCAGGAAGTCGATAAAATCTGTTTTAGTATCTAACCATCAGTTAATTGGGGTATCATACATAGAATCTACTGATGCCCTTGCAGTTGCTATGTGCCGTAAACCTTGTAATATTTTTGGGTCTTCTAAAAAAGAGACATTCACTTTCCAGTTGCCTTTACCTGGATTTGTTTCTTTGTAGTTGGCAACAGTAATGGATAAAAAATAATTATCTGAGGTAGGAATGGTCTGGGTTCGGGCTGACACTAGTGGTAAAGTTGGTGAAATAAAGAAGTAGTCAATTCTTGAAGAAAGTCTGCCCCTATGATATGTATGTGCTGGTGTCTTATACAATTAAAAAAATATATATCCCGAAGACCAGTTTGCAGTACTAACTGATTTCAGAAATAAGGTGTCGCAAAACACTTTATTGTCTAGAGCCCTGTATCCAATCTCCAGCAAAAATAATTTGTTTTGATGAAAACAAAAAGGGTTGTACTTTCTTGGGTAACTCAATTCTCCCTGCCTTTGTTTGCCCAGCATACATATTTATCAATCTAAAATCAATATTTAAGAAAGAGGTATCAAACATTAATACCCTTCCTGGACAAATGTCTACTAACTGTGTAATTGTCATATTCTCACTGTTGATACCTATCCCAACACCATAGCACTGGTCCACCCCTATGGACTATACACTTTTACCTCAAAACCATGCAGTCTCCGCTATCTCTACCGCTCTGGTAGTATGTAGCCTGGTGTCTTGTAAATAAACTAAATTAAATAAATTTTCTTCAAAGCATGCAAAGCTAGCCCTTCTTTTCCTATCTGATTTGATACTGCTGGTGTTCAAGAATGCACTTTTTAAACTGTGTAAGTCCATAGGAAAAAGAGGGGTTTAAATACAATGTTTCAGGAGTCTGTTTTCTTTTTTTTTCTTCTTTTTCGTCATCACTCCAGTTTCCAATTTCTTTCCTGTGTATGTTGCTAGGTCCATTTTGTCAGAATCTTCCACATCAGAAGGCATCTCTACCTGGGATGAGGTCACAGATAGGGAGTCAGATTCTTCAGCTATTTCCATACCTCCCCACTGGAGAGCTTCAAATTGGTTTGACAGTGGCATTGACTCTATTCCTTTGGCTAGGCTTGGAGTAGTTTTTAACCTACTTTTAATAATAGTTTGGAAATCATCCTTCTCCACTGGTGGGGAGGAGGCATTCCCACATTCCCTGGTTGGGACGTAACTTCTTCAGGAATTGTAGCTGGTGTAATGACCACTGTAGTCTCTGCTAGACTAGGAGGTGGAGTAGGAGTTATGGTTGTAGGTGCTGGTCGACTCCTGTGAACAGGGGTTCTATTCTGCTGACGTGTTGCTTTATTGATATAAAAATCCTGTTCAGCATAATCTGCATTGGTAGTATTATGTGCTGCTCAAGGACAGGTGGTGAAAAGGTGTCCTTCCTCCTCACATAGATTGCATATGCGGGTGGGGATACAATGAAAACCAGAGTGGTCCATCTCTCCACACATAAAGCATTTGATTTTATCACAGTATGTACTGATATGTCTACATGAACCACATTTAAAGCATACCTTTGGTTGCGCTTGGTAAAAAAATGATACCTTTGTCTTTTCCTAAAAAAAAACTGTTTGGGAAATGTTCAATGCCTTGTGTGGTAGATTTCACTTTAATTTGAATTTCCATCTGCTGGTCCAAAAACCTTCATGGTCAATAATTAGTTCTGGCATTTCTTGGATTAAGCATCTTTTTTCCAACCAATATGTAATGTCAGTCAAGTTTACCCCTCGTTCCTGAAGAGGATCGTAACTATCTTGATGGATGGTTTAGTAAGAGGAATAATTTGAAAATGAGACCAGATAACATTGTTTTTCTGTGTTGAGTGCACCATCCAAAATCTATTTAGCAAGTTTTCAGATCTAAAACTGATGTCAAAGTTAATTTCTTAAGTGGCAAGAATGGGGGCATATACCTCATATTGTAAAAAAACATTTTGTTCTTAATTGTCTCTTTTCCTATGAAGAACCTGTCTGGTGGTTCTTGCATACCCCTAAATATCTCAACCTCACTGCGTGTCTTTGTTTTGAATTCTCAACAGGTTTATGAAGTAAGCTTGCATATGTGGGTCTTTGGGGTTCCATCAAGGCTGCCACAACTGTGTTACAAGGTTCATTGGGATTTGTATGAGCTATACTTTCAGTTTCTATTGCCACAACAGTTAATGCTTCATGAAAAATTTCATCATTTTCAGCTGATGTTAATAATATTTCTACAACATTATTTTTTGAGGTGAGGTTATTTACTTGTATATTTGTCTCTACCGAACTCGTCTCAGAGATTGCATCTGTGGGACTACTGTTTATTGCAGAGTGTGGATGCTGTGTTATCGGGTCATGGCCTGGTCTCCATTCAGGTGTACCTGGTAAATGAATGGCTGGATCAGGAACTCAAGCACCTATTTCAGCCTTTTTTCATCCAGCTGATTCGAGGTTAGATTCTGATGACCATGTAGAAGAAGATTTCATGTTGTCTTTGCTGGCTGATGTGGAGGTTCGATCCGGGTCATTGCCAAAAGTGCCAAAAATAAATATTTGGTGTAGAGATTTTTTTTTCCCCAGGTAACATCGGCAATTCATTCAAGATATGTTCCCTCTTTCTTTCTTCTTCCAGCTTATTTTTTTCAATAGAATATTCCATTTCTGCATTGTGAAGCTGTGCATTTAATATCTGTTTTTTCTCTTACAAGGATTGATGTAAATTCTGTTCTGCAATGGTAATGGCTTCTTCTTCTTCCTCTTCTGTGGTGTCTGTTGTATTGGTGGTATTTCCTTGGGTTTCTGCAGGTTCTGCAGAAAGTGGGATTTCCACAAGTTCCTCAGCCAGTTGAATGTTGTGGACACTCCCTCTCATGCTCTGGCTCTGACTGACCAGAGGCCTCCATTCACCAACAAAGGGTCTCCCTGCAGAAAGAGTAGGGGAAATTTGTTTTATTGAAAATCATACATAAAACATAAAACATAAAGCAAAAATTAATCATCATGAGAAATACAAATAATAACATCAATTTTAAGGCTGTAAGTCAAAATTATAAAAAAAGAAAACCATTCATACAACTGACAATACTTTATGTAATAGGAACATCACAATCTGTGATCCAAGGTAAATTCCTCCAAACATGTATTAATTGTTGTCTGGTTAATCACTGTGTTTCATTAAAATAGATCAACTGAAGTTCTTTTGTTATCTTATTTAACAACTCCAAGGCAGGTATCACTTTCTGTTTTCAATGTAAATAGACAACATACGTTCCAAACATACCACTTAATAACAGCAAAAATAATACTTAATGTACCCCATCCCATTTGTTCCAGACCACTCCATACTGTCCATAAATGAGCATAGCATAATTTATTCTGAAAAATAAACCTCCTTCCACTCTGTAGCTAATAAAATCAAAAAATTTATTATATAGGGGCATGTAAAAAACAAATGCTCCATAGTCTTCAGTGTCTGCACACAATGTAGTCTGGAACATATTCTCTCATCAAGCCTTTTGTGCTTTTGACTGGCCTTCACATTTAAATGTTCATGACAACATAACCACATAACATCATGAAATTTATTTGATATCCTAGCGTTCTGAACGAGAAGCCATAAGGTGGGGGACACACACTGGTGTGAATTTTGAAAACGTCTTTGTCTCAGTGAAATGGGTAGCAATAACTTGTCTGTATAGTAGTTTCTTCATTTTAGTTTCTAAATTGTCACTGGAAACATGCCAAATGTTTAGTTTTATGAAACTGTCCCTCAAATAGTCAGGGACAAGTGCCTGTCATTTAATAAGCCTAAGAGACCCAGCCTTCCAGTCTGAAAACCAGACCTGTATCATATTTAAAAGGATATTAGACCAAATTTTATGTGTATTGAACAATAAAGGATGAAAATTCCTATATAGAAACTGACAGTACAAAAATACAAGAGGATTGATCATATTCTCTCCACCTCTGTCATGGGGAAGAAATAATATGTTTCTCTTTATAGGATTGAGGTGGCTCCCCCAAAACGCCTGAAAGAAAATGCTAAACAGTCTGGCTTCTCTAGTTCTTGGTGGTGGAAAAATATTACTAACATATAAAAAAATAGGCAGCAAAAAAGTTTTAATTACGTACACTCGCTTCGTCTTACTAAAGTTCCACCCATGCCATTTCTGCACTAACTTGTTCCCCTCATCCAGTTTCTTACACCAATTCACCACATCCAGGGACCTCTGGCCAAAATCTAAACCTAAAATCCTAATAATGTCTCGTGTAAAGGAAATCCCTGCTACCTGTGTTAAAGAAAATGCCAGACGTCTGAACTCTCACCCCACACATTTCCCCATGTTTAAAGCAGCCTCCAAAGCCTTTCAATATTGACTACAAACTTGCAAGGCCTCAATCACTGAGGTGTCATCCCTAACCAACAAACACACATCGTCCGCATAAGCCAGTGCTGTGAAAGGCAAAGTATGTGGACTGATGTGAATTGGGAGAATCTCCTGATCCCCATTCAAAGCTCCTAACAAGGGATCAACTGCTAACACATATAATAGGGGGCTAAGAGGGTATCCCTGCTGTACCCCTCTCTTTATAGATACCAGTGAACCACTATAACCAATGACTTGTGGTACTACCATAGCATTATTGTAGAGGGTTTGCAACCAAGAAACAAAGACCTGTGGGATCCCATACCTTTGTAAGGTATACCAGAGATAGTCATGACCCACAGCATCAAATGCCCGGTTTTGGTCCAATGAGACCACCATGCCCTCCACTCCAGAAAGAGCATCCACCTGAAATATATCCTTTAATAATATCAGCTGATCTGAAATGGCCCTGCCAGGTATGGCATAGGATTGTGTAGCATAAATTAACTCTGGAGCTACAGTCTGCTGTTCAACATTTTGACTAAGATCTTAAAGTCACAATTTAGAAGACTAATGGGTCTCCAATTTGTGACACAATGTTTGGCCCCTTTTTTATAGAGCAAGGGTAACACCCCAATAGACATATGAAAAGGAACTCCAGAGCTATTCAAAATATGGTTTAATGTGTCTAATGTAATTCAGGTATGATAAATTTATAAAGCTCAGCTGTAAGGCCATCTCTTCCTGGTGCCTTACCCATATTCAAAGTCTTAATAACCCCCTCCATTTCCCAAGCCATAATGGGTCGTACCAACTCACTCGCCATGTCTTCTGCACAATGTGGTAAATCCACCTGTGTAAAAAACTCCATAGCTCTTTGTTGCTCCAAAAGGGACAGCCCTGAAAAAGGAACACACATATGCATGAACCACATTCAAAATTCCACCTGGTGAAGTTTGTAAAACATTATTGACATCAAAAAAGGCCTCAATCATTCTTTTTTTCACCCACTCCTGACAGCTGATAAAGGAACAGACATCATCCTTTTTCCCCCGGGTGCCATAAGTCTGCTGCATACTTAAAGTAACAGATTGTTTTAAATGAAAAGTTTGTAAATCTGCCTTTACTTGTTGTATTTGCCTTTTATAGTCATGTTTTGTCACATGTGCTAGACTCATAAGGGGCTGTAATTGCTTTCTATTGTTTTGATAAGTTAGGTTTTCTGTATCTCTATGATTTTTACTCAAGGAGATAAGGAAAGACCATAATTCTGTTTTAGTATTTTCCCACCAAGCAACAAGGGTCTCGAACAGGTCAAATAATGTCATTTTACTAAATATAAAACACAACATTTGTTGCTTTACCTGGGCCAGAAGAATAAGAGAGGAATTTAATCTCCACATCCCAGGGACCTGCTGCTGTCTGCCTGAACCTAGCAGAAGTGATCATTCTTTATGGTCAGAATACTCAACCGATACCGCAGATGCCATTTGTACTAGTAAGGAATTATTAATATACAAAAAAATCTATCCTCATTGCAGAATTGCCACTTTGGAAGGTAGGGTCTGACTTATGTTTAAAAAAATATGCATCTACTAAAGAGGCAGTTGTAACCACATTCCATAAATAAATCATATTGTAAAAAACTTTTTGCATGGTAGTTGCTCTTCCCCTATCATGTTGAGATAAACCACAGTTAAAATCCCCTCTCCAGATCACGTTCTGTGAAGTTGGAAATATGGTCTTATTTGTGCAAATAGAGCAATCCTGTCTGCTTTCATTTGAGGCAAGTAGATGTTAATTAGTCAATAATAGATACTGTTGATTTTAATATCCAGTAACAGTGCTCTTCCTGGGACCAAATCAATTAGCTTTATTACTGAGACATTAACAATGTGGAACAAAATACCCACCCCTGAACAAGAGTCAAGGCCAAGTGACCAAAAGGAAACCCCCGTATACCACTCCTGGATGGTTTTGGATAATTCCTGCACTGTGTGTAGCTTAGTATCCTGCAAAAAGGTAATATCAACAGTAGGGCTATGTGAATACTGAATATTACTTTCTGAATACCATGAATAGTAGGCTATCCGAATATTGGGAACCGAATTCGGCTGGTATTCGGGATTTGGCCAGCCACAAAGAAAAAAAGTAATTCCCAACCTCCTGGCCAACATTAAATTAATATTTTAGCCTGGTGTCTAGTGGTCCCACCCCCCCGGCCAATTCCCAGTCCAAAATGAAGAATCCCCTCTCCCAAAGACCCTCAGCAATACCCTCCAGTCTCCCATCCCCAAATATATAAAAATAAAAAAAAATCTGGTAATTTTCCTGGTGTCTAGTGGAACCCCCCCCCCACCCTGTCAGGAAGTGCCTCCCACCCCTCTCCCCACACCCATGACCTGGGTGGGCCACGCCAGCCCTCCACTCACCTCCACTGCTGGCAGCCACCTGAGTTTTCAGTGAATGAGCATACATGCACTCATTCACTGAAAACCAGTCAGGCTGCCTGCTGTGGAGGTGAGGGAGGGCAGTGCCGGTGGCCCACTGGGCTGTGGATGTGGGGGAGAGAGGGTGGGAGGCATCCCCGACAGGGTGGTGGGAGGGCAAGACACCAGGAAATTACTGATTTTTTATGTATATATTTGGGGATGAGGACTGAGGGGCATGCAGGTCATGGGAGGGGTATTCTTCATTTTGGACTGGGGATAACTGGAATGGCTCACTAGCACAGAACTAAATATTGTTGTCTTGACCAGGAGGGTGGAAATACTTTTCTTCTTGACTATGGTTCCTTCGAGGTCATGAGTAGGGGAGAGAGGGTGGAAGGCACTTCCTGACAGGGTGGGAAGTGGGGGTCCACTAGACACCAGGGAAATTAGGGTGTTTTTTTTTATTTTTATACATTTGAGGCTGGGTATAATGCTGAGAGTCTGGGCAGGGGTGGAGGGATTCATTATTTTGGACTGGCGATCAGCCAGGGGGTGGGGTGGGACCACTAGACACCAGGGATTAAAACATTTATTTAATGCTGGCCAGAAGGGGGGTGCTTTTTTAATTTTAAATACCCCCTCCCAGCCATCCGAATACTGAATAATGAATATTTCGGCATCGAATAACGAATATTGCCGAATATTCAAAAAAAGGTATTCGCACAGCCCTAATCAACAACATTCAATCATAAATGTGAAAACACACAACCCTGTTTAGTATGTTTCTTAATACTATTAATATTAATAGTGAGAATAGTTAAAGGTGTTGCCATTGAAATATAAGGAGTGTACGCGTAACATTACACAAAGGAAACAGAAAAATAAAATAATGGAGGTTTCCCCTTTTTCTTGGCCTTGACTCCTAAGGACCTATTTGCCATTACAGGTTTTTGAACAATGGTCCTACCCACATGGGTTTCTGAATCATTTAATTCTGCCCTGGAAGCCCATTCCATTATAATAGAATCAATGGAGGAACTCTTTGAATCAATGGCAAGTCTATCTTGCTGGTCAGAAAAGGCTTAGAATCTATTGGAGACAGGTGTTCCAGATATTTTTGGCATTTTGGAAACTGGTTGGGTCCTACTGGAATGTCTCCTAGGCATTGGCTGTTTTGGGCCTTCCGATTGTAAACCAGACAATGGGGGTGGTGGGGTGGAGACATTGTAACAAGATCCATAGCTTTATTTTGCTTGAGGTTGTCGGGGTCCCTTGTCTCTAAAGGAGCTTCCCCCTCATCAGGAAGACCCTCAATCTCATGCCTGGGTCCCCTGCCCAGCAGTCATGGGGGAACCCCTAAGTCTCAGCATACCTCTAAATCCTCAAGGGGAGTGCATTTTGTAGTGTCAGCACCCAATTCCATCTGTGAGGATTTGGGGAATCAAACCTCTCCTATCTGTGGAATGTTGCCTTTGTACCAGAGTGACCAGTAATCACTGTTCCTCACAGTCTGCAGTACCCATAGTGCAATGCGTTGCCTTAGGACACATTGCATATGGATGCCCTTTTGTCCCATAGAGTTTACAAATGGTAACCTCCTTGCATTGCCCACTAATTTGCCGTAGTCTGTTACACAGGGTACAGCATAAACAGTCACAATTACTACTTATGTCATCCAAATTTGTTCTAACAGGTCTGGGGCTGTCCCAGATAAAACAAACCCCCATCTCTCCCTAAAAAGGAATTGGGAAATGCAGTAACCCCTGGTTTTGTGATCACAGGATAACCCTGATCCACCAGCCCCCAGTCCAATACTCTCAGAATCAAATATAGCCTCTGGGTTCCCTACCACCGTACACCTTTGTTTCATCCAATAGACTAGGCCCATGACACCTACTCCCTCATTGCAAAATAGCACCATGACAAACCTATCCACAGGTTGAGTCAGGGGGTATTTATTTTTATTTAGTTTTTGTTAACCGTGTAGGTGCACTAGCCAAGAAATGACTATTTTCAGGCATGACCCGGGAGAGTACAACAAAAGAACAGTAGAACAATAGCAAACATGGGTACAGTAAATGAAAAATAAGGGAAAACAGTACATCAGAGATACAAGGATACAATAAGTAGGAACAATAAACATAATGGAAAACATTGTGCAAAATAATGGCAACAAGGTTTATATTAAGTGCAGCAGCCAAGGATTCGACCTGTGGAATAAAAGGGTTAGTAAGAGAGTAGGGAGAGAGAGAGAGAGAAAAGAGAGAGAGAGAGAGAGAGAGAAGTGAGGAAATGTTACGGGATAACAAGAAAGACTGATAGAAGGAGGTGCACAGATAGTAGGGGGAACAAATCGAATATAGGAGGGGGATACTGAGTAGATTAGGGTCAGATAGGCCTAGGGTGGTTTGAAACAGGAGCACTTGCTAGATAGGATTAGGTGGTTTTAAGTGCCTTCTTGAAAGCAATATGGGATGGAGCCTGGCAAATGGTTAGTGGGAGGGAGTTCCAGTATTACGGGTCAAGATAGGCAAAAGCACTGGAACCTTTAGAGGTGGTGTGTCTAGGGACAAGAACAGGGGCAGAAACTGCCGAGCGAAGGTCATAGAAGGATGACTGCTTTTGAAAGAGACCCGCTAGGGATTGTGGAGTTTGAGATCTAATAATGCTGTCAATTATGGATCCAAAGGCATAAAGCCTAGACTCGTGGGGTGGAAACCATCCGATGTCAGAATAGAGGGTACAGTGGTGTTTCAGTCTGTGGGAGGAGGATGCATACCGACAGATGTTATTGTAGGTGACATCCCATTTCTGAAGGCTTGATTTGCATGCAGAGGTATAGGAGGCAACCCCATAGTTAAGTGAGGGCAGAAGTATCCCACGAGCTATGGCAAGTCTAGCAGAGGGGGGGTGAGAGCATAGCTGGTTTGATAGGCAATACCAAGTTTTGTATTTACTGACTTATAAGTTCATAGGATATGGGTGTTGAATTTTAGTGAGGGATCCAGGGTGATACCCAGCTATTAAAAAGAGCTTACCACCTCAATGGATTTGCCACTTAGGGTGGTGACTTTAAAATTGTGTTGGGCTTGTTTGAGTTTATAGTTTGAACAGAATAGCATAGATTGAATCTTAGGCTCATCTAGGACTAGTCTGTGACAATCAAGCCATTGTTGGATGAGTTGAAAGTCATGGGAGAGAACGTTCATTGATGTCATCTGTACTTTTAGCAGTGGTGTACAGGACAATGTCATCGGCATACAGCAGGGTAGCTGTCTGTGTAAGGTTAGAGGTGATGTTGTTTAGGAAAATAGAGAAGAGCAGTGGGCCTAGTATTGACCCCTGGGGTACGACAATGTTAATAGTAGACTTTTCCGAGGAGGTAGAGCTATATTTTATGAACTGAGTTTGGTCAGACAGATAATTACTATACCAGTTTACAACAATTGGATAGAAACCAAGGGATCTAAGTGTGGTGAGGAGAATAGAGTGATCAAGAAGAATGAATGCCTTAATCATATACTGTAGATAAAGATGGACACAGTAAAAAAAAGCTGAGTCCATGGCCACTAGGACATCAGAGGTTAGCTTGAGTAAAGCAGTGGTAGTACTGTGTCCCTTATGGAAGCCATGCTGGGCAGGAGTTACGAGGTTATATTTAAGTAGAAGTTCTATGGTTTGGATAGCTACAAGTTTTTTGAGAATTTTGCTAAGAACAGACAGGATTGCGATAGGCCTATAGTTAGTGGGTCTTTGGTGTCACCTTTTTTGTTAACAGGGGTTATTCTTGCCATCTTCCATACATCAGGGACATGATGTTGGCATAGTGAGAGATTAAAAATCATGGTTAGGGGGGCAGCAATGAATGGAGCTGCTAGCTTTAGTAACTTGGGTTCAAGATTGTCCGAGCCCACTGCTAAATGCTAGGGTATATTCTTGAGTAGTTTTAGTACCTTCCATCTAGAGACAGATTTAAAGAAGAAGTTTGGATGCTTAATGTTTGTTGGAACATGAGGGTCCAGATTGACAGGGAAAGAGGAGGTATATTTTGTTAGGTCGGAGAATTGTTCATTGAAAAAATGTGATATGGTCCGGTGATTGCAGCAGTGGACGCCATTGAGTGGCATGTCATTTGGGGTGTGTGATGAGTTTGAGCCCATAAAGAACTTAATGTGGGACCAGAATTTTTTTGAGTCGCCATAGGAGCTAGTTTAAAGGTCTTTACAGTAGGAGCTTTTGGCCTGTTTAATATCCTTTTTGCAGGAGTTTTGCAGGGCTCCATAGGTGTTTAGGTAGTTGTAAGGCCGGAGCTCTTGTAGCGGATCCAACTTTTATTTCTTTGATGTAGCTTTTTGAGTAGGCCAGATTTTAGCCAACTAGTTTATCTGTTTTTTCACTCGACAAGTTACCATTTTACATGCTTCTCCTGCAACTATGAAGTTGGATAGGAAGGTGTTAAGGGAAGAGTGAGCATCATTAGTACCTAGGAGAGAAAACCAGTCAGTGTTAGCTATGTCTAGAAGAAAAGCTTGGGAATTGAAATTGGTATAATCACGGAAGGTAGTGAAATGGGGGTTCATTAGTAATGGCTTCCCTTTGCACCAGATGCAAAAAGTGGGGGAATGGTCAGTAATAACATGAGCTAGTACATCTGAGGTGACAATGTGCTCACGATGGTTGGTCATAATCCAATCCAACAGAGTTCTTGTATTACAGTGAGGGGAAATTCTGGTAGGTTTTAAGATTAGCTGGGGAAGATTAAAGCTTTGTATGCTCGACAGGGATGCAGGTTGGGAGCTACCCAGCCAGTTTATATTAAGGTCCCCAAGGATAAGAACTTCATTTTGCCCAGAAAGAAAGATGGTTTGATCCAACAGTTCCTCCAAGCCTTTTATAACAGGTCTGGGGCTGTCCCTGATAAAACAACCCCCCATCTCTCCCTAAAAAATGGAATTGGGTAAATTCTGTAACCCCTGGTTTTGTGATCACAGGATAATCCTGATCCACCAGCCCCCAGTCCAATACTCTCAGAATCAAATATAGCCTCTGGGTTCCCTACCACCATACACCTTTGTTTCATCCAATAGACTAGGTCCATGACACTTACTCCCTCATTACAAAATAGCACCATGACAAACCTATCCACAGTTTGAGTCAGGGGTATCACCTCAAAGGGTGTCCACAAAGGGATGTTTTTCACCTTCTGGTATTTATCCCAAAATTTTACAAAACCACTGCCTAGCTTAAGGCTAACATCAAACATGGACTCACACGAAACATGTATCAAGGCATACAATTCAGCAATATTAAACTGTAAAGTCTTTCAGTAAAATTCTCCCTACATAAACCCTGTCAGGGAAGCAATCTAAACCCCCCTTGTATACCAGGCGAATAGCATTATGGCATCTACCCGAAAATACAGGTTGCCTAAAAAAAGAAGCATATTGTCTCGATGTCTGGACATCTGTATCCCATTAAGGGGTGTTTGGGTCATTGGCTTTAGATTTTATAGGTCCATTATTTATCCCTTCTAAATTTATGACCACATCAGCAGTATCTAAAGTTTTTGTCTGATCCTCAATATTATGAGCAGATAAATCCACCCTCTCTTCATCTTGTCCCACATCTGGCAAAGGCAAGGTGGGATGCTGAGTAAGTACCAACTCTGGAGACAATTCCAATAGTCCCAAGTTTTCTATTACATCCTGGGCCACCTCCCCACCCTGCTCCTTTCCATCCCAAACCAATGCAGTATTTTGTACACTGTTTGTACTAAGTGAATTTGGGGGCAATGTCATATAGATTCCTGGAATCTTAATTGGTGTAAATCCTGAAATCCAAGTATTTTTAATGGGCTCTTTCACCCACCCAGCTGCTCTCAGTGAGTGATCCATCGACCATGGGCCTTGCTCTGGTTCTGAAAAATCCACCCAAGATTTTGGTGATGAACAGGGCATTCATTTTCACCACTCAGCCATCCTCTGCTGCAAAAGAAAACACAGTAGCATTCTGCTGGTCAGTCTGTTTCATTGCAAATGTCATGGCAGACTCAGAGTTTTGGGGCCTAGTGAAAGTAAAGTCCAGGCCTTCTCCCAGAACTTTCTCACTAATACCCAAGTCTAGATCAACATTTTGAGAAACATATTGTTTACACGGCTCCTTCTTTCTCAATAAATGCTTGGTGTCTTCCTCTGCCAACAATTTTGATAATAAAGTCTTAGAACTGAGACTCACTGTGTTAGACTCACTTCATTGAGTCTCCCTATGTGCATATTTCTGTGTTTCATTTTGTATTGGTACCTGCAGATCCTGAGATATAAAATCCTTTTTTCCATCCAAGAATTTCTCCGGGTTGCCAGCCTCATCAAGAAACTCCTTATTCTCAATAGCAACTTTAGTTGCAGAGGAGACCAGCTCCACAACCATCCTCACATCCTCCCTCTGTGCAAGCACAACAGCAAGTGGGTCAGGCATTCTCTGACACAGCACCCCCTTCCAATGAGAGGGGGAATTTTTTATTGAAACAAATAATAAGAAAAAAACAGTATTACATCATACAACTGATAAGAAAACAAAAAGAAAACAAGCAACCTATCGAACAATCATGTTGAAAAGGAAACAATCCCTCTCCCGCCCAAAATAAAATAACAAGTACATATTGGAAAAAACAACAGGAAAATTACCTGAGATAAACAATGAAATAAAAAAAACAATGCAATCAATTCTGCATAGAAATACCTAAAGGATGAAAAAGCAAATAACAAAAGAGAAAACAGAACAAGTCAGAGAAGATACAATGAGCTATATACAATGGGCTATATACAAAACAGACTCTGTGACTGTACTCAAGTTTGTTTGTTTGTTTGTTGTTGAATTTTGTTGACCTGGTAAGACCATGGGGCCTAGAAGTCCCTTTTTCAGGGGCGACGGGGGGGGGCATGATACAGATGGTAAGTAATTTAATTTAAGCCAGATTAAGGTGTTGGTGGTATTTTTAGTGAATGAGGGAAATTTGGCCAGGACACCGGGGAAATTCCCCTACTCTGCTGGCGCTTCGCGGCCAGTAGGGGTGTGTGTAGGTCAGACATGGCCACTTCAGCAATGGAGGGGAAGGTGGAGGTGGTGTTGGCTGATGCCTCTGTGAACGGTCGACAGCAGTATGTGGAGTTGGAGACTGTTTCAAGTATGGATTTGGATGCAGTTTACTGTGCAGCTACAACAGCGGGTCAAGCGCGGAGAGACAGTCCGGAGAGTGAGGTCGGGAGTTCTCGAAGAGCTATCATAGCGGAGAATCCCAAGGTCGGTGCAAATTCGGTATCTTCGCCTTTAATTCTGGCGGTGAGTGAACTGGCATATGGGAAGGCGGAAGAGCGTGGAACCCGGAAGACGGTGGCGCGTTTATCGGAGTTGGCTTGGGTGTCGGTAGAGGCAGCTGGGGTCTTCGGAGGAGGAAAGAATTGTTGGAGTTAGCAGATATATTACAGAACCGGGCAAAAGAGTGGCTTGAGAACGCCGGAATTTAAAATGAGCTAGAACATGCTTCGAGGCCGAACAGTGAGTCGCATAAAGGGGCTGTAAGTACTGGGAATACTATATTACCCTTCCCCACATTTCACTTGAACAAAGATTCGGGGTTTGTATTTAAACCTTCCAATCTGGAGTATGTGGCAGTGGAACCTAAAGCCCCTGTAGTTTTTCAAACTAGGACTGGCTCACAAGAGGGGGTGACAGACTTTTTTTTTACAAACAACAGGGAACAACATAAACTCAAAGAGACATTGGGGACTGAGGTGTGTTGATGGACAGAGGGCTGAAAAGACATGGTTTCTTCAAATCCTCAACGCTTAGAACATGATGTGAACTGGTCCCCACAAGCAGCTTTAATAGCCGCAGGGTGGAAAAAATTAGGCCAGGGATCTGGACACCGGACTCTGCTTGGGATAAAACGTTAGATTTAAATACATCTGGGCCAGAGTGGCAACCGGGTAAACAGTCTAATATTAAATCTGTAAAGTCTTCTGTCATACCTGCAGTTTGAGTGGGGAAATAGGGGATAGAAACTCATGCAGGAAGATAGCACTGTATCTCAAAGGGCAAGTGAGGAGTGCAACGAAGGTGGGGAAGGCCTGTGAAACCCTTATGTCCAGTTTATTTTCCACAGTAAAGAGAAGCGGCACCCGGAGGAATGCTGTCCGTATTAGATACAAGGGGGGTTTAAAGGAAAGACCTGATAGATATTTTGTAGGTAAAACATTATTAAAAGAATCTTTAAAATTTTCACCTCGGGATGTTTTTGCCTTCATTAACATCTCAGGGGAGGATAATTTTGATGTAAGTTTTCGTTCTCCTGCATTGTTGGAACTTTTTTGGGAAAGATACAATCAAGTTAAGTTCTCCCCATTATGGACCCCTCTTTTTGTCATCCCTCTATCCAAACCTTTAATGAAATATGTAACGGTAATGTTCAGAAATGAAGGGGTACATGTTGAAGATATTGTATTTTGGTTGTCCCAGAAGTGTGAGGTACAGAGTGACCCAGAACCAATTCTAGATTCAGAACAGTTCTGGACGGGAGGGTGGAAATTTAAAGTAAAATTACGTCAGACAGCAATGGGAATTGAGCACATTCCGAACTCTTTTTTATTAGGGAGGGATAGGGGTGTGGTGTTTTATAGTGGACAGCCTAGGGCATGTTATAGGTGTGGTGCAAGAACACATTTATCTAGCTCATGTGATCAGCCTAAATGTGATAACTGCGGAGAAGTGGGGCATGTGACCATGTTCTGTACAAATGCCATTAAATGCGATTTATGTGAGGAACACAATCATGCCTTTCCGGATTGCCCATGGGCTGCACAGAATAAGAACGTTTGTGGTAATTTAGAGTTGATCATCCAAAAGCACAGGATGCTAGAGAGTCAGGAGACAGAGGAAAACATGGCAAAATCCCTTTTGGTACTACAGAGCACTGTAGATCCCGGGCATGGCAGAAACGAAGGTAAGGAAAAGGACCAGCTAATTTAAAGGAAAGGAATTGGAAAAAAATTCTGAGCTATTGCAGCCAGTTTGTTATTCAGTATCAAATGGGGAATCGACAAGCAGGCCAGACCCACCTTTGAAACCCCATTGGCCCCTAGAAGATCCAGTAGGACCATTAAACCACAGTTACCCCCAGAACCAGAAGTTATTGAATCAAAAATTTTACGAGACCTTATTTTGGGAGATTCAGAAGTAGATATGGGAGATACTGGACTCGCAGGTTTCAGTTCAAGAGGCCTAGCGCCCCTAGAGAGGATTATAAAGGAAAAAAAAAGAAAGAAGAAAAAATAATGAACATTAGTGCTAGTAAAATTGAAGCATGGAAATATTTTTTCATGGCGACTTTAAACACTCATAGTCTATTAAAGGCTCAGAAGAGACAGGCAGTGTTTCATTTACTTCATGATTTAAAATTTCAGTGATTTTTTACAGGAAACATGGATGTTTACTAAGAATCAGGGTATTACCTTTTCTAAAGATTGGCCATGGGGGCCTTCCTTTTGGTCTTTCGGGGAGGAGAGCAGACGGAGTGGGTATTCTTTTTAATTCGTATAATTTTGTCCTGCATAAATTAATAGACTTGTGTCCAGGGAGAACGTTAATTGTAGAGGGAAATTGGTACTCTCAAACCCTTCGTCTAATTAACATTTATAACCCTCAAACCAAGGCAGGACGGGTAATATGCATGAAAGACATACAACCTTTTTTAGTGACAACTATCCCCATCCTCTGGGGAAGGGATTTTAATTGTAGTATGGGAGACGCAAGTAAAGGGTCCAAGAAAGGAAAGAAAAAAATATACTGTGATACATCATGTTTAAAAGATATTATAAAACTGCAGATTTATTGTCTTGTATGGATAAAAGGTCGACTGGCCAAAGGTACATTTTTAAACAAGGGAAAGGATATACTATTGATTATCTTTTATTTCAAAAATGTTTACCTAACAGTCCTCAAATAATCCCGGTCGAATTTTCAGATCACGCTTTGTTAAAAATCAACATAGGCTTCACAGAGGGTAGGGGGAGACAGAGATCTAGGTGGAAACTGAACACCACTATTCTACAGGATAATTTGGTCCAGAATTCTATACAGCTAATATTACAAGCAAGGTTATCAGTGAGTTTCCTGTATCAGGATTTAGGGACATGGTGGCAGGAAACCAAAGAAGACTGTATTCTGTGGTTGAAAAAATATGGGAAGGTTTGTCAGAAAAATAGGTTTTTAATTATTTAAAGTTAAGAAACCAGTTACAAGTTTTGCTTACGAGGCTAATACCTCAAGGGATGATTTTCATCCCAAATAGCAGAAATTAAAACAAAATGAAAGTTTTACAATATGACAGAGCAAAACTTTACAAGCCATTATGTCTAATCATATGGGAAATCAGTGTTCGTGACCCTTTTGAGTTATGTAAAGTGGTCACAGAGCATGTGTCTCTGAATTTTTATATCAGGGAACTGAGAAAGTTTTTTCAGTACAGGATAGGGAAATAATTCATAAGCATTTTAGGAATTTAGAAGACAAGAGATTCCCTCTTTAATCCAGATTAAAAACTTTTAGGCCCTCCTATAAAGAATGCCCTGGAGCCAGAGACCCTAAGAAACTGAAACAACCATTCACTCATGAGGAAATTAAAGGAGTTCTTAATTCACTGAAACCTAATGTGGCCCCAGGCCCAGATGGCCTTTCCAACCTTTTTTATAAAACATTTCAGTTAGAAATTATAAATTGTTTAGCATTAGTTTTTAATTACTTTCTGAAACTAGGAGTGAGCATAGATTCCTTTTCGGACGGGCTACAAATTTATATATTTAAGTCAGGGGATAAAGGTGTTTTTCAAAATTGGAGACCAATTACGTTACTCAACTCTGACTATAAAATCCTTATGACTCTGATTAATAACAGACTGAGAGATTTAGCAAAGAATAGTTTTACGTAAGTGCAACACTGCGGCATTCCTAATCGGAGTATCCAGTCGGTCCTGTGTTTAATTAGAGACATAATTGAGAAAATTAATGAATTAGGGGAGAAAGGTTTTTTACTAACATTGGATTTAGAAAAAGCCTTTGACAGAGTTAGTCATGTATTTTTGTTTTCTACCTTAGAATTCTTTAAGGTCCCGTTGAGCTTATTAAATTTAATAAAAAGTTTATAAAGCTTAGGTCAAGTGTTTCCATATATTAAAGGAGAAGTGGGAGGGTTTCAAGGTAAATTGTGGGGTCAGACAGGTTGCCCTTTAAGCCTCTTTTGTATAATTTTCATTGGAACCATTATTAAGAGCAGTAAGTTTAGTCCCTCTGTGGCATGGGGTAAGTATTCCGGGACTAACTCTTCGATTACTATCCAGGCTTATGCAGATGATGTATGCCTCTTCTTTTCAAAAATCTCACAACTCAAAATTTTTTTTGCAAAATTCGAGGAATATGCCTTTTTAGCCAATGCAAAGATTAACTTAAACAAAACTAAAGGTTTATTATTAGGGATGTTACATCAAGACCCGATTGTTTGGAATTCTATTAAAATTACTTCAGAGCCTTTGACAATCCTGGGGGTAAAGTTTAGTCCTCAGAATTGTCCAGATGATAATTGGAGACTAGTTTTGGATAAAATTGATGGGAAAGTCAGCAGATGGAAAAGGTTTAAATTTACCAAAATAAAAAGAATTCAGGTTTTGAAACAATTTATCATGCCAAGTTTACAGTATATTGCGGCAGTTTACCCATTACCAGTAAAATTGGAGACCAGGCTTTATAGTATTTGCTTTCAGTTACTTTGGGGGAATAGATTGAACCCGGTTAAAAGGAGTTTTACTTACTTAGGAAAGAAACGAGGCGGATTGGGAATGGTAGATCCAGTTTTTTTTTGTTTCTCGATTTTTTTTTCTTGCTCTTTAAAAAATGATTTGGGTGGGACAGGGAGTCAGGAGGTCCCCTTCTTTAACAGATTAATGAGACGTTATTATACAGCCTGGTTGCATTGTGCTCCAAAACTATCCTGGCATTTATCTCTGCCAGATTACTTCAAGCCGGCCGCACAGAAATTATATAAGTGGAAGGTGACTAAAAATCAAATTATAAGGAGTTCTTCGAGGACATTATATAAAGAATTAATGACTTCGAACTACTCTGCAGCACCTTGTTTTAAAACTGTCCTATAGATCGAATCAGGACATTTTGGAACAGTTGAATAACCCAAGGTTACCAGATTACATGTGGGAAACTCAATGGCTTACATTATATGGAAAATTAAACGTTAGGGGCACGGCAAAATATAAAGCTAAAGAAGAGAGGATATGTCCTTATTCAGAATGTATTAACCAGGAGGAAACAATGGAACATTTCTTTCTACAGTGCTCAGTGTCATCTAAATTATGGGACTATCTGGCTAAAGTATAGGATTTTCCTTGGTTGGCCAATCTTAATTACGATATCTTGTACTGGATCCTTTCCTCCATTTTTACAAAGGTACGAAAAGGACTTTACGTGTTTTCTTTGCTAGTTTAAGATACTTGTTATAGGCAAACAAGATGCCAATGGGTTTTACATCAAAAGAAACCTCGGTTCAGGGTTTTAGAGTATGTAACTAATGTATTGAATAAGGTGTTTATTTCAGATTCTAGTTGTATAATGGGAAGAAAGTTAGAATTTGGTGGAAAGGTTTTTGCATATTATCAAACACAAATAATAGAGTTGTTTGATTTATTGACCTTTTCAGTTAATAATTGAATAGGAAAACAATATGTAACTGTGGACATTTAATTTAAGACTAGTTATTATATTATAGCATCGTACAGTCTTCATTTTGGGGATAGCATAAGGGGACGATGGGTTGTATGATTTGGTTTTTGTTTTTGGTGTTTGAGTTCTCTACTGTATTAATTAGAGGATAATAGCTTGTTTTGACCTTTATTGTTTTTTCTCTGTTATTCATATGTATATTTTTATGTGTTTATTTCAATAAAATTGCCCCTACTCGTCAGAGGGGGAACCTCTGTCCAAGATGGTGGATGCACCCTTGCCTTCTGAGGAGGGAGCTATGGAGGTGGGAGATTTGGTCTCTGCCCCTACCTCTGACCAAATGGAGACCACGATGCCAACAACTGATGTTTTGCCTGTTGATGTTCCTACTACAACTTTAAGTTTTGCTGCTCATACTAAGACTGCTATACCTAGCCCTCTGCTTGCTTCTTATGGAACTGACTTGCTGACTTGCGTGTCTACAGTCGACTTACCAGATGATTTTACTTCATCTGATTCTGAAAATCACTGTTTGACAGTACAAGAGATCCGGGAGCGTTTTGCAATGGCAGAGTGCCGTTTTGCTAGTGCAAAACTGAAAATGCATAGAGATATGCAACGCCTGAGAACCGACAGTACAAATGCATCTTGCACTCGGGTGGAAGCTCTTAAAGATTTACCTGACTTGTCTCCTTTCATGCCTGTTGCTGTGACAGGCTCTGACTCGACCTGCGCATCGGTAGCTGAAGCCCTAATGCCTGCTCCCCTGCCACCTGCAGTACAAACAGATTCGGTTTCCTTCTCAGAACCTGCTTCCATTACATTGCAGAGTTCCCCACATGGACAAGACTTCTCTACAGTAAATGCTCCCCTGCTGCCTGTAGTTCAAATGGATTCAGTTTCCTTTTCACTACCTGTTTCCATTAAATCGCAGAGCTCCCTACATGTACAAGAATCATCTACAGTCAATATTAATAAAGCGCCTACCTGGACTGTTGAATCAGCGCTGAGAGGTGCTGGCTGGGTTCAGGGTACTGTCCCAGGAAGTTGGAAGTCGGGTCCATCTCCAATACAGTCCCCCCGCCCTGAAGATTTTCTAGAGCTACAGAGCACTTTAGGCGCTTCAAAAGTCACTACTGACCCCTTGTGTCTCCCTCATGAACTGGAGCTTACACAGAACCCTGTGTTGGATTATCTGAAGGGTTCTCCACCCCAGGCTCCTTTTTCTACTATTTCTATAGAGGCTCTGGCTCCACTACCACCGCAGCCCCCCCCCAAAATATCGGGTCCAAGCCGTTCATAGTCTTCTTTTTTTTAATTTCCAATCCAGGCTGCTAAGAGACACAACGCTTTTCACTTGGCATACCTGGGGGGGGTTACCTGAGCCACCTGATCGGGTCTATGTGTCACGTACGCTTATAAAAGATTCTTTAAAATTCTTTTCTCATGAAATATATCTCTGGTGAAACCATGTTTGACATTAGTTTCCAAACATCTAGGGGATTGGAGCGTTTTTGGTCAAAGTATAATTCTCTGTGGACTACTGCATTATGGACCCCATTTCAGGCTATTCCTCTTTCTAGACCTACTTTTAAGACAATTACTGTTCTGTTTCGTAATGAGGGAGTTGAGGTGGAGGATGTTGTGTATTGGCTGAAACAGCGTTGTGATGTCCAGGGACAGCCTGAAGCCATTTTGGATACCGAGAACATTTGGACTGGGGGCTGGAAGTTTAAAGTCTTGTTACGATCTAATGATTCTGGGGTTGTACATCTGCCTAACTCTTTTTTCATAGGCCGAGATAGAGGGGTCTTGATCTACCCAGTTCAGCCGAAGGCTTGCTATCGGTGTGGTGACCCTGCACATCTTAGTAATGTATGTGATAAAATGAAATGCAATGTCTGTGGGGAATTGGGCCACGTAGGGGCACACTGTTTGAATGAATGTAGATGTAACCTCTGTGACGAACAGGGGCACACCTTTCAGAATTGTAAATGGGCTGCGCATAACCAGGACTTTCACGATGGTGGAGTGGACCAGCCTTATTATTACATAGGCGCAGAAGGCCCGTCTCTGGAGCACCTTGGCTGTACCTCCCCCTAAGGCAGCCCAGCCCTTACTGCAGGCTTCAGTGCCTGTTGTATCCTCTGAGGTCATACCTCAGATAGTTTCCTTCATGTATGACCCCTTGCTTGAGATTTCTCCTGTCCCTGATCCTGCCCAGTCTAATTTTCCTGTTCAGGACCTAGTCCCAGGTCCAAGTACTATGCCCCCCCCCGATTGCTTACAAGTGTTATACGTAGCAGGTCACTGAGAAATAACCCTCGGGTTGCACCATCTCCTGTGAGTGGTCTGGAACTCCCCCCCCCCGTGCCCTTATCTAATTCTTTCGAACTTCTCCAACCCCTTTCTGATGACACAGGGGGTGAGTCGGACTCTTCCTCCATAGCTTCTTCTCTCCCTGTCAGTACCACTGACTCTGAGTTGTAACTTGGTACTGGCCTTTCTCAGAAGCGAAAGGCCAGAGTAAAACTTAAAGGGAAGAAGGTGGTTGGGAAAAGGAAATTGTAAAATGTATTTTTTGTCTGTTTTCCTTTTTTTTGGTTCTATGTTTCACTTTGTTTGCCATACTATTAATGTAAACAGTATGAAGCGTATTGCTAAAAGGAGATTGATTTTTTCCTTTCTATGGCTTTTGCCTTTGGGTTTAATTTTATGACAGGATACTAGACATACTACACACGAGATCCGACAAGCACAACAGGACTGGTTACTGGGTCCTTCTTTTTGGTCGATTGGTCAGGACTCTTGTTCGGGACTGGGAATTTTAATTAATATCCCAGACTTCCGTTTGCTTAAATTGTTTGATGTAGCCCCTGGTAGGGCTCTCATTATAGATTTTGTCATTGGGTCCTGTCCCTACCGGGTGATAAACATTTATGCTCCTCAAATCAAAACTGAACACATAGCTTTATTTACTTTGCTTCATCCTTATTTGCACACTTCCTTTTAGGTATTGTTTGCTGGTGACTTTAATTGTGGCTTGAGTCTTCAAGATAAGAGCTCCCTTTGCTGCTACAAAGAAACTGTTTTGTGATTCCCACGAATTGGGTAAATTGGTTCGAGTCGCCCACTTAACAGACTCCTATCTCTCCTTTACTACACAACACACCCCTACCTTCCAAAGGGTAAACTAGCCATATGTATTGATTATGTGTTTTCCTCTCCTACAGTACCAATTATTTCTGCCTAACTTCAAGCGGTTGAGTTTTCTGATCATAAGCTGCTTTCTGTTGGTTTTGGTTCTGTTGTCTCTTCCCGTAAAGGTCCAGGTATTTGGAAATTCAACACATCTTTGTTGCAGATTCCGATGTTTATGAAGTCCTTCTGTCCTTCTACAAGCCCATAAATCTGTTTTTATTTGTTATGAAGATCCTGTTCAGTGGTGGTTAGACACAAAACATGACCTGGTCACTTTTTTAAAAACTTACAGTCGTTTAAAATGTAGGAGGGAATATCTAGACTATTTGCAGAAGAGGGTACATTTTCAGTCATTATTAACCATAGCGTACACGATGGGGCAAGACCTTTCTCAACAAATAAAAGTCCTACAGAATGATATGTTGGCTTTCTAATTACGGCAATCACAACAACTTTATTACCAATATAAAGTTTGTACTGTTGGAACACGTGATGTTATTTGTCCTTGTGAATCTAATTCCCATCAGACCGCCCAAAAAAATATGATGTGTCTTTTCAATTCAGAAGGGACCATATGTTCCTCACAAACTGAAATTTGTCATATTGTAACAAAGTATACTACAGCCCTTTTTTCTCCCCTCCCTGCTGTGGCTGGTAACAGTGTGACTTTGTATAGTGGCCTTGATATCCCAGCTCCCTCACAGCTATGTCAGGACCAGGCTTGTTCTCCTATCAATGGAGCAGGATTTGACTTTGGCTATTTCTTCATTACCTGTACAGAGAACTCCTGGTCTGGATGGTATCCCCTGCTGGCTTATATAAGGTGCTGGGTGACCATTTGGCCCCAGAACTTACATCTGTGTTTAATTCTCTATTAACATGTGAATCTCTCCCTTTGGAATTTACTAAGGGTACTTTGATTTACATTTATAAACAGAAAGGTGATAACCATTCTCTAGAGAATTGGCAACCTTTTATGTATGTTGAACTCCGACTTTAAGCTCTTAACGAAAAATTATTGTGAAGCTTGGTGAGGATTATGGAGGTGGTTTGGCATCCGCCCCAATCCTGTTCTGAGCCTCAAAGGAGAATTTCTGATCATTGGATCCTCTTATGAGAATTATTTTCTCATGGCTATGCAGGTCTGGCTTCGGGACTTGTTGTCTCCGTAGATCAGAAAGCTGCTTTTGATTCGGTTAGGCATGATTTTTTATTGGAAGCACTTCATTTTCTGCATGTACCTGATGTTATGGTACACTGGATTCGTGCTTTCTATAGAACCATTGTGCCTGTAGTGAATGGTTGGATAGGACCCATGATCCCCATAAAAAGGGGGGTTCATTAGGGCTGTCCTTTAAGCCCGTTGTTATATGTATTTTTTCTTGATGATTTGCTCCGTCGGTTGAATACTAATTCTCAGATTCGGGCTGTTTCTAGTTGTGCCTTATGCTTGCCTTATAAGGCGATCGCAGATGCAGATGATGTTTGTTTTCTTGTAGCTGATGCAGCCTCAGTGGTTCATTCTCTCCATGAGTGCTCAATTTTTGGAAACTTCTCTGGTGCCGTTTTAAATTACACTAAAAGTCTGGTTATTCGGGTCAGTTCAGTAACCTTCCCCTTGGACCGTATTGGCCCGTTACATTTAGTTGATGGCCCTATTTGCCTTTTGGGACTTTTTTTTTGGGACACAGGACTCAGATTTTTTTTAACTGGAATGTTAAACTGCAACAAGGTCAACTTCAGATGGCCTCCTGGAACCGGGGGCAGATAGGGAAAAAGAAACTTGTTTTCTTAATTAAAAACTATTTGATCTCTGCATTCCTTTTTCTGAGTTATGTATTCCCTATTCCACAACAGCTAGAAACTGCTGTCTTTAGCCTGTTTTTTCAGGCTCTTTGGGGTAGTAGGTTAAACCCGATAAAGCGGAATATCACTTATTTACCTATCCCTGAGGGTGGTGTTTGTATGGTTAACCTTTGTTATTTTTTCTGTATTTTTTTCACTGCAAACCTTAGTCCTTTGTTGATTCATGCCCAAAGGGGTGGAACATTGGTTTTATGACTCTTGCAGGATTTGGTTTCATCAATGGAAACTAATTCCTTAACTGTGTTAAGACAAACTGTTGGTATACCAACTACGTAAAAATATGTTTTACATCTCAAACAATGGAGGGTGTCTGTTCAGATGTTATTAAACCATTCACATAAATTTTATATAAGAATTTACTCCTGATGGTTTGTGCTGTATCAGTACCCTTTGATAAGTGTCCTGGTCAACACCTCCTCCCTTTTGTTATTGTGGAGATGTAAGAGGGTTCCAGCCAAAATGTGGGATTTTCATTGGCTTTCATGCCATGAAAAGGTTAATGTAAAATCAAATCATAAACATAAGCAGTCCCAAGATAGAATGTGTTCTCACTTATTATGTATTACAGAACTTGAAACTATCCCTCATTTATTTTTTGACTGTTACTTTATCAAAAATTGGTGGTCCTTTTTGGCACAGGCATGGGATACCCCCTTGTTTCAGTTGGTTACTTATTTGAATCTTGTATATGGGTTTTTTTCTCCCCAGTGGTCAAAATGGCACCAGGACACTTTGAACCTTGTTTTTGTGTGCATTAAATGGAATATTTGGATGGTGCGTTACATGTTTTCTTTACAGCAAAAGGACTGCTCCTATTTGGAGCTTGAAAAAAAGATTGTACAAGATTTAAAAGAAATTTATGAGCATGAACGTACTCTATATTCAGATATGACTCTTTTAGAACTTTGGAAAGCTCTTTCTTGGATCACAGACTCTGATTTTGCAGTTACCTGAATGACTGTATAATAGTTATCCTGTTTTTCCTTTTTTTTTTTGTATTATGCTTTGTGTACTATTGTACGATTTTTGTCTCAATAAAACTTTCTCCTGCTCTTTTCGATAAGTGCCATGGGATCTTTAACTTCCACCTGAACTACCACCAATCCAGGCAGATGGGACCTCGGTTTAACATCTCATCCAAAAGATGGCATCTCAGAAGTGCAGCACCCCTCTCATGCTGCACTACAGTGTCAGTATTGGGATATTAACCCAAGTGCCAGATGTGGGAACTGAACCCACAGCGCTCTGATCTCTCGGCCTCAGAGGCTAGTCTGCTACCTACTGAGCCACTGACACTGATTCAAAAATAATCAAGAGGAGGGCTCTCCACCAAAATGCAGTTAAGGATGGAGGTAGTGATCTTTTTCAGACACATACAATGTAGAGATTTCTTTAATGATTTGATCCATTAAACCAACCAAATTTGTCCATTTTTGCTGGAGAACAAATATACATCAGTTTTGCCAGATGCACCACTTAAAAATAGCACAAAGAACCTTAAGGGTGCTAGGATAAAACATCCCCCAGTCAGTACCATACTTCCCATAGACTAATTCAGTGGAGGACATGTTAGCTAGCAGAGGTAAGGACCATTGTTTAGCCAACTGAGTCCATAAAGGGGCAATATAAGGACAATCAAAAAATAAATGGTGAATAGTTTCTACCTGGCAAATGCAGGAGTCCCTTATGCAAAATCTATCTTCCAATATTTTGTGAGCACAATTCCCTCTGACATCCAGTCTACTATGACAGCACAACCACAAAGTATCCCACATTTTCTGTGGGATTCTACAATCCAGTAATTATTTTGTGAAATGTTGCTCTTCAATACCTAATGGACACTTAAAACAGGGTTCTGTCAAAGAGTTCTGATTTAATACTAAATAATAAAAAAGTTTTCTGTTTTGCAAAAAGGCTGAATGAGAAGACACATTCCATTGTTTTATCTTTTTGAAACACTCAACAAGATATCTAGGAGTCCCTGGAGGGATGTTAAAAAAGGGTTTCCAATTTGGTGCTCTCCATTTATCTGTAAAAGACATGGTTCTAGAGGAAAAACTCTGAATCCAGTCTTCTGTATGACCAGCCAAACTAGGATAAATGTTGGCATAGAGAAACAAAGTAAAGAAAATAAAACAGGATTTAACATGTTTAATCCTCCTTTTTTAAGTGGCCAATAGGTAACACATCTTTTGACTGGGTTCAGGCGACTGCCCCACAAAAGCTGAAAACCTAGATTGTACATACGTGCTTCAAGTTGAAGAGGGAGGGGGAAGATATAACATACCAGCAAAAAAATAGGGATAATAAAGGTTTTAAACATGTGAACCCTCTTCTGTTGTGACATGGGATAAGATTTCCATTTATGCACCTTTTTCTCAGCAATGGAAAGGCATTCTAACCAATTTTTTTCAGCTGCCTGTAAACCACCAAAATAAAGTCCAAGGACCCGAAAATTATGAGGTTGAATATGAATACTAGCAATAGTGTCCCATTCAGGGTGTAGAGTGTCATGCACAAAAGTACCTATACTTTTATGTATGTTCAAAACAGACCCCGAAATTAAAGAAAAGGATTGAACAATAGAGAGGTCCTGAACCCCAGACTCATGATCCACAATTAGTAAACAGAGATCATCTGCATGAGCCATTGCACTAGGGAACTCCCTTGCTGTAGTGTCTTTAATATGTCTAATGGAAGCATCACAATTCAATCTTCGAAAGAAGAGGATCAATAGAAAAAACATGTAAGGGGGCCAGCCTTGTCGGACCCCTCTTTTTATGTGAATGTGACAGCCTTTAATACCATTAACAATAGGGGTGATTGAAGCATACTTATAAAGAATTTTAATCCAGGAGATGAATTCCTGTAGAATTCCATACTACTGTAGGACTGCAAAAAGATAAGCATGGGGCACCCGATCAAAGGCCTTAGACTGATCCAGGGTAATAACATATCCACCTGTACTATATCCTTAAAAAACTTCCCCCATCAGTTTGAGAGTAGTCAACATAGATCTATGAGGGATTGCACAAGATTGTGTATAAAAAATTAGAGATTGGGCACCTTTAGACAGTCTATTATTTATAACCTTACATAAGATTTTCCAATCAGAATTTAGGAGACTAATAGGCTGCCAGTTGTTCAGATTTTCTTTATCATCTGTTTTATATAAATAAATTAAATTACTATCGGCAAAGGAAACAGGTACTGGTAACAGACCTTGAATAATGACGTTAAAGACTGAAGTTAAATAAGGCAACAGCAATGGTTGAGCCTTTTTATAAAATTCATTTGGCATGCCGTCCGGTCCTGGGTAACATTACTACGTAATTGGCCTATGACAGCACTAACTTCATCCACTGTAATAGATGTACCAAATCCTGAAAGTGATCTTCTGATAACTGTGGGAAATCTATAAGTGTAAAGAATTTCTCCCAGACACAAGGTGGAAAATCTTGACCAAAGAGGTGTTTAGTGTGAGCAGAAACTGATTACAAAATACCATGATTGTCAAACATTCTGATACCATTAGGCATAACTAGGGAAGGCATATATTTTGTTTATTCTTGTTGGTGACATCTATCATAACCTTAGCCGACCCTTTGCAGCCATATTTTTGTTCCAGGAATAATAAAGTAGACCTGTCATACTGATAAGCATACATTTCCTGTTTTAAACAATGGCTCTGTGAGGAATAATCTAAATGAAATTCCGTTTGCCAGGAAAGTAACTTTTGTAAATGACTTGTTTTACCTAAATAAGTTAAATATTGTGCTTTAGAGTGAGATTTCACCCTTTTCTGACCAAAGCACTGGATTTCCACCTTTGTCTCTTGCCACTAAAAGGTGGGATTGTCCCGGATTCCCCACCTTTCCACTCACAAAAGACAGAGACCATTGTTTGTTGTTGTGCTCAGATTGGCAATTAATTTATTTATATTCATAATCCAATATTCCATTTCCATTTCTTTATTATCATATTTCCAGAAATTTAATTTATTTCCATCCACATATCAATCTCTGATTATCCCTCCCCCAGGTGAAAACCTGGGTGCCTTCTGTTTCTCCTTTTCCACTAGGTTATGGTGAAAACCGAGATCGCTTTCTTCTTCCTCTTCTTGTGTTATTCCTTTTTTCTCCCCCCCTTTTTCCCCCTCTGCAATCCACCTTTGGCAGTCCAAACTGTCCAACCGGACTCGTCTGTTATCCACCTTGACAGACCCACCATACAGTCCCCCTTTGACTGTTTTTCCTCTTGCTCTGTCTAGTAGGGTGGGTGGGTGGGAGGAATCAAAAACTCCAGCAAAAGTGGCTCCGGCCCCTTGTGCTGTCCCTTATGTACCACCCTTGCCCCTCCGCCTGTTACTTGTCCTTTGTTCTGGTCCTTAGCCCCTCCCCTTCCTTCCCCCCTTCCCTTCTGAGCACTACCATTCCATGACAGAGGGAAGGGGTGCACCAGGACAACCTGGTCTGCCCCTTAAAGGGCAAACTCCATTGTCCCGGATTCTCCCCTTTTCCCCTCACAAAAGACAGAGACCATTGTTTGTTGTTGTGCTCAGATTGGCAATTAATTTATTTATATTCATAATCCAATATTTCATTTCCATTTCTTTATTATCATATTTCCAGAAATTTCGGTTATTTCTATCCACATATTAATCTCTGATTATCCCTCCCCCAGGTGAAAACCTGGGTGCCTTCTGTTTCTCCTTTTCCGCTAGGTGACGGTGAAAACTGAGACCGCTTTCTTCTTCCTCTTCTTCCTCTTCTTGTGTTATTTCTTTTTTCTCCCCCCCTTTTTCCCCACTAGCCAGTCTCCAGCTTGCATTGGATGGTTGGCTTACCCCCATACTTAGGATATCACTGTCCCTTACCTCAGGGACGATCCTTTCTTCCCCTTCCTTTTTTTTTTATATACCAGCTTTTTCCTGTTTTCTCCATTTCTCTATGAAACCCATTGTTTCTGTGTTGAACATGTCTATGGCTAGGTCCGACAGGTGCACACCATCTGGCCTGTAGAAGTCCTCCACTCATTCTTCTACCTCCCGCAGTATCACCTGTCCCCCCATCTGCCTTATCAATGTCCCCATCCTTCTATTCATTCTCTTCCTGGCCCTCTCCACCACCCTGTGGCTGTGTTCCTGTCTCCATACCCTTCTCGGTATCATATCTGACCAGGTGAGGCATACCTGAGGCCACCACCATCGTATTGCCACTAGGTCCCTCTCTATCTGTAAGTATGTGTGTGCCCACGGTCTGCCCACCAGGTTGTTGCCCCCTAGATGTATAATGATTAAGTCTGAACTGGGCCGATGTCCCTTGAGTTCCTTCACTGGGAAGAGCTGTGTCCATCTCATCCCCGTAGCACATGCCATACCAACTTACACTGTCTCACATCCTGGTACAGCTGCTTTCCCCAGCTTTCTTCTCTGCTCTCTTTCCAGCCCAATAAATATAGGAATGGCCGCAGATCCAGACTTCCATGACCTCCCTCTAGGCTATGGGGTAAGAAAATTAATTACTTTATACATACTCTTAGTGCCCTCACTGTATTATCCCCTGCTCTTTTCTTTTCTTTTGCCCGCCTCAACTTCTTTCACCTGTGCTCCTCTTAGAGAGCACTGCCAACTCCATTTATTTCCTCTCTACACAACTTTTCTTTCCCTCTTTTTTTTACTTCAGCACTCTGATGTATCTCTTATATATGGCTGACCATCACACCCTTTTTCTAAAATGCCCTTCACAGGTGCCCCATTGCTGCCCACTGTGAGGCAGCCCAATCCATAGGGAATGGGATGAGTAATTAGCTAGGTCCTCCCCAGAAATTGCAGGCCCTTTTTCAGCACTGCTCTGACTTGATGGCTGGTGACCCTTTTCCCGTCACCATGTACAAATAGCTTTTTCATCCTGGTCACCTGCTCTGCGGCAAAAGCCCACAGAGCCTGCACTGGGCATATCGCAATCTCTGATTGCCCTTTCAGTGTTACCATGCAACCTTGCCCTTTTTGGTCCATTTTTGACCTCCTGAGCTTGATCCATATCTCTTTCACCCGCCAACTCACATCGTCCCATTCCAAACCTCCTTTCTTGTCCTCTTTCCATGGCCTACCACCTCACTCAGTCTCGCTGCAGAAACATTATCACATAAATCATGTGAAATAGCAGGGCCTCGCCTTGAGCTGCCATATAACTCGAGCATCTCTTTAGTCTTATTAGCCACTACTCCCTATTGGCCTCCTATTATCTCCTGGGCCCACGTTTCAACCTGCCCCATCCCTGCATCATTCTCCTGATGAGCAGTGATTTTGTCAGATCATTCCACCCTTTTAGGCTGCAGATAACCCTAATCCCTGCAAGAAAAACCCCCATCATGGCGTGGTCGGTCCCTTTCTGCCATTGCTCCATGGTGAACATTCCCAACTGTTCCTCTGTGAGTGGCCCACTTACCTCCATCTGGTGCTCTGCCCTGAATGTTTGAAACACTCGCCAGGCCCCATCATAGGCCCTCAGAGTCCGAGGCACCCATGAGCTGCGAAACAACAGTTCTGCTCCTTCTTGCCAACATCCCAGATGTTCATTGGTATGGGTGTTTTTAGTTTCTCCGCTGCTGGTGCCAGCCTCCAGAAATGGTCCAGCTGCAGATAGGAAAGGCTGTCAGCCTGGGTATTGTGTACCCCTTCTATGTGTTTTGCTCTGAATGACATGTTCAGCTGCAAAGCCCTTAACACTCAACGTTGTAATACCTGCATGACTGTATCTGATCTGTCTCCCCTGTGGTTTAGCACGTCCACCACTGCTCTATTGTCACACCAAAATGTGACTTTCTGATTCTGTAATTCCTCCCCCCAAACCAAGGTACATGATCTCCAGTAGCGTTATATCTCTTACTTTCCCATCCCTCACCCAGCTGGCAGGCCATGGTTCTGCAAACCACCTGCCCCTCAGGTAACTCCCTATGCCTAGCCCCCCCAGCTGTGTCTGTGTAGAGGTCGAGGTCTGTGTTGTACAGTCACTCCTCTTACCAGAAAGAGCACCCATTATACTCCTTAAGGAATTCTTCCCATATTTTAAAATCCTCCCTGACACATTGTGTCAAGTCCGTCCACCCAGTGATGTGGTCTGGTGACCCCTGCTGTAGCCCTAGCTAACCTCCTTGTCAATGCCCTACCTGGCCCGATGGCCCTGCAGGCAAAGTTCAGATGTCCCACTACCTGCTGCACTAGTTTTAGTTGTACCCTTCTCCTGCTGGTGTGTACTTGAATCAGTTCCTTCAATTTGCTTACTTTTTTGTCCGATAGTCTAAATATTTCATTTGGGGCATCTGTCTTGATCCCCAGGAACTCCATCACCCTGTTGGGCCCTTCTGTTTTTTCTGGTGCCAGTGGAACCCCTAGCTCCTGGCACAACTCCTGAAACTTACCCAGCATACTCTGTGTCTCTCTTTTTCCCCTCCCAATGAACAGAAAATCATCCAAATAATGGATGACCGTCCTATAACCCATTTTTTCTTGGACTATCCACTGCAAGCAGGTGCTGAATGCTTCGAACATCGTACATGCTGTGGAACATCCCATTGGCATTGCTTTGTCAAAATAATACTGCCCCCAAATTTTAAAACCCAATAGATCCCAATCTTCTCTCCTAACTGGCAGCATTCTGAAAGTGGACTCAATGTCCGTCTTTGCCATCCATGCATCCTCTGTGGCATGGATTATCCAGACTGTGTCCTCTAGTGTCGCATATGTCACCCTACTATGCTCCTCACTGATGAAATAATTCACCGAGTCCTCTTCTGGATAGGACAGGTGGTGGATCACCCTGTATTCCCCTTCTTGTTTCTTGGGTACCAAACCCAATGGCAAAATCTGCATGTTCCGCAATGGGGGGGTGTTAAATGGGCCCTCTACCCACCCTGCTGCCGTTTCTTTATCTATCTTCTGTCTTAACATCCCCTCCTTTCCTTTCACTGACCCCAGGTTGCTCGCCTCTCTCACTTGTCTGAGCCCCCCACACTGCAGTGAGAACCCTGTGTTAAAACCTCCTATGATCATATCCCACATGCTTGTGTTCAGATATCCACCCAAACTGGCTGTCCATGCCTCCAAATTGATGGGGGTTCTGGCCATCCCAAACTGGTCCCTGTCATTCCCCCCTTTACTCCTCCCTGGCCCCTTCAGCTCATTTTGAGCAATGTTTCTTCTCTCAGTGATTCTGACCCCCCAACTCGTGTTCCCCCTACCTCTCCCTCCCCTGTTCCATGTCTGCCCTCTAAACCCCTGGCCTTTTCAAAAAAACTGCTGACCTGACCCTTGACCCCGTGCCCCTATGCCCCTTGGGCCCATGTCATTCTACATCTACTTGCTGGGTGCTCTTCCCCGCATTTTGAACAAGCATGCCAGAAACAACATTGAGGCCATGAGCAAAAAACCCTGTTGTAAGCCCAGCAGCATCTCTGGGGCGTAGCCCCCTTCTTTCCCCATTCACCTTCAGGTGTGGACTGATCTGTTGCGTAATCGGTCCATAAATCTAGCTGCTTGGTGTCCCATCTCACGGCCCCGAATGTTGCCATTCTCTGCTGGAAAAACTCATCATAGTATAACCACACCACCCCGCCCTTTGCTTTTGCCCTCCGAATTATCAAGGAATAAGTGATGAGCGGGATGCCTAGCTCCAGCCTTTTTTCCAGTACAATGGCTGAGAAAGTGACAAAACCTATGAACCACTCATCCCAAGTCTTCCCTTTTACGAACTTGTCATCCTCCTTCTTCCCTAACAGCACTATCGCTGCTGCCATTTCACTTTTACCTATGCCCTCAGTTTCCTCATACTTGGCTGCTGCTTCCCAGCTCACCAAAGTGAATATATCCACATACTCCCCTTTCCATATTTTTTCCTTTGTGGCAAGTGGCACATGCTCCCCTATCCTCATCCCAGGTGCACCTATCTCCCTTGTACCTTTTCCTTCTCTCTCTGTACACCCTTCATTTTTGCCCGGCACCTCCTTCTCTGCCCTAATCTCTGCCAGGGCCAATTCCATCTGCCCCTGACCTCCTGTTCCCAGTGCCGACACAATTTGACCAATGTATTCTTTTATACTGTCCCCCACTGCACTGGATGCATTACCTGTAACCTTGTCCGGGCCTTGCTGCCTGGAGTCCTCCAAGTGTTCCGTTGTTTCTCCCTGCAGTTGAGGAGGAGGGTGAACTACTAGGGGTTGCGGAGGGAACACTACATTCTGGGGATCTGGTCTGGGTTCAGTCAGGGAGATACCACCTTGATTTGGGGGAGGTACTGGCATCACCAAGTCTATAGGCTATAGAGATACTGGATCAGCCACCCTGGCAGGTCCCCCTACCAGTGGTGGCACCCTAGCGGGACTGCGAGGCCCTTTGGCTGGTCGTTTCTCTCTGCCACCTTTTTCTGTGCCTGCTTTTCTCTCCCCCCCCGGGTCTCCTTGGCTCCTCCCCTCCACCAGTTCCCACATTCTGTTGGCTTTTTCTGCCAATTCAATTATAGCCCTGTAAGCGTCTTTCTTTGATGGCCTGCTCTTTCTTGGCGCCATGTCCTTCTATTCCTTTGCTCTGTGAAGACAACTATGGGAAGAGAAAACAGGATTAGTTGTATATATATCATATTTGTAACACCTTCTTTCTGCCACTCATGCCATGCACTCGCATGACCAGTCGGGTCTCCCCGTGAAGGTCTCCATCATGCTCAATAGGTCACCAGGTCCCTTGGCTGCTCCCTGCCATGTCCATCGCGAGTGACCCCACTCTAGGTGGGCCACTCACCCCCCCTTGGCCTCTTCACTGGCATTCCTAAACCTTCCCTTGATCCCTCACCCCTACTGTTGTTGAATCATGGCAAAAAATGCCCCATGAGGGGCTAGCCCCCCTCATGACATGCCCAGTTGGGAGGGAGCCACTAGGTTCTTTATTGTGAGTGAGGGGGTGTCCTGAACCTCCACCCATGCCCCGCTGGTGTGCTCTGCCCCAGCAGGCTCACACTTCCAATCTATATGAGCCAGTCTCCCTTGTGGCTCATTCTTGCCTTACTTGCCCTCTTCTGTCCTCCCGCTGGTCTTCTTAATCGGATCCCCCCACCCTTTACCCTTGTGCATCTCCCTCCCATGTGACATCACGCCGTGTGGCCACACCATGCTTCCGCTCCTCTTTCGCTGAAGGGCTCCCCCTGCAGGCCCCTGTCTTCACCAATCAATTCGTCCCCCCCTTTGCATCCACCCAACTGCTTCGTTTTACCCCCCTGTACCCCTTCAAGGTGCTACCCCCTGTTGCTGCCCTGAAAAAGTTGAGCTCTGCTGGCTTCTCCCGGAGCTTCCTCCCAATGAAAAGGGGGGTGAGGGGTTTCCCTCATGGCCACCATGCGGCATGTGACGTCACGTCGTGTGGTCGCCGAACAGGCCTCTCATCCCCCTCCTTCAGGGTCTCTTCCAGCCTTCTCCCTCTGACCACACCAAAGCCCAGCAAGCAGCCAACAAAGGGGGGATGAGGCTTTACTGCAACCACCACGCGGCATGTGACATCACGGCGCGTGATCCCAGGTCGCCGCTCTCTCCCTTCTGCCCCCAGGGCCTCTTCTAGCCCTGCTGTTTTTTGCCTTTCTTACGAAAAGGACCACCAATGGCTCCACAGCCCAGAAACAAAAGAAAAAAGCTTCCTTGCAAACCCCCACGTGGCGTGTGACATCACGCCGCGTGGTCCCAGGTTGCCGCTCTCTCCCTTCTGCCCCAGGGCCTCTTCCAGCCTTCTCCCTCTGGCCACACCAAAGCCCAGCAAGCAGCCAACAAAAGGGGGATGAGGCTTTACTGCAACCACCACGTGGCGTGTGACGTCACTGCGCATGGTCCCAGGTCACCGCTCTCTCCCTTCTGCCCCCAGGGCCTCTTCTAGCCCTGCTGCTTTTGCCTTTCTTACGAAAAGGACCACCAATAGCCCCATGGCCTGAAACAAAAGAAAAAACTTCCCCCTGCAAATCCCTCATCGCTGCTTGTGACGCCATGCCGCCGGGTCCCAGGTTGCCGCTCTCCCCCTTCTGCACCAGAGCCTCTTCCAGCCCTGCTGCTTTTTTCCTTTCACACAAAAAAGACTACCCATGGCCCAAAAGCATGAGAACCAAAGAAACAGCTTCCTTGCAAACTCCCCCACATGGTGTGTGTGATGTCACGCTGCTTGGTCCTGGATCACAATCTCTCCCCTTCTGCCTCAGGGCCTCTTCCCTGCCCCCAGGCCTACTCCTTTTGCCAGTGCAGCATGAAATTGGCCATAGAAATACTGCAAAACAGCCCAGAACAAGCAGAAACTTCTCCCCAGTCCCCACGCGGCGTGAGACGTCACGCCGCATGCTCCTGGATCGCGCTCTCACTCTTGTATCTCAAGGCCCCTTCCAGGCCTACCAGCGATTCACCAACCAAACTGCAAACCAAACAAGGCAATTGAAATCTAAATTTAGGGGTAAACTTTCACCACTACACCACACGGCCTATTTCATTCCTGGTTATTAACGCTATTGCAGCCCTCCTCTGGTGTGAGCCCCATGCATCCTAGCATGCCTGCCCTGTCCTTACCATTTTTTTTTGATCCCATACACTATCCTTACAATTAAACCAAATTGACTGATAAACCATTAATTACAGACTTATTGGTACACCACAGTAGAGCTCTAAAAAGGCATTTTAACAGTCATAACCCCCACCAGCTCTTCTTTGTCTCTTCCCCTACTTCTTTTTTTTAATACAGCTATATCCCACATTCCCTGTTTCACCCTGTATTCCAACCTATCTCTTTTGCCTTAATCTATACAAACTATATTCTTCTACTGTATACTGCAAACATTCATTCTTACTCTTGTATATATAAATTTTTTAAAGAACTAACTTCACATCTCCTCCTACAAATCAGTTGTTTGTTTCCTTACCTCTCTTTCCTTTGAACAAGCCTTAAAAGAATATGCCAATCCAATGTGCTGTAGTTGATGCAAATCAAAAACTCCAGCAAAAAGTGGCTGAGGCCCCCTTGTGCTGTCCCTTGTGTACCACCCTTCACCCCTCCCCTTCCTGTTACCTGTCCTTTGTTTTGGTCCTTAGCCCCTCCCCTTCCTTCCCCCCTTCCCTTCTGAGCACTACCATTCCATGACAGAGGGAAGGGGTGCACCAGGACAACCTGGTCTACCCCTTAAAGGGCAAACTCCATTGTTAAAAAGGTCAAACACAGATACCTTTTCTAGTAAAACAGTGTACAAATCCTGCCAACCAGACTCATCACCCAGAACTGTAACATTCATTTTCTAGGAGTTATAAGATCCTGGTTTGTTAAGGAGATGCCCTATGGATAGAACAACCAGGCTATGATCTGAGGCTTCACAAGGAATTACTGTGTATTCCAAACCTGGTAACCATTTGGAAATAAAAAAATAATCGATCCTAGTGGAAAGCTTTCCACGGTGAAATGTATGCTTGGGGGGAGTAGGCCCAAATGAAGCTCCATCTATCAAATTTGCTGTTGTATAGAGGGAATTCAGAAAATTAGAGTCCATATACAATTTCTGAGTTGATCCAGTTTTATCTGAGAGGGTAAGGATACATTTAAAGTCCCCCCCAAAAACTATAGATTTGGAGGAATGCAGAAATGGTTGGATAGCTTTCTGGGTAGCTATCAGCTGGGTTTTAACTTGAGGATTATAAACATTAATTAATCTCCATTCCTGGGCCTGTATAATAACATCTAATATCAGAACCCGGCCTTGAATCAAATCTACAAGTCGAAGTATCCGAACCTCCAAATCCTGAAAAAGAATAGCCACCCCAGCACACACTTCCTCAGAAAGGGACCAATAGGATAAACCACCCCTCCAATCAGATGCAACTTGATTAGTCTCTCTAAGAGAGTGAAGTCTAGTATCTTGTAAAAAAATTATATGAGCAGGAGAGGAGGCTAATATAGAAAAGATGGTATGTCGTCTCTTGGATTCTTTAAACTATTCGCATTTAAAGTGCCAAAAGACAACCTATCAGCCATGTAGTAAACAGTGATTAGAAAAAAATCAAGACTTCTTTTTCCCTTTTCCAGGAGACTTCATTTTACACCACTTTTTTCTGGAGGTTCTAGAGTCACTAGACATTTGGTCAGTATCAGTAAACAGGTCAAGCTGAGAGGAAGCCACAGAGGAAACATCAGAATCCTCCTCTGTCTCAGTGACCTGTTTTCATTTATACAAGGGTGTAAATTTTTTCCTAGGACAAAAATCAGATTCTCCCGGAACTTGGGTGATCTTAGCCCCTTTAGCAGCTTCTTTAGAAGCTTTACTTTGGGTCTGCCTCTGAGTACCAATTTGTACCCAATCTGAGTCTTCAGGTGGGGGTATTACAACCCTGTGGGCAGACTCAGTGATCAGGAAAGAAGTACTAGGTACCGGAGCCAAAACTTCAGGTACCATAGGGGTCACTAAATCAGCAGGTAGAGATGAATCTATCTCTGTATGAGAGGTAGGTACAGTGGGTTGGGACTCAAGGGGTTCTAAATGGGAGACAGCAGAAGCAGGGACAGGGGATTCCGAGGAAAGTAACCAAGGAGATTGAACAGGCTATTGTTCAGAATGAGGTCTGAACTGAGACCTAGCCTGTGCATTCTGTTGTGCCTTAGAAAACGTGTCATTCTGATCCTCCTGAGGTGTCCCAGGGGCATTATGGGAGGCCCAGGGGCAGTAACAGTAGGAATGAGATGCATCCTCACATAAATTGCAATAAATAGGCCGAGGGCAATTAATACTAACATGCCCAGAACCCATACACAGTGAACATTTAATTTGTCACACACATTACTTAGATGTGTCTGTGCTCCACAACGAAAACAGGACTTAGGTTGGCCAGGATAAAAAACAAACCTCTATCCCTGCCTAAATAGAAGCAGCTAGGTACATGCTGAATGGACCCAATAATCGTAGTCAATTATCGGCTCAGGCTAACCTAGAACCGCATATTTAGAGGATAACCATCTGATAATATCTGTGACTGCAACCCCTTCATTTTTAAACAGGACAGTAATAGTTTTAATTGCAGGTTTCATGAGGGGGACAGCAAGAAAGGGGGACCACAATTGGGTATGCTTAACCTGTTGATACCTGTGCCAGAAAGTTTCCAAACCAGCAGATGTTTTAAAACTTATGTCAAAATTATTATCCCCAGAAGTATGGATAAGGGCATAAATTTCAGATGGCATAAACTGTAAACTAGCTTTAATCAATGTTTTCCCGACATAGAGCCAGTCAGGAAAAATATCAAGACCACCCCTGTATCGTAAATGAACAGCGTTCCTTCATTTGGCCTGTTCTGGGGGGGTGTGGAATAAGCCAGCATAAGTCCGACCACCCTGGCGTCCACCCTGTTGCTTGGGGGCTGCATCATCCTGTGCATGTGCATTACCCAGAGCTGGTCCCCCATTAGGAAGAAAAACCTCATCTGGAAGTTGTATAGTCTCCTACCTTTGATCCTGGGAGGTATTGCCAGGGCTAGGAAGTGAGGAAGCAGAGTTTGCAACAGGGGGTTCAGTGTTCTGCAGGGCAGAAGATAAAGACTTCATGGGTACATCATGCTGTATAGATGAAAGTATGGCATTCCCCACAGTCTGTAAGTCACTTTCCGAGTTTTTAATACCAACAGGGGGCCATACAGGATTCTGAGTGAGGCAAAGTTCAGGAGGAAGTTCAAGAGAATCCAAAATCTCCGATACAGTACCCCGGGAATCACTAGTGTGGGTTGGAGAAGACCAAGCATTTGTAACAGTAGATTTCTCCCATCCAGCACTCTTTAGGGCTTCAGCTATAGTAATACCTGTGACCGAAACATGATTATCAAAGTCTTGGTAGCCACCATGAGGCCCAGAGGCCACACTGGTCATAGGAGCCCCAGGGATGGAAATATCAGACCGGAATGGGGCCGAGACTGACGTAGGAAAGACATGAAAAACTTCAGAAATAGTAGAATTGCCCACAGAAGAATTAATCATTGTAGCACATCATAAACAACGTGATTTAGAAGGCAAAATAAGAGGAGTACCTGCAGTAAAGCCAGCAGCTGGAAGGGGAAACGAACTTGTAGACACCCCGTCTTAAGACTGAGTCAGGTGAATCACCTCCTCCAGTGGTTGTGAAGGAACTCTTAAATCTCGCTCGACTCCCTGGTGCCAGACCACAGGTCCAAGTAGAATATCCGAGGAACCGACAGGTAGAACAGAAACTGTCTCGAGACTCAAGGCATGCACCACTCCGTGCTCCAAAACTGCCAGTCTCCATAGAGACCACTGCAGGTGGAATGCACCTCTGATGAGGCTGTGTCATCTTGAAGCTGTTGGATGTCAGTAGTCAGCAGCACTCCACTGACAGGAGAAGCTGAACTGCAGAAAAGCACTCCTTGGGCCGAGCTGAAGATCGGTCGTCGTAAACTGAACCATAGAACCATAAGCTGGGGGGTGCAGAGCAGGAGTCACTAAAGCAATATTAGTAGCAGTTATCGAAGCTACACTTTGTCCTGAAGCAATAGTGGCTGAAAACAGAACATTTGCAGAAACATTCAAAGAAACATTTGAGGCAACATTAACAGGTACACTTTCCTTCATAATGGCCCCTTGTAGAAAGAAGGTAGAGGAGAAGACTGACTCCCCTACCTCCAGCACGTCTGCTCCATCCGACACCAAACTCCGAGTGGCCATCTCAGTGCAACGGCCAAGCCCCCTACCATCAGAGTAGGGGAATTTCCCTGGTGTCCTAGCCAAATTTCCCACATTCAGTGGAAATACCATCAACAGCTTAATCTGGTTCAATGTCAGTTGGCATTCATCTGTGTGGGGAGTGAAGGGGTTGGGCAGCTGCGAAGTGGGCTGCTAGCTGCACACTTGCACAGACTTGATAGACTGTGTGGCCTGTTTCTGCTGGCAAGTAACAAGTGAGATGAAGGATCCCACTAAAAATAAGATGTCATATCTTCTGTGAACTATCCAGGCTAAATATATAGCAATCAGTAAGCATGTTCTAGCAAAACACATTATATAAATGTGTAAAGGAAGACCATATTGAAACTGCCTCTCAGCAGATCTGCATTGTGCAAATACATTAGAAAGAAGACCTAGTCAGAGCTGATATGGCTGTGCTAAACATTTAGGAGCACCTCCAGAGTTGCCGTGCACTAGATGGCAGAAATGACTGCACTGTGCATGCGCGATACTCATTCATGCACTGTCTGACTCAGCACCACCACGCTGTGCATGGCAGACATCACTGCCACAGCTGTAGAAGAAAAAGAAGTGCCCCTGAAATGGGTGTGTTTATTCAGCTGGGGGAAGGGAAGGGACCTATAAACACAGGCACTGGAAAATGTGGCAGAGCACTGTGGAAGCACACCAGACAGTGTTCTGGTTATGTGCTTTCACAGTACTCTTCTGAGATATCATGTTGGCATAACTTCTGTCTGAAGCTGATAGCATGCGCTGTGGCCTTTTCTCAGGTGTTACCTGTGTATGGCCGAGAAGAGAAAATGACACTCCACACCATGGCTTTTAACAATTGGTTGAAGTCATGGTGCATGGAGGAGAGCTTTACCTACAGTACATTGGGGATTGGGGACCAGCCTAGCAGGATATGGGCCTCTATATGGGAGATGGCCTCCTACCAAACTGTGAAATCCTGCATTCCCTACTGCTTCTTGGGGGTGTAAAGAAACTCCATATTTTTTGTACTTATATTCCCCCAAATAATGCTACACAAGGCATCACTGAACTCCTAGGGTTTCTGCCTACAGTTACAAGCAAGAATGACTTTATCTGCCTTGGTGATTTTAACCTTGACTGGTCCGAGAAAAACTCAGCTAACCTATCCTCCTTAGCTAGCAAGGCAAATCTATCCCAGCTCATACATGAACCCACAAGGGTCTCACATGGGGCAACTGTGCCACCCTCCTTGACTGGATACTTACTAACAGGATGGAATATGTTGCCTCAGCCGGTGTGCTACCTGACACAATTAGTGACCACTATCCCATCTACTGTGTCTGGAACACTGTCATTCCTCCCCTCCCTGCTAAAACTGTAACCTTTCCTAATCTCTCCCGCCTAAGTCATGTGGACTTCTTAACTGACCTTAACCAGGTTGACTGGTCCCCTCTCTACCAAACAGAGGACATTAACATAGCCACAGAATATTTCAACTCCGTCCTCCTCTCTCTTCAAAACCTTCACATCCCGGTCACCACACATAGGATGGCAGGGAAAGTAACCAAGTGGCTAACACGCCCCCTGCTTCAACTTCTCAAATCTAGGGACAAACTTTGGTCCAGGTGGAAGATCTCCCACCTCCGTGCAGACTTTGAAGACTATCGTGCATTATGTAACAACTGCAAAAGACAAATTTGTATTGCCAAAAGCACCTACTATAGGAACCTACTAATAACATCCTCTACAAATCACGCAGGTACTGGTCCAAAATTAAGAACATTCTCGGCAACGACAAGCAACAGAATCCAGCTGACATGAACATTCAAGGTGTTCACTGCACCAACCATGCCACCATTGCCAACACCTTCAATGCCCTTTTTTCTTCTCCACCAGTCGCTACTCTAACTAGCCCACAACCTGACTGTCCCTCTTCTCCTCCCTCGCCCCTCCCACCTCTCCCTTTCATTCTGGCTCCAACTACATACCTTGAAGTTTGCAAGCTACTTAACTCCCTTCCGGCACGCGGGTGTCAAGGGCCTGAGGGCATCCATCCTTGCATACTTAAGCAGTATGCACCTTGGCTGACCAGACCTATCACCTGGCTTTTTAACCTCTTGATTCATATGTCTACTGTCCCATCCACCTGGAAAACTGCCAGAACCATCCCTATACACAAAAAAGGACGATGTCAAACTCATGTCCAACTACCACTCTTGGACCTCTACTCTTCTCCCTCTTCCTAAATGATATTCCCACCATGTCCTGGCATACCTGCACTCTTATGTACGCAGATGACCTTGTTCTCTACTCTGGGTCAAAATCGGTTGCTGCCATCAACTTCACTCTCACTAATGACTTCCAATTCCTGCAGACCTGGCTCTCTAGCAACCACCAAGTCCTGAACCTAGAAAAAAACCTGTGCTATGCTATTCGGATCCTCTAAGAAACTGTCTGCCCCTGCGAACAGGCTCCGGGTTCAATGCCTTGATGGCTTCCTCATCTTAAACACTGAGTCCTTCAAGTACCTTGGGGTCACTTTGGATCCCACACTTGACCTGTCTCAACATGTCAATATGGTGTGCCATGCCGTCAATGCTAAAATTGGCAGAGCTTATCGAATGCGCCACTCCCTCCCTCCTTCAGCTAGACTTTCTGTTGTGAAAGGTATTCTCTTACCCCAGCTCCAATATACTCTGTCCCTCCTCTTTGCTGAAAACTCTGCTACACTCCACAAATGGGACACTGTCTACAACAACATCTGTAGATTCGCCTTAACTGCCCCACGTCTTACCCGTCATTGTCTCCTTTACGCTGGCTTAAATTGGCTGTCACCTAAGGATATTTGAGCCTAATCCCTGGGCTGCTTTATCGACTCCCTGTCTAGACCTCCCTGCCCTGTCTATCTTGCCAACCTCCTGACTCCTGCCTCACACACCCGTACCCTCAGGTCTTCCTCTGTCCCCATGCTCTCCACTAGACCTTGCAAGACAAAAATGGGTGAACAGGCATTTGCCCATTTTGCTCCCAAATTCTGGAACTCACTCCCCCTTATGGTGAAAACTTCAGCCTCCCATCGAGAATTCAAAAACTCGCTGATCACCCACCTTCTAGCCTCTGGCCAATGCAAAAGCTCTTAATTTGCTTTGTCCCACTGCAGGCTGTCGGTCTGACCCTGAGTACTACACTAATGTTCTCCCATGCAATATGCTTGTCTAGGTGGCTATGAACCTTGATGTCTTTACTGTCCTCAGCTGTCTTATGGTTACCCTAATTGCTTTATTTTACATCCTTGTTATGATCTATGCCTAAAATGTACCCTTATGTAACTATTACTGTGCTACCCAATGTATATCTTGTTTTGCTCCTGTACACCTATATTATGTCTGTGCATTTCTGCATATTGTAACCAATGTCCTGTGCTCTCCCGGGTCGTGCCTGAAAATAGGCAGGTCTGTTGACTAGCGCACTTACCCGGTTACCAAAAGCTAATAAATAAATAAACCTTCCAGGAAGAGGACCACATGTCATAGTGGAAAGTCTAAATGCTACTTGGATGAGCTTTGACACTGGGCAGGGATGTGTGAAGGCTGTACTATCAAAGGATGTAAAGACTGGTCTCCCAAGATGATGAAGCAGCCAGGAAGAAGGGCCAAAGGAGAGGAAACGTCCCCTGGGCAGGAGCACAGGAAAACAGGGGTAGGGACAAGGTGGAGAACAAGGGGGCTATAAATCTGGATAGTGCTCTTAGGGTTTATTTTAGCATCCAGCACCAAGTGTGTGTGTAAAATTCAAGTTTTACACATAACCGTATGTTTTGCTTTATATACTGCAATTGCTTGGCACATTTTTTTCGCCACTGCAATTATATAAATAGAAAGACATCTCTGTGCAGCTATGGTCAGGTTCAAGTCCGCAATCAGGTTCAAGTCCCTGTTTAAAAATGTTTACTTTTTTAAAAAACAGTTCCACCAAAAATTGTACTAAAAAGAATATGTTATTTTTTTTTAGCATCTGACTTTTTGGCAACGCCCGAGTACAAGAGGTGGTGAAGTATGTGGTGCAAAGAAGGGTAGACCATGAATGGTGCATGCATGGGACAAGGGAAACCCAGTGTATTTGCCATTATATCCAGCAGGTTATAACAGCAAATTATAGCAAGGTTTTCCAATGGAGAAAAAAATGCTCATTTGTTACTATTAAATAATAATGATTTGCCATTATAGGTTTACTGTATATCAAGTATAATTCATGTTTGAGTTATAACAATAGAAACATAGAAACATACTTTGATGGCAGATAAAGACTGCTTGGCCTGCCTAGTCTGCCCATTTCCCTACCCATTGGATAAACTGCAGATCCTAGCTAAAAAAGCAGCCTACTTCCCCCTTACCCCCCTCCTACCCCCCACTAGAATTGCGTTACGTTGGTCCCATGCATTATTGAATTCCATTACTGTTTGTGACCCCATGATCTCCTCAGGAAGGCTGTTCCATGCATCCACCACCTTCTCCGTGAAAAAATACTTCCTCACGTTGCCCCTGAGCCATCTCCCCCTCTATCTTCAAATTATGCCCCCTTGTTTTTGTGCACCTCTTTTTCTAAAATATGCTACCTTCTTGGACTTTGTTGATTCCCTTGAGGTACTTGAAGGTTTCTATCATGGTCCCCATTTCCATCCTTTCCTCAAGGGTATACATATTAAGCTCTTTTAGCCTCTCTCTTCATATGGCTTCTGGTACAGATCCTGTACTATTTTGGTTGCCCTCCTATGGACTGCATCCATCCTGTCTATGTCCTTGTGGAGATGGTGTCTCTAGAACTGCACGCAGTACTCCAGATGGGGTCTCACCAACTGTCTGTACAGAGGGATAACAACTTCCTGCTTTCTACTAGTGATGACTCGCCCTATGCCTCCCAGAATCCCCCAGCCCTCCTTACTACCTTTTCACATTGCTTGCCTACCATAAGGTCATCTGATATGAGTACCCCGGTCCCTTTCCAATTTTGTTGTTGTTAATATCCCCCCCCCCCATTGTGTACTCTTCCCCTGGGTTATTGTTTCTCAGGTGCATTACTTTGTATTTCTTTGCATTGAAACTAAGCTGCCATACTCTTCACCATTGCTCCACCTTGCCAAGTCCCTTTTCATCCTGTCCACCCCTCCTCGTGTATCATCCCTGTTACAGATCTTTGTATTGTCTGCAAAGTGGCATACTTTTCTTTCTAGCCCCTCTGCAATGCCACCTACAGTATAGAGACATTAAAAGTACTAGTCACATTGCTGAACCCTGTAGGACCCCACTAATAACTCCCTTTTCTCCTGAGTGTGCTCCATTTGCTATTGCCCTCTATGTCCTGTTGTTCAGCCAATTTGTTACCTAGGCTACCACTCTGGGACCCACTCCCAGGCTGGCTAACTTGTTTATTAATCTTTTGTGTGGTACTGTGTCAAATGTCTTGCTGAAGTCTAAGTTGGCCATATCTACAGCCCTTCCCTAGTCTAATACTTTGGTCACCCAGTCAAAGAAATCTATTAGATTCATCTGACATGACCTTTTCACTGTGGATCCATGCTGCCTTGGGTCATGTGTCCCACTGGCCTCTAGGTACTCGACAATTCTTTCTTTCAGAAGTGATTCCATTATTTTCCCTACCACTGAGGTCAAACTAACAGGTTTGTAGTTTTCTGCCTCTGCTTTACTCCAACTCTTGTGAAGGAGGATCACATCCACCTTCCTCCAGTCCTCAGGTACCACACCATCCTACCATGATTTGTTAAAAATGGTAGTCAGTGGTGTCACTAGGTCTCCCCTTAGTTCTTTCAGAATTCTCAGGTAAATCCCCTCAGGTCCCATTGCTTTGTCCACTTTGAGTTTTAGGAGTTATTTCAGGACCCTTTCTTCTGTGAATGGGCTAGTATCAACCCCCATACCCAGAGTGCTTGTATTGTGTGATTTGGGTATCTCCCCCTCTTCTTCCTTTGTGAATACTGAGCAAACGTATTTGTTCAGTATCTCTGCCTTTTCACTGTTACTGTCTGCCCAGCCCCTCCCCTTTAGTAAGCCTCACTATCCCTGCCTTTGTTTTTATTTGATAAATGAAATTATTGCTTAGTAGTAAGCTTAACCTTTATGGGCCAGATGCTGCATTCATAACATTTGCACAAGCAAAAAAGTTGCTCTTATACATTTCAAAATATTTTTTTTTTGGGAGGGGGTATTTCAAAATTTGCAGCAGTGACCTAATGTACATGCAAATGCTTTGGAAATCTGACCATATACAGTTCCAGCATGGGGTATTCTGCCACATAGCTGGAAATGGTTATACGCAGCAGTGTACCTATAACTGTCATACAAATGCAGCTCAACTAAATCATTGTTATCAGCATCTTGTATGTGTAGTCAGTTTATGCCCACTGTGTGTGTAACACATATAAACAGAGTTGTGTTGCAGTTGACACAACAACAAAAAAGTATACAATGTTGTATAAATTTACTTTTAAAGTTATCCACTTTTAGCAGGAGAAAGACGGAAAATGGAAAAAAGGAGGGGCAGCTGCACACTATGTGAAGCCTACCAGGCCAGCTGTGTCATGCTTACTCTCCGAACTGTCATGATTGCCATGATTTGGACATGTGTACTGGGTTGGTGGGGGGACTCTACACCTTCTCACCTTGCCATGGTGGGAAAATCTTCGGGGGAATGGGGCATGGAGTGCAGGGGATAGTGGCAATGGGCAGCTGATAGGACTGAAGTGTCCTGCCTCTGTGGCAGCCCAGAAGGACAGAATAATATATATATATATATATATATATATATATATATATATATATAGATATATATATATATATATTGTGTATATATAGATATATATATATATGTGTGTATATATATATATATATATTCATGGCAAAAAAATTCCTTTAATGCATCAGTTAGGGTTGTTCCACAGTGACAAAAGTGAAGAAATTTGATATTAGGGTTCTCACCCCTTGCACCCCACGCCTACCCACCCCCACAAACAGGTATCAGGGTGTGCGTTGGGGTCACTGGTCCTAACTCTTACCCCATCCCATGTGTAAACAAGCTGAGGTGGTGCAGTACAGGAGAATGGAGTGAGAGTTAGGACCAGCAAACCCAACGCACACCCAGATGCCTGTTGGTGGGGTGGTGGGTGGGGTGGGTTGGGAACCCTAACATTGAATTTCCTCACTTTTGTCACTGTGGAACAACCCTAACTGATGCATTAAACAGAAGTTTTTGCCATGAATTTCCTTTCTTTTTGAGAATGTGCACTATAAATAGTGAAGCAACGGTAATGTAAATGCAAGCACAAACGGCAACGCAAATGGTGACGCAAACATAAAAGGTAACACAAATGGTAATAGAAATGCAAGGCCAAAAGTTAATGAAAATGAAATGCAAGCGCGCACGCAAGCATAAATCATTATGCGCATGTTCACGGTAACACAACTGGAAACAGAAACATTGATGGTAACTCCAATGATGATGCCAAAGGAAACACAAAATGAAACAGAAATGCAAATGGAACCACGTACGGAAACGCAAATGGTAATGCACACGGTGACACAAAAGGAAATACAAACAAAACCAGTAATGGAAATGCAAATGTTAACAGTAATGCAAATGCAGGCACAAACGCAAATGCAAAGGGTAACACACATGGTGGCGTAGACGGGAATGCTAACACAAACAGTAACAGAAATGCAAGTAGGAATGCTAAGTGTAACAATAATGGAAACACACACCCTTTTTCTCCCCAAAAGCTGCATTGAGAATCACAATGAATACAAAGAATGTATGCATAATAATGGGCCTCGGAGCAGAAAATGAACACATGGAATACTAAATGGCTTATATCTCAAGAACCTTACAACATAGAAAAAAATGAAAATTTCATATTATTTATGACTTTCCTGGCTAGTTTTGCACTTAGCCTCTTAGCAGTTGACTAAGCATTTTTCTGACAAAAAGTCCTTATCTCTAAGCATTTCCGAGATACGGGCCACAAAATGTCTGGCGGACGCTGTAATGTTAGCCTATGGGAAAAATAATCAACTTCAGAGCACTGTAACTTTGCAGCCCTGTAATATTTTGTCACCAAACAACCAAAATGCACACCTGTGGGATCTTGGCTTTCATTCCTCCAAAATTCAGCCCAAAAGACCAAACCTTTCTTCTGCAGCAGGGTGGCAAAGCTTTCCTATTCTTTTGGGCATAGTGTCGCAAAGTAGTGTCACAAATCATGACACTTTAAAAAAAAAACATGAAAGTGTTGAATAATCGACACTACTTTGCGACAGTACTGCTTACAAAAATTTTTGTTTAACCCCTAAAAAAAGACATGGCTAGCATCCTCATGGCTTGACTAGGTAAACACAAAGAAAATTGTGTCCCTAGAGGGTCCCAAATTTAAATACCAAGCATTTCTGTGACCAGTAACTAAAAAAAAAATGGCTGACTCACGACACTAGAGGGGTCATTTGCGGCACTAAAAACTGCATTTGCAACACTGTTGAAAGTTTAACTTTTCCCAGTGACTATAATGGGAAATTCGTTTTTTGAATAACTTTTGAACCGTTTAATATTTTTTCATGAAATCTTTGAAAGGCACACCGGGGAACCTGGCTGCATGTTCCCCGAAGGTTTTGTAAGAGTCGTTCAAATTGTGTGACCTGTAGGCGCGAGCAAAGAATGCGCAAAAAAGTGTAAATGTGACTTTTTATTGTGCTTTATTGCTCCACAACTCTATATCCAACCATTACAAAACTTGACAGATCCAGAGATCTATGCTACCACTCTGTGCCTGTCAAATTTCAGGCAAACTCGGTAGTGGGGAAGATCATGGAAGCACTACTGAAGGAGAGATTGGTGGAACATCTGGTTGTCAATGGACTACAGGACCCAAGGCAGCATGGTTTCACCAGGGGGAAGGCATGTCAGACAAACCTCATTGAATTTTTTGACTGGGTGACTAGGGAGGTGGATCAGGGGAGGGCAGTGGAAATCGCCTATCTAGACTTCAGCAAGACCTTTGACACTGTGCCACATAGAAGACTATTACACAAACTGGGGAATATGGGTGTGGGCAGGACAGTAGTGTGGTGGGTAGGTAACTGGCTGGGCGGCAGGACACAGAGGGTGGTGGTAAATGGCTGTCACTCCACAGAGGGAAGAGTGACCAGTGGGGTACCAAAGGGATCAGTACTGGGACTGGTCCTATTCAACATCTTCATCAGTGACATTGCGCAGGACTGAGACGGTAGAATTTCACTGTTCGCTGATGACACAAAGCTCTGTAACAGAGTAGACACACCAGAGGGTGTAGACAGAATGAGAAGGGACCTGCAGAAACTTGAAGAATGGTCAGGGATTTGGCAGTTGAAATTCAATGCAAAGAAGTGCAAGATAATGCATATGGGGCACAAAAACCCTGGCACAATATATCAGTTGGGGGGTGAGGATATAGCATGCACCAAGCAGGAAAGGGTCTTGGGGTTATCATCTCTGATGACCTCAAGGTAGGGAAACAGTGTGACAAGGCAGCAGGTAAAGCAAATAGGATGCTGGGATGCATAGGCAGGGGCATCACAAGCAGGAAAAGGGAGGTCATAATTCCACTATACAAGACACTAGTGAGGCCCCACCTGGAGTACTGTGTACAGTTCTGGAGACCTTACCTACGTAAGGACATAGACAGGGTAGAGAAGTTTCAAAGAAGGGCAACAAAGATGGTGCATGGATTGCATCACAAGTCCTATGAGGACAGGTTGAAGCAACTGAACATGCACTCCCTGGAGCAGAGGAGGGAGAGAGAGGGGATATGAACAGGGTGAAGGAATACACTATTTTTAAGTGAAAAAGATGTTCCAGGACTAGAGGGCATGGGATGAAGTTCGAGGGAGGATGATTCAGAGGAAATGTGAGGAATAATTTCTTCACAGAACGGGTGGTGGACAAGTGGAACACCCTACCAGAGGAAGTGGTGGGAGCTGAAACAATCACGGGATTTAAGAATGCATGGGATAGATATAAAGGAATTCTGGAGGTCAGGGGTAAGGGGCAACAGACTTCTAGGAAAACATAAACTGAACTTACAAGCTCAAATGGGCAGACTGGGTGGGCCATAGGCCCTTATCTGCCGACACTGTCTATGTATCTATGTAAATCCATCATACAGTGGCAAAGTTATTAAGTTGCAAAATTTCACACTTTAACCTTAAATGGGGTACTCAACCCTAACTATAATGGCACTACCGTGCCACTATTATATATATATATATATGTATATTATAGTGGCGCAGTTGCACCATTATAGTTAGGGTTGAGCAGTTAGTTACATACTAAAGACAAAAGTCTGGATGTTAATAACTTTGGACCCATTCAATGGATTTGCCTGAAATTTGGTACACAGGTTGGGGTGCACTAGATCTCTTGATGTGCCAAATTTTGTTAATGAAAGTGCTGAAAAATGCAAAATTATCCATTTTTGGAGGCACCTTTTGGTATTCTTAATGTGGTCCTGCACAGCCGTTGTGTGGCATGCCAATCTGCAAGATGGCTCATTTGAAAGAGCTTTGGTGGCCGAACATGCCACTTTTTGTTTGGTGAACAAATATTAAGGCATTCAAAAGTTATGGCACTTTTAAGTTACCATTACAAGTCAATGGGAAAATTTATATGTATATCTTGCAATCAAAGAATCGGGGTTCTGGCCATCTCGTCTCACCTGGCGGTCAAAGAATTTACAGCCTCAGAGTTCAAGAATCTTTGATCTTGAGGTATTTCAAAAATTATTTGACCGCGAGGTCCGCCATCTTGTTTTCAGTTTTCCTATTGCACAAAAACAAATATCTTGGCTCAGGGGTCACTTCTGAAGTAAAACTTTGATGGGTTTTACTCAGGGGACCCCGATCTGTCAAGCCATGGCTTTGGTTCCATCACAATCGGTCCAAAAATAGAGTTTGTAGCTTTTAAATTCTTCATTTGCTGCTCGCTAATGATCTTTGATTGCGAGCTGACAAATTCTTTGATCTCGAGAATCTTTGATCGCGATCGTGCATCACGAGCGAGGGACGAGATGGCCAGATTTAAAAATTCATTTTCTCAGCTCAGGTGTGCCCTAGACTGTGAAATAAAGGTGGGTTTTGCTTAAGGGGCTTCATTATGCCCCATCTGCATGCCCAAAATAATGTAAAAATGATCCCTGGTAGTCTAGTGGCTCCCCCAATAAAATATATGAACAAAGTAATGCCCTGGTAGTCTAGTGCCCCCCACCCCCATGTTTTGTTTTAGTTCCCTGGTAGTCTAGTGGCCCCTTGAGCTGTATTGTCTTATAATATGTCAATCTTATCCTCTAGTCTAGCAGCCCTCCAGCATAATGAAAGAAATATTGAGTTAAAGAGATACCTGGTAGTCTAGTGGCTCCTCACTTCACCACTCACCATCTGCTCATTTCAGCACCCCCTGACAGCCAGCGGCTGGCATATTCTCTTCATCATGGCCAGTTAACATCTGTCTGCAATATGAGCGGGAATGCAAAAAGCACTGAAAATATTTCTGAGTGTTTGCCTGCATTACTGCCTGGAATGCAGACAGTCGTGGCTGGCCATGGAGGTGAGAAGAGGGCTGAGCGAGTCGCCGGCTGGTGAAGGGTAGGGGGTGCTGGGCCTGGATGTATGGGTGGAGGGGGCACTAGACTACCAGGTATATTATCAACTCATTATTTCTTTCATTATGCTAGAGGGGGCCACTAAACTACCAGGGATATAAAGATTGATATATTATAAGAAAATACAGCTCAGGGGGCCACTAGACTACCAGGGATCTAAAAAAACAGGGGGGGGGGCACTAGACTACCAGGTCATTACTTTGTTCATATATATGTTATTGGTGGGGCCACTAGACTACCAGGGATGTAAATATTTTATTAGGGAGGGGGGCACTAGACTACCAGGGATCATTATTACATTATTTTGGACATGCAGATGGGGCACAATGAAGCCCCCTGAGCAAAACCCACCTTTATTTCACAGTCTAGGGCACCCCTGGGCTGAGAAAATGAATTTTAAAATCTGGCCATCTCGTCTCTCACTCTTTATTCACAAGAGAGCAATTTCTTTGATCTCGAGGATGCAAAAACTTTGACTGCGAGATTCTTTGATAGCGATTGTGCATTGCAGGCGATGGGCAAGATGGCCAGATGAAAAAATCATTTTTCTCAGCCCAGGGGTGTCGTAGGAAGTCAAATAAGGGTGGACTTTACTCAGGGGGCTTCGTTCTGATGAACCATGGTGGTGACTTACTTCTATTATGTATATTTTTTAAATTACAAGAGTTTACATTCTTTGATCGTGACCCTGCAAATTCTTTGATCGTGAGCCTACAAATTCTTTGATAGCAAGATTCTTTGATCACGATCCGGCATCGCGAGCGAGGGATGAAATGTCCCAATTTAAAAAACAATTTTCTCAGCCCAGGGGTGTCTTAGAAAGTCAAATGAGGGTGGGTTTTACTCAGGGGGCTTTGTTCTGTTGAACCATGGTGGTGGTTTACCACAATTCATTCAATTGTTTGGTTTATAAGATTTTTAAATCTTTCTTCGTGAGCCTGCAAATTTCTTGATCATGAGCCTGCAAATTCTTTGATCATGAGATTCTTCGATCGCCATCTTTGATCATGAGGGAGGGACAAGATGGTCAGATTTTTTATAATGGAATAGATAGGGGAAATTTTAGTAATCTTTCATATTGAATATCTTGGGAACGGTGTGGTCTTTTGACTTGAAATTTGGAGGGAAGAAAGGCAATATCCCACAGATGTGGCTTTTGGTAGTTTGGTCAAGAAATAGTACAGAGTGGCAAAGTTACAGCACTACGAAGTCAACATTTATTCCCATAGAATAACATTACAACATTTGCCGCATTACAAAAATTTTGTGCTGCACTGCTGCAAAATAACGGTTTGGTTGTTTGGGCTGAAATTTGGAGGGAAGAAAGCCAGCATCCCACAGATGTGCCTTTTGGTGGTTTGGTGAAACAATATTACAGGGTGGCAAAGTGACGGCACTCCAAAATTGACGCTTTTTGCCATAGAATAACGTTCTGGTGTCCATTGCGTCTTTCAGGGCCCGTATCTCGGAAATGGTGTGAGATACAGAATTTTTGTAAAAAATTGCTTAGCCCCCACCAAATGGGGGCTAAGCATAAAGCTAGCCAGCAAAATAATAATTTATACAAAATTTTTATTTTTTTTCTATGTTGCACGGTTCCTGAGATATAAGCAATTTAGTATTCTAAGTCATAATTTTCTGCTCCGAAGTCAATTATAATGCATACATTCTTTGTTTTCAATGTGCTTTTTCAATGCAGTTTTGGGGGGAAAGATGGGTGTGCCTTTTCGTTACTGTGTCAGTTAGCATTTCCAGTTGAGCTTCTGTTACCATCCGCATCACCATTCCTGTCTATGCCATCATGTGCGTTACAGTTTGCGTTTTCATTTGCACTTGCATTTCTGTTTTGTTTCACATTATTGTTGCTGTTGCCATTATCATTTGCATTTGCAACTGCGGTACCATACCTGTGCGCGTTACAGTTTGTGTTTTCACGTGCGCTTGTGTTTCTGTTTCTGTTGGTTTTATTGTTGCTGTTACTGTTACCACTTACATTTACAATTGCGGTACCATGACCTTGCATGTAACAGTTTGCATTTCTGTACGTGCTTGTGTTTCTGTTTCTGTTACCTTTATTGTTGCTGTTACTGTAACCATTTGCGTTTACAGTTGTGGTTCCGTGAGTGTGTGCATTACGGTTTGCATTTTTGTACGCACTTGTGTTTCTGTTTACTTTGGCGTTATTGTTGCTGTTACTATTACCATTTGCATTTACAATTGCAGTACTGTGAATGTGTGTGTTACCAGTTACATTCTGTATGCACTTCTGTTTGATGTCTCCATTTACTTAACTGTTTGCTTCGGCGTCACTTTACGCTTGCGTTTCTATTAACGTTTGCCTTACCATTTATGTTTGCTTTGCCATGTGCATTACCGCTGCCACTTGCGTTTGCTTTGCAGTTCCTGCTACTATGTAACAAGACATCATGTGGCGGGAGCACGGGGCCTCACCACTGCATTCCATTCACTATTTATTATCCTCATTCTCAAAAAAGAAGGGAAAGTAGAGGCAAAAAACTCTGTTTAATGCATCAGTTAGGGTTGTTCCACAGTGAAAAAAGCGAGGAAATTCAGGGTTGGGGTTGAAAGCCCCTTGGACCTAGCCCCAACTGGCGCCAGGGGTGCACGTTGGGATCATCGGTCCTAACTCTCACACCATTCTCTTATATCTCTGCTTCTTTACACATGTGATGGGGTGAGTTAGGTTGACGACCCCCAACGCCACCCGATGCCTGTTGGGGTGGGCTGTGGGGTCCAACGGGGCTTTCAACCCAACCCAGAATTTCCTTGCTTTTTCCCTGTGGAACAACCCTAACTGATGCATTAAATGGAGTTTTTTACCTCTAATATATATATGTATGTATATATATATATATATATATATTATTGATTGCTTAGTTGCCACCACACCCCACCTCAAAAGGTAATGCCCCCAAACCCTGCTCCCCAACCTCAAAGCAAGCTTTTGATTGGCATAACCCTCTGCACCACAAATGACCAACCACTGACTGTGCTCTCAATAAGCGTTGTATTGTAAAAGCTCAGTGTTGCAGAACAGAATTTATAATTGCAGTTGACCAACCATAGTGTGTGTCTGTGGGGGGGGGCGTAACTCTCTCAAGGCAGAGCTGACAGCTTGGAATTCTGGGGCTTGTTTGCTGTAGTAAAGCACTGATATACAGATACAGATATATTCTATTTGGTCTGTTTGCTATGGGAGGTGATCACAAGGCTCCAGCTTGTGAATGGTACAGTGTGTTATTTGTAAAAGTGATTGATATTGTAAAGCTCCTTGCTCTGTAAAAGCTCCCTGTTGCAGTACAGAATTGATAATTGCAGCTGTCCAACCAGAGTGGTTGTGTGTGTGTGCTCCCCTCCCACCTAACTCTCTCAAGGCAGAGCTGACTGCTTGGAATACTGTGGCTTGCTTGCTGTAAAAAAAGCTTTGGTATATTTCACTACTAAACTGAGATTGTAATTGCTCCTGCATAATTAGCCATGTGTTACTTTGTCAGTATTCAATCAAAGTAATCCCATAGTTCCAGTTTACATTTTTTATTAACAGATTTGTTGTAATATATTTTGGTGACAAGTAGAAGTGTACTCCTTTGACAGTCTGTGGTAAGCATTTGTAAAGCCAGTGTTGCTAAAGGAATGCAATATTGCTGCATAGAAATTTAAAACCAGGGGAGTATATATTCCTACCTGAAGCCTGACACCGTGGTTTCTAGTCTGTCTTATCAAAATAAGCATCGACACCAAGCCATGCAGAATGTGGTGCCTATCTTGGTAATATGCTATACCTAGGGAACAGACTATGAAAGGAAGATGAAGCTAAATGCACTAAAGTGGCTTACCTTAAAGGTTTGTCACAGAGCCAAGTAAAACTGTGACCAGCCTGGTGAGAAGCACAATAAAAACTGGGCATATATTTACTTTAGGGGACACACCTTGGAAGTGAGTGCTCCTAGTGAGAAATATGGCCGCATGGGCTTTGCAGTCACTGACAAGTCACGCCCCCACAAAACAAACAACATATTCCCGGACCCGGGGTGGCGGAGGGGGCGGAGCGCCCCCACAGAACAAACAAACGCAAATAAAGTCGAAACTGCAAAATGTGTAGATAGTACAATATTTAAACAAATCAACATATTCCTGGACCCGGGGGGTGTGGGGGGCGGAGTGCCCCCACGGAACAAACAAATCTTGTTAGCGCTGCTAATCTTACAATCGATTACAGTTTAGTCTAATTTAAGCCTACTTCTTCATACCCCCGGTTGTATATTCATGCGTTCACTGCTAAACCAAATTAAAAAAAGGCATTTGTCATGGTGTTTCCAGAGATTTGTCATGTTCAGAAGGCCAGTTTAAGTGTAAGAATAACTCAGTCTCATGCTGTGATGTTACCCATTTGTTCGGAGGTGGGGGGAGACCAGTACAGTTCAATAACATGGCTGTGCAAATATCCGATGTGGCTGCTTGCAAACGGTGTGTTTGGGGGCGGGGAGAACTGACGTTAGAGAAGGGGGTGTGGCTAACTGCCGCCGTTTTTAGGAACAAGTACCGTAATCTGCAGAATTCCAGATCCAGGGCACTGCGTGTCCCCTAATATAAATAATCGCCAAAAACTGAGTATGCTGAGAGGAAAGTGTGAGGAGAGGGATCAGATTTCAAATTTTAGGAATTCCTTTGTGCATCAGCCTAAGAGGAAAGCTCAAATAACTCATGTGTTGTGACTGTAAAAAGGTGACATACACAAAGCAGTGTTGCTGAACAGAAGGGTTAAGTACTCAACTACCAGTTCAGAACTTTAGCCAAATGCTGTTCTACACAACAGAATATTAAACAGATACCTGCTCAACAGTACAGAAGCAACACATCTTTGTGGTAGTGACTTTTTTATGTGTAACCCCTCACCCCTGCCTTTTTACTAAAATGACAGGTGGCATGCTGTTGGCGTTGGCAGCAATACCTGGTTGGGACCTGGGTTCAGGGAGGATGAGGTTACCTGGCACAAGGGACCTAGGTTTGGCTACTCTGCACAGGGTCACCCAAGTAAATCCAACTACAGGAATCAATAACTGTAATGTCCAGAACCAGGATTGGGATTTTTCAGTGTGGCTTTATTCAAAACTAGCTGAAACATGACAAAGCATAGATGGTCCCCCAAGGGGCTACGTTCACTGTATATGCAGATAGAGATTACAAGGCGGTCCACTTGAAGAATGAACCCATGTTTAGTATTGTCTGGCTCTGGACCCACTAGGCACTCAGCCTGGACTTGCATGCACTTTGGATACACAGCCCGACTGGCCCGGCTCCCATACCGGCCACTTGACTGATGGTCCATTTAAAGAATGAACCCAACTTTACTTGGAGTGACTCCCATCAGACAAGGAGTATATTTCCCAAACTGTGGCTCCCCACACCACTTAGAGTATGCAACTCCTAGAGAGATTTTCAAGTTGCGACCCACATCTGGGTACCCACCTCATCACTGGCCAAGTGCATGAGGCAAGTAGCAAATCACAGTAGAAATCCGTAGAGGTGGACCTGGTTACAAAAGATGGGGGGTGTTCCCACCTCCAGCTCCCACAGCCCATACCTGGCCATTTCTCTGGACAAACAGAAACTTAAACTTTGAAAATGTAGATTAAACAGTGGATGACCTGAAGCACCCCCTCTACAGCATTACTTGAAATCCATTAAAACTTTAGACTTTTTGACTGCTCTGTTTGTTTGTCCTAGTAAAATAGTCCTCCCAAAATAGCAGTCCACATCCCAACTTTCTTTATATTTCCAGACTGATGAAACAATTTGTTTGCCCCCTTCAAATGGAGCAAAACACTCACCCTTTCGTTGCAGGTGCCCCACAGGCGAAGTACCATTTCTTTCACTGTTATACAAGAACAGAAACTGTAACAGGCAGCTTTCTTCTATAGTGGAAAATAGGGGATTGCCCCTGGAATCCACAGAGGGACTTTTCTCTTCCACCCCCCCCCAGAGGGAGGGGGCACTGAGACCTGAACAACAGTCTCCACCACTTTAAACTGGAAAAACATTTCCTTCCTGCTTGTAAACAAAACAGTAGACTTCCTTCTTGCTTTAAGACAAACAGAAGACTGACTTTGAAAACTCCCAAAGTTCTAACTCACTCCCTCCTGCAGATTCCAATGTGGCTTATGCAGCTGCGACAGTTCTATGGTGATGTCATCTCTCAAGTCTCAGCTGTGACTGAGAACAGAGTGAGACAGTGTGAAACCCATTTAACTAGAGTTTCACAAGCTGCCTTCCCTGCCTACCACTAGGTCTTACTGGGATTCTAGTAACCCCGGGTAACAAGGGGGTTACACTCGCCCTTGACCAGGAAAATGACTGTCCCCAGTCACTAGGCCATCCCACCCTATGTGCTACCTGTGGAGGGGGGTGATCAGGCCCCCTCCTACCATGTGCAAGCACAGGCAGGCAACACTAAGGGCCTAGAGGCCTGTAGCTGACATATCAGCCTCTACACTATCCACTTACTATGGACACCTAGTGGCTCTGGTAGAACCATCCAGAGCATAGCCCTGATAGATCAGCACTGCAGTCCCTATGGCCATTCAGGAGCACAGCCTGTCTATCCCCCCTAACCCTCTAGGGAAAACCTATCTGCCTCTAACATAATATCCCAAACAAAAACAAAACCCGGGGACCTCCCCGACCTTGGGCAACCTGCAACTACAACCATTAAAATACCAATTAATACTTCCTCCCTACCCCCACAACCACACCTGTGGGAGGAAATGGGTTAACACAGTAACAACCATAGCAATAACAACACAGTACTTTAAATTCCACACAATAAAGCACTGACGAGGAACTCCGATGAGCCCCTCCTCCTCTTCTTGTCTTCTCTTCTGTCTTCCCAGGAACACCTGTAAGAAAAAGACAAAACAAAACACACTCCTAATCTGCATACACAGTCTACCTAAAACCCTTACTATACAAAAAAACACTGAACAATCCCAAAAAAGATTTTTTAGAAAAAGCTAGAAAACACAGTATTTACATTAGAGTACAATAATGACATTATTTACAATACACATTTGGGGGGATGGAGTGCCCTAAAAGTCCCAACTAGAGACCACAAGGCCTGAAGGCTAGTCCAATAAAGAGTCTCTCCTGGGCCGGAGCCCTGTGAAACACAGTTCTAAAAGGCCAAAGTCCCGAAGGGGAGAGTCTTTGTGGACAGTTCACACATTTTCGAAGTCTGTAGTGTAGGGTGTGTACTGCAATGTGATAAAGATAGAAAAAGGGGTTTTCGGACTTACCAGCCATTTGTAGTATACGAACGGCACCAACCTTGTCCCACCAAAGACTCTCCCTGGCAGCATTTCTTCTGATACAGCTGGGCGGACAACTTCCGGGAACCACAGGAGTGCACATCTGGAAACAGCTGGGTTGATGTCATCTCTGGAGAAGGAACCTTAGAACAGGAACAAAAAGGAAAACAGCTGGTCCGATGTCATCCGATTACCAGGCGATGAACAGGAAACAGCTGGGCTGGTGTCCTCTCTGGATCTGAAGTCATCTGGTGGGCCAGTAGATGGTTGCTGAACAGGACAGTACACTGTAGACTGATGAATGTGGAGCACCTGAGTCCTTGGTTATTCATATTGGCAGATCAATAAGGGCACTTCACAGTCTAGATGTGGCAGTATTGACTACCACTGCTCGGCTCTCCATTTTGTAGGCACGGGCTTAATTACTGGAAGGTCCTTGCACTGAGACCAATAGTACCGGGGGTCAGGGGCTTGAATTATTACCCCGTCTGGGCTAACATAACTCACACAGTGGGAGACTTCACGTCCCTCTCCGTCCATTATTCTTACTCTGTCCATAAACAGTGTCCTGCCTCTCTTCCACTGGGTATACTTTTTGTGGAACAGTCTATTCTTTACATGCTGGTTAGCCCCAGGATGCACATGTTTCATTGCTTCATCCCAGATCCAGGATTTCCTGCAGTCCTCAATCTCCTCCCAGACTCTCCGAGGAAAGGTATGAAAGGTCATACCATAGATTTCATTGGCCTTTCTATGAACCAGTCTCTCCTCTTTACTTGCTTTGGTCAATCTGAGACCACTGGCCTGGCTTGGGGGCTGGCCAGTCCTGGTTCTGCCAGCTTCGCATCCTCAAAGAAATTAAAAAGGGATCTCTGACTTCTTCTTCTTGTAAAGCCAGGGCAGTGGCATCACCACCTTCTTCAACACATTCTTCCGTGGCAAGATCTTGAGGCTGTGTACCCGTTCCTTTCTCACAAGGCCACATAGGTTCCCCCTCATCTTCCTCTTCACTGAGGATCTGAGCCCAGGAGTGAGCAGTCGTTCTCAGCCCCGAGACTATCCATTCATCACTAGGAGCGGAGATCGACACCTCCCATTCAAAGGCCTCCCGCATCTCATCTTCACCTGCGAGACTTGGGCTAGGCCCCCCCCCACCCAGGGGTGTATTGATGCTTTATCCGAACTTTCCTTCTGAGATCCAGCATCCAAAACTTGAACTTCAGATTCAGTCTCTAATTCTACACCCTCTAGCTTTGTGCCACACTCCCCCGAGGGACCTTCTTCCACAGGCTCTGCCTGATGCTGTGTGCTGCCAACTGCAGATTCCTGAATTTTGTCCATGTGGGAGCCAAACGAATTGGAGGCGCTTTATACAATCCATATTTTTGTAGACATCCAGCACAGTGAGGAATCATGAAGACATCCTTCCAGCACTCAAGCACATCTGGCATACATGCACTGGATAATTAGGAATTGTCACATCAGGAGGAGTTGCCTCCATAGCACCACTTTTCAATATCTCTCAGTCTATTTACTGCTGCTGTTACTGCAACCCGGGCATGATCCGGGTAACGAGCTGGTCCTGAGGCCATAACTGCAGAAAAATAAACAAAAGTTCACTGTAACTGAAAGTCCCATTTTAATGAACACACTCTGTAACTTTAAAATGGCTCCTCTGCTGCTGTGTTTACTTTACTACCCCACCCTGTAATGGCGGCGGCTGCACTCCTGTGCATCAACATTTAGAATCTGGGTCAAGCCACTGTGCACCCGATTTACATCAGCTACTGATAACTTTTACTCAAACTGCACAACTTGCTCTGATCTGGCTTTTCACACATTTACAGGATTTTCCTTGGACTTTTCACATGCTGGCAACATTCATTTATTCACAGTCCCTTAAAAGCTTCAGGTTTCAGCTCAGGATTGCCTGCTTCTACTAGTGTTGCATTTTTTTACAACCCACAGTCTCTCTCTGTCTGCAAACTTTAAACTGAGGCTACTTTCATTGCTATGCACACATTCAATGGCTTTACAGACTTGCACTTGCTGGCAGGACATCACACAGTCGTTACTTGCAAAGCGACTACTACTGCACACATATTTTATATGGCACTACTGAAAATCACTGTTTGAGCAGTTTTAAATTGTTTACTCACTGTTATTAGTAGCAATTTGCTGCAATGGGGTAAAATGGCCTGCAGCTAGATTTTGAAGGCCTCGGAATGCAAACGGGTGGGCAGTCTCCGCGATCGTCATTTTAACCACCAAATTCACTAATTCCACGATCGATTTGCAGGTTGAGCCCGATTTTAAACTAAAAAGTCACTTTTTGAACTGTTTAACAGCGCTTTGAATCCTCGTGATGCTCCTCCACTGCCAGTACACGCACTACTGTCTCCCTCTCAAATGCTGAGGCAGTCATCAGAAGAGTTGGCTGAGGGCGGGACTAATGGCAAACTGACCAACCACACAGCGCCATGCCTTCTTCTTCCTCGCAAGGGCTCCTCTCCTCACGGCGATCGTCGAGCAGGCAAATTTAAACTGTAAAATGAACTTTTTTTTTCTCAACTGACTCCACAGCGGGAGCCCATTTTAACCATGTAACATTGCCATTAACTCTGCAGTCTCTCTCTTTACACAGAAAGCATTTCCAACATCCAGGGCATAATTTCTCTGTTGCTACCCCTAGTTTTCCACACTTTTCTTCACAGAAATTCATTTTAAAAGCATTTCAAACGTCCAGGGCATAATTTCTCTGTTGCATACCCCTAGTTTTCAACACTTTTCTTCACAGAATTTACTTTAAAAGCTGACAAAAACACTGTAAACAGTTTTGATGATGCAGGACAAGAGCACACTCTTTGGCTTTATAGCTCCTTGGTAAACAGTTGGCATTTTTTAAACAGCAGCACAAGATTCACAGCACACAGCAACACACTAGGGAAATTGCTTCAGCTTTTTTGGGCTACCGACTGCCAGATAGCCAAAACGCTAGCCTACTTGCCCAAGCACCTTCCTTCCCGAACAAATCCAAAGCAGTCCCTCCATTTTTGTAACCCCTCACCCCTGCCTTTTTACTAAAACGACAGGTGGCATGCTGTTGGCGTTGTCAGAAATACCTGGTGGGGACCTGGGTTCGGAGAGGATAAGGTTACCTGGCACAAGGGACCTAGGTTTGGCTACTCTGCATAGGGGCACCCAAGTAAATCCAACTACAGGAAGCAATAACTGTAATGTCCAGAACCAGGATTGGGATTTTTCAGTGTGGCTTTATTCAAAACTAGCTGAAACATGACAAAGCATAGATGGTCCCCCAAGGGGCTACGTTCACTGTATATGCAGATAGAGACTACAAGGCGGTCCACTTGAAGAATGAACCCATTTTTAGTATTGTCTGGCTCTGGACCCACCAAGCACTCAGCCCGGACTTACATGCGCTTTGGATACACAGCCCGACTGGCCCGGCTCCCCTGCCAGCCACTTGACTGATGGTCCATTTAAAGAATGAACCCAACTTTACTTGGATTGACTCCCATCAAACAAGGAGTATATTTCCCAAACTGTGGCTCCCCACACCACTTAGAGTCTGCGCCTCCTAGAGAGATTCATTTTCTTAATTCCTTCGGACTCCCATCAAATAAGGAGACTCTCATCAAACAAGGAGTATAGTTTCCCATCCTGTGGCTCCCCACACCACTTAGAGTCTGCGACTCCTAGAGAGATTTTCAAGTTGTGACCCATGTCTGGGTACCCACCTCATCACTGGCCAAGTGCATGAGGCAAGTAGCAAATCACAGTAGAAATCTGTAGAGGTGGACCTGGTTACTAAAGATGGCGGGTGTTCCCACCTCCAGCTCCCACAGCCCATACCCGGCCATTTCTCTGGACAAACAGAAACTTAAACTTTGAAAATGTAGATTAAACGGTGGATGACCTGAAGCACACCCTCTACAGCATTACTTGAAATCCATTAAAATTTTAGACTTTTTGACTGCTCTATTTGTTTGTCCTAATAAAATAGTCCTCCCAAAATAGCAGTCCATGTCCCAACTTTCTTTATATTTCCAGACTGATGAAACAATTTGTTTGCCCCTTCAAATGGAGCAAAACACTCACCCTTTCGTTGCAGGTGCCCCACAGGTGAAGTACCATTTCTTTCACTGTTATACAAGAACAGAAACTGTAACAGGCAGCTTTCTTCTATAGTGGAAAATAGGGGATTGCCCCTGGAATCCACAGAGGGACTTTTCTCTTCCACCCCCCCCCGGAGGGAGGGGGCACTGAGACCTGGACAGCAGTCTCCACCACCTTAAACTGGAAAAACACTTCCTTCCTGCTTGTAAACAAAACAGTAGACTTCCTTCTTGCTTTAAGACAAACAGAAGACTGACTTTGAAAACTCCCAAAGTTCTAACTCACTCCCTCTGCTGCAGATTCCAATGTGGCTTATGCAGCTGTGACAGTTCTATGTTGATGTCATCTCTCAAGTCTCAGCTGTGACTGAGAACAGAGTGAGACAGTGTGAAACCCATGTAACCAGAGTTTCACAAGCTGCCTTCCATGTCTCCCTCTAGGTCTTGCTGGGATTCTAGTAACCCCGGGTAACAAGGGGGTTACATATGTAGTACTGCTGCTTTGAGCAGGAGGCAGAGATATGTGCCGCAGCACCAATCAAAACACCAAGCAGAGGGCAATTGCCTCACATTCCTGTCATGTGCTACCACAGCCATTTTTCTTTCCTACATCATGGCAATACATCAGCAGGGCTATGCCCACAGCCATAAAAATGTGTAAAAGCGTGACTATACTGTAAATGACATATTGAATCTCAGCTGGCATATCCTGTAAAAATTCAATATTTAAAATGGATTAAATGCTTTACCCAAATGAAATTAAGATTTTAAATATCAGCTTGGCTAGTCTTTCCTTAAAGTTCTCATCCCACCAGTCCTGCACCATTTTAGTTGCCCTCCACTGCACCACCTCCACCTCCAGAACTGGATGCAGTATTCTAGATGAGGTCTTATGAGTGTCTTATACAGGGGCAAGATGACCTCCCTCTTTATACTCCTGATACTCCACCTAAGCATCCAAGTATCTGGTTAGCCTTTCCAGCCACCTTATTGCACTGCCTAGTTTCTTTTAGGAGCTCTGAGATGATAGCTCCCAGGTCCTTTTCCTACTTCATGACTGTCAGTACCTCCCATCCTAGTTCATACTTTGCCCCTAGGTTCTTGTGCCCTTTGTGCATGATCATGCAGTTCTTTGCACTGAATCCCAGCTGCTATTCTTCAGACCATTCTCCAGATTTTTAAGGTCTTACCTCATTCTCTCAGCACCTCCTGGCATGGCCACCTTATTGCATACCTTTGTATCATTTGCAATGGGGCATACCTTACCCTCTAGTCACTCTGCAATGTTCCCAATAAAGATACCACCACCACATCTTGTCTTGGGGAGATAAAAAGAATTAAAAAAAAAACATTGAAGATGACTGGCCCAAACATTGACCACTGCGGCACCCCGCTCTTCATCTCTCCCACTCCAGAGTACTCCCTGTTTACCACAGCCCTCTGACTCCTGGCATTCAGCCAGTTCTTCACCCACAGAACTATTTCAGGATCCACCCCTAGGCTGTGCAGTTAGTTAATCAGCCTTCTATGGGGGATGGTGCCAAAGGCCTTTCTGAAGTCCAGATAGGCCACATCCACTGCACCTCCCTGGTCGTCTACCTTAGTTACCCAGTCATGTCATAGATTAGTACAATAAGTCAATGCAAAACATAGTGCTTACCCTAAATACAGTAAAAGTTAGGGTTAGATGTTTGAGTAAATAAATGCCATATAAGGCAAAGCATGTGTGTTAGTGTGTGTGTGTGTGTGTGTGGCAATGCAGTGTATGTGTAGACAGTGCACTACTATGTTATACTGGGATATATATGTGTATATGTATTCAACAGTGTGTGTGTATCACAACAATTAGAAAGTGCAGATAGGTGGCTCAGTGGTTAGTGCAAAAATTGATAGTCTAAATTACCCCACTATCTAGAACAGTTTCAGATGTATGCATGTCATTGCTGATTTAAATGAGGTGTCTACCAGCAACCCCACCACCCTCTGATGTCCCTCAAAGCCTGAAAAGAAGATAACAGACCCTCAATGTGTTTTTTTAATCTATAAAAATGTGTGTAGACAATGCACTGTTATGTTATACTGGAACATATATAAATCTATATGTGTGTGTGTGTGTGTGTATATATATATATATATTAGTCAGTGTATGTGTGTATATCACAGCAATTAAAAAGTGCAGTTAGGTGGCTCAGTGGTTTGTGCAAAAATTGCTAGTCTACATTCCCCCGCTATCTAGATCAGTTTCAACATTATGCATGTCACTGATGATTTTAATGAGGAGTCTTGAGGCACTCCCCCACCACTACCATCAACTGATGTTCCTTGAAGCCTGAAAAGAAGAAAATGGTCCCTTGATGTCTTTTTTTAATCTGTAAAAATGTGTGTGGACAATGCTCTGCTATGTTATACTGGAATATACATGCATATACATGTATGTGTATTAGTCAGAGTGTATGTATCACAACAATTAGAAAGTGCAGTTAGGTGACTCAGTGGTTAATACACATTTTGCTAATCTTCATTCCCCTGCTATTTAAATCAGTTTTAGCATTATGATTGTCATTGCTGATTTAAATGACGTGCCTAATGGCAACCCCCACTATCCTCCAATGTCCCATGGAGCCTGAAAAGAAGAACACAGTCCCATAAAGTCTTTTTTAATCTGTAAAAAAGGTCCATTGCTGATGCAACTCTGCATCCCCAGCTTGACCTCCCACTGAGCACCCACCACCCCACACTCCACAGATTCCACCACACACCCTAACTCACCTGAACAGATCCCAGAGTGAAGATCCACTGCCCCATGGAAGACATGTCTTGCTGCTTGAACTGGCAACTGTATGTGAGAAATAAGGTAAGTGCATTTGAAAACCTATTGACAGGGATGATTTTAGGACTTTGGGGGCCTCCAGCAAACTCAATGACTGGGGCCTCACAGATGGGGGCCCAACACATGCACCCCCCCAGACAGGTGCCCCCCCAACACAAAGACTAGTAACCTAAGGACAAGCAACACTAATTTAGAAATACATTTATATTTTTGCTATACTTGCAAAAAGTGTTCCTCCAGCTGTCACTAATTTTTCTAGCTCTGCTGCTCGCTGTCTATGCAGTCTCCTCTTGACTACCACTAATAAAATGCAGGGTATACTACTATATATGTAACTCTAACTGACAATAATTTGGACAGAAATAAATGTTCAGAATAGAGCCTCTGATGACAGATACACATGATAACACAGTTGCTCAGTCATTGACTGTCATCATGGGTATGTTGTTGTCAGAGTCAGAGAGTGAGACTAAAGGCTATTCAAATCATTTATTTTTCAGTTCAAATTATGGTCCATTCCAGTCCAGACCATCTCATCTCCTAGCCAATCTCTTATATCAGTAGACTACTGACAGAAATATTTACATGTACATACATAAAAAAAGGAAGCATGACAAGGCACTGGTCTATCTCTGGGTGGGTGCGTAATCCTCCTCCTCCTTTGGGTCTCTCCTCAACACCATGCACCAGTGCTTTTCTATGGCTGGTTTGAGGATTTACAGGTGGCTGGCAGGCTACTTGCTGCAGTGCTGTTGAGCTCTTAAAAAAAAAAACAAGCAACACTAGCAGTAGCAGTAGCAGGCTAGCAGCAGGTTGGCAACAGCATGGCAGCAGTCAAATCAGGAACCAGTAAGGTCTGTCTGGCTTGTAGCTGCAGTGGGTGGTGGTTCATTCTCTCTCCCTCTCTCTCTCTCTCTCTCTCCCATCCAGTGGCTTCAACAGTAAATTTCTCTCCAATGCTCTGGAACTGGTCCACGGCTGAATGGTTACAAGAGTGCCGGAGAGATCACTTTTATGCTGCAGCTACAGACCTGAGGGGGAACAAAAATTGTCAGATCTAGTGGAAGGAGGTGCAATTTTAGCCAAGGACTGAGTGAAGCCCTGTGATTGGCTCCAACAGCATCTTCCATGTCATGTCAGCATGTGCAGCACAATAGGGGGGAACGTGGAGAAACAGAAAATTAAGTTCCATAATGGTGAGCATGGCATAGGCTACAGACAGGAGGCCAGCATGGAGTTTTTTTTTGGCATTTGGGGTCCGGGGAAATCAGCAGCGATGGCAGGTGGCAGGCAAGTAAAGTGGTGCTGGGGCCCCACATCATCGATCCATGACCATGTTAAGGTTTAAGGTATGATTTTGTATGAATGTCGGTGATCCTTATGTTGACATTCATAGCATGGCCATGAGGTAGCAGGACAGCTTGGTTTGGGGAAATTGGGAAGGCGGGCGCAGCCACACAGCATGACTCCATTTAATGAGTGCTGTTTTGCTACTGTTACACATTTGCTGGCTTGCTGCAGCTATAAAATGGTAACAGGGGAATCCGAACGCTGTGCAGGGGAATATTTGGCTCTTTGGCTTTTAGTCCCTGAGTACTGTAGCTCCGGACTCATCTCACAGTTTGCTGAGTGCTAGTGCTATTTGGGGGCCTCCCACAGTCACAGGATACATTTGGGAGCCTCCCGTGGCTGCGGGTTGTCGGGTGCCTAACATCAGGCCTGCCCATTGAAATAAACTGAACCACACTTACTGTACATTATTTCTCATATGGCAGTTGTCTGTTCCAGCAGCAAGATGTGCCTTTTGATGGGTGAGTAGACCTTCACACTGGGACCTGTTCAGGTGAGTGAGGGTGTGTAGGGGTCTGGGGATGGAGGTGTTGGGTACTGAATGGAAGGTTGGACTTGGGGCTTGGAGTCACATCACCACCCAGTGGCACTGAGCAGAAAGCAAAGTGGCAAGCAGAGTCTGGAGCTGGAAGTTGAATGTGGTGGAAAAATCATATCAGTAAGCAGATTGACAATGTCAACAATACAACTAATGCAATTTTCAGGTTTGCAAAATCACAGATAACTCCTTTCTGGCCATTAGGAGAACCTTTGTAGTGAAGGTAAATGCTCAAGTGTTACATGCAGCTGAGGTATGGGGTATCAAATAACTAACAAGCATTTGTCAATGCCGAATGTTTGCTTGCTGGCATTGGCAGTGGTAGTATAGAAGTTACAGAGCTGCGTAATAGGAATGGCAGTGAAGTATTGAACTGAAGCCAACCCCACCACCACCCTGCAGAGAGTGACAGGCATTGGGGTGTGCGTTTGGGTTGTCAGGAATAACGGCCATGCCATTTCACCACACCCCACCCTGCAGACACTGACAAGTGTCACTGTGTTCCTTGGGGTCTTTGGCCCTTATGCGCACTCCATTTCATTAGGAAATATGGTGAGATGGGTGCGATATAGGAGAATGGAGTGAAGTTTGGGGCTGAAGAGTCCAAGGCATACCTTGATGCCTCTCACTGACTGCAGGGTGTGGAATGGCATGAGCATCACAGGCAAGAATCCCAAGTCACACCCCTGATGCCTGTCATTCTCTACAGGGTTGGGCGTTATGGTTGGAAACCCTAATACCTCAGGCATTCGTTGGTATTTTCACTCCAAATTTTCAACGTTTTTTTGTGACCCCACCTCATGAACAGGGGAATATCAGTTTGTTAGCCGAAAGCTGCTTATGCACAGCGACTACGGCATTTAGCACCACAGGTGCAAAAACATTCCGAACAGGATGTAAAAAATGACAGCTGTACTGTTCATGGGGAGGTGTAAAAAATGGCAATGTTGCAAATCTGTAGTAAAAATATTTAAAAAATGGTGACTCTCACGAAAGCACATAGAAACTCAGTGCAACGCGACAATTCGTAATATAATTAGGTTGGGGATTTTTATAGCAGATTGCCAACTCAGGTATTTTGTGCCTCCGATCATGAACAGTGTCACTGTGATTTTCTTTATTCAGCTAAACAATGATTTCCCACAGTGACCACATATCTCGCACTGAAAGTGTGGAAACACACTTCAGCCATGTTGTGAAAAATGACAGCTGTACTGTTCATAAGGAAGTGTGAAAATGGCACTGGTGAAAATCTGGACTGAAAATATTACAAAGTCATGAACTAGCGAGGGTGTTTGAAACTGCGCAATGCTCACTCGTAACACAGTCATTTTATGGACTTTTGTCACCAAATTTCAACATAGCCATTTTAAGACCTCTGCTCATGAACAGTGTAATTGTGATTTTCTTAATCTGTCCTAAACATTGCTTTTGCACACCAACAGCACCATTGTGCGCTACATGTGCGAAAACACATTTTGGGCGACATATGAAAAATTGCAGCTGTACTGTTCATAAGGTAGAGTAATAAAATGGCAATGTTGAAAATCTGGAGTGAAAATATTAAATTTGCAAACTTATGAGCATGTATAGGAACTGTGCAACACACGCTCATAACACACTCATTTTTAGGAATTTTTTCACCAAATTTTCAACATAGCCATTTTTAGACCTCTGCTCATGAACAGTGTCACTGTGATTTTCTTAATTTGTCCCGTACATTGATTTCGCACACCGACTGCGCAGTGACTGTGAAATCACCCTTCCGGCCCGAATAACGCCATGACAGTGACATCATTCATGAGAAGGGGTCCCAAAAACCCTATGTTGAAAATTTGGTGCAAAAATTCCCAAAAATGCCTGAGATATGCAACAAAGTTGAAACCCCCCTATCTAGCCCATTATACAGCTTACCGCATTTCCTCAGTTCGCGTCGGCTTTGAAGAGTGCAGACGGCTCCGGTCCATCAAGATCGCCGCATCGAGGTCCGGGCAAGTATGGGGGAGGGGGTGGGGAGGCTAAAACAGTGGGTGGGTGCAGGCTGTGGAGGGGCTGGGAGACGTGCTGGGTCCGTTTTTTCTTTACAGGTTAAAACAAACAAAAAAAATGACTAGAAATTTGCCACACTGTGGTGGGCTCCCAGTGTGGCACAAGGATGGTTGGGGCCATTCAGCCAACGGGATTGGGCACCCCATCGGCCAGTATGGATTGCCACCCTGGGGTGGGCCTCAGCATGGCACTTAGTTCTCGGGGTAGGACAGTGGAGCCGACATGGGATTGGCACCCCGCTGGCTGGGGATTTCTGCCATGCTGGGGTGGCACCCAGCATGGAATTTCCAAAGGCTTTGGGGAGACGGGTGGGGAACACAGCACAGCTGACGGGATTGGGCACCCCTGGCTGCTATTCCAGTGTGCAAGGGAAGGCGACGCCTGCGCATGTGTTTCAGTGTGTTGGGGAGCTGCGATGAGCAGGTGATATCTTATCGCTGCTTACTCAGTGTAGCTCCCCTTTGAACTTCTTATGCCACTGCATTTTGGAGCTTGTCATAGACAGCTCCAGAATACATTAGCTTGGGGGGCCGCGCCTGCCAACATACTGACTGAATTGGAGGAGGAGGTGACACACCTCCGAAATCTCCGATGATGGCACTATGTTTCTTGCACATGCGTGCAAGCAAACATAAAAATGATGTAGAAAAATCACCACACTTCTTCCTGAGAGTGACTCTGGGACAACCTAGGGATACTTTCACAGCTGCCCTCAGGTATGAATCAAACATAAAGCCCTCAGCATTGCTAATCTTCAAAAGTTTAATAAAATACTGGGACAGAATACAGGATATGGTGGAAATAAGACTCCCTAAACAATGCTGGATAGAAAGTATGAAGAACAGAGCCAACAGATTATGGACTGGAATAATGAATGACATTTTAATGAGGCATGGTATGGAAAGCATTTGGCTGCAAGATTCGAAGAACTTTTCAGTAAATTATGTAGAGCTTGCAATTCTATGGTTGACAGACTATGATCAGATGAAAGATAGAATGAAACTCTCTGAGTATAATTACTTAAAATTACTTAGCCTCTACTGAAGATCAGATTCAGGATACGTATTTAATCTTTGGTGAAAATGCAGGATGACAGGAAAGTTTGAAATTAATTATGATAGGTCATAATCCAAAAATCAGGAGGTTAATGGAGCTTTCTGACATCTGCATTTACTGAGGTCAGCTGCAGCTGTAGTGTTGAAATTAAACTATCACTTCAGCCCCTATTATGGGAATGTCATAATGTCCAAGAGGCAAGAGAGGATGATTAATGCCAATAGTAAGTAGACTCTAGAACAGGAAAGGCTCAGTATTAAGATAACTAAATGGCAAGACTAAAGTCTGTGGTCCCCTACTTAAATCCCAGCACTTCCTCCTTTCAGCTTTGAGCATTTTGAAAACGGATGCAGAGTCCTGCGGCTGTGTGGCTGGTGAGGCTTGGCTCTTTTCTGTTGTTTCCCCCTCCATTCCTGATCATTGTATTTGTGTTTTTGTCTCTAACTTTCACTGCTTTCCCCCTCCACCTCTGTCTTCTGTCATTGTGTTCCCTTGCCTTTCCCATTCCCACTGTCCTGCCCATTACTGTTTCCTCCTGGGTCCTTTCTCTTCTACACTCCCTCCTTGTATTCCCCTGTGCCTCCTTCCTTGGTTTTCTTACCTCCCTGGTCTCCTTTCCTTTTTCCTAGTTTTTTTGGGGGCTTTTCTGCCTCGCAAACTGCAGTTCTGTTCTCTGCCAGTGCTTCCAGGGTGTGCTGTCACCCACCACATTAATTTCTGAGCATGTCTTTACAATACGTGCTCATACTGAACTCAGTCGGCTGCTGACTGTGGTGGTGAGAGGTGGGCTGTGCCAGTTGCCCACTGGGGATGAGGTGGTGCTGGGTGGGCTGGCATGGCTGGGTGGGAGGCCACTAGACTACCAGGGCTTATCAGGATTTTTGCCATATTTGCGGTCGGCGACTTGGGGTCGGGGCATGGGTAGGGGATGACAGTACCACCCTGTGGGGTGTTCTACAACAGAGGATTTGGGGGCTGGGGTGTGGGCAGCTCTGCGGGGCAAGTATTGCACAGGGAGTTGGGGGCAGGGGGTGGGCAGCCCTGTGGGGCACTTACTGTACGGGGGCATGTACAGTACGGAGATGGGGAGAGATTTTACCCCCAAGTCTAGAGCTGGTTCTGTGCAGTGCCCATTGGGGCAACAACAGGGGTGGTCAGGGCATGGGGGGGCACATGGACTGGGTTCTACAGAACCATCAGAGGACTATGTAAATTACACCAGTTAAATGCAGGTGTAACTTATGATGCCGGTTCTCCTCCGGGGGTTCTTGTAAAATCCCCAAATTGGGGTCTTTGTTGCTTCCCTTCTGGAATGGGGCACAACTGCTGCTGTAAACCCCCTAGCACCATGTCACAGGGGGTTTATGGCACAACTGCCAGTGTAACTGCTGTTTGGGGCAAGCGGCCTGCGACAAGTCACAGGCCACTTTGTAGAATCGCTCAAGTCACAACTGCTGGTGTAAATTGCTACTTGTGCCATTCTACTTGGTGCAACTGCTGTTATGCCAGGCGTATGTATACTAGAATCAGGCCCATAGAATTAATTTGATGAAAGTGGTAAACATCAATTAGACATATATCTGGGGTAGTTCCCCCTTAACAGTGGGGACAGTTATGCCATCTGTCATATTACCAGGCACTCTGCCATTTATTATTCTTAGTATACACTCATTAGCCAGTTTTTAAAAGTTCTTACCCCTGTTATTTAATACAATATTCACAGCATTTCTTAGTGGAATATGAGCAGTGTCATCAATCTCCCAATTATTTGTTTTTAATTCAGTCTCCCTGCCAATTCTGGCATTCACATCTCTTTCCACAGTAACAGGGACTTCTTTATACTCAGATACAAGATGATGAATATGTTCTAGTTGTTTAACTATACTGTTTTCTTGAGCTATATTTAAATTGAGGGTAGCTATAAATTCAGTAGTACTAGCTCCTAACTAGATGGGCTTCCTAAGACAAAAACCAAGACATGCGTTAGTGCCAATATTTAAATTTTGTACAGTGCAATTTAATGCAGTAGATTCAAAGAGTAACAAATCTTCACTTGGTCTTCCAAACTTGGACTTCTCATATGCTTGCTGTTCATATTTAACATATCCCAATCTGTAGTACTGTTCCATGTCTCCTGAAACATCATAATAACATACAGACAGACAAAATTCAAACCAAGCCTTATCTGTTATTTTATTTTTCAAGCCTGCTATATTCCAGCTTATTATTCTAATTTGAGTTGGACGTACAGTATTTTTCCCTTTTGAGTATAGTCAGTTGTTCTCTTCTAATTTAAATTATCCGTGTTGCTTATGAGAGCGGGGTGGTGAGGGTGACCTCTGCCTGGTAGGTCCCCCCCCCCACAGCCGCCACCATTGCATTGCCACCGGAACGCCTGAGGGTTGAGGTACCAACTCACTGATATGAGTCGGGCTGTCCTCCCCTGCCTGCTGAAGCCATGAACTTTGTTGTGGGAAAAAGCTGCATTACTGACTTATGCTGGAGTCCCTACTGTGTAGCAGGAGATTTCTTGGGCTGGGAGAGACGACGAGAGAAAGAATCTGACCAGTATTCTTGTGCTGTGGGGGAGCTCACAGTGCTGCTGGCAGAGGTCGTAGTGGTGCTGTTGCTTCTGGAGTGGAACTTTGCTGGACTTTGTTGGACTGCTATCCTTGTCTTCTTTTTTTTTTTCAATTTAAAGTTTATTAAATTTTTAACAAAACAATACAATAAAAGTGAGAACGGATCCAATAGAACATTGTACATTTAACAAAGAAAGGAATACAATACACAGGAGCCATTCTCATACCCTCCCTCCTCCCCCCCTCCCCAAAACTACCCCTAAAAAGAAAAAAAAACACATCCCCAATACAACACAGTTTTATCAAAGCAGATAAATGAATCCAGTGAATCATGAAAAAGCAAACAACAAATGTACAAGATAGATATTTTAAAGCGAGAACAATGTGTTTAAAGATTCCCATTTTTTCATATATATCTCTCAGATCTATTATTAAGACTGGCAATAATTTTCTCTGTCCTCAAATTGGCCAGTAGTTCATTAAGCCATTTGGAATAAGCAGTGTCATCCCAATCTTTCCAATGATGTAGAATTAATTTCTTAACAGTCATAGAAATAAGGGCCATTTGATATTGTCTAATAGGAACAGGAATTCCATTATAATCACCTAATACACACATTTTCTGGGGTAAATAAGTCATTTAGGCCTAGTAGGAGGTCAACATTGTGTTGGATATTGGCCCACAGTGCAATGGCTTTGGAACAAATCAAGAAGATGTGATATAGAGAACCCTCTTCTTTCTGACAATGGGTACAGGTAGGAGCAGCTAAGAGACCAAATTTAAATAATTTTTGTGGGGTATAATATAAATTATGCAATAAACAAAATTGAGTAAGGCGTAGCCTATCTTAGGAAATATATTTATGGCAATTCCTCCATAGAGTTTCCCATTGTAATCCTTGGGTGGGGAAGAAAGAGGCCCAGTAATCTGAGGGAGCAAAGCACTTCAGATAGGCCCAGTTGTATAAAATTTTATAGCATTTGGAAACCATTTGTTGGGAGCCGATTAAGGTGCCCAGTTCACTCTTAAAGGATATCGGACCTTGTTGAGGGGGAGTTAAACCGAACACCTTTAAAATCAAATGCTTTAATTGATAAATTTTGAAGAAACATTTTATTGGTGCTATCCTTGTCTTCTGACCTGGTCCCCCTAAATTCATGGCACCTTTTTTCCAAAAACTCCCATTGCGCCAGATTGGACCCTGCTAGCTGTGACACACTGCTCAGCCTGTTAAAAGGTGAGAGCAGTGTCCAGTGGTATATTCAAATTATTGTGCTGCTTGTGAGCGAGGGGTGATGAGTGTGACCTCTGCCTGGTGGGTCCCCCCCTCCACCACCGCTGCCACTGCATTGCCACCGGAACACCTGAGGGTTGAGGTGCAAACTCACTGATAGGAGTCAGGCTGTTCTCCTCTGCCTACTGAAGCTGTGAACTTTGTTGTGGGGAAAAGCTGCATTGCTGATTTAAGCTGGAGCCCCTGCTGTGTAGCAGGAGATTTCTTGGGCTGGGAGGGATGACAAGGTAAAGAATCCAAACAGTGTTCTTGTGCTGTGGGGGAGTTCGCAGTGCTGCTGGCAGAGGTCGTAGTGGTGCTACTGCTTCTGGGGTGGAACTTTGCTGGACTTTGTTGGACTGCTATCCCTGTCTTCTGACCTGGTCCCCCAAAATTCATGGCACCTTTTTTTAAAAATCTCCCATTGTGCCAGATTGGACCCTGCTAGCTGTGACGCATTGCTCAGCCTGTTAAAAGGTGAGAGCAGTGCCCAGTGGTATATTCGAATTATCATGCTGCTTGTGAGCGAGGGGTGGTGAGGGTGACCTCTGCCTGGTGGATCCCCCCCTCCACCGCCGCTGCCACTGCATTGCCACCGGAACACCTGAAGGTTGAGGTGCAGACTCACTGATAGGAGTCGGGCTGTCCTCCCCTGCCTGCTGAAACTGTGAACTTTGTTGTGGGGAAAAGCTGCACCGCTGACTTAAGCTGGAGCCCCTGCTGTGTAGCAGGAGATTTCTTGGGCTTGGAGGGATTTTGAGGGAAAGAATCCGAACAGTGTTCTTGTGCTGTGGGGGAGTTTGCAGTGCTGCTGGCAGAGGTCATAGTGGTGCTACTGCTTCTGGGGTGTAATTTTTTCCACCCACCTGCCCCATGCTCTCCACCCCTTAAATGGGCTTAAGCCACTCCCATTTGTGTGTTGTGTTCTAATTTAGTGAGTGGGATTGGCTGGTCCTTCTGTCACCTGAAGGGGCTGATACTTGGCTAGGACTGAACTTGATGAAAATTGGACCTGTTTTTATATCCCTTGGAGGCTGTTTAGTGCCCAGATTTTTCATATCTTTTGTGTGGTCAGAACATTAGGTGTACAGAACTTTCCAGCAGAACTTTCCCTGGACGTTGCTAATCCTGTTCTAATCTCTAAATGACCAGGGCTATGTATATTATGACTGTTTGTCCTTTGACTAGTTGGTTGGAATCAACCGTGGACTAGATGGCTGATTTCAATTGTGGTTCTTAGCCACTGTGTATCACTGAATAATTTTACTGTCTGTCCAAGCTTTCTTGTCTTCACTACCTCACTAGGGGCTGATGCTATTGTATTGTTAAGGTACTGTTCTATTTACATTTTGCTATGAATCTTGCTGTGTTGGGGGCCTCTACTATGGAAACAGGTAATCCCATAGTACTCCTGCAATAGGAGTGACTCTCTTCCATCCCTTGTGGGTGGGACAGCAGCAGGACAAGCTGTCCACCCATTTGCCAACTCTTCTGTGATTACTGGGTGGCCTAGTGGGGTCTGGTTGGCTATTACTCCTTGGTGCTGTCCTGCAGGCCCATTGTAGGGACTGGTAGGTGTGACCTTGTTCCTTACATATTCTCCCTCTAGTACATTGGTCTGACTCAGGAGCAGGTTTGCATGACATGGGGGCTCCTAAGCTTCTCATGAGGGGGGCTGGGCCCTTCCCTTCCACCAATGTCCTCACCATTAGACTGCTTACTGTACTATTCCTCCTTCTTCTCATTGTGGACAGTGCTTCTTCCATGGGAAACCCCTGGGTCTCACCTGGCAACTTGAGGAGACAGATTTTATCTTTTCTAATTTAATAGCCTGTGACAGATAGTCTCCGTGGCTCATCTGTTGTCTTAACCTGCAGTGCTTCCTGTATCCTGTCATAATGGTCAGGCGATCTGGTCACAGGCTGTCCATTAGGATTGGCTCCCCCTTAAAGCATCTCCTCTGGCTCCTTTTGGTGAACCTAGTGATTGCAGGGGATGTGGAGCTTAACCCTGGTCCTCCCTGCCAAGCCTCCTCCTCTCCTGTGGGCTGGCTGTCAGGCAATGGGTTGAAAATAGCTCATCTTAATATTTGCAGCCTTTTGCCCAGCTTGGCTGAACTCCTTGCCTGGGTCACCCACTACAAGCCTGACATCCTTGGGATAACTGAAACTTGGCTTAAACCCTCTACCCCAGATTCGGTCTGTGCACTTCCCGGCTTTGATGTTGTCAGGCAGGACCATCCAGGGAGAAAGGGGGGTGGTATCTTGGTCTACTACAAGAGTCACCTTAACCTGTCAGTTCTGGCCTGTCAACAGCCTGTGCAGTCTTTCTGCGAGCTGCTACATACAGTGCTGCTACTCGGGAACACCAAAAAGCTACACATTGTCTGTATTTACAATTCTCCTATGGGTGGTATATCGGGATTATCCTCCCTCCTTGACTCTGTTGGCTCAAGGACTGGGAATAATGAACTAATGATCCCAGGGGATCTTAACTTAAACTGACTTGGAGGCAATACCAAGCAGTATGAGCCTCTGCTAGCAGACCTCTCACTGTTACAACTCATTAAGGATTCCACTAGATGGTCGTCCACTGGTGGTACCAGCTCTCTCCTGGACTGGGTCCTGTCCAATAGACCTGAGAGGATTAGCTCTTCTGGTACCCTCCCTGACTCCATCTCAGACCACACCCCTGTGTATTGTATATAGAAGTTCTCCACCCTGAAAATTCCTCATAAAATCATCCAAGTCAAGGACTTCTCCAGGTTTGACCTGGGGTCTTTCCATGAGGATCATAGGCTCACAGACTGGTCTGCAGTGATGAATACCCAGAACACTTCCACTGCAGTCTGTCATTTTCTCCACATCTTTGGGGCGTTGCAGGATAAGCATGCCCCTTTTATCAGATGGAAGGTAAGGGGGGCTGCTACTAAAGGGTTGCATGGGAGCCTCCTTGCACTCATGAGGACTAGAGATAAATGCTGGGCCAACTTCAAGGCCATGATGGACCAGGCCATAATTCAGCAATACAGTAGGTTCAGAAATGAATGCAAAAAGATGATCAAGGCTGCCAAAAGTGAATTTTATAAATCTGCCTTACAGAATTCAGCTAAGGACCTGAGGAACATTAAAAACATAGTGAGTGGCTCCTCCAGTTGTGAGTCCCTGACATGCTTATCAATGGTGCTAGCTGTAATAATCTACTAACCATCACCAATGCATTTAACTCACATTTCTCAGGCCTGTCCACCTTCACCTCTCTATTCTCCACTAATGGATGTGATAGTCCTATCCAGGTCCCTCTGCCTCAACTGGCCCCTACCCCCCCCCATCCGTTATTTTACTTTAAGATTATGACAGCACACGAGATGTAGAGATTGCTCTCTGGTCTCTCACCCTTTTCCAGTGCTGGCCATGATGGTATGGAACCAAAGCTCCTCCGTCTTGCTGCTGCCTCTATTGCCTCTCCTGTAGCCCATATCGTCAACTTTTCTTTAGCCTCTGTGGTTGTCCCTGACCTACGGAAGGTGGTGAGGGTTGTCCCTGTTCTCAGACAGGGCAACCCTAGGATTCTTGACAACTATTGGCCGATTGCCATTTTGTCTGCTATCAGTAAGCTTCTTGAGAATGTTTTGGTGTGCAACTTATGAGGTATATTCAGTCTCATAAGCTACTGTCTCCCTTGCAGCATGGCTTTCGTAAAGGCCGCAGTACATACTCTGCCCTGGTCACTGTCACTTCTGGGCTCAAGGCTGCTATGGACCATGGCAGACTCTCTGGTGCCATCTTTATTGATCTCTCCAAGGCCTTTGACGTAGTTGACCATGTCCTACTCTGCTCTCAACTTAGGTCTTTTGGTCTGTCCCCTCCTGTGCTTAGTTGGTCTCCAATTATCTTCAGGGCAGCCAGCAACTTACCAAATATGGTAAGGTGCTTTTGGAATCCACCACCGTGTCCTCCGGAGTTCTCTAGGGGTCAGTCCTCGGACCCCTGCTCTTCTTCATATTTGTCAATGATCTTCTCTCCTCCTCTGTCTCCTGCAGCTCCATCCTATATGCTGACAACCTGGTTATCCTCACTCATACCTGGGACATTGGGGTCATTAGTCACCAACTGAGTAAGGATTTCAGGAGTATCCAATCCTGGATATCATCCCTCAAGCTGGTCCTAAACTTTAAAAGACTTAGGCCATGCTTTTTGGGTCTCTGGCCAAGTTGAAGGCCTCCCCTGTCTCTCTGTGCATCTCAGGTATTGACGGTGCTCCTGTTCTTATCACTGACTCCATCAAATACCTTGATGTGACACTTGACCCTCAGCTTGACCTTGGACACCACATCCAGAATGTGTACCAAGCTGTTAACTACAAATTGGTCGAGTTTACAGGGTGAAGAATAATCTCACTTTGGCTGCTCGCCTAGCACTGGCCAGGGGTGTGTTTCTACCATCTCTCTCCTTCTGTTTGCTCGAACTTCCAAAGTCCACCTTACTAGGTGGACCATAGCCTAAAACAACATTTGCTGTTTTGCTCTTGCTGCCCCCTCGCCTTACCCACCATTGTGATCTGTATAGTAAGCTCAACTTCTCTCTCCGCCCAACTACTTAAATTTTGTCTTGGGCTGTTTCACGGGCAAGGTTATTGGCACTGGCACCCCCCCTGGACTAGTAGAGCTTCTTGTTCCTGCTGCCTCCTCTGTCTACTCCCTCAGGTCTCTGGACCCTGCTGTCCTTAAGGTTCCTGGAACTCATACTCAAATGGGGGACAGAGATTTTACTTCATGTGCCCCCAGATTATGGAACTCCTTTCTGGTCCAGGTCCACTCCTCCCCCCTCCCATTCGTGCCTATGAACCTCCCTGTGGAAACACTTGAAGCTCTCTTGAGCATGTGACTGTCTCAAACCTCAATGATTACCTTGGTTCCCTGTATTGTATTCGAGTATACCATTTCCTGAACTTTGGCATTGGTCCTGCTGAGGTAGCCTGCCTGCTTGGGTGTGGCATTGTGTAAAATGTGTAAATATTTCCACTCTGTGGTTCAGGCACTTGCCTTGAATGTGATACTGCTAGGGGTCCTGTACTGTATATATTTGTATATAATGCTTAGCACATAGCCTTGGTGACTCTGTATTTATTTTATATTTGACTGTGCCACTTGTGTAACCATGTTAACTTGCTGTGTATGTTATGCCTCTCCTGACTTCTGTATATCTACCTTGCTTGTGTCAAGTTGTACTCTGTATTGAACTCGTAATTCCTGTACTGTCCCTGGTTGTACCTGAAAATAGGCATATGTTTTGTCTAGTGTACTTACCTGGTTAACAAAAGCTAAATAAGTATATAATTCAACAAATGAGGGCTATAAAGCTTTTGGTATTTAAAATGCTACATACCAATACAACGGCTTGTATCAGGTATACAACTGATGGTGAATTACCTGAAGTGTTTGAGACAAAGTATGGTATAAAGCAAGGATTTTGGTTGCTCCACTCAGCTTTTGAATTTATACATTAAATCACTAGTTAAATGTTTATGTGATGTAAACACATTTCCACCAAGTATAAGTAATGAAAATATAGAAATTATATTATTTGCTGACAATGTTACTATAATATCTCTGACACTTCATGGGTTGAAACACCGGACAAGTGCAGTTATAGAAAAATTGAAGCAGATCCAACTTGAACTTAATGCTGATGAAACAAAAATTATGACTTTGGTGGTAAAAAGATAAACAAATGGGTCAAAAATGTATTCAGTTGTGAAGACATTTTGGAATATAACTCCCTTAGAGTAACATTTGATAGACATCTTTCATGGAAGTAACATATTCAGGAAGTAAAAGAAAATGCATAAAAAATCCATGGCAATATATTAATTTGGCTAATAAATCTGTAAATTACTTTTTTATAACATTAACGTTAGCCTTTGAAGCTAAAACTGCGAGTAAAAGCTGTGTGGAAGTGAAATGTGCAGCATTAACCCCAAAACAATGACATCTACTAATCTAGAAGCTATACAAAACTACTTCTTTAAGCATATTTTTAACTTGTCAAAATATTTTCTATCTGCTTTTGTAAGACTGGAGCTAGGCATGTTATCCCTAGAAGCTAAAATTATGATCTGTATGATCAAACACTGGCAAAGAATCATACAAATAGATAATGATAGATTATTTACAATTGTTGGATAGAGACAATATATAGTTATGCAGAAAAATAGAAATACAATCAACTGGTTTGGCAAGCTGAATAATATTGTGAAAAAGTTAGATGTGCTTGATTTATGGTCAGTTAGAGACAGTATACAGACATCTGAGTATTGTGTAGAATTAGTACAGAGAATACATGATATTTCTATACAGCAAGATATAAATATAGTATGCAATACTCACAGTGATTGACTTTACCTGCAAGTTTAGACCATATGCCATTACAGCAGTAGCCACAGATATGGTCAGTTATTTCCAGATATTTCCTGAAATTTCTAAAGAGTTTCTCTCTGCTGCCCCTACTGTGTAAATGGAGAAAGCAGGAGATTTTTGTGGAAATATCACAGACATTTTAGGAAATATATGGCCATGTGATTGGCTGTGACTGCATTTGGGCGATGCAATTAGGGCAACGCAATTAGGGTAGTGGGAAAAGGTCGTAAGTGACAGGGGCATACTAGATGTCACAGCACCCTGCACTCATGACTTTTTTCACTGCTGACACTGTTCTCTTCTGGTCCACTGATGCCTAGACCCAGAGGAGGTTATATTTAGTGGGGAGGGTGCATCAGGGAGTCAGGGGAGCGAAGCACCCTGCAAAAAACAACTATTCTCCCCTGCTGTTCATTGTTGCCCTACTTGGGTAGTGGCAGAATGTATTTGTACAGTAGTTGTGGGTGACATGTTTCTGGCGCCCTAATTTATGGTGACAAAATTCATGTTGCCACAAGATGGGTGAACCAGTTTAGACAATGTTCAGGTTAGAAAAATGTTTATTTTGTGAAAAAAGACAACATAGGAATGCAATATGCAGAGCCAGATTAAGGCTCCTTATGGGTAATAGAGTACATATTACTGATAAAAGGCAGAAAAAACAGTGTACATGTAACATAGGAGGTAGCTTTCCCATCTTCCATTTGTCGCTTGAATTTACCAAATTTGTAAAAGAAAGATCAAAATGGATAACTCCACTAATATATTCTAAATTGTTTCAGACAGATAAAGAATATCTATATTTAATGTCCTCAAATGAGAATAAAGTAATACAGTATATGGTATACTACAATTTGTTTTAATGTTATGAAGATTAATGTATTTATCTGAAGTTGTATTATGTGGTGATCTGAATGTAAATGTTTATTATACTCTCATGTACAGTATGTTTGTTTTTAAAGGGATAATTCTACAGAATTTTATACATTTCTGATAAACTGAACAGAACTCTAAAGCATCTGATTCTGTAACTTGCATAGAGATGTGTGAAGCTGGAAAACTTTGCTTCATGGATTAATTCGCAGATTTGCTTCATTTAATGAATTAATCCACCATGCGAAGTTAGAACTTTGCAGAAAAGTGAAGACTCTGTGATATGCAAAGTCACAACTTCGCCAGCAGAGTTAGGCACAGAAGTGAAGTTTTACAAGTTCACGAAGTTGCGACTTCACTGGCGAGGTTTGGTACAAAGGTGAAGTTTGCTATATACTATGGGATTGGAGGTCACATGTTGCTAAAACGGCATGTACTGTATATTACGTGGAGGAGGCTGTCTCAGCATGGTGTGTTGTGCAGCGAGAGTAGAGAAGTGTGTATGCTTTTCAGAGCAAGAAAAAAGCTTTATTTTAATGGAAAATTGTTTTGGAGGGCCTTGTGCTCCTTTGTGTTTTTTTGTTCATTTTAACTGTGATTATTTACTTTAAAGTACTGGTTTCTGTTTGGGCAGTCTGTGAAGCAGTGTGGGGAAGGTAGTACTGTAAGCAGGAAGGCAAGTCAGCCCAGAAAGATCCAGAGATTTCTTTTGTAAGCAGGAGATTTGTGTTAGATTTTTGTTTTCTCAGTCTTTCTTGTTATTTTTTATTTGTTTTCATTTGAGGTTGTGTTTAAGTAAGACATTTGTCACTGTTTCTATAGAAGTTTTAGTAATTTTCTAGTTTTATTTTCCTTGAAGTGACAGTGTTCTGTCACTATGGGCCAAATATTCAAAGGGGAGTGCCGGGCACAAATCTGTTGCGCTGAATTAGCTCCAAATTTGTGCCCGACTGCAATATTCAAAGGGACATTTAGCGCCGGCGCTAGGTGTTAGCACCGATGCTAAGTAATAATGTATGCAGGGGAGGGACTGAGGGGAGGGGTCCTGAATGCCAGTGCACTGGCATATTCAAAAGTATAGCGCCGCGCTACAGGCACTAGTGTGACCTGTAGCGCGGTGCTAAATACCGCCAACAAAAAGCTGATTGTATTGCAGCGGTGCCCCCCATACACACACATGAATCCACCCCCGTTGACGGTAAAGTACAAGAGGTTACCCTGGTAGTCTAGTGGTCCTCCCACCCCAAAGCAGGGCTCCCGTGCCCCGTTGAACATAATATAAATATTCCTTCCCTGGTAGTCTAGTGGCCCCCCCAAGCACGGCTCCAGACATCCATTGAATGGAAAATAGAGACCTTTCCTAGTAGTCTAGTGCCCCCAAAGCATGGCTCCCGCCCATTGAGCTAAAAATGAGACTTTTCCCTGGTAGTCTAGTGGTCCCCAAAGCATGGCTCCTGACATCCGTTGAACTAAAATAAGAAATTTTCCCTGGTAGTCTAGTGGTCCCCCCACCCGGCAGTGGCCCCGCTCATCCCAATCAGGCTGCAGAATGAGCGGCGACGGCTCAGCCCTCCTCTCACCACCGCGGCCGGCTGGCAGGCTGAGGTACCAATCAGGCGCTACTGCCAAAGTGGTGCTGAGTTTGTACCTCGACCCGGCCGGCGTGGCGGAAGAAGGCTGAGCCAGTGCATCTTCCGTCTTGCGGCCTGATGAGACAAACAGGGCACATCACTGCGGTGGGATCTGCTAGACTACCAGGGAAAAATTTTTACTTTAGTTCAATGATGTTGGAGCCATGTTTTGGGGGGACCACTAGACTACCGAGAACAGTCTCTATTTTAGTTCAATGGACGCCGGGAGCCATGCTTGGGGACCACTAGACTACTAGGTAAATATTATATTTATTTTTATTCAATGGTGGATGGAAGTTGTGTTGGGGGTGGGGGACCACTAGACTACCAGGGAAGAGATATTATATAATGTTCAACAGTGGACGGGAGCAGTGCTTGGGGGTGGGGGGACCACTAGACTACCAGGGACAATATTTATATGTTAATTTCAGTGGGGGTCGGGAGCTGTGCTTGGGGGTGGGGGGACCACTGGCACATGAAGGGTTAAAGTGTGTTTTGGGGCTACCTGGGGTCAGGGATCATGATTGGGGGAGACACTAGCCTACCAGGGCATAACAGGCACACACTGGAACAGGGACCATGATGGCAGAAAAGGACTGCCTAGTCCAGCCAGTCTGCCCTGTTCCCTATCTACTGGATATGCTGCATATCCTTGTGACCCTACAGCCTATGGCCTCCTGCCCCCACCAGGTTTGCCTTATGCCTGTCCCATGCATTGCGTCCCCCCACTATGTTTCACCCACTACTGCGCTGGGGTACCTATGTTGTTGGGGGAGGCATCTTCCAGGGCATGTATGGCCATGGGCAGTGCGTCTGTTTAGCTATCGATCTGTATATGTACTGTATGTATGTATATATATGTATGTATATATATACATATATATATGTACATACATATATATAGGGTCCTGCCTGCACAGCTGCATGAGTGTATTGTATGCACTGACTGTGCCTGCCAGCACACAGTTCCTGCTGCTTCCAGCTTATACTTTCATTCCGACCAACAGGGGATGCTGTGGGCATGCCTTGGCCTGCAGCATCCAGCCTGTACTTCCATTCTGACCAAAAGGTGGAGCTGTGTGCACCATGCAGTAGCACCGGGCAAACTGCATGGTACTGTATGCTAAGCAGCACATAATGAGATGCAAATGTGCCTGTTTGCCCACGGATTACCTAAGTAGGCTCATTTGCATGGGAGATTTGAATATAGCTCCTGTTTGCCCCGGGCTAACCAGTTTGCACCGGGGCTAATGTGTTAGCACTGTGCAATCAGGCTAGCCCCGGGCAGACCTCACTTCAGCATAGCACACTAAGCACAGTTCTGCAGTGTGTGGCTTACATTGTTGTTTGCAGTCATACCTCTCAACTGTCCCTGATTTTCAGTGATGTCCCTGGATTTACCTCAAACTTTTATTCTGTCCCTACTACAAACTGTGTTTCCAGGACCAAACAGTGGGGGTTGTAGGCATAACATAATGTCAGACATTAATGTTACAGGCGTGTTCTTCCTTAAACAATGCATTTTACACTACACCACTTATTCTACCAGCTTCTTGAGTGGATATCACCAATTTTTACGGTGTGTCCCTGATTTTAAACCTTTGTCCCTTTTTGTTTTAAGCCTTGTCCCTGATTTATGAGGCAGGAGGTTGAGAGGTGTGTTTGTAGTAGCTGTGAGACATCTCTGTGCAATCACACACAATGTTCTCCACCTGCAACACTGGCTTGCTACAGAGTCTAATGAGCTGCAGCTGCAGTTGCAGTTTGCACTTCCCTGTTGCTATATTCAGTGCTGTCTTATTCCCGGGCTATTTTTGCCCTGCACTCCCAGACCAGTTTGCCCTGCTTCCTTAGACTGCTATATTCAGCAGGATTAGCACCAAGCTATTTCCTTTTGAATATAGCTTGCTTTGTGCTCCGGGCTAAGTTTGCCCACTGGGCAGTGCTAATTTAGCCCCAGGGCAAAGTTTTGAATATCTGGCCCTATGTGTCATAGTAATTACTAATAATCCCTGTTACCACTGTTGGAATCCCTGTGCTGTTTAAAAATAACATATTGCTCTGTCACTTGATACCCTTGTCATTGTAATCCCTGTGCTTTTCAAAAAAAAAAATCATTCTGTCACTGTTGTTACCTCTGTCATTGTAATCCCTGTGTGGTGTAACAAAAATATTCTGTCACATAACGTTTACTCTTGATATTGCAGTCCCTGTGTTATTTAAAATAAAAGTGTTCTGTCACTGTTGTTACCCCTGACATTGTAATCCCTGTGCTGTGTAAAAAAATGGTTCTGTCAAGTAATTGTTACCATTGTCATTGTAACCCCTGTGCTGTTTTAAAAAAATCAAGTTACATTGCAGAGAAGAATGACCGGGAAGAGAAGATCAAGTAAAGGGAGAGGTGCAAGGGAGGCAGCAAAAAAGAGTTCCAAATCTGTGGGGCAAAATAATACTGCAGTTAAAAAAACTATGTCTGTGGCAGCATGTTCTGTGGGTTTTGGGGCTTGTAGTAGCAAAGGAGTAGTTGGCGATGGTGGCGTTAGTGTAGCCAGATTGTTCTCTGCCACATCTGTGGCAGCCATGCTTGTGAGTGATGTGGGAGGTGACAAGTGAAGCAGCAGTAAACAACCCAGGGGCCATGTTTATTACATACTGACCACACTAACCCTAATGTCCCACAGGATAGCACTGCAACTTTAACAAGTCATAATGCCACCAGTCTTTGGAGTTAAGGGCCACTCTATGTGTCCAAACAAGGGCCTCAATGTGTGCTACAATACTACTACCTAATACCCCTTGAAAACCCCATGGGGTGCACAACACCTGAAAATCACCTCCCAAATAAACCACAGCACCAAATCTACAATGTAAGTCTTATGGTCATCACAAATGAATCAAATATGCACCCTCCACTAGAACTACAACTGTACCAAGATTCAGACATATTTGACAACATTTGACCGAGTTATGCTTAATAAACCTAAAAGGAGTAGTTTGAGGAAGTCATTTGACTCATTTTGACCCAACTTCACCTTTGTGTACCCAAAGGAGTTCATTACAGGTGAAGTTGTAAGGTGAAGTTACCAATGGCAAGTTTCCTATTAAATAAAAAAAAAGTTTGTGAAAAGATCCGCGGAGGCAAATTTGATGACTTCTTCGGAACTTCGTTGGCTAATTAAAACTTCACAACATCTCTAAACTTGTATGAATATTCTTGGGATGCTTCAGTATCTGACTCAGCGTCATCTGTCTCATTTTTTAGGATAATATTGTAACTTAACCTATGTCCACTCTGTGTCCTACTTCAAATCATCCTGTGCATTATGGGTAAAGAGTTATCAGTGTCATTGCTAAAATGATGCACAGTTTCCACAGGTTTAAACAAACTGCATAATCATTTGTTGGTTAGAAAAAAGCTTGCTTACTTTCTGAAATATTATTTTTCATTACTGTGGAGGTCACATTTTTTTTGCATGTGTACCACTTAATATGTTTTTTAGATCACTATTTGATAGTCTGCTAGCTAACTTAATATCTACCTCCCCAAAGTTCATTTTTTAGTTTAACACGAATAACTGAGCTCCATTATTCCTAAAAGTGATACATACCCAACATCTAAATTTCCTACAGTGATATCGATACACACTTTTTAAATCATTCCAATGAATTTTTGAACTCACTATCCCCTCTAAACGGGTCATACACTGTCATGTGTAATGATATTTTTGTTTCATTCATGGGTCTTGGAAGACTCATTAAGTATGGTATCAGCAGGAGAAATCCTGTTTCCATTAAAACCTCTTTTATGTTCTTTGAAAAGCACTCATTTTTGTTGCTTTATAAGCTTTCTATAGTAGCGTCTCCTCTTATTTTCTTCTTATCATATGGTTTTATCCTTTTTTTTCTAGATGTTATTGTCACTGTTTCCCTCTTTTTATCATGACCCTTTGTAACTTTCTATTTATCTATTCCAGTCAGTCTGGTATCCATTTAGGATACTGAAACTCAGAATCCCTAAACTCACGTGACCAAGTTCAGTATCCCAACACATACTAGCCTGAAAAGAGGAACTGCGATACCGACAGTGGTAAGGTAGTGGATGTGGTGAACCACTACCCTACCCCTCGCCAGGCTTCACAGCACACCCCTGAATGCAGGAGCTGGCTGAGCTCATCCTGTAGCATGAAGAGTTGGGTTACTGGCAGCTCAGCCAGCATGGCCGCATGAACCTGGGTTCTGTTCCTGGTCGTGGCAACATTTGATCCCTGCTATTCTGCTCCCTGTAACTTTTTCTTAACTCCAAGATCCGCTCCCCCTCGTAGTGTTTTTTTTAGGTTATGGGGAGTGCGGGTGCGAAGACCCCATGTGGGGGGTGCATTGCATATAAGACTCTTTCGGTCTTCGGAAATTTGGTTTCCCAGATTTGGGTTTATATAGTTTGGGAGACCGAGTTTCAGGATTACAAATATATTCTGTCAGTCCTTTATTGTAGAATTTATCTTTCTGCTTTACCCTGTAAATACTGCTCTTTCCACTCAGCTTCATCAATATTCTCTAATCTTTTATTTTTTATCATATTATTCTGTTATATATTTGAGGAAGTTTATTTCTCATTCCTTTCTGAATTTTTTTTTATTATTCTCACTTTCTCTTACAATTTGTTTTCTATTTCTGTAGCTTCTGCTTCAGCAATTTTTAAGTTGTTTCTCTGATCTTATTATTACTTCTTTTAGCATCAGAATGTAGTTGTTTTTGATTTCCGAGTTTAGTTAACTTAATGAGTGATCCAAAGAGATTCTTTAGCAGATTGTTACTTTTTTAAATTTCTCTTTTGATTTCTGCCAAAGCAAATAAGATTAGATTTTGTGACAGGAAAGATTCAAATGCTACTGGTATTTCTGCTTTTTTGTTTCTGTATTTTACTTTGTTCTTGAGAATTATCCAGAAACAGTAATTTCACTTCTTGATTTACACTCTTCAGTAATTGGATCAAATGATATATATTATTTGGGTATTCCTTCTGAGGGGAACCTACTACCATTTTATTTACATAAGAAATCGTGAAGGCCTCAAAATCAATGAATAATGATTTTTTTGATTTAGCCCAAGTTCTGGAGACACAACTTGGATATTCAAGTCTAATGATCCATTTTGTATTTCTTCATTTTGAACATACAGCAGGTTGCCTATGTTCAGCATCCTGAGTTATTTGATCAAATTTGTTTTCGGGCTTGCCTATTTCTATTTCTTTATTTAATTGTTCCATCTGCTTCCTTGTTCTTCCCAGGTAGATACAGAGGCTTCTAATAACCTTACCTGCTTTAATAATGGATTTTCTAATGAGTTACTTTTTCCCCCTCCTCTTGAAAGTGGTGAGGAGGGCATTTGAGACAAAATAGATCCCTTTATTTGTACTATCTCATTGTACCCCACTATATCAACCTGAGAGCCACATGTTAAAACATTATTGGTGATCTTTTTTGATGCAATGTCACTCTGTTTTGCCTTTTTGCTCTTTGTTAATTTCCTTATCTTCCTTTGATCTGGGCTATTTAGATTTTTTTTTGGCATCCATGGTAAGTAACAAACTAGACATCCTATAAGACTAAAAACCTTAACATTTAAAAAGCTAATAAAATATTTGCAATCAGAAAACCAGTTTTCGGTTTCCTCAAAATGAGGAAACAAAGCTCTTTGCAATAAACAAAAGGTTTTCCTGAAGATGTTATAAATATATTAACATATGGTTAAGAACAGAATTTGTTGGTATGAAAATATCCTCTTTATCTCAAGTGAAACATTAAAATAAAACAAGAGAAATGCCAATTTAGAATCAAATCATACACAATACACTTCCAAATTAAAATCAAATGTCCTCCACCCAAATGGTGGCTTAGAAACTTTATCATAGGAACTTACAGCCAACTCGGTTAAGAAGGTGGATAAAATAATTTATAGCTACATTAGGGAGCAAAGAAAGACAAAGGGAGGGATACTGAGGCTGAATAAAGAGAAGGGTGGGTGGACAGAGAGGGACAGTGAAAAAGCAGGGATACTGAACAAATACTTCTGCTCAGTATTCACAAAGGAAGAGGAGGGGGAGGTACCTAATCCAGTTAATAGAAGCACTCTGGATAGGGGGACTGATATAAGTCCTTTCACAGAAGAAAGGGTTCTGAAAGAACTCCTAAAACTCAAGGTGGACAAAGCAGTCAGGCCTGATGGGATTCACCCTAGAATTCTAAAAGAACTAAGGGGACAACTAGTAACACCAGTGACTACACTTTTTAATAAATCATGGGAGGATGGTGTGGTACCTGAGGACTGGAGGAGAGCAGATGTGATTCCCCTTCACAAAAGTGAGAGCAAGACAGAGGCAGGAAACTACAGACCTGTCAGTTTGACCTTAGTGGTTGGAAAAATGATGAAATTGCTTCCGAAGAAAAGAATTGTTGAGTACCTAGAGGCCAGTGGGACACAGGACTCAAGGCAGTATGGATTCACAGTGGGAAGGTCATGTCAGACAAATTTAATTGATTTCTTTGACTAGGTGACCAAAGTTGTAGACCAGAGAGGGGCTGTGGACATGATCTACCTGGGCCTTAACAAGACATTTGATGCAGTCCCACACAAGAGATTAATAAACAAATTATGCAGCTTGGAAGTGTGTCCCAGGGTGGTAGCCTGGGTAAAACATTGGCTGGACAACAGGACCCAAAGGGTAATAGTAAACTGAGTCCACAGTGAAAAAAGGGGGGTTACTAGTGGGGTACCACAGAGTTCAATACTGGGTCCGGTCCTTTTTAATGTCTTTATAAGTGACAGTGCAGAGGGACTGGAAGGAAAAGTATGTCTCTTTGCAGATGTCACAAATATCTGCAACAGGGTTGATACACAAGGTGGGTGGAAAGGATGAGAAGGTACTTGGCAAGGTTGGAGGAATGGTCAAATGTATGACAGCTTAGATTCAATGCAAAGAAGTACAAAGTAATGCACCTGGGAAACAAAAACCCAGGGGAAGAGTACACAATGGGGGGGAGAGGTGAGATACTGACAACAACAAAAATGGAAAGGGACCTGGGGATAGTTATATCAGATGACCTACAGGTGGGCAAGCAATGTGAGAAGGCAGTAAGCAGGGCTGGGGGAAACTGGGATGCATAGGGAGAAGCATCACCAGTAGAAAACAAGAAGTTGTTATCCCTCTGTACAGACAGTCGGTGAGACCCAAATTGGAGTACTGTGTGCAGTTCTAGAGACCCCATCTCCGCAAAGACATAGACAGGGTGGAGGCTGTCCAGAGGAGGGCAACCAAAATGGTGCAGGGTCTGCACCAGAAGACATATGAAGAGAGACTAAAGGAGCTTAATATGTATACCCTCGAAGAAAGGAGGGAGGGGGGGACATGATAGAAACTTTCAAGTACCTCAAGGGAATCAACAAAGTCCAAGAGGGTAGCATCTTTCAGAAAAAGAGATGTGCAAGAACAAGGAGGCACAATCTGAAGATAGAGGGGGGATGGATCAGAGTTCATGTGAGGAAGCATTTTTTCACAGAGAGGGCTGTGGATGCATGGAGCAGCCTTCCTGAGGAAGTCATGGAGTCAAAAACAGTGGGGGAATTCAAGAATGCATGGGACAGACATAAGGCAATTCTAGTGGGGGACAGGAGGAAGTAGGTTGTTGGTTAACTAGGATCTGCGGCTTATCTATTAGGTAGGGAAATGGGCAGACTAGGTGGGCCAAGCGGTCCTTATCTGCCATCAAATTCTATATTTCTATGTTAATGAGGAATAGATAAACTGACTTCTTGCACAGCAGGATGTAAACAAGCATTTATCAATGCCGAATGTTTGCTTATTGTCATTGGTAGTGTAGAAGTTACAGAGCTGCATAATAGGAATGGCAGTGAAGTATTGAACTGAAGCCAACCCCACCACCACCCTGCAGAGAGTGACAGGCATTGGGGTGTGTCTTTGGGTCGTCAGGCATAATGACCACGTCATTTCACCACACCCTACCCTGCAGACACTGACAAGTGTCACGGTGTACCTTGGGGTCTTTGGTTCTTATGCGCACCCCATTCCATCAGGAAATACTGTGAGATGGGTGCGGTATAGGAGAATAGGGTGAAGTTTGGGCCCAAGAGTCCAAGGCACACCTGATGCCTCTCACTGGCTGCAGGTGTGGCTGGGGTGGAATGGTATGAGCATGACAGGAAGAATCCCAAGTCACACCCTGATGCCTGTCATTCTCCACAGGGTGGGGCGTTATGGTTGAAAACCCTAACGCCTCAGGCATTCATTGGTATTTACCCAAATGTTCAACATGTTTTTTGTGACCCCACCATGAACAGTGGCAATATCGTTTGTTAGCCGAAACTGCTTTTGCACAGCGACTATGGCATTTGGCACCACAGGTGCAAAAACACATTCCAAACAGGATGTGAAAAATGACAGCGATACTGTTCATGGGAGGTGTAAAAAATGGCAATGTTGAAAATCTGCTGTGAAAATCTTAAAAAAACTGGTGAAGTCACGAGCGTGAGTAGAAACTGTGCAACCACACCCGTAACGTAACTAGTTTGGGGATTTTTTTACAGCAGATTGTTAACACAGGCATTTTGGGACCTCCAATTATCAACAGTGTCAGTGTGATTTTCTTTATCTGTCCCAAACAATGATTTCCCACAGCGACCACGCATTTCTGTGCTGAAAGTGTGAAAACACATTTCGGCCATGTTGTGGAAAATGACAGCTGTACTGTTCATAAGGAGGTGTGGAAAAATGCCACTGGTGAAAATCTGGACTGAAAATATTACAAATTCATGAACTTACGAGGGTGCGTGGAAACTGCGCAATGCTCACTCTTAATACAGTCATTTTATGGAGTTTTGTCACCAAATTTTCAACATAGCCATTTTAAGACCTCTGCTCATGACCAGTGTCACTGTGATTTTCTTAATCTGTCCCAAACGTTGTTTTCGCACACCGACTGTACCATTGTGTGCTACATGTGCTGAAACACATTTTGGGTGAGATGTGAAAAATGGTAGCTGTACTGCTCATAAGGAAGTGCAATAAAATGGCACTGTTGAAAATTTGGTGTTCAAATATTACAAATTCGCAAACTTGCCAGCGTGCGTAGGAACTGCGCAATGTGCGCTCCTAAAATAGTCATTTTTGGGAATTCTTTCACCAAATTTTCAACATAGCCATTTTAACACCTCTGCTCATGACCCGTGTCACTGTGACTTTCTTAACGTGTCCCATACATTGATTTTGCACACCGACTGCGCCATTGTGCGCTACATGGGTAGAAACACATTGTGGGCAAGATGTGAAAAATGACAACTGTACTGCTCATAAGGAGGTGTGGTAAAATGGCAATGTTGAAAATCTGGAGAGAAAATATTGAAAATTTGCGAACTTACGAGCGTGTGTAGGAACTCTGCAATGCACGCTCGTAAAACAGTCATTTTTAGGAATTTTTTCACCAAATTTTCAACATAGCCATTTTAAGACCTCTGCTCATGAACAGTGTCACTGTGATTTTCTTAATGTGTCCCATACATTGATTTCGAACACCGACTGCGCCATTGTGCACTACATGGGCGGAAACACATTTTGGGTGAGATGAAAAATGACAGCTGCACTGCTCATAAGGAAATGTGGTAAAATGGCAATGTTGAAAATCTGGAGTGAAAATATTGAAATTTCACAAACTTACAAGCGTGCGTAGGAACTGCGCAACGCATGCTCGTAAAACAGTCATTTTTAGGAATTTTTTCACCAAATTTTCAACATAGCCATTTTAGGACCTCTGCTCATGAACCATGTCACTGTGATTTTCTTAGTGTGTCCCGTACATTGATTTCGCACACCAACTTTGCCATTGTGCGCTACATGGGCGGAAACACATTTTGGGTTAGAAGTGAAAAATGACAGCTGTACTGCTCATAAGAAGGTGTGGTAAAATGGCAATGTTGAAAATCTGGAGTGAAAATATTGAAAATTCGTGAACTTATGAGCGTGCATAGGAACTGCGCAACTCATGCTCGTAAAACAGTCATTTTTAGGAATTTGTCCAACAAATTTTCAAAATAGGCTTTTTGAGAGCCCACCTTATGAACACTGGCAGTGTCATTTCATTAATCCTTCGGAAAGGTGATTTTGCTTGGGGGCTGCGAAATCACCCAGGCTCAATCTTATATGACAGTGCAATAATTCATGAGGAGGGGTCCCAAAACCCCATGTTGAAAATTTGGTGCAAAATTCCAAAAATTTCTGAGATATGCAACAAAGTTGAAAAACCCTATCTATCCCATTATACAGCTTACTGGCATTTCCTCAGTTCGCGGTCGGCTTTGAAGACTGCAGACATGTTCCAGTCCACGAAGATCATCGCGCGGACTCTGGAGGTAAGTATGGGGTGGGGGTGTGGGGGAGGCAGGTGCGCAGTGGGTGGGTGTGGCTTGTGGGGCATGGAGACGCGAGGGACCGTTTTTTTCTTTACAGGTTTGTTTACTTTTAAAAAGCGACACGGACGTTTGCCATGCTGAGGGTGAGCTCAGCATGGCAGAAGGACGCTAACTGGGGGCGTGGAGCCGATTGAGGATTGGGCACCCCGGCCTCTAGCGTGAGCCACGCTGGGGTGGGCACCCAGCGTGGCATATGAAACTGTGTTTCGGGGGGGCGCAGCACAGCCGATGGGGATTGGGCACCCCCATCGGCTATACAGTGTGTGCGTTGGGGGGAGCAGCAGCAGCAGCATATGTGTGTGTGTGTGTGTGTGTGTGTAGGGGGAGCACGCATGAGCAGGCGATATCTGATCACTGCTCACTGAAGCGTAGCTCCCCCTTTCAACTGTATGCCACTGCATTTTGGAGCTGTCATAGACAGCTCCAGCAGGCATTGGAGAACTGCGGCCGCACCTGCAAACACACTGACTTAATTGGAAGAGGGCTGACACACCTCCGAAAACTCTGATGATGGCACTATGTTTCTTGCACATGCGTGCAAGCAAACATAATAAAACAATGGCTTGAATATGTCAAGATGGTCCATGAATACTTTAGTTTGGCTTCACTCTTGTTCTAGGTTATCTTGAGGATCAACTGGATAGCTTCTTACTAAAGTGTGAAATATTTATTTATTTATATATTTGAAAATTGGTAACCGAGAGGCACACTAAGCAGAGTACAACAGATGTAGTACAATTTGCACTAATAGAGATCAATAGCTGCTTTCACAGCAAGTCAGTCCAAAACCAAATGTACATAAAGTTCCCCAAATATCTGCTAATTCAAACCCCTACTCCTCTAACCAAAAACAGTGTAAATTAACATATATTCCTATAATAGTCTTGAAATCTTACTACAACCACCCATCCCCTAATATGACAGCTGTTGCATCTAGTGGAAAAGAAAAGAAACACAGTAGAGCTGATTTATATACTTACTGGCCTCTTTAGAGATAGTGGGCCAGATATTCAAAACTTTGCTAAATTAGCATTACCAGGCATGCTAAATTATCCTGGACCCAATAGCCCACTATATTCAAAAGGGATAGCCCTGGTGCTAACCCTGCTAAATATAGCATGCTAAGGAAGCTGGGCAATCTAGGCTGGGAGTGCAGTGCAAACAGCCAGGGAATAAGACAGCTCTGAATATAGCAGCCAGGAAATGCACACCACAACAGCAGCCAAGTTCACAGTGACGTAAAGGTAGGTAGAGGTGAACTATGTGGCCATGTTTGTGCCAGCAAATGCCTGGACTCAGTACAGCTGCAGGCAGCAGCACATGTGACAGTACAGTGTGCAAAACTGTATAATATTCCCCAAACCGTTTGCACGGTGCTAACACGTTTGCACAGGTTAAGAGTGGAGCTAAGCTATTTGCTCAGTGCAAACACATTTACCAGGGGCTAAACTTTGCCATATTCCAAAGTGACATGCAAATGAGCCTACTTAAGTAGTCTCTGGGCAAACATCCAGATTAGCATCTCATTATACTCTGATGTGCATGCAGTTTGCCCAGTGTTACTGCAAGGTCACACAGCTCCACCTGTAGGTCAGTCTGACAGTGCATGATGGTAGCTGCAGGCTACATGTATACAGTACAGCATAGCATATTGTGCCCCAGGGAACAACACAGCATAAGCACAGGTGGTGGTGGTGCTGCATGCAACTGTCACACTGTAGGTCATGCTACAGTGCACAGCAGACACTACAGTAGCAAGGGGCCAGTAGTGTGAGAGACACAGCAATGTCTATGGTGTGTAGGGCAGTGATGACCACTGCACTGTGCACAGTGACAGGCCCAACTTGCAGGTGTTTACTGATAGTGGACATTACTGTTATGCTGTTGTGTGACCCACAGATGCTGCACCTCTGGCATGGGATGCTCACAGTTACATATACATGGCCGGCTGTGTGTGCTGTGGTATTTGTACAGCTGTGCAGTATGTGGCTGGGGGGGCACATATGATCAGACATGCACACTGGTGTTTGGGTATTCCCAATACTGGCCCATGTGCACTGCTTGATGTGTCCCAGCCTTGTGGCTGCACCTGGTCTGTGGCACAGCCTGGCCACCCATACAACCTCCCCTCAACACCCTCCATGCCCACAGTGCTGCATGTGTGTGCTGGCATCTGTTGGTGTCCACAGAAGGGTGGTCTGCAGGTGTGTGCTGTATGTCCACACTGCCATGGTGTCCACTGGGGGCCAGGTCACCACTTACTGCCTGGCATGACTGAGATTGGTGGCAGATGATGGCATTATTGTGATGCCATCAATGAGCAGCATGTTTCCTCTATGTCTGGCTTTTTCTGTGTCATATTTATTGGTTAAGGTGGCGCGCAAAGCCACGCAAAAGCTGCACCAATGCCACGCAAAGCCACAATATCGCACAAAGCTGGATTGCCCAGGGTTAAGACTACCTTTTCCTGGGTCTTAATTTGCACCATGCAAACTGTCAAGCTAAGTCACGCAAAACCACTTTGCCCTGTGCTAGTCACTGAATATTCATGTACATGCCCCTTCAGTTTGCCCCTTGCATACATTATGATTTTGACCGGTGCTAATGCAGTTTGCGTGCGCTATTTGGCCTTTTGAATATAGCGGACCCGAGCTAATCCTGTGCAAAACCTGTGCAAATGGTTTTCGCCAAGCACAAAGTTTTGAATATATGGTCCCATATCACTTAACTGTGCTTGACTGGTGGTTTAAATAATTCAGGACCAGATTTAGTTCTTTTATAAGATAAAGCAGCATAAAATTAAACTCTGGGAGCTCACTACTCTCACTGTGTGCTAGTTTAATGTTATTTTTCCTCTCATCATCTCGTGCTATTTAAATTTCATGTAGAACTAAAAACTTAACACTGCTCTTATCCAATAGTCTTCCTCTTGTTGAGCAACTTGGTGTCTAAAACTGACTTCACTCAGTCAAGACACCTGTTTATATAGATGAATGTGCATATGAGCACATCTGCCATGAAATTTATGCAAGTGCAGCATACTGGTGCCAGTAATTTTCAAAACCATACTTCTACAGCCATAAACAATATAAAATTATATTGAATTTGACAATTAGAACTCCCTCAGGTTGAAGATGCTAGCTGTGAAAGAGGTTAGTAAGGTAGATTTTCAATTAGAATTTCAATTATGCTTTAGTAATTTCTATAATATTCCTTCAGAGTTCCAACTGATTCTATTAGCTCTTCATCTTAATTTTAAAACATCAACTATTTTTGATTTGAATTGTTCTTACTTTCCGTGCTGTTTTCCTCCTTCTGCCTTCACTGTCTTCAACATTAGCTCCATCAGTATTCATTATTTTCTCCACACTGCACTTTTCTTGTGCAATTCCCTAGTCTTCCACAAAACATCCTCCTCCACATGTAAAAGAAAAAAACACACACTTTTTGGGGACCAATATCCCAATTATACTTCTTATTAAAATGGTGATTACTCAAATTAGTACGGTAATGACAGCATACCTTTTCAAAATTAAGATATAACTTAAAAGCTTTATTTCCCAGCAGTATAGACCTGCCAGACTGCTCTGACTATTGTTTTCACATCTTTTCAAATTCACCAGGTCTGCATTCTAGATTTCCAGACCTGTTTTGGGATAACATTCAAATTCTGTCCCTCTGCTGAATACATCCCCCGGACAGGTCCCCAGGTCACTCAGGCTAAAATACTGAAAAGGAAAAGCAAATCCAAGTGCAGAAGAGACTAATATAAAAGAAATAAATGTATACTAGATAAAATCTTGTAGGTTTGAATAGTGTACTGGATCAAGTAAACCGTTAAGCATAGAAACTTTTTTGACGAGCAGCTACAGCACAGCTCACACAGTTAGCATCCATATACCATCTGGGACATTATTTTTTAAACCAGAAGCCTACATTGTGGGATGCTGTGCTGCTGTCTTGTGTCTTCAGAGTACACTCTTTTGTGAATTTGAGAGCCTGCATACTGCATCCGTATATGTTTTTTTGGCAACCTTACCCATGTACTGTATGCAGTGCATACAACACTTATCCATGAGATAACAGGAAGCCTTGTGCATTTTTGACACTGTCCCAACTGACTTAATTTTTGGAGCCAGAGTCATGCAGTGTGGGCCATTTCATCATCTGCTGTTTTAGGTGATTCAAGGATATTAAAATATATTATTTAATTTTATAGCCATTTTCAATGGTTTTTAAAAGTTGAACCAGCACTAATTACTGTAGTTGACTAATTACAGAAGTCCATGTTTGTAAGATCAGACTTTGGAAGGTTCATGTATCCCTTAAAGATCAGCTGACTCCTTCATGATAACTTTAACAAAACATAACGTTTAGACACCGTTTGGCTTGTATTTCATATTAGTTCTGTATTCCTAATCCTCCTTATTATTTATTACAGATGTAATCTGAATTAAAAAAGGTTGTTTGCTGCTGAAGAGTTCATCTATTCCTGTTGCTTTCTTGCTACCTGAAGTCGTAATGCACTGCTTATGACATCACCGTTAATCCCATGGCAACAGATTGTGATGCCACAACAGAGGATTATGACTTGACATAGGGAGCAAGCTATAGAGGCTAATGCTCTTTAGGGTATAAAGATCATGTATTCATGCAAATTTCCTCAGTAATAAATAACGTTGAGAAGGAATCTATAGAATATATATGGAATGCAAGCTGAATGATACCCAAATATTATGTTTTTCAAAGTTTTCTTTGAGGCATCAGCAGCTCTTTAAAGGAACACATGACAAGGTATGGATTACACTGGATTTAAACATTTACTGACTGCAAGTTAGGCACAAGTCTCAACAGAGAACTTCTACACCCAGGGTACTGGGTCATCCCAGCATGCCACACATAACTGGAATGTGTAATTTTGCTTATACAATGGGAAGCAAAGCTCAATAAACACAAATGAGAAGACAATTTAGGGTGTGCAGTAATGTCGGCCACAGAAATTGAGCCACTCAGTATGAGCAACTCAATTTGACCACACGTAGGAATAGTGAAGTATAAAATATAACGAGGAGTCAAGTATAGCGAGTGCAGCAGTGACTTACACCCACTGCAGTAGGCTATGGTGCTGTATTTGGCCAAGCACTGCCAAGCTGGCCATTTGCTGTAATGGCTTAAATCACTGCTACTGGAGCTGATGGACCCGTGTTTGGATCTGGCTGTGGTATAAATATTTTTTTTGTTTTGTGTTTTCTTCTTTCCTCTATGTCCACTCTTCCTGGGTTGATTATTATTACATTGGTGGGTGGAGGGCTTCCTGCATAAAATTGTTGATTTGTTTGCCATTTTGGGAAGTAGTGATCCGCCATCTGTGATGGTCGGTGTAATGTTGATCGCCCTTTTTACTTCGGGTGTTTTTGTGTTCGATCTTTGGGGTCGGCACAGATAAAAACTCTCTTTTATCACATAAAACCTTTTTTAGCTGAACTGTGCTGTCGTACCTTAATAAATGCACAGTCATATGATTATTTTCCATGCAGTTAAGGTTTTTCTTTCTTATTTTAGCAATATTGGCTTAATAATTTGGAACTGTAGTGCTGAAGAGACATGACGGCAATAATTTTCAGACTGGAGAATCAAAAAAGACAACAAACAATGTTAAACATTGTGAATAGGCCACACAGGAATGGAATAGGCCAATCACAACAATAAGCAGAATTATGTAAAAACACATTAATGTATGGACCTTGTTTTTAATAGTTGAAAAGATATAGGGCAGGATATTTAAATGTCCTGCCACAGGCACTAGTGATGCTCCAAGAATGTTTTTAACTTTCCTGATGAGATCAGATGGATATCCCATCTGTCCAGCTCTAGCTAAGATCTTATTCAGAGAGAGTTGGATTTCATATCCAAGGTTGGATAGTAGAATCCAAGGTTGGATAGTGGGATTTGAGGTTGGATGTCTGCCTTGGATCCCAGGTCAAATAGTGGAATTCAAGGCTGTATATCTGTCTTGGATTCCACCAATTCCAGATAGTCCCAGTAGATAGTTGGTATCCTATTGGGTCCTAGTTGATAGGATGCAGTAGTCAGATACCAGCACTCTGTCCAATCCCATCTGATATATGAGAAAATGTGTGGTGTCTGATGGTATTACCTAAGGAACACCAGCAAGCACACGTCCCAGTTTTGGTGTGAACCATTGGCAGGTAAATGTCACAAACTATTTAATTGCTATTGTGAAATGTTTTGCCACATTTACCACAGTTAATGCCACTGAATGACAAAATAATGATGTATGCCTCATATATTGATGCATGCATCATTATAGGGCACCAAGTCCACTGCACATTGTGGCAGATGTACATGACTGTTAGACTTCTTTTTGGTGTTCTAATATAGAGTAAGCATTGGGGATGCAGGGCAACTGTGCCATCAGTCCCCAATGCTCAGCTGAAAATCCAGCCTTTTGACATTAGAATTTACTAGGAATACTTTTTAATTTGTACTTAATCAAATGTTAACTCATATTTTTTTTTTCATTTTTGTATTTAAAATAATTACTACCATTTAGATACAATTGATTGCCTGAAGTGCTCAGAAGATAAATGGCCAAATGAGAGACGTGATGAGTGTATCCCCAAAGTCATCGAATTCCTGGCCTATGAGGAGCCCTTGGGTACAGCTTTAGTTGCCATTACAAGTTTCTTCTGCATCACCACAGCTTCCATCCTGTGCATCTTTATTAAATTCCGGGACACTCCAATAGTCAAAGCCAACAACCGTGGACTTAGCTACCTTCTCTTATTGTCTCTAATGCTGTGCTTCCTCTGCACTTTGATATTCATAGGTCGCCCAATGAAAGTGACATGCATGCTCCGTCAGACAGTTTTTGGTATCATTTTTTCCACCAGTGTTTCTTCTGTTCTGGCTAAAACCATCACTGTGGTCATTGCCTTCAAAGCAACAAACCCCAACAGTAACTTAAGACAGTGGGTGGGATCCAAGATACCTTATTTAATTATTGTTCTCTGTTCTCTGTGTCAAATTATTATATGTATTGCTTGGTTGTTGGTTTCACCTCCATTTCCGGAATTAAATATGCAGTCTAAATATTCAAAGATCATATCCGAATGCAATGAAGGGCAAAGTACATTTTTCTACTGCATGGTGGGATACATGGGTTTTCTGGCAATTGTAGCTTTTGTAGTTGCCTTCCTGGCAAGAAAGTTACCTGATAGCTTTAATGAAGCCAAATACATTACCTTCAGCATGCTTGTTTTTGTTAGTGTTTGGCTGTCCTTTATTCCAGCATACTTGAGTACACAGGGGAAATACATGGTTGCAGTGGAGATATTTGCCATCTTGTCTTCCAGTGCTGGATTGCTCAGCTGTATATTTTGTTATAAATGTTACATTATGTTGTTAAGACCCAGTCAGAACAACAAAAAGCATTTAATAGGCAAACCAGCCTTTTAGTAGCAGAAAGTAAATTGTAGAATAGAGTATCATTTTTCCATTTCCAATAGAAAAAGATAATTACAGTAGAATATAACTTATTTTTATTTGTTAATGTTTACCTGAAAACATTCTGAATTTAAAGCATGTTTTATTTATCTTTCAAAAAATATGAAACAAGGAGTCTGGACATCAGCTGATTCTCAGAGAGGTAGGCAACAGACAGAGCCACTGCTGGAGGCCTGGTACCTGACTTCAGCAATAGTCACAATGGAAACATGAAAAACCTTGACGTTCACCACAGTCAGTTGTAGCCAAACCTCAGACACTTGTTACAGCACAGTAACTGACATTATTCAGCACAAAGAGACAAGCAGGTAAAGAGCACTAACCCCTGACTTTCAAAGGTCTGTTTCATGCTAAATGACTGCCCATCTGAGACAGCTTTGTGGATCCGAAAAACATGGATGAAGCTAAACCCAGAGATGTCGCTGGTGTCAGTGATGAGAAAGGAGGCTCTTGGAGTCTTTTGTTGGTGCCTGGACAACATAACTTTATCAGCAAATTTAAGCAGCCATGGATAAAATATGTTGAAAAGCAGTGCCATCAACACCAATCTTAGATGGATTTTGATTAATGACACTCTTCTCAGACAGCAGTGCCCACTCACTGCAACCCTCTATGTTCTAAGCCCAAGTCAGTCAGCAGTTAGTACTGTGTATGTCTTCTGTACACATCACTGGTGTACTTTGTTTAAAAGATTTGCATTCCCCACAATGTTAAAGACCTTGATGAAGGCCAGATAGACTGCATTTATGGCCTGGTCCCAATCCACCTCACTGATCATCCCCTGGAATAAGGGGAGCAGAACAATTGTCCTGTATTTAAGCAATTGCTGAAAAGTAGATACAGGGCACCCACTACCTTACTTCTATCTACAGCCCTTGTCATCCAATCAAAAAATTCAGTAGGTTTGCTTGGCATAACTTTCCACTGTTACACGAGGTTCCTGCACCCTAATTGGCACCCCAAGAGGTACACCGTAGACAGCTAGCATTTAGGTATATGTTATACTACTAACATATAGGGCATAAGGCATCTACCATATAAGAGTAGATGTCAGAATGTGTATGCATATTACTGTTATACACTTTACTTTCTAATACATAAATGTATTTCTTGCTTACAGGATGTTAGGGCATCTGTGTCCTTGTAATGATTATGATATATGAGTTGGCATTGCCATCTTCTGACGATTTGTATTACTACACGGCTATGTACAAACTGCACTTCTTTGTCTTTACAAAGTGATGACTACTACAAAATTGTATAATGTTATCTTGGACTGAGGAGCCATCTCTAATTTAGCCAATAGGGCTCATCTCTGTAACTAGAAGGGTTTCTATCTTACAGTAACCATGGTAATTATTGTAGGTATATAATGTAATGTACGTCTTCTAGCTTGGAGACCCCAGGAGACACGAAGATTCCTCGAGGTATAGGGAATGCTTAGCACTGGCTCCCAGTTCCTATTGGTAAGAACTGCTTAGGGCAACAGTGATTTACCTTTTGGTAGTAATAAACAAGTTTATTACCCTTATGCAACGTGTTTGTGATTCCTTGCATGCCTATCATTGCCAAGAACCTGAAAGTGAGGTTTAGCCCTCCTGACAATTGGGGACCATGTGCAGACAATGTTTGGAGTTTGTAAAGTTTCACTTGTTGCTACATTTTTCCCTTCCCAATGGGGACAGTAGGTGTGCATTCCCACACCACCTCTCCCAATTTTCACCCACTTTGTAATTACTTGCAAAGTTTGGCTGCTTACTGGGTGTGGTCAATGCCGACTCACCTCACCCTATGGCAGTTTTGAATTGCAAACTTACAAGTGCACAGTAGCCTGGCTGTGAAGAAGTGCACCTGTTGTGGATCGATACACAGCATGGTGCCTTTTCGCGATTTGATTTTTCATTCCCTGCCACACAATGGCACCCGTATCAAATATCTGTGCAGACTTGAGACTCGCTGTCTCAAACTTCCTTGCCTCCTAGGGAGGATGGGCTGACTTCTTGTGGGATGCAGGTCGACCTGAAAACTCTGTACTGGGGATTTCAACCCAGTACTCAGAGATGAGACAAACAGCCAGAAAGTGAGAAGCTAAAGGGCTGTTGGTCGTGGCTCTCTATGCTGCTGTAGAAGCCTCCGAAGTGAGGTCTTGAACCCTTGAATTGCAAATCTCATCCCTCAAACAAGAGATGGGACTGCAGGGAACCAAATGTGTGAGACATGAGCAGGATTTGGAGTCTGAACTCCAGACACTGCGTAATGAAAAGGATTCCCTTTTGCATCATCCTGCTCAGGCTAGCAAGCAGGAACTTTGTATATTGAAGCAGGAGTGTGAAAGTCTGAGACAGAATAAGGGTCAGGCTTTGCAAATAAATTATTTGTTAAGTAGAACAAATGAAGAGATGAGTGAGGAGTTGGGAGAGTTACAGGATGAGATAAACCAGGTACGTAATGACTTCGTAGTAGCTATCAGTGACAATCGCGAATTGAGCACAGCTATAGAGTGTTACAGAAGCAGATGTAGGATGATGTGGATTTGAATGTTGCAAAAGTGAGTCATCATGAATGTGTAACCAAAATGGTGAAACTGCGCCATCAGCGGGAGGTGCTGAGTGGTCACATCAAAGTGATGGGAGGCGTAGTCCCCGTCTTGATGATGTCATCTGAAGAGGAGGAGTCAGATGATGACATCACTCAGTACAACACCCAGTCACACCCCTACTATGACCCAGATACCCCTCATCCACAACATGGCAGACCCCTATCCCATGACCCTATGTCCCTACATCACTAACGGCGTGACGCACATCATGGGCTAACATCGGCAACCCCATGATGGGGGGGGAGCAGGTCTAGGCCTAGTCCCAACAGCACCACCGGAGGCCGTTATTAATGCGGAAGACAGGCAGGAGATACGGACGATGATTGAGAATGCCATAGGCAACGTGCCCATCTCCGAGAGAAATAAAAGGGCTCTTGGAACCCAGATTAGACAACTTTTGCAAGAGGCTGTTACTCAGTAGGGCATGGTTCGTACTGTGGCTGAAGCCACAGCTCAAACAGCCCAAGACGGCACTCAAGGTAATCCACCTCCGCCTAATCGTCCCAATAATCCCCTACAAATGGCCTACTCTGTTCAGCAAATAGCTGACAGCTTTGGTCCGATGAGCCCGTCCGACAACCTCAGTTGCCTCTTGGAAAAGGTGCATGCTAAATGTGAAATGCTTAATCTCGCTGCAGACTACCAGGTCCAGATCCTATGCCAGACCATCAATCCTGGACTGTGGGCAAAACTCCCTGATGCCATCCACCAGGACAGGCATGCCACCTTTGATGAAGTGGCAGCTAAGCTCACCTCTGCACACAATCCAGGTGTAGTAGGAGTGATGCTCACATACCCTGTGAAGCAGAATGTGAAAGAAAGTCCAGCAACTTTCCACCAGAGGCTCTGGATGGCCTACCGTGCAGGGAAACACCTTGAGGAAGAAGCCACAGATGTAGACCTTATTGAATATAAGACCCTGTTCCTTAGGAACATGATCCCTACAGTGACAGAGAAGGTAGAGCCAGCCACCTATCCCACCACAGAGAGGTTTGCCGATATTCTTCGGAAAACAGAGAGAGTTTATCAACTCTACATCCGTGACTTAGGCTCCGGATCCAAGAAAGTAGCTGCCATGGAAGCCATTCCAGAGGCCATGATGCACTACACGGTGGAGGGACAGGCCCAAGAGAAACAGCCCCTCCCCACGTAAACCAACACCCCCAGCAAGCCCAACTGTAACAACAACAACTCTGGCTTGGGAACCAGAACCACCACAAGAATAAGAAACACCATAAGAATAACAAGGGTTAAAAACAAAGAACAGGCCCTTCGTATAGGGAAATATCCAACGAAAACCAGAAGTTCCGAGATCTCCTCGGGCAAGTGCACTCTGTAATGGATGCCATTCCCTTTTGGGCCCTTGCAGCAGCACAACCAGAACAGCAGGCCACAACAGGCTGCAGAGATACCAGAAGTCCAGGCCCTCAGACCCACACAGGCCTAAACCCCGGAGAGGCTTCCTATATAGCATCAGTGCAGCATGGTGAGATGGTTCAAAGGAACCAGGCCCAGACCCTCCTTCATGAGCTTCCCCATACTTCCACTGGTACAGATTGACAATTGCAGGCCCAGTCCGGATTGCAAACAAGCTGGTCTTAGATACAAATGGAAGTCCCTGCACAGAGGCCGAGGTCGGGGGCAGCCTACTAACAGTACTATTGGATACAGGTGTGGCGGTGTCTGTATTACATGATGACAACCCAGACACATCACCTTGGTCTACTGGACAGAGGACCAACATGTCTGGTATAGATGGAACTAGGTTACCTGCATACCGCTCCCTGCCACTACCTGTGACACTGGGACACCTGAAGGCATATCATACCTTTCAGTTGATGGTATTGCATGACCATCCTAGTATAATCAGAATTGACTTTCTGGCACCACACGGCTGTGTGATGGACTTAGCCAACATGCTATTGATACAAATTCAGGGACAATATCACACCATCATGATATCTGACTCGCATATGGCTGCAGCAATATCTGCAAATGACATAGATTTGTTTAAGAACCATGAGCTTTTGCCAAAGCTCCTCCCTATTCTGCAAAGGCATTTGGAGGCATTTGCCACTAATAAGCATGACTGTGGCAGGATGCACACTGTCATTGAAGTGACAGGTCCAGCACATGAGAGGCAAAGGCAATACCCCTTTCCACCTGAGGCCTTGCCCTCTCTTAGGGAAACAATATAATCACTCCTCAAGCAAAGTGTAATCAGGACATGCGTTTCTACTGCAAATTCCCCAGTCTGGCCTGTGAAAAAACCCACAGGTGCCTGGAGACTTACTGTTGACTACAGGAGACTAAGCCAGGTCACCCCCAGTTGTGCCCCAACTGTGGCATCAGCACCAGACATGCTATGACTACTGACCCCTGACCAGCAATAGTTTAGTGCCCTGGACATCTCGAATGGTTTCTGGTCCTTGCCATTGGCCCCCAAAAGTCAATATAAGTTTGCTTTCACCTTTGAGGGCAGGCAGTACATGTGGACCTGCTTACCATAGGGATTCCACTACAGCCCCTCCCTGTTCTATTTACACATGATGGATGCCCTTGAGGGTTTCTCTACACCGCAGTGTCTCTTGCAGTATGTGGATGACCTGTTGCTGGCCACACAGGAACAACATTTGGATCTCCTAGACGAACTACTGACCCTCAGCCAGAGGGCCAGCATCAAATGTAACCCTGCAAGAGTGCAACTATGTCAAAAGGAGGTACTCTTTCTGGGCCTGAGGATAACAGACCAAGGCAGAAGCCCTACCTGGAAGAAGATACAAGGATTGCAAGATTTGCCACTGCCCACCAGCGTGGCTACTCTTAGAAGGTTTCTAGGTATGGTGAATTATTCTAGAGATTTTATTTGCGATTTTGCTCAGAAGGTCACCCATCTGTGTGAACTACTGAAAATGGACATTCCCTAGACTTGGGGCCCCCTGCACACCCAAGCTGTGACATCACTGAAACAGGCCTTTGCCTCAGCTCCAGCTTTGGTAAACCCCAATCCAGTCCTGCCATTCCATCTGGAATGTGCCACCTCGTACATTGCTATATCTGCAGTGTTGTCCCAGAAGGTCCACGACACCCTGAGATCAATTGCATATGCATCACAGCTCCTGGCTCCAGTGCAGCAGAAGTACAGCCTTTGTGAAATGAACCTTCGGGCTACATACTTGGCTGTCAGGCACTTTTTGTATATCATTGGGTACTCCCCCCCGATCATCAACAGCAACCACACCCCAACAACCTTTCTGCTATCAGATAGAGTGAAGAATGGGTCAGTCTCCAATACCAGACTGACACACTGGTCCCTCCTTCTCCAGGACAGAGACATAAAGGTCCACCCAACCAAAATGCCATCCATGCTGGCACATGGTCTCCTTTTCCAAGGAGAACCCCACAACTGTACACTGCAGCCACCTGATCTACCAGATCCAGGTCCTTTCCTTCCTGCTACACCACAATTACTTGAGAACACCTCACTTTGTCATGTCTTTACAGATGTCTCAGCTTCCTACTACCAGGGAGAACAGATAGCAGGAATAGGCATACTAGTCATTTACCCCTTTGGTAAGACTGTTAAGATTTCCAAGCATTGCAGTGTAGTATCATCACAGTATGCTGAGATGGCAGCGGTGGCCTGTGCCCTCAAGTTCATCCAGCATGGAACTGAGGATACCATCATTTTCACAGACTAACTGGGTTTGTTGTTCCCTTACAAAATTTCTTCCTTTCTGGCAGAAGAAATCCTTCACCTCTTCTGATGGCACACCAGTTAAACACAAGGAACTGGTAATATACATCCATTTACTGGCATAGAAGTTTTCACACAAACTCTATGTACACAAGGTTAAAGCCCACTCCATACATGACCCCTACCATGTCCTCAATGACACTGCTGACACCCTTGCAAAGGAAAGGGCCTGAGGAGGGGACATCTGGATGATGGACCATCCAGAGGCCGCTGTGGCCATACACATTGCAGCATTCAAGAAGAAACCTGCACCCTTCTCTGCCTTGGATTTGTCAGAGGACCAGCATGCTGACCCCGAACTCAAAGATGTGTTCAGATTCCTAGCTAAAGGTACTGAGAAGACTCTACCTACCCATAACCCCTACCGAAGGCATGACGGTAAGTTACACCTGTCCCCAGATGACAAACTCATCTAGTATCAACCAGATGATGCCCCCACCAAATTGTGGGTGGTTACCCATCATCTTAGGCCCAGATTTCTGCACTAAGTGCATGACACCCCCACTGGTGGACACCAGGGAGTGGAAAACACACTCCAACAGCTCAAAACCATCGTCTGGTGGCCTGGTGTCACCAGGGATGTCAAACAGTACATAGACAACTGCCTTATTTGTGCAAAAAACAACCCCATCCCTACCAAATGAAATGCCAAACTGCTACCACAAAGGCATTCTGGCCCTTGGCATGCCATACAGATTGATTTTATTGGTCCCCTGACCAATACCAGTAGGAACAACAAATACGCCCTTGTGGTCACTGATCTTTTCTCTAAGTGGGTTGAGGTTTTTCCCACTAAGACATGCACTGCTAAAATCACTGCAAAAATCCTGGTGGAACAGATTTTCTCCAGGTGGGGCCTACCTCTCAAGGTAGACTCAGACAAAGGAACCAGTTTTACAGGTGAGTTAATGAAAGAAGCACTTGAACTCCTTGGAGTTCATCAGAAGTTCCACATACCCTACCACCCTCAATCTTCAGGTCAAGTAGAGAGAGCCTACAGATGGATTAAGCAAATGCTTTACAAATTCATTGAGGACAATCCTAACGATTGGGATTCCCTACTGCCATTACTCCTTATGGCAATTAGGAGTACACCCTCAGCCACCACCCAGCTAACACCCTTTGAGGTGATGACTGATAGAAATATGAGGTTACCTGAACACCTGTTGTTTGACCAGCACACCCCCACTGCAGACCACGTGTCTGTGGACCAATATGTGGAAAAACTAAGACAAGATCTCATACACAGTCATTTGTATGCTGCTAACTGCATGGTCAAGGCCCAGCAACAGTCCAAAATACAGTTTGACAAACACGCACAAGAGGTGGATTGGCAAGTTGGGGATCAAGTTATGGTTCTCAGATTTGTACACCCAACACATTCTTTCTCCAATAAGTGGGAAGGATCCTACCCAATTGTCAACAAGCTCAGTCCCACAGTCTATCAAGTTAGACTCATGCAAAACAACAAATTGACTGACAAATGGTTGCATGCAAACCAGTTGAAATTGTATAAAGGAATATAATTACTTTTCCTCACCCCAATGGGCGGAATAGTATTAACTTACTAATGTTTGATTTTCCTTTTCAGATCCTGGCAAGATGGCTATCTTGTTCTATTTTCTCCTCATCTCAGGAGTTATCCCCTGCATACAAGGCACGGTAAAGCACCTCCTTCCTCACCTTGATCCACCTGCAACTCCCCCAGAGGGTGTCTCCATCAATATACCTGACAATTTGATTACTATCCAGGAAGGTTCAGATGCCTACCTCACTGCTCGGTTGTTGCTCATGATAAATCTACCCTTCAAATTGAGTGGCAAACCACATCTCAAGGACAAATACTCCCTGTGGCCAAGCTTTCCAAGGGAACTTTCCATGGTTGGCCCAATCAAAATTATCCCCAAATGGTTCTCTGTCCTTGCTCCAAACCTCTCTTAGACATTCTGGTTTATACAATACACGCCTTAATCGATCCCTCATATTGTAATTCTCTCGTCAAAATTCTCCACTAGGAAATTTTGTGTTGTCCACAACATGGCCTCTGCTGCCATGTATCTTTCTGTGTTACCCCTATGGACAAACAGCTTTTGAAATGTCCAAAACACACCCCTGTCCTTGTAGCAGTCTCACAGCCACTGCTTTACCTGGCACACTTACTAACAACTTATAATTTATGCATACACCTGTTTTGTGTTTAACTTGACTTACTGGAATATGAAAGAATTTGGTATGTGTCATACTACTAACACTTCATTGTTTTATAGTACTTTGTTACTTGATAGCTTAGCAGCTTTTCAAATCCATACTCAAGACCCTATTGCCATGGTACATTCCACCTATATAGAGGCAATTTCAGGAAAACCAAATCCTGATGATCAAAGTCATAAACGTTAGACACATGAAGTTGATAGTTCTGATGTCACTGGTGCCATAGACACTGTTACAGGTCTTTTGGTACAGCCATGTCTATTTGGAATAAAGCCAACATTGCTGCTATCAAATCACATTCTACAGAAATTCCAAACTGGTTTGGTAAATGATATTATACCCCTTTATTGCATGGTGTGGATGGCCTTAGTCAGGAAGAAAGATACACTGTATATAACATGCCGATGTTGCTAAGGCATTTTCAGATTCTAAAGATAAGATTAATGCCTCATTGTACCGGAACAATAAAGAAGCAGGTAAGCAATACATTGCCTGTGAGATATTATGCTCAGCCTATAGCTCTTACATTATCACTACCATAAAAAATATTTTCCGTGATCTTGAATCTGGAAGAATCTCTGATATTATACATGATAGACGATTTCCAAATGGTATCATCCTCAGTGCAAACCTCCAGCTGTGTTTCTATGTGTATGTTACAGACTTTAACTATTCCACTTTCTACAGCTAGGAATTTGGGTTTGTGACCAGACACCTAACACTGGTCCCTGTTTTACTATTAGAAATGTTCCATTAAGGATACTATGTTTGTTTCTTTCTACTGTCTCTCATACTATATTTTTGATCCTACAACAGATTTATTTGATAAACTCACATCTGTACACTCCATTGGGCACCTTTGATGAAGACATCTACAGAGAACTTCCAAATTGCCCTCTATTGGTTTTTCATCCTCTTCTGATGCTCTGGCCACCCACATCACAGACTGCTGTGCGAAGAAAGGGTATATTTATTTGTGTCGCTGTGACGTATTTGATGTTATTAAACCTGTATGTAGTATTCCCAGACAGTATTGAGTTGTCCTTTTCCATGGACGATGACATCACCACTAATGGCACAGAATACCCAGACTGAACATTGGCTCCAGAGGCTTCCAAGCTATACCAATCTTACCAAGAGGAGGTTCATCGCCTGTCAACACGGATTTCCAAACAGACTTTATACTTGCCCGGCACAGCTGGAAAAATGGAGACTGCCTACTGTTAAAATGCAATACAATTCAGATGGAGAGTTTGTGTTGTCACAAATTTTAAAACTTTCTACTACGGACTTCAGACATGTTCAATTGATAGTGCAAACTTCTGTTTTGTTCCCAATCAGAAGTCAGTTATTGGGCACACAGTTGTTACCTCGTCCCCATTATGGATGCTGACATCATTGATGGTAACCTGATTATCTGCTTACACTATCTGAGTATTTACCTTACTTTAATGTACACATTGACCCCCTCACTTTGACATTAAAACCACTTTTAGAGAGAAAAGACACCCACCTCATCCACATCAGCAATAATATTTTTAAAGCTAATGAAGCTGTCCTTGCACTAATTAATGATGGTGATATGACTAGTGCACTTACTAACACTTGGTTAGAGATTACATTCAAAGGTTTTGTTATTATACAAGCATTTTTTTTTGTAGTATTTATGTATCCTCCTGGCTATCTTGTTCTATTTTCTCCTCATCTCAGGAGTTATCCCCTGCATCCAAGGCATGGTAAAGCAACTCCTTCCTCACCTTGATCGACCTGTAACTGCTACAGAGGGAGTTTCCATCAAAATTCCTGACAATTTGATTACTGTTCAGGAAGGTTCTGATGCCTACCTCACTGCCTCGGTTGTTGCTCCTGATAAATCTATCTTACAAATTGAGTGGCAAACCATGTCACAAGGACAAATATTCCCTGTGGCCAAACTTTCGAAGGGAACTTTCCATGGTTAGCCCAATGCAAAATTATCCCCAAATGGTTCTCTGTCCTTGCTTCAAACTTCTCTAAGACATACTGGTTTATACAATATTACTGCCTTAATTGACCATTCATATTGTAAGTCCTTGTCCAAGGACTCTGCCAGGAAATGTTGTGCTGTACACAACATGGCCTCGGCTGCCATGTATTTATGTGTGTTACCCCCTACGGAGGAACAGCTTTTGGAATGTCCAAAATAAACCCCTGGTCCTTGTTGTGGTCTCGCAGCCACTGCTTTACCTGGTACACTTATTAACAACTTACAATGTATGCATATACCTGTGTTGTTTAACTTAACTTACTGGAACATGAAAGAATTTGGTATGTGTCATACTACTAATGCTTCATTGTTTTACAGTACTTTGTTACTTGACAGCTTAGCAGCTTTTCAAATTTGTACTCAAGACTCTATTGTCAGGGTACACACCATCAAGCATAGAGGCAATTTTAGGAGAAAATCTAATAGAGATGATCAAAGTCATAAAAGAAATACACGTAACACGTCTGATGTCACTGGTGCCACAGGCACCCTAAATGGCATCTTTGGCTCTGCAATGTCTATATGGAATAATGCGGACATTGCCACTATCAAAGCACACTCACAAAAGTTTCAGACTGGTATGATTAATGACATCATACCACCCTTATGGCATGGTGTGGATGGCCTTAATCAGGAAGAAAGATACACTGTATATAACATGCATGACATTGCTAAGCCTTTTAGAGATTCTAAAGATAAAATTAATGCCCTCACTGCACAGAACAATAAAGAAGCAGATAAGCAATACATTGCCCGGGAACGATTATGTTCAGCTTATGGATCTTATATAATCACTACCATCAACAACCTCTTCCGTGGCCTCGAGTCTGGAAGAATTCCTGATATCATACATGACAGACGTATATCTAAATGGTATTGTCCTCATTGTAAATCCTCTAACTGTGTTACCATGTGTAAGCTACAGATTTTAACAATTCCCTTTTCTACTGCTAGGAATTTGGGTTTCATGACCAGGCACCCCAATACTGGTCCATGTTTTACTTCTAAGAAATATTCCATTAAGGATACTATGTTTGTGTCTTTCACTGTCTCTTTACCATGTTTTGATCCTACTAAAGCTCTGTTTTATAAATTGGCATCTGTACACTCCATTGGGCACCTTGAAGATGACACCTACAGAGAATGCTTTGACTTGCCTCCTGTACTGGTTTTCCATCCTCTTCTGGATGCATGGATTGCACTCACATGGACTGTTGTGCAAAGAAAGGGTATATTTATTTGTGTCGATGTGACGTATTTGATGTAATTAAACCTGTATGTGGCTATTCCCCTGACAGTATTGACTGGTCCTTTTCCATTGATGATGACATCACCACTAATGGCACAGGATACCAAGACTCAACATCTGCTCCAGATGACTCCAAGTTGTACTAGTCCTATCGGGAGGAGGTTCATTGCCCGTCAACATGGATTTTGAAACAGACTTATACTTGCCCGGTACAGTTGCAAACATGGAGAATGCCTACAGTAAAAATGCAATATAATTCAGATGGAGAGTACTGCATTGTCATAAATTTTAGGTCATACACCTATGGTTTGCAAACATGTACTATTGCCAGTCCTAACTTTTGCTACATTCCCCATCAGAAAACAGTTATTGGGCACACAGTTATAACCCCTGTCCCCCTCATGGATGCTGACATTATTGATGGTAACCCTGATTATCTGCTCACTCTTTCAGATTATTTACCTTATTTTAATGTCCACATTGATCCACTCACTTTGGCGTTAAAATCACTTTTAGACAGGAAAGACACCCACCTCATCCACATAAGCAATAATATATCCAAAGCTAACAAAGCTGTTCTGGCACTTATTTATGAAGGTGATATGAATAATGCACTTACTAACACTTGGTTAGAGATCACTTTTAAAGGGTTTTTTATTATACAAGCATTTTTGATATTTTTTCTTATTATCTTGCTTTGCTGCCTACAATACACATTACACCAACACCATGAGCAGTTGGAGTTCCTTTACAAGGCTTACGAGTTGGGTCTGTAAATGAACCCTGCTCCCTGACCTATTCCTTACTCTTGCTTGTGTTGCCCCTGAGAGACAACAAGGGGCAGAATGTTACATGAGGTCCCTGCACCCTAATTGGCACCCCAAGAGGTACACCGTAGACAGCTAGCACTTAGGTATATGTTATAGTAACACATAGGGCATAAGGCATCTACCGTGTAAGAGTAGATGTCAGGATGTGTATGCATATTATTGTTATACACTTTACTTTCTAATACATACATGTATTTCTTGCTTACAAGATGTTAGGACATCTGTGTCCTTGTAATGATTATGATATATGAGTCGGCATTGTCATCTTCTGATGATTTGTATTACTACGCAGCTATGTACAAACTGTACTTCTTTGTCTTTACAAAGTGATGACTACTACAAAATTGTATAATGTTATCTTGGACTGAGGAGCCACCTCTAATTTAGCCAATAGGGCTCATCTCTGTAACTAGAAATATTTCTACCTTACAGTAACCATGGTAATTATCGTAAGTGTATAATGTAAGACATTACGGGCCAGATATTCAAAACTTTGCACCGGGCCAAAACCATTTGTGCAGGTTTAGCACGGGATTAGCGCAGGTCTGCTATATTCAAAAGGCCAAATAGCGCGGGCAAACTGCATTAGCGCCGGGCAAAATTATAATGTATGCAAGGGGCAAACTGACATGAATACAGGCGCAATACTATATTCAGCGACTAGCGCCGTGCTAAGTGGTTTTGCGTGACTTAGTGCGACACTTAGTGCGGTGCAAATTACCGCCCAGGAAAAGCTTGTCTTAACCCTGGGCAATCAGCTTTGCACGACACTTTGGCTTTGCGTGGTGTTTGTGTGGGTTTAGCGTGGGTTTTGCGCAACCCTAATAAGTAGCTATGACACATAGATAAAGCCAGACATAGAGGAAGCATGCTGCTAACCGATGACATCACAATGATGCCATCATCTGCCACCAGTCCCAGCCATGCCAGGCAGTAAGTGGTGACCCTGCCGCCAGTGGACAGCATGGCAGTGTGGCCATACAGCACACACCTGCAGACCACACCTCTGTGGACACAAACAGATGCCAGCACACACATGCAGCACTGTGGGCATGGAGGATGTTGAGGGGAGTGTGTATGGGTGGCGAGGCTGTGCCACAGACCAGGTGTGGCCACAAGGCTGGGACACATCATGCAGTGCACATGGGTCAGTATTGGGAATACCCCCAACACTAGTGTGCCTTTCGGATAATATATGCCCCCCCCGGCCACATACCGCACAGCTGTACAACTGCCACAGCACACAAAGCCAGAAATGTACATGTCATTGTGAGCATCCCATGCCACAGGTACAGCATCTGTGGGTCACACAACAGTGTAACAGTAATGTCCACTGTCAGTAAACACCTACAGGTTGGGCCTGTCACTGTGTACAGTGCAGTCATCATCACTGCCCTACACACCATAGGCAGTGCTGTGTCCCTCACACTACTGGCCTCCTTGCTACTGTAGTGTCTGCTGTGCACTGTAGCATGCCCTACAGTATGACAGTTGCATGCAGCACCACCACCACCTGTGCCTATGCTGTCTTGTCCCCTGGGGTACAATATGCTATGCTATGCTGTACTGTTTACATGTAGCCTGCAGCTATCATCGTGCACTGCCAGACTGACCTACAGGTGGAGCTGTGGTTGGACCTGGTCAGCCCCTGTACTTCCCAGACTGACCTACAGGTGGCTCTGTGGGACCCTGCAGTAATGCTGGGAAAACTGCATGCAAATCAGGGTATAATGAGATACTAATCTGGTTGTTTGCCCAGAGACTACCTAAGTAGGCTCATTTGCATGGCACTTTTGAATATGGCACATTTTAGCTCCGGGCAAACATGTTTGTCCCGGGCTAACTGCTTAGCACCACGCTAATGCCGCGCTAATGTGTTAGCGCTGCACTAACGGTACAGAGAATAATATACAGTTTTGATGACTGTTCTTTCACATCTGCTGCTTCCTGCAGCTGTACTGAGTCCATGCATTTACTGGCACACACATTGGCCATGTAGTTCGTCTGTACCTGCCCTCACATTGCTGTGTACTGTGTTGTTGTTGTGGGTTGCACTTCCTGGTTGCTTTATTCAGTGCTTTCTTATTCCCGAGCTATTTTTGCCCTGCACTCCCAGACCAGTTTGCCCGGATTCCTTAGCCTGCAATATTCAGCAGGATTAGCACCGGGCTATTTCCATTTCAATATAGCTTGCTCTGTGCTAAGTTTGCCCACCAGGCAGTGCTAATTTAGCCCCTGGGCAAAGTTTTGAATATCTGGCCCTACGTCTTTTCCTCGGAGACCCCAGGAGACACAAAGATTCCTCGAGGTATAGGGAACACTTAGCATTGGCTCCCAGTTCCTGTTGGTAAGAACTGCTTAGGGCAACTGTGATTTACCTTTTGGTAGTAATAAACAAGTTTATTACTCTTATACAACATGTTTGTGATTCCTTGCATGCCCATTATTGCCAAGAACTTGAGAGTGAGGTTTAGACCTCCTGGCACCACTGATAAACTTATGTTGCCCAGTGTCTTGCAGACCATTTGCTTCAAGGCACTGTAACATCCTGTCCTTCATTATAGATTCCAATAGTTTGCCTACTATAGACATCATACTGGCTTCTACAGTGGTCTGGCTCTTCCTTCCTTCCTACTGCGTTTGTGCAGGACAGACACATCTGCTATCATCCAATCTCTTGGAACCTCCCTGTATCTAAAGGAGCAGTTAATGAAATACAAGGATGTACCTGTATCTAAGGAGCAGTTGATGAGATCTTCCAGCAGTTCTGCTAGGACATTCTCCATCTCCCCCAACATCTTCAGATGCAGGCCATCTAGGCACATTGCTTTATCCACTTTTAATGTATGTAAGCCCTTGAAAACCCTGTCCTCCATGGTGGGTTTCACATAGGCACTTGCTAATGATCCTCTACTTGCTTTAATGCTGTATTCCAGCAATAGGCCCTTGCCCTCCACTGTGAGCAATTAACAGTAATATTTATTAAGTTCACCTTCTCCTTTTCATCCTCCTCCGAACCTGCCCTATTCCTGAGCTTCACCGCCTCTTTTCTGGTTTTGCACTGCTCTCGTGTATACCAAAACAGAACATTGTCACATGATTTAACCCCTCCTTTATCATAAGGTCTGCATTGTTTTTACCTGTCTCACTGTTCTACTGGCCACCCTCAGTCATTCTTGATATTCCCTCCTGCCCTCTTCTGCCTGACTTATTTTGTACCCAATAGAGGTCCTTCTTTTTTTTTCACTGTCTCTGTTACCTCCTTGGACAACCATAGTGCTCATCTTCCCCTCAGTACATGCCTATGTCATCTCCTTGGGAAACCCTAGTGGTTATCTCCCCCACAATTCATGCCTAGGTCACTTTCTTGGAAAACCATAGTGGTTATCTCCCCCTCAGTTCACTGTCCCTGCCACCTCCGTGGAAATACACAGTGGTTTTCTCCTCCGTTTGCTATCTGTCATCATCTGTGTGCAGAGAATTTTCACATCCAGTAACATCCACTGCTCCCTCCTTTAGCAAGTCATATTTGCTGTCCACTCCTATAGTACATCTGCTTTCACACTTTGCAATGTTTCTCTTAATACTTCCTTCATCCTTCCAAAATCTCACCTATTGAAATTTAGGGCCTTATTTTATTTTTATTTTGCAATTTGTGCTCAGAACTCACACACTGAGCTGAAGCTCATTTCCAAGTGCATCCTGGCAGCACAGGATGTTTAAGTGACTTGCTCAGGGTCACACAGTATGCAAGTGAAAGTTGTGGAATCAAGTCCTGGTCTACTGGTTGAACCAAGCTCATTTATAGCTCACTGCTGTAACCTGCATTCTATAGTGCAAGCCTTAGTCCTGAAGTGAACCCTATCCACCTACTGATTGACTTCAACCCTCATTACAGTCACATGATCATTTGATCCTGTGTTTCACTCACTGTGCCCTCCCCCACACTGTCCCTGTTTGTCAGGACCAGATTCAGTCTGGTCCCTCTCCTAGTGAGTTGCATGACCTTCTGGATTAGAAATTCCTCCTGCATTTTCTCTATCAATGTTTGTCTCCTTATGGCATGATGAAGTTCCCCCAATATCAGCACCTCTCAACTGTTTCACCACCTTCTTGATCTCCTCTCCTAGTCCCTGTTGGTTTCCTTTTTCTGTGCTGGGGGTCTGTACACAACCCTGACCTAATCACTTTCCCTTTTCCTTCAACAACTGCACCCAAACAGCTTTTGGTCCCGACAGTAGCTCTCCCTTGTTCCTGAATTTCTGAGGCTTTGATATAATCTTAATGTGTATTGCCACCTCACCTCCTCTCCTATGTTCCCTATCCCTACTGAACATCTTGTACTCCAGAATCCTTCACTCTCACTTATGGTGCTGCATTGAACCTTCTTCAGCAAATGCTGTGTGTGCTCTGAATTAGTATCTTCATGAATATGGAACCAATAGGATAAGAGTTTCAGAACAAGTCTAACAATTATAACTCTGACAACATAATGCCTGAAAAGCAATTGTATTTTAGTATCTTCTTTTCTTGCCTGCCTTTTTCATATGTCCTTGCTCTGCAACCTGTTCTGATCTATGCTGAAGAAGCATTTATTTCGCTAGGGTGTGTATTTTAGGTATGCATCAGAAGATGCTATAATATCAAGGGCCCAGATATTCAAATTGCACCCAAAAAGTGCGCAACAGCAGGAGCAAGCACAAGTCCACTGCGCCCATGAGCAAGAAGTGTGATATTCAAAAACTGCACAGGCCAAGATGCGCCTACGGCCGACTACTGAATATCACACCACCTGCGCCATAGCGCAACAAGGGATGCTCAGCAGAGCAGTCCAGATGCGCCATAGTGCAACCAGGGATGCTCCCTGCAGCAGGGCAGCAATGCAACAGCACAACCAGGGATGCAGGGGCCCACCACTCATGCCACAGATGGGCAGAGGAGCACACAGCAGAACAGACATCATCCCCCACACCCCATGAACTGCACAACTGGGTAAGAGCTGGAATAACCACCGGCCCATGGATACCAGTAACCAACCCACAGCTGGGCCATGGTGCCCCAGCAAACCGCCTGGCAAGCTGTGACCGGCACACAAGGAGGGCCGACCACCCCATGGCACCCCATCCCACCAATGCAGAGCACACCCTGCACCACAATCACCATACATCCTTCCCAGGAGTAGCGGCCAACAGTGCAGGACATCCTATGCATGCCACCACCCCCACTGTGACAATGCAACCCTATGCACCATGGAGCCATGCAAGGCCTCCCCACCATGTGCACCCTGCTGCGGGCAGCAGCAGACAGCAGTGCAACAACAGCATACACAGTGCCACCCTGCATGTCCCCCCCATGGTACAGCTGAGATACCGACCATGCATTGCCACACGAGGTACCCCACATGCGACAGGGCATGCCCCGGACCCCACCTCCAGTGGTACAGCACCCTGCACACCCTCCCAAGGACACATCCCATCGCAGCACTGGCCACAACAGCCAGCACAGACACACACAGAGTAGTATGGAAGCATGCACCACACAGGATGCAGCACAGTGCATGGACAAACACCCACCCATACCCAAGGGCACACCAACACAGGGACACAGTAGAGGGTCAACCAAGCCACTGGTGTGTGGCCACTGCTGATGTGTACACATGGCCAGCACCCCTACATTGCACAGGTGTGCCAGCCACCCTGCGCAGGCACCATGAAGCTGTATACCACCAGCATGCCACCGGAGCACAGGTGACAGAAACTGGAGCACATCCCCTGCAACAGACACAAGCGACAGCATGGAGGGGGGACAACAACAGCAGAGGCCACAGTGCCACTGGAGGCAGAAGTGCACCATACTGGTGATGGAAGGCAACCTGGCATTTTGCCGGGTATAGTTGTTATCCAGCATGGACAGCCACCACTGACATGCCAGCAGACCTTGCATATCACAGACATGCAAGGGTGTCAGCTGCACAGGCCATGGACGGTCTGACAGTGGTGCCATGCACACAGTGCAGGCCCTGTAGACCACTGCACACAGGCATCCAGTGCACAGAGTACAACACACAAACCACAGACAGTGACTGATCCCCCTGCCCACACCATAGGTGGCTCACCTCTGCACACACACACACACACACACGCCCATGTGTGCACCACCCCTGACGCCATGCACACCACTGCAGCTGAGCACCTGTTTCCCGCTGCAAATCAGAGACCACCACAATTGTCATAACAAAATGCTTATATTTAAAAGAAGTAACAAAACCTATATACATCTATTTACAAGGGGGGGAAGGGCCACATAACCGGTGGGGGTGGGTAAGGGGCAAGGGTGAACATATGGGAGAGGAAGGAAGGGGTGTGAGGGTGGATCAAAGGGGGAAAGGTGGTAGTAGGGGCATGGAGACATTAATGTGCGCCTCAGTCCTCCTCCACATGGCACCGACGTCTGCCGCTCCTCCTCCTCCTCACCCAGTGGCAGTGGATCCTCTGTAGCAGCTCCAGTGTCTCCTTTGTCACCAGGAGCAGCTCCCAAACACCCCCCTCTAGTGCCAGGAGTCGCCGTCCACCTGGGATGAGGGAGCAGAGTCAATAAGTGTGACTGTCCAGCCCCCTGCAGCCCACCCATTGTGCATGGCATACAGCCATGTGCCACACCCCTGTGATGGTGTGCGACCACCCACAGTGACTGTGTCCACAAGACCTGCCTACCCAGGCAGCCACAGCCATGTGGACCACTGCACACACCCACCGCCCATGTCCTGCACAGCACCACCATGGCCGTACAGTGACTTGGCTATGCGGTGTGAAGGCAATGCCACAGCCATGTGCCTGGTGCATGCATGGACCACCACTGATGCACTCCCAGACATGCAGTGCCACTGGACAGTGCTGACTATAACAAGTTGCGTGCATGGCAGTGGTGTCACTGGATGGTGGCCATGCCTCGCTGCCCGCCCAGTTACACAGCATGCAATAGTAATCATGGATGTAAGGCACTCACCATCATCAGGCTGGTCCATGCACCGCTGACTGCCATTATCCCTCCTGCCCTGCTGCTCCTCCAGGTGGTGCCTCCATTCTCTGGCCTGCCGGCGTTCTTTGGGCCCTAAGGTGCAAACATGGAGAGAGGAACATCAGTACAATCCAGTAGCAAAGTCCCCCCACCCCCATGTGTGTGCAATCCCACACAGCCATACCCATCCACCCCACACCCCAATACCACCACCACGGCCAACACCGGAAGGCCCCCCCATGTGCTGGACACATGCAACCATGATACCTGTATGGACGATAATAGTGTATGGATGTGGCACCTACCTGGCCATGGCACCATGCCCCTCCTGGCATGTGCCCGCAGGTTGGCAAGCAGGTCCGGGTCCCTGCGCCTCAGGTCCCCGTAACGATGGCGACACTGCTCCACCATGAGCCCCATACCAGTGGCCTCCTCCAGGGCGTCGGCCACCTCCTGCCACACAGCACTCCTGGCCCTGTCCAGGGGTGCATCTCCATACAAAGTCCCAGCATGGGGCTCAAGTATTGCCACCAGGTTGGCTAGCTCAACCTGGCTCCACATTACCGCATGCCTCCACGCCATCTCTTCAGTGTGGTGGAATTAAAATGGCGCTCGGCAGCGCGGTCCTGCCACATGCAGATGCTGCATGGTACAGCGCTGTGATTCCCTATCGTGCTGTCGCTGAACAGCACAATAGTGGTGCACCCATGCCTGATGCATGGCGCCTAGGGGGCCAAGGTCTGGCACAGGGTCAAGGGTCTCTGGCACGTGGACAGCCACAGTGCGATTGGAACCCAATGCCAGTAGCGCAATTGGGTGCCTGTGTGCCACCTCCTGTAGTGGCCTGCAGCACTGTTGCTCCAGTGCGCCTACGATGCCCCAATGCCACAGCGCCATATATGTGAACAGCGCTGTAGCGCCACTGGCACAATGGTGGCCATGCCCTGCATTGCCTCCCATGCACAGCATGTCAGCAGCGCAGCAAGCGCTTGCATCATCAACCCAGGCATGCGCAGTTAGGTGTGTACTGCGCATGTCAGAGAACTGTGCCCTTGGCTCAGCACATTCAACACAATTGCGCAAAGTGCAACAGCGCGACATTCAGCCGGCATATGCAAATCATCTAATCAGCCATTCAATGGTGCAGTCACTGCATTTGCATCCACTTACAGATGCGCCTCGCCTCATTTGCATGGGTTGCACTATAAAAATGTGACATTGGGCTGCACTGGCCATAGTCAGTTACTGCAGTCTATTGCGGTGAGTTGCATGTTGTTTGGGAGTGTGGACTGCGGTGTTTGGGACATGCATGGGACTGCACAGTCACAGGTAACACCTGTCATTCTCACAGGATGAATCATGACCAATCGTGAGGTGGAGGAGGAGGAACAGAGACATGGGAGGAAGAGGAGGCCAAACTTCACAAAGGCAGAGACAGATGGCCTGTTTGAGGCCTACCTCGACCAGGAGCCGCTGCTGAGCAGACGCCATGGAACACCACAGGCCCATGCTGCTGCATGGGAGGAGGTGGCGCGTGCTGTTAACCTGCATGTCAGCCACCAGCGCTCCGTGCAGGAGTGCAAAAAGAAGATGGGCACGGACAGGCAGAGAATTAAAGAGAAGGTGGCTGCCATCAGGGCAGCAAGGTCTCCGACCAGTGGGGGACAGCCGGAGGTGCAATGTCTGACCCCACAGGAAGAGCGTGTTGCTGGCAGCATGCATCGTTGTGCCATCGAGGGTGTTCCAGGTGGTGGATTCCAGATGGGTGGGAGCCCGTCACTGCATGGTAGGTCATGGTCTGTCAATTGGGGGGGGACAGGGTAGGTCACATACATTAATGCTACTGTTTTTCCCTTACAGCTCCTGAACATCTACATGGGTCAGCGGTGGTGGGCTTCTCCACTAAGGGCAGTAGCATGGAGATGGAGGAGTGCCCATCCACCTCCACAGGCATACGGGGGTCAGGGTGACAGTGGGCCTGCCTGGATGTCCGGACTGATGTTGGTGGAGTAGGTGTGGAGGAGGCCCTGCCCATGTCCCAGCATGCCAGCGTCCATGGATGCCAGCATGCTGAGACTCAGGCTGGTGCTGGATCCGTCACCGATGATGATGGAGCTAATGTCAAATGCAGTGAAATGTGTGGGCCACAGGATGGCCACACAGCAGGTGACATCGTGGCCATGGCTGTGAGTGGTGCCACTGTGGAGGCCTGCATGACATCACAGTCCCAGCCTGTGCCTGTCTGCACCAGTGGGGCAGCACTGGCGTGTGTCCAGGACAGTGGGGTTATTGTGGTCACTGTGGCAGCACCATTGAGCCCTGGAGAGTGGCAGCCAGAGGGGCAGTATCAGCAGTCGGCCAATGGCCATGGGGGTACAGTGTCAGGGGGTGGCATCAGTGCACTGCCTGTGGACATGCCCAAGCCTGGCCCTGGTGCGCAGTGCCCACCCTCAAGGGGTGATGACAATCAGGGCCGCGAACACCATGAGGGACAGCATGCCGATCAGGCAGATGACCTCTTAGCTGAGCACACCCGCATACTGCAAGCATCAGTCAATCAGCAGATGTGGCTTGTGACGGCGGTGGATGCACTGAGTGCAGCTCTGCACCAGGCAGAGGAGTGGCACAGCAGAGACACTGCTCTGCTCCTGGCAGGGATGGACCGGTTGTGGGAGGATGTGACCACTGCCATTGACAGGCAGACACAGGCATTCACAGCTGTCATGGCCACAATGGGCACACAGTTATTTGCCCATGCGTCGCAGACACCACGCAGTGCAATGTCCACCCCCCCGTTCCCGGCGTCATGCGACACCCTCCTTGTCAACACCGGGTTCAGCTGTGGGCATCCTGAGCATGCCTGGGCCAGGCATGTTCGGTGTGCTGCAGACCCCGGCGCAAGCATGGTCACATTCACGCAGTGGAACCCCTGGGGGACGGTCGGTGCCACCCCATGAGGCCAGTGATCAGCCTGTCACTGCTGGCGGGTCTCGGCAGGGCTGCCCACACATCCGTGGTGGCCGTGGCACTGTGGCGTGTGACTGACCTGTCTCCCAACATGGCTACTGTCTGATGCTGCCCTGTGTGCATTGTGTCATTCAGCGTGCAATGCACGGGTGGGGTACCCAGACCTGCATGCACACACATGTTCCATCTGCACACCCTCCCAGCTGCTGTACACTGTAGCGTGTGCATGATGATGCCTGTGTTGCACTGTACGCCACTGTGCAATGGTGCCCAGCATCTACCACACGCACAATGACAGGCAGTGGGTGTGGTGGTCTGTGGACGTGTGTGTAGCTAGGGGTGGCAGTCTGGGTCGGCGTGCCTCCTACCCTTTGTGCATGTCTTGTGAGGTGTGTGTGTGTGTGTGTGTGTGTGTGTGTGTGTATGACCGTGTGCCATGTTAGACCTTGCCCATCCCTGGCGGTGTGTGTGTGGTTCCATGCTCGTCCGCTTCCCTTGACAGCATGCACCCCTGGTGTGTGTCCATGCATGTTTGTGGGTTGTGCCTTTGCCACTGGTGGTTGCACATGGCCCCATGACTTACCTGGGTTGGCTGAAGTGCTCCTCTGTGATGGTGTCCCAGTGCAGCTGTGCCAGCTGGAGCAGTCGGGGGTCCCATTGCCCCAGGGGGAGCTGCCCATCACCATCTTCGCCAGCGTCCTCATCGTCCCCATTGCTGTCACCCTCTTCGACCTGTACGGCTATCCCACAGTCGTTGGCCATGTTGTGCAGGATGCAACAGGCCAGGAATAGCCTGCAGGCCTTTGAGGGGCTGTACTGTAGGGCACCGCCAGATGTGTCCAGGCAACGGAAACATGCCTTCAGCATCCCGAACACCCACTCGATGATATTGTGTGTGGTGGCATGTGCCTCATTGTAGTGTTGCTGCGATGGGGTTGTGGGCTGCCAGTATGGTGTGAGCAGCCAGGAACGGAGTGGGTATCCACTGTCACCCGTGTGTAGATGGTGGAGGTTAGTTTGGTGATCAGCGTCGCCATGTTTTGGGTCATCTAGGCCAATACCCATGTCACCTCTGACCATGCCCCTCCCAAACTCTATCTTTGTCCACGTGGTTTGCATACTCACCCACTAAGTGGCCAGTGGGGATGTCCCCACTCTCGAATCTGTGGCACAGTGCCGACTGGTGCCAGATGAAGGCATCATGTGCTCCCCCAGGGTGCGTGGCACAGACATTGATTATGCGCCCCCTAGCATCGCACACCACCTGGCAGTTGATGCTTGCATAGCCCTTCCGATTGATATATGCGGCCCCTTCAGGGCCAGGTGGTGTGCGGATGGCCACATGGGTGCAGTCAATTGCCCCTAGCATGCCAGGCGTACGTGCTACCCTGTGGAACTCCTGTATGTTTGCTGTGCGCTCCGCCGGTGTGCTGGGGAAATGGATGTACTCCACAGCATGTGGCAGCAGTGCGCTGATGAATTGGGTGAGGTGGTGTGAGGCGGCTGACTGGGTTATGCCTGTGGTGTCCCCTGCTGGTCTCTGGAAGGTACCCGTGGTGAGCAGGCACATGCAAGCTGTCACTTTTGTCTCCACTGACAGAGCATGGCTCCGTTGTGTGGATGCCTGCATCACATCACTGCACAGCTCACAGAGCCGCCTCAGAATTGCCCGATTCAGGCAGTACCGGCCCACGATCTCGGTATCGCTGTACAGCTCGAAGCTGGTGTGGGCTCAGTACTGCCTGGTGGGGGCATACCGCTGACGGGCCCTTCCACGGCCGTGCCCCACTGCTGCCTGCCTTCTCACCCCTCCTCATTACTGTCTCCATCTGGATGGTGGCACTGGCCATGTCCCTGGCTTGTGTCCCCCCCGGCAGCTGTTTCTGTGTTCCCTCCGCTGTCCTGGCTGCTACTTCCCCTGCACCGGGAACACCTTCCTCTGGTGGCCTCAATACTGTGTGGCACTTCTCCCTTCTGCACTCTGTTTGACTGTGGCTTCCCACACCTTCCCTGTGCCTGTGGGTTCAGGGTGCCATTTCCCTGTCCTGCCCTGTGTGTCTGTCCTGCCCTGTGTGTCTGGCTAGAGTTCAACCACATGTGCCTTCCCTGTAGCATTCTTGTGCCTCTCCCTTGTTCCTTTTTATTTTGGCTCATTTCCACTATCGCGCAACTTCCGCTTGCTCCCCTATTGCGCATGGCGCATGTTGTTGAATATCGCACTGTGCCATTTATGCATGGTTCCTCCCCCTTCAGTTGCACATGCATTCATTATCATTGCGCTCTTGCTCAGCTTGATTTTGGGGGGTGCATCTGCTTCCCGCTGAATATCGTAGAATGGCGCATTTTTGGACTTGCGCTGGAGCAACCCTATTGCACATGGCGCAACCCTTTTGAATATCTGGGCCAAAGTCTGTAGTTCTATTTCTGAAAACAGTTTTGATTAATGAGACTTAACTAGTCATAAAGACTACATCAATTATTTTAATCATTTACCAAAATGTAAAACATTATGCACATTGGGAGCATTGTAAGTTGAGCACAATCATGGTTACAAGAGGGAACATATTGATGTTAGTGGTGGGAAGATTCAAGAGGGAGATATGGTAGTATTTCCTAAGGGAAAAGACTATAGACAGATGAAACAGGTTGCCTAAGGAGGTGGTGGTGTAATGATGAGATTCAAGCATGCTTGGGACAGGCACATTCTATCATTAAATGGAAGAATCATCCAGAGAAGATGGGAAATCTGGGGGCAATAAAGGGTTCCTTCCCACTATATAGGGTACTTAAGGTTAGAGCAGAATGCATGGGCCTTGCAGTCCTTTTCTACCTTCATAATCTATGTTTCTATGAGTGCCTTTTGTTGCCTTATTGTAAAACCAAGTGCTCAATTATCCTGTCCTAGAAAATTATTCAAGGATATTGTCCTAGAAGATATCAAGCTGACCACCCTTTAGTTGCTCAGGTCTCACTTTGCTCATTTATTGATGTTGTGGACCACATTAGCTATTTACTAGTCCTCTGAGATGGCAGCCTCCAGATGGACTGCTGAATGAATATTGTTCCACCCTGTCAATTGTTCTTATTCTAGTAATGTGTCCCGTCCACCCCCTGGGACTCACCTGGCTTGATATTTGCCGTGTACTGGGCTACAAGTGTGGGTTTGATGTCTACACGAGACATCTTGACAATTGATGGTAACATGTGTCCTTCTGATGAACACCATTGCCACCCAAGGGGCACTTGGGTTAACAGCAAAGTGTTCATTCAGCATGTCAGCAATTAAAACTGGCTCTCTGATGGGTGCTTCCCCTATTCCCCTATTTTCAGGAGCTCCATTCACTACTTCTCCTTTGTTCAATTTATGTAGTGAAAGAAAGCTTTGGCACTGTCCACTGCTCCTAAGTCTATCCCAGATATGCCAGGTATTTTGGTTTCCTTATTCTAATCTTGCAGTCCCTCAATGATGAGCTGTCCACATCTTTGGCTTGGAGGCAACCATCTCTTTAAAGATGTTATTGTCCTCAGAATCAGCTGCCTTAGGTCCCTTTTGAACTGGGGGGGGGGTCTTTGTCCCATTTCTCCTCATTGCTTACAGGGAAGAACATCTTTGGCTGTTTTGAGCACTTTCATCAACAAATGTCATATGAGTTCTGAGTTAAGGAATGGCAGCATAGCCTAGTTGTTAAAGTAACAAGCTATTAATAAGCTTAGTACATCCACCAAACTTGGGTTTGATTCCCACAACTACCATGTGGGAACTGTGTGACCCTATGTAAATGACTTTAACTCCCGAGTTCTCCTATGTTGCTCCTGAGAACAGGCAATGGACCCAGTTGGCTTTTCCCCAGTTACCAAAGAATAATATTTGTTATTTTATTTATTTAGTTTTTGCTGACTGGGTAGGTACACTAGACAGCATGGCTGCCTAATTTCAGATACGACCCGGGAGAATACAACAGAGGGCAGGTAGACAACAGTATATACTAATAATAGTCAAGTGAACATGGGACAGTACAGGAACAGGCATGAACAGTCGCAGTACATCTATACAAAATTATCAGCAAATGACAGTAAGGTTGCAAGAACAATATGTAGTAACAGACTCTTGATATAAGTGCAAAGACTAACAGTTTTTGTATCAATATGTAGTAGGTAAGTGCAAGAGAGGGTAGCAAGTTTATCCAGGCAGGTTAGAGGGTGGAGGAGGTAGGTGACGTTAAGCAGCTAGGAGGAGCCAGCAAGGAGTAAGTGGGAACACTACAGGAACAGGGTTCAGAGCTTATCAGAGTTTCTGAGATTCAGTGGAAGGCTATTCCATAGTTTGGGAGCAGAAACCGAGAAGACATTTTCACCCATTTTGGTTTTGCATCTAGGTTGGACAAGCAGTGATTTATCAACTGACCTCATGGGGTAGGCACATGTCGAAGGCTTGAGCAGAGAAGCCAATTTGTCTGGGATCTGGGAGGTGATTATATTTTTTATGAAACAAGAGGAAGTAAACTGAGAGAAAGCAAGAAAGGTAGGCCATCCCAGGCCAGAATATAGTGAGTAACAGTGAGTAAGTTTAGGTAGAGACAATGCAAAGCGGCAAATGTTACTGTAGCAGACATCCCACTTTCGGAGGAGCCAACCAGTAGTAGCTGGATAGGCTATTAACCCATGTGCCAATCTGGGTCTCAGGATCCCCTGTGCAATAGCCAACCTAGCCGTGGATGTAAGGCTGTGTCTAACCTTATATGCCAGACCCATTTCAATATTTACAGATTTGAGTACTGTGGCTAGGTGCAGGTCAAAGTCTAAGGCAGGGTCAAGGGTGACTCTTATGTATTTAAAGGAGGTAACTGAATTGAGGGGAGTGCCATCAAGCACTGAGATGCATAAGGTTTGGGTATTGGACCAAATCTTTGAACCCGAGCCAAAGAGCATAGTTACAGTTTTCTTTTTATTCGGGACAAGCTTATTCTGCAGTAGCCAGAGCTGAAAGGTATTGAAATTATGATTGAGATTCTGTTTGCTGTCCAATAGATTTGGAGAGGAAGAGTAGAGAACCAAATCAACTGCATATAGAAGGGCTGAGCAGGGACCAGTAGGTGCTGGTAGATCATTTATGAAGATCTTGTACAATAGAGGACCAAGAATCGAACCTTGGGGCACTCTGATACAGGTAGAGGTAAAGGAGGACTTGGCACCTCCGATCTGGACAAAATGCTGATGCTCCAACAGGTAATTTTGGAATCGGGCAGTGGCAGAAACATAGAAACATAAAAACATAAAAGTTGATGGCAGATAAGGATCGCAAGGGCCATCCAGTCTGCCCATTTCATTTTCTACCTTATGAATGTGCCATCGGCCTTTGCTCTGTCAATGGCCTATCTATTCATGCTCATCTGTGTTGCTCACTTATGCCTATCCCATGCCTGTCTGAAGCCTTGCACTGTATTCATATCCACCACTTCCTGAGGTAGGCTGTTCCATGCATCCACCACCCTTTCTGTGAAAAAGAACTTCCTCACATTACCCCTTAATTGGCCTCCCTCTAATCACATGCTGTGTCATCTTGTCCTGCTATTTTTCTTATATTGAAACATGTTAGACTCTTTCACCTTGTTAATGCCCTTAAGGTGTTTGAATGTTTCGATCATATCACCTCTCTCCCTCCTTTGCTCTAGGTTATACATATTGAGCTCCATTAATCTGCCCTCATATGTCTTCTGATACAGTCCCTGCACCATTTTGGTTGCCATTCTCTGGACTGCCTAAATTTGGCTAATGTCCTTGTGCAGGTGTGGCCTCCAGTACTGCACGTATTACTCCAGATAGGGCCTAACCAGTGTCTTGTAAAGAGGGATTATTACCTCCCTCTTATGACTTGTGATACCCCTACTAATACACCCCAACATCCCCTAGCCTTACCTATTGCTTTAGTGGTCTGCTTGGATTATTTCAGGTCATCGGTGATGATGATGCATAAGTCTCTTTCTTCCCTTGTGACTGCCAGCAACTTCCCTCCCAGTCTATAGGTGGCATCAGGGTTTCTCTTCCCTATGTGCATGATCTTGCACTTCTTTGCGTTAAACCCCAGTTGCCACTCTTCCGGCCATTTTGCCAGTTTATCCAGCTCTCTTCTCAATGTGCCCACCCCTTCTAGATCATCTGCTCTGTTTGCAGATCTTGGTGTCATCTTCAAACAGACAAAGCTTACCCTCCAGTCCATCTGCAATGTCACTGATGAAGATATTGATGAGGACTGGCCCCAGGACTGATCTCTGAGGCATCGCACTTGTGACTTGCATCTCTTCTGACTATACCGTTTACCACCATTCTCTGTTTTCTGCCTGTCAACCAGTTTGCCACCCAATTGACCAACTTCTGACCCACACAAGCCTACTCAGCTTGTTAATCAATCTCCTGTGTGGAACAGTATGGAAAGCTTTGTTGAAGTCAAGGTAGGTGACATCAACTGCTCCTCCTTGGTCCACCACTCTGGTTACCCAGTCAAAGAAATTTATTAGATTCGTTTGACAGGACCTTCCTGCTGTAAACACATGCTGTCTTGGATCCTGTGCTCCTATGGATTCCAGGTGTTGCACTATCCTTTCCTTAAGGAGTGCCTCCATAATCTTGCCTACTACTGAGGTAAGACTGACTGGTCTGTAGTTCCCTGCCTCCTCCCTGCTACCACTTTTGTGGAGTGGGATCACATGAGCACTTCTCTAGTCTTCTGGGACCTCTCCTGTGCTCAGAGACTCACTAAACAGTTCTGATAATGACTCTGCTAGTTCCACCCTTAGCTCCTTTAGTACCCTGGGATGTATACCATCATGTCCCATTGCCTTGTCCACCCTGAGCTTATCGAGCTCTTGCAGGATCCTTTCTTTTTTGAAGGGACTAGTGTACACCTCTCTTCCCTCCCTGTGTCCATGGTGCTGCCTGTGTCCATGGTGCTGAGCTGTGGGCCATGCCCTACCTTCTCATCAGTAAATGTTGAGCAGAAGTATCTATTTAGGATAGATGCTTTTACATGGTCCTCCTCCTCAAACGCCCCCTTATCCCCTTTGATCTTAGCAATACCCCCTCTGGACTTTCTCCTTTCACTAATGTATCTATAGAAAGTCTTGTCACCTTTTTTTACTGTTTGTGCTAGTGTTTCCTCATTTTGGGCCTTTGCCTGCCTTACTGCCTTCCCTGCTGCCCTTAGGGAAGTTTGGCATACTTCCCTATCTTCATCCCGCTGCATTCCCTTATATTTCCTGAAGGCCAGCCTTTTGGCTCTGACCTTTTCTGCTACTATTTTTGAGAACCAAAGTGATTTCCTTCTTCTTTTGCACTTCCTTTTCTCTCTAACACAATGGGATGTTGCTTTAAGTATTGCATCCTTAATGCTTGCCCACTTTGCCTGTACCCCCTCACCTGTATTTCTTTTTGCCAGGGCTAGCTTAACTATGTTGGCCATCTTATCAAAGTCAGCTCCTCTGAAGTCCCATATTTTTGCCTTGGAATGGGATGATTTAGTTCTAGTTGCCAAATTGAACCATACCATGTGATGGTCTCTGGCTCCCTGGTGACCTACCTGGAGATTTGTGATCCTTTCCCTGTTAGTCAGTCCTAGATCTATGATAGCCCTGTCTCTTGTGGGTTGTTGTACCAGTTGTTTGAGCCCCTCCCCCTGCAGGGAATCCACTATGGTCTAGTTCTGGCAGATGTTCCTGCTGGTATTGACCAATCTGTATCTGGCATGTTGAAGTCTCCCATTATCAGAACCTCTCCTTTAGCTGTCATGTTTTATATATCTTCTAACAGTAATGTGTCTATGTCCTCCACCTGGTCTGGAGGCCTGTAGACAATCCCAGTTTGTATGGCTGTCCCATTTCCTGTTTCCAGGGTGGCCCACAGTTCTTCTGGCTCCTTATGTGTATTCTGAATTTCTGTAGGTTTGATATTTTCATGGACATAAAGGGCCACTCTATCCCCCCATTTTGCAATTCGGTCTCTTCTGAACAGTACATAGCCAGGTACTGAAGTCTCCCAAGTGTGGTTACTGGTAAACCATGTCTCGCTAATGACTACTATGTCCAGTTTAGCCTCTGTCATTATTGTCTGCAGGTCTGGGATCTTGTTTCCCAGACTGTGAGCATTTGTGTACATGATTTTCCAGTGGCCAGATTTCGGTGTGTTAGTTGTTGGGCGAGGTCTGTCATTTCCCCTGTTCATTGTATGGGGAGCCAGACCTTTTTCCTTACCTAGTGATGCAAATGAACTACAAACATGCTAAACTCCTGTTTGACCACTAGCTGAGGTGGGGAGGAGTGTTCTTACCATTTGACATATCGGGTGCTGCACCCCTCTCCCCATTTGCTAGTTTAAATATTCTGCAAAGATGTCAAACTTCTGCCCCAATGCACTGACTCCCTCCTTAGTCAGATGCAGTCCATCAAATTTAAAGAACTTTCACTCCCCAAAATGTTTCCAGTTCCCTACAGATTTGTGTCCTTTTTCCTGGCACCAGCCCTTGAGCCACATGTTTAGCTCCCCTATCTCCCCTTCTCTGACCTTCCGTCCATCTCTCCCCCTCTCCCAGACTTGGCAGGATCTCAGAGAAGGAGATACCAGATGAAATGGATGGCAGTTTATCACCCAGGCTGATCAGGTGTTCCTTGGTCTCCACAACTGATCAGCTGGTGAGATCGTTAGTCCCTATGTGTACCAGGACATCAATGTTTTCTCCTGCTTCCTGAACAATTTTAGCAATACAATCATTGTCTCTCCACACTCAGGTACCTGGGAGACATCTGACCATTACCCCTTGCTGGAGATAGGTATCAACTCCCCAAATCATGGAGTCTCCTATGATCAGAAGTTTTTTTGGATTTCCTTTTTGCTTTTTTTGTTTTGGTTCCTGTTTTGGGGGAGTTTTGTTGTGCTAGCTCCTGTGCTGCAGTGTCCTGCTCTGCAGTGTCCTCTGCCCCTTTGTTTGATTTCAGAGATAGAGGCAGATACCTGTTTGTAGTTTTTATATGGTTTGTAGAGGTAGTATGTTGGAGATCACCAAGTGTTGGGGCACCTGATTTGCCCCACCTAACCACCTGCCAACCTCCTGAGCAACTACCCTCTATGGTCGAGGTGCTTCTGTTGGACGTTGGGGAAATGGCGGGCGGTTCTTATAATATATTTCCTCTTCAATATGCAATTCAAGGAGCGCAATCTCTGCCCATGCTGCGTGGAGCTGAGCCCTTAGATCTCCAATGGCCCAGCATGCAGGACAGTGTCCTACATCCTGTAAAACTGCCCTTCTGAAAAGTGTTCTGCAGTACCTGCAGTTAATGATATCCATTCCAGATACATTGCTGGGTTTATAACCTGGTCAGAGTAATTAGAAGGAGGAGGAAAATGAAAGCAAAAGTTTGATTTTGTGTTTTGTTTGTTTGTTTTTGTATAACTTGCTATAACAAGTTAAATTACTTGTGCCCTTGTAAACGAGGTCACTGTGTGAATGCCCCTCTGATCCTTCCCTTCCTGCTTTGCTATAGGAAATATCATGACTGTGCTACCCTATAAAAGAAGTGTAGTGTGGGGTGGTTGGTGATGGGGGTGTGTGGCTGGGTCCTTTCCCTGCCGAAAAAGAAGAACCATGCGCGAAAGAAACAAGGAAGTAAGAGCAGAAACAATCAGCCAGCAACAAATGCAGTAGCCCTGAAAACTTATCCTAATGACAGGTAAAACTGTAAAACCTGTAAAGCACCACCTGTAATAATTTCACAGAAGATATACCCTGTAAGAAACACTTTGCTACAGAGAAAAATAAAGCAGTAACAGAAGATTTACCTTGCAAATGACAATTTGAATCAGAAGATTACAGCAGTAATCTGCAAGCATACACCTGTAGACACACCCTGTAATAATGCAGCAGAAGGTATACCCAGCAACAACAATTTGAATCAGAGAAAAATAAAGCAATAAAATGTTAGCAACAAACAGTAACAATCCCTGTCAGTACAAAATAAAAATAACAACACACAGTAAATCTGCCTAGCCAAAAGAAGCCGTAATCCTTTTCCTTGCTCTGGTAAGGTTCTTTGCTCTGTCCTTTCAAGCAACCGAGAAGAAAAGAGCTCAGGTGAAGCTAGGAGCCTTTGCCAGCAAATCTTGATGGAGAAGCCAAGAGAAGACAGCTTTGATAGGAGCAGTGAGTGGTCTACTAAGTCAAATGCTTTCATAGGATCTACAAAAGTAGCCCCAGTGAGAGAGCCATTGTCAATTGCTAGTCAGTCTGACATAATTTGTAAACTGTGTGAGTGCAGTGAATGTACTGTGCCCTCGTCGAAACCCATGTTGATCTGGGGTAATAAAAACAAAATACTGTAACATTCTTATGCATGAAGGACCTATAGGATCAGAGTTTCAGGACAAGTCTAAAAACCATCATATTGACACCTGAACCTCAGAAATCTAAAATTATTTTTTTACTGGATTGTATTTTCCTGGCTGCCTTTTTCATATTGTCCTCACTCTGCAAGCCTATCATATTCTATTGTATGCTGAGGAGACATTTATTTCAAAGAAATGCTTGTTTTTTAAGTCTGCCTCAAACAGTACGATGCTAACAGAGTCTTTAACTCTGTGTTCACAAAAATTTTGATTATTGAGATTTTACTATTCATAAAGGCCCGAATATTCAAACTGCACCCAAAATGTGCGCAACAGCAGGAGCAAGCACAAACCAATTGCGCATATGCGCAACAGGTGCGATATTCAAACATGGAACAGAACAAATTGCGCAAGCAGCCAATGTCTGAATATTGCACTAACTGCACCATAGCGCAACCAGGAAGGAGAAGCTGAGCAGAAATGTTGCGCTATAGCACAACCAGGGCAGCCCAGCTGAGCAGTCCAGAGGTGCCATAGCACAAGCAGAGCTCCCCCTGAGCAATGGAACTGTACTTCCAGGGAGGCAGGCTGGGGCCCACCACCAGCCATGCCACACATGGGCACAGGACCACACTGCAGAACCAACAAGACACCTGCACACCCCAAGCACAGCATCACTGGGGGTGTGACGGATGATCTACTGGCCCATGGGGACAAGCCAACAAAGCACAGCAGAGCCATGACACCCCAGCACAACCACTGGCAGGCTGAGAGTGCCACACACAGGGGGTTGACAACCACAGTGCACATCAGCCCCCCTGTACGCACAGCACACCCTGCACCGTGACCCCAAGACACCACCCATGTGCAGTGACTGGCACTGCAGGAAACCATGCATCCCCCAGCACACGTCAACCCCGTGCAGCAGAGAAGCATACAAGCCAGACACACCCTGTGCACCCAGCAGTGGGTGGCAGCAGACGGCAAGACCAACAGAAAGTCACTGCCATGCCGAGATACCTCCCATGCACACATATGACGCCACACACACACACACACACACACACACACACACATACCCAGGACCATACCACCCCAGATGGCATGTACACCACTGCAACTGAGCACCCATAGCCAGCTGCAAATCAGAGACCAACACAGTATTCATATCAAAATATAAATATGTATTTTCAAATTTTCAAATAGTAAATAACAAAACAATAAACAAGAACTATTTACAAGGGAGGACGGGTACAAGGTAGGGGTGTTCAAGGGGTAGGGATGAACAACTTGGAGAGGGAAGGCAGGGTGGTAGGGATGGGAGAAGTGGGAAGGGTATTATGGCCTAAGGCCCAGCTGGCTGGTCATCCTGTGCCTGGTTCTGCTGTCCCCTGTGATGCCTCCTCCGCAGGCCATGTCTTCTAATGGACTCCAGGATGGCCTGGTTATCCAGGGACACCTGTGTCAGGCCCCGTATGTCCCTATGTATCCTCCAGAGAACTTCGAGGCCTAGGAAAATGGGAACACAGTCAATTGCTGTGACTGACCACAACCCTGAACACCACCCAACCTGCAAGCCATATAGCCCAATGTCCCGCACCTGTGATGGCATGCACCCACCCACAGTGAACATGCTCATGGCCATCACAAACAGGCGGCACCAGCTCTGTGCACCACTGCACACACACACTGCCCATGTCCATCACAGCACAAACAAGGCTGTCAAGTGATGTGGCAACGTGGTGCGATGCCAGTTACACAGCTATGTGCCCAGTGCATGCATGGACCACCAGTGATGCATACACAGACGTGCTGTGATACTGGACAGTGATGTATGTCACCTGTGTCATGCATACATACATAGATACATAGACAGTGTCGGCAGATAAGGGCCTATGGCCCACCCAGTCTGGCCATTTAAGCTTGTAAGTTCACTTTGTTTTCCTATAAGTCTGTTGCACCTTACCCCTGACCTCCAGAATTCCTTTATATCTATCCCGTGCATTCTTAAATCCCATGATTGTTTCAGCCCCCACCACTTCCTCTGGCAGGGTGTTCCACTTGTCCACCACCTTCTGTGAAGAAATTCTTTCTCATGTTTCCTCTGAATCGTCCTCCCTCCAACTTCATCCCATGCCCTCTAGTCCTGAACATCTTTTTCGCTTAAAAATAGTGTTTTCCTGCACCCTGTTCCTCCCTGTAAGATACTTGTATGTCTCTATCATATCCCCTCACTCCCTCTTCTCCTCCAAGGAGTACATGTTCAGTTCCTTCAACCTGTCTTCATTGGACTTGTGATGCAATCCATGCACCATCTTTGTTGCCCTCCTCTGAACCTTCTCTACCCAGTCTATGTCCTTACGTAGGTATGGTCTCCAAAACCGTACACTGTACTCCAGGTGGGGCCTCACTAGTGTCTTGTATAGTGGAATTATGACCTCCCCTTTCCTGCATGGTTGTGTTGTGCATGGCTGGTGGTCTTGCCCCCAGCATGCAATAGCATCCATGAAGTAATGATACTCACACTCCTCAAGCAGCTGGGTCTGCCGCTGATGCTGCTGCTGCTGCTGGGGTGCAACCCCCACCCGCACCGGGGCCCTGGCACGGCCCTCCTCACCCCATGCCTGCATCCTCACATCCCGGCCTGTGGGAGACATATGTTAAGACAAACATCAGTGTGAGTCCAAAGCAGACTGCCCCCTGCCCCAGTGAGAGTGCCTTCCCACACAGCCAGACCCATGCATCTCACACCTGCACACACTGACACAGCCAACCATGGCAGAGCCATCACCTATGCACAGCCACCAAAACACACTCACACCCCTACAGAGAATACAGGTGCATAGATGGTACACCCACCTGGCCTAGGCACCACGCCCCACCTGACATGTGACCGCAGCTGATCAAGAAGATCTGGATCCCTCCGGCGGAGGTCACCGTACTGGTGCCGGCACTGCTCAGCTGACCGGCACCATCCAGTGACCCCCACCAGGTCAGTGGCCACTTGCTGCCACACCTGCATCCTGGCAATGGTGAGGGGTGCCTCACCATAAAGTGCCCCATAGTGGGGCTCCACTAGGGCCACCAAGTTGGCCAATTCGACTGGGCTCCACTGAACTGCTCTTCTGTGAGCCGCTTGGTACCAACTTTACAGCAAGGCAATATGGCGCCCACTGCGCCCGTAACCGCGACGGAGATGTTGCACAATAGACCACCACAGGTTCCAATCGCGTCGTTCGAACAGCGCCGCTACTTCACATAGCTGTCACCAGACAGTGCAATAGGGCTATACACATGGCAGCTGAACAGGGCCAGGGGCAAGGTCGGACACAAGGTCATGGGCAATGACGCAGCGGCCACGCGACAGCGCTTATCTGACGATACGCATCCTGGCGCACCGAACAGCTGCGTACTCAGTGCCACAGTGGACTATTGCGCAGTAGTGCCACAGCGCCTATATAGTGCCTAGTGCTGTAGCGCCCACTGGCACAATGGTGGCCATGGCCTGAATTGCCGATCGGGCACAGCACGCCAGCAGCGCCGCAGATGCCCGCAGCTATCTGGGCATGTGCAGTGCAGTGTACCACACAGTCACAGATCTGGCGCCATTGGCTCAGCCGACCAACCAGATTGTGCAAAGCTTAAATTCGCATATTCAGCCGACACATGCAAATCATCTGATCAGCCATTCAAAGGCGCAGGGCACGATTTGCATGTCATTATAGTTGCTCCACTCTAATTTGCATGCATTGCGCTATAAATGTGCGATATCGGCTGCGCTGGCCAGATTCGGGTTACTGCAGGTGAGAGGTGAGTTGCATGCTGTGTGATGTTCTGGACAATGGTCATGGGAAAATGCTGTAGACTGCACAGTGACAGGTGTCCACTTGCCCCTATACAGATCGCCATGACCGAGCAGAGCCAAGGTGAGGGTGAGGACGGTGGGCGAGGAGGAGGCCCAACTTTACCCCAGCAGAGACAGAGGCCCTCTTCCAGGCCTACCTGGATGAGGAGCCAGTACTGAGTGGATGGAGGGGCACCCCTCAGTCCCGTGCGGCTGCATGGGAGGGGGTACCTCGGGCCGTGAACCTGCATGGAAGCCACCAGTGCTCCGTGCACGAATGCAAGAAGAAGATGGGGACAGACCACAGGATGCTGAAGGAGAAGGTGGCAGTCTTCAGGGCGGCACGTGCTGGCACTGGTGGGGGCCCGCCAGTGGTGTTGGAGCTGACCCCAGCTGAGGAGACACTGGTTGCATCAATGCAGCAGAGCGCTATTGAGGGTGTACCAGGAGGTGGATTCCAGACAGGTGGAAGCCCATCACTGCAAGGTATGACATGGTGGTGGTGTTGGGGGAGGTTGGGGGGAAGGTTGTTCACATGCACTCACATGTACTCTCTTTCTGTTACAGATCCTGTTAGTCTTCAGGAGATGGTGGTGGTGGGTCCAGGCAGTGATGATGACCTGATGGACATGGAGGAGGGTCCATCCACCTCTATCACCAGCCAGCAGGCACTGCAGCAGCATGCACGCTGGGCCGCCAACTCTGGTGTCAGTGATTCAGGTGCGGGGGGTGCACAGCCTGTGTCTCAGCAGTCTGGCATGCAAGCATGCCAGCACGCTGTGACTATGGCTGTAGCACGTACCTGCACCATTGATGATGCAAGGACTGCAATGGGCAGTGATAGGTGTGTCCCATGACGGACACACAGCAGGCCAGCACGTGCCCCTGGGCCTTTCTGGTTCCAACTTGTGTACCAGCATGCTGGCACAGTCCCAGGCTGTGCCTGTCAGCACCGGTGGGGCAGCACCGGTGGCTGTGCAGGTGTCTGGCACTGTTGCTAGCACAGCGGTGGAACGAGTGGATCCTGGGGCACAGCAGTTGGTGGGGCAGCAGCAGCAGTCACCCACCAGGTCTGGGGGTACAGTGTCAAGCGGTGGCACATGTCCGCCGCCCTTTGATCAGCCCATTCCTGGTCCTGGCAAACAGCGCCCACCCTCAAGGGGTGTTGTGCATCAGGATCTTACACACCCTGGGGGACAAGATGCCGTTGGGGCACAGTACCCATTGGACAAGCACACCCACCTGCTGCGGGAATCAGTACAGCTGCAGAGGCAGATTGCAATGTCCGTGGAGGCACTGTCTGTGGCTGTGGAGCGGCACAGCAGGGAGTGTGCTCTGGACCATGCAGAGCTGGTTCGTATGCGGACGGATGTGACCGCCGCCATTGACAGGCTGACCCAGGCAGTGGTCTCTGTCGTGGATGCATTGGGCACACAGTCAGGTGCCCTGTACGCATACCCCACGGTTCACTCTCCCTCCCGGCTCCGGGCGTCGTGCGACACCAGGCCTGTCGGCGCCGAGTTCTGCTGTGGCCATCCCGAGCACCCCTGGTGCAGGTTTGTTCAGCATGCTGCAGACCCCTGTGTGGGCAAGGTCGCGTTCGCGCAGTGGGACCCCTGGTGGTGCAACAGTGCCACCCCATGTGGCCCCTGCTCAGCCTGCCAGTGCTGTTGGGTCACGGCGGGGCCACCCACGCATCCGCGGTGGCCGTGGGACAGTGCTACATGAATGATCTGTCTCCCAGTGCGGGCTCTGTCTGGTGCTGTCATGTGTGCAATGTGTGTCATGGTGGGCAGTGCACTGCTGGGTGCTCTGCTCACCACGCCGACACACGGACCACCTGCACACCCTCCCAACTGCTGTCCACAGGTGCATGTGCATGATTATGCCTGCATTGTACTGTACACCAAGGTGCAAGGGTGCCCAGCATCTGACACACGTACTTGGACAGTACAGGTGGTGGGGGTGGTCGGTGGTGCTGTGTGTTAGCAATGTCGGTTCTGCTGTGCTGTACATCTGCCCATGTACGCTCTGTGCCTGGTTTGTGTGTGTCCATATGAGTGCTCACCCCTCCCTGATGGTGTGTTTGTATGCCTGGACCCTTCCACTCCCATGACCGTCATGCACCCCTGGTGTGTTCCCCTGTGTGCCTGTGGTTTGCTCATGGACAGTGTTGGTTGCACATGTCCCCTTGACTTATCTGTGTTCTGCATAGTGCTCCTCTGTGATGGTGTCCCGGTGCAGCTGGGCCTGCCGGATCAGTCGGGGGTCCCGCCATCCTAGGGGGGGCTGCTCATCACCATCAACACCGGCGCCACTGGCGTCCCCATCGCTGTCCCCCTCTTCAACCTGTACGGCTATCCCATGGTCTTTGGCCATGTTGTGCAGGATGCAACAGGCCAGGAATATCCCACAGGCCTTTTGGGGGCTGTACTGTAGGGCACCGCCGGAGGTGTCTTGGCATCGGAAGCGTGCCTTGAGCATCCCAAACACCCGCTCTATGATGTTGCGTGTGGAAACATGTGCCTCATTATAGCATTGCTGCGATGGGGTCATGGGGCGCCGGTACGGTGTGAGCAGCCAGGGACGAGTGGGTATCCGCTGTCACCTGTGTGGAGATAGTGGAGATCAGTCTCATGTTCAGGTCCATATTGCCCATATCCCTGTGTGCCACTACCATGGCACCTGTGGCATTCACACCCTTGCCCTGAGTTTGCATTCCATACATGTGTACTCACCCACTAGATGTCCTGTGGGGATGTCCCCACTCTCGAATCAATGGCACAGTGCGGACTGATACCATATGAAGGCATCATGTGCTCCGCCAGGGTGTGTGGCACAGACATTGATTATGCGCCCAGTGGCATCACACACCACCTGGCAGTTGACACTGGAGAAGCCCTTTCTGTTCCTATATGTGAGCCCATCGGGGCCAGGTGGCGTGCGAATGGCCACATGGGTGCAGTCTATGGCCCCTAGCATGCCAGGCATACGTGCTACCCTGTGGAACTCCTGCATGTTTGCTGTACGCTCTGCCGCGGTGCTGGGGAAATGGATGTACTCCGTAGCATGTGGAAGCAGTGCGCTGAGGAATTGGGTGAGGATGCGTGACGTGGCCGACTGTGTGATGCCTGTGGTGTCCCCTGTCGGCCTCTGGAAGGTGCCCGTGGCGAGCAGGCACATGCAGGCTGTCACCTTGGTCTCCACCGACAGAACGTGACTCCGTCGTGAGGGTGCCTGCATCACATCACTGCACAGCTCACAGAGCCGTCTCAGTATTGCCCTGTTCAGGCGGTACCGGCCCACGATCTCTACATCTGTGTACAGCTCAAAGCTGATGCGGGCACGGTACTGCCTGTTGGGGGCATACCACCGACGAGACCTTCCACGGCCACGTCCCCCTGCAGCATGCATTCTCACCCCCCTCATTACAGCTGCTATGTGGAAGCTGCCACTGTCCATCTCCCTCTCTCTGTACAAGAAGATAATCCGGAGTCTTGTTTATACTTTAAGAACCTTTCTTTATTTTACAACATCACCCCTACGTTTCGATTCTTTAAGCTTGATCACGGGGCTCTTTTTTTATATATATCTGTTTCAAAACAATATGAACAATATATTTTAGACCATAGTTACTCCATGTTTCAAACTATTATAAATTTATCAATAATTAATGAGGCAAATATCTACCTTATTCTGTGTGTCTATGAACACCATAAAACATGATTCATCATGATCATAATATTTCTTCCTCCTAAACAGACAAATATTTATGCTTTTATATACGGTAAAAATACCATTTTTTTCTTAATGTATTCCTTTTCATTTGCTCATAATACTGTTAAACACCAAACCGCATGTGGACATTTACATTTTTAAAGGTGCCTTATGTATGATGAGTTCCATTGTTTAATTATTTTATAACATCTCAAGGCTTCATGCACTTAAATTAATCCTGAAATTACGACCAAATAACCAAGCCAAAAATGTAACCACAGTGCTTACTTGAAAACCCCTTCATAACAAGCGTACCTTGGAAAGTCTCAAAGCCTCTTAAACTTTCATTTTGATGTTTTATGAGTTTAAAACCAATCTGTAAAGAAACGTAGTATTCAATACCTTCGTATCGTTACTTTTAACCTTATGTTCAAATGGTTAATAAACGTACTGATAAGTCTGCTACTCACTTGCTCTAATCTTTACTATATTTCACTCGCGTTCATATATAGCAACTGTTGATGCCAAAAATATCTTTGCAATGTTCTAATGACGCGACTGAGTTTCTCTCCGTAATGGCGCTCAGACGCCATCTGCTTTATACTATATGAGGCTTTCCAAGAGACGCTGCCCCTCTTAAACAGCTTGAGTTTCCTGCGGGAGTGATGAAAGCACTACCCAAAACTCTCGCTACTCGCGAGAGCGTTGCTAAGCAACTGAACACACATCCCATACGCATATGGCATGCGTGCGGTTCGCTCAAGCTGCTTGTTAAATTCGGCTGGTTAGTTACTGAATTTTTAAAACTTTTTACAACAATTGTTCCCTATTGCATTTATGAAGGGCTACAGTATACAAAAGAAGTGTCTATTCGTGTGCTAATATAACATTTCATACAGTTCCCTAGAACCCAAACAAATACAAAATCAACTATATTAGAACTTTTTACGTTTTCAAACTAAAAAGAATATTTTATAGACTAATCCTATGTTAACCCTATTCTATCAAATATAAATGCATTACATCTCATTTACTTTATTTATATGCTCTAAGAGTTCTTCACTTTAAACAATATAAGTGTGCTAAACACTTTCTATTGATTTTAAGACACTCCAAAATTCTGCCTACTAAACATATAAACCTATTCAGTACCCAACTAGTTCATGATTAAAGACTTATTTAATATGCTACAGCTAGACCATTCCCAACCCTTGATTTTTGAATATTTGTTATATATAAACCTATTGTTTTATCTTAAATACAGGCTTGCCAATTCTGCTCTATATTCATCCCTATAATCGGGTCCAATGTTTTTAAACTAAAAATCCATTTCATTTCTACTTTGTATTTATATTTATATTGATAAATTTATAATAGTTTGAAACATGGAGTAACTATGGTCTAAAATATATTGTTCATATTGTTTTGAAACAGATATATATAAAAAAAGAGCCCCGTGATCAAGCTTAAAGAAGCGAAACGTAGGGGTGATGTTGTAAAATAAAGAAAGGTTCTTAAAGTATAAACAAGACTCCGGATTATCTTCTTGTACAGAAATTGACTGGACACCCTTTCGGAGCTGGAAACAGATATTATAAAGATATTATCATTTCCCAGATTTCATTGTTATAAAGACTGTCCATCTTCCTGGCTTCTGACCCCCCTGGCTGCTGTTGCTGTGTTACCCCCGCTGTCCTCACTGCTACTTCCACTGCACTGGGCACCCCCCACTGGCCTCTACAGCCTATGGCCCACGCTTTCCTTGCCTGCCCTAGCCTGTCTGTTGTCTGTCTGTCTGTCTATCTCTCTCTCTCTCCCACTTGGCAGCCTTGTGGTTCTTGCGCCGCTTCCTTGAGCCTTTTTATTTTGGCTCATTTCCGCTAGTGCGCAATTTCCGGCTGTGCCGCTATTGCGCATCACGCAAGTCTTTGAATATCGCACTGCGCTCTTTATGCATGGATCCACCCCCTTCGGTTGCGCATGCCTTCATTTTCATTGCGCTGTTGCTCAGCATGTTTTCGGTGGCGCAACTGCCTCCTTCTGAATATCGCAAAATGGTGCATTTTTGGACTTGCGCATGTGCAACCCTTTTGATTATCCGGGCCAAAGACTGCATCATTCATGTCAGTAAATTACTAATATGGAAAATTTTGTGGCTCGGGTACCTTTAGCAGCCTCACCGTACAACTGATGTAGGGTGAAAAATATTTGAAAATAATTGTGTCAATTTTATTCTATAATATATAACGTATTACTACAGTAACTTACCTAAAGAAGCACCTATTATGAAGCATGTTGTTGTACTGTCACATCATATGATAAATATGTTATTTTAATGTTCCTCCTCATCTCAATTGTTCACCTGCCATTAAAATCAGTATGGAGTCCTTTCTGGCAAAACTCATTGGTAACCATTCCATATCAGAAGGCATTGTGGAATGTAAACAAATATGCCTAGCTATTTGTCATTCTTCCTGTTGTGGAAATGAAGCGGTTTACTCCTTAAAATGTATTGCATAATGAATGCTTATTTCTCAAGCAAGACATAGTGCCTTAAAAAATTCTAAGTACAATCACCATGACAACATATCTTTGGATTTGACTGCAGCAGCCAGCATGCAGTTGCGTGTCATCTGCTATACCTCAGAAGCAAGACAAGACAAGGAAACCAGGAACAACACCAATGAGCTCCAACCATCTGCCACTAGACAAGATCATCAGGAGACATGCCCACCAAAACAGCATGGCAACCTAGAAAGCCAGGCCAAACAACTATTCATAAATGCCAGCCACCCTTGCCAAACAATACCACTGTACTGAAAGCAGAAGGCCTAATTTATATCTCATTAGAAAATGGGCTTTTTATTTGGAGGCATCTGAATGGCTGGTACCCATTCCACAGGGGTACCTTAACTTTCAATAGATGCCCACCAAATAAAAAGTCCCAACCCAAACCTGCCTTAAACCCAGCCAAGTCTCCTTCTGCCCAGCCTGCTTCATCATTGGCTGAAGCACTGGGCACACAATTTGAAATAGCACCATTTGTTTTCATTTAGCAAGACAGTGAGAAACCCCCACCTCCACCAGCACACACAGTCACTCCTTAGATGAGACAGCAGCCAATAACTGAGTAAAAGGATTTCTACCTGTTTTGCAAGCTTTAAACCATTCTCTCTGTTGTTTTTCCCTCTAAGAAAAACTACTGCCCCCTCCAATCTCTCAGTTTTGCCTGACAGCCACTACTGAATCAGCCCCATAAACGGGCCACATTTGCCTGAAAAATGACATTATCTTTTTTCCCTCCTGTTCCACTCCAGATGGATAAACTAGCAAAATGGTCGGAAGAGTGGCAACTGGGGTTTAATGCAAAGAAGTGCAAGATTATACACACAGGGAAGAGAAACCCTGAAGCCACCTATAGGCTGGGAGGGGAGTTGCTGGCAGTCACAAGGGAAGAAAGAGACTTGGGCATCATCATCATCACAGATGATCTGAAATCATCCAAGCAGACCACTAAAGCAGTAGGTAAGGCTATGGGGATATTAGGGTGTATTAGTAGGGGTATCACAAGTTGGAAGAGGGAGGTAATAATCCCTCTTTACAAGACACTGGTTAGGCTCCATCTGGAGTACTGCGTGCAGTACTGGAGGCCACACCTTCACAAGGACATTAACCAAACTGAGGCAGTCCAGAGAAGAGCAACCAAAATGGTGCAGGGACTGCATCAGAAAACATATGAGGACAGATTAACGGAGCTTAATATGTATACCCTATAGCAAAGGAGGGAGAGAGGTGATATCAATCAATCAATCAATCAAATGATATAATTGAAACATTCAAACACCTTAAGGGCATTAACAAGGTGAAAGAGTCTAACATGTTTCAATATAAGAAAAATAGCAGGACAAGAGGACATAGCATGAGATTAGAGGGAGGCCAATTAAGGGGTAATGTGAGGAAATTCTTTTTCACAGAAAGGGTGATGGATGCACGGAATGGCCTACCTCAGGAAGTGGTGGATATGAATACAGTGCATGGCTTCAAACAGGCATGGGATAGGCATAAGAGAGCAATGCAGATGAGTATGAATAGATAGGCCACTGACAGAGCAAAGGCCGATGGCACATTTATAAGGTAGAAAAAGAAATGGGCAGACTGGATTGGCCTTGTGGTCCTTATCTGCCATCAACTTTTATGTTTCTATGATGCCAGTCTTCCCAACCAGTGTCACTGACGATTCCCTGTCATACCACACTTCAAAACAGATGTAAAAAAACAGCACCTCTGCAGAGCAATCAACATAGTTTGGTTCTTAATTTTTAACCCTGCAGTCCAAACAGCAATTATATAGGAGCACAATCAAAGGAAGAGAAGTTTGGCCGCCCCGGTGCTGGTAGTGTGATGTGGGAACAGAATGCCTAAGCAGCAAGAAAAAAGCCTCACACTTACCACCAGACCTTATATTATAAAGATCGAGCCCACTCTATGCTATTGGAGTTAAAAGCCAAAATGTATTAAATATCCAGGCTAAAACAGATACAAAAGACATATACATCCCACCCTAAATTGCAAGAAAAATGTTCCATTTTCTTGCACTGATGGGGGGGAGGGGTATAAATATCCTTTTGTACCTGTTTTTAGCCTGGATATTTAAAACATTTTAGCTTTTAACTCCAATAACGTAGAGTGGGCTCGATCCCTATAATATAAGATCTGGTGGTATGTGTGAGGCTTTTTTCTTGCTGCCATTGTATAGGAGGTACCCCCCAACCAGCTTCACTCCTGTACTTCTTCATTCATGTCTACTGGCAATACATAAATCCAACACAGTGAAGCATTTTCTGTCAGCCAGTAAGCCATCCCTTCCAACAAAGGAATATCCCTTCAAGATAAAAAAAAAAAATTATTTTACGGTGACTGCTGCTGCCTTCCATTTGCACTCACCTCAGTCTTGCCAAGTGCTTCTGAAGTATCCTGACCAAATATTAGAAACCACTCCACATTCAGAATGCTCAGCAAAAATAAAAAATAGACATTTAGCCACAACTCCTCAGTTTCGGAGGCAGCTAGACAACACTCTAAGAAGCCGCATTTCGAGTCAGAAAAGACATTCTTTAAATTTAAAAGTAGAACACCAGCACTCTGTCCTGCCCTGCCACCTCTTACACTTGCTCTGCACTTCCTGCCTTTGCATGGCAGGGTCGCAACTTCTGAATGGGGGAAAAACGAATCTGCAAGACATACAGAAAACTGTATTTTTTCTTTTCAGACAACAATGGGAAGAACTGTACAAGAAACTCCCTATCTTATTCTGCATGTGGTGGAGCAGAGTTTGGGGGTGAAGAACAGAAAAGCTCTGTGAGGGTGGCAACAAGGCATGCAATAGCCCAGTAAATGAGGGACTACTTGACAACATAAAGACTTGAATTTAATTTCACTATATTTTTTTTAATTTATTTTTTTATTTTATTAAATCCCACATACAAATGCCACAGGTAGCCCAATTTTTAAGTGCAATAATAACCTCCTGGGTGGGTGGTATGGGCAGTACTGGACCTTATATGGGCTATAAGGCTCTCCACCTGCAGCATTGAGCCTTATTACACCCCTGAGAGGTCCGGTATTGCCCAATACTGCCCACCCTGTCAGATATTATTGCTTACTTGTTTATTAGTCAATACAAGGATGGTGAGTGAGATTTCATTGGGGGGGGCTTGGGGTTAATCACGTAGCTGGGGTGTGTGTTTATATATGTATCATTAGGAGCTGTAATCAGTAGTATGTCAGCATTTCTGAAAACTGTTTTAAGACATCAGCTATTATATATTTAAACTGTTGTCATCTGGACAGGTTAAGTGCCACATTGCTTAATGACATGCAAGAGGTATAGAGGTCTGCTTACAAAGTTGCTTTCCTCATGACTATCTTTCAAATGTATTTGCTTTGAAGGGATAGATCAGAGAATCAAATGTTAACAGCCTCACCAAGGGAGACAGTCTCTAATATATTTATGACTGTGTAAAATTACTTGCAAATTTTTATATAACATCTATTCCATGTGCATTGCTTCAATAAATGCAATTGAATTTAACTTTATTTCTCAGTGTGGTGTAGTAAGGATTTATTTCTGTTTTCTTCTTTTTCCAGACATTTATGACTGTGAGATACCAACTATGTATGTGATCTCTCAAACTGGTATTAAAGGTTTGCTCTTTGAGCTAGTGTAAAAAAAAAACATTTTGAGAACAGAGACAGGGCAGCTTCCCACAACTAATTATGCCTAGGTCACAACACAAGTATCGTAAGAGAGTCAGAAAGCCCAGCACCTTGAAAACCAAAAAAACACCAAAAATTAGTGTAAAACTGATTTATTAAAGCACATATCAACAGCCCTGAGTTGCTCCAACTAGTAATGTTTCCCACCAGAACATGATGCTTTACCAAGGTGTAACAGCAAAGAAGATTTTCCTGTTTTTATAGACATACACTTCTTGAAGTGACAGTGCTAAAGTGTGACATGCTGCTTTGCATGGTATATACCTGCTAGCAGTAAACATGCAAGTCTTTCATGATGTGCAAAACATAAATAAAGTGCAATATGCTAGTAAAAATACAATTCGTTCATACAATTTCTAGTGGTCCAGCCATTAAAAATAGCAAGAATATCAGTAGTATATTGTTATAATACTGCTAGTACCTCATTTAAAAATGGGCCTGTCAAATCCCACATTCAGTCCTGGTGGTTATGTGGCTTTCAGATTAAAAATCTACCATGCCTCTGTACTTAGCAAATTGTTCTCCAGATCCCCCCCACACACACACACAGTCATTCCCTCTGGTCGCAGTCTAGGTTTTTCTGTACCCTGGAAGGAAAAATGATCTTCCTCTCATCCTTATTTCTGATGTACTTTGCTAATGCATTTACTAAATCTACAGTATTCTCTTGATTGCGTCATATGTTCTCCCACCCTTGTTTTGAGACTCTGGTTAGTTTTATTGATTGATTGATTGATTTGTTTTTCAGTAACCGGGTAGATTCACTAGATAACTGAGTGCCTTTTTTCAGGAATGATCCAGGAGAGTACATAGGGGAGACTGAGGATAGGGAGGGGGTTCCACTAGACCACCAGGGAAGGATATATAATAATTAATAGTGGAGATCAGGGATAGGGAGGGGGTCCACTAGACCACCAGGGAAAATAATTATTTATGGGGGAGTTAGGGGTTGGAAAATGGGGTCTGCTGGAACAACTGGGAAAGATATATGATTATTTCATGGGGGACATTGGGGATCGGGGTGACTACTAGACATTACAGTCTGTGAAATGTAACAGTTTTGTGATCTGCTGAGTTATGGTTCATTATGATCCTGTGGTATTAGAACTTATCAAGTGCCCCTCCATTGACATGTTGGATTTGATCAGTTCTAAATGTATTTACAATATTGGTCATAGGTACAGTATATCACAATACAATACTGTGGAATGATTGACAGTACCACAATAATCCAACCACACCCCACCGGATGCCACATAACTCCCATTAATGCCAAGATGTCTCTTCAGCTCCCCCCTATGCAACCTTCCATGCCCCTTATGCCCATGGTTCCCTCCTGTCAAGCAGTTTCTTCACCCCCTTCCATCCCTGACCTTCTTGTTTTGTGTTGGGCATGGGGGGGGGATTCTTGCAGCAGTTCCCACAGTTGTACCAACTGTTTGTTGCCACTGTCGACTTGCGGCAAATACAGGATATTTGGTGCCAGGACCCTGATTTTTGTAAAATCCAGCACAGGGTCCCTGGTGCACTAAATTTTGCTGCAGCCCTGGAGTGACACAACTTGTGTCACTCTAAGGGCTCTTGAAAAATCAAGCTCCTGATGTTCAGGAGGTGAAGGCAGGGGTGATATGCTTGCTTGAGAGCTGAATAGAATTACTCGAGTTTTGGATACATTGAGTGCCAGGTTGTTGGGCTCCAGACAGTTTAGAAAGTGGGTTTAATCCTTAGATAGTTGGATGGTGATATGTTGGGAGCTTTGGGTGCTGTGATATAGGGCAATATTCACCTGGTTGACCACTCACACCCAACACAAAAATTAACATACCTCAGTATCTCCCTCATGCTAATATCTGCTCTCCAACTATCTGTCCAGACAGTGCGGATTACTTGAGTAATTCTATTCGGGGGGTGCAGTGTCAGTGGCTCAGTAGGTAGCTCACTCGCCTCTGAGGCCGGAAGATCAGAGGGCTGTGAGTTCAGTTCCCACATCTGGCACTTGAGTTAATATCCCAGTACTAACACTGTAGTGCAGCATGAGAGGGGTGCTGCACTTCTGAGGTGCCATCTTTTGGATGAGATGTTAAACCGAGGACCCATCTGCCTGGATTGGTGGTAGTTCAGGTGGATGTTAAAGATCCCATGGCACTTATCAAAAAGAGTAGGGGAAGTTTTTATTAAAACAAAAACACACTTTTTTCCAAAACAAAAACAAATCACACAGTCATTATGATATCCATAATATCTACCCAATTCCAGTAACATTTTCCACAGCTTTCTTGCTTTCTCTTCTCCTCATAATTTACATTCATCTTGAAAAATTGTATCTACTTCATCTTGAAACTTAAAAAAAAAATCCTGTACACTCAAATCCTTATTCTGCAAAAATCTTGAACATCTGTTTTGCCATGTAGACCATTTCAAAACTGCCAAAATAACATACAGTATTTTTATTAACTTTTTCCCATTCTTTTGTTAACTGACCATAGATCAAAATCTCGTATGTCATATTTTTAAAAGCTTGCATCCCCCAATAACTGGCTACCATATCCCAAAAAAGTTTAATAAAATCACAATCAAAAAATAAATGCTGCATGCTTTCCTCTTTTTTCTCACAATCTCTTTCTCCACATATTCCTTCCTCCATTCTTTTATGTTTATGGTTACCTCTGACATTTAACTTCCCATGACTACACATCCATACTACATCTTTCGTTTTTCCCAGAATTCTTTTTTCTCATGTAACAGGTAAAATTTCCTGCTCTTTCAGGGAGACCACGTGATGCAGAGTGCTGAGTAGATGCTCCTCCGCTAAGCTCCTGCCTTCCGAATACAAAATCATTATTTAATATCGTTTACTTTCATCTAACTCCTCTGCTCAAGAGTTTTTCTTGTCTCTGAACAGTGTGTGCTCCTGTACTGGGTTCCTGTGTGGTAAATGGAGGCTTACATGAAGAAAGCCCTGCAGAAACATATCCCCCCGCCACACCCGAGAAGGCCTCGAAGAAATCCCGAGCCTCGAGTGGCCCAGACAAACTGGAATCTGTGTGTCAAGTTGGGGATCAAGAACCCCTAGCACTTAATAGATTCTTAGAGGAATTCAAACCATTCCGGGAGGAGATGAAAAATATGGCAATCAACCTGAAGTCCCTCTCCAGAAAGATAGAGAAAGTCTCCACGATAGTATCAGACAACACTGCCTGAATATTTTCGATCAAGAGAAAGCTGGAAAGCATGGATCCTGAGCTTCTACTAACAAAACAGAAGTTGTCTAGATTAGAAGCAAAACTTGAGGATCTGGAAGGCCGTAGTCGGAGAAATAATGTGGTAATCCTTGGGCTCCCCAAGAGGGAAGAAGGTCTGAACACAGTTATCTTTATTCAGAAGTTGGTAGAAAAAGTCACTGGCTCCTCTCCCTTTGGCTCAAACTACATAATAGAACGAGCCCACCGATCTTTGCGACCAAAACCCCCAACCGATGCACCTCCTCGCCCCATCATCTGCTGCTTTCTCAACTATCTGGAAAGGCAGCATTTCCTACAGAAAGCCAAGGCCCTGCAAGAAGTCAGATGGGAGAAGGTGAAGCTGAGAATTACTCAGGATATCCCTGGCTCGGTTCGACTGAAATAGAAAGCCTTCCACCCGATTGTATCCAAGATTATAGCGGCCGGATTAAAGTTCAGGATGGGGTACCTAGCGAAATTACAAGTCTCTGTAAATGGTTCATGGCTTAATTTCAAGGATCCTGATGCTGCGCTACTAAACCTTAAGTCAGCGTTACCAGACCTGTTTTGCACGACCTGAGAGGGCCTCATGATCTTTGGGGCTCACTGCAATTTCAGAACGAACTGTTGTTCGGATCTTTGTGTGGACAGTGTTCTTTCCAGAGAAGGATTTCACTCCACTTATGCTTTCTAATGGAACTGATCTACTAGTAGAGGCTCAACCTTATTTTTAACAGGCCCTGGCCTGTTAGTGGGACTTGTGTTATAGGGAGAGTCCTGGGGGGGCTCCTGTGGGGTTTGTTTTGGACTGCATCCGATATAACATCGTTTACTCAGTATCCAGGGGAAACACTCAGGGCTAGGTCTCGGGTTATGCCTCCTGTTTAGTCCTTGCAGGATGGGAACTCGGAATTTTGAGTGATTCCAGACTTTCAGGGCGCCTTTGAATGGGGGTCTGGATCAGGTTATGTCCACAAGAGGGCGCGGTTCACCCACTTAATGCAACTCCAGTCATTCAGCCTTGAGAGGGACTGCTTTTAGTTATTAAGTCGTGCTGGTTTTGTGGGGGCTTCTCGGAGCTAGGGGTACACAACCCCCAGGTAGTTTCTCCCATGGGTTTCCCATCTCTGGATTTTATCACACTTCTCATCCGGTTTTGTTTTTTCAGGTTTTTATCTCGATGATGGGCTCACCCCTCCATGTTAATTTTCGCTCTGGTTCTGGTTCAAGAAGTAGTTCCCTGTAGGGAATAAGCTTTTTTCATCTCCCTCTCAAGACTTGAGTGACGTTTTTTCACATTCACATTTATGGCATCTAGTTTTATTTCTCTCTCTTGCTCAATAGGGGATTCACCAGCAGATGTCTGTAGGCCCTGGAAGCCCGAGACCGCTCGTTGACACTATGCCCTCAGTAATGCAGCTTATTGACTGCCTTGTATTTCGCACTATAAGGGTGAGCACTTGCAGGGGATATGTTCGGGGGGCAGGAGGGGAAGGATGAGATCCAGTGCTGTGCTACGCATTGCTTGCGACAGTATGGGGGGTTGGGAGGGGGAGAGGGGTACGTGCTCTTGTTGGGGGGAGGGGGTGTATTAGAGGGTTTGAATTGGGATTTTCTACGGTGCGGCTAGGGTGGTGGGAGGACCTTACAGAAGCAACAGGGGGTTAGATTACTCGGGTTACACACCCTGAGTGCAAGGCTGAATCTAGTACCCTTAGAATCCTTAAGGAGATGGCTAAGGAGGTGACTTTTGCAACATGGAACGTTAAGGGGATCAGGAAAAAATCTAAATAATAACAGGTTCTCAAACACTTAAGTCTTCTACGTACTCAGGTTACTTTCCTACAGGAATCGCACTTACTAGAAACAGAAGCCTCACAAGTGAGGAGGCAACAGGTGGGGACGGTGTATGAGGCGCAGGGCTCTTCAAACAGCTGTGGGGTTATGATCATCATTAACAGGGGCATTCCATTCATCCCAACTCCTACTATCAAGGACCCCGAGGGTAGGTTCATTTTAGTTGTAGGTACTCTCTGGTCAATACCTTTGTTACTGGGTAGTATATATGGTCCCAATGCTGATGACCCCGCATACTTCATGAGACTTACAAATTCAATCCTGCCTTTCTTTCCCATAAGGATTGTCCTGGGGGGCGACTTTAATCAAGTTTCAGATTCCAATCTTGACAGGTCAGGAGGCGTATCGGGGGGGGGGATCTCCTCAGGTCAGAGCGCCTTTAGAGAATTACGGGATCAATGCGGGCTCTGTGATGTCTGGTGTGCTTTAAATCCTGATTCCAAGGAGTTCACATTCAGGTCTTTGGTACATGGTTCACAGTCCCGTATTGACTACATATTCATTTCTCAGACTCTTCTGCCTGGGGTTAAGTCCTCGTTGATACAGCCTGGCCCTGTCTCCGATCACTCTCTGGTGCTGTGTGATCTCTCAATTCAAGATGTATCAAGGAGAGAAACACGATGGAAGCTTAATGACCAATTGCTTAAAGATTCTAACTATTGCAATACCATAAGGGATCACATTGAGGCCTTTTTCCTGCCCAACCCTTTAAATAGTGTAAAGCCGGATATTATATGGGGGGCCTTCAAGGCTTACATGAGAGGAGTTCTCATCGGCCTCTCGGTGGCTAGGAAAAGAGTTAGGGAGAGAGAATTACTGTCCTTGTTATCCTAAATTCGGGTTCTGGAATGCAATGATTCGGTTAACTCCTCGGAGGAGGACAAGGTGAGGCTCCTAGGGTTGAGAGATAAGTATTTAGAACTACTCCAAGAAAAGGCAGAGTTAGCTATCATACATACTACAGCTAGTTATACTGACCAAGGTGAAAAAGCCGGGCACCTTTTGGCACTTTGCATCAAACAACAAGAATCAGTAAGATTTATCCCTTCAATTAGGACTTCTGTAGATGGATCCCTGAAAACATCTCCCACAGAGATAGTTCAAGAATTCGCAGCATACTATAAATCACTTTACGGGGACAAGGAGTACCCTTCCAGCCCAGAAAGTGTGGAAAAGTACCTGACGGACTCACATCTACCCTCCCTCCCAGTACATTGCATAGCCTTTCTGGTTTCTCCCATAACTCAGGGGGAAGTCTCTGAGGTTATTAGTGGTTTACCCTCGGATAAAACTCCTGGACCTGGTGGATTTTCCTCCCTTTTCTATAAAACATTTCGGGATCTTCTATTGCCAATACTTAATAGTTTATTCCAGCACATCTTATCTGGGTCAGAAGTTGATTGCCATCTCTTTGAAGCCTTAATAGTGCTCTTCCCTAAGCCACATAAAGACCCTGAGCTCATCCAGAGCTACAGGCCTATATCCCTCCTAAGTCAGGATATCAAGATCCTCTCAAAGATTTTAGCTAACAAGTTATCCGTGGTGCTACCCGAGTTAATAGGTATGAATCAGGTAGGTTTTATGAAGGGACGCTCTTCGGCAGATCACCTGGTACGCTATCCCATGTCTTCTCGACCTCCAGAGATGCTGACTTCCCTGCAGGCTTGGTCTCTTTGGACGCTGAGAAAGAGTTTGACTGGGTGAATTGGAGTTTTCTCTTCAAGGTTTTGAGTGCCTTTAACTTTCCTTCGGTATTCATCTCCTGGGTTGCTGCACTATATAAATCCCCTATAGCAAGAGTCTCAGCCAACGGGGCCTTCTCAGACTACTTCTCACTTCACTCAGGCACTAGGCAGGGTTGCCCCCTGTTGCCTCTCTTGTTTAACCTATATCTGGAACCCCTCATCCAAAACATTCTCCAAAACATCTCTATACAAGGCATCAGAGTTGGGCATCATGAGATTAAACTTACAGCGTACGCAGATGATTTGCTGATATATCTCTCCCAACCGGTTTCTTCAATACCACCCCATTGAACGAAATAGCTAGGTTCAGTGTGTTATCCAACTACAAGTTGAATGCAAGTAAATCTTTATTTTTCCCACTAAACCACAAGGTATTTAAGGATGATATTTGCCCCTTAGGTTTAGGTTGGACTCCTAGAGCAATTAAATATCTGGGTATAAAACTATCCTGTAACCCCTCGAGGTGGGTCAAAGATAATCTGGATTCTCTCTCACAGGTTATTATGCATGACCTTGACAAATGGTCTAAACTTCCCATATCATTATGGGGTAGGATTAACATCATTAAGATGAATGTATTTCCTAGAATTTATTACCCCTTATCTCTTCTTAACTCTTTTATCCCCATATGCTGGTTTAAGAAACTGCACAGTATATTTACCAGATTTATCTGGGCAGATAAGTATCCTCGGTTGGCCTACCATAAACTAGCTGCCCCAAAATCTGGGGGCTGAGGATTCCCCATATGGCACTATACTACTGGGCCAGTCATCTAGCATATTGTCTGAAATGGATCTCCCCAGGCCCTGAAATGGTACAACCAGTGTGGCTTAAGATTGAGTTACATGCAATTAAATCTAAATGCCTGGATCCCTCAAACTTATTTTACCTCAAGTTGTCTCATGTAAAGATGGTTAACTGTACCACAATAAGTACCTCTTTAAGAGTATATACACAGTTATGTTTATTTCTTCATTATTCCCCTCAGACTGACTTAGCTCAGTCCATTTGGAACTCCCCATCTTCACTCTTAGCGGAAAGTGGATTTCTTCAAACTGGTTGCCTCAACTAGGCGATGGAAAACTGCTTTCCCTGGTAGACTGGGAAGGGCACTGGTTGTCCTCACGTGGAATTATCGACAAGTTCCATATTCCAGGCTCATCTCATTTTAAAGTTATGCAGTTAAGACACCTTCTCATTGTAGCCCGGGGGAGTTCTCCCCCTTCCCAGAAGGTATCAGCTCCAATTCCTGAATTCTCCCAATTATCTGGATCTTCAGGAATAACATCCAAGCTATACAAGGTGCTGTACTATAAGAAGTATGGGGACACCTTGGGACCTACTAGTTTCTGGAATTCACTCCTCCCCCAATACCAGTTGGACTGGCAATCCCTATGGAGATCCTGTCATAATTATGTTTCCCAAGATAGGCTGCATCTTATGCAATACCACATTCTACACAACATGTATTGTACCCCTACCAAATTAAAAAAATAGGGCTTCTCAAATTCTGGTACATGTACGAAGTGCCTGCAAGAAGAGGGTACTCTCTTACACATGTTCTGGTCCTGTCCCAAAATGTCTTCCTTATGGAATTCAATTAAGATGTCTCTTGATCCCCTACTGGGCCTACAGGAGTACTTCACTCCGGAGGTATGTCTTCTAGGGGACATGTCCCTGGTTAACGCTAGAATTAGGAAATATCATATCTCTATGGCTGCACTCTCAGTTAAGAAACTTATACTACATCATTGGAAGGAAAAATCAGTTCCTTCCTTCCTTCCAGGAATGGTTACATGAAATCACTGCCAACCTTCGAACAGAGAAGGCAATTGCAAGCCTTTATAACAGACTAGAGATATATAGCAAGATATGGGACCCCCTTCATTCTTTACTCTTGTTACCTCACTGAACTTACACCACACTCTGGTTTTACTCATACGCACTATTGATCCACGCACTGCACGTTAGGGCGACCCAATTTTGTTGCTGCTGTAAGAGGGGATGAGGTGGGAAGGGAGGGCTGGGCAGTTTTTACTGTTCAAGAACTATGTCTCATCATCTCGATTTGATGTAACTGCTCCTTATAATGGAAATGTATTAATAAAGCTTAAATTGTAAAAAAAATTCCTGCTCTTTCATTCCTTTTTCTACCTTAAAAACTTGTTTTTCCAAGAAATTCCTCTCCATAATTTCTTTATACATCTGTTTTCTTTACCCATAATTAGAGCATCCACTGTTACCCCCCCCACTGGGTTAAATACTTCCTTCCAATTTCCATATATATTGGCCACACTTTACCTCCTACTATATTCCCTTTCTTCCCAATACATTTAATGAAAAGTACATTCCATTGCTGTGTTAATCAACACCAAGCATTGTTCTCACCTTTTACTATTGGTAAAATATTTGAAAACACAAAAATATTAATATAAAAAACAATTGGATTTATCATGTTTAAACCCCCATCTTTTATGGTTCTATACGTTATCCCCTTAATAGGATTTAACTTGCTACCCCACAATAACTGAAAAAAAAGACTTTGAATTTTGGATTGCATTTGAAATGGTACTGGAAAAATGTATGCTAAAAATAAAAATATTGGGACAATAAACATTTTTAATAAGTCAATTCTTTTCTCTCGTGTCATACTCCATTGTTTCCATTTATGTACTTTTATTTGGGCTATTTGATACTTTGCTTCCCAGTTTTGTTGTATTGCATCATCCCCTCCAAATCTTATTCCCAGCACCTTAATGCTTCCTTCTGCTATCTCCAAATCTCTTTTCTTTTTCTCCACTGCCCCCAATGGATAAATTCTACTTTTCCCTTTATTTATCTTAATCCCTGTATATTGGCTATACTTCTCTACTGACTCTATTAACTTATCCCCTGAACTCTGATCTTTTACTAAAACTAAGCAATCATCTGCATAAGCACTTGTTTTATTCAGTTCCCTATTTTGCCATACAATACTTTTAATCTCTTTCTCCACCTCTATTCTTCTCAGAAGTGGGTCTAGAGACAAAATACATATAGTGGGTACTTAATGGGCACCCTTGCTGAACCCCATTACTTATGTACATTGAAGTCCCTAGATGCCCATTAACCATAGGACAAATTTGCACTTCCTTATATATTGCTTTTGTTAAACTAATTAATTCTGTTGGAATTTTAAACGTTTCTAAGGTATCCCATACATACTGATGCTTCACAACATCAAATGCCATTTCTTGATCCAAGGCATACAAATACCCTTGTAAAGAATCCTCCTGTCCTTTATTTAATGACTTCTCTAATATAAATTAAATTTTGTTGTATGTTCCATCCAGAAATAGCACACGTTTGAGACTGCATTATCAATTTCTCTGAAAAAGTCCTTAACCTATTATTTATTTCCTTGGCTAAAAGTGTGTAATCTGAAGTCAATAAACTAATGGGCCTCCAATTTTTAAGTTGTGTTTTTTCTCCTTTTTTATGCAAAAAAATCATTATTCCTTTTTTCATGCTTTCTGCCAAATTGTCTCCATTCATTATACCATTGTATACTCTTGTTAAAATGGGAGCTATTTGTTTTTCCAAAATTTTATAGAACATATTCGGAATCCCATCCACCCCAGGTGTCATATTATTTGACAAAGGTTTTATTGCCTCTTTCACTTCTTCTTCTTCTTTAATTTCCCCCTTTATCGCCTCTGCCTCATCTTCCTCCAACTCTGGCATCTCAATTGTCAGAAAAAAATCCTCACTTTTCCTACTTTTTGTTGCTGGTATTTCTCCTTCAAAAACTCTTGTACTGTACATTTAATATTTTCTATATCTGTATGTATCCTCCCTTTTCCATCCTGTAATTTGTACATAACTCAATTTTCTATTCTTTCTTTACTACTGTCATAAGGATTTGTATGATATTTTGTTCCCTGGGTAGCACTTTTTCGTTCCATAATTAAAGACGTGACCCTATTATATTGGTATTCTGTCATTTTAACCTTAATTTCTTCAATTTGTTTAGATTCGTCCACCTTATCTTTAACCTGCCTTGTCATAAGTTTCTATAATCTAGTCCTTAATTTTAAATACTTCCCATAATTTGTTGCCTCTACTTTCTGTCCTTCTTCGATCACATATTGTTTGATTTCATTTTTAGTGTCTTCCCACCATTCTGTTCTACTATCATATAATTCCATAACTGTTAACTTATCTTCCAGTATTATTTTAATGTTTTCTATGCAAGTATCTTCTTGTAGCTTAGCTGTATTCATCCTCCAATAGCCTTTTCCTATTCTCATCCTATTCCCCAAGTTAATTTCAACTTCTACTGCCATATGATCAGATGTCTCAATCGGTATACTCCTAATATTAACTACCTCCACTTTTTTTGTACCATCCAGAAATCTATATGAGTAGAACGTGAACCCTTGAAATATGTGTGTTCTCATTTTTTCCCTTTTAACTTATAACACCATGCTCCATCCCAGCTTTATCTAACATTCTTTTCAAGTGAGTCATATAACAAAAAAAGTTGATGTTACCCTTCCCCAATCTGCTCTAGATAACCCACAGTTAAAGTCTCCCCCTCCACACCACAAGTTTTGAAGTATGCAAATAAGCCTATATTTGATCTATTAGCATATTCCTGTCTTTTTACCTTTGTGGATTATAAATTACAATAATTCTCACAGAATTCTTGTTAAGATAACATCAATAATCATAGCTCTTCCAGGTATCAAATTTATTACTTTTAAAATTTGAACATCATGAGAAGAGAAAACTACCCCCACCTCTGTACATCTATCTATCCCAAAGACCATAAGGATGGTCCCCATGTCCAGTCTTTATGAGTTTGTTGAATTTCATCTATGGAGTGTAACCTTGTGCCTTGGAATACATATAAGTCACTTTTCAAGTCATGTAGTATTTTAAAAGTTACCAGCCTCTTCCTTCTATTTTTAATACTATTTGTATTATGACTGAGGCATTTTAAACTTCCCATTTTGTTTTCCCCTCACTTTTACCCTGCCTCTGTAGATTTGTTCCTTTTCTTTGACACCTGTGTGTCTGTTGTGTCTCCATCTTCCTCTTCTGCACCTTCGGAAAGATCCGTGTTGGACCTATCAGAGCCCTCCTCCATAGAGGACCATTCCTTGTCTTGTAATAAGGTGTATTTATTTGTTAACTCTACACCTTCACGATCTTTTTCCAATGAAATTATCTGTTTTGCTGTACTCTTTTTGTTTTTAGATCTTGTAACCATAGTAAATCCAGTTTCTTTTTCCATCTTCCTTTCCATTTTAAAAGTCCCTGTTTTTTCTTGTGATTCTTTTTGCTCTGGTATTACCAACCCTTTAGTCCGAGGTTGTACCTTTATTTCTTTTTCCATGTCCTCTCTGATAATGGCTTCCCTTATTACCTTATCTTGCTTCTCTTTTTCTTTCTGTGTCACAGCCAGGTAGACATCTTGCTGTGCTCTTTCTCCAGTTTCTAGGCTGTTATGGGAAGCCCAGGGACATTTTGAAAAGGTGTGCCCTTCCTCTTCACACAAACTACATTTAACTTGATTTGTGCATTCTGCCCCCAAATGCCCAACAACCCCACATAGGTCACACTTGACTTTACCACAGACATTACTTAGGTGACCTCACTCTCCACATTTGTAGCAGGCCCGCACTTGGCCTGCATAAAAAACAATGCCTCTATCTTGGCCTAGAAAAAACAGTTCAGCAAATGTTGAATTTCCCCATCTACTTGTTTAAGTGTTAGTTTATATTTCCATCCACCTGTCCACAGACCATTTTCATCCAATATCAGTTCCAGCGGCCCATGCATTACACCCCTCTGCTTGATCCAGAAATTAATGTTGACCACATTGACGCCTTCATTTCGAAATAACACAGTTATCTTAAAAGCAGGTTTTGATAAGGGAATAACTGAGAAATCCTTCCATAAGTCTGTATATTTCATTTGCTGATATAATTTCCAAAAGCAGTCCAACCCTCCTCCATGTTTAAAACTTATGTCAAATTCTGTACTTCCTGGTACATGAATAAAGGCATATATTTCATATGGATAAAACTTCATTTTATCCATTAAGAGTTCTTTCCCAATAAAAATTCTGTTGGGCATATCCTCAGAGGGCCCTCTAAATCTCAGGCATACTGCGTTTCTTCTTTTAGCTTGCTGTGGTTTTATATCTTTAGGAAATAATCTTTCTTTAGTATTCCCATCCCAGGGTTTCTCCTTCCGGCCTTCCCCTTCCTCCTGCATTTCTTTATCTGTTAATATTGTTTTCTGCTCGAGCTCTATAGATGACTCTTCATTATTGCCATCAAGTCCATCAAAAATTATCTCTTTTGTTTTATGTGCCTCTGATGTTACATCTTTCTTTTTTTCGGCTTCATCCAATTTTTCCCCAAATTTACTTTCTACATCCCTTGTGTCTTCTTTTTGTTTTTTACTAATTCCTGATGTACTGGGCCTGTTTGGACCCCACCCAGACCCATCATCCTTTCTTTTCCAACCTGCTTGTAATAAGGCTTCTGTTACCCATTCAGGTGTGCCTGCAAAGTCTCTAAAAGTTCTCTCTTCTGAATCTGAAACCTCTTTTTTTTCTCCTTTACTGTTTCCTAATGGGCCCTTTTTTCTGTGTCTTCCTCAATATCTTCAAAATCTGTGTTTTCTTTATTTGTTTCAGCTCTTTCTTTACTTTATGTGTTGCTTTCTACAATCCTTTTCAGGCCAAGCGGTTTCTGACTTACTTTCACCTTTCCTTTCTGTGCTGACACTTTCACTTGTTTTTACCCCATCTCAGCAGGTGCAACATAGGGACAACCTATGGCACCATGCCATTGAGACTGGCCAGCCCAGTGACAGGCAGTTATATGCTGCCGCCCGAAACAAGTGCACTCGGGCCATCAGAAAGGCCAAGTCTGTGCACTATCGGTCCTCGCTCACTGCCTCATGGGGGAACCCCAGAACCTTCTGGGATAACATTAAACAGTTAAATGGGAGTGCACACTCCCCCCACCCACCCAGATCAACATTAATGGCATGATCTCCTCAGACCCAGCCCTCATAGCCAACCACCTCAACACCTCATTCACTGACCTTAGCCCTATCCTCCCTACAAATTTTTTTGACCCTCCTCCCTCAGCACCTGCTGTAAATCTTTCTCACCCTTATTTTCTCCTCCACAGTGTTTCTGCCCAGGAACTTAGGCCGCACCTTGTCACTGCCCTTAAGAGTAATAGTACAGGCAGTGACACCCTGGATCCGTGTATCCTACGGCTGGTCTTAGACACAGTCCTTACCCCGATCACGTGCCTCATCAACCACTCTCTTTGCCTGGGGAAGGTTCCAACTGCCTGAAAAGTCACCACTGTCACCTCTATCTTTAAAGGTGGTGATAGGACTGTGGCTGGAAACTATATGCCAATCTCCATTCTCTCCCCTCTCTCCAAGGCCTTGGAAAAAGTGGTGGCCTCTCAAATCTCTGACTACCTGTCCACCTACAATGTCCTATGTCCTGAGCAGCATGGCTTTGAGTGGCCACAGTACCAACACAGCCTCCTAGAGTTCTCCAACTTTCTCCACCCTCCTTAGACATTGGTTCTTCTGGCTGGTGCGGTCTTCATTGACCTCTCTAAAGCTTTCGACACTGTCTCCACCCCTCCTTCTTGATGCCCTTAGTCTCTGGTTTTCCTGTTGGGCCTATCTCCTGGTGCACCAGTTATCTGTCTGACAACTCACAGCTGTAAAAATTAATGGGACCTACTCAGATATCTGTTCCATCTTTTCTGGGTTCCCCAGGGCTCCATTCTGGGCCCCTTACTATTCTCCCTTTACCTTAACACCCTTCCACGCTCTTGCTTTGGGAACATTCTATTGTACACTGATGATGCAGTCATCTTTGCCACAAGTCGTAACCTTATTGCCCTCCAGGACTCACTGCAGAAGTCCTTCGCTGAAGCCGAGGGCTGGTTCAAGGAACATAGAATGGTGATAAATCTTAAAAAAACAAAAAACATGTTTTTCACTCATCCTCAAAACAAGTCCTGCAACTTCAAACTCCTCATTCACTCTGGGTCCTCTTTCCCACTCGAACAAGTTTGCTCCTATAAATACCTAGGGATCCATTTTGACCCCTTCCTCTCCTTCCATGGACACATCGCTGCCCTAGCCACTGCCACTAATATCCGATTGGGCATCTTACATCGGTATAAACACTGCCACCCCCCCGGAGGCTCTTCGACTCGCAGTCACTTCCTCTATCCTGTCCCTAGTGGACTATGGACTGCCGGTGTATGGTGCTGCTGATCAGACCACACTCCATAAAATTTGCACTACTCTGAATAAAGCCTGCAGGTTAATTACTGGGGCACCTAGGCTAACACAAACCTGTCCACTGTACGCTAAAGCGCTGGTACTTGATCTTGATGAGTGCCTTAAATATCTGACCTGTACCCTTACAAAAAAAGACCCTCCTTGGGCTATCCCCACCAGGATTGACCACCACCATACGCCGCTCTGTCCCACTAGTTCATACTCGGACCTCTGGGAAAACCTCTCTTGTTATCCCTAGAGCTAGGACCTCTCACGGCCAAAGAGCCTTCAGCTTTAGGCCCCCCTCCTGGTTCAACACACTGCCCCCCTCCATCTCCAAAGCTCCAACTATATCATGCTTCAAAACTTCCTTACATAACCATCTTATTAACACCCGAAGCTGTAATTGCCACTAGTCAAAGCCGTACTCAATACTTATGACAAAGCTTACTACTAAGCTGCTAAGGGACAACATTACTCTGGTATTGTTTGCATCAATCCTACCTGTACCAGCCTGTTTGTATCTATGTCTTAAGTTACTGTTATACTGTGTTGTACTGTTATACTGTGTATTTTCGTTTGTCTTACTGTGACAAGGTACCTTTGTAAATGAGCCCATGGCTCAAAGGTTTTCCAAACTGCTGTTTAAATAAATAAATAAATAAAGCTTGCTTTGATGCTGCCACATCATTGCTTCTTAATTTAGTCTGATAGGAGTCCGGCCTATTTTCTTTGCTTTCCACAACAGAAATATCTGGCTCTATAAGACCTCCTGTTTCTTTACTTTTTTGCTGATTATTTTCCAAAACATTTTTTTTTCACTCATGCTTGCAGCATCTCCTCCCTCCATCTCCACAGAAGAAGGTTTCTCTCTTAATTCCTTCTTTTCCTTTCCAGCTCCTCACTTCGATCTTCTTGATCCATAAAAGTGTCTGAACTCATTTTCAGGCCTCTAGTGGTATACAAGGCAGGGGAGGAGACCCTTTCCCCTGCCACATCAGCACTTCCTCCTCCTCTGCTGTCCGGCTCCAAACTGTGCTCCTCCACTCTGCTGTCAGGAAGTCAAGCCCCCTGCTGGCAGAGTGAAAAGAGTAGGGGAATTTCCCTGGTGTCCTGGGCAAATTTCCCTCATTCACTAAAAATACCACCAGCAGCTTAATCTGGCTCAAGGTCAGTTGGCATTCATCTGTATCCCCCTTCCCTGGGTCATGCCTGAAAACAGACAGAACTTGTCTAGTGCACTTACCCAGTCAACAAAAACTAAATAAATAAATAAATAAAATAATAAATATCATTGGTATACATTAGTACTGAAAAGGAGGTAGAGATGGATGGGAGGTGGTTGATGAAGATTGAGAAGAAGTGGACCTAGGATTGACCCCTGAGGGACACCTTGAGTGAGGGGCAGTTGGTGTGAAGAGACAGTACCAAACTTGACAAATTGGTGCTGTCCGGACAGATAGTTGGAGAGCAGTTATTAGTATGAGGGAGATCCTGAGGGATGTTAATTTTTGTGTTGGGTGTGAGTGGTCAACCAGGTCAAAAGCCTTGGATAGGTCAACGGAGACAGTGCCAGTGAGAGAGCCTTTATCCATAGCAGATTTAACATCATCAGTAAACTTAAAGAGGGCGGTGGTTGTGCTGCAATCCTTATGGAAGTCATGCAGGCAAGAGGTGAGGAGGTTGTAGGATTGTAAGTAGTTTGTAAGCTGGGAAGCAACTATCTTTTCAAACAGATTACCGAGTATGGGCAGGAGAGACAGATGGGATGGAATTGTGAGATGTCTTTGGGGTCACCCTTTTTAGGTACAGAGACTACTTTGGCAACTTTCCAAAAAGATGGGACAACACCAGATATGAGAAATAGGTTGAAGATGTGGGTGATGGGGATGGAGATAAACTGAGACTCAAACTTCAGTAGCTTGGACTCGATCCATCCTGGACCAGAAGCAGTGCTAAGAGGGAGGGAGTTGAGGAGGTGTCGAACCTCTTTTCTAGTGGTTACTTTCAGGTAGAAGGGGAGTGAGTGAGAGTCGATATGGCAGAGTTGAAGTCCTGGATGGAGGGGATGTGGGCAGGGAGGGGGGAGAGATCAGAGAATTGGGAGTTGAACACATTAGTAATAGTGAGTGGGTTGTTGCAGTGCGTTCTATTTATAATCATGTCCTTATGCGAGGAGCAGGTAGGAGCACCCAGAGCTCTTTGATGTGTCCCCAGGACCTACTTGGATTGTCAGGGGAAGCAGTGAAGTTTTTCCTTGCAGTAGGAGCTTTCGGCTGTATGTGTTGCTTTTTTGCAAAGGTTTCTCAGTGCTCAATAGTTGAGACAATCTTGTGGATTTGAAGAGGCTTTATAAAAGGCCCAGCCTCTGCCTCTTTTTTTGTGGACAGAAAAGAGGTCACTTTCTAGCCAGGAGGTGATACAGCCTTGAATTCTCCTTTCTGTAATGGTAATTATTTTTTTTGGGATGAGGGAGATATGGGACTAAAAAATGTTCAAGGCAAGGTTTACATCAGCAGAGGCTAAGACTGGGGACCAGTCTAAGAGGGACAGCTCAGCAGTGAGGATTATAGGATCAAGGCAAGATAAATTTCTTATGGTTAGGATCTTTGGGGGGATTTTTGGAATCTGAGCCTTACATAGGCAGTAAGTGGGGAGAGTGATCACTAATGGAGTCAGGGAGTATGTCAGTGGATTGGATCCTATCAGGCCTGTTGGTGAACATCCAGTCTAATAGAGAGGAAGAGGATCCATGGGGAGGGGTGGAGAGGGCTAGAAACAATTTGTGAGAGACAGGCCTTACAGATGACTAGTTCATAGGTCCTGGAGTTTGTAATTAGCCAATCAAGGTTAAAGTCTCCCATGAGAATTATTTAATTTTGGCCGTCCGAGGGTAGAATGGAGTCAATGAAGGCAGTTAATCCTGTTATACCACATACTGGGGGATGGTAAACACAGAGAATATGAAGTTTTTTGGCATTGCTAATAGTGAGTGAGATATGAAGTATTTTGCAGGCAGTCCCATTGCTGGGAGGGTGAGAAATCAGGGAAAGGTTGAGATGGGACCTGAAGCAAAGTAGGCCTCCACCATGTTTGGAGGAAGTTCAGTCATTTTGGAGAAAAAAGTAGTCATTTAGGTTGCAGAGGGAGTTTGGGATGCTTGATTTGAGCTAGGATTCAGAGATCTCTAGTATGTCAAGGAAGTAGTGGGACATCCAGGTATCCAGGTCAGGCTTGTTTGCCAGATGGCTATGGATATTAAGATGGACAATTTTAAGTCCTTTTTGTCCTGTCCAAGATGGAAACGAGAGGGGACCAGGGCTGGATTCAATGTCACCACCAGGCAGAGATATAGGAGCATGGTCCATAATGGAATACGTTTTTTGTATACCACACCAGGTTATAGTGGACAGGGGGAATTTCCTTCTGGTGAGAGGTGCCACCAGGAACTTCAATTTTAGACTTAGCGGTACATTGGGGTTAGGTGATCAATGGGTAGCTAATAGTCAGTTGGTGTAGTTAAAATCACTATGGGGCCAAAAAGGAGAGATGTTCTGCTTGGTCCAAGGGAATAGGCAAAGAGTCTGCCAGTGATGGCAGCAGAGCTAATAGACCAAGCAATAGGAAGATGGTAAAGGCCAACTGGGCTGCTGGCACAGTTATAGATAGAATCTCTAGTGATACAGGGATGGTGAGGCAGAGACATTGGTAGCGACATTAGGGTAGGCAGAAAATAATAGCGGGCATAAAGAGTGGCAGGCTGAATAGTTAAGAATTAAGATGGTGGGGGTATTGAGTAGCAAGCTATGACTAAGTATGCTAAGGAGTAAGGATAGTGGCAATAATTACAGAATAGTGAATACAGGTGTTAAACACAGAATGAAACACTGCAGGTAAGCTGCTATGAAACAATACTTAGCATGGTGGGCAGAATAATAGAAACATAGACTTTAACAGCAGATAAGGACCACTTAGCCCACCTAGTCTACCCATTTCCCTACCTACAGGATAAGCTGCAGATCCTAGTTAACCAACAGCCTATTTCTTCCTACCCCCCACAAGAATTGTCTTATGTCTGTCCCATGCATTCTTGAGTTCTCCCACAGTTTTAGACCCAGTAATCTCCTCAGGAAGGCTGTTCCATGCATCCACTACCCTCTCTTTGAAAGAATACTTCCTCACATTGCCCCTGAGCCATCCCCCTCTATCTTCAAATTATGTCCCCTTATTCTTGCACATCTCTTGTTCTGAAAGATGCTACTCTCTTGGACTTTGTTGATTCCACTAAGGGACTTAAAAGTTTCTGTCATGTCCCCCCCTCTCCCTCCATTCCTCAAGGGTATACATATTAAGCTCCTTTAGTCTCTCCTCATATAGCTTCTCTTGCAGACCCTTCACCATTTTAGTTGCCCTCCTCTGGACTGCCTCTATCCTGTCTATTTCCTTGCAGAGATGGGGTCTCCAGAACTGGACACAGTACTCCAGTTGGGGTCTCATCAACTGTCTGTTAGAGATGCAGCGAATTTTAAATCTGCCGGCTAAGTGGATGAAGAGTGTCACTTCACATTGGTGGAGCACAACGGAAGTGGTTACTACAAAGTGCTTTCACTACCTTTCCTCATTATGACTTTCATTGTCATCTGCCTTAACACCAAGTAAGGTGAAGTGACAACAATATCGGCAGCCCTCACACATCACATGGCTTACAGTACTGTAAGTCAGTGCTTTAGATAGGCAGGAAGGAAGTGAGTCAGAAAAGAAGTTATTTTCACTTTCTCCTTACAGTTGTGAAGGAGTGGCTTTTTGGTTAAAGAGGAGAGCAGTTTGTTTCTTAGTTGCATTGTTGTGATTTTGAGCACAAAAAAAAGCAGCTTTTTTAAAAGCTACATCTTTATTTTGTTTTTGTACTGTGTTTGTCATTGTTATTTTGCTACTGATTTTTTTTAATATGTTTTGTTTTGTGTGTGTGTGTGTGTGTGTGTGTGTGTGTGTGTGTGTGTGTGTGTGCGTGTCTGAGAGTGTGAGACTGAGTGAGGGTGAAGGTCATATTATTGAGGTGTCTGTGGTAGTCGGGGACTTGTGTGCAATGGACCTGGGACAAGAAAAGTCTGTGGCCCGTGGGCATGGGCAGCAGAGGAGAGGAGTGCACAAACACGGGGGTGGTCAGGTGTTACTGGACCACTCCCGACTCTTGGTTGTTGCTTCCCCACGTGGAAGCAGCAGCAGCACCAGTGCCACTGGTGGCTGTGCATCCACCTAGTCTGCCACTACCACCACCACCAGTAGCAGCTGCAGGTGCTCCAGCAGCACCCCCTCCACCACCTCCACAGCGGCAGGTGGAGCCCCAGGTAAATGTAGGTGGTCCAAGCAGTATATCTGGTCCCCCCAGCAGCTTCCCAGTGTGGGAGTATTTTAACTGTGTGGGGGGAGACAGCACAATCATAGTTTGCCATCTGTGTGGTGTGCTGGTGCACCGTGGCCCCTGGGGGACACATTAGGGGACCGGTGGCCAGCACATGCACATGGCAAACTACCACAAGGTGGAGTGGCCGGCTGAAACTGAAGGGGCCAGACGTCTACCTGCTGGCCCTTCTGTGGTAGTGGCAGAGGGTGATGGGGTCGAAGTGCCTCAATACCACAGCAGGAGGAGGGCAACTGCGGCAGCTGATCCACCACCACCACCACAGCTACCAGCACCACCCTTTCCACCACCACCACTACCTGACTTCCCAGCTGCAGTGGACCCCACCACAGTGCCTGCAACACAGGCCAACATTGCACTGGTGTGGGTGGCCCTCAAGGGAAACAATGACAGGGTGGGTGCTGTGCAGCAGCACATTGATCAAATCCAGCAACAGCAACTGCAAATAGTGACAATGATGCACCTGCTGCTTGAACACCGCGGAATACCCCATTAAGGGATTTTTTTCTGGACCCCTTCCTCCACTACTGTGCTGTACTGTTTTTGTCTGTTTTTTTGTTGTTTAATAATAGACATTTGCCCTTCTGTTGTTGCAGTGCCTCAGTAATGTTGACTTTGTGCTGTGGAGTGCTTGTGGACAAGCCGTTGTGAGCAGTGCAAGTATGATGTGCAAAATTGCATGTGTGCAGTCAGTGTTGTTTCCTGTGTGTGTGTGTGTGTGTGTGTGTGTGTGTGTGTGACATCAGACATTGTGCAGCATGTTGCAAACATATATTGCTGTTGCTGACTTGTTGCAGTGTTTATGCTATAAAGAATAGTGAGCAGAATAACGTATATATTATTGTCACCATCATCATCATCATCAGTGGACTAAGTGATATGATATTTTTTCAGAGGTGTCTGGCCAGAGTGCACCTTACTCACATTATATACTGCACACATAACTTTTATGAGAGCTTGTGTTTTTTTGTGCTATGATCTCCACAAAGTCATGTGTGCACTGTGAGTGACTGAGGTGCACAGTGACTCGATACCTCTGAAAAAATATCATATCACTTAGTCCACTGGTGCTGATGGTACCAATAAAATATACATCAGGTATTCTTTGTTATCTCTATTCGTGATACTGCAACAAGTCTTACCATATATATGTTTGCATGAAGCTGGACAATGTATGCACACACAGGAAAGAAAACTGATAGCACACATGCAGTTTAGCACAACATACTCGCATTGCTCAGTCTTCATGCTGTTTGCAAAACACTTAAAATCCGATTCAGGAGTCCCGATACAAAGTAAACATTACTGAGGCTCTATAACTATTTTGTTCGAATGTTAGTTGTGAAATAGACATGAAAGAGATTCACCAACTTACAACATTGCACCTGATATATGGGTGCCTTCCTTCCAGGGGAATCATTCTTGCTCCACATGTCCTTACATAGTACAATACATTTCTGTAAAAACCACCCGTAATTTCATTACAGTCTGTCATGTCATGGAGGAATTCCCGTTCAGACAAGCTGCCCAAATTCTGTCCTCCTTTCTCAGCAAAGTTAGGATGTGATGCCAGGGAGAGCGTGGGTGTGTGCTCCATTATCTTCATACATACCAGAATGGATTTCAAATGGATATTCCATAGGTTCCTCTGTACGGTACAGCTGCAGTACCATTCATACCAAGTTTCAGCGAAGGAGAGTTTTTTTGTTAACCTGTAAAAAAAACAAAATAAGTGTACTGCATGTGTTTGACCATTGCAGCTCTGAAAAGCTACAGAAATCAAAACATACAACTAAAGGAAGTTAAATAGCACAACAAACATTAGTACAGATACTCACTTTATGGTTTAAATATTAAGAAGCTTTGTATCTGCGGCTGATGGATGTGGTCTCCTGTTTGATTCCCTCTGCCTTGGCGTGGTAAATATAAATGTAATGGAGAAATATTGTCTGAATGACACTGGTGGTGGGTGCTGGTGGTGATAGTTGTAGCACATGATGAAATTCTTTGTTATATCTTCCTGCATCTGGTGGTGGTGGCAGTGGCTAACGTCAGTCCCGGTGGTGGTGGTGGTCGGGGGCAGACAGACTCATGCTCAGTGGTGGCAGTGGCTAACATCAGTCCCAGTGGTGGTGGTCTGGGGGGGCAGACAGACTCATGCTCAGTGGTGGCAGTGGCTAACATCAGTCCCAGTGGTGGTGGTCTGTGGGGCAGACAGAATAATGCTCAGTGGTGGCAGTGGCTAACATCAGTCCCAGTGGTGGTGGTCTGGGGAGGCACACTGCCTTTTAACAACTTCATTAAAAACCTGCCAACATTAACCACATTATCATCCTCATAATGAAAGCTGCCCTCACAGTCATCTATGTCTGAAGTCTGACCACTGGGAAATTCTTTCTCCATTGTGTCATCATCTATGTCAGTGGTGGGCCGTTTCATGCTGCCACTGCCAGTGCCACCAGGATGCTCCATTTCCACATCAACAAAACCACCATGACCAGGCCAGGATACAAATACCGAGGTTGCAGTCTGTGCTGGTATGTGCCTCTCATTCACTTTAATGAATGTTAACAAACTAACATTTGCAGGAGACAGGTTTGTCTGACGATCCCTGACTATTGCGCCTGTTGAGCTGAATAACCTCTCAACACTTACACTGGATGGTGGGCATGTGAGGTACTTCAGTGCCACTGCAGTCAGCTCTGGCCATTCACTGACCTTTCCACTCCAGTACAAAAGAGGATCATCAGTTATTGTCAGATGCCTGTTTTCAGACAAATATGACTCAACCATTCTCTGTGCCACAGTAAGTCCAGTGGTTGATGCATCATCCTGTTCTCCCGAATCATTTATTTCACAAATCCCCACTTGGGACAAAGCCTCCCAAAGCGGGTTGACGCCAGCCACTTTGGATGACAGACCACCTGGAAATGCAGTCCCCTTCCCCTGACAGGATATGCTTGATGGTCCTCTAGGTACACCTTCAGCCGGATTATGCTGCTGAGGTTTACTGACCTTGGCACGTGACTTCTGTGCCCCATGAACCAAACCCACCAGTTAACCACTGATATTTTGTACCTGTTCAGGCCCTCCCTCCAGTGCTGATGCAATTCCACGTTTGTATCATGGGTCCAGCATTATTGCTATGGCAAAGTTGTCACTACGCTGAATGCTCACAATGTGACGATTCTGGTCAAATACTGTCAGTATGTGTTGCAGCAAACATATTGCTACCACTGTCTCTGGCAACATCAAAGCCATACTGTACATTCACCAATGTCTGCCTCAGCACCTGCAGCAGTGGAAATGATTGGTTAATGGAGGCAGACTCACCATTCACTGCCTGTGTGGCATGTTCAAAAGGTCGCAAAATTATTACAGAGTCCATGAGGTGCCACTGTTCAGTCGTCATAGACATGGAGGCCCTGGAACTGTCACAGCAAGTGTGCATCACAAGATATTCTGAGATGGCTTTGTATTGTTCATACAACCTCTCTGCCATGTATAAAGTGGAATTCCATTGGGTGAGAACTTCCAGCGTCAAGCAGTGCTGAGGCAGGCTGTTTTGCATCTGCAACTGCCGCAGTTGGTCACAGGCCTTCCCAGATCGTGAAAAGTGAGAGCAGATATGGCATGCAACAGTCAGCATTTCCTTTACATCAAGGTGCTGCAGAAACTCCTGCACCACAAGACTTAAATGATGGGCCATGCATGGAACACATAAAAAAACACCATTCATGATGCATTTCACCACATTTGACCCATTGTCACTTGCTATGAACCCAGCTCTCAGGGTCAGGGGGTTCAGTCACTTGTCAATTTCAGTCAGTACCACATCCAACATGTTTTCATGAGTGTGTGAACAAGTCACATTGCGCATAGCAATCGTTACATGTTGCTGAATTCCTGGAAGATTTCTACCGTGACAATCCACTTTACTGCACTGATTATTCACACTACCAACATCACAAACAACCCCTGGCACCTGTGTCCAGTGTGCAGTTATACACAAATATGAACTCCCCACTGTTTTGCCACTTGTCCACATATCCATACTTAAATGGATGAATGAAGAGGAGGAATTTTGAAAGGCATGTCTTACTGAGTCAGACACAGTACAGAACAACTCAGGGGCAGCACGGGTAGAAAAGTATGTCCTGGATGGGACTTCCATTTTGGACAGGCACGTGCAGCAAACCACCGGAACCCAGAATTCTCCACAAAGGAGGAGGGCAAAAGATCAATTGTCAGCATTTCAGCTACAGCAGCATTAAGTTCATTTGACACTGTATAATATGGGGGGTATTTCAGCTTATGCACAAAAACACTCTGTAACGTGGTCTGACTTAAAAATTTTACACGGAGTGTGATGACAAATGATTCTGCTCTGTGATGAATGGCATTGGCAGGGGGTAGAGTGTGGATGTTTGATGAAGATGGTTACACAGCTGATGATGACAAACCCAGAAGTGCAGTTATTTTGCCAAATTTGCCAACCGGGGTAGATGTACCACTTGCACTAGACATACTGCATTCACCACCACCACCACCAAAACTGCTACTCTCACCAGCACTGGACAACATTTCAAAGTCATTATGCTCCTCCACGTCATCATGCCTGTAGCAATCCTCTGCTTTTATTACCTCACTACTGCACATGTTTAATTTCCTACTGGACTTAACACTCATGGAAGGAGATAACATGCTCATTATCATTGCTGACGAGGGTGAATGCCCCACTGTGGTATTAGCTGTCATCTTGTGTTGGGTCCACAGTGTCATGTGCCTATTCTTAAGAAGTGAATACTGTCCTCCTGTGCCCAGATGGCTCCCCTTTTTACCTCAACTCACACGCACATGGCAAACCTGGCAGATTGCAACTGACTCATCATTTGCATTTTGAACAAAAATATCCCAAACAAGGGATTGTGATGCTCTGCTTTTAACATGTCCATGATGCTACTTATTTAACTCCATTCTTTTAAGCACTGAAGTGCGGGGGGGGCTACGTGATGTTTCGGGCACTGCACACCTGGACTGCAACTGACCACGACAACTACCTTTCATTATTACTGGATCATCATCATCAACTGACACTAGTAAATCGCAAGTTTTTATGGGGGGGGGATTACTGCAAACAGACTCAGTCACAGCCATCTTGAATTTATTTTTCTCTGGTTCCCAACTGGGGTCAATTACATCATCATCATATTCATCAACATCACACACATCCACATCTTCTGCTTGGATGCTGGCATGAGGACTGCATGTTGCAACCACAGCAACATCATCGTCATCATCACATTCATCATCATCATCTACACCACCATCACTTGATATTTTTTCACCACACTGTGAATCACTGCATGGAAAATGCATGACATGAACCGCAGTGGATGAAATATCACATTGTACGCTATTGTTGACATGATTATCAGAATTCTCAGGTTCAGTTACTGGGATGTTACTGGGAAGTATGACATCATCTACACTGCCACTCACTTGCACTGCTTCACACTCCACTATATTTTGGGATATGGTACACTGGTCAGAATTCAAACATGAGGCAGCAATACCCATACTACCAACCCGGTGGCGCTGAGGGTTGAGGCATTGGATGCCACACCTTGCATCACGTCGGCAACCTGAGTTCGGAAGCGAGCTCAGGCACTGGGGGTCGGTAGGGGAGGGATCAGATCCACTGCCCGACGGGCTGCTCTTCTATCCTGGGGGAGGGCACTTGGATGTCCGGAGCTTCGGCTACCTCTGGTGAAGACCGGGGGATGCCGCAGTAGTTCGGGGCTGCACGTTACAGCGTGCCCTATGCTAGCAGGGTTGCCATGAGCTAAGCGTATGGGAGTGCACATGCGAAGGGAGGGCGGGGAAGGACAAGAAAATGGTAAAACCCAGCTCGCAGGGATAGGCGACGTCACATCTCCACCATGCCTGACTGGGCCAAGCCTCATCACTCCTCCACCTAGGCCCCACCCATCTGCCAGGGTCTGTCTCTAAAAAGGATCCCAAGTAAGTGGTCGGGTTACCCCCCCCGGGTGGGTTAAACCGGGAGTACTGGCAGCGGGGGAGGAGAGAGAAGGGCACTAGACCACAACAGATCTCAGGCGGACAGGCAGAAAAGAGAGGATGCTGAGAGAGAGTTCTCCCGAGTGGTGTCAGGAGGGAAAAAAGAATTGGAAAAAAAAAATACTCATACTACCACCACCAGCAACTGCACTAACACCACTGGCTGGGAAAACATCATCTCCTCCAACAATGAGTGAAGCTACTGATTGGCCTGTAAAAAACATTGCAAGAGAAATACCTTTCCTCACATCAGCAATGCACTTCTGCATCTGCGTACTACCATCCCCACAGATTGTCTTACTGGCAGCTGTGCATGGCGAGAACCAGCTTTGCTTGCACGACTCTTTGCATGTTTTTTGGAGCATCAACAACAATATTATAAGCAAATTTGGTACGTTCACTCTCTGATTGGGGGGATGCTGGATGTGAAGCCAAAAAACAACTGTGGCTTCAGCAACAGATAGAGATGGTCACGCAAATTCACAAGTGAAAACACCTTTAGTAACCAGTGGTGCTGAGGTCACAACTATACAATCTGGTAAAAAATTCCTTTTGCCGGTGGGGTTGGGGGGTCACTGACTGCAGATTTTTATGGCAGTACAAGTAGCAAAACAAAGAATAGATACCATGATCACAGTACAAAATCAAGCAGCTGCAGTGAATAGCAGGTTTACAAATCACACTGCTGCGCCTGCAATTGTACTGTGGCACAATAAAAGGTGTATTATTTGATGTCACGCAACACTGCACACACACTCAGACACACACACACACAGAACAGTCTGTTTACAATGGTGAATGAGTAATGTGTAGCAAATTGAAAAGTTCAGTAATATGCCACGTGTTGTAAACAACCTGAAATTATGAACTGCTGCACTAGCTCTACACAACACAGAATCAGCAAGAAAATTTCAACAATTACTGTGTCTACATTAACACAGTCAGTTATATAACAAAAATATAACCAAAAACAAAGAAATCCCTATTTCTCCAACTTAAATCTACCTACACCACAAATACACCCCTTCCCCAAAGCACACATTCACTGTCTTTACACACACTCAATGTTGTACATTAACATTCAAAATCCACACACAAACAAAAACGCTTGATGATATGAGCACAGGAGGGTTTCCTACAAAAGATAAACTAAAGTTTGAGCCCCAAAAAAACTTAAAAATGCTTTTTTAACAGCTTTTAGAAGGTTTCAATCACAGACAGCTCTCAGAGCACACTGTCTCTTACAGCTTCCTACACGCACACTACCCCAAACTGAGGCTGTGCAGATCAATATAGAGCCCATGTGACCTGAAATCCCATGAACCACTGCAAAATTCACCTTCAGAGCTTAAAAACAAGGTGAAGCGAGGGGAAGTGCATTGCTTTCATTGCACTTCACCTTAAACGTTGGTGAAGTATTGGTCTGGGACGGCAGAGTAATGCAAAGTAATTGTTTTCAATGGACATCACGTTACTCATTATACCGCGAAGTACTCCGCTTCACATTGCAGAGCACTCTGAGAATCCATCTTTACTCCGCGAATCACTTAGCGTAGCAGACTGAATCCAATTCGCCCACCACTACTGTCTGTACAGAGGGATAACACCTTCCTGTTTTCTGCTGGTGATGCTTCTCCCTATACATCCCAGTATCTCCCAACCCTCCCTACAGCCTTCTCACATTGCTTGCTAACCTTAAGGTCATCTGATATGATTACCCCCCGGATCCCTTTCTATTTTTGTTGTTGTTACTACCCCCCATTGTGTAATCTTCCCCTGGGTTTTTGTTTCCCAGGTGCATTAGGTGCATTATTTTGCACTTCTTTGCATTGAATCCAAGCTGCCATATATCTGACCATTCCTCCAACCTTGTCAAGTCCCTGCTCATCCTTTCCATGCCTCCTTGTGTATCAACCCTGTTGCAGATCTTTGTTTCATCTGCAAAGAGGCATACTTTTCCTTCCAGTCCCTCTGCAATGTCACTTATAAAGACATTATAAAGGACTGGACCCAGTACTGAACCCTGTGGTATCCCACTAGTAACCCCTCTTTCTTCAGAGTGGACTCCATTTACAATTACCTTCCGTGTCCTGTTGTTCAGCCAATGTTTTACCCAGGCCACCACCTTGGGACCCACTCCCAGGCTCGTAAATTTGATTATTAATCTTTTGTGTGGGACTGTGTTAAATGCCTTGCTAAGTCTAGGTAGGCCATGTCCATAGCCCCTCCCTTTTCTACCACTTCGGTCACCCAGTCAAAGAAATCAATTACATTCATCTGACATGACCTTCCAGCTGTGAACCCATGCTGCCTTGGGTCCTGTGCCCCACTGGCATCTAGGTACTCAACAATACTTTTCTTCACAAGTGATTCCATCACTTTCCCTACCACAGAGGTCAAACTGACAGGTCTGTAGTTTCCTGCCTCTGTCTTACTCCCACTTTTCTGAAGGGGAATCACATCCTCCTTCCTCCAGTCCTCAGGCACCACACCATCCTCCCATGATTTGTTAAAAAGGGTAGTCAGTGGTGTCACTAGTTCTCCCCTTAATTCTTTTAGAATTCTGGGATGAATTCCATCAGGCCCCTTTGCATTATCTACCTTCAGTTTAAGGAGTTCTTTCAGAACCCTTTCTTCTATGAAAGGACTGGGATCGACCCCCCTATCCAGAGTGCTTCTCTTAACTGGATTAAACACCTCCCCCTCCTCCTCTTTTGTGAATAGTGAGCAGAAGAATCCGTTCAGTATCCCTGCTTTTTCACTGTCCCTCTCTGCTCACCCAGCATCCATTCTATTCAGCCTCACTATCCCGCCCTACGTCTTTCTATGCTCCCTGCTGTACCTATAAAAGGTTTTATCCCCCTTCTTAACCAAGTTGGCTATCTTTTTCTCACTTTGGGCCTTTGCTATTCTGACTTCCATCCCTGGTTCTTCTGCCTTAACTGGTGCAGTTCTCTGTCCTGCTCTTTCTGTGTTTCCTTATACTTCCTAAATGCTACCTTTTTCTCCCTAACCTTCCCCGCCACTTCTTTTGAGAACCATGGTGGCTTTTTCTTTTATTTTGATTTATTTGCTTTTCACAAAGGCTTGTTGCCTCTGTGATGGCAGTTTTGATGTTTCCCCATTGTTGCTCCACCCCTCCTTCTAGCCTGTAATAGTGCTTTTCTAAGGCACTCCCATATTGCCAAAGTCAATCCTCCTGAAGTCCAGTACCCTCACTTTTGTATGGCTTGACTCTGTAACTGAGTTTATCATGAACCACACTGTTTGGTGGTCACTTGTTCCCAGATCACTACACACTTCTAGATTTGAGATCATCTCACTACCTCATTTGAGAGTTTGAGGTCTAAGATTGCTTCCTCGTGAGTGGGTTCCAAAACTAGCTGTCTGAGGCATGCCACCTGTAGGGCATTGAGAATGGCCCTGCTCTTGGATGTGGCTGCAGCAAATGTGCTCTAGTTAACATCTGGCATATTCAGGTCCCCCATCAACAGTATTTCCCCTTTCTCTGCCATTCTAAGGATGCCTTCTATCATATCCTTGTTGATTCCTTCCCCTTGACATGGGGGCCTGTATACAACCCTTGTGTGGATTGTGGTGCCTTTTCCAGTCTCTAAGGTGACCCACAGTGCCTCCTCTCCTCCCAGTTTACTCTTTTGTTCCATTGCTTTTATCCCTTCCCTTACATAAAGAGCTACTACTCCCACTCTTCTCCCCTCCCTGTCTCTCCTGTGCAGTAGGTTGTGTACCCTGGTATGTTAACATCCCAGTCATGGTTCTCTGTGTATCATGTTTCTGTGACTGCTACGATATCCAGGCATCCCTCTTACATCAAGGCCACCAGTTCAGGGAGCTTGTTGCCCAGACTACGGGAATTGGTACTCATTACCCTCCATTTCTTGATAGCCTTACCCCTTTTTTGTCCCATCCCTGTCCTTATTGCCTTTGTCATTTTCTCCATTTACCCCTGCCCTTCTCCCTATCCATGTCTTTGTCTTGGTGTTTACCTCACTAACTACCCTGATATTTGGGGGGAGCTAGAATTTCCCTGCTCCTTTCAAGTGCCTCCCCCTTGTCTAGTTTAAATGCTTGCAAATGAAGCATTTAAACCTATCACCTAGGATCCTGGTTCTCCTCCTGGACAGATGCAGACCATTACACCAGTATAGGCCTGCATCACTCCAGGCGGAGTCCCAGTCCCCAATGAATCCAAATCCATGAGCTCTGTACCAGTTTTTTAACCACTGATTGAATCCCATGGTGTGGAGCACCCTAACCTCACCCATGCCATAGACAGACAGTACCTCTGAGAAGGGTACCGTGCATGCTACTTGTCTAAGGCCCCTCCCCATCTCCACAAATTCTTCCTGCACTGCTCTGATCCCTTTCTGAGCTAGGTAAGTTGTCCCTAGGGGGACAATGACATCCAGTTCACTCCCCCATGCAGTTGCTCTGGTGATCCTGAGGATTCACTCCCTGTCCCTCTAAGCCATGACACCAGGCAGGTACCTTACCTCCCTTTCCCCTTCTTCCCCAAGTATACCCCCAACAATGGAGTCCCCAATGAGGAGTTGTTTCCTTCCCCTGTGGGGTCCCATGCCATCCTCCTGTGGGTCTCCTTTGTGGAGGTTCCCAGTATCCTCCTTGGTCTCCACTGTGGGTGCCTCCATAGAGGAATCACACTTTTCCAGCATGGCATATGAATTGTGGAGAGGTACAACTGGAAGGATGCACCTCTATTCCACCACCCTCACCTTCCCTGAGCCCACTGTGGTCCAACTGCTCCTCTTTCTTGGCAACCTCTGAGGCAATGGAAGTGGCCCTGGTGGTCCCTGGGTGGGAAAGAAAGTCCCCCAAATCCTGGCCAACTCAGCCTGGAGATGAACAACCTCTTACTCTGTCCAGAGTGGTGCCTGCAGATGGGACAACACTGCATCCTCCAGAACATCTCCACAGCCACTGCACTGCACCACTCCCATCATGTCTTATTTCTGGCCCCTTAACTGTTGTTTGGAATACTTACTCTTTCCTAAGTTTATTTTTTTTTCTTCCTACTTACTTACTGCTTCTGTGCTCTTTAAACTCATGATCTTCCTGTTCTGAGACAAGAAGTTCCTATATTTCTCAGTAATCTCCTTGCTTGCTCAGAGTCAGACCTCCAGCAGCTGGGGGACGGAGAGCTACTCTTTTCCTTCTAGGATGGTGAGTCTTTGTGGCTCTGTGATCACTTACTTCCTGCCTCCAAACAGGAAGTTCCTGTTGTCAGTCAAATCCTATGCATAGAAAAGTAGAACTGGCTTAGGGTGGGGGTGTGGAAGGGAGTGAAGGAGAGCAATATAGTCCCAGTAGAGAAGTATAGTTATAACAGCAGCTCCTTCCTCTTGGTGTTCTCTGCCTGTTCTCTGGCAGAAGCTATCTAGGATAGTTTTTAAATCTGGAATTAACCCGGCTTCTTTCTAGCCAAGCCACTCCCACTACTTTACAGCTATTTTTACACTTAGTTAATTGCATGGATAACAATTCCCTTCAGCCACCTGAGACAAACACCTAGATAACTGCACAGATAACAATTCACTTCAGCCAATTCAGACAAACACGCTAAGGCCAGGATATTCAAAAAGGTTGAGCATGGTGCAACAGAGTTGCGCTGGTGCAACCCCACATTGTGCCCCAGTGGGATATTGAAAAGGCTGCCCAGTGCAGTGCAAATCCCGATGCGCTGGGGTGCAATGTAATTGTGTGTGGTGCAGATGCAGGGGGTGTGCCCATGCATATGCGGCACATCCTGATATTCAGTCTGGAATGTGTGGCGCATATGTTGGTGCAACCCTGCATTGCGCTGCATAGGGGGGCTCAAAGTTGAGCCTCAGAAAATAAGAACTAGCCCTGGCCACCCACAGGTGGGCTGCTGTATTGCACGGTGCAACACAGCAGCTGCCAGCTGTAGGTGGCCACCCACCCACCCAGAACACTGTCGACAAGCACACATACCCCCCTTGCAGTCTAGTGGTACCCCTCCCTCCCATGTCCCCGATCACCCATAATTGACAGTATACAACTCCCTAGTAGTCTAATAGCACCCCCTTCCTTCCCATTGCTGTGATCACAGGTTAAAACCATAGGAAATCCCTGGTAGTTCAGTGGAACCCCCCACCCCAGCCCGATCGTGGTACAGCACCCTATGTATATGCCCTGGTAGTCTAGTGGTCCCCCACCCCCGCCCATTGGCACGATCATGGTACAACTCTACAGAGTAATTCCCTGGTGATCCAGTGGCACCCCCACCCCTGCCATCCACAGAGAACCCCTTGCCCACACCGCTCCCCCCCATCATCAGTGGGTGGTCACAGTCTGCCCGCATACTTTCCGACTGCCTGCCAAATGACATGTACAGTATGGGCTTGCAGGGCATACTCTACTAGATGGCCCCAAATATGTGAATGACTTCATTCACTTATTTGGGATTGTCTAGTACAGTATGCCCTGCAAGCCCATACTGTACCTGTCATTTGTCGGGCAGCCAGGCAGTATGCAGGTGGACTGTGGCCACCTGCCAATGATGGGGAGGTGAGGGAAGGGGGTTCACCCTGGGTGGGAGGGGTGAGTGTGCCACTGGATCACCAGGGAATTACTCTGTGAAGTTGTACCATGATTGCAGCAATGGGCAGAGGGTGGGGGTACCACTAGACTACCAACGAATATACATAGGGTGCTGTACCACGATCAGGGCTAGGGGTGGGGGTACCACTGAACTACCATGGATTTCCTACAATATTAACTGGCGATCGTGGCAACAGGAGGTAGGGGGCTGCCACTAGACTTCCAGGGCTTTCATTGTATACATCTACCGTGCAATCACGGCTAGGGGGTGGAGGATGCCCCAGGATCCCTACTGCTCACATCATGCTGTGCAGGGCACCAGGTAAAAGTCGCTGAGCTGCCCTGCGCAAGGCATGCAAATGTGGCCATAATGACTTGCAGATGGCCCCATTTGCACCTTGCATATATAATGGACTCATTTACATGCCTCTGGCTGAATATTGCAGGTGATGTGCCTAGCACAACTGCACTTGCACTGGTGCATCCCCATGCTTCCTATCTGTGGCTTGTGCTGGCACAGTACCACTGCGCCATGTGCAGTGTGTGCCCTGACTTTGCCATATTCAAGATGCTGCACCATGGTGCATCACCGTTGAATATCACCTGGTCCTGGCCACGGCGCAGCCCAGTTGCACTGCACCCAGGCTTGTGCCACTGCCCGGTGCAGCCTGAATATCTGGGCCTAACTCTTTTTTTGTTTTGTTTTGTTTTTACCCTAAATTAAATTGAAGGTCCCAGTAGTAGAATTCTAGTTCTTTAGCCCCAGTAGAGAAGTATAGTTATAACAGCAGCTCCTTCCTCTTGGTGTGCTCTGCCTGTTCTCTCATAATTGCAATGAAGTAAGAAGCTAAGAAGTAAGAAGCTATCATCACAGGGCTAAGGCTAAAAAAGGCTAAATACTCAGCTTAATAAAGCTAAATACTCAATGTGGCAAACAGACTAAATGCAATGAAGTAATAAGCTATGAGATAATAAGCTATCATGACAGAGCTAAGGCAAAATAAACAGTGCAAATGACTATGAATCCTAGCTTTTATCCTGTTGATGGTATGATAAGCACAATAGACTCAAGCTCTACTTTAAGGTGATAGGTATGAGGTCAGACCATTTAGTAGTCAAAGCAGCAGAAGTTCCACAGTGGGATTACATGCAGGGTAGTTCATTGACTGAGGCATGCAGTAGCATGTAGCTGAGACAGTAAATGCACTACAAAGGGGCAGCATGGCTGGCCAAGGAAAGACCCCCACTGCTGACACCCACAGTGTGACACCCTTGTCTCTCCAGCAATTGGTGTTCTGAACTGCAAGTGCAGAGGCCTGCTATGGGAATGGCCTTTACCTGTAGGAGGGCCCTAGCCAAATGGGTCCAGGATGGGAGATGGGGGAGGGCTAACTGCCATAGTCTGTGGTCCTAGTGCCAGTAGTGAAGTAGCCATGTGAGACAGTTATCATGGTGGGAAGAGTCATGGCAAGTAAGAGGTGACTCCCTCTGACCCCCTTCTGCAGCAGGTTAATTCCAGGGCAAGTGTGCAGGCTTTCAAGCTGCACCAGACTTTGTTATAAATTCAAAAAAGAGCGTTTCACTTCTGGCCACTCATCAATTGGGTTCAGAATGGGATATGGGCAGCACTAAATGCTGTAGTCTGTGGTCCCAGAGTAGGCAGTGAAGGAGCTGTTGGAGATGGCAACTGTAGTGAGGACAGTCAGGCAAGGAGGAGGTGACTCTCTCTGACCCCCTTCTGTGGCAATTTATGTCCAGGGCAGATGTGCAGGCTTTTAAGCCACATCAGATTTTGTGATAAATTCATAAAATGTGTTACATGAGCAAGTAGCTAGATACACACCTCCAGTGGAGTCACAACTGATGAATTTTCTGATGTCAGAATTCTATGCCCCCATATCAAGAAAAGGACAGGAGGAATATCATTTTTCCTTCCAGGTATAGAAAACCTAGGTTGGGACGGGGGGGGGGGTTCTGGAAAGCAAATTGTTCAGAAGACAGGCATGGAGGATTTTTAAATCAAAAGCCACAGAACCAAAGGGCATGAATGAGAGATTTGACCTTGATCCCATTTTTGAAATAATGCGATATTCAGCACTATGAAGTCAGTAAAATATTGATATCCTTAGTATTTGAAATGGTTGGACCACTAAAAATTGTAAAAGGTAATTTTTATTACATTTAATGTAATATACATAGTAAAGAAATTTCCTTTTCGTTCTGTTTTATTATCTCTGATATAAAGCTCTAGATGCACAAAAGTGATGATTTGATATATTTTACTGGATCAACAAAGATTTCCAAAAAAACATTCAGCTTTCAACCTTCAGGTCCTTCTTCAGAAAGAAAATGGAAGGCTACTTAGAAAGAGCTAACTTTAAAAATACCAGCGCTTACACATTTTACACATGAATGTGACAGATTAATGAGACATGTAATGATATTACAATTCTCATTCATCTGTCAAATTCAGGTGTAAAATATGTAAACTCTGGCATTTTTAAAGTTAACTCTTTCTAAGCAACCTACCATTTTATTTCTGAAGAAAGACCTGTATGTTTGAAAGTTTAAAGATTTTTTTTTGGAAATCTTTGTTGGTCCAGCAAAAGGTATCTAATCACCTATGCTGTGCATCTTAGTGTACTAGACCCAGTACAGCTACAGATAATTTTTTGATATAAAGCTCTTGACTAATAATTGTTGGACTCTGCTTCCTAGATAATAGGGGACCACAGAAAATCTTGAGTTTTTCATATCTCAATAGTAATTCTTTATAGTGAGAATTAGGAGTGGTTCAGTAGCAATATCTTTTTAATAGGAATTGTTTAAAAATCATAAGTAATCTGTATAGTGGTAATATGAAATCAGTTTTGCCTGTAATAGCAATGCAGAAAAGTTGTTTTTAATATCTGAGTGAGATTATTTTCGCAATTGTTTAACCAGGAGTGGCACACTAAGCCAAAAGCTTGTTTACAGGTGCGACCTGGGAGCACAGGAAAGTTAAGTGACTTGCTCAAAATCACACGCTATGCAAGTCGGGGCTGTGGGATTCAAACCCAGGTCTCTAGATTTACAGCTCAGAGCCTTAAACCACTGCGCTATACTGCCTCCCGTTATAAATTAAGTGTGATTAGTCTTGATATTGTCAAAGTTATGTATGAATTATATGTGCACTAGCATATTTCACTTCATTTATATTTTTAACATTATGCTACATTTGCACTTTTACTGCCAGATGGTATGTACTCTGCAAAGTGGTACATCACACTTCAGCACTGTCACTTTAAGTAGTTCATGTCTATAAAAACAGGAGGATCGTCTTTGGCAGTTACACCCTGATAAATCATTATGATCTGGTGTGAAACATTGGTGGACTGGTTGGAGCAATTTAGGGCTGTTGGTATGTGCTTTAATAAATCAGGTTTACACTAATGTTTGGTATTTTTACGGTTTTCTTGTTGCCAGCTGTTTCTGGTTCTTTAAAAAAATGATGTTGCCGACACCACCTATTTGGGATTTCAACGTACACATGTGACAAATCTGGGATTGTGCGGCATACACCAGGTTATCTTACTCAGCTACAGCTTCTCCAGGCTAAAGGACACCGAGGCTCTATGTTCAAAAGTTTGCATGGGCACTAATGAGTCTTTGCCCATGCAAACAGGGGTTTGTGCCATATCCCCATATTCAAAAGGGGATTTTGTGTGGACAAAGAGGGTTAGTGTCCATGCAAAACATTACGTATGCAGGTGGGTAAGGGGAAGGGTGTGGCCATGAATAGATGCACAACCCTATATTCAGTAGCTTTGCACCACACAAAAGGGTCTAGCTGGTCCTTATACATGGCACAAATACTGTTGAACACAGCCCCAACTTACTTCAGGCAACCCTTGTGGCTGTCAGAGGTAATTCTGTGATGCAGCCAGTTGGCCGCTGGGGGAGAACACCTGCCCTCTGCGGTCCATGGTACCCTCCTCCAAGTGCCAGCCTGTACAGAGAGGGAGAGACTGTGAAGGACATAAGGGCATCATGTGGTTAACCACATGATGCCCTTATATCCTTCACAGTCTCTCCCTCTCTTATGAAGAGAACCACCCCACTCCATTTACCTGCCATGCTTATGTCTTCAGAATGGTCTATATCCCTCTGTCCTTTTGTCCTTGTCATTTCATTTCCACATCAAAACTCTGGAAATGCCACTATGTCCTGAGGTAGGATTCTTAAAGGGTGGCACAAGGCTTGAATCCATCCCTGCACCACTGCACTTAGGTTCTGGCCAGGCACCAAACCCTGTGCCACAACTGCCACATGATTTTACAATCTCGGGCACAGTTGTGACAGTTTTCACCATATACGGCAGCTTGCACCAAATATCTGGTGCAAAACCCTGTGCCACAGTTAGACCAAGAAAGGTGGTCTAACTTGGCAGCCCAATCGGGATGGAACTAACCGTTAGATTGCTGCAAGCCCCATGCACTATATCATCAATGTACCAGGGCTTGCGGCAATCTAATGATTGTGAACATACTGCCCCTTTTGTTTAAAGTGTATTAGGCCATTCAGCTCACCAACTGCATTTTGTGTCATAAAGACCTGTCTGCAAGTGCGAACAGTTGCCCCTCTATGCTTTCTTGCTTCTCAGATGTCCTCTCCTAGCACTCCCCTGTTCTGCTGTCCTCTCCACTGTGCTTCTCTCTGTCTGTCCTTGTTCATTCTCCTGGCTGGTGCCCATTCTTCCTTTGGCTGCAAGTGTAACCCATCTCAGGCATACTGAGACCCTTACCTCTGAAGGCTCTCCAGTAGACTAAAAAAGCAAAAACAAAGCCATCTCTGTGGCTGAACCCCAAACTCAAGCATTTGTCTGATTAATGCAACTGCTGATTAGTTCTCAGGGCAAGGAGAATAACTGAAACAATTTACCTTGGAGCTGTGCACCTTTCCTTCCAGAAACATCATAAGTTCTACAAATGATCTTCTCATGTCTGCAGGCCTTTTATTACTAATGACATTTATGCCAGCATGGATGATGACAGCATGCTCATCAATGTTTTAATAAATTATCTTTGCCTGGACATCATATGCTTTGTTCAATTAAGAAGGCTGTATTTTCAAGGGATAGGCACCAGTGCATCTCCAGGCTGTTACTGCAACAATCTAACCCCTGATGCACCCATCGCCCACTTCGACATGGCCAGACTGATTTTCAAAACCAAGATGTATTGCGACAATCAGGCCTGGTTTATGGCTGCATGCATCCAACTGTGGACACATACTGTATGCCATTCTCAGATTAATTTAATCAAACCACCAAAGATATAGTCTACTGCACGCTTCACAGTTCTACTTCTGAAATGCTTTTGGGAATTTCTTTTTTAAAAATTTGGACTATCAAAAAGCATGTCTAACCACCCCAGTGGTGCTGGGGGTTGAGGCGCTGGATGCAACACCTCGTGCCACACCGGCGACCCAAGTTCGGGAGCAAGCTAGGGTGTCGGGGGTTGGCAGGGAGGGAAATGAATTGAGCACCCTCAGGGCTGCTCTTGCTTCCCAAGGGGAGGGTATGGGATCACTTGGAGCTCTGGCAGCCCCAGATGGAGACCGGGGGCACCACAGAGCGCCAGAGCTGCACATAATGCAGTGTGGCTGATGCAGGCAGGGTTGCCGTGTGCCAGCATCAGATGTGCAACACGCATGGGGAAGGGCTCCAAGCACCTACAGGAGGAGAAGGAGGGAAATACCCCTCCAGTTCGGATAGGCGACAGCCCTGCCAGTGACACTGCCACACACCCAACGCTGGTTCCCCACCACTGCCCCCTACAGTCTCCCCGGGTTTCCGTCCCCCGACCCAGGAAACCATGATGAACTTGAAGATGGAGGGGGAACACAGCGGGCAGTTGAGCAAGTCAGCGAGAGCAGTGGCCTGAGAGAGTTCCAAGCTGGAGGGCCAGAAAGAAAGTCGTAAAAAAAAGAAAACATTTCTATGTAAAGCTTGGCATAGTATTCTGTGCATTATGTTATCCACGAGATATTATTCTGCAGATTTTAGAAAGGCAATTTGTGGTTTGCATGAACTGCATAATACTTGGAAATCCACAGAATTTGGCAGAATTTCCAAACTTCTGCAGAATTCCAGCAAAAGTAGAACTTGAAAATGTTGCACAGCTCTAGCGGAAAATGGAAGGACAACCATGGAAGTTATTAGCACACTAAATTAATGTGTAGGAAACAAAGAGATACATCCCTGAAAACCACCCATCAAAGGTAAATGTGGTCACATCCCCAGAGGACATAAATGCACAGCCTTAAATGTTCTCTGAAAGTCTGTACACTGCAGGCCAAACCCCATCAGTTAACAGTGTGCATCTTGTACAGTAACATTATCCTTCTACAAGTTACTCCAGAACAGAACACACCATTGGGACCACCCCTCACAATCCATAAAGTGTCTAAAATGTTGTCAGTCTGACGGGTGGCATGGCACAGAAGAAATCATGGGGTTTTGATGGATTCCCAAGTGATTTCTATTTTTCCTTTTATGATATCTTTGCACCAGTGTTGATGGAGGTGTTTAGTGAGGCTTTGAGACTGGGTTCCCTGCCCTACACATTTAATCTGGCTTGGATCTCCCAGCTACTAAAGAAGACGGAAAACAGTGTTCAATGTGGTCACTTTTGGATAATTTAATTTATTGATGTTGACACCAAACTACTGGTGAAAACCTTAGCAACCAGACTGAACCAGGTTCACCCTGCTGTGAACCACCCATATCAGGGTGGCTTTGCCCCAGAAGGCTTATACTAGACAACATCTACTAAACCAGGTTTGGGAGGCCTGATGAAGAGGGAGCCCACAGCCAACCTGTTGTTGGATTTAGAGAAGGTCTTTGACAGAGTGGAGTGAGACATCGCCTTGCTCTTGAATCAGGCGCCCTGCTGCTTGCGGCCGGCCCTGCAAGAGCCGCCGGCCTCAATCATTATTGAAGCCTGCAGCCCACCCACCCAGACCTTGGTAAGCCAGCTACCACTCCTGGGAACCCTGACTCACTGTTGACTAGCCGCTGAAGCTAGAACTCAGCTAACCATTGGGAAGCTGCTGCTCTCTGCTGCTCCACTATTGGTCCACTTTCTATCATCCATTCTACATTACTGTTTACTGGCACTCCAGTGCCTGATTTAAATTTTCTAATGCAATTTATTCTGAATTTGAGCCTGTCTGAATCTATGTAGGCTGCTGTTGCTTAGAGCTGCTAGATAGAGTTTTGTTGTAAAGACAGCTTATTTTTTTTTTTTGTGCATCCCTGTACTGTTTTTGCCTAAGGCCTGAAGTCTCATGCCTTGCATCCTACTCGGACTGTCCCACTTGCTTGGCTTTCTCTCATAGTCACTCTCCTACAGTGAGGTTACCTCAGCTACTCCCCTACACTTTTTGCTTGCCCTCCTACCTTTGCTAACCGCCATTCCCAATTTCCCCTGTCCCTTTTCTAACCACCATCTCCAATCATTCCTTTGTCCCACCTGGCACCAATTTCCCTTACCACCCCTGCTCCTGCCTCTCTCTCTGCTCCCCCTCCTGCCCTAGTTGCACAATTAGCCACTAATTTAATCTTTTCTTTTCTTCACCTCCTTCCCGCCCCCAATCTAGTCTAATCCTCTGTCTTGCCTGAGCCCAGGACTGCCACCTGATTCAACTCTTTCACAGCTGCTTTCAGGCACTTAAATCCCAAATTAATCCTTTTTCTTTCCTTTTCAGCACCCTGTCCTTGAATTGGATGCTCTGCTGCTTGTGGCTGGCCCTGCAAGAGCCACTGGCCTTGCTCATCACTGAAACCCACAGCTCACCTGCCCAGACCTTGGTAAGCCAGCTACCACTCAGAGGAACCCTGGCTCACTGCTGATTGGTCACCGAAGCTGGAACTTGGCTAACCTTTGGGCAGTTGCTGCTTTCTGCTGCTCCACTATTGGGCTGCCTTTTTTCATCCATTCTGCATTACTGTTTAGTGGTGCACCGGTGCCTGATTTTAGTTTTGTAGTGCAATCTTCTTGCCCAATTTTAATTTTGTAGTTCAATTTTCTCCCACCCACCAACCCCGTTCCTGGTATTAATTAAATACACTTAAGCCCCTCCCTGTTCCTTCCCTAGAAAGTTCATTGGCTGCTATCTCCTCAAACAGCCAACAGAGACCATTGCAGGCTACCTATACTATCTTTCTCTACTGAGAATGTATTTCTCTTGGACCACCTTAAACAGGGCTCAGGTGGCTATGATATACTGCCAATGAACAAGACCGTGGGGTACATCATCAGCCCACTAATCCCAGGGTAGTCCTTCCTTAATCCTTAAATCATCAGGATGCAGACCCCCATAAAAATGCTGCTTTTACTGTATCTCCTTGTCATCTACTTTGAAGTTGTCAGGTGCACAGAGACTAAAACCTCGCTCTTGCTCATTCCAATGCTCCCAGGAACCCACTTGCCTCCAAACTACACTTCAAGTGAAACATTTACAGTACCCCACCAGCCTCTTGCATCCAAACATCAGCCACAAATCTATAAAATGTAGGCACCACACTATCTTCCAATAGCTGCCCTACTTTACAATCACTCCCTTCCACCCCCTACCACTGACTCTAAGCAACCTAAAACTAAAACCTTAGGCTCTAACTTGGTAACTTGGTCCCTTTTCCAATACAAGATGATCCTGATAATGCTACTAATATCAGGAAATGTGAACCCCAATCCAGGACACCAGTTTGTAAATACACAATTAAAATTGGGCCAACTTAAAATTGTCTCACTAAACATAGGCAGCCTCCTGCCTAAGCTTCCTTAATTCCAGGCCTGGGAAGAGGTAATCAAACTAGACATCATTGCACTAACCGAGACCTGGCTCTCACCTAAGGTCAGTGATGTGACAGTTGCTCTGTATGGCTATATCACTTTCCGCCAAGACCAATTATCCAAACAGAGGGGCAGTTGTTTGGTATACCTCAGGAGCAATATCAGAGGACAATTACTAGCAAGTAGCCTACATACAAAGGAAGCCCAGATATTAACCATTAAACTCACCATAGGACAACAAAATAAAGCCCTATTACTCTCTACAGTCTACATATCCCTAGGCAAACACATCACCGGACTTGAGCAGTTCATAAGTAACCAGAAACAGTTCAAGCGTAAATGAGTGCAAATCATCCTAGGTGACTTCAATACAAACTGGCAATCCCAGGATGCCTCTGTGGACAGGGAACAAATATCTGGCCTATACAGTACCTGGCACAGATAGTAACACAAGCAACCAGATATAACTATAGAACTGGTCACAAATACACTCATAGATTGGCCCCTCACCACATGCCCAGAACATATCACTGAGGTGTCAGTCCTCTCTGATGCCCTCAGTGATCACTCTCCAGTCTTGTGCACCTGAAAAAACAAGTTTACAAAGTGTCCTCCACTGGTCAGAGAAATTGCATGTTCAGAGCAGTGCAGCTGGATGCCTTCAAACAACATCTGAGGATCACTGACTGATCACTTCTAGGAACTGCTGAGGAACAGCAACCAGGCCCTTGAATACTTCCTACAGGCTTTCACAAAGGCCTGCAATATCTTTGTGCCCTTTAAGACTAATAAGGTTAGAGGCTCAGCTAGCCCATGTCTCACAGGCTCCCTCATTGAACTCATGCACCTGAGGGACAACTTATGGCACAAGGCCAAGGTAACAAGGGTTCTGGGAGACCTAATTGCTTATAAGGCAGCATGAAATAGGTGCACAAAGCTTATTCAGCTTGCCAAAGCATCCTACTACAAAGACCTCTTGACCAAAAATTGGGGCCATGGGAAGGAATTCTAGGACTCTGTGAAATCCCTTACTAGAAAGACATCCAGAGCGCCACCTGACCTTATTATAACAAGATCTGAGACCCTCCTGGAGCTGAGGGATGTTGCAGATGCATTCAATTGAACATTCACTGGCCTAAGCTTTGTCCCTAGTGACTACCTCACCCAGGCATCACCAGGCAATCTCCCCAAAGCAAATAAACCAGCTCCCTTTAGCAACGGTGTCCCTCCTTTTTATTTCAGGCAAGTCACCTGGTCAGAGATCATCAGGTATTTCAAGTGGGTTCTAAGAATGACTAAGATGGGGAATGACCAAGTAGACATGAAGATGATAGCCCTCACCCTCAATGAACTTACTGATCCTCTATTGAAAATATTTAATGTCTCACTTAGAATTGGTGTGTTCCCAGACAAGTGAAAGGTGACTCTTCACCCCAGTTTTTAAATCGGGGATAGAACAAACCTCTCTAATTACAGACCTGTCTCTACCCCCCTTTTCCAAAGCCCTCGAGTGAATGGTCACAGATCAATTCATGGAATACCTGGACAAAAATAACCTTTTATGTAACCAGCAGCACGGGTTCTGGAAAAAAGCACTAAACCCACACTGCATTAATAGATTACACCTCTCAGATTTATAATGCCCTTGACAATGGTCTTGCAGTGAGGTCTATCTTTGTAGACCTCACAAAGGCATTTGATACCATTAATCACTGCCTACTACTAAACTGCCTTTTATCTACTGGCCTGTCCACAGACACTGTGGCCTGGTTCCACAGTTCTCTCTCACACAGAACACAATGTGTGACAATTAGTGGCCAAATCTCAGAACTTAGGGAAGTGAATCTTGGAATCCCCCAAGGGTCTATCCTTGGGCCACTCCTTTTTAGTTTATTCATCAACACCTTACCCTCTGTCTGCCCAGCACACACAGTACTATTTGCTGATGATGCAGTCATCTCTGTATCTGGCAAACAGCAGGCTGCAATTACCGTTGAGCTGCAAGATAACTTCCATGGGCTGGAGCAATGGTTCTCTAAGAATAAACTGTTGCTCAATTATAAAAAAAACAAAGAGCATGCTCTTCTCTGCCCCACAGAGCAAAAAAAGTTTGGCCCACTCTTGATTCATAGCTCCAAAGGGGACACTGTGGAACAAGTATCCACCTTCAAATATCTAGATGTACACCTAGACAACACACTCACCTTCTCTAAGCACATTGATTATGTGGTCAAATCTGCCAACACAAAACTGGGCATCCTATATCGTCACAGACAGTCCATGTCTGCAGGTGCCTTATAGCTAGTTACACGCTGCTCAGTATTATTCACTGTAGATTATGGCCTCATCATCTATGTCACTGGCTCTTACGCCACCTTAAAGAGGGTCAAGACACTACTCAAGGTGTGTCACCTGGTCATAGGGCCAACCATCTTACCCATACCTGCACCTTATACAATGATACTGAATGGTTCCCTCTCAAAATAAGGGCCTAGTACCAGACCTGCCTGCTGGTAAAAAAATCATTACATGGCCAAACCCCTGAATCAACCTCCTCCCTGTTCAAATACTTGTATTCCGGTGTCAACACTAGAAGCACAACTAAAGGTGGGATCCTAGTGCCTTTCAAGCACACAACACTGTCTCAGAGATCCATCTCATATCAAGGACTCAAATGGTTCAATGACCTGCCCCACGTGCTCCACAATGTGGAAGACTCAGTCAATTCAAATCTGGGATCCGCTCACACCTTGCACTTCAAAATGCCTGTTCCTGCTATATGTAGCTTGAGCTAGTTTAAAGAATGCTAATAACATGCCCTCAGCTTCCTTTGGCCAACCCCGACTCTACCTATAGCACCCTTCCCATACCTGTCCTACCTTCCCCCTTACCCACCCCCCATCCATACCATTTCCCCTCTGCCTCCCACTCCCACTTCTCTGCCCTGCCTCCATTTGACTATACCATGACAAAGCCTTCACTGGCTGCTTCTGCCCCTCTTCCAATGCATCCTGAGGCCTCCTCCTACATTTAATACCTGACACTTATACAAGGGTTGTGCCACATTACTTAAGTGTTGATTATTGCTGCAACCTACAAGTTGTAACTCTGCATCCTTTGAAATTGTGGAATATTTTCTGTCTTTGTCAACAACTGTATTCCTACAATCTTAATTTATTTGATCGTTTTCTACCTACTTGATGTGTTACTTATTGTATTGTATTTTACTGTCTTCCTCTGATTTGGAAACCCTTGTAAATGAGCCCCTGGCTCAAAGGTATTAATCTGAATGTGAAATAAATAAATAAAATAAATATGTGCGCCTTCCTATTTGATGCCTTGGTCTTATATGTATTAGACACAGCAGGGAGTAAGCTGCTATACCATGCTCACTTCTACTGTCGAAAAAAGGCTTATAATATCACTTTATAATGATGAACTTACATTTACTTCAGGCCTTACCCACAAATGATTTCATAAATTACCAAAAATAATAAATATTCGCATGTGATATCATCCTATGCTCTCCAGATTCAAAAAATACAGTGAAAAACACTGTTGCCACCCTTTGGATTATATAAGAGATACATATATTGTATTCACATATGTACAAGTCCTAAATATTCACAACTAGCATAAATATCAAGCATAATAAAAATAACATAAACATAAACTGTAAAAAAAAAAAACAGGTTTTAGAAAATCAAGTAAATCAAATCAAACAAACATATTTCAGCAAATAAGTGATGTAAATGAGTAAGCATTATTCAGCATAATAAATGACAGTTTATACTATTTCTTTTGCATACTTATAAATAACATGACTGTTTCTTTTTACTATGAGAACTTGCAACTCAATACACTAGTGTTTCAGATTATCTTGGTATAATAATTGTTTAAACCTTATAGTATGTAAAAGGTATTTTTTTTACATCTGATTTCTAGTTTAACCAAATACTCAACATTTTGGAGATAAAATGTATTAAGTTACCACCCCAGATAGCCAAATAAGTACTAAAAGTAGGATAAAGGACTAATTATATTTTAGTTATCTGTAGATAAGGTCTTCTACTTTTTAACTTTCAAAGTCTTGGTGAGAACTTCTGGTTTTGGATGACAAATGTCTTTGGTGGTGAATTTGGCTTTAGTCTTTTATCTTTTTCCCTTGAACCTAGAACTGTAGAGTCTTCTGACATCAATGAAGCAATGCAGGCTGGATCCTTCTTGCTTGACGTCACACATCATCAAAAGTCACTTTAGGATTTAGTGGAAAAAATCAGACAACAAGATTTTAGCAGTTCAGCACAGTCTGTAGAATGATCTCTCCCTGTGGACAGCAATGTTGTTTTGGTAACTGGACTCTGACTCTTACCTATTTCAGTTCATTTCTGCTCTTGAGCCTGCAACTCTGGACTCACTGCTAATTAACAGCACTGCAGGCTAGTTGGCTAGTAAATTTCAAAGTCAGTCTCTTGTTCAGGCTTTTAACAGAAATTCCAAAACATTACTTTAGTCCAACTTCTCAGTATGCAAAACATAGGCCTTGCTTAATCCAATATTGGGAAGAAAATCCTTCCTGTAACAGTTTCAGCAGCTGGACTTGTTGCAGTTGTGCAGGCTTTCAGGCTGGTTTAGCATCCCCTTGTGGTGGCAACATTAAAGCCCAAATGATGTTCCAAGCCCATCCAAAATTGTCAGGGCATTCAACACAGGTCTTCACCCACCAAAGAATTAAGCAGTTCTGGGCCGGCTTTGCCAGCATCCCATCTATGCCCCACTTACTGGCGACATCACCATCAAGTTATGATTGGTCTGAGTACTCTTTGAGGGTGTTACTGTTTGCCCCTCCTAAGCCATTTTTTTATCAATATGACCTCATCTTGAAAAATATTTTTGATATAAAACAACTTTTCTTTCTTGTATCTATGTGCACCTTTGTACGTATATAGGACTTACATTCTTAGATGCAGCTAACAGAGAGGATTCATTTGAGTCCAAACATGATGGTGTCAATCCTAATATAAAATCTATAATTTATAAAACCATAATAAAACTTTTTCCTTTATAGATATCTAAAAAGAACACAGGAGCTTGTGTTTATTACAACCCCTTAAATTATGGCCTTTTGTATTTCTCTTGCCCAAGGAGTGACTTGTCCTGAGTTCTTTTCAATGTCCTAGTCCTGGGAATCTATACAGGAAGGTGCAGAAGATACCACCTGAGCACTTTGGGAGTATTGTGCAGTATAATGAAGTATTACATGTGACAAGTTAGGTGCCAGTTAATCTAACAGCAATGCTATGTGAAACAAAAAGAGTTGTTGACCTTTGTTTGAACACAAGGGTGATATATTTACTTTCAAGAATTTCAAAGGTTTCCCAGTCAATAGATGTAGTTCTTAAGGAAGCACTGTCTAGGGTGGGCTGGATAAGAATATGTACATGTTTCCTAGTTTAACATTATTACACCTTCCCTTCTTCTTTTTTGTGTGTGTCTTACCCTATAAATTGCAGTGTTGTTTATGTTACTCTTATGGTTTTCTTTATTTTGTACATCTGTACCTTCTGTCCCCATGTGATGTTGATTTTTCTAAATAAAAACTTTTTCTGTTCTTTCAAAAAGGACCATAGGCTCTTTAATATCCATCTGAACAAACACCAGAACAAGCAGCCAGGACCTCAGTTTAACATCTCATCTGAAAGATGGCATCTCATGAGTGCAGCATCCCCCTCATTCTGCACTACAGTGTCAGTATTGGACTGTTACCCCAAGTTCCTGGTGTGGATGACTAGAACCTACAACTAGAGGTGGGTGAAAGTTACAAATTCTGCTTTCATGGAACTTTCACAAAAATGCTGAAATTTTGCAGAATTTTCTAAACTTCCACCATTGGCGAGATCAGAATCTTCTAAATGTATTTGGCAGATGTTCACCCTGTTCACAGAATTTTTTGACTGAAGTGTGGAATAATACACATGAACTGTGGAAAAGCAGTTCTGAGGATTTTTTTTTCTGTAGTTTAATGAGATAATCCTGAGTACATGTAATATTCCGCAGTTCAGTAATCATCTCTGCAGACTTTTTTTCTTAGCAGTTTAATAAATAATCTGCTATTTATATATTTATTCTGCCATTCTAAGTTGTAATTTTCACAAAAGTTGCTAATTTGATTTCCACATTTTTGCAGACTTAAAAATCGATCTTTTGAGGAAATTATGCCTGCAGAAGTTTTTTTTTTTTTTGCACATCTCTACCTACAACCTGCCAGTCTTCTGACCACAGAGGTGAATGTGCGACCTCCTAAGCCACCGACACTTCTGCAGAAAGTAAATAGAAATGAATAGGAAAACATCTATTTTAAGTGGTCCCTTCACTGCTGGTATTGGCAGTAGAGGGTGCTGCTGTATTTGATTATCATTTTATGTTTATGTGTGCAGCAAACATCTTCTCAGAAGAATGACATTTCAGAGGTGTGTCACTGTCAGGTCCATTGCAGTTCAGGCTGCAGTGTGCGCCACACTGACAAGCCAATGATCTGTGAGGCTGATCATGACAGTGTTTGCTGGGGAAAAACATCCTGAGGGTGAAAGGATGCCCTAGCAGGAATCAAAGAACTTCAGTCACCTTTCATGTACAAGATGCTGCCTCACAGCCAGCTGAGTGCTATCTTCATCTGCCTGCTCCTCATTTGTTTACTGCAACTAGTTCCGATCCCCCAGGTGAATGAAGTATTTTCTGAGGACTGCTGAGGATGAAATACGAGAAATAAGTGGGAGAGACAGAGAGAGAGAAAGGGGTGCAACATCAACTCCAGAGCAAGGTTTTCGGACAGGAAACACACCTCTAATGTGGCTGGTAGAAGTTTTGGTTTTCTTACACGCACACAGTCCTATTTACAGAACCTGATCCTAATGATTGAGTAGCCTTCAAGTCAAAATTTACAATCACCACATGGCAGAGAGGATTATTTCTCTCAGTGGTGTTAACAATTAATCTGAGATGGACAGGCCGGTCCCTTCACTTGCATCATCGGTCTGCCTCCCTTACATCTCTTATATCACACTCTGGAGAGTTCTTTAGTCTCTGAGCACACCTCAAAGACAGAATCGGTCTGAACATTCCATGTAGATTCGGACTAGATTATATTGTTTCCATGGCTCATGACTCAGCAGGGTGCATCTGAATGGCCCAGTTATTTGTTTATAGTAAACAAGTAAACAACTTGCCTCATTTAGCTCAAAGGGGCTCAGCTACTACCACCCAGCTGACTGCAAACTCTCCAGTTCCCCACATACCTTCCACATCAACTAAAATATTGTACAGAGGGTCTACCATTGCAACAGTAATACAAACATACGTATGAACATACGAAATTTACCAGCAGATAAAGGCCTAGAGGTCTATCAAGTCTGCTCAAATGTGCAGCTAGCACCCCTTATTCTGCAGCTGCCCCTCCCTTCTACCCTTCCCCTTCATTAACCCTCCCCTTGTCCTGTCCCATCCTCTTTTGAAGCAGTCCACTGTTCTACTGCATACCACTTCTGCAGGTAACGTATTCCACCCAGCCACCACCCTCTCTGTAAAAAAGTGTCTCCTTATCTCCCTCCTGAACCTTCCTCCCTCCAGTCTCATATCATGGCCCCTGGTGGCCCTCCCCTCTGCTCTTACAGTGTTGCTCTTACAGCAACACTAACACATCGACACACGCAGTGTCAACAGGGTTGCAGGAGTGATGACTGAGTCATCAATTCCAGAGTTTGGCCGCTCTCCCCCAACATCCACCCCATCCCTGGAGGTGGAATCCTTAAGTTGGGGGGTGGGGCGGAGTGCGGGAGGGGTACAGTCAGGTGTCGGTGCATGTTCTGGTTGGGGACTGGAGTCGGCTGCATCAGGTATGTCAATGACCATGTGTCGCTGTAGAGGAGGTCACCGACATTCCTGTTGCCGTGGCATAGTGGGACCTGTACAGAGAAATGCATAAAAATAATACATTACATTGTTGCCACAGTAAATATTAAGCATTTTACTCTGTCCCACTGGTGTTTCAATCCTTTACTGGTTCTTGCACTGACCACTTCTACAGGTAGGCTGTTCTATGGCTTAATCACTCTTTCTGCAAAATAAAACTTTCTCACATCCCTCCTGAATCTCTCCCCTACTAACTTCCACTCATGCCCCCATGTACATGATTTGCAAGTCCTGTTGAATATTTCCCTACAATCTTCCTTGTTCACAACTTTCTGGAACTTGAAGATCTTGATCTTTGGTAGCCTTGCTGTAAACCTTATTGCATTGGCTGGATTGTTTCAGGGAGTCAGTTATGGTGACTTTCTTGCCACTTTCTCCAGTGGTAGTGTCCAACTTTAACCCTCCCATCCAGTATTGCTTCTTGGAGTTCTTGTTCCCAATGTGCATCACTTTGCACTGTTTAGTGTTGAATTTCAACTGCCAAACCTTGGACCATCACTAGTATTTGCTGGTCTGTTTGCAGCTCCCTAACCCCTTCCTTTCTGTCTACACTGACACAGAGCTCAGTGTTATCTGATAAGAGACACTTCTTGCCTCCTATACCTTCTCCTATGTCAATTTTGAACATATTCAACAAGACTGGTCCTAGGACTGAACCCTGTGGCATCCCACTCATGACCTCCTTCTCCTGGACGTGACCCTGTTTATCACCACCATCTGCTGTCTCCTTTACCAGACAGCTTCCAACCCATATAACTAGATCCTTCACTGTTTCCAGATCTTCTAACTTCTTTAGGAACAATCTGGCCCAGTGTTGAACTATACAGTACAAGACTAAACATAGGGCCTACAGCATACAAAAGACCCTGCATTATATGGAGATTCTATCACACAGCAAATGCTGGTGTTGCAATTATCCATAATCCACCATGGGACACATTCTTTGAGAATGCCCCACAATTTCTACTCATTGAAACCATGTATGGCATTACTGCACTCCCTTACTACCGTTGCACCACATGTACCCCAAAAGTTCTCTTACTGGTCTATACCTGAATGGTACTCCCCTGACTTTGGCCTGTAAGACATGGCTCTGTAAGGTGTTTATTGCTGGCAAGACAGTCCATCTCTACCATTGCTGAGAACTGAACCCCTAACTGCAATTACATTTTTTTAAATCTTAATCAGAGTGGCCAGTACTGAGAGGCTTCCCATGCAGCTGGTGGAAAAATGGAGCTACTGTATTTAATGAAACATGGGACCCCTTTGTTCAACACCTGAAGACTATGCCCTTTCTGCTGCCTCATAAAAGTTGAAGATAAATAGTGTATAGTGTAGTTCTAATGGCCTTCTCAATACAAAAACCTCTCATGTCAAAACCATTCATCCTGTCTCCCCATGTAACACCCTATGTCCTAAACCAGGAGTGTCCAACCTTTTCAGGGTCATAAGCCACATTTAAATTTGTGAGTAAGATGTGAGCCACAACAACATGTGGCCCATACTGTACTCAGCATGCAGCCCTTACCATACCCCTATTTACCTAAATGTAGCCATATTTAGGAGTTAAAATAATAACATAGTCACAATAAATAGTCAATAATTGCATTTTATTATATTTTAATAAGTTATAGTATTTAAAAAAAAACTTGTTAATATTTTAAAATAATTATATCAACTCTGGGACTTTAGATTTGCTTGCAGGCTTAATAAAAGTAGCTTGCTGAGCACTCAGAGCACTTTTCAGCTCCTGTACTTTGCCTTTTCTCAAATTTAAAAGATTGTGACATGTACTTGACACGTAATTGACAAACCCCTCATGAGCCACATTAAACTGCTTCATGAGCAACATGTGGCTTGCGAGCTACAAGTTGCCCCCCCCCATCCGAAACTGTCAGGGCCTTACTGAGATGAGCTTAGCCACCTAAACTAAACTGTCATCCTAAATCCTGTTTTGCTTGGTTTTGACTCCCTTGTTTAGGGGGAACACAAGGTGAAACACTCAAAGACTGTGCAAGGCTGGATAATGTGTGTGCTAAAGATAGATCTTCCCTATTCAAGAGTTGCAAATCAATAAATTACAACTTAGTCTTCACTTTCTTACAGTACAAGTACATTTTATTAACTGGGAACTAATGATTTTCTGACAGTTTCATCACTAACTATTGACATTTTTGTTGTTTCTTCTTCTGCCTTTGTTTCTTCTGTTTTATCACATTTATATATGGTCCCTTATCCATGATGTGAAAAAGGTACCATGATCTAACAACTCAGTTAAACAATGCAGGGTTTCTTTATCCTTTCGCTCAGATGGAGATTTTGGATAGTAATATGTGAACCACCGGCCTCTTGTTACAAAACATTAAGTTCATGTTAAGTTAGATACAGTGTATATGGTTAAATGCATAGATACATAAATATACAGAATTTGTCAGCAGATAAGGACCACCTGGTCCATCTAGTCTGTACATTTTTTCTACCTTTAACTTATGTTGCAGACTGTAGTTGACCTATGGCTTTCCTACTGTTCCCTTTTTCTAGGGTTCCCCTGTGTGTGTCCCATGCATTTTTGGATTCCTCCACTATTTTTGCCCCTACCACCACTGTGGTGTGGCTGTTCCAAGTATCTACACCCTCTCTGTAAAGAAATACTTCCTCACATTACCTCTGATTCTTCCTCCCTCCAACTTCATCTTATGTCCCCTCATTCTTGTTCATTTTCTTTTCTGAAAGATGCTAACCTAATAGCTTGGCAGAAGACACCAAGAGAAAGGACTGCTGTGTGACTGAACTTCTCTGCTGGGACTAAAGTAGAAGAACTTTTGTATTTGGACCTTTAATTTAGGGTAAAAAACTAACATACAAAACAAAAACAAAAAAAAGTGTGTGTTTGGGTTAACTGAACTGAATGGGTAACTGAAAAGTCATCTAGGTGTAAATCTCAGGTGACTGAAAGGACTTAACTGCTGTGAGGTTTAAATTACTTGTAGAAAGATCTGGTAAGCAGGGGGAGTGGCTTAGCTAGAAGGAAGCTACATTTAAAGACTGCCTTAGAAAGATTCTGCTAATAGCTTGACAGAAGACACCAAGAGAAAGGACTGCTGTGTGACTGAACTTCTCTGCTGGGACTAAAGTAGAAGAACTTTTGTATTTGGACCTTTAATTTAGGGTAAAAAACTAACATACAAAACAAAAAAAAAAAAGTGTGTGTTTGGGTTAACTGAACTGAATGGGTAACTGAAAAGTCATCTAGGTGTAAATCTCAGGTGACTGAAAGGACTTAACTGCTGTGAGGTTTAAATTACTTGTAGAAAGATCTGGTAAGCAGGGGGAGTGGCTTAGCTAGAAGGAAGCTACATTTAAAGATTGCCTTAGAAAGATTCTGCTAATAGCTTGGCAGAAGACACCAAGAGAAAGGACTGCTGTGTGACTGAACTTCTCTGGTGGGACTATATTGCCCTCCCCTCCACCCAAAGCTAGTTCTATTTTTATAGGCACAGGATTTGACTGACAACAGGAACTTCCTGTTTAGGGGCAGGAAGTGAGTGATCACAGAACCACCAAGGACCCACCATCCTAGAAGGGCAAGAGTAGCTCTCCGGCCCCCTCTAGCTGCTGGAGGTCTGCCTCTGAACAAGTAAGTGGTCTACTGAGAAATATAGGATATTCTTGTCTCAGAACAGGACAATCTGGAGCTTAAAGGGCACACATGCAGAAAGTAAGGAGAGAGAGAGAAAAAAAACAGACGAAAGAGTAAGGATTGCAAACAGTTAAGGGGTCAGAAATAAGACATGATTGGAGTGGTGCAGTGCAATGGCTGTGGAGCAGCAGTCTTCTGGGAGATATTCTGGAGGATGCGGTGTTGTCCCATCTGCAGGCACCTCTCTGGGCTGAGGGAGGAGGTTGCTCATCTCCAGGCTGAGTTGGCTAGGATTTGTGGGACCTCCTCTTCCATCCAGGGACCACCAGTGCCACTGCCGTTGCCTCAGAGGTTGCCAAGAAAGAGGAGCGGTTTTACCACAGTGGGCTCAGGGAGGGTGAGGGTGATGGAACAGAGACACATCCCTCCAGTTGTACCACTCCACAATCCCTATGCCATTCTGGCAAAGTGTGGTTCCTCTATGGAGGCACATACTGTGGAGACCAAGGAGGATGCTGGGAACCTCCACAAAGGAGACCCACAGGAGGGTGGCAGGGGACCCTGCAGGGGAAGGAAACAACTCCTGGTGGGGGACTCCATTGTTAGGAAGGTAGAACTGGGCAAGGAAGGGGAGAGGGAGGTAAGGTGCCTGCCTGGCGCCATGGCTTGGAGGAACAGGGAGCGAATCCTCAGGATTGCCGGAGCAGCTGCACAGGGGAGGGAGCTGGATGTCATTGTCCACCTAGGGACAAATGACCTGGCTAAGAAAGGGATTAGAGAGTGCAGGAAGAGTTTGTGGAATTGGGAAGGGCCTTAGTCACGAAAGCACGACGGTAACCTTCTCGGAGGTGCTACCCATCTATGGCATAGGAGAGGCTAGGGTGTTCGTACCATGGGATTCAATCAGTGGTTGAAAAACTGGTGTGGAGCTCAGGGATTTGGCTTCATTGGGGACTGGGGTCCACCTGGGAGTGATGCAAGCCTATACTGGCATGATGGGCTGCATCTGTCCGGAGGGGAACCAGGATCTTAGGTGATAGGTTTAAATGATTCATTGGCAAGCTTTTAAACTAGCCAATGGGGAGGCACTGTAAAGGAGCAGGAAAATCTAGCCCCCAAACAATCATGGTAGTAAGTGTGGCAAACACCAACATGGAGGTGTCGATGGGAGAAGGGCAGGGGTAAATGGAGAAAGTGACAAAGGCAAGAAGAACAGGGACGGGGCAAAAGGGGTAAGGACATAAGGAAATGGAGGATAATGAGTACCAATGCCCATGTCTGGGCAACAAGCTCCCTGAGCTGGTGGCCTTGATAGAAGAGGGATGCCTGGATATCGTAGCAGTCACAGAAACATGGTACACAGAGAACCATGACTGGGATGTTAACATACCAGGGTACATAACTTAAAGGAGAGACAGGCAGGGGGGAAGAGGGGGAGGAGTAGCTCTCTATGTAAAGGAAGGGATAAAAACAACTGAACAAAAGAGTAAACAGGGAGGAGAGGAGGCACTGTGGGTCACCTTGAGACTGGAAAGGGCACCACAATCTGCACAGGGGTTGTGTACAGACCCCATGTCAGGGAGAAGGAATGGACAAGGATATGATGGAAGGCATTCTTAGAATGGCAGAGAAAGGGAGATACTGTTGATGGGAGACCTGAATATGCCAGATGTTGACTGGAGCACATTTGCTGCAGCCACATCCAAGAGCAGGGCCATTCTTGATGCCCTACAGGTGGCAGGCATTAGACAGCTAGTTTCGAACCCACTGTGAGGGAGCAATCTTAGACCTCAGACTCAAACGGGGCGTGAGAGGATCTCAGATCTAGAAGTAGGTTGCCATGTGGGGACAAGTGACCATCAAACAGTGTGGTTCACGTTAAACTCAGCTACAGAGTCAAGCCATACAAAAGTGAGGGTACTGGACTTTAGGAGGGCTGACTTTGGCAAGATGGGAGAGTGCCTCAGAAAAGCACTAGCAAACAGGCTAGAAGGAGGTGTGGAGCAACAATGGGGAATTATCAAAACTGCCATCACAGACACAACAAGCCTTTGTGTGAAGCAAATAAACAAATCAAAATGAAAGAAAAAGCCAGTATGGTTCTCAAGAGAGGTGGCTGTGAAAGTCAGGAAGAAAAAGATAGCATTCCGGAAGTATCAGGAAACACAGAAGGAGCAGGACAGACAGCTGTACCAGTTAAGGCAGAAAGAAGCAGGGAGAGAAGTCAGAATAGCAAAGGCCCAAACTGAGGAAAAGATAGCCAACTCAGTTAAGAAGGGGGATAAAACCTTTTATAGGTACATCAGCGAGCGTAGAAAGACAAAGGGAAGGATAGTGAGGCTGAATAGAATGAACGGTGGGTGGGCAGAGGGGGACAGTGAAAAAGCAGGAATACTGAACGGATATTTCTGCTCAGTATTCACAAAAGAGGAGGGGAAGTGCCTAATCCAATTAACAGAAGCACTTTGATAGGGGGTCGATCCCAGTCCTTTCACAGAAGAAAGGGTTCTGCAAGAACCCTAAAACTGAAGATGGACAAAGCAATGGGTCCTGATGGAATTCACCCCAGAATTCTAAAAGAATTAAGGAAGGAACTAGTGAAACCACTGGCTACTCTTTTAATAAATCATGGGAGGATGGTGTGGTACCGAAGACTGGAGGAAGGCGGATGTGATTCCCTCACAAAAGTGGGACCAAGACAGAGGCAGGAAACTACAGACCTGTCAGTCTGACCTCTGTGGTAGGGAAAGTGATGGAGTCACTTCTGAAGGAAAGAATAGTTGAGTACCTAGAGGTCAGTGGAGCACAGGATCCAAGGCAGCATGGGTTCACAGTGGGAAGGTCATGTCAGACAGACTAATAGATTTCTTTGACTGGGTGACCAAAGTAGTAGACCAGGGAGGGGCTGTGGACATGGCCTACCTAGACTTTAGCAAGGCATTTGACACAGTTCCACACAAAGATTGATAGTCAAATTAACCAGCCTGGGAGTGGGTCCCAGGGTGGTAGCCTGGGTAAAACATTGGCTGGACAACAGGACACAGAAGGTAATTGTAAATGGAGTCCACTCTGAAGAAAGGGCGGTTACTAGTGGGGTACCGCAGGGTTCAGTATTGGGTCCAGTCCTTTTTAATGTCTTCATCAGTAACATTGCAGAAGGACTGGAAGGAAAAGTATGCCTTTTTGCAGATGACACAAAGATCTGCAACAGGGTTGATACACAAGGAGGCGTGGAAAGGATGAAAAGGGACTTGGCAATGTTGGAGGAATGGTCAGACGTAGGCAACTAGGATTCAATTCAAAAAAGTGCAAAATAATGCACCTGGGAAACAAGAACCCAGGGGAAGAATACACAATGGGTGGGGAGGTAGTAACAACAACAAAACAGGAAAGGGACCTGGGGGTAATCATATCAGATGACCTTAAGGTTAGCAAGCAATGTGAGAAGGCAGTAGGGAGGGCCGGGGAATACTGGGATGTATAGGGAGAGGCATCAGCAGCAGAAAACAGGAAGTTGTTATCCCTCTGTACAGACAGTTGGTGAGACCCCATCTGAATACTGTGTCCAGTTCTGGAGACCCCATCTCCGCAAGGACATAGACAGATAGAGGCAGTCCAGAGGAGGGCAACAAAATGGTGCAGGGTCTGCAAGAGAAGCCAGTATGAGGAGAGACTAAAGGAGCTTAATATGTATACCCTTGAGGAAAGAAGGGAGAGGGGGACATGATAGAAACTTCAAGTACCTCAAGGGAATCAACAAAGTCCAAGAGGGTAGCATCTTTCAGAAAAAGAGACTTGCAAGAACAAGGGGACACAATTTAAAGATAGAAGGAGGGCGTGTCAGGGGCAATGTGAGGAAGTATTATTTCACAGAGAGGGTAGTAGATGCATGGAACAGCCTTCCTGAGGAAGTTGTGGGGTCTAAAACTGTGGAAGAATTCAAGAATGCATGGGACAGACATAAGGCAATTCTTGTGGGGGGCAGGAAGATAAAGGCTGTTGGTTAACTAGGATCTGCGGCCTATCCTGTAGGTAGGGAAATGGGCAGACTAGATGGGCCTAGCGGTCCTTATCTGCCGTCAAAGTCTATGTTTCTATGTTTCTATGTAACCTCCTGTACCTTATTGATCCCTTTAAGATATTTATACATCTCTATCATGTCCCCCCCTCTCTCTCTTCACATCTCTAGAGAATACATATTTGAGGTCTTTCAGCATCTCCTCATAAGACTTCTGGTGCAGCCCTTGTACCATTTTTGTAGCCCTCCTTTGGACTGCTTCCACTCTGTCTATGTCCTTCCTGAGATTTAGCCTCCAAAACTGGACACTGTACTCCAGATGAGGTCTCAGTGATGATCTGTACAGTGGCATCACCACCTCCTTTTTTCTGCTTGTGATGCCTCTCCCTATGCACCCAAACATCCCACTGTCCCTTCTTACTGCCTTCTCACACTGTTCGGCCACCTTTAGGTCCTAAAATATAATTATTCCTAGGTCCCTCTCCTGGTTGGTGGCTGACAGTACCTCCCCCCAACCCCACTCCCTTGAGTACTTCTCTCTCGGGTTCTCATGGCCTAAGTATATAATCTTGCACTTCTTTGTGTTGAATCTCAACTGCCATTCATTTGACCAATCTTCCAGCTTGCCCAGGTCCCTTCTCATTCTTTCCACACACACCCTGGTACATCTACCCTATTGCAGATCTTTGTGTTATCTGCAAAGAGTCATACCTTCCCATCCAGCCCATCCGCAATGTCACTTATGAAGATAAAGAGGACTGGGCCTAGCACCGATCCTTGAGGCACCCTACTGATCATCTCCCTTTCTATGCACAGAACTCCATTCACTACCACCCATTGTGTCCTACCGCTCAGCCAATTTCTAACTCAGTTAACAACCCCGAATCCAACTCCCAGGCTGCTCAATTTGTTTGTTAGTCTTTTGTGTGGGACGGTATCAAAGGTCTTCCTAAAATCCAGGTAGACCACATCTACCATCCCTCCCTGATCAATCTCCCTTGTCACCTAGTTGAAGAAATCTATCAGGTTTGTTTGTCAAGACCTGCCTGCCATGAAACCATGCTGTCTCAGATCCTGCTGTCTGCTGGGTTCAAGGTATGTCACAATCCTTTCCTTGAGTAATGATTCCATCAATTTTCTTATCATTGAGGTTAGGCTGACTGGTCTATAGTTACCAGCCTCCTCCTTGCTCCTGCTCTTATGGAGAGGGACAACATTCACCCTCTTTCAGTCTGCCAGAATCACACTCATTTCTTTTTTTTTTTTTTTTTTTTTTCTGTAAGTACTTTTTGGCTTTTTCCCTTTTAGTCCCACTCCCACACATCCCCGATGTGATGCTTGAGTGTGGAGGCATGTGTATATATGCCTTGCGGGATGTCCCCCACCCTACTGGTCACACTGTTGCCACCTGCGCCTATCACCGGACCTCCATCCGGTGATGGTGGGACTACAGGCAGGTGATCCCCCTCCACTTCCCGGGAGAAGAGAGCCTTCACTCAATCCTGCTCCCACCCCCCCCCATGCCGGCACCCCAGTGACCCAAGGTCATTCCCGAACCTGGGTTGCCAACGCAGAGTGAGGTAAGATGTCCAGTGCCTCAGCCCTCAGCACCACCAGGCTGGCATCACACTCATTTCTAATGATTTGTTGAACAAGGCTGTCAGTGGTCCTATTAGCTTCTTTATTAGTTCTTTAGAATTCTGGAATGTATTCCATTTGGCCCCATTGCTTTAACTATTTTCAGTTTTTCTAAATCCTTTAGGACTCCCTCTACTGCAAACGGACTGATATCTACATGCCTCCCTTTGGTACTTCTTACACCTAGCTCTGGTCCCTCTACAACCCCTTCTACAGTGAACACTGAACAAAAATATTGTTCAGGATTTCTGCTTTTTCCTGATCCCCTTCTGCTGACCCTCTCCCTTCACTATTTAGTTTCACAATCCCACCCCTGGTTTTTCTCTTCTCTCCAATGTATCTAAAAAAGGTCTTGTCTCCTTTTTTAATTGCCTTGGCTATTCTTTCCTCTGTCTGTGCCTTGACCTTTCTGACTGCTTTCCCTGCCTCCTTTAGCTCTTCCAGATACATTCCTGTATCTTTGTTTCTTTGTACAGTGCAACCCGTTAAAGTGAATACCCACCGGCCTGACCCGAATATATGCACTTAACCAGGCTATACACTAAAATGAAATTCCAATTTTCTGTTTTGGTGTCAGTTTTTAAATGACAGAAACGGGAGTCAGAAATAGCAGTAATGAATAATTCACCTTACTTAGCTATAACCATCGAGTACACATACAATAAATACAGTACATTTAATTCATATGACTGGACTTGGAAAAATGAGAGAAAAACTTTAAAAAGCATTTTAAAATCATTTGTAAAGCATTTCAGTGCAGTACTGTATTGCACTTTAAAGCAGATTGCTAAGCTGGTGGATAATGTGGCCAGCATCTGTCTTACTGTGAGATGTCTGCTGTGGGCTTCTGGGCTCCACATTACTCGCCATTGTTGCTTACTTGTGGTAATTGCTAAAAGCGGTATCTTAATGAGGCTATAATAGCAGCATTAAAACCTGGTGCAGTTACATGGAGTAGCCACGAATGGCCTTTGAATAGCAGCACTGTCAGCTGGATTAATTCAGGAGCGGGCAATAAACAAAGCTATGTCACACAGCCCAAGACAAGGCACTATAAGAGTGTTAAAAGCCTTAGGGCAAGCACATTTTTAATCCACTTAAATGGGATCTACTATTCACTAAACAGGAATATTTAAGCTGGGCAGAATAGCACAGGAATTGGGCCTGCAAAATAATATTCATTTAAATGGAATATGCGCTTAAGTGATATTCACTTAAGTGAGTTCGCCTGTATTTTCTGAATGCTGTCATTTTTTCCCTCACCCTCCATGCCACCTCCTGTGAGAACCAGAGTGGCTTTTTCTTCCTCTTTGTTTTACTTATTTGCCTAACACAAAGGCTTGTGGCTTCCATTATGGCTCCCTTAAGATGTTCCAGTTGTTCCTCTACATTCCCTTTTTCCCAGTCTACCCCCTAGGGCTTTCTTTGGATATACCTCCATCATTGCAAAATTGACCCTTCTGAAATTCATGACCCTTGCCTTTGTGTGGCTGGATTCCTCTTCTGTCCTCATATTAAACCATACTGTACTGTGATCACTGTATCCCAGGTGACTCCCTACTTCTCTACATTCATTACCTTTTCTCCGTTGGTGAGCACCAGCTCCACTATTACCCTCTCACGGGTGTATTCTGCCACTAGCTGTCTGAGTCCTGCCCCTTGAAGAGCTTCCAGGATGTTTCTGTTCCTTGCCATGGCTGCAGTATGGGTATTCCAATTGACATGTGGCAAATTAAAGTCTCCCATCAGTGATATCTCCCCTTTTGCTGCCACTAGCATATTGTCCAACTCCTCCCCCTGTGGTGGAGGTCTGCAGATCACACCTACTCAAACGGCAGTACCATTCCCCATTTCCAGAGTGACCTACAGTTCCTCCTCTACCTCCCTTATGCACTGTACTTCTGTAGCTTTTATTTCCTCCCTAACATAGATAGCCACTCCTCCACCCTTTTTTCCTACCCTGTCTTTTTGGAACAGAGTGTACACTGGAGCAGCTATATCCCAGTCATGGTTCCCTGTGTACCAAGCTGTGAGCCTTCGTGCACGTGTCCTTCCATGGTCTGTCAATCCTCTTTTTAATTTTTCCTCCCTGGACCTTGCATTTTACCTCTAGTTTCTTTTCAGTAGGCATACTACTGAGTCCCACTTCCATTTGTGTTTGTTTACCTCCTTTTATGTTCCTGCTAATACCTTTTTGCATCCCATTATTAATTCTTGTTTTGGGGGGAGTTATGTCTAAGTTCCTATCTTCTAGGGTGTCTTTGATAGAGTCCTTTGCCTCCAGCTCCCTCTTCCCTAGTTTAAATGCTCAATGCACACCCAATGTCTTGGCCCAGTCCTCTCACTCCTTCTCTCATTAGGTGCAGCCCAATGTACCTGAAAACCCTCCTCTCCCAGAGGTCTCCCCATGCACCAACAAAGTGGCAGCCTCTTTCTTAACACCAGCTCTATAACAATTCATTGAATGTTTTAATTTTTTTACTTCTGATCTTCTCTGCACTACTGCCCTTGCCCCACACAGGAAGGACCTCGGTGAAGGCCAGGGAGGTCATTTGAGTGGCCAGTTGGGTCTACTAGTTTAATTAGGTTTTGTTTGGCTTCCTCTGACAACTGCCCTGCCAGATCATTTGTCCCCAGGTGTACCAGGATCTTCAGGTCCTCCTTTTCTTTTTCTGCTATCCTTCCAATGTGACTGGTGTCGCATTTTGCTGTGGACCCCGGGAGACATCTGACTAGTGCCCTTTTAGTCGCTCAGTTGGGTCTCTACCCCCCGATCATGGAGTTCCTCATGATAACTACTTTCCAACTTCATTCCTTCTTGTCCTTATGTTGCCTCCACGATTCTTCTTATGTGGTTGCTGTCTTTGTCCTTTGACTAGTTTGTTGTCCTCCTCCATTTAGCCGAGTTACTTTTCCTCTGTTAATGGTGAAAAACCGTTTGCAGTTGGGATGGTCATGGCATGGAGAGATCCATCCATCCTGCCGAGTTTACTTCCTCCCTTCTGTACCACCTTCCACCCCCCTGGACTGGATCTTCTGCTTGGAAGTGGACTTCTGGGGGAGAACTAATGTTGAGGAACATGAGGGCGTGAATTCGATTTTCTGTTCCAACACAGCAGGTCCCACAGCTGAGATATCTCCTTTCATGCTGCATTCAGCTGTGCCTTTAGTTTGTGTAGATTCCTACAGATGGGACAATGCGCCACTCCCAAAATAAGTCCTCTGGGTATGAGAGCTCCACACTCATGGCAACTGTAGTTATCCATGCCACCTGTGTTTTGTTTCTTTTCTTTTCCTTTTTTTTCTTTTTCCTCTCTCTTTCTCTTTCCCTTTCCCTTCTTCCTTGGGGCTGTGTCTGCTCTAGGTTGTGCCTAATGCATAAAGTAGTGTGGGTTTTTGTTTGTTATTGTTTTTTTGTTCTCCCTACTTTTATTTTTATTTATTTATTTGGATTTTGGTAACCGGGTAAACCCACTGAGACTGGAAGTCCTTTTTTCAGGGGCGACCTACTTTCCTACTGCCTTTGTGCCCTTATGGCTCCCGCCCTTCCTGTTCTGGGACAGGAAGTTCCTGTATTTCTCCTTCTTCCTTGCTCAGAGTCAGACCTCCAGGAGTTGGGGGGAGCTACTCTTTCCCTTCAAGGTTGTTTTTTTAATGTCTACTGCAGTTATAATAAGAACTATATGGCATAGTTGTGTTTGTTCTTACAGTCAATATTACTACATCCCATGCCCCAAGCATATCATACTTTGTATATTGCATGTACTGTATATTACATGTATGTAACATGGTTTGATGACTAGTGTATTATGTATGTTAAATGACAAATACTGTACTCAATAAAAATATCTATGGAAAACAAAACTACAGCATTTCAGTGGAATTCCATGTGATCGGTTTTTCTGGTGAAATCAGAGGCTATTTAAAGAACCACTTTGGAGATTAGCATGCACTTTCAAACTGTAAATAACAGATCGAGAAGCAAATGATTTGATACCTTTTAATGGACCATCATAGATGTAACAACAAGAACAATGTGCTCTAGCTTTCGGACCAACCAGTCCTTCTTCAGAAGCCTAATGGCAGTTGTTTAGAAAAAACAATACTTTTAACAGCTAGATCATGCAGGAAAAAAACAAAACAAAAATCCCCATTGGTTTAAAATACTCATTTAAAAAATACAGATGATGATGTCAGAGAAGTTTAACAGTACCATAATACCTTCAGCCAGGAGGGTCTCAGGGTCAAAGGAGCTTGGTTCAAAACACATACAAAAAAACCCCACTGCATATAAATTTAATTGACATAAGATAACACTGCTGGAGCAGATGACTGTTAAATCAAGCTATGAGTGTCACAGTGTGCATAAGGATGTGATTACTGAAAAGCAACTCCCATCCAGATTAAAGACATACTAAGATTGTCTTAGGACTCCAAGAAGTTTCAATGCATGCATTATAGACAAGAAATTACCAGTAAAGTTGCCTTAAAAACATCAGTACATACTGTATGATGTGTAAAACTTAGCTGGACCTATTTCCCAGATGTACTCTCCAGCTAGATATCATGCCCCATAAACTTCAAAACCTCTAGTGTAGTGCCAGGGCTTTATAAATGATAATTTAAAAATAAATTGACAGTATTAGTGTCAAACAAAAAACCCATGTCTAGGTCCACCAAGGAATTCAAACCATGTAGGCCAATATGTACTGATGTCAATATACACTGAAAATTTAACAACTTGATGTACCAGAAGTGTCCAAGGAATCTGAAAAAGAGATAAAAATTTAATTTCTTTCCTCCTCCTCCTCACACAAATAATACACCCTACCCCACCCCACATCCCCATAATGTGGGGGGGGGATAGCTAGCTTTAAGGAGATAGTCTCTTTCACACACACACACACACACATATACACACACACACCGGCACATCTGGACGGAGGGCACAGATGCACTTAAAGATTTTCATCACAAACTTAATAACCTCCACCCTACCATAAAGCTTACCCTGGAGTATTCTACCACCAATGTTAATTTTCTGGACACAACAATCACCATTAAAGATGGAACCTTACATATGTGTATTTACAGGAAGCCAACAGACAGACAGAGATACCCACACAAGAAAAGTAATCACCCAAACCATATAAAAAAATCTGTCATGTACAGTCAAGCACTCTGATGTCACCGTAATTGTTCAAATGAGGATGACAGAGATACGCATTTGGCTATGTTGAAAAACACCTTTATCGAGCAGGGACACTCTTCCAGAGAAATTGACAGGACAACAGAACGTGCAACACAAGTCCCAAGACAACAACTACTTCAATATAAAGAAAAGACAGCTACAGACAGAATGCCCTTAGTAGTCACATATCATCCAGACCTTGAACTTCTGCATGGGATTATTAAAGACCTCCACCCAATATTTAGTGAGGATGAAACCCTTAATTGTACTTTTAGGGAACTCCCACTACTATCTTTTAAACAACCACCAAATTTAGCCAGCCTAATTATTAGGAGCAAGCTTTCACCAGAACAGAATATCATGTTACACAATGGCACACGACCCTGCAATCAACGCATCTGTAAGACTTGTGAGCTCATTTCCACCTCAGACTGTGTGGTTACATCACAAAACAGACAATTCAAGGTGCATGGGAGTTATTCATGCACATCACAACATGTTGTTTATTTCATTCAGTGCAAGAGATGTCCACAAACAGGTTATGTTGGAGAGACACGCCAACAGCTCCGCACTAGGATGAACTCGCACAGACTTACTATTAAAACAAAGCAAACTGAAAAACCAGTGAGGCACCACTTCTCCCAGCCTGACCACTCAATTTTGGATATGTCAGTAATGGTCATAAAAGGAAATCTCGAAAACACACAACCGAGACGAGCTTTTGAGATTAAACTTATTTTACTTCTCAATATGGTAGCAGATGGGATGAACGTTGATCTGGGTTTCATGGGACATTACAGAAACTGACATCCACAGACCTCTTCTTCTTCAGACTGGCATATTATAGGGCTTCAGCTTGTGTGGGATGTGGGTGTGTGTGTGTGAACGTTTGTGCGTGGGTATGTTTTGTGAGGTACGTGATATAACAGGAGTGGGGCTTGCTGTCACATTGAGCTAGGCCTCTATTTAGATACATGGAGTTACAGTGTGTTACTACTATTACTTCACACACATAATGAATATTAATTCCTCCTTACTTTTTATCTTTGCCCGGGACTGGGGTTGATTCCGTTGCACCATATTCAGATTACCTAGCCTGTTACTGTACATTCAGGAGTGTTATCATAGACTGTCACATATTTTTTTAACTCTGTACATATTGGAGTGTGAGATCTCATTTGCATGGGGGTCCTGGACAGATCTTTTTACATTAGGCTAATATTGTAGCGATTTGTGGAAATGTAGGTATTAGACCTCTGGTCTTACACACATACTTGATATTTACTTCTAGTTACCCTATCCTGGGGAGGGTAGCAGTTTTATTTCATTGTAGTTCTATCCAGAATCCTTGGAAATGTTACTATGCAGATAAGAGTCTGTTTAAATAGTGTCACATCTTTGCTCTGTAGGTATTAGGATACATGAGCCCTTTTACTTGGGATTTCATGACAAGTTGAATTCCTTTGGGGATCAATTGCAATGACTGATGTGAATAAAGGTTCATTAGGAGAGGTGTGTGTGTGTGTGTGTGTGTGTGTGTGTGTGTGTGAAAGAGTATCTTCTTAAAGCTAGTTATCCCCCCACCACATTATGGGGATGTGGGGTGGGTTAGGGTGAACTGTTTGTGTGAGGAGGAGGAGAGAAATTACATTTTTATCTCTTTTTCAGATTCCTTAGACACTTCTGGTACATCAAGTTGTTAAATTCTCAGTGTATATTGCTATCAGTACATATTGGCCTACATGGTCTTAATTCCTTGGTGGACCTACACATGAGTTTTTTGTTTGACACTAATACTGTCAATTTATTTTTAAATTATAATTTATAAAGCCCTGTCGCTACACTAGAGGTTTTTGAAGTTTATGGGGCATGATATCTAGCTGGAGAGTACAGCTGGGAGATAGGTCCAGCTAAGTTTTACACATCATACAGTGTGCACTGATGTTTTTAAGACAACTTTACTGGTAATTTCTTGTCTATAATGCATGCATTGAAACTTCTTGGAGTCCTAAGACAATCTTAGTATGTCTTTAATCTGGGTGGGGGTTGCATTTCAGTAATCACATCCTTATACACACTGTGACACTCATAGCTTGATTTAAGAGTCATCTGCTCCAACAGTGTTATCTTATGTCAATTAAATTTATATGCAGTAGGATTTTTTGTATGTGTTTTGCACCAAGCACCTTTGACCCTGAGACCCTCCTGGCTGAAGGTAATATGGTACTGTTAAACTTCTCTGACATCATCATCTGTATTTTTTAAATGAGTATTTTAAACCAATGGGGATTTTTTTCTGTTTTTTTTTTTGCGTGATCTAGTTGTTAAAAGTATTGTTGTTTTTTTTCTAAACAACTGCCATTAGGCTTCTGAAGAATGAATGGTTGGTCTGAAAACTAGAGCACTTTGTTCTTGTTGTTACATCTATGTTGGTCCAGTAAAAGTTATCAAATCATTTGCTTCTCGATCTGTTCTTGCAAGGACCAATATGGTAAATACTAAATCTAGATTTCATACTGTAAATAAGAAATTTGAGCTACTGTTTTACAGTTTACTGGATAATACATTTTTCATTTTCATAAAAATATAGAGGATAACATCAGAAAAAGATTGATAGTCTATTCATTATGCCCATATTACCCTATCATACTCCAGGATCGATTGTCTCTTTGGAGGCTTCACTTATACTATTCCATCATTTGTTTTCATTGTTTCCATCCCCCACTTACTGCTGAGTAAATAATATCCCCTTGACTCTATCCAAGCTGTATTTGAAGCTCTTTATGGTATTGGCATCCATTACCTCTGCTGGAAGACCATTGACTGGCTCAACCACTAGGTTACTATGTGTATAAGATACAATTAGGCCAAGGCCCATCAAGAGTGTCTCTCACAACTTTCTGGGTAAATCAGTTGTGCCCCGTGCCACAGTTAAGATGTTTGTCCAGTCTGATATACTGTACATACATACTGAGATTATTGGCATCAACTACATAGTGTGGGGGTATATTCCATAATTTTGCAGCTCTGATAGAGAAATAATTATCCCTTTTAGAATACGTTTTTTTTTATTACCATTTGTTTTTTATGGTTTCTTAGACTCACACAGCTCTGTGCAAACTGAAGGCCACATTGAGCTGTAAGGATTGGGTTCCGTAGGATCCTACAAAGTTGTAACAGGTCTCCCCTACTTCATCTTTCCTGAAGGGTGGCCATTCCTGTTTTTGATAGTCTCTCTTTGTATGTTGGGTGCTTTAGCTTGGGGATACGTTTTGTAACCTGATGCTGGACTTGCTCAATGAGATTGATGTCCCGTTTTAGATAAGGCTTCCAAAATGGAGATTAGAAGTCCAAATGGGACCTGATGTATGTGTTGTATAATGGAACAATACAGTATTCAGTTCTATTAAGAGAGGAATAATTGATGCTGTTCAAATACATGTTTGCAGTTTGTGTGATTTTGTTACAGTGCCTGGCTGAGGAAAATAAGTTATTTATGATTGTCCCTAAATCTCTTTCTTTTGATACTGCTTTTATTGTTTGGTTTTGTAATTTATAAATTAATTGGGGGTTATTTTTTCCCATGTGCAGTACCATGCATTTGTTTAAGTTTAGTGACATTTTGTTTTCCTTTGTCCATAGTTCTATCATCCCCAGATCTTTTAGATGAGATATCTGTTTTGTTGTAGTGTCAACCTCTCTCCCAATGTTTGCATCGTCTGCAAATTTTACTAAGTGTGTGTTGATATTTATAGTAATGTCGCTTATAAAAACGTTGAATAAGGTGGGTCCAAGAACTGATCCCTAGGGAACATCACTGCTCACTTCCCACAGGGTGGAGAGGTGGCTACCTATCCTCACCCACTGAGTCCTTCCTGAAAACCAGTTACTGATCATTCTGACTACTGGTGTACTTAGCCCTATGTTGCTTTGTTTTTTCTATTAATTCTAAATGAGGGACTTTATCAAATGCTTTATCGAAATCCAACAAAATTACATCAACAGAGCTGTGAGCCAAAACATCAGGGCAGTAAGTGAGATAAACACCAAGATAGAGGTGTCAATAGGGAGACATGCAGGGATAAATGGAGAAAATGACAAACGCAGTATGGACAGGGATGGGGCATAAATGGGTAAGGTCATCAAGAAATGGAGGGTAAGGAGTACCAATGCCCATAGTCTGGGCAACAAGGTCCCTGAACTGGTGGCCTTGATGAAAGAGGGATACCTGGATATTGTAGCAGTCACAGAAACATGGTACACAGAGAATCATGACTGGGATGTTAACATACCAGGGTACACAACCTACAGGGGAGAGACAGGGAGGGGAGAAGAGGGGGTGGAGTAGCTCTCTATGTAAGGGAAGGGAAGGGATAAAAGCAACTGAACAAAAGAGTAAACAGGGAGGAGAGGAGTCACTGTGGGTCACCTTAGAGACTGGAAATGGCACCACAATCCACACAGGGGTTGTATACAGACCCTCGTGTCAGGGGAAGGAATGGACAAGGCTATGATAGAAGGCATCCTTAGGATGGCAGAGAAAGGGGAGATACTGTTAATGGGGGACCTGAATATGCCAGATGTTAACTGGAGCACCTTTGCTGCAGTCACATCCAAAAGCAGGGCAATTCTCGATGCCCTTCAGATGGCATCCCTCAAACAATTGTTTTGGAACCTACTCATGAGGGTTCCATGTTAAAATTGTGACTGCAAAATAGCATCAGAAACAATGGCGAATTCAAAGCCCGAATGGCAAGTTAGCAAGCGATCATAATAGCGTTGCGATTTTAGCTAAACTGTCAAAATAGCGCCATGATATCCTGTGCTATTCCTAAAGCTGTCTGTTTCCACTTTACTACCTAGCTAATTATGCAGTCATGGAAGGTCTGTTTGAATTAGCACTGTTGCATTTTAAACTAATTAGGCAGTCAATATTCCTAAAGCTATCTGTTGTCACAGGAGCAGTTGCTAAGTGAATGAGGAGTTCAGTTTGAATCAGCTCTTGGTATAGCTATGGCTACATTTTTAGTGAATTAGGCAGTCATTATTACTAAAACTGTCTGTTGTCATGGGAGCAAAGTGAACGAGGAGGTAATTATGCAGTCGCTAAGTAAATGAGGAGTTCAGTTTGAATCAGCTGTTGGTTTAGCTATGGCTACAAGTTATGACGTGACTTCTGCTGTTTTTTTTTTATTTGTGCAATCGCTATTCCTAAGCTGTCTGTCTCCCCTTTACTACCTGTCTGTTGCCACGGGAGGAGGAGGTAATTATGCAGCTGCTAAGTGAATGAGGAGGTCAGTTTGAATCAGCTCTGTGGCATTTTTCACTTATTAGACAGTCACGATTGTTGTTATACAAATGGCAGTAGTAGTTGCTGTAATGTGCTATGCGCTGTTGTGTCCAGTTGACATTCAAGGGATTGCTATTTTTTAGTCACCTTTTTAACAATCACGATTTTATAGTCACTATTATCATGGGATAAACTCATGAGGGAGCAATCTTAGACCTTATACTCTCAAATGGGGACAGTGAGAGGATCTCAGATCTAGAAGTGGGTACCCATCTGGGAACAAGTGACCACCAAACAGTGTGGTTCATGATAAACTCAGCTACAGAGTCAAGTCATGCAAAAGTGAGGGTTCTGGACTTCAGGAGGGCTGACTTTGGCAAGATGGAAGAGTGCCTTAGAAAAGCACTAGCAAACAGGCTAGAAGGAGGGGTGGAGCAACAATGGGGAAACATCAAAACTACCATCAAGGAGGCAACAAGCCTTTGTGTGAAGCAAATAAATCAAAATGAAAGAAAAAAGCCACTATGGTTCTCAAAAGAGGTAGCAGTGAAGGTTAGGGAGAAAAAGATAGCATTTAGGAAGTATAAGGAAACACAGAAGGAGGAGGACAGAGAACTGTACCAGGTAAGGCAGAAGGAAGCAGGGAGGGTAGTCAGAATAGCAAAGGCCCAAACTGAGGAAAAGATAGCCCCCTCGGTTAAGAAGGGGGATAAAACCTTTTATAGGTATATCAGGGAGCGTAAAAAGACAAAGTGAGGGATAGTGAAGCTGAATAGAATGGATGGTGGGTGGGCAGAGAGGGACAGTGAAAAAGCAGGGATACTGAACGAATACTTCTGCTCAGTATTCACAAAAAAGGAGGAGGAGGGGGAAGTGCCTAATCCAATTAACAGAAGCACTCTGGATAGGGGGGGTCGATCCCAGTCCTTTCACAGAAGAAAGGGTTCTGAAAGAACTCTTAAAACTGAAGGTGGACAAAGCAATGGGGCCTGAGGGAATTCACTCTAGAATTCTAAAAGAATTAAGGAGACAATTAGTGACACCACTGACTACCCTTTTTAACAAATCATGGGAGGATGGTGTGGTACCTGAGGACTGGAGGAAGGTGGATTTGATTCTCCTTCACAAAAGTGGGAGCAAGACAGAGACCTCTGTGGTAGGGAAAGTGATGGAATCACTTCTGAAGGAAAGAATTGTTGAGTACCTAGAGGCCAGTGGGGCACAGGACCCAATGCAGCATGGGTTCACAGTGGGAAGGTCATGTCAGACAAATCTAATTAATTTCTTTGATTGGGTGACCAAAGTAGTAGACCGGGGAGGGGCTGTGGACATGGCCTACCTACACTTTAGTAAAGCATTTGACACAGTCCCACACAAAAGATTAATAGTCAAATTAACCAGCCTGGGAGTGGGTCCCAGGGTGATGACCTGGTAAAACTTTGGCTGGACAACAGGACACAGAAGGTAATTGTAAATGGAATCCACTCTGAAGAAAGAGGGGTTACTAGTGGGGTACCGCAGGGTTCAGTACTAGGTCCAGTCCTTTTTAATGTCTTTATAAGTGACATTGCAGAGGGACTGGAAGGAAAAGTGTGTCTTTTTGCAGATAACACAAAGATCTGCAACAGGGTTGATACACAAGGAGGCGTGGAAAGGATGAGAAGGGACTTGGAAAGGTTGGAGGAGTGGTCAGAAGTGTGGCAGCTTGGGTGCAAGGCAAAGAAGTGCAATATAATGCACCTGGGAATCAAAAACCCAGGGGAAGATTACACATTGGGGGGGAGAGGTGGTAACAACTATAAAAATGGAGAGGGACCTGGGGGTAATCATATCTGATGACCTTAAGGTTAGCAAACAATGTGAGAAGGCAGTTAGGAGGGCTGGGGGGGGGGATACTGGGATGTATAGGGAGAGGCATCACCAGCAGAAAACAGGAAGTTGTTATCCATCCCTCTGTACAGACAGTTGGTGAGACCCCATCTGGAGTACTGCATCCAGTTCTGGAGACCCCATCTCTGCAAGGACATAGACAGGATAGAGGTAGTCCAGAGGAGGGCAACAAAAATGGTGCAGGGTCTGCAAGAGAAGTCATACGAGCAGAGACTAAAGGAGCATAATATGCATACCCTTGAGGAAAGGAGGGAGAGGGGGGACATGATAGAAACTTTTAAGTACCTCAGTGAAATTAACAAAGTCCAAGAGGGTAGCATCGTTCAGAAAAAGAGATGTGCAAGAACAAGGGGACACAATTTGAAGATAGATGGGGGACAGCTCCGGGGCAATGTGATGAAGTATTTTTTCACAGAAATGGTGGTGGACGCATGGAACAGCCTTTCTGAGGAGGTTGTGGGGTCTAAAACTGTAGGAGAATTCAAGAATGCATGGACAGACATAAGGCAATTTTTGTGGGGGGTAGAAAGAAATAGGGTGTTGGTTAAATAGGATCTGCAGCTTATCCTCTAGGTAGGGAAATGGGCAGACTAGGTTGGCCAAGCGGTCCTTATCTGCCATCAAAGTCTATGTTTCTATGTAATGTTTTTATCCAAACTAGCCCCCATGCTGTTATAAAAAGCAATCAGGTTGGTTGTACATGAGTGTCCGCAGGTGAATCCATATTGATTATTGTGAGTGATAAAGTAAGGCTAGTTCCTATTCTATTCTGTTTTTACCAATTGCTCCATAATTTTGCTCAGAACAGATGTTAGGCTACTTGGCCTACAGTTGGTCACATTATCTTTCTCTCCATTCTTAAATATTTGCACCACTACGGATGTTCTCCAGTCACTAAGGACCTGTCCTGATGTTACAGATTTATTAAAGATACTGGTAATTGATTGCAGAAAACTTGTAGATGTCTCCACTAATAATTTTGGACTTATGTTGTCCAGTCCTGCTGAAGAATGTACCCCTAATTTTTTATGTTGGCTTGCGTGTGCGTGACACCCAACATATTGGATTAATAGCAGATTTGGAGATGCAGTCACTGTGGGCAAATACAGGGCACGCATCAGTAGGCGCGTCCATCATTCCCCAATAAGGCAGCTGCAGGCGTTAACACCAGGAGTATGTCAAGTGGCAACCAGAGCTAAGAAAAGGTCTGCTGCAGTCATGCAGCAGCACAATAACATGTCCTCCCGACATGCCTGTCCTGGTTAAACCGTTCAATCAACATGACGGCACTGATTGCCACTGTGCACAGTGCCCCAACCCACTTCATTTGCCGATGGGGGAGCCCACTCCCCATCAGCATAATGTCCCCCTCCCATTTAAAGCATATGTCGAGGGGGTGCCCAATCCCCCTCGGCATCATGCACCCCCCAACAGTCTTTCTTTGCTGACGGGGCCCCAATCCCCATCAGCTTCAGTCCCCCCTTCCCTATTTATTTTGCCAATGGGGAAGCTGACTCCCTGTTGGCATAATGTACCCTACCCCCAGCTTTTGTTGTGTGCCGAGAGGGGTGCCCAATCCCTTATTGGCTGCAGCATCCCCCCCAAAAAAAAACTCAGGTGGCATGCTGGGAGCCCACCCTAGTGTGCCAAATGCCCCTGAAAAACAAAAACAATCCCGGGATGTTTTTTTTTTTTAAACCTGTGAAAGAAGAAAATGGTCCCTCGCGGTCTCCCTGCCCCTTCCCCCAACCTGTACCCAGTCTCTGCGTGCCCTGCCTCCCCACACCCCCTCACCCCATACTACCTCTGAGCCTGGCGCAATGATCTTCAGTGGACCAGGAACATGTCTGCACTCTTCAAAGCCGACCACGAACTGAAGAAATGCCAGTAAGCTGTATAATGGCATACATAGGGTTTTTTCAACTTTGGTGGATATCTTGGCCATTTTTGGGAATTTTGGTACCAAATTTTCAACATGGGGTTATTGGGACCCCTCCTTATGAATTCAGTCACTGCCATGGCATTATTCAGTCCTGAAAGGTGATTTTGCAGTCACTGTGCGGAATCACCTTTTGGGACCAATTAGTGAAAGCACTGTTCATGAGGGGGGCTCTCAAAAAGCCTATGATGCAAATTTGGTGGAGAAATCCAAAAAATGGCTGTTTTATGAGCATACATTGCGCAGTCTCCATGCACAGTTGTAACTATGTGAATTTGTAATATTTTCACTCCAGATTTTCCAAATTGGCATTTTCTCACACCTCTTTATGAACAGTACAGCTGTCATTTTACATATCCTGGCTGAAATGTGTTTTCAGACGTCCATTGCAGAATAACGCGTTCACTGTGCGAAATCAGTTTTGGGACAGTTTGAGGAAATGACAGTGATACTGTTTCTGAGCAGAGGTCCAAAAATGCCTATGCTAAAAATTTGGTGATGAATGTCCATAAAATGACTGTGTTACAAGCGTGCATTTGACAGTTTCCACGCACCTTTGTAACTTCACACATTTGCAATATTTTCATGCCAGATTTTCAACACTGCCATTTTTTCCCACCTCCTTATGAACAGTACAGCTATCATTTTTCACATCCTGCCCAAAATGTGTTTTCACACCTGTGGCGCACAATGGTGTGGTCACTGTGGGAAATCAACTTTTGGGACAAATTAACAAAATCACAGTGTCACTTTTTATGAGGAGAGTTCCCAAAATGCCTATGTTGAAAATATGGTTAAAAAAAATCCTGAAAATAATTGGGTTATGGATGTGTGTTGCGCAGTTTCTATGCATACTCATGACTTCACCAATTTTTCATATTTTCACTCCACAGTTTCAACGTCGCCATTTTTTTACACCTGTTCATGAACAATACAATTGTCATTTTTATCATCCTGCCCAAAATGTGTTTTCGTCCCTGTGTCACCAAATGGCATAGCCACTGTGCAAAACCATCTTTCAGCTAACAAACTGATAGTGCGGCTCTTCATGAGGTGGGGTCACAAAAAGCCTATGTTGAAAATTTGGAGAGAAAATACCAACAAAGTACAACGGCATTAGGGTTTCCAATTGTAACACCCCACCTGTTACAGACTGACAGGCGTCAGGGGTGTGACTTGGGGATCATTGGCTGTAATGCTCACTCCATTCCACCCCACCCCCACCATGCAGCCAGTGACAGGCATCAAGGTCTGCCTTGGAGTGTTCAGCCCTAAAGTTCACCCCATTCTCCTATACTGCACCCACCTCAGCATATTTCCTTATGTAATGGTATAAATATAAGGCCCAAAGACCCCAAAGCATGCCACGACACTTGTCAGTGTCTACAGGGTAGCGTGAAGTAGGTAGAATGGCGTGAGCGTTATAGCTGATGACCCAAAGGCACACCCCAATGCCTGTCAATCTCTGCAGGGTGGGGGTGGGGTTGGCTTCAGTTCAATACTTCACTGCCATTCCTATTATGCATCTCTAACTCCTGTACTACCAATGCCAATGCCAGCGAGACAACATTCGGGCATTGACAAATGCTTGTTTAAGGCAGTCATGGTCTCCTCCTTAGAGAATGGAGTGATGGCTTTTCCTTCCCCACCATTACATCTAGTGTTTGGTCTGGGCTTATAAACTGAACAAAAGTAGTTATTAAATGCCTAAGCAATTTTATTCTCATCCATTGATGTAGTGTTATTTATAGTGATTGGGCTTACTTCGTGTGTTGAATTTTTTTTGCTGTTTACATACGCCTTAAAAGGTTTTGTTGTTGTCCTTTATATGTGCGATCTTGAACTCCAACCTACATTTTTCAAGTTTAGTTATCCTTTTAAGGTTTTCTTTTAGTTCTGTCTTGTAATTTGCATAGTTTTAAGAAATATTATGTTTTTTATAGTTTTGAGTAAGTTTTTTCTTTTGCTTTGATTTGTTTCTTTGCTGATCCAGTTAGCCAAAATGGGATTCTCCCCCAACTATTATGCATTATTAATGTAGGAACATATTTAGGTTCTGCTGTCATTATAGTATTTTTTAAGATAGACCAACTTTCCTCTGTTGAGGCATTGTGTATCTCTAAATCCCAGTCTATTTTTTTCAAAATGTTTAGTAAGGCTATTGAAATCAGTTTTGTTATAGTTTTTAATGGTATGGTTTTTTTGTGGCTTATAGGCACCAGATTTGGGACTGCGGTTCATAACTTTTTGATCACTTCCACCCGATAGACAGCTGGTTGAAATTCCATATATTAGGTTCTGATTCTTAGTGAGTATTAGATCTAATATGTTAGCTCCTCTTATTGGGGCTGATACTAACTGGGATATGCCCTCCGAAGCCATTAAATCAGTGAAAGAATTTTCAGCTGTATTAGAACCTGTTAGGAGTTCCCAGTTTATCCACGGGTAGTTAAAGTCACCAAATATAACTGCATCTCCATTTTCTGCTATGGTAAGGATCTCCTTAGTTAACGCGTCATTATCAATAAATCAATCAATCAATTTATTTGTTAGGCACCCAATTCTGGAGGCGCTGGGCACCATGCAATAAAAGAAGATATAACAAACAAATTAAAACAGTTGGTTACATAAATAAAACTATAGCATATAAATAATTAAGATTTCTGTGAGCTAAAAGGCATCAGCAGGGAATGCTAAATTAAAAAGATGAGTCTTTACGCCCCTCCTGAATGCCTCCACTGTAGAGGCCTCCCTCAAAGGTTTTGGCAATGAGTTCCAGAGGACCGGGTCAGCCACCCCGAATGAATGATCACCCGAGATTTTCAGCCTGGATTTCAGAACCGCCAGGAGGCCCTCAGTGAAGGAATGAAAGGAGCGGGCTGGGATGGTAGGTGTAAGGAGGTCTAAGAAGTAACCAGTGCCCAATCTGTATAGAGCCTTATAGGTGAGCAAGCCCACCTTGAAGAGAACTCTCCACCTGACCAGCAGCCAGTGCAGACCCCACAGGACCAAAGTCACATGACAGGACCTGGGTAGTCCTGTCAGCAGCCTGGCTGCTACATTCTGCACCAGCCGCAACCAATGGAGGTTCTCTCCACTGACCCTGAGATAGAGAGCATTACAGTAGTCAAGCCAGGATGTAACAAAGGTGTGCACTAGTGACAGCAGGTCTTCAGGTGGAATTAGGGGTTTAATCCAGGTGATGTTCCTAAAGTGGTAGAAACCACTTTTGACAGCAGCCAACATCTGAGGTTCAAATGTCAGCTTGTCACCAAGGATAATGCCCAGATTTCTCACCCTAGAGAACACCATCTACGGGGTCGGCTCCAGGACGAAGCCTGTTGTCATCCCAGAGGCATCCCCATCATGCCCACAACCCAGCTCAATCACCAGTACCTCTCTCTTGTCCAGGTTAAGTCTCAGCCAGTTCGAGTTCATCCAATCCTGGATCTTGGCAAGGCATTTATTCAGCACATCGATGGCACCAGGTGTCCCTGCTACAAAAGACATACACATCTGAGTATCATCTGCATAACAGTGAAAGCTCAAGCTATATTGTCTAATGAGCCTGCCCAGAAGCAGCATGTGCACTGCAAACAGCATTGGTGATAGGATCGAACCATGCAGAACTCCACAGGTCATGAGCATTGGGGAGGAGGAGAAATTCCCCACCACCACCACTTTCTGCCTGTTGCCTGAGAGAAAAGACTCAAACCAGTTGATGACAGCACCAGCAAGTCCACAATATCCTCGAAGACAATCCAACAACACAATGTGGTCCATGGTATCAAATGCTACATAGATACATAGATACATAGACAGTGTCGGCAGATAAGGGCCTATGGCCCACCCAGTCTGCCCAGTTGAGCTTGTAAGTTCAGTTTGTTTTCCTAGAAGTCTGTTGCCCCTTACCCCTGACCTCTAGAATTCCTTTACGTCTATCCCATGCATTCTTAAATCCCGTGATTGTTTCAGCCCCCACCACTTCCTCTGGCAGGGTGTTCCACTTGTCCACCACCCGTTCTGTGAAGAAATTCTTTCTCATGTTTCCTCTGAATCGTCCTCCCTCCAACTTCATCCCATGCCCTCTAGTCCTGGAACATCTTTTTCGCTTAAAATAGTGTTTTCCTGCACTCTGTTCCTCCCTGTAAGATACTTGAATGTCTCTATCATATCCCTCTCCCTCCTCTCCTCCAGGAGTACATGTTCAGTTCCTTCAACCTGTCTTCATAGGACTTGTGATGCAATCCATGCACCATCTTTGTTGCCCTCCTCTGAACCTTCTCTACCCTGTCTATGTCCTTATGTAGGTATGGTCTCCAGAACTGTACACTGTACTCCAGGTGGGGCCTCACTAGTGTCTTGTATAGCGGAATTATGACCTCCCTTTTCCTGCTGGTGATGCCCTGCCTATACATCCCAGCATCCTATTTGCTTTACCTTGCTGCCTTGTCACACTGTTTCCCTGCCTTGAGGTCATCAGAGATGACAACCCCAAGATCCCTTCCTGCTTGGTGCATGCTATATCCTCACCCCTCAACTGATATATTGTGCCAGGTTTTTGTGCCCCATATGCATTATCTTGCACTTCTTTGCATTGAATTTCAACTGCCAAACCCTTGACCATTCTTCAAGTTTCTGCAGGTCGCTTCTCATTCTGTCTACACCCTCTGGTGTGTCTACTCTGTTACAGAGCTTTGTGTTATCAGCGAACAGTGAAATTCTGCCTTCTAGATCCTGCAATGTCACTGATGAAAATGTTGAATAGGACCAGTCCTTCTTGATCCCTGTGGTGCCCCACTGTTCACTCTTCCCTTTGTGGAGTGACAGCCATTTACCACCACCCTCTGTGTCCTGCCACCCAGCCAGTTACCTACCACCACACTACTGTCCTGTCCACACCCATATTCCCAAGTTTGTGTAATAGTCTTCTATGTGGCACAGTGTCAAAGGCCTTGCTGAAGTCCAGATAGGCCATGTCCACTGCCCTCCCTGATCCACCTCCCTAGTCACCCAGTCAAAAAATTCAATGAGGTTGGTCTGACATGACCTCCCCCTGGTGAAACCATGCTGCCTTGGGTCCTGTAGTCCATTGACAACCAGATGTTCCACCAATCTCTCCTTCAGTAGTGCTTCCATGATCTTCCCCACTACCGAGGTGAGGCTGACTGGTCTGTAGTTCCCTGCTTCCTCTTTGTTCCCACTTTTGTATAAGGGGACTACATCTGCTGTCCTCCAGTCTTTGGGTACCTCCCCTGTTTCCAGTGATTGGCTAAACAGGATAGCCAGAGGTTCAGCCACCACTCTCTTAGTTCTTTAAGGACCCTGGGTGCACCCCGTCTGGCCCCATTGCCTTTATCAACTCTTATTACTTCCAGTTCCTTCAGGACCCTTTCTGCGTGTAAAGGGACTTCAGTCCATTTCTGCACCATTCTCACCCCTTGTACTCCTTCAGACCCATTACCCCCTCTTCCTCAGTAAAGACTGAGCAGAAATACCTGTTCAATATGTCAGCTTTACTGTTGTCATCCTCCACGCTGCTCCATCCTCCCCTTCAGTCTCACTATCCCTCCCTTTGTCTTTCTTTTCACTTATGTACCTGTAAAAGGTTTTGTCCCTCTACCCACTGATTTTGCAATGTGTTCTTCTGTCTGAGCTTTGGCTTCCCTTACTGACCTCCCTGCCTCCCTTTGCTTCTCCTGGTACTTCTCCCTATCCCTTCTGCCTGTGTCTTTTGTATTGCCTGAATGCAATCTTTTTGGCTTTCACTTTCTTTGCTACCTCTTTGGAAAACCATAATGGTCTCCTCTTCCTTTTCCTCTTGCTAACCTGCTTAATGCATAATTCTGTTGTTCTTGTAATCCCCATTTTTAAATACTGCCCACTGTTCCTCAACCCCTGATTCCTGTCCCATTCCCCTTAATGCCTCTTTTAAGTATCTCCCCATTTTCCCAAAGTCTGCCCCCCTAAAATCCAGGATACGTGTTTTTGTGTGGTTTGGTTCTGCTCTTTCTGTGATTTCAAACCACAATGACTGGTGGTCACTGTTACCCAGGTGCTCCCCACTGTTACTCCCATCACACTGTCCTGTTTGTGAGCACAAGGTCCAGTATTGCCTTCTGCCGAGTTGGTTCCATGACCAGTTGCTTGAGGAAGGCACTCTGAAGGGAGTCCAGGATAAATCTGTTCTAGTTGATGCTGCTGCTGGGATGCTCCAGTCCACGTCCTGGAATATTGAAATCTCCAACCAGTACTACCTCACCTTGTCTGCCATCCTTTGGATGGCTAGCATCAACTCCCATCTGTTTCTTCTTCCTGGGCTGGTGGTCTATAGACCACACCTGTGCTGAATAGCTGTCCCCATTTCCTTTCCAGCTTAACCCACAGTATCTCTCCCCATTTGTTCCTCCAGGATCTCTGTGGCCCTTATGTCATTTTTCACATACAGTGCCACTCCTCCTCCCTTCCTGCCTGCTCTGTCTCTTCTGAATATGTTGTAGCCAGGTATGGCCATCTCCCAATCATGGTTATCATTACACTAGGTTTCAGTGATGGCCACAATGTCCAGGTCTGACTGTACCATGACAGCCTCCAGATCTTCCATCTTGTTGCTAAGGCTCCTGGCATTTGCACACATGGCTTTCCATGATTTGACCTCCCTAGACTGCTTCACTGTTCTACTCCAGCCCCTTCCTTGGTTATCATTTATCCCTGGTTCTCCTTGCTGTCTGCCCTTCTGCTGAATTTTGCCCAATTTCTGCTTATCCACCTCTTGGGCACTAATCTCCATCTTTTGCACACTGCTTTGCGGAGATAGCCACTCCTCTGGTTTACTGGTTCCACTACCAGTTGTGGGGGGTGATCAAGTAGGTACCCTCCTTGCTGGCCTGCCACCCCCCTTTGCTAGTTTAAATGCTTGTCAATGTAGCATTTAAACTAATCATTGAGTGCTTGGATTCCCCTCCAGGATGGATGCAGGCCGTGAGGCTTGAACAAACCTCCATCCCTCCAGGTGGGTTCCCAGTCACCAATGAATCCAAACCCTTCCTCACAGCACCAGTTCTTCAACCATGAGTTAAAGTTCCTGGTGCATGCACTCCTATGCTCTCCCTTGCCTCTCACAGGTAGTACTTCTGAGAAAGTGACAGAAGTAGCTACTTGCTTGAGACCCCTCCCCAGTTTCCTAAACTCTTCCTGAACTTCCTTAGGCTCCCCATGCTGATGACAGATCAAGGAGAATGAGAATTGACCACTCCCCTCGATCTCTAGCCTTGAGCAGATCATTATGCACCTGGACTAGTGCCATTTCTGTGTTGCGCCTTTCCCTAAATCTGGACTGGAATGGCTTGTAGATGTCAAAAGCCTTCAGGTGCTCCTTGAGCTGCAGAGACACTATCATCTCAACAACCTTCCCTAAAAATGGGAGGTTGGAGATGAGTCTATAATTCACCAGGACGTTGGGGTTGAGAGATGTTTTTTTCAGAAGGGGCTTCACCAGTGTATCCTTAAAGGCATCGGGAAAGACCGCCTCTGAAAGCGAACACTCAACTATCCTGGCAAACACTGTACCAATGGCCTCAATGCAATCCACTAGGAGATGTGTCAGGCCAGGGTTCAATTCACAACAAGTGGTCTGCAGCTTCAAAATCACCTTTGAGACCTCGGCCACCTCCACTGGCTGAAACTCCACCCAGACAATTGGATTGTTTCTGCTACATCCAGACCTCACCCTGTGGGACTGAACTAGACCCATTGGTAAGATTCTGGCCTGAATAGACGATACCCTATCAGAGAAGAACCAAAAACTCTGCAAAGTGCTACTGAAAAAGGCTGTATTCAACTGTAGACAGAATGGATGAAGCAATCTGTCCACAATCCGAAAGAGCTGAGCTGCTCTATTCCTCCCTGTGGCAATCTCCCTGGACATGAACTCTGCCTTCTTACGGTTGATTGCCCTTTGATAATCAGCATAGTGAATCCTCAATGACAATCTATCCTCCTCTGCCTGAGTCCTCAGCCAGCAGCGTTCCAATCTCCAACCCGTGGTCTTCATCACCTTGAAAGCCTCATCAAACCACGGTGATCTCAAGTGAGAGATCTTAGGTCATATACAGACCGGTGTGATGGCATTGAGTTCCCCAGAGACAGCCCCATTATAGGCTGCCACTGCCTCACCCAAGCCAACCTCACAAGTAGAACTCACACAGGAAAAATCAATTACCACCATCAGTCCCTGTGGGGACAGTCCCCTTAAAGGATGATAGTTGGTCATCTGAACAGGGGAGGGGCTGTTGAGGGAGGCCTCAAATGATAATTTCACCATACAGTGATCAGACCAAGTGACCAGATCAATCTCAAGGTCAGTGACCCCTACACCCAGTGAGAATACCAAGTCCAAGGTGTGGGCATCATGATGGGTCTCAGAGGCAACTGCCTGTGCAAGGTCTAGTGATGTCATCAGCTGGAGGAGTTCACAACCAAATTGCGAGGATTCATCATAAATCGAGGAATTGAAGTGTCCCAGAATCAGCCATCTTAGGAACTCCAACACCCTGTCAGTGATGAAGTCTGCAGCCTCTTGCAGAAATTATTCACCTGACCCTGGAGGGCAGTAAACCATGAGAATTCTGTAACTCACACCTGGAACCCCACGCACTGCCACACATTCAAAGGACTAGGTAGAACCCACCAAATGTACAGAGAAATTCAGGCTGGATCTAAAACAGATGGCCACACCACCACCCCTGCAATCCCTCCTCAGTCTGTGAACTATGGAGTACCCGGCAGGGGCCGATGCCTTCAAAACTGGACCAGCATCATCCCCCAACCAGGTGAACACCAGGTCAACCAAAGAAATCAAGTCCGACATAATCGCAGTCTTGTTTCTCATTGACCTGGTGTTGCACAACACTGCCCAAATGGGATCAGTGGAGGCTATAGGCCCTCTAGCTGCCTGCACATTAAGTCTAGTGGGAAACCTGGGAACAGAGACCAAACACGGACCTTTCTCAAGGCTCCATTTAATCCCCAGGTGCCTCCTGCCCCTAACCACTGCAATCCCCCTCACCTCCATTAAGCCCCCGGCACCCTGCCACAGAACTTCCTTCCCCCTATACATACCCACCTCCCTGCAATGCCTTATAGAAACAGTAGCAAGGAACAGGTCACAAAAGGGGCAGAGGTCACGTAGCAGGGCTGTCGGCTAGCTAATTCGGAGGGGCCAGGACTCCTTCACATATCTATGCAGCTAGCTCAAAAACCAAACCAAACTAATCAATCAGTCACCATCCAAGCAGTTTAATTCAATGTAACCTGACTACACATTCAAACAAAAACAATCATACACTACCTAAACTATAGCCATCCAACATCTTCTCACAACCAACCCCAAATCAAATAATAAATAATTAAATAACACAGAAAAAAAAGGGAGAGTTGTATAGTGGTTTGAGTCCTGAGATGATCACCAGAGAGAAGTCTGATGTAATAGTTTCAGTGGAAAGTTACCAAGGCAGCAGCAATGATAGTGTTCTCACCACTGATAAAATAAAGTGCAAATTCCAGTTTATACTTTTGGCTAGTGCTCACACCACCATCTGCTCTTTATCCAAGCAAAACAAGATTTAGTGAGTGGAGCTCTCACCATCACTATCTACTAGCATTACTTACTGATTTATCGTCAGGTGTGGGGGGGCACAGCGCTCACCAATCCTGCTAGTTTCAGCAGCTGAAAATAATCAAGGGAGACAGCAAAAGTCCACAACAGCCACCAGAGGAGAATCTCTGGTGCTAGAACAGTCACCAATAATCCCCACTTGGTCTTCCAGAGGTTTGTCCCATTGCCCTCACCGACAGACCAACAGTTGTTCTTGGTCCCATGTTGAGTTTGGTGAGCTGTAGCAGATGCCCAAGACAATTTTTTTACTACTGTTATTAATGGTGAACTTTACCCATGTGGTCTCAATGTCTTGCTCATCTGAGTCTGGCGGGAATACCTGGGTACAGTCTATGTTGTTTTTTAGATATAGTCAGACACCACCGCCTCTTCAGTTTGTTCAGTTTTTGAATAAAGTGTAAACCCCCCAGTCTCTGTATGCCAGTTACCGTAATCATCCCTCCAGGTTTCTGACACAACTACTATATCTGCCTTATCTCTAAGCATCAATGCCTCCAACTCAGAGGTCTTTGTGGCATTGAGACTTCTAGCATTAACTGACATTATGCTGAACTTCTCAGTGTGTGTTATGGATGATCCAGTTGTACTTATTTTTTTGGATTAATTCCTGAGACCCTCTTAGAAGCTAGTTTAAAGCCTGTGATATATGTGTTCTCAATTGTTTGCCCATCATAAAGTTCCCCTGCCTATAGAGATGTAGTCCATCCCAATGAACAGATTTTGGTTATTCTCATATTCTTCCCAGTTGGTGAGGCAGGCACACTTTTTTTGGAGTGTCCATTTCTGTATCCATTCATTTATTGTCTTAATTTTCTTATTTTTAAGATATCCTGCCATTGGCACTGGCAGTATTTCAGACACAGTTATGGGACACTCATTACCTTCTAGTTTGTTACGTAGATTAATGAAATCATTCTGGATCTTTCAATACTTGACTCATTTATGTTATTTGTTCTGACATGTAATATGACAAACGGATTAAGCCCCTGATCATGCAATATGTTGTCTAGCATGTTGTTGATGTTGTTAATCCTTGCCTTTCTAAAGCTTTTGCATGTTCTATTGGCCTTGTCTGGTCCACATACTGCTCTATCAATATATTCAATCATTGAATCACCTAACATGAAGACTTGTTTGTCAGTTGTGCCTTCGTGGTTTGCTGTATGTATTTTAGGGCTTAGTGGGGAGCAGTGTCTGGTGGTGATACCATTTGCTGTTGATGGGGTTAGAGTAGAAGGAGATTGATTTACTTTGTCTTGCATATTACCCACTTCCATGGTTTCACTAGTAGTTAACTTTACGTTTTCAGACACAACTGGTTTAAGAACCTGCTTATCATGGCTTTAATTAGTTTCAATCTCCATATCAATCAGGTCAATATTAATATTGGGTGGTGGTATGGCAATATTTATGGTGTAGTCTATCAATTCTGCAGCCTCAGAATCTGGTTTGCTAAGTACAGAGAAGCAGTTATTTAGTGCGATAACAAAGTTCATTGCTCTGCGACCCTTTTTATGTTTTCATTTTATTTCAGCTTCTGTCCATTCAGATTCGTCCAAGACCTCCTCAGTCTGATGATCAATCCTGTCCTTTTTCTTTTGTTGTATGTTCAAGGTTTCATTTTTACAGCTGATACTTGTGGAGCCATTTGTCTGGGATGTGTTTTTTTACCCAAATGGGAGGTGCCAGGTGGGTCTCTAATTGTATTCTTTTTGACTGCCATTATTTGTGCAAGCATATCCTGCTGATTGATCTCTATTGAATTCAGTTTTTTGCTAAGCATACCAATTTTACTCTTTAGCTTGTGTATATATTGGCATTTATTACAAATAAATGGTTCACTAGCCATGCGCTGATCAAGAAATAGGTACATACAGCATTTGCTACATTTAGTACCTACTGTATGTCCCCTTCCAATGATTTAATTATGTCCTTCATGACAAGGTAAAGCAATAGATTTACAGACACAAACAGACAACAGGACTTTTTTTTAGGGACCACCTATACTGGAGGATAAATGCTGGTGGAAAGTGGGGAGGGTAATGGTATGCCCCTGAACAGCGAAATTTCTACGGCAACATGTGTTGATATCGACAACAGCGCCATGTCACCATAGAAGTGCCACTGGGATCAGGCAACCCCTTCTCCCAACCTGCACCCCCTCCTCAAACTAACTCTGACCTGGAGTTAGAATCCTAAAGTTTGGGGTGTGTGAGGGGCTCTGTGGGGGAGTTGAGGGGCAAAGCCCCCCAAAGAAAAAACACACACCGATGTGTGCAGCTCCATGCTGACTGCAAATCACTGTCGACATGGAGCCTGGTGCTGTGATGCCGGTCAATGTCTTTCTTGTCGAACCGGCATCGTACAGCCAAGGATAACCACAGAAACTGAGATTATTGGGCCCACACTTGTTGAAAATATATACACACAGGACTCTGTTTGCATTAAGACCATACAATTCCTTATATTAACATCAATAGTTGAGCAACTTACAGCAAAGCATGCCCTATTCCCCTTTGGTCCCACCGGACACCCCTGACATGCACTGATCACGCATGTCTCGACGTGCATCTCCATGTGCATCACTGTGCACTTGCCTCTCTCACTAGGAGCAAGTAGCCTTACAGTCCATGTCTCTGAAGTAGCTTCTGGGGGTCATGGCTGTGCTATTCGCCAAAATGGTAGCCCACAAAAGAGTTTTACATTGCTGCCACTGCAGAGCAGTGTATAAATGATTTAAAATATAGCCTAGCAGGCTGCTCCTAAAAAGTGATTTGTGCTGAAGACTGGTAGTTTCTTGGGGGATGCTCAGGGACTGCAGCTCCACCCCTCAATGCTGTCTACAACAAGAAGCACCTTACCCCATCTAACTCAGCTGCTATGACAGTTATAAAACATTAAAATTGCTTTTGGCTGCAAGTTTTCATGGAATGCTGCTATATTCTATCACCCAGCTTCCACATCCAGCTCACAGTACAACCTAAATGCCAAATAAAACACCCACTCACCAGGGGCGAGTAACCTTATAGTCCTTGCCCTGTGTAACACAGTGAGGGGGGCTGTTTTGCACTGGGATCTTGTAGGCAGGGATATGAGCACACTTTGCACCACGACACAGGATATTCAGGGTAACACAGCACTATAACTGTATGTTTATTAGTAAAAAATACTGGGAGAGGTACATTCAAAAATAATGCAGGATGTAAACAAAACAAAAGAAAATAATACCTGACTCTTTGTTCAGTACTACCTACACAGTGAATTTTCAGTTCCCTGTCTATAGCCCAGATAGCTAAGCTATTTCCTGGGGCAAACAAACAAAATCAGAAAAGAGTCTCTTCGTCCGTGTTTCAAATAAAGGTTATTTACCAGTGTCGGGTTTTCAGCCAGTCCAAAGTCAAGATCCAATTCGTAGTCGCACGCCAAACAAAAGGTCAAAGCCGGGAAGTCAGTCGATTCAAATTTCTCTTTTTTTCTTTCCTTCTTCCTAGAAATGCTCACCAGTCACCCTCCACGCCTGTTTCCTAATCAGGTACTGAGGCAAGAGCAATTGTTTGAGTCTTCTCTTTTATGCAGGCAGTCAATCTCCTGCACCTGTTCTTAATCAAGCACTCAGCTAGGTGGAGCTGTGGCGCAATGCCTTCTGGGGCTTGTAGTGTGTGCACCATGCTTTGTAGTCCTGGCAGAGAGAAAATGGAACAGACATGCTGGGAGATAACGCCCTTCCACAACTCTGCCCAGTGCTGTGTTACATACCTCCTCCCTCAGCTTAGCCCCCTCTGGCTGAGCGGCAGCAGAAAAGAAGGAGTGGATCCGGGAAAGAGTGTCTGCATTCCCATGCTTGGCACCGGCATGGTAAACAATCTGAAAATCAAAGGGCTGTAAACTCAGAAACCATCGGGTAACACAAGCATTATTTTCCTTAGCCTGTCTCATCCACGTCAGGGGAGCGTGATCAGCAACAAGAAGAAACTTACGGCCCAGCAGGTAATACTTCAGAGACTCAAGTGCCCATTTGATCACCAGGCATTCCTTCTCCAGCGTGGCAAAGTGACCTTCACACGGCAACAGCTCACGGCTCAAGGATATTATCGGGTGTTCTTCACCACTGATGTCCTGTGACAGGACTGCACCCAGACCCGTGTCAGATGCATCAGTTTGTACGATCATGGGTTTGGAGAAGTCAGGGGAATTCAGGACAGGAGATGCACAGAGTGCTCGTTTCAAGCAACAGAAAGCTTTGTCCACTTCAGGAGTCCATTTCACTATGTCAGGTTGGCTGTTACATGTGAGGTCACTGAAGGGGGCTGCTATAGTAACAAAGTTTTGAATAAACCTTCTGTAATAGCCTGTGAGTCCCAAAAATGCCCTTACTTTTTTTTATTGACCGGTTGTGGCCAATCTTGAATGGCAGCAACTTTTTTTTCTTGTGGTTTTATAAGGCCTCTTCCTATTGTATAACCCAAGTACTGTGCTTCACTCACCCCTAAGCCGGTACATTTTTTTGGATTGGCTGTGAGCCCTGCTTCTCGGAGGGACTGTGTCACAGCTTGCAGTTTCTTCAAGTGGCTGTCCCAGGTGTGACTGTGAATAATGACATTGTCTGAATAAGCAGCAGCATACTCCTGGTGGGGTCGCAGCACATGGTCCATCAGGCATTGAAGTGTGGCTGGGGCTCCATGTAAACCAAAAGGAAGCATTGTATATTGATACAAGCCATCAGGGGTGGCAAACGCAGTCTTCTCTCTGGCAGCTTTTGTCAAGGGGACTTGCCAGTAGCCTTTCATCATGTCAAGAGTGCTGATGAAGTGGGTTGTTCCCAGTCTTTCGATGATTTCATCTACTCGAGGCATTGGGTATGCATCAAAAGCTGAAATCTCATTCAGTTTTCTGAAATCATTGCAGAACCTGAATGATCCATCAGGTTTTGGGACAAGCACTATGGGGCTAGACCAGGCACTGTGAGATTCTTCAATTACTCCCAGATGTAACATCTTTTTAACCTCTTCCTTTATCACAATTCGGCGTGCTTCTGGTACACGATATGGCTTGAGGTGAACCCATTTCCCTGGAGGGGTCACAATGTCATGAGTGACGAGTTGAGTGTTGCCAGGCAGATCAGAGAACACATCTTTATTTCTGTCAAGGAATTCAAAGATGTCTTGTTTCTGACTTGGTGTCAGGTCTCCAACCGTCACTGCGTCTCTGGGGTTTTCTTCATCTGGACAGGGGTTTGTTTCACTCCAGAAGACATCACGGTCAACCCATTTTTTCAACAAATTGATGTGATATATTCGTTCAGGCTTTCGTCTACCCGGTTGTTTTACCTTGTAATTGATTTGGTTTAGTTTTTTCAAGTACCTCGTAGGGTCCTCTACAGGTGGCCAGAAACTTGCACTCGGAGATGGGGACAAGTACCAACACTCTGTCACTGGGCTGAAACTCTCTGGGTGCTATGGGACAGTTGTAGGCTGTACTTTGACCTTCTTGGGCCTTTTGCATATGTAATGGGACCCCACCCCTGCCCTTTTACTAAAACGACAGGTGGCATGCTGTTGGCGTTGGCAGCAATACCTGGTGGGGGACCTGGATTCTGGGAGGATGAGGTTACCTGGCACAAGGGACCTAGGGTTGGCTACTCTGCACAGGGGCACCCAAGTAAATCCAACTACAGGAAGCAATAACTGTAATGTCCAGAACCAGAATTGGGATTTTTCAGTGTGGCTTTATTTATTAACTAACTGAACATAAACAAAGCATTGCATGGTCCCCCAAAGGGCTACGTTACTGTATGTGCAGATTAGAGGATAACCAAGTGGTCCATTTGAGGAATGAACACATTACTACAGTTGTCTGGCTTTGGACCCACCAGGCACTCAGCCCGGACTTTGCATGTGCTTTGGATACATAGCCCGACTGGCCCAGCTCCCCTGCCGGCCACTTGACTGACGGTCCACTTGAAGAATGAGCCCAAACGTTACTTGGAAAGACATCCCATCAAACAAGGAGACTCCCAAACTGTGGCTCCCCATACCACTTAGAGTCTGTGACTCCTAGAGAGATTTGTTTTCTTACTTCCAATCGAAACTCCCATCAAACAAGGAGACTCCCATCCAACAAGGAGTCATTTTCCCATCCTGTGGCTCCCCACACCACTTAGAGTCTGCGACTCCTAGAGAGATTTTCAAGTTGCGACCCACGTCTGGGTACCCACCCCATCACTGGCCAAGTGCATGAGGCAAGTAGCAAAACACAGAAGAAATCCGTAGAGGTGGACCTGGTTACTAAAGATGGGGTTTCCCACCTCCAGCTCCCACAGCCCATACCCGCCATTTCTCTGGATACACAGAAAACTTTAGAACTTTAAATGTAGATTGAACGTGGATGACCTGAAGCACCCTCTACAGCATTACTTGAAATCCAATAAAACTTTATACTGTTTGACTGCTCCATTTGTTCATCCTAGTAAACATAGTCCTCCCAAATAGCAGTCCACATTCATTTCCCAACTGAAGAAAACAATTTGTTTGCCCTTCAAATGGAGCCTAACACTCACCCATTCGTTGCAGGTGCCCCACAGGTGAGTAACACTTTCTTTGCTGTTATACAAGAACAGACTAAATAAAACCAGGCAGCTTCCTTCCATAGTGGGAGAAGGGATTGCCCCTGAACCCACAGAGAACTTCCCCGGAGGGAGGAGGCACTGAGACCGGGGGAGCGGTCTCCACCACTTTAAAAAAGGTAAACACATGAACACTTCCTTCTTTGAAACAAACTGAAGACTGACTGATTTCCTCCCTGTTTGCTTTAGGACAAACTGAAGAAGAATGCCTTTGAATTTCCCAAAGTTCTAAACTCACTCGCTGAGCTGTAGATTCCAATGTAGCTCATGCAGCTGCGACAGTTCTATAGTGATGTCATCTCTCAAGTCTCAGCTGTGACTGAGGACAGAGTGAGACAGTGTGAAACCCATTTAACTGGAGTTTCACAAGCTGCCTTCCCTGCCTACCACTAGGTCTTACTGGGATTCTAGTAACCCCGGGTAACAAAGGGGTTACACTCGACCTTGACCAGGAAAATTACTGTCCCTAGTCATTATGCACCCGGCCTTAGGCCATCCCACCCTATGTGCTACCTGCGGAGAGGGGTGATCAGGCCCCCTCCTACCATGTGCAAGCACAGGTAGGCAACACTAAGGACCTAGAGGCCTATAGCTGACATGTCAGCCTCTACTCTATCCACTTACTATGGACACCTAGTGGCTCTGGTAGAACCGTCCAGAGCATAGCACTGATAGATCAGCACTGCAATCCCTACGGCCGTTCAGGACCACAGCCTGTCTATCCCCCCTAACCCTCTATCCCCCCTAACCCTCTAGGGAAAACCTATCTGCCTCTAACATAATATTCCCAAATAAAACAAAACCCGGGGACCTCCCCGACCTTGGGCAGCCTGCAACTACAACCATTAGCAATAATAACACAGTACATTTAAATTCTACACCATAAGCACTGACGAGGAACTCTGATGAGCCCCTCCTCCTCTTCTTGTCTTCTCTTCTGTCTTCCAGGAACACCTGTAAGAAAAGACAAAAAAACCAAAAAACAAAACACATCCTAATCTGCATGCATAGTCTATCTAAACAACAACGACAACAACAACAACAACCCTTACCATACAGAAAAAAACAAAACACTGAACAACCCCAAAAAAGGAAATTTTTTTTTTTGGAAAGATAGAAAAACACAGTATTTACATTAAAGTACAGTAATGACATTGGTTACAATACACCTTTAGGGGGGATGGAGTGCCCTAAAAGTCCCAACTAATGATCACAAGGCCCGAAGGCCAGTCCATTAAAGAGTCTCTCCTGGGCCGGAGCCCCATGAAACATAGTTCTTAAAGGCCAAAACCCCGCAGGGGAGAGTCTTTATGACAGTTCACACATTTTGAAGTCTGTAGTGTAGGGTGTACTGCAATGTCATAAAGATAGAAAAAGGTTTTTCGGACTTACCAGCCTCTTGAAGTATTTCGAACATCACAAACCTGGTCCCTGCAAGACTCTCCTGGCAGCATTTCTTCTGATACAGCTCGGGGACATCTTCCGGGAACACAGGAGGGCACATCTGGAAACAGCTGGGCTGATGTCATCTCTGGAGAAGGAACCTTAGAACAGGAACAAAAAGAAAAACAGCTGGTCCGACGTCATCCGATTACCAGGCGATGAACAGGAAAACAGCTGGACTGGTGTCCTCTCTGGATCTGAAGTCATCTGGTGGACTAGTAGATGGTTGCTGAACAAGACAGTACACTGTGGACTGATGAAGGTGGGGCACCTGATCCTTGGTTATTCATATTGGCAGATCAATAAGGGCACTTCACAGTCTAGATGTGGCAGTATTTGACTATCACTGCTCGGATCTCCAATTTTGTAGGCACGGGCTTAATTACTGGGGAGGTCCTTGCACTGAGGCCAATAATACAGGGGGTCAGGGGCTTGAATTATTACTCCATCTGGCCGCACATAATTCACACAGTGGGAGACTTCATATCCCTCTCCGTCCACTATTCTCACTCTGTCCGTAAACAGTGTCCTGCCTCTCTTCCACTGTGTGTATACTTTTGGTGGAACAGTCTATTCTTTACATGCTGGTTAGCCCCAGGATGCACATGTTTCATTGCTTCATCCCAGATCCAGGATTTCCTGCAGTTCTCAATCTCCTCCCAGACTCTCCGAGGAAAGGTAGGAAAGGTCATACCAAAGATTTCATTGGCCTTTCTACGAACCAGTCTCTCCTCTTTACTTGCTTTGGTCAATCTGAGACCACTTGCCTGGCTTGGGGGTGGTCAGTCCTGGTTCTGCCAGCTTCACATCCTCAATGAAATTAAAAAAGGATCCCTGACTTCTTCTTCTTCTGGTGAAGCCAGGGCAGTGGCATCACCACCTTCTTGAACACATTCATCCGAGGCAAGATCTTGAGGCTGTGTACCTGTTCCTTTCTCACAAGGCCACATAGGTTCCCCCTCATCTTCCTCTTCACTGAGGATCTGAGCCCAGGAATGAGCAGTAGTTCTCACCCCCGAGACTATCCATTCATCACTGGGTGTGGAGGTCGACACCTCCCATTCAAAGGTCTCCCGCATCTCATCTTCACCTTCAAGGCTTGGGCTAGGCCCCCCCACCCAGGTGTCTATTGATGCTTTATCTGAACTTGCCTTCAGAGATCCAGCATCCAATGCTTCAATTTCAGATTTAGTCTCTAATTCTGCACTTCTAACTTTGTGCCACACTCCCCCGGGGGACCTTCCTCCACAGGCTCCACCTGATGCTGTGTGCTGCCGACTGCAGATTTCTGAATTTTTGTCCATGTGGGAGCCAAATGAATTGGAGGCGCTTTATACAAGCCATATTTTTGTAGACATCCAGCACAGTGAGGAATCAAGAAGACATCCCTTCCAGCACTCAAGCACATCTGGCATACACGCACTGGATAATTAGGAATTGCCACATCAAGAGGGAGTTGCCCTCTATAGCACCACTTTTCAATATCTCTCAATCTATTTACTGCTGCTGTTACTGCAACCCGGGCATGATCCGGGTAACGAGCTGGTCCTGAGGCCATAACTGCAGAAAAACAGACAAATTCACTGTAACTGAAAGTCCCACTTTAATGAACACACTCTGTAGCTTTAAGATGGCTCCTCTGCTGCTGTGTTTACTTTACTACTCCCACCCTGTAATGGCGGCGGCAGCACTCCTGTGCATCAACATTCAGACTCTGGGTCAAGCCACTGCACACCCGATTTACATCAACTACTAATAACTTTTACTCAAACTGCACAACTTGCTCTGTTCTGGCTGTTCACACATTTACAGGATTTTCCTTGGACTTTTCACATGCTGGCAACATTCATTTAATTACAGTCCCTTTAAAACTTCGGGTTTCAGCACAGGATTGCTCTTCTACTAGTGTTGCACTTTTTACAACCTACAGTCTCTCTCTGGCTGCAAACTTTAAACTGAGGCTACTTTCATTGCTATGCACACATTTAATGGCTTTACAGACTTGCACTTGCCAGCAGGACATCACACAATCGCTACTTGCAAAGCGACTATACAGCTGCACACACATTTTATATGGCATTACTGAAAATCACTGATTGAGCAGTTTTAATTATTTACTCACTGTTATTGTAGCAGATTGCTGCGATAGGGTAAAACGGCCTGCAGCCAGATTTTGAAGGCCTCAGAATGCAAACAGGCGGGCAGTCTCCGCGATCGTCATTTTAACCACATAATTTACTGATCCTACTATCAATATGCAGGTTGAGCCCGATTTTTAACTAGAAAGTCACTTTTTTACTGTTTACAGCGCTTTGAATACTTCATGAATGCTCCTCCACTGCCAGTACATGCACTTCTCTCTGTCTCCCTCTCGAATGCTGAAGCAGACTCTGAAGAGCTGGCTGATGGGCGGGGCTAATGGCAAACTGACCAACCACACGACGCCATGCAAATGAGCCTCTTCTTCCTCATGAGGGCTCCTCTCCTCATGGTGATCGTCGAGCAGGCAAATTTAAACTGAAAAATGCACTTTTTTTTTCCTCAACTGACTCCACAGGGGGAGTCCATTTCAACCATGTAACATTGCCATTAACTCTGCAGTCTCTAGTATTGCCATAAAGCATTTCCAACATCCAGGGCATAATTTATCTGTTGCTACCCCTAGTTTTCCACACTTTCCTTCACATAAATTCATTTTAAAACTGACAAAAATGCTGTAAACTTTTTTTGATGCAGGACAAGGGCACACACTTTGGCTTTACAGCTCCTTGGTAAACAGTTGGCATTTTTTAAACAGCAGCACAAGATTCACAGCACACAGCAACACACTAGGGAAATTGCTTCAACTTTTTTGGGCTACCGACTGCCAGATAGCCAAAATGCTAGCCCACTAGCCCAAGCACCTTCCTTCCCGAACAAATCCAAAGCGGTGCCTCCATTTTTGTAATGGGACCCCACCTCTGCCTTTTTACTAAAATGACAGGTGGCATGCTGTTGGCATTGGCAGCAATACCTGGTGGGGGACCTGGGTTCGGGGAGGATGAGGTTACCTGGCACAAGGGACCTAGGGCTGGCTACTCTGCACAGGGGCACCCAAGTAAATCCAACTACAGGAAGCAATAACTGTAAAGTCCAGAACCAGAATTGGGATTTTTCAGTGTGGCTTTATTTATTAACTAACTGAACATAAACAAAGCATTGCATGGTCCCCCAAAGGGCCATGTTACTGTATGTGCAGATTAGAGGCTAACCAAGCAGTCCATTTGAGGAATGAACACATTACTACAGTTGTCTGGCTTTGGACCCACCAGGCACTCAGCCCGGACTTTGCATGCGCTTTGGATACATAGCCCGACTGGCCCGGCTCCCCTGCCGGCCACTTGACTGACGGTCCACTTGAAGAATGAACCCAAATGTTACTTGGAAAGACATCCCATCAAACAAGGAGACTCCCAAACTGTGGCTCCCCATACCACTTAGAGTCTGTGACTCCTAGAGAGATTTGTTTTCTTACTTCCAATCGAAACTCCCATCAAACAAGGAGACTCCCATCCAACAAGGAGTCATTTTCCCATCCTGTGGCTCCCCACACCACTTAGAGTCTGTGACTCCTAGAGAGATTTTCAAGTTGTGACCCACGTCTGGGTACCCACCCCATCACTGGCCAAGTGCATGAGGCAAGTAGAAAAACACAGAAGAAATCCGTAGAGGTGGACCTGGTTACTAAAGATCGGGGGTTTTTCCACCTCCAGCTCCCACAGCCCATACCCAGCCATTTCTCTGGATACACACAGAAAACTTTAGAACTTTAAAATGTAGATTGAACGGTGGATGACCTGAAGCACCCCCTCTACAGCATTACTTGAAATCCAATAAAACTTTATACTGTTTGACTGCTCCATTTGTTCATCCTAGTAAACATAGTCCTCCCAAATAGCAGTCCACATTCATTTCCCAACTGAAGAAAACAATTTGTTTGCCCCTTCAAATGGAGCCAAACACTCACCCATTCGTTGCAGGTGCCCCACAGGTGAAGTAACACTTTCTTTGCTGTTATACAAGAACAGACTAAATAAAACTAGGCAGCTTCCTTCCACAGTGGGAGAAGGGGATTGCCCCTGAACCCACAGAGAACTCCCCCCGCCCGGAAGGAGGGGGCACTGTGATCGGGGGAGCGGTCTCCACCACTTTAAAAAAGGTAAACACATGAACACTTCCTTCTTTGAAACAAACTGAAGACTGACTGATTTCCTCCCTGTTTGCTTTAGGACAAACTGAAGAAGAATGTCTTTGAATTTCCCAAAGTTCTAAACTCACTCGCTGAGCTGTAGATTCCAATGTAGCTCATGCAGCTGCGACAGTTCTATAGTGATGTCATCTCTCAAGTCTCAGCTGTGACTGAGGACAGAGTGAGACAGTGTGAAACCCATTTAACTGGAGTTTCACAAGCTGCCTTCCCTGCCTGTCACTAGGTCTTACTGGGATTCTAGTAACCCTGGGTAACAAAGGGGTTACACATATGTTCCTTCATGATGGGCATTATGGCATTAATGTGCTCTCTCATCCCTTCCACGTGTTCAATGATGGTTTGGTGGGGGCAGGGTTGGTGCTCCCATGTCTCTTTTGTTATGTCAAGGAGACCTCATGGGCAGTGGGCATACAGCAGTTCAAATGGGGAAAATTCTGTGGACGCTTGAGGCACTTCACGGATGGCAAACATTAGATATGGCAACAACTGGTCCCAGTTCTGTCCATCTGTCTCCATGTTTTTTTTAATCATACTATTTAATGTTTTATTGAATCTTTCAATGAGCCCACCTGTCTGCGGATGATACACAGACATGCACAGCTGTTTGATTTGGAGGAGCTGGCACAAATCCTTCATTATTCTGGACATGAAGGGTGTTACTTGGTCAGTGAGGATTTCCTTGGGTATCCCGACTCGGGAAAACATCTGCACTAGTTCTCGGGCGATGCTCTTGGTTGTCATGTTCCGCAGGGGAATGGCTTCAGGGTATCTGGTAGCATAATCCACTACCACCAGGATGTACTGAAACCCTATCGCAGACTTCACCAAGGGTCCTACCAGGTCCATGGCAATCTGCTTAAAGAGTGTTTCAATGATTGGCAGAGGAACTAATAGATTTCAGAAAGAGGGTTGTGGAGCTCTCTGCTGGCACTCTGGACAGGAGCGACAATATTGTTCCACCTCAGCATGGACCCCCGGCCAAAAGAAATGATTCAGCAGTCTCTCTTTTGTTTTATCCATTCCCAGGTGTCCTCCCAAGAGGTGGCTGTGAGCCAAATGCATTACAGTGCGCTGAAAGGGCTGGGGCACCAGCAGCTGCTCTGTCAGTATGTTGGCTGTTTTGCGTACTTGATACAGCAAGTTGTTATTCATAGCAAAGTGAGGGTAGGGGAGGGGCAGGTCAGGGTTGAAGGGACTCCCATCCACCACTTTCACATTTCATCCAGCGTGCTGGAGTGTGGGATCTTCCAGTTGTGCTGTCCCAAATCTTCCTCTGTACTGTGCGCATGCTGGTGTGAAGAAATTGCCTCCTTCTAAGTCCTCTGGAGTGTCTTCTATGACATCTGCTCCTCCGTCTTCCTCATCATTGTCTTCTCCCATGAAGACTTGAACCATTGGTGTTGTAGTATTTTTTTTTTCAGGTTTGTCGGACACTGTATACACTTTGTCATCCTCATTGTCTTTGTCTTTGTCTGTGTCTTCATGGTCTTTATCCTCCTCTTTGTCTTTTCCTCATTTCCAAAGTCTTTGGAAGAATGGACAGTCTCATCCTAACAACACAGGGAAAGGTAACTGCTTCACCAATCCCACTGTTCCAGTAAACACACCTTCCTTTGTTTTTATTTCAAGGTGTGCTGTGGGATATGTCTTGGTGTCTCCATGGATGCATGTGATGGAAATGGGGTTGTTGTCACTCACTTGGCTGATGGGTGCTAAAGAGGGGCTGACTAGTGTCACCATACTGCCGGAGTCCAACAATGCATCCACTTCCTGGTTCTGGATTTGGACTGGACTGATGCGAGGAGGCTGACTATGATTCACCAGGAGGACAGTGATGACATTACACTGTTTGGACAGGGTTGCTTCTACTTGTATTGGCTCATCTTTCTTAGGAAAGTTCCAGGAAATGTGTCCTGGTTCTCCACATGTGAAACAGGTTCTGGTATCTCAGTCCATCACTCCCCTTCTTGCTTCAAACAAGTTCTGGCACCTTCTGCTGGTGCTGTAATCATCTGGTCCCCTGGCTCCTTCTCTCCCTTCTGGCTGTGTTGTGTGGTGGATGGCTCTCTAGTCTTGCTCCTGGTTGGTTCTCTTGTCAGAACTGATCCTTTCAGGTCTGGTAGTCCTTAAGAGCTCAGCTGTAGCGTGATACCTTTCCACAAGGTCTACCATGCCCTCTGCTGTGCTAGGGTTACCTTGACTGATGTTTTTTTTTAAATCACAGGGCAGCCCTCTGGTGAAGTGATCCAGCATCACTCTTTCCACCACTGCAGTAGACGTCAGGATTTCAGGTTGTAGCCATTTTCGTGCTAAGTGGATCAGATCAAACATCTGTGAGCAGGGAGCTTTCTCTGGTTGAAATGTCCACGAGTGGAATCGCTGAGCTCTCACTGCTGTTGTTACTCCTAGGCATGCAAGGATTTCCTTTTTCAACTTGTCATAGTCATCAGCGTCCTCTGGTTCAAGGTCATAATACGCCTTCTGTGCATCACCACTGAGGAAGGAGGCCAGAATGCCAGCCCACTTGCTTTGAGGCCATTCTTCTCTGTTTGCAGTCCTTTCAAAAGTTTTCAGATAGGCTTCCACATCATCACTGGCTGTCATCTTCTGCAGGAAATGTCCAGCTACAATGGAAGATACACCTGCTGGTTGGGCTTCCTTCCCTTTTGCCACCTCTGCGGCAAGCCGCTGTAGCTCCAAGTTCAACATTTGTTGTCCCCTCCATTGCTCTTCCAGCAGAAGTCTGTTGGTCTCCATCTGTTGTTGGTTTGTGGCTTGCTGGGCCAGGTTCCCTTGTACAAGCTGCTGCAGTAGGTTCTCCATGGCTGTTTCAGTGTGTTAGTGTTGTTGTTATTCACACAACAATGCCCGCAATCTCCACCACTGTAACACAGTGAGGGGGGGTTGTGTTGCACTGGGATCTTGTAGGCGGGGATATGAGCACACTTTGCACCACGACACAGGATATTCAGGGTAACACAGCACTATAACTGTATGTTTATTAGTAAAAAATACTGAGAGAGGTACAATCAAAAATAATGCAGGATGCAAACAAAACAAAAGAAAATAATACCTGACTCTTTGTTGAGTGCTACCTATGCAGTGAATTTTCTGTTCCCTGTCTATAGCCCAGATAGCTAAGCTATTTCCTGGGGCAAACAAACAAACAAATCAGAAAAGAGTCTCTTGGTCCATGTTTCAAATAAAGGTTATTTACCAGTGTCGGGTTTTCGGCCAGTCCAAAGTCAAGATCCAATTCGGAGTCGCAGGCCAAACAAAAGGTCAAAGCCGGGAAGTCAGTTGATTCAAATTTCTCTTTCTTTCTTTCCTTCTTTCTAGAAATGCTCACCAGCCACCCTCCACGCCTGTTTCCTAATCAGGTACTGAGACAAGAGCAATTGTTTGAGCCTTCTCTTTTATGCAGGCAGTCACTCTCCTGCACCTGTTCTTAATCAAGCACTCAGCTAGGTGGAGCTGTGGTGCAATGCCTTCTGGGGCTTGTAGTGTGTGCACCATGCTTTGTAGTCCTGGCAGAGAGAAAATGGAACAGACATGCTGGGAGATAACGCCCTTCCACAACTCTGCCCAGTGCTGTGTCACACCTGGAAGTAGCTTCCGGGGGTCACAGCTGTGCAGTTCAATAAAATAGTAGCCCACAATACAGTATTATAATGCTGCCACTGCAGAAATGTGTATAAAAGATTTAAAATACAGCCTAGAAGGCTGCTCTTAAAAAGTGCTTCGTGATAAAGACCAGTAGTTTCTCAGTGGATGCTCATGGACTACAACTCTTTCCCCTCAATGCTGTCCACAACAGGAAGCACCTTACATCATCTACCTCAGCTGCTATGACAACTATAAAACAGAAAAATTACTTTTGGCTAAAAGTTTTCATGGAATGCTGCTATAGTCTGTCACCCAGCTTCCCCATCTGGCTCACAGTGCAGCCTAAATGTCAGATTAAACACTCTTACTGTAAAATAATATTTCATGACATCCTTAAACTTTTCCCCATTAACCTCTACTCATGACCCCTTGTACTAACTCAGCATAGTCCACCTTGTTAATTCCTTTCAGGAAGTTGAAGATTTCTATCATATCCCACCTTTCTTTTCTAGTATCAAGTGAATACATGCTCAGTGCCTTTAGTCGATCCTCATAGGATCTGCCCACCTGGCCATGAATAATCTTGATCATCCTACATTGTACCTTCTTTAGCCTGTCCCTGTCCTTTTTTTAGGTGAGGATTACAAAATTGTGCAGAGTACTCCAGGAGTGGCCTGATCTACAGCAGTAATAGTACCCCTGGCTTTACTGTCAAACCTTCTCTAAGTGCTCCCCAGCATCCTATTAGTCTTGCTGAAGGCACTATTACATTGATTGGTTTGTTTAAAGGAGTCACTAATGGCTCCTGGGTCACTTTCCGATGATGTTGTGTCCAGCTTAACACCCCCATCCAGTGCTCTGTGCAGGTTTTTTTTCCAAGATTGCACTCTTTGATATTGAATTTTAGCTACCAGACTTTGGACTAGTTTGTCAGTCTTTGCAGGTCTCTCTGCAACTCCCTTATCTCCTACACATTGTTAATCCCAACACAGAATTTAGTGTCATCTGAGAATAGACACCATCTGTCCTGGATTCCCTCTCCCATGTCATTGATGAACATATTGAAAAAAATGGGTCCAGAACAAATCCTTGTGGCTCTTTCCTCTGATCTGACCCAATTCACTATGACTCTCTGCTTCTTCCCCTGAAATCAACTCTTCTCCCTGGATTCCCTCTCTCATGTCACTGATCAACATACTGAAGAGGACTGGGCCCCGAACAGATACCTGTTATACACCACCAGTGACTTCTCTTTCCTCTGATCTTTTCCCAGATCCCCCATCTTCTTCAGAAGCCTTTGATGTGACACTGAGTCAAATGCTTTGCTGAAGTTGAAGTAGAATAAATGTATAACATGGTGCTTATCAAGTACATTGGTTACCCAGTCAAAGAATACTGTCAGATTGGTCTTAGAAGACCTCCCTGTCAGGAATCTGTGTGGCTTACTATCCTGGATTCCATTTTTCTTAAGATATTCAACTAGATCTTCTTTGACTGTTCAGTGTTCATAGAGGAAAGAGAAGAGAAGGAGCCACAAAAAAGTAATAAACACTTTGGAGGAAGGGAGGTAGACACTAGTCTTATTTTGGAGGAAAGAGTCCTGAAGGGACTTGCTAATCTGAAGGTGGACAAAGCAATGGGGCCTGATGGGGTGCATCCAATGATATTGAGGGAGCTCAGGGAACTACTGGCTACACCTCTGAAAGTTCTATTTAACATCTCACTGGAAACAAGAGTGTTTCCAGAGGACTGTAGGAAGGCAGATATAGTTCCACTACAAAAGTAGTAGCAGGGAGGATGCTGGCAATTGTAGGCCAGTCACCCTGACATTGGTGGTGGGAAAGTTAATAAATCACTGCTGAAGGAAATGATTGTGGAATATCTTGAATCCATTGGGTTACAAGACCCAAGGTGGCATGGCTTCACAAAGGGGAGGTCATGTCAAATGAATCTGATAAATGTCTTTGACTGGGTGACTAAGGAACTAGATCAGGGTGGAGCAATGGACAGGGCCTACCTAGATTTCAGTAAGGCATTTGATACTCTTCCACATAGGAGACTAGTAAGCAAGCTGTGTAGCTTTGGAGTGGGTCCACAGGTGGTAAACTGGATAAGAAATTGGTTAAGGGATAGGAGACAGAGAGTGGTGGTTCATTCCAAGGAAGGGAAGGTGACCAGCGGGATGCCTCAGGGTTCAGTGTTGGGACTAGGCCTCTTTAATGTCTTTATAAGTGACATTGCAGAGTAGATTGAGTGGAAGGTCTCCCTCTTTCCGGATGACATCAAAATCCAGAAAGCTATGGGCAGAGTACAAAATGGACAGAGTGGTATTAATCACCACCAAGCAGGAAAGAGACCTGGGGGTAATCATATCAGATGACCTAAAGGTGGCCAGGCAGTGCGACAAGGCAGTAAGGAGGGAAAATGGGATGCTGCATTGAATAAGAAGGGGTATCACCAGCAGAAATAGGGAGGTGGTGTTGCCTGTCTATAGAGCGCTGGTAAGATCTCACCTACAGTAGAGTACTGTGTCCAGTTCTGGAGACCACGTCTCCAGAAGGACATAAATAGAGAATGGAGGCTGTCCTGAGGAGGCAACTAAAATGGTGCAAGGTCTGTATCAAAAGCTGTATGAGAAAACACTAAAGAATCTCAATCTGTCCACCCTGGAACAGAGGAGGGAGAGGGGAGATATGATAAAAACCTTTAAATACCTCACAGGGGTAAATAAGGTACAGGAGGGGAGTATTTTTTAGAAGAGAACGTGCTCAAGAACTAGAGGACCTGCTATGAAGTTGGAGGGGAGTAGATTCAGGAGAGATGCGAGGAAGTACTTCTTCACAGAAACAGTGGTGGATTCCTGGACCAGCTTTCCAGCAGAGATGGTGAGGGCAAAAACAGTGGTGGGGTTCAAGAAGTCATGGGGTAAGCACAAAGGAATCATTGTGGAAAGGAAGTGGGGAAGGAGAAAGAGCTGTAGAACAGCCACGGTGTGATGTAATAGTGTAGGTAGGGAGAAATGGGAAGACTAGATGGACAAAGCAGTCCTTATCTGCTGTCAAATTCTATGTTTCCATTTCTATGTTGACTGCTGTCTTCATCAGTTTCCCAAAGGCAATGGCAAAGGTGATGGGTCTATAGTTTCCAACTGCTCCTCGTCCTGTTTCTTGTGCATCCAAACCATGTCTGATATCCTCCAGTCCATGAGAAGCAACTCTTACTGCAGAGAGCTAGTGAATAACCCCCACCGGGGGTTCTGAAACACTGATGCCAGTTTCCTTAGCCAAAGGGCCTTGTTTACTTTCAGGCTGCTAGCCTCTTTTTGACTCTTTTGCCAAGAAATTTATACAGTTTCATTTTCAGGCCCACTCTATCAGCTGCCTTTAAAGCACTGTCCAGTATGGGGCAGAGTCAAGATGGCCGACATGCTGGTGTGCTGAGTGACTATTTTCTGAGCCAGGGGGTACTTTTCGTCAAGTTAAACAGTGATATCACTTCCAAAATGGATATCTTAATATCTTGAATTAAATACCTTTAGATATAATGATGTAAGATCCTCTACTGAAGGTAAGCAAAACTATTTGTTGTTATATCTAAAACATTTCAGATAGTTCAGGAACCAAAAGAGCTGATCAAAATTGAGAGGAGAGTAACTCAGAAAACAGTACATAGGAATAGGAATGTAAGAGTTACTCACTGAACAGACACGTCAGAGCCTTTGTTGAAACTGACTGAAAGTGTAATCTCTACCTACTGTATGTAATAGCTGAAGTCGCAGGTCCCTCCAGCACCATAAATGCCATACTTAAGGCACATAATAAAATAAAGGAAATCTCTAACTCTGAAGCCTCAACCTCTTCTACCCAAACCTGATTCTTCTTTTAAAGAAAAAATAAATTTCTTCCCAACTTTTATTACAGCAAGCTCTGCTCACTACAAGTCTGCCAAATAAAACAACTTACTTGACAGCTCTGACACCAAGACATAGTTCAGTGCACAAGCCTAAAAAAGCAGATTGCAAACTAATGAATAAACTCAAAAATACAACCATCCTATTTATGATTGTTGAAACACCACTTGTACTATTCAAAAACAAAAGCAATAAGCACAAGTCCTGAACACACCAAAAGAGCTACATGTATCTCTCAGCAGCAAAATCACACTGAACCACAGGAGAAGACAAAGGTTATACCTCTAGTAAAACTCCAGGGAAAAACACCCCTGGGGTCTTTCCATAACAACTGTTATACTCCTCTTGGGCAGGCGCGATCTCTGAGCCACTCACAAATACAACACCCCTGGTGTTCTTTGATGTTGGTTCTTCTTCCCAACAAAGGGATAGAAAGAATTATAAGTGCAGCAGTATGACTCAGGAGACTAACTTGACAAAGTTAAATAAAACTGATCTTTTAAACTGCTCTACCCCGAAAACTCAGCAAAGCTCTGTCTCACGGGGCTCGCAAATGGACAACAGAAAACAAAAAAATGCAATTCAAGCTAATAGTGTTTCAGACACAAAAAATCCAGGAGCGATTGAGCCTGCCACATTCAATTTTAGTGCAAAAGATAATGAAAATACTAGCATAGATTCCCAAAAAACAACTTATTATTAAGAATGGCGGATGGAAAAAAGATGCTGAAAAACACTATGTTTTGTCTAGAAAAAGCAACCAAGACTGTTCTAGAAGCCATCCAAGAAAAGCAGCAGCTAAGACCTCAGGACAGTTTATCAGCAACTTTTCAGGAAGCACTGATAAATGATGTCAGGCAATGTTTTGCAAAGATAAATATACTGTATTCATCACTGGGTTAAGTGAATCCTTTCAGAATGTGTCAACAAAATTGACACCTTGAACAAAAGAACTTGAGAGCTGGAATCAAGATTAAATACTGCAGAGGATAAAATTGAACCAATGTAAAAAGTGATAGGCAATCAGGCTAAAGAGCTTGAATTATTAAAATTAAAAATTGAGGAGATGGATACCAGATCCCACAAGGATTATATCAAACTGGGGGGATCCCTGAAGGAAACAAAGGGGCTAACCCACTTGAATTCTTTGAAAAACTATTAACTGAGGCACTGGGAAGACCTTTTCCAGAAGAAATGGTAGAATTAGATAGAGCGCATAGGGGAGTTAACACCCCAGTTGCTGGGGAGACCAACCGAGATTAGTTTTCATCAAACCACACCTCTTCCAGCATACTGTAAGGAAGCTCTGTTAAGAAACATGAGGATGAAAAAGGGCTTGAAGGCTGGAAGAATATCCTTTCAAGTATACCCAGACTTCCCTCCTGAAGTACTGGGGAAAAGTAAAGCCTTTGCTTTGCCGAAGGCTCTATTGAGTCAGCATGGAATACTTAGCATATAAAAACAAAACAGAACTATTAACTCTTAGTCAGCTAGAAGCTGAGTTGGCAGATGCAGAAGAAACTTTTATTGTATCTGCTTTACAAGAAGATCTGGCAAAAGTGTTACTCTTAAGAGATAAGCTGAATCAAATACTAGAAACAAAAGTCAGGAATGCAATTATGAGGGCCTGGGCAAAGTTTTATTTCTTAGGTGAGAAACCAGATCACTTACTGTCTTTTCTAAAACAATGTGAACAGGCATGCAATACTATTAATATGATTCAGGACAAGCAAAGAAACTGACAATTGATCCCCAAATTATTAATATTTTCTCTGAATTCTACTAGGAGCTGTATGCAGTGGAAGACAACAGTAATAAGAAAAACATCTCAGAATTTCTATCTACACTGAATCTATATAAATTAAATGATGAGGAAAAAGGGATGGGATAAAGGTTTTACTTTACAAGAGATTTTAGACTTCATAGTTGACCTGCCAAATAATAAATCCCCAGGCCCAGATGGTTTTGGTTCTGAATTTTATAAGTCCTTTAAAGAAGATTTAGCACCTTACTTCATCATGGGTATTAGATTCTCTTCCTCACTCTTTTAATGAAATGATAATAACCCTAATTTTGAATCCAGATATTGTAAATTGTCAGAAACATATACCTCACATAGGCCAAAATCTCTGCTAAATGCAGATTACAAAATATTTGCTAATATTTTAGCTAACAGACTGGCAAACGTTATACTCCAAATTGTCCACTAAGATCAAACGGGCTTCATAGGAGGTAGGAAATTAATGGACAACATAAGAAGGATGCTGGACTTGATGGAGATTGCAGAGTAAAAAAAATGCAGCCTTAATAGTGTTAGACATGGAGAGGGCTTTTGACAGCATTAATTGGGATTTCCTCCTAGCTGTCTGGAAAGGATGGATTTTGGCCTGAATTTCTGTAAACTAAAAGCATTAATGTATAAATCATCTTCAGCTATAATAAGAACTAAGAACCAGCTTTCCAAACCCATTAAACTTCAAAAGGGGACAAGACAGGGCTGTCAACTCCCCTCCTTGCTGTTTGCTATATTTATGGAATTGTTCACTCAGAGTGTTAGATAAAATCAAGAAATAGAAGTATAAAGATTAATAATCAGAGGCATGTTATATCACTATATGCAGATGATGTTTCAATCTACCTAAATGATGTTATAACTTCTCCCCTTCCTCTTTTCAGCTTGGTAACAACATTCTCAACATTATTTGGTTATAAAATAAACCAGGGTAAAACTGAAATACAATGCAAAAGGAGACAGATGTAAAACAATTTTGCACTTCCTTATAATATACCAATCAAGAATAGTATTAAATATTTAGGAGTAAACTTATCCCTGGATGAAGCAAAACTCCTTCAAGCTGATTATGAGGTTCTATTCAAGAACATAGACAGAGATTTTGAGAAATGGGTTCATCTCCTGCTTATGCTCACTGGTCGAGTGAACATCATTAAAATTAATTTTCTGCCAAGGCTTCTGTTTCTTTTCCAAGGCCTTTCTCTATGGATCCCAGAAAGGATATTACAAAGTTGGAAGAGTAGACAGAGAAAATCGTTTTGGCAAAGCAAGAAGTCAAGGGTCTTGCTCCATAGATTATGTACCCCACTAGAACAAGCAGGATTAGGGCTCCCCAGTACATGACTCTATTATTTGGCAGCTCAGCTAGGACAGATAAACTACTGGTTTGACACCCATCTTGGGTAGAAATAGAACAACAAGTAGCAGGAATATGAGACCGTAGAGGAATTCTGGGATTTGATACAACTAGCAACATCTGCTTTGACACTTGTTTATCAACTATGACTCTATTGGTCAAGATCTGGCAAGAAGTACATTCATTCCTAGCATGGAAAACCCAACTATCACCTTTTACATATATAAACTACATTAATGGAATTCCAAGCATTAGAAATAATCAATTCATAAGAATACAGAAACAAAAAGGAATAACACAATTGCAACATTTACACAAGGATAATGAGCTTCTCGAGTTTCAAGAATTGAGGAACCAATACAATTTGCAAACTGGTCACTTCTTGTCATATCTCCAAGTTAGAGATTTTCTGAGAAAAATGGTGCAGTACCAAATGGTTACTGCTGTCTCCAGTAGAAAACATATTGGCAAACAAAGACACAAATAAAAAACTTATTGGAAAAATATACAAGATGCTGAATCAGTGTAAAACTGAGTTGTTAACTAAACTAAAAGAAGTCTTGGTAAGAGATGCAGGAGAACCATTGCATGACCAGTACTGGTTAGAAATGCTAACATAACAAACTGAGACAAATCCAATTCAATATTCTTCACAGAACCTACAATACGTCAGCTAAACTGCATAAACTTAACAAAATCCCTGATAATTTTCCCAGGTGTGAACAGGATGTAGGGCCAAATAAGTGTATGTTTTTCTCCTGTATTTGTTTAACAGAATTTTGGAATAATGTCAGGACAATAGTAAGAAAAGAGGTGGGGAAGGATGTTCACTTTGACACTGGCATGCCATTTTTGGAAGCCCATTTTTAGCTATGGAAGAATGGACAACAAAATAAACAAGCATTTGTCAATGCCGAATGTTTGCTTGCTGGTATTGTCATTGGTAGTGCAGGAGTGACAGATGCATAATAGGAATGGTAGTGAGGTATTGTTGTAATGCCAACTGCCACCTCCACCTTGCAGAGAGTGAGAGGTGTTGGGGTGTGTGCCTTTGTGTCATGGGCTGTAACAATCATGTCAGAGAGTTTCAGGTGTTCATAGGTGCTGGGAGATAGTAACAACTGAGGGGGTGGGTGGCGGGAAGGGCACTTATGAGGGGAAAAAGGGAAGGGTGTGCAGAGTAGGGCTTGCCATAGAAAGCACAAGGATGCAGAGGTATGACAAAGATAGTAATGTTAAGAATGTAGTTATACCATATAGACATATCTATTGCAGTATATGGTGAACATACAAACCTATGAAAGTGTCAGCAGAAACAGATCACCTGGCCTATCTAAGTCTGCTTCAGTGTGCAGGTATAGTAAGAGATCAGCTGTCAACCCATTCCCTCCAATACCTGCATGTGAAGCGTGAATAAGAGTCAGACTGCAGTCATTATTGATGGTATTTACTTGGTAAAACCATGTTAAACATTTATATTATAAACTAAGTTAAACATTGCTCCAAGTTCTAAAAGAATAGACTGTTTACATTAAATGTTTTCACAGCATATGCAGTTAAAGAACCTATGCTATTCTATATGTATGATTACATTGTTATACACTTTAGGTTCACAATGTGTATATAAAATATACATCTGTTAGAAGATGTCCCATGTAATATAGCAGTCTTAGCAGAAATGCGGTATCATGCCATATCAATTGATTTAACTAAGCTGTTATGTTAATTGTATTGTTTCTATTTCTAAAAGAAATACTAAACTCCAAGTGCAAAGTGCAGTAGTATAAGTGCCACTCAATTCAGTTTACTAATGTACGTCAGTGAATGGGCTCGCCCATGACACAGTCAGACTGCACTCGTTATTGACAGTTTTTACTCACTGAAATGAATCACATGCAAATTTCATCCAAGTAATTTTCAGCCCATAATTAAGGCTTCAAATTTATATTAATCGATCTGTCATCAAAGCGCAAAGTTGCTAGGGTGTAGTGTGGCTCTATTACTGTTCAATGCATAGTGTTCGATTATGCTAAAATTGCTGGACAATTAACTAAATTGCCAAATATACAAATAAATAGTTTACATTGGAAGCAGTATAGCACAGTGGATTAAGTCTCTGAGCTGCAAATCTGGAGACCTCGGTTTGAATCCCACAGCCCCCACTTGCATACTGTGTGACCCTAAGCAATTCACTTAACCTCCCTATGCTGCCAGGTCACATCTGTAAACAAGCTTTCAGCTTACTGTGTCTCTCCTGGTTAAACAATTGGGGAAAAAAATAATTTTTCTTTTTTCTTTTCAATAAATCACATACAATTTAATGTAGAACTGAAGCATAACATTTAAAATGCAAGACATACTGAACATTGGATCAAATCGCTTTATTCTCTTCCTGTATTACTTCTGGCTGTCCTTGTTCTGAGTTTTTTTTTCCTTTGCTGTCAAGATTGATAAATATTAATTTGAAGCCTTAAGTACGGGCTGCAAATGAATTGGATAAGATTTGCATGTGACTCGTTTTAGTGAGTAAATAGCATGAATAATGAGTGCAGTCTGACTCTGTTATAGGCAGACCCATTCAGTGGTGAACATCAGTAAATTGAATTGAGTGGCAGTTATACTATGATACTGTGAATTTGGAGCTTAGCATTTGTTTTAGAATTAGGAACAATAGAATTAACATAGCTGCCTATTTAAATGGATTGATATGGCATGGCACTGCATTTTTGTAAGAGGCTATGTTGAATGGGACATCTTGTCATACATATATATTTTTATATACACATTGTGAACCTAAAGTGTATAACAATGCAGTCATACATATAGCAGAGCATAGGTTCTTGAATTGCATATGCTGTGAATACATTTAATGCGAACAGTCTATTATTTTAGAACTTCAAGCAATGTTTACATTTATTTGCAATAGAAATGTTTTACATATAAATGGAACATAAGCTTTAATGGCCACTTTGTTGATAAATTTAGTTGTATTTAAGTGGTTAAGGTAGTTGTTAAATTTTAAGATTTTCTAATTATGTTGCACATGCGCTTTGAGTATTGAAGAATGAAGGGGATATGGAATTGCAGCCCCTCAGGAAGCTGCAGTGGCGAAGCGCAGGGGCCAGTAGTGCGGCTAGTGCCTAGATGCCCTGGACTCGGGTGGGGCATATGTATGGTAGGAGATCGTACTTTTGTAATACATTGAATTGGTGTAAGCACTTTATTGCAATTTGTAGTTAAGTTGTGGGAAATAAATCATGTATGCATTATTTAAAGTGCTATGGAAAGTTTTTTTCTGGGCCCCCCCTCTACCATTTGACCACCCATGAATTTGCTCACCATTAACACAGTTGGCAGTAGTATTTATTAATAAAAAGCACTGAAGCTGAAGCTCTTTTTTGTGGCTGAGCAGCCCTGCGATTTAGGGTAGCGGATTTCCTTTTCTCTTTTTGGATTTCTAAGTTGTAAACATGGTTTGAGACCAGTGGTGTACTTTGATGTGTCTTATCTGTAGAATTGTTATTGCTATAGAGCACTTTGTAGCATTGAAAAGCAGCAGAGAGTGACACTTTGTATGTTTTACGACATGCTATCAGACTGGCAGTTTATGGCCACAGTGTTTCTATCTCCAGTTGTATCTCTTGAGGTCTGCATTTGACACACAGCAGGGGGTCTCTCGGTCTTAGCCTAGTGCAAAACATGAATAGCATTAGTAAGTCAGGAAGACATAACAATCACAGAAGAGCTGCCAAGTACTGTAATGGTTTTGATGTCTTTTATATCTATTGAACAATGTATTGAAGGAGGTGTACAACGACAGTGTGGAGTGGTGCAACGTTAGTATGACAGACATGTCTTCGCACAAGACATAGTGACAGTAGAGGTAAGTAAGACAATTAGCAACACGTCATATTATCAGCCTGTATTGCGGATTACATGTTTCTCAGACTCATTACTGTGAATACACAACATATATATGCATGAACATACAAAGAGTTGTTAAAGCTAACGGGCTGTTTCTGCCACCGGTAAACTGCAGGTATCCTACTGCATTTTAGAGTAATGCAAAAAATGACATAATTGCTGTCTTCATGTCTTGACTCTTTTTTGTCAACTAAAATTAGAAAACCATGGCATGGTAGTACAAAGAAAATTAAACAATATAAAGCATGCCTAATATGGGTTGCTTGCAGAGTTCTTACAATGGCTACTTAAAGGTCTAAATGAAATAGGAGGCAGTATAGCATAGTGGTTAAGGGCAGTGAACTGCAAACCTGGAGAGGTTGGTTTGAATCCCATTAGCTCCTTCTTTGCATACTGTGTGACCCTGGAAGCAAGTTCTGGTTTGGTGTGCCTTTTCTGGTTAAAGAATTTCTCCAAATATAAACTTTAAGAATGGCAGGGCCCTGGCTGTTAAATACCAAGTCTATCTATTTTTTCTCTTTCAGTCTCTTTTTGTATTTTTCGGCGGCCGCCCCCTATCCTCTCACCCTTCCTCCCTCATTTCTTCTAGGTTTCTGAAATGATTCTTTGTATGTGTTATTCATGTATCCTATTTGACGTGATGCTGTATCTGAACTGATGAATATGGCTGTATGCTCTCTTTAGTGTTGTATGCCCTTGTTTAACGTGTTTAACATATATGTACTCTCCTGATGTGGAACCTTTGTAAAAGAGCCTTGGCTCAAAGGTAATTGTAATCCTAGGCTCCAATAAATAAATACATTTATCAAATGAAACCCAGTCTGGTTCTAGGTCATTATTTAGCATGTACCCTAATGTGCAGCACTGAGCATAGAAGTTAGCAAGTAGTGGAATAGCTAGACTGCTATGGTGGTCTGGTCATTTACTGTAATTGAGTCAGGTAACAGTGACATAACAAAGGTGGTATTTGCAGCCGTCTGTCATGTCATTGTAAAAAAAAACACACAGGGGAAAAAAAAATTGCTACCATAAAGTGTGAAATCCTCAACTGCTATTTATTTGTTAAGTGTGCATCACTGACCTAACAGGGAAGGGAACACTAAGATAATCTCTATTGTAAACTGCAGGTCCATTCAGAAAGGAATGCATTGAACTTCTCTCTGTTTCTCTCTCTCAGCCCCCTTGCAACATGATGGGGGAGGGAGAAGAGAGAAGAAAGAGAGAGCGAGAGAGAGAGAGAGAGAGAGAGAAAGAGAGAGAGAGAGAGAGAGAGAGAGAGATTTCCATAGTAGTAAAAAAAAGCATTTGTTCATGCCAAATGTTTACTTGCTTGTATTGGCATTGGTAGTGCAGGAGGTAGAAATAGGCATCATAAGAATGGCAGGAAAGTATTGATGTTGCCTATGTGAATTAGTACAGTACTGTGACATAGTAGGTATGTACTGCATATCTTCCTATGGCACAGCTTATTAGCTTTCTGGTATTGCACTAATAGTAGCAATCGTTGAGGTCACTAAAAACCATGCCCTGTGCGATCCAAACATCACAGTCCATCACTGCCACACATGTACTCCCATCCTTACATCTCCTTTTTTTCAAATGATCCCCAAAGTGAACATGTACAGTATTACAGGAAGATGGATCTACAAACCTATTTAAACTGGGATACATCAAAAGATTCAGAAAGAATTCTTGACATTTGGGCTGAAAAATTACATTACTCTTTTGCAGAGCTACACATTTTTGTGACTGTGCCCTTATGTTAGAATAGGGGTAGAGAGGGAACAATATTTCATTTTGCATAAAAACCACAGAGAGATGCGGGTATGTCCTCTAAAGATTGGATCAGGCCACAATATTCCACTCTGAAAAGTGGAAGGACAGAAGATGATGTTGTAGTCCGGAAGGGATGACAGACCTTAAAACATTTCCTGTTGCTTTTCTCTGTGTTGAATAAAATCAGAAACAAATAATTGACTTCCTTGATGTGCACTATGTATTCCATTCTATATAAATAGTGTACCACTTGCTCACATTTAAAGTAATTTTCCAGTTTTCAGCAAAACACTAACGGATGGCATCAGCAGGAATCAAATGTCATACCATCACCAAAAAAAAAACCTTGAATTTTAGTAAATAAGAGAATCCATTCTTTATAACTAAAGACTGAAGAAAATTTATTTTTTTGGCCCTTAGACTGCATCTGTCCCTGCTGCTTTCCTGCCTTATAATCTTCTGCTGTGAGTGACATCATAATCCATTACCATGGTGCCATGGCAATGACTGATTGTGTTGTTAGAAGCAGAAGATTGGGGTTTAAGACAGGAAAAGCAGTCAGGATATATGAAGGGTAAAGGACAAAGATAATGTTTTCATGTAAAACGTTTTCTGTAATAAAAATGGAACGTTCAGAAATACAAAATTTTGGTGTGTGTTGGGGGGACGGTATAACTGAGCTCTGCTGCTGTCAGCAATGATTGCTTTGCTGTTTTTTTATTTAATATGTCCCACTGAGCCACTCATTGCAGTATGAGAGGTGTCATGCACTTCTGTTGGGTGAGAAATGGTGAATCGAGGCTGAACTGTTCCCTTAATCATGAGGGGCAAACAAAACCACACCCTATGCTGCAATACATGGCTCGGTGGAACATACTGATACCTTATAAGTCCAGGAAATGTTTCCATCTTAAATGTAAAAAGTAAAAACAAATAGATTGTCCAAACGTGCCAATTTCTAGCACAGGTATACAGGAGACACTCTTTGCTGAATAAGACAGTCTAGTGCAGTGTTGGGTAAGTTACTTTAAAAAAGTAATCAGTTATAGTTACTAGTCACTCTCAAATTAATGTAATCAGTTATAGTTACTGATTACTTTTGTATAAAAAGTAATTAGTAACTGTAACTGTAATGCATATTACTTTTTCTATTACTTTCTATTACTTTTGACAACTTACTGCAGGAAGCTTGGTTGCTGCTGGTCAGTGTTGTATGTCTCAACTATTGTTAAGCCTAGTAAAGGTATCTCCTCTTGTATCAAACAAGGATCAGCTTTGAGTACAAGCAGTACCCTGCTGTAGACAAGATATCACATCTCAGATGGACCATCCTGGGTATGTAAAAACTGCAAAATACTAACAAGAGTTGATGTTAATTAGGGCTGGCAGTATAGCCTAAAAAAATTAGGGCTGTGGCTTTAGCAATCATAATCCCCTTTTGGAAAGCCAGTTCCTTCTAAATCTAACACTCATGTCAACTCTCACTGGTAATCTCAGGGGCTCCCCTTTTCACCAGCACCGACAATGCTGCTGCTCCTGGCAGGTCAGTCAGGCGGTTCACATTTCCTGCAAGAACAAACTTTGCTACAATGCATTTGTTTTTGTGGGTTTTTTTTTTTTATTTGTTTGTTTTGTTTTTGTTATGGGGGCCTTTCTCAGACACTTCAAAATTGTTTCTCCAATTCACATTGCACTGACATACAAACCCAGCTCTATGCCATCTGGAACATTTCAGGGCTGCCGAGGTAAACATCAAAATGACCTTACCATAGGCAACATGGTACCTGCAGAGACGTTTAGTAATAACGAAAATAAAGTATCAAAGATTTCCCTGAAAAGCGTTAAGCTTTCCCTGAACACACAAACAAATGCAGTGTTTGCGGTGGCATTTTCCTCTGTGTCTGAGTCATACCAATCCTGACACAAGAAGTTGTAACTCAACTTTCTCACAAGGACCAGCTTCCAGGACACATGCATCTGACAGCATCTGTCACTTTATACAAGGCGGCTCTAAATTGCCAAAAAGTAAGATCTTGAGCATTTAGCACCCCACCCCCAAATGATGCATTATTCTTTGGATAATCCACTAAAACAAAAGTGGCATATGAACAAATTCCACCCCCCACAACATTCAGTTAAGCTGTAACTGCACCTATAACGATAAACGCATTCGCTTTTAGGGAAATACCCATGCGAACAGGGAATAAATTGGCGTTTAAAGTGCTTCTGGTCAGATACTAATTCAGTCATGTAAAACATCTATTTAAACAAGGTAGCTAGTTAGTGGGCGGCATGAGAAAGTGTGCTATATAATGACACGAAGGGTTCCATGATGCTTTCACCAGTCTACACCGCCATAACAACAAGCAACATTACGGCACATGCACCATCAACTGTGCCATACAAGTAGATCAAGCTTTTTAGTTTATTCTGAATAGCATAGCCAGGAGGCCACTGCCAGGACTACTGTAACTGTACTGCACTTGCAGTAGGAGGCATATGCATTGACTGACCCTCTAATCCATCAGTCCTACACTTGAGGCACACATGTATGCAACGTATCAACGCCAGACATGGGGGAGTTGCAACATTAGAAGGCCAGCATGGATTGGCGGCAGGGGATTTAGCTGAATAACTGGCATCATCGTAGGGCACACACTTTGCTGCGCAGATGTTTCTCACTGCACTAGCAGAAATAGCCCCTTGTGACGTCTGCAACAGGAAATGCAGGTATATTTTGCACGGCTTCAACTTACATGCAGTGGTACCTAGGTGTGCTCAATAACATGTTCGTGATGGTGTCCCAGCAATAGAGCAATACCATCACAGCATCACAGCCAAGACATTAGTTCCTGTGGGACCGTGGGACGTGCAAGCATCGTTAGAGGCCTATGTTTGGTCCAGGTGGGGTGGGGGTGAGGGGGTGGGGGTGGGGAGAACAACAAAAATCAAACACAGGGACTTTTGGCCACCAACAGCAACTGCAGGGTTTTGTGAACCTCTGCTGTCCTGTGGCCAAATAGGGGGAACTCAGCGCAGCAAAATCAGCAAAGTCAACTTGGCAATCCCTCAGCAAAATTAATTGCGATCACTGTACATACTTAGATTCTGCGATGTACCTGTGGCCCAGGCTGCAGTGCATTACTGTTCTGTATCTGGCACCGCTTAGACAGCCAGCAGCAACTAGTCACAGGAGGTCACAGCTTGCCTCTCAATACATCATTTGCTGGGCAATACTACTGTAATTATACATATCCTTGGAAGCAGGGCATCTCCGCTTGATGCCTACAACAAATGCAGCACACCACAGCTTCGCCTCACAGTCAGCACTGCACACTGTTTCACAGCCATGCCTCTTTATGCGGTACAACAGCACAGTCTGCATTGAGGCCAGCACCGCATTCAATATTGCAATGCTTCAGTACAAAGAATGGACCCAGTCTTCACAGTTACACCTCCCCCTTGTCCAACTCTGATGACACTCTCCTATAAGTAATGAAAGTGTGTGCACCGAGATCATCAATGTTCTCTCCACTGCATGCACTGTGATTGCCTCCAAGGCACTCTTATGTCATCTCATCATAAGTGTGACGCAAAACCCAACAATCTAATACTAACAGACACAACAGCCCTAGTGGCATGTAATGTACACTATGCTGCCATCCTTAGCAATGTTTGCATGAGGATCATCAATGCACAGTCTATTGAGCACGCTGCACTTGACTGTAGTATACTGCCATCTTCTCTTGCTACACTTGCGAGCCGAAGCCAACAACCCCCTATCACCACATGGCAAGACAGTGCTCGCAGTGCCCTCTGTTTACTGCAATGATGTCATCCTGGCTGCACGTTGTCCCGGGCGACTTGCCACATCACAGAGCCGGTATGGATTGCCGGGGGGGGCAGGTAGCCAGGTAACTGTGGCATCACACTAAGACACACAGTCTGTTGTGCAGATGTTTTCTACTGCACCGGCAGACGTAGCCACTTCTCAAGCCTGCAGCAGAAACTGCAGATGTATTCTGAACATGCTCAAACTACATGCAATGGTAGCTAGGAGCGCTGAATAACAGGTTCATGATGATATACTGCCATCCTGTCTTGCCACACTTCCGACCCCAAAACCCAACAACCCACTATTGCCACACGGCACGATACTGCTCGCACTGCCATGTACTTAGTGCAATGATGTCATCCTGACTGCAACTATACTAAGGGACCTTCGGGGCTCAGTGACTCTACCCAACCACCAACATTGAAGACATAAATAAATCCTGGGTAGACATGCACCACAGCCACAACCCCAACAATAGCACCTTGCAAAATAGTGGGCCTCCTCCTTGCAGCCAACAGCTACACTGACTGCAATCGCGAGGTAACAGAAGAGGCCAGCGGAGCACAAGTCCACATGTCTCACCACAATTCCACATGTTGTGCCAGGATGACTTGCCACATTAATGAGCTGGCATGGATTGGGGGCCGGAGAAGTAGCTGAATAACTGCACCATCATAATAGGGCACACACTTTGCTGTGGAGATGTTTTTGCCTGCACCAGCACACATAGCCCCTTCTCAGGCCTGCAGCAGAAAACGCAGATGTTTTATGAACGAGTTCAATCTACATGCGATGGTAGCTATGGCTGTTCAATAACACGTTCATAAGCCTATCGCAGAAATAGCATAATAACATCACAGCTTGATAGGCAAGACATTACATGCTGCAAGGGTGTAGTTCTTGTGACCATCGTGAGAAGGGTCCACCTGTGTTGCACGTGGGTGGGGGGTAGCGGGATGGGGGGGTACACACAGAAGGCTGGCGCCCCGCAAGCCGAACTGCTGGGTTTTCCAACTCTGATTGCACTCTCCTATCAGTAATGAAAGTGTGTGCACCAAGATCATCGATGTTCTCTCCACTGCATGCGCTGTGATTGCCTCCAAGGCACATCACAGCTTGACAGGCAAGACATTACGTGCTGTAAGAAAAAATTACTCACCTTAGTAATGTTGTTTCTTCTAATGGAGTCTTGCTATATTATGACATATGCAGTGAGTCCCAACCTTCGAACTGCTCCGGAGGTGAAAGAGTTAACTTTCCATGCAGGGCATGGAACCTTGAGTGTGAGCTCGGTTGAAAACTCTGTCTGTTGTTCTTCAAACTCAAACTGTCAGATCTTTATGAGCAAAACTCACTAAGGTTCTGTGTGGAAGCCGTAAACCTACACTAGCCAACTGGCTACTAAATATAAGAACACATCTTTCTTGGTCCCAAAACAAAGACTCAAGTCAGGGGATCCAGAAAAAATTAAAACATAACACCCAAACACCCCAAAAGGGGTGAAAATAAGGTGGGCATCTACCAAGTGCCAACACTACACTGCCCACCCACATCCCAAAAGTAGAAGTTCTGAGAGGGGCAGGCTGGGGACGAGGTCATAATATAGCAAGACTCCATTAGAAGAAACAACATTACTAAGGTGAGTAATTTTTTCTTCAAACAACATGAAGTCTTGCTATATTATGACATATGCAGACTACACAGCAGTAGCTCCATGGAGGAGGGACATAACCTACTTAGGAAATAGGCTCTGAAGCACAGCTGTGCCAAACCGAGCATCACTCCTAGCCTGGATATCCAGGGAGTAATGCTTGGTACAAGTGTGAACTGTTTTCCAGGTAGCTGCTTGACATATCTCTAGGATAGGGATGTCCCTGGCAGCAGCCAGAGACACAGCTGAACCTCTAGTAGAGTGAGCCCTCAGGCCTGAGGGAGGAACCTTACCCAATTTCTCATAGCAAAATTGGATACAAGAGACAATCCACCTGGCAATGGATCTTTTAGTGGCAGGTTTCCCTTTACCAACCTCACCATAAGTGAGGAACAGTTGGAGGGAGTTAAACCTGTGACCCTCGGTACGTTCTATGTAGTAACTAAGGGCTTTTTTGACATCTAAACTATGCGGTCTCCTCTCGCCAGAGGAGGAATGGTCAGTGAAGTACACAGGAAAAGAAATAGATTGATTAAGGTGGAAGTCTGAAACCACCTTGGGCAAGAACTTCCTGTTAGTCCTGAGGACCACCTTATCTCTATGAAAGGAGATAAAATCAGGTTCCACTGACAATGCCTGTAATTCACTTATGCACCTGGCAGAAGTGATGGCTACCAAAAACACAGTTTTCCAAGTCAAGTACTTAAGCTCTGTTGAAGACAAGGGCTCAGAAGGGGGTTGCATAAGCTGAGCAATGCAAATATTAAGATCCCAGGCAGGGCAGGGTCCCTGAAAGGGGGTTGGTGAAGCAACCCTTGAAAAACTTGGAGAATACAGGATGAGCTGAAAGAGAAGAGGGTTTACCTGCTGATAAGAAAGCAGACACGGCTGCCAGGTGCACTTTCAGGGTAGCTGGTCTCAGCCCCAATGTATTCAAATGCACCATGTAAGCCAGGACTGTGGATAAGTCAGCAGATTCTGGGGAAATATGCCTGCCAGAGCACCAAATGGAAAATCTCTTCCATTTGGAATTATAAGTAGCCCTGGTGGAAGGCTTCCTAGAAGCCTTCAAGATATCCAGTACACCTTGGGAGAGGTGTAGGTCAGCAAACTCTAACTCTTCAAGAGCCAGACCTTGAAATTGAGAGATTTGAGGTTCGGGTACCAAACTCTCCCCTGGGCACAGGTTAACAGGTTGTGATTCCTGGGAAGACACAGGGGAAGGTGGACTGCTAAGGACATAAGGAGTGGGTACCAGGGCTGCCTGGCCCAATCTGGAGCAATCAGGATGATCTTGCAGGGTTGAGATCTGATTTTGACTAGCACCTTGAAAAGAAGAGGAAAGGGGGGAAAGCATAGAGGAACTTCCCTTCCCAACTGAGAAGGAAGGCATCCAGGGGGACTGAGCCCAACACTGGGGGCCTGCAGCAAAAAAGAGGAAGTTGGTGATTGTCTGGGGCTGCAAAAAGATCTATCTGCGGAGTGCCCCATCTGGCAAATACTACCTCCAGTACTAGGGGATCCAGTGACCATTCGTGATGGCCCTGGGAAATCCTGCTGAGAGCATCTGCCAGGACATTGTCCTTGCCTGGGAGGTGAACTGTCATAAAGGAGGTGTTCAGGGAATAAGCCAGGGACCACAACTTCATTGCTTCGGTGCAGAAGGCCATAGACCGAGTGCCTCCTTGCTTGTTGATGTACCACATTGTAGTGGTGTTGTCTGTTCTGACCTGTATGACTTTGTTCTGAACAGATGTGGAAAAAACTTGAAGTGCTAGAAAAACTGCTCTGAGTTCCAACAGATTGATGTGAAGCAGAGATTCCTCTGGGGACCACAATCCCTGGGTAGTGAGATTGCCCATGTGAGCTCGCCACCCCAAGAGGGATGCATCTGTAGTAAGGATTAAGGAGTGAGACAGAGGGGTGAAGGGGACCCCCTGTCTCAGAATGCTCTGGTCCTGCCACCACTGAAGGGCTTGGATCAGGGTTCGAGTCACTGGGATCAATTTGGTTAAAGGGTCTCTCCTTTGAGACCAAAAGGCTCTCAAATGGAACTGGACGTCCCTCATCTGAAATCTTGCTCCCTGCACCACTGCTGTAGAAGCAGCCATGTGCCCCAGGAGCTGCAGAAAATGCCTTGCTGGTCGAGAGACTTGCAGGTGAAAGAGGAGGCCAGAGAGACCAGGGTCCTTGCTCTTTCAGAGGGAGGAAGGATCTGGCTTCTTTGTGTTCAGTTCTGCACCTATGAAGGTGAGGAGCTGGACAGGCTCTAGAACTGACTTTTGAAGATTGAGAAGGAAACCTAGAGATGTGAGCAGTTGCTGAGTTACCTGAAGGTGAAGTTTGACTTGTTCTGGAGACTGGCCTACTATGAGCTAGTCGTCCAGGTAAGGAAAGATGGCAATCTTTTGCCTTCTTAAGTGGGCAACTGCTACTGCCAGGCATTTTGTGAATACCCTTGGGGCAGAGGTGAGGCCGAAGGGCATTGCTCTGAACTGGTAATGACCTGAGCGGAGTTCGAATCTGAGGTACTTTCGATGGGAGCTTCTGATGAGAACATGGAAGTAGGCATCCTTGAGGTCCAGGGATGCTAGCCAGTCCCCTGGCCTTAGAGAAGGTAAAATAATTCCCAGAGTCACCATTTTGAATTTTGGTTTTAAAAGATGCTTGTTTAGGTATCTGAGGTCCAGGATGGGCTGCCATTCTCCTGTCTTTTTTGGGGTAAGGAAGTACCTGGAGTACAACCCTTTGCCCTGGTGTAGGGGTGGAACCCTTTCCACAGCTCTGAGAGCCAGGAGGGTAGAAACTTCTGTTTCTAGGGCAAGTGCCTCTGATGGATTTGCAAGTGGAAAGGACCTGGTTCTCATCTTTGGAAATTTTTTGAAGCTGAGAACCAGTCCCTGGCTTACTACTTCCAGGACCCACTTGTCTGATGTTAAAGACTTCCAGTCCTGGACAAAGTAAGCCAGCCTGCCCCCTACAGGTAAAAGAGAATCGGCCCTGGCCATCACATCAGGGTGCCTGCTTGGCAGGGGCTTTGGGCTGAGGGGTGGAAGCAGGCTTGCTTGCACCCCGTCTGCCTCTCCCTCTAAAGAACCCCCTCTGGGCATAAGCAGAAGAGGAGGCCTGGACTTGGTAGAAAGGCCTATGAAAAGGCCTGCCCCTGCCCCTGGACGGCTGTCTTTGAGGAGTGGCCTGCCTTTCCTTGGCCTGTGCACTCCTATAGGTGGTCCTATATTCATCCATTTTCTTCATGTAATTCTCTGTCTGCTCCCCAAACAGAGAATTCCCCACAACAGGAAAATCCATGGCCTTAGACTGGGTATCCTGTGACAGGGCAGTACATCTGAGCCAAGCCATTCTGCAAAGTGCCACAGATGTAGCCATGACCCTTGATGACACATCATTAGAGTCTACTGCAGCATGAAATTGCACCTTGGATGCCTCAATACCATCTGCAGCCACCTGCTCCAGCTCCCTGACAAGCTGGTCAGGGACCTGTTTTGCCAGGACCAGCACAGTATCCCATCTGGATTTCTGGTACCTAGCAGCATAAGCCATATAATTTGCCTGTCTGAGTCCCAAAGATGCTGCCATGTACTGTTTCTTTGCCATGGCATCAATCCTCCTGGAGTCCTTTTCAGGGGGGTGGGAAGCTAGAGGAACATTTGCCTTGTCACAGCCTGCAGCCTGCACTACCCTCACATGGCTGCATTGCTGTGTGAGGAACTCCGTATCAGAGCCTGATAACGTATACCTCTTGTCCATCCTTTTATCAACAGGAGGTATAGTGTGAGGAGTTTTTAGAATTTTTACTGTCTGTTTCTGAAAAGATTTATGCAAAGGAATAGACAGTCTCCTAGACTCTGGAATATCCATCATTTCTACATAATCAGGCTCCTCTTGTAAAATGAGAAGGAGACTCAGATAGCCTGGGGGGAGAAACCCCTGATGGTCTGTCTGGAGAGATGTCCGGTTCATTGGGCACATCCAGACTTTCAAAACCACATTCACTCTCCTCATACTCCTCTTCCCCCTCCTCCGGTTCATAAAAATCCTCAAAATCATAATCTTGAACCGGTGGAACTGGCCGAACCGAGCACTTCCCTGATGGTGTCGGTTCGGTCGGAACCGGGGAAAGTGACTGGACAATTTGAATAGCTTTAGCTATTTCCTCAGCGGTTGGAGAAAGAACTTTTGGCTCCCCACTAGCTGACTTCCTAGTCCTTTTAGTTGGAACCGGCTCCTCAGAGCTGGCTCTTCGTTAGCCCGAGGAAGTATCGCCCTGGTCAGAGGGCACTCCATCCGGTTCGGTTGGGACCGAACTGGGCTGGCCATCTGGGTCAGCGGACTTTTTGGCCTCCCTTTCCCTGAGCCTACCAACTCTCTTTTCTACAGTGGCAGCAGGAAAATTCTTACAAATCTGGCAGTCTGCATTGAGGTGGTCAAACCCCAGACAATATACACAGGTGGTGTGTGGGTCAGCCTTAGCAAAGGCTTCCCCACAAACACCACAGTGCTGAAACCCAGTGGGCCCTGTTTTTCTTTTGGGTTTCTCAGACATAGTGCCAGCCTAACCAAACTTGCCCGTTTATGGCAATCCGCCAAGCAAGACTCCCTTATCGGTTCCCAACCGTGTCACGGGTCGTGGAAAAAACGTAATGAAATCCGTTCTTTTTAGAACCGATAAGAACCGGGAACCGCACTCTAATGAAGGACTAGTGAAGTTTGAGAATAAACTGATCGGTTCAAACTGAACCGAAAAGCGTTTACAAGTTCCACACAGAATAAAATAAATGTAAGCCTATCTATTACTTACAATACCACAGACAGAGCTTGAACCGACCGGTTGCGGTTTAATTTCGGTCGAAAAACCGATAAATTAATACTTTTTAACTGACAAACGAACCGAGCAGAAGGAGAAATCTCCGGAGTGACTGTTCAGTGAGGCGGAGTAAAGAATCTGACAGTTTGAGTTTGAAGAACAACAGACAGGGTTTTCAACCGAGCTCGCGCTCAAGGTTCCATGCCCTGCATGGAAAGTTAACTCTTTCACCTCCGGAGCAGTTCGAAAGTTGGGACTCACGGCATATGTCATAATATAGCAAGACTTCATGTTGTTTGAAGGGTGTAGTTCTTGTGACCATCATGAGAAGGGTCCACCTGTGTTCTCGTGGGGGGGGGGGTGGGAACACATACAGAAGGCTGGCGACCCGAAAGCCGAACTACTGGGTTTTGCGATCCATCTTGTCTTGCTACACTTGCGAGATGCAGAACCCAACAACCCCATCACCACATGGCAAGATAGTGCTCACAGTGCCCTGTGTTTACTGCAGTGATGTCATCGTGGCTGCACGTTGTCCCAGGCAACTTGCCACATCACAGAGCCGGCATGGATTGCCAGCAGGGAGGAGTTAGCCTGCACCGGCACACATAGCCCCTTCTCAGGCATGCAGCACAAAACGCAGATGTGCTATGAACGGGTTCAGCCTACCTGCCATGGTACCTACGGCTGCTCAATAACACGTCCGTGATCCTATCCCAGAAATAGCACAATAACATCACAGCTTGACAGGCAAGACATTACTTGACATTACTTGCTGTAAGAGTGTAGTACTTGTGACCATCGTGAGAAGGGTCCACCTGTATTCCACGTGCGATGGAGGGAGGAGGTGGGGATCACACACAGGAGGCTGGTGCCCCACAAGCCAAACTGCTGGGGTTTGCGACCCTCTCCTGCCCTGTGGCCCAATAGGGGACAGTCAGCCGGAACAAAAGCAGCAAACGCAATGCCGCAATCCTTCCGCAAACCGACTGCAGTCACTCTTCATACTTACACTCTGTACTGTAACCATGGACCACACTGCAATGCATTACTGCTCTGTACTACTGTAATTATCCATACCATTGCACATAGGGCATCTCCGTTTGACGCACACAACACATGCAACACAAGAGAGCTGGTTCCCAAGTCTGACGGCACTGTGCTATACGACATAAAACTGTGTACAGCGAGATCATCAATGATCTCTCTACTCAATGCCCTGTGCTTGGCTCCATGGCACTCTTATCTCACGCTCCCAGAAATGTCCCCCACACCCGGACAGCCTACTACTACCACACACAGCAGGCCCACTGGCATGCAATTCCTACTCTGCTGCCCGCACCTGCAACGCCTAACTTCCTATGTCACTACTTTCCTATGGCCCTCATCGCCTGCTGAATACTGTACAATGGCCATTTCTTCCCCTTACATCCATCCCTGCCTCATAACTGCTGCCCCTACGTACTGCCATCCATCCCTGCCTCATAACTGCTGCCCCTACGTACTGCTCACAGCTCCACAATACCCTGCTGATCGTATGACGATCACCCCCGGCATGATGAGCGGTGCCAGCATTGGCGCAGCTACTTTCTTTGAAAGTTGTGGCACACTTTCTGACTACTGTCACCGGCAGTGTCCGTCCTTATTGGAGCCCGCCACACACACCCCGCCATGTACTGCCAGCATTGGCCATATCACTGCCAAGCCCCCAGGACCTGCTACTGCAGCAACCTGCCACAATATGTTTCTTGCTCATTTGCAAGCAAACATAAAAAAAGATTTGTGAATCTAGCATTCATAAATCCCAAGAAGCTTATCCTGCAGTATTGGAAAGACAAGTATCCCCCACAAGTCAAAAACTGGCTAAATCTACTAGTTGACTTTGCCACCCTAGAAAGAATTTATTATAACATATAGGGTAAAAATCAAACATTCAAACATATATGGAAATCTTTTATACAATACTTGAGCAAATAAACCCCCTTCTTTTTACTACTTCCTAGCATCAATGCAAGACTAAAACTTAAAATAAAATATTAATAGGTGAAAGAAAAAAATCAGAGAAACTGACAGAGAAACATAGAATTTGATGGAAGATAGGGACCACTTGGCCCACCTAATGTTCCCTATCTACTGTCACACTGTTGACCCTAATTGATCTCCAGCTTTACCCCTTCCCTCGTTCTTGCTTCTAAGGTTCCCTTATACTTATTCCATGCCTCCTTTTTTATTTGAAATTTATTAGAAGATAGAAGTTAAGAGATTACTTTAGAACCACCAACATAGAATGACACAAAATCAAGGAAAAAAGACCTAGCCAGGGTGATCCCCTTGGAGGTACAACTCAAAACATGTTCCTGGTAATGTGTAACAACAATCCATAGAACCAAGTCTGTTAAAATCTGAGTTAAGCTGTAACAAATTAGTACAAAATGGCATCAGTAATAATAATAACTGCAAATATTGATAACAAAAGTAAACAGACAAAGTTAACAAAGTTGATATAACACTGTAATACTATGCATTGTAACATGGAGATAAGTCGCTTAACCTCAAAGGAGCACTTATAAGGTAGGGGGAGAAAAGATTGTAGGATATGTATTAGTGTGGCATTGTAGGCGAGACAGAGAGGGGAAATGGGACAGGCACACATTAGACCTTAGAGGTGTGGCAGAAAAGGATTGGGAGATATACAGTGTCCATGTGGTATGGAACAGTGGGGGGGGGATAGAAAGGGGGCCCATACTTTATTGAATAAGTTTCATTTCCTGTTGGAAACATAATGGACCCATCCAAAACAAGCAATTTTCCACAATTCCAACAGCAATTCAGTGGGTAATGAGGGAAGGGTGGCTGATCTCCAGTGCCTGAGTATGACTCATTTAGCTGTAATCAAGGCACAGGTAAGCCAATGTTTAGCTGGTGATGAAAACAGTGTGTATTCATCTGTCCACTGGCTGAAACCTAGTATAATCAGTATGGGGTGGAGGTTAATATCTGAGTCAGCTACTACTTTGCAAATTTTTTGGACCTCAGTCCAGAAAGATTGGAGTAAGGGGCAGGACCAGAAAACATGATAGATTTTGCTGGGTGAAGTGTGACATCTCTAAAACTGATCAGTGGATAACAAACCCCACTTATGGAGTTGAGAGGGGGTCCTATGCCATCTATGTAGTAACTTGAACTGTGTAAAATGGCTGCGTGTGTCTCTAAGGGATGATTTTTAAATTTTTCCAACAAGAGATCCAGTCAGTTTGTATTAGTGTACTCCCCAGTTCAGCATCCCATTTTTTTACACAGCTTTTTCTAGTGTAGTTGTATCAGAAAGGCAAAGATGCCTGTAGATAGGCTAACTTTGAGGGGGTAGGGGATGTTTCCAGCAGGGGCTAGCAGTTTCTCAATCTCACTGGCATCTCCACGCAGAAATTGTGACCCAGAAGTAAGGTGAGTGAGGAACAGAGCTTGAGATATTGCCAGTGTCTATATTTGTTCAGTCCAAACTCCTGTTGAAGCTCACTGAAGGACTTTAGGTAGCCCGTCAAATGGTCTAGTAAGTGGAAAAAGGAGTATAACACCTTTTGAAGACCAGACAGACCAATTAACCAGGGAGCCTCCAATAATAAGTTGAGTGTTCTTCCAAAGAGGCATATTGGGGAAAGTTTGGGATTTCACTTTCTGAGTTTGACAAATTTTTTCCAAACCTGCACTTTGTGGCTTATAATGGGGTGGGTATGTAGATGAGGGGAAGTGTAGTCAAACATAACTGTGTTGAGAAAATCACTATCGACAACGCACTCCTCACAGTAAGCTCATTTGGGTGGCTTTCCATTTCGCAAAAGAGTGGATGCCTGCACTATCTGTAGCAAAGCATGTGTTGCATGCTTCAGTGAGAAGTCTGGCAGTCACAGCCCCCATAATGAAAGGAGAGTGTAAGTTGTCTTTGAATTGTCACTGTGGACCAGAGCCCCAGAGAAATCAAAGCACTTGAGAAGTTTAATTGTTGAAAAAGTTCTGGTTTAGGTTTCACTGGGAGGTTGTCAAGTACATATTGTATTTTTGGAGAAGCTACCATCTTGTAGGCTTGAGCTCTATCCCAGTGTGAGAGAGGAAGGCAGCTGCATTTGGTTAGATCTTGAGATAGGGCATTAAGTATAGTGGGGAAATTGAGGTGGCCTACTGAGTTAATGTTCCAAGCAAAAATAACACCTAGATATCTTAATTGCCCCTGTGCAACTTGAAGGTCCCATGGAAAGGTGGTCAGATTCTGAGTTTGAAGTTGGAATGGTGTAACAGGGAGACCCCTATGGGATCCCCGAGGAGAGGCTGGCATCCCTCCTCGATACTTTATTAAACCACCTAGATATATTTACAGACCACACAGAGAACGGAGGAGATTTTATGAAGCTTTACTCATTCAGGATACATTTTTAATGTAGTACAAAAATTATAGCTTCAGTTACAAAATAAAAAGCCATTCTGATTTTAGGCAGAACTTACAAACCTTATATATGATTGAACAAACACATGACATACATCCTGTCTCCAAACAAGGTAATGTTGGTAAATTAGTCCTGTAATTGGAGAATTCACATGTGCAGTAAGCATGTGACGAGCAGGAACTGAATCTTGCAAACAAAAAAATTGAATGAATGTAGCTTATATGGAATAAATGTCAATCCCCACAGGGTGGCAGCATTGTATAACTAATGACAGTCTGCTTTAAACTTCTTCATTGAGAGTTTCCTTTTAAAACATATATCGCAGTTTGAACTACGGCATCAACAGGATATATGGTTCAAATTCTTAGCAGACAGTTACCAAGAAATGCAATATGCTTTATAACCATATATGCCCTAGCAATCTGCTGTTACATTTTGATACACACAGCATTTATAAAAAATGCCTACATCATTTTGGGGAAATGCAGCACATAGGTTTTTTTTTTCCACTGTTTTGTAATATATCTGTATTGTGACTGCATTGTAACTGCATTGTGTATACATAATTTTTTATACTCTTGTCTTTCTGTGTATTTCCTCATGCACCCACTTACTGGATTTATCAGATTGTACTTGGGGTTTTGTAGCCTGTCCCCTGCCAACCATTAAAATTTGTGCAAGGACACACATAAATTACCATCTACAAATGGTAAAATCAAAGATTTGGCTTTGCTGACCTTGTAGCCTGAAAGGGTACCAAATTGTCACAAGAGGGATAGTACTACAGGCACAGATACTTCTGGTTGGGTAAGAGTCAGCAAAATATCACCGGTGTATGCCAACGCTTTATGTGCTTGTCCCAGTATTACACCCCTAATATGTGGATTCTTCCTGATTTCCTGTAACAATGGTTCTAAGGCTAAAATAAAGAGGAGCTGTGAGAGCAGACATCCTTGCCAGGTTCCCCTTCCAAGTAAAAAAGGGGATGAGACTACTGAGTTGGTGAGCACTGACACAGCTGCACTTTTGAAGAGGGCACAAATACTATTAATGAGTTTCTCCTCAAAGCCAAAGATCTGTAGAACATAAAAAAGGTATGGCCACTCCACCCTGTCAAATGCCTTTTCTGCATCAACAGAGAGGAGTGCGGCCGATGGGTGCAGGTGTGAGAATTATCAGAGGAAGGTTAATCAACCAGTTAGTGTTGTCAGTCCCTTTCTATAGTGAGACAAAGCCACTTGATCTCCATTTATCAGGTTAGGGATAACTTGTTGGAGTCAGGCAGCTATTATTTTGGCATATGCTTTACAATCAACAGAGATTAATGAAATAGGGGCAGTAACTCCCGCAGTGTAGGGGGTCTTTGTCTTGTTTGGGGAGAAGAGTAATAATGGCTGTGGGCATTGGGGCTGGCAATATTCTATTCTGTATGGCTTCATTAAGTGCATCCATTAGCAGGGGATGAGGTCCTGCTTAAAGCATTGAAGGAACTCAGCCGGTAGGCCATCAGCACCCAGTGCCTTACCAGAAGGCACGGAATGGATGGCCATCTCTAGTTCTTGGAGAGAGAAGGGGTGGTCCAGTTTCTCCCGAAGCTCAGGGGAGATTTTGGGTTGGTCAAGCAATCTGAAAAAGGAGATCAAGTACTCTTGGCTAGGGGTTAATCACCTGTTGCTAAAGTGTTTCATGAAACTGTTTATAGGCAGCATTACTGGTACCCAGTTGATGCTGCACCATCCCTAATGCATCAATGATCGCAGGAATGGAGGACCTCTCCTGTTGCTTCTGAAGTTGGTAGGCTAGCTGTCTGCCGTGGCACTCACTGGACTTTCAAAAGGTTTGCTGAAGACTGAACAGGGTGAATTCAGCTTTCTGATGTTAATGGAGGTTGATTTTATATCTAGTGGCTACAATTTTAGCCAATAGGTTGGGGGTGGGACTCTCCCAGTATTTCTGCTTCAGGTCACAAAGGTGGTTGACTTGTTTCTCCAGATCTTGGGCTTTTCACTTTTTGACATGCAAAGAGTAGCTTATGAACTGACCCCTAATGAAGGTGTTGCGAGCGTACCACCATGTGGCAGCTGAGGTGTCCTCAGGATGGTTAGTCTGCAGAAAGGTGGAGATCTCCAATTGTGGGAAGATACAAAAGATGTAGTCTCATAGGAGAGAGAGGTATTGAAACACCAGGGTTTTGCTACAGGTGTATCTGAGGAGCTAGGGGTCTAGTGAAGGAAACTGGGGCATGATTGGAAATGATAATGGTGCCCACTGAGGCCTGTAAAACATCGGGGACCCATGTTTGTGGAATGACACAAAGGTCAATGAGGAAGTAGGAGTGGTGAGTGTTTGAAAAGAAAGCATAATCCTGTACTTGGGGGTGTACTATATGCTATATGTCTGAGATCCCAAGGTATCTTACCAGGGAACTCAGGGCCAAGGCTATGGGGGACCTCTGACCTGAAGGGGCTGTACTTCTATCCAAAAAATCATCCATGATGACATTTACATTCCCACCGATTACGAGGAAGCCATTACTGTGAGTGAGGAGTGTTTGGCCTAGGTGATTAAATAAATCCAGTTCAGGGGACTTGGGGGCATTGATTTTGTTTAAGGTTACAACTTGATGGTTAACGGTACCCAGGACTATGACATACCTGTCTGCAGAGTCACAAATGCTATCTTTTTCTATGAAGGGAACGGTTTTGTGTATCATTATGGTGACTCCCTGGCTTTTGGAATTATAAAAGCTGATGTAAACTTGGGCTACTCAGCTCATTTTAAACTTGGCTGTCTACACTGGGGAGAGATGTGTTTCTTGAAGGAATGCAATATGCGCACCATCCCTTTGAAGATAGTCAAGAATCTTCCTTTATTTTACAGGGAAGTGAAGTCCCTTTACATTCCAGGAAATCCATTTCATGTGTCCTGTGGCCATGTTGACTGATGACAGAGGGAACTAGAATAGGCTATGTTGAGAAATACTAATTCATGGAACCTACTGTATGTAAGGTATGCCAGGGGTGTCCATTGAGAAGTACGTGAAGGAGACTGAAAACAAGGGGAAATTGTGTCTGAGATTATTTCTTCATCCTACCCTTGAGATTAGTGCTGCTATAGAACTGGCATAACATCAATTTAGCAACTTTTAGTATAATAGATGAAAAACTATAGAATGTAAGCTGAGCAGGTTTCACTCCTAGGTCTCTTGAAATAGTAGTGATTAAAAGCAAATATACCAGAAAACACTGTGATTGGGTTGTCAAAAACCCAGAAAAACAAAAGCTGCATTTGTATGACAACCAAAACCGAGTCCACACAGGGGAGAAGATCCCTGGAAGGACCGAGATTGTTTCCCAGCGTGTCTTCCCATAGGTGGAAGAGCAAACTGTGACAGCACCTTGTTCCTCCCAACCAATGTGAGGGCATATGAGCAGCCAATGTGTCTGCATGAGATCAGGGGAAATGTGGGAGGGTAGAAAAGTAGATGGGCAGCAGCCTGTGTGAAAAAAGGGGTGGACTTCACAGAGCAGCCATATAAATTCCTGACCACCTAAGGCAGTCCCTTGGTCATGGTATATACAGTAGATACTGTGGAAGTCTGGCAGTGATGAGTATGGAGCCATGCACGTGACAACTGTACCAAGTAACCATGCGGGGAGGGGGGGGACCAGTTTTAAGTTGGGCTGAAGGACAGTTCTCAGTTTTCATGAGAAGGAGATATGTAGTTGTTAACTAGAAAGATCTGGGGAGGCTGTAGAGATCAGGGATCCATGGCAAGAAATGAACTGGGGGAAGGGGAGAGAAAGGAAAAAAATCATGAGGGGCATGGGGAAGGGTAAGGAGGGAGTGTGAATCCCTGTACTGCCAACTGAAGGAATATTAATATCAGCAGGTGGGGACTGATCTATTGGTCTCAGAAATTTGATAGTGGCTGCAACTCAAAACGACAACCCTGCTGCAGCAATAACCAAAGTTGCACCCTGAGTGTGAGAATGGAAAAAGGGGGGCAAACCTTATTGCTCAAAAGGGCATCAAAGATGCATAGTGGGTGAGCCTAGCTGGGACAGGAGAAAGTGGGGAGAGAAAGCACCTGCCGATCCCTATTGTTTGAGTGTATCTTAGCAGGTGTCCTAGGAGGAGGGTGGAGCCATCACCATGAAGACCAAATGACTGGTGGAAGGAGGAGGACCACTGAGGCTGTGTGGTCTCACGGAATTGCTTATCTTGTTAAAGGTAAATATTATCTTAATGTTGCAGTGAGTGGAGAATTGTTTGGGGAGAAAGATGTCCAGAAGTAGAAGTTAGAATAAACAGCCTCCAAGGGGGACAGATGTCAGTATGTGGGCAAGCCATTCAGTCCTACTAGATCCATGGTTCAAGAAACCTCCTCACAGGGCTGCAGACAAATCAGGGGTATGCATGAGGGAGAGGGCAGGCCATGGTCTGGCCAGGGGGGAGCCAGGAGAAAGCCTGCAGTGCTGAATGAGTTCAGGTGGCCAGCTGTACCTCATCAAACAAGTGACTGGGGTAGGCAGACCCTGAGTCTTAGACCTTTATGTTATGTACAAATCACCTGCAGAAACCCACTCCCATCGATGAAAACAAAACCCTAAACATGTAGAAAATCCCATGGGCGTGTAGCCCCATCTGAGGAGATGCTCGCTAAACCACTGCCCTCCAGCCCACCCAGGTCTGTTATCTACAAATAAAACCCTCAGCAAGGATTGGCTATAAGAGGAATAGATTCAGTTCAAACTACAGCTGAGAGTAGTAGGATCCCAAGTCCATGTATATACTACAGTCTATAAAAAGTCGAACATTTCGAAAAAGGAAAAAGTAAAGAAAACACCTCACATCAGTCCAGTGTTATACAAACCAGCAATATGCTGAACTGCAAGCCGTAACTCCATATTGCAGGGACAGTTCAAGTCTGGGCAAGGCGGGCATCTCGATCTCAATTTTTGGTGGGTTCTTTCGGGTCCAAGCTTGCAGCTATGTCTGTCCAGGAGCCAATGTCTTCATGTTGGATGGTAGGATCCAAAGGGGATTTAGCTGGAGATTCTGGCATGGGCCCTTTGTAGAGTGAAGGTGTTTGTGGGCCAGTCTGCTTGGGGGCTGGTTCCTTGTTAGACTCTGTGCTGGCCGCTGAGTCTCTGGAATCTCTGCTAGTGTCCCTGCGTTCTGAGTCTGAAGTTCGGAGATGACTTCTGTAGTGGTTTCTCCCTCAATGGGCAGCCTGTTTAGGCTCAGTAGTTTGCCAATCCATATTGGGGCTTCGGTATCATGATATCCTGCAGTATGTCCAAGGTGGGACCATCGGGGAGGTAACTTCTGCCAGGATTTTGAGGACAGGGCAACTGTGTTGTTCGGTGGTGACAGGGGCAAGGCAATAGGCCAATGCCTCTGGATAACTTCAGATGCCTCTGGGGGTGAATCAAATGTGTGCCAGACACCGTTTTGGGAAATGGAGAGGTGTGAAGGATAGGCCAATGTTATTTGATGCCCTGTGACTGTAAAGCCTTTTTGACTGGGTTATATTCTTTCGGTTTTTGGGCCAACTCAATAGAAAAGTTTGCAAAAGTGTGAATGCAGTGTCCCAGCAACATCAAGGGTTTCCAGTCCCTGGCTAGTAGAAGTATTCATTCTCTTAACAGGGTAACAGAGTAATTATTTTTTTTTTTTATTTTAGTCTTTGGTAACCGGGTAAGGCCACAAGGTACAACTGCCTGTTTTCAGGGGTGACCTGGGAGCACTTGGGAAGTTAAATGACTTGCTCAGAATCACTCAGTTTGCAAGTGTAGGTTGTGGAAATCAAATCCAGGTCTGCTGGATGTACCAAGCTCATTCACTGTAGAGATGCAGTGAAGTTTTAATTTGCCAGCAAAGTCAGGAAATTCGCCTCCGTAGAGCAATCTGCAAATTCATGCATCTAATTTTGCCATCTGACATGTAAATTTTCACCTCGAAGTGCTGAATTTTCACTGCAAAGTGCAGAATTTCCCCAGCGAGTGGCAAAATTCCACAGTTCCAGGAGAAATTCCACTGTTCACGGGTGAAATATGGCACTTCCGTGGGCGAAGTTCTGCACTTGGAAAGCTGAACTTCGCAATTCTCACCTGAGGATTATTTCAAATATTGCACAAAATTCGCAGGCTGATTCACGTAGCGAATTTTGTGGACTTTGCCCATCTGTAATTCACAGCTTGTTACTCTAACCTCTAGGCTATACTGCCAGCACCAAATTTAATGATAAAGAGCCACGATCATTCATCGGGCTTCAGAGTGGGTCCCAGGGACCGGTGTGCCTGCTCGAACTCTAAAGCCAGATGATAGTTATGCCATCCCAGCTGTGGAAATTCATTTTGTAAAAATCTCCTACAGGGTCTTGTCTTTCAGCCCCTTCTGGGAAGCCAGCTAGCCACAGATTGTTTCTGCGGCTTTGGTTTTCAGCATCTTTAGCTCCAGCCCAGAGAAGGGAGACCATGTGTTCGAGCTCTTGGATATGGGTTTTATGTCTGGAGTCCTTATTGTTGATGTAGGAGAGGAAAATTTCAGTGTCACAGGATGTTGTTGTAGTTCAAGGACTTTTTCTTCCAGCACTGACACAGAGGATTTGAAAGAAATTATTTCTATAAGTACTTGCTGGATGAGGCTCTTGATCTCTTGTGTGTCTGCAGTGGTAGTCTGAGCTGCTTTCCCATCTGCCATCCTGGAGCCTGATCTTCCTGCCAGTGGTAGTTTTTAGTAATTATTCAGACCAGGAGTTTAATTTATTTTCAAGCTTTGGGACATCGTTTGGTCGGACTTTTCTCTGGTGAACAATATCACTTGTGCCAAGAGAACAACGAGATTTACCAGATTTTTAAATGAAAATTGGCCAAGAAACACAGAGCAAAACGATCAGGCTGGCATCCTCGACCATGGCTAGTGCATGCCTATCCCATGCCTTCTTAAATCCCATTACAGTTTTTGCTCCAACCACCTGTTTCCTTACATTTCCCCTGAATCTACTCCCCTACAGCTTCATCACATGACCTCTTGTTCTTGTGCATCCTTTTCTCTGAAAAAGGCTTCCCTCTTAAATCTTATTTATATCCATGGGGTGTTTGAAATTCTCTGCCATATCCCCCCTCTCTCTCCTTTCCTCCAGTCTGTACATATTGAGGTCCTTTCTCTCTTTATAGGGCTTTTGATGCAGATCCTGCACCATTTTAGTTGCCCTCCTCTAGACTGCATCAACTCTGTCTATGCCTTTTCAGATATAAGGATCCCAGAAGTGGACACCGTACTCTAGGTGGCATCTTACCAGAGACTGATACAGAGGTATCACCATCTCCCTCTTTCTGCTGGTGATACCCCTCCCTATGCACCCTAACATCCCACTGGCTCTCCCCACTGCCTTGTCACACTGTTTGGCCACCTTAATGTCATCAGATATGATATCACCGGGTCTCTTACTTGTTTGGTGGTCACCGGTACCACTCTCCTATTTTGTACTCTGACCCTGGGTTTCTACACCTCAAGTGCATGATTTTAAATTATTTTTGCATTGAAACTTAGATGCAACTTTCTAGACAACTCCTCAAGCTTAACTAGATCCCTGTTCATTCCCCCTCGAGTGTCCACTCTATTGCAGATTTTGTGTAATCTGTGAAAAGACGTACAGCATCTTCTCTTCTAGTCTCTCTGCAATGTCGCTTATTTTTTTTTCCAGTTAATAGCTTTTATTCAGTTTTCCAACATAACCTATATATACAAGCATAAGCACAAAACACACACACAAAAAGAACAAGATATCAGACTGACATAGGGACAGGGAGAAAAGTAAAGTCACTGTGCAGGTGTAAAACATACGCTCCATAGTACAATAGCAGTAAAACATATACAGTAAAACTAAGGAGCATCAAGACTACTCACAAGGGGTAAGCACCCCATGTGATCACAAGCATGGGCAAATAAAAGAGAACATTGCAAATTATCATAAAAGTCCTTAGTAACTGCCCAGAAGAAGTGTAGGCTACATAGGTAACAAACTCTCTGCTGCATACATTATGTCAGTGATAGCTGAGAAAACAACAAAAGGTAAACAAAAAAAGGAGAGCAAACACAATGGGTATATGTAAATCATGGGTACCATGCTAGTAATAGAGGATTAACAGTAGATCGCATGGATAATCTGGTTTCCTGCAGGGAAAGAAACTTGAGCAATTTAAAGGGAGAAACAGAGGAGACCACTTGTCCTCATCCAATACCTGTCCGAGGATTCAGGTAGGCAAGAAAAGGGGCCCAGCAGGCATAGCAGACAGCTAGTTTGTTAATTATAGCATGAAACATCTGGTCCAGTGAAGCCAGCACATAAGTGCCTGATAGAGCTCTGAGATAGAGGGGATTTCCATAGACCTCCAGCAGCACAGGATGAGTCATTTGGCAGAGATGCTTAATAAGGCTAGCCAGCAGAGATGCTGGCTCTATAAATGAGTGCCTTGAGGAGGGAGGCCCAGAATCCAAACCAGTGGGTCTGGTTGAATCATGTAGCCTAGGGTTTGGGCAGCCAGTTGGCCTACTTGTTGCCAAAATGAAGACAACAAAGAGCAGTGCCAGAGGATATGGTATAAATCCCTACTTGTGAGTTGCATCTCCAGCACAAATTGTTATCTATGAGCTTGGCTTTGTTTATTTATTTATTTATTTAGCTTTTGTTGACCGGGTAAGTGCACTAGACAAATCCTGCCTATTTTCAGGCACGACCCGGGGGAGGGGGGGATACAGATGAATGCCAACTGACCTTGAACCAGATTAAGCTGTTGTTGGTGGTATGTTTAGTGAATGAGGGAAATTTGGCCAGGACACCGGGGAAATTCCCCTACTCTTTTCAATAAGTGCCATGGGATCTTTAACATCCACCTTAACTACCACCAGTCCAGGCAGATGGGACCTCGGTTTAACGTCTCATCCGAAAGACAGATTTGTACAGAGTATCTGGTGTTCTATACCAGTAGTGCAGTATTTTGTTTTGAATGAGTCTACTTTGCATGTCTGGGTAGCTAACGTGGGCAAGTTTCCAACATATGTTCCAACTAACCTCATCCAGCTGCAAACCCAGGGCCCTCTCCCATTTCTACCATGACTGGTCAGATTGTGACAAAATGCTTTCCCAGAGAGCAATATAGATCCTGCTAGCATGCCCTTTAGTCAGCTGGAACCAGCTTCCCAACATATAGGAGCTGGTTGAGCTAGGTGAGTGTGTGCACATGTAGTCTGACAAACAGTTGCACAGCTGTAAGTATCTCCAGAAAGCTTCCTTCCCTAGCCCTTTATTTTTGGCAAGGTTTTGGAAGGATTGCATCCTATGTCCGTCATCCTCCAGAACATCTGCCAGTACCATAATATTCTTACTCTCCCTTTGAGGCCACAAGAAGGGTTGTTTTCCCACCAGTATGTGGACATTCTGGAAAATAGGAGTGTATGAGAGAGGCCTGGGATTGGCTTTGATTCTGGCATGAATTTTACCTCAAATTTTGACCACTGGGGCAATCGTAGGGTGATGTCACATAGATTTGGGCAGAGGATTGTACAACAGAAGAGGTATGCTGTGTACCTGAGCCAGTAACTTTTCAATAGACAGCCACTGTGGTGATTCGGGGATATGGTTGAGAACCATTTCAGAGTCTGGACAGAGGAGTAAGCCCATGCATAATCTTCAAGTTATGGTAAGCCTCAGCCTCCCTGCTTCCAGTGGGAAACCAATTTGTTTCTACTATATCTGGGTCTTTTATTTTCCCAAATGAAATTGCCAATGGTCAAGTCAATGAGACAGAGCCATTTTACAGGAGGGGTCAAAGGGATATGGGAGAAAGGATACAGAAGCTTAGGTGTAGAAATAATTTTGATAGCCGAGATTTTGCCAGATAGCATGAAGTGGAGCATTTTCCACCTGTCCAGCTTGGTATTAAGATCGGCAACTAGCGGGGATAAGTTGAGGTCCCAAATTTTGGTAAGGTCTGTGGAAATGTGAATGCCAAAGTAGACCAAAGAACCACTGGCCCATTTAAGCACTAGAGGAGCCACCATATCCTGAATATACTTGGAGTTTAATGGGAGTACTTCCATTGTAGATTTGCTCATCCTAAGGCCTGAAAGGCCTGCAAAGTCCATCAGAAGGGAGAGGAGTACCTGGAGAGATGCCCTTACATCTTTCACTGGGACCAGCAGGTCATCTGCATACACAAAGGTAGTGTAAGAATGTGGCCCTATTTGGATTCCTCAAATGATGAAATGTTGCCTAATACCTGCTGCCAGTAGTTCTACTGCTAGGATGCAAAGGAGCGGGGATAGGGGACAGCCTTGTTGAGTGCCTCTGCCCAGCTGGAAGTACTCAGAGGTTACCATGTTAGTGCGAACACTGGCCATAGGCTGCTGATAAAGTGCTCGTATCCAGCCCTGAAAATGAGCCCCAAATCCAAAGTGCAATAGCATTTGTCCTAGGTAGTCCCATTCCTGGGAATTAAAGGCCTTCTCAAAGTCTATGGCCATAGATGCTGCAGGAATGGGAAGGGCCTGAGCGTGATAAATAATGTTGAACAGAGACCTAATATGGTCTAGACTAAAGCATCCCAGGACAAAATCTGCCTATGAGGGGTGCACGAGATAAGGAAGGAGAGAGTTTAGTCTAGAGGCCAGGATCTTGGTGAAGATTTTACTATCAGTATTGATAAGCGATATAGGCCGGTAGCTCGCAGGGATTGTGGGATCCTTATATTTTGGGGGGAAAACTGTAATGACCACTTCTCGAAGGGATGTGGGAAAAATGCTCTTATCCAGGGCCTCATTATATACAGAAGAGAGAAGGGGGGAAATATGGGGGATAAGAAATTGGCAGAACTCTATTGGAAATCCATCGCCTCCCAGGTCTTTGCCAGAGTTCAACATTTTAATGGCCTCCACCACCTCAGATGTTGAGATTGGCCTGTCCAAGTCCTCAATTTGGAAGGGTGAGAGGGTGGGGAGTTGAAGAGAGGAAAGGAAAGGCTTTGCTGAGCGAGCATCCTGCCCTCAGATTGAGGCGTACAGGTCTGAATAGAACTGTTTCATGATAGAGTTTATTGATCAAGGGTCAGTTTGAATAGACCCTAGCCGGTCTTTCAGCCCAGAAATATGGTGATCTGCCTGCTGCTTGTACAGCTGGTAGGCGAGCAGCTTGTCAACTTTTTCTCCCCCTTCCCAAAATTTGTTGCATAGCCTCAGTATGGCAATCTCCACTTTGCAAGAGAGGAGGTTGTTAATCTCCATACGAGTCATAAATATTTCATTACTCAGTGCTGAGTCAAACTGTAAGGTGCTGAGTTGTTTGGTTTGGGACTCTAGAGCCTTCAGGTGCAATTCTAAGGAGTTCAGAAGGTGTTTGCATTGCTTACGGCATCTAGTCACCCACCCCATTATTGCACCTCACAGAGTGGCCTTTAGTGCCTCCCACCGAATACCCGGAGAGGTGTCCTGAGGTGAGTTCTCTGTCAGAAAGAGGGCTACCTCAGACGATACCCACTGAGTGAAATTGGGGTCCTTGAGAAGAAGAGGGTCTAGTTTCCATGAAAAGGCCCATACGGAGGGTGGGACCCATAAGAGGTTAAGTGGACAGGGGCATGGTCCGAGATAATTTTGGGCATTATTACTGAGTCCAATGCCTTCTGGCAGATCCCAGTTGATATAAGCCATAGATCCAGGTGGCTGTGTGACCCACGTACTGGTGACGTATAAGAAAAATCCCTTTTCCTAGGGTGAAAAGTTCTCCAAATATCAGTCAGGCCCAGCTCAGCCATTAGCTGCTGGAGAGTGAGACTGGCTTTGGGGTGTTGCACAGCTGATGGGGAGCTATGGTCCACTTGAGGCACTAGAGTGAGATTAAAGTCCCCTCCTAGAATGGTTGGTGTAGAGTTTGGGGCAATAGAGCTGAGCTCTTGGGGCCTACGTATGAAAAAGAAAGCTACTGGCGTGCCGTTAAAGAACATATATACAGCCTAGTAGAGAGGGCCCTCTGGGTGGTGAAAATGCCCTGAGAGTCTGTTCAAATCTGGGAGGGAGACCACGTGAGGGATTTATTTTTAATTTTTAATTTATTTATTTAAATCTCAGATTACAAATAACTTTGAGCTAGGGACAGCTCATTTACAAAGGTTCTACATCAAAGGAAAGGGTTACAATAAGGTTGGGAGTTATAGACAACATTCATGGTATTAACGGAGATACAGACAACATTCATGGAATCATTGGAGCACAGCAAGTCAACTGGTAACTAAGTGAGAACAGTGCTACACACTCCAGATTACAAGCAAGCATAGAAAACCATAAGGTACATTTGAAGCAACATTGCTAATCAGAGGAGGTGGGGAAAGGGAAGAGTAAGGAAGGGGTAGGGGAGATGAGAGGGCAGAATCCAGATAGAGAAGGAAAAGAAAATATGTCAGCCAGAGGCCTTGTCATAAGGTGAGAGGGAGAGGAGGCTAAGGTGGGAGAAGGGGTAAAAGTGGGGAAAAGGAGGGAGGATGAGGGGGAAGAAGAAAAGGGAGAATGGGAACCAGAGGGCCTGGATAGGTCTAGGAAGGGGGGAGGGTCAGTGGGATAAGAGCAAAGAGGGGGTGAGGTAAGGGAGGAGGTGGCAGGGGGAAAGGGGAAATTGTTCTGTCAGGAGAGGTGAAACAAAACAGGAAGCCAAATAAGAGCCTCAGAGAGTGAAAAAAGTGGTATAAGGGTATCTGCAGAAGTGGGAAACTAGGTGTAACAATCACAAGTGCTTTCAGTTAGGAGATGCTGATGAAGCACAAGTTTAAATTGGGACAGACTAGAAAGACTGCTCAGTTGGTTGCTTAGATTATTAAACCACAGGGGGAGCTCTGAATTGAAAGGATTGCTGGTATTGAGCAGTCCAACAGTGAGGTACTAGAAGGAGCTCAGAAACTGAGGTATGTGTGTGTTGGGTCTTAGGGGATTTGTTTGGCTGGCAACCAATGCGCGGGGGTAGTAATCCAAGTACATCTTTTTTGGACAGGAGGCAGGTTTGATATTTGATCCTGTTATTTAGTTGGAGACAGCCAGATTGAGCATATAATTCACAGGTATGAGTGAAGGCGCGCAGCACCTATAACTAACCTACAGGCTTTGTTCAGGGCCACCGTGAGTTGTTTAAGAGATGTGGAGGTTGCAACACAGTATATGATTAGACCATAATCAATAATCAAGAGGACCGTGCTGTGAGCTGCAACCTTCAGGGCTTCTTGAGTAAGACTTCGTCTGTGTCTGAAGAGGAGCCCAATTCTGGTATTAATATCTCTGGCAACATTTTCAATGTGAGGCACAAAGGTAAAGTGACTATCCAGGGTTAGACCTAGGTATTTGAAAAGCTGAGTTTGTTCAAGAGCGTCTCTGTGGTTGTTGGTGATAGTGAGTTGATGGGCCTTAAACTTATTCCAAGAGGATGAAAACAACTGGACTTAAGTTTTTTTGTAGTTTAGCACTAGTTTGTGATTGTTAAATCATCTCTCTGCTTCTGTGAAGCCTTGTTGAAGACTGTTTTCAAGAGCATTGGGATCCAGGTGGCTAGTAAAGATGACCGCGTCATATGCATAGAGAAGAATACGTTGGTTGCAGACAGCTGGAAGGTCTTTCAGGAAAATACTGAACAATAAGGGACCCCATATTGAGCCTTGCGGTACCCCTGATCGGATAGCCCTCTGCTCCGAAACTACAATTGAAATCCTCACCCTCTGCTGTCTATCACTGAGGCAGCTTCCTAACCATTTCAGGGTGTTTGGGGTAACACCAGTTTTAAAGAGTTAGCCAAGCAACAGTGTGTGATTCACTGTGTCAAAGGCTTTTATTAGGTCAACAGAGGCTGCACCTACAATCTTGCCTTGATCAACTGAATGTTGTATGAAGGTTGTGAATTCTAATAATGCTGTGGTAGTATTGTGCCCCGTTCTAAAGCCATGTTGTTGTGGGCACTAGATGGAGTATGTGTCCAGATAAGCACCAAGCTGGTTGGTAACAATTCCCTCGAGCACCTTTGAGAGTGGAGGGAGAATGGATATAGGCCTAAAGTTACCCTGTAAGGAACGATCACCAGTTTTATGCACCGGAGTTATGATGGCCATTTTCCAGGCATCAGGAAATTGTCCTAGTGTAAGAGAAAGGTTTAGAATCTTAGTTAGAGGTAGGAGAACTTAATCTAGGGTTAGGGTGATAAGCTTAAGGTCTAGTCCATCACTACTGTGTCTTGTGTTTCTTAGGACCTTAACTAGTAGTTTTCTAACCAGGTTGCATGATACCCTTTTAAAATAAAAAGAGGGGGTATTCATGATATTTTCATTACTGTGGCTTATGGAGCAGGCAGCATCAACATCGAAAAAGTCAGGTGGGAGAACACAGCTCAAATTGGTAAAAGCATTGTTAAAGGCATTAGCAATTTCCAGAGGGTCAGCAGTAGGGGTCCCATTTATGTTTAGCATTTTAGGCGATACTTTAGATTTTTTGCCAGTGACGTCATTTATATTAGACCAGAACCTTCTGCTATCACCCCAGGAGTTGGTAAGCATCTCCCTATGGCACTTGTCTTTTGCCTGGCGAGTCTCCCTCGTGCAGTGGTTTCTATCAGCTTTATAGGCTTGTAGGTCCTGTTGCTTACCAGTGCCTTTTGCACAGTGCCAGAGATGGTACTGAAACTTCATGTGGGAAAGGAGCTCAGGAGTGATCTAGGGGTTAACCGTGCCATAGATCTTAATCTCTTTGAGAGGGGCATGCATATCATAAGCAGTGTTAAAAACCCTTATAAAGTGACAGAGGGCTACATTAACATCATTGGTTGAGTCCAGGATGTTCCAATTTTGGGCACAAAGCTGTTGCTTTAGGAGGTCCAGGTGGCCCCTTCTGAGAAACCTGCTGTAGATAGTTTGGGGAGGGAGGAAAAGGAATTTATTAGTCCAACTGCATGTGATTGGGGAATGGTCACTGATGTAGTCAGGGTGCACAGTTACATTGGAAAGGCAGTTAGGTTGGTTAGAAATTTTCCAGTCGAGGGTGGTGCTAGTCTCCATTTTATAGTTTATCCTAGTGGGTGTATTAACAAGTTGAGTTAGGTGAAAGGTTGTTATTGCATCCTTTAGTGAGTTGGTCACAGGTGACAGCCAGTTTATGTTAAAATCTCCCATGATAATTGTCTCCGTGAGGTGATTTTGTAAGCGGAGATGGTCAAGAAGACTGAGGAGACCAGTGACCGGATCTTTGGGAGGTATGTAGACTGAGAGTACTAATCTTATTTTATGGTGAGCCCCCAACAGCACTTTTATCGCCAGTGCCTGGGTATTGCCACTGAGATCAATTGGTGGCAAAGCATACCCCTTTAGGGAATTTTTTATAAATATAGTGCATCCACCCCCACGTTTGGTCAGCCTGTCCAGCCTGAATATAGTGTATCCAGATAAAGCTACTGCAGAATCCGGTATTTTGGGGGTCATCCATGTCTAAACGACAGATAGCATGTCAGGGTTGTGCTGAGTTACCCAGACTTTCAGGATGTCAATTTTGCTTAAAAGGCTACAGATATTAATTGTGGCCAGTTTAATGGTACCTTGTTTAGGGCACGCATTGTAGGTGGGAGGTGCTTCAGGACCTGGATTAGGATGAATGTTTCCAGATAGCAGAAGTAGCATAAGGGCTATCCCGGGTAGGAGTTCTCTTCTAGCCTCGGAGAAACATTTAACCATCGTGTGAGCACAGTGAGATTTAGTCTTTTCCCTGTATAAAACAAGGATGGTGTGGTTCTTAAGGACACGTTGACAGGGATGTGATCCACTAGGGAGCCAAATATTTATAGGGGGCAGGATCATTGAGGTAGACCAAGGTCCTTTATTAATAGTGAAAAAGTTCCCAGATGAGCAACCTATGTTGACGTGAAGGTTTTTCAAGATTTCAGTATTGGGCGAGTAAACCAAAAATATGGCCTGTCTTGCTTGTGGGAATGGGCAAAGACAGAAATATGAGAAGGGGGGGAAAGGCACTCAGTAAGAGTTTAAAATTTGGGGCCATGGTTACTTAGGGAGTGAGCAGGAAGCGGTAGCTGTGTACCTTTAAAATGAGACAGGCCAGGGTACAGAAAAAAAATAAAATAAAATAGTCCGTGTTGCTCAGTATGCAGCTGATGGTGGAGGAGGAGGACTTGGAAAATGGGTGGGAAACTATACGTATTTAATAGCGGCTGGGGATGGTGTGGTGGTTTCTAAGGCATAGCAGTAGGGTGACAGACTATGGTTTGTTAGGGCGTAATAATATGCTTTAGGGAAGAAGGACCCAGGACAAGAATTGCTTAGGGGATAGCAGTGGGAAGAGGAATGCAACTTCCAAGAGTTGTTGCCCTCTAGTGGCTTTGCAGTATACTTTGCAAATGGAAAAGTAGACAAAAAAAAAAGCTAGAAAAATTAACAATCCTGTTCCACTAACAGTTGGTACTGGTAAACTCAGCATTAGCAGTTCTTGTATTAAAAAAGAGGTCTCAAGAAGGGTAGAGTCAGGAGCCAACAAGAGAAGGGGGAATGGCCTGAAAGGCAAAAAGTGCCAGTTCAATCCTGTTGGTAGCTGTGGGCTGCTCTTCAAAATGTGTACCTGGTTGTAGGCCAAGAGGCAGGTGGATCAGTGCAGAACAGTCACTGGGTTCCAAGCAGCTCCTGCACTTTGCAGGAGGAGGCAGTCACCCGTACTGGGCAGGATGCCTGGTTGTAGGCTGAGAAGCAGGTGGGTCAGTGCAGAACAGCCGCTGGGTTCCAAGCAGCTCCTGCAGCTTGCAGGAGGAGGCAGTCACCCGTACCGGGCAGGATGCCTGGTTGTAGGCCGAGAAGCAGGTGGGTCAGTGCAGAACAGCCGCTGGGTTCCGAGCAGCTCCTGCGGCTTGCAGGAGGAGGCAGGATGGAGTAGTATAGCTACCCCTCGCTTCTTAGATGGAGGGGAAGCTGAAACAACTTGCCCCACCCAGTCTCTAACCAATGTATCATGGTCTTGTTTAGTTAATTTAGTTTTCTGCAGGAAGACCAGCGCGGCCTTTAGCCTCTTGGGATGAGATGACACCTGTTTACGTTTTACCGGGGTGTTCAAACCCGCACGTTCCAGGTGTACACATGGAGGTCACCCATGGTCATGTGGGATAGTAGTAGTGCAAGAAAGAGTCATACTCATATACTGAGGCGAGGCTGAGGGTAAAACTGCCCAGTCCCACAGTAAGCTCCCACTAGAACCCTGCAAGGAAGAACAGATATACCATGCATAGACACAGATAATGAAGCCCCATGTCGGTACCCAAACATAAGCTATCAAACAGCACCTAACCAGGTAAAATGCCCGAACTTTCATCCAACTATTTACAAGGAGAAAAAAACAACTTATAATATCCTAGATATGGAAGGAGACAGTAAGACCGGCAGACTATCTACCAGGGCCACCCGTCTCCTCCATGCAGGGTGGGTATGAGAAGTGAGTAAGCAAACCAGTGATGACTAAACATTACTGGGTATTAGCCTCTGGCAGCTTGTCATGCCTTGCCCTCCTGTGCAAAGGGTGTAGCAGTTGCAAGGGGCATGAGTGGGAAGCAAGAATCACTGCAAATGGTCCCATATATAGCGCGAGTGAAGCCCAAAATTTAAGTCAACATGGCTCCTGCCTTGCTGCCCATCTGTGGAAAAACAAAAAGGGTCCCCTGCTCAATAGGGCACAGATATAGGAGACAGCAACAGATGTCTCAAAGCCAATGGGTGTGGGGGGGAGCACAGAGCTTGCTTCTCAATCCCTAGCGTTGAGCCGATGGGAGAGGCCCAAAGCTGGATTACAGGAGAGCGGTTAGTGTCCTTTCTGCCTAAAAGGCAGGGTGCTCCCCAGAGAGTGAAAACACTTAGAGTATGTAGGAGAAATGTAGTGCAGCCTTTGTAGGGAGAGAAGATGAAAGGAGGTGTTATACAGTAAGAAAAAAGCAAGAGAAGCACCAGTTAAAAACAAGAAGGTGAGGGAAGCATAGTAACAGGGCTCACATGACCCCTGGAGAGTGCATATTGTGAGGCAGCGCGGTACAGGACACAAAAGTAAAACAACAAAAAGAGCAGTCAGTTATGACACATTCAAGCAGATTGTCAATTAGCCTCTCAAGTGTATGCAGCACATGAAACAATGGTCTCTGGATGTAGTAGCAACAGATTCAGAGACCATTTAGCGTGCCACATGACAGGCAAGTAAAATTCCATCTTCTTAAGCCTTTCAGGGCCATTCAACAAGCTTGGGAGGTTCTGGGCCTGAATCCAGAATAGATGGGAAGCCAGATGGGGGGAGACCAGGCATAGAAAAACAGCACCTGTAGCCCCCATTTAACCCACCATAGCCTGTGAGAGGAAATTGAGCAAAACACTTATCTGGCTCATCATGGTGGTGTATTAGGCTCCTGCATAAGGGGGATCCTGTGCATAGTCTCTTGATCCTGCGACTTCTTTGGGGATTGAGCAGATGAGTTCTGGAGCCATGACGGGTCTTGAGCTGAAGGGGTGCCATCTGCCACTACTGTAGCCCAGGATTTCTGCTCAGGCTCTGATGTGCAGGGGGACAAATGAGCATCCTCCTCTGGGATGGCTTTCTCCAGATTAAGAAGCTGGGTAAACTTGTTGGGTGAGTGAAATTGTAGAAGGACATCAGTATTTGAAACAAAAGTCTCCCCTGTATGTTGCTGGTCGATCGGATGCTGCCTCCTTTCATGGTGATGTGAGGCCTGGCATTTCCTGGTTCAGGGGGGAGAGGGGCATCAAATCTATGAACCGGAGGACCCAGTGACTGAACTGGCGACCTGGGTGAGGCTTCCATACCATAGCCCATCTTGGAAGTGTTCCTGGAGGAGTTGAACAGATCAGTATCCCGGAAGTCTTGGGGGAATTCTCTGCATAGGAATTCCATTAGACTCTTTGGGGTGGAAAAGAGGGTGGGAGTCCCATTCATAATTATCTGCATAGTCGCCAGGAAGCATAGAGAAAAGGAAACTTGATGGGCATGGAGGATGCGTCGGCAGTCGGAATATGCTTTTCGCTGCACCAAGCGCTCCCTTGAATAGTCTTGGTAAATTTGAATTATATGCCCATTCCAAGTGACTGTGCCTTTCTCCCTGGCTGCATTGCTGTTTAGCTCTTTTTCTATAAAATCAAGAAATCAGGCAAGAATTGGGTGTGGGGGCTCCCCTGGTTTTGGTGCCGGGGCTATCATGCGGTGGGCCCACTCGATGTGAAGGGTGGGTACGGGTGCCAGACCAAGGATGTTAGGCAGCACTTCTTGCAAAAAAGCAGTGGCATCCTGCTGCTCAGCCCCCTCCGGGAAGCCGAGAAACCACAGATTATTACGTCAACTGTGGTTTTCCAGGTCATCCACTTTCTCTTGGAGCATATGGATACTACGGGCCTGTTCTCTGGTGGTTGCAGTGAGGTCCTGAATGGCAGCATCGTGGGCCTCGAGATGTCATTCAGTCTGGAAAAGATAAGTTTCTAAGGCATGCAAAGTTTGGATATTTATATTCATGGCAGTTGTTATTTGTGCCATTTGAGCAAGCAGCTGGCTGAACATAGCTCCATTTTTGTAGATTCTGCTGATGGTGGGGCAGATGAGGCCATCCTGTAGGCCGTAGAGCTAGGAAGGATCAGAAATCCGGGCTGAATTTCTTTTGATTGAAAAAATTAAGGACTCCAAAATGCAACCGGTAAGTCCCTCGTCTTATTCTGTAGAGATATATGGTATTCAAAGCCCCCTTTGTTCTGGATGAGTAAAGATTCTGTCCTACAGTGAAGGAGCAGAGCAACTAAGCTGCCATCACAGTCAGAGGCTAAGCCACGCCCCCTGCAATGTCGCTTATGAAGATATTAAAGAGGACCGGTCCCAGTACTGATCCTTTCAGCACCCTGCTAGTTACCCTCCCTTCCTTGGAGTGAACCCTGTTTACCACTAGTCTCTGTTGCCTATCTTCCAACCAATTTCTTACCCAGTTTCCCACTTTTAGTCCCATTCCTAGGCTGCCCAGCTTGTTTATGAGTCTCCTATGTGGAACAGTGTCAAAGGCCTTACTGAAATCTAGGTAGGCCACATCCACCCTCCCCCCATTCTACTTCCCTGGCTACCCAGTCAAAAAAATCTGTAAATTTAGTTTGACATGACTTCCCCCTAGTGAATCCATGATACTTCAGATATTGTATGCCACTGGGTTCATGATATTCCATAATCCTTTCTTTCAGTGGCGATTTCATAAATTTCCCCACCACCAAAGTCAGGCTGACTGGCTTGTAATTGCCAGCCTCCTCCCTGCTCCCACTTTTGTGAAGTGGTACTACATCTGTCCAGTCCTCTCGGACTACTCCTGTTTCCAGTGAGTGGTTGACTAGGACTGTCAGAGATGCAGTCAGCACCTCTCCGAGCTCCCTCAAAAACCTCGGATGACTTTAGGAATAAGGGTTAGGAATGGTTAGAAACACAGGCATGTAGGAGGGAATATGGTGACTGGCATTACAATCTCCCAATAATTCACATAGGGAATACTAGTCATTGTCTGATTAAAAACAAGCATTTGTCAATGCCGAACGTTCGCATGCAGGTATTTGCAGTGGTATTTGGCACTTGGACATGGCTTAAAAAAATCAGTGACAGAGAAGTACAAGCATTTGTCAATGCCGAATGTTGCTTGCTTCTATGTGCTGTTTAGGTATCTGGAAGTCAGTGGAGTGCAAATATTGAAAAATTCGCGAACTTACGAGTGTGCGTAGGAACTGCTCAAAGCATGCTTGTAAAACAGTCATTTTTAGGAATTTTTTCACAAAATTTTCAACATAGCCATTTTAAGACCTCTGCTAATGAACAGTGTCACTGTGATTTTCTTAATGTGTCCCATACATTGAGTTCGCACACCGACTGCACCATTCTGCGCTACATGGGCAGAAACACATTTTGGGCAGGATGTGAAAAATGACAGCTATACTGCTCATGAGGAGGTGTGGTAAAATGGCAATGTTGAAAATCTGGAGTGAAAATATTGAAAATCGCGAACTTACGAAGTGTGCGAGAACTGCGCAGCAACGACGCCAGAAACAGTCATTTTAGGAATTTTTCACCAAATTTTCAACATAGCCATTTTAAGACCTCTACTCATGAACAGTGTCACTGTGATTTTCTTAATGTGTCCCATACATTGATTTCGCACACCGACTGCGCCATTGTGCGCTACATGGGCTGAAACACATTTTGGCAGGATGTGAAAATGACAGCTGTACTGCTCATAAGAAGGTGTGGTAAATGGCAATGTTGAAAATCTGGAGTGAAAATATTGAAAATTCAGAACTTAATGAGCGCAAGGAACTGCGCAACGCACCCGTAAAACAGTCATTTTAGGAATTTTTCACCAAATTTTCAACATAGCCATTTTAAGACCTCTGCTCATGAACAGTGTCACTGTGATTTTCTTAATGTGTCCCATACATTGATTTCGCACACCGACTGCGCCATTGTGCGCTACATGGGCGGAAACATGTTTTGGGTAGGATGTGAAAAATGACAGCTGTACTGCTCATAAGGAGGTGTGGTAAAATGGCAATGTTGAAAATCTGGAGTGGAAATATTGAAAATTTGCAAACCTACGAGCGTGCATAGGAACTGCGCAACGCATGCTCATAAAACAGTCATTTTTAGGAATTTTTTCACCAAATTTTCAACATAGCCATTTTAAGACCTCTGCTAATGAACAGTGTCACTGTGATTTTCTTAATGTGTCCCATACATTGATTTCGCACACCGACTGCGCCATTGTGCGCTACATGGGCGGAAACACGTTTTGGGCAGGATGTGAAAAATGACAGCTGTACTGCTCATAAGGAGGTGTGGTAAAATGGCAATGTTGAAAATCTAAGTGAAAATATTGAAAGTCAGCGAACTTCACACGACTCGCATAGGAACTGTGCAATACGCGGCTCATTAAAACCAGTCATTTTTGGAATTTTTGCACCAAATTTTCAACATGGGGTTTTGGAGACCCTTCTCGCAGATGATGTCACTGTCATGGCATTATTCAGGCCAGAAGGTGATTTCACAGTGACTGTGCGGTGACTGCAATCGCATAGGACTGAATAATGCATAATGTGTTTTGATGTCATCGGAAAGTCCCAAAAACCATGTTAAAGAATTGAATATAAACTCTACAGATATGCAATAAGTTGAAACCCATCAGATCTAACCCATTAAACAGCTTACTGCATTTCCTCAGTTCAACGGTTGGCTTTGAAGAGTGCAGACGTGTTCCGGTCCACCGATGATTGTCGTGCTGGAGCCTCGGAGGTAAGTATGGGGTGAGGGGGTGGGGAGGCAGGGTGCGGTGGGTGGGTGCAGGTTGTGGGAGGGGGGGGAGACTGCGTGGGACGTTTTAATTTACAGGTTTTTTTTTTTTTTTACAATTGACTATTTAGGATATTTGCCACACTGGTGTGGGCTCCAGTGTGGCAGAAGATGGCTGGGAAGCGGGAGCCGACGGGATTGGGACACCCTGTCGGCAGAGTACGCTGGGACGCTTGCCAGGCTGGGGTGGCCCCAGCGGCAGCAACGATTTGGGCGATGAATGCGTGCGTGTATGACAGTGGTGGTTTTATTTGAAGAGAAGACCAACGATGTCATACACAGCACCGCGTCCGATTGGTGCAGGACTGCCACGCCTGCTCAATGGAGCAGGGGATTGTAGGGGAGGGGCACACCTCCAAAGTGTCCCATTCTCCCAAGACGTTCCTTACGCATGCGCGCAAGTGAACTTAAAAAGGCGCAGTCCAGCAAGGGCCTGCTATTCTTCTTAGTGAATACTGAGCAGAAGTAATTGTTTATAGCACAGTCACTTTCTGCTCTTCCTTTCCTATTGCCCTTTCTGCCTCCATTAGCCTGACAGTTCCATCCCTATCTTTCTTTATTCTCTTATATATCTAAAGAAATGTTTTTCCCCTCTCTTAACCCTCTCTGTAATTCATAGCCCTATGTCTGCCTTTGTGATCCTGAATACTCTCTAGACATCTGTGGTTTTCTCCTGCAACTTTCCCAGTCTTCATCCACCTGCTTTTCTTTTTACCTTATAAAGGCTCTCTTTTTAGCCCTTATTGCCTCCCTGACCCTTTCAAAGAACCAAATTGGTCTCTCTTTTTTTTATAATTAAAAGTTTATTAAATGTTGCCAGTAAGCACAGAAACATCAGGACTCAAGAAATCCAACAAGAAGATAAAATACCCCAAACAATGAACAACTAAGACCCCTCCCCGATCAAGGATCTGAAAACAAACGTTATGCAGTAAGATGCTATAATACCAGTCACAATAACAACCCTCCCTCCTGCCCCATCCCTCCCCAACCCACAAAACCCTCCCCTCCCGGAGCACTGCTCAGAAGCATAAGGGACTAGAGAGAAGATGTGCAATCAGAAGGCAGGGAAAAGAAAAGGAAAAAGGGAGCCGGACTGAGAAAAGTAAAAGAGGGCACAAATCGATCACGCTATTCAGACACCTGCTGAACTGGTATGAGGGTATACGAAGTTTCCCAGTGCTGCTGGAAAAGGACATCTCTTTGAAGCAGCCTGGAGATTTGTTTCTCAGTCTTCAATCTTTATTTTATTTATTTTATTTTCTCAACTATAAGAGCCTGTAGTAACTCATTAAAACCAAATTGGTCTCTTTTACCTGTTTCCCTTGATAACTATTCCCTTACAAGTTTTTAGAGCCTTGAGAATGGCCCTACTTTTAACCCCATATCTTTCCTCCACTTTCGTGATGCTGTCTACCCCAGCAAACGTTTCCAGCACAACTTTCCTCATATGGCTGAAATCCACCCTCTTGAAGTCTAGCATGTCAGCCTAAGGTGAGGGCTTTCAGGTGCTGTGGGCCACCACTAACCAAATAGTACTGTGGGAGTTGGACCCCCAATAGTTCCCTGACCCATACTCTGCCTGCTCTTTCCAAGAGCTGCTGAGTACCACATCTAGACTGTCTACTTGGATCGCTCACCTGTTGTATCAACATGCAGTTCTCCATGTACCAATATGTAGTACTGCAAGACATCAAGCAGGCCCTGGCATCTGGCTCTCCTGGCCACTGGGATAGCCTAGTCAATGTCTGGTAGGTTGATATCCTCCACTATTACAACCTTCTTTTTTGGCCCCCCACCCTACTTCAGCACCCAGTTCTTTGTTTCTCTTTTCTCCCTGCCCCAGTGGCCTGTAAACCATCCCTATGTGAGTCTTATTACCTGACAACTCTGTGAGCTGAACCCACAGTGATTCTACCTTCCCATTCTCTCAAACAGTAACATCCTCTACTGCCTCAGACCCTTTTCGTTTTCTTTTTTTTTCCATCATATTTTATCCTCCTTCTCGGTTGCCCCTTCTGCCCGCCCCCAGCCCCATCACTTGGCTTTCCTTGGACTTACCTTACACCATCACCCTCTGCCACAGGGCTTGTGGTGTTTGCCCAGCTGCTGGTGCAGAGCCTAAGTGAAGTCACTCTTCATCATGCCTCCGTGGATTCCCTTTTCCACCCTTTTTCTCCCTCCCCTTACCTCCCGAGGACCTCGGTCGTTCATGGTAGTGCATGTGCGTATAGGCGCACATGCATGCTGGTACCGACAACAGCCCCGATCTGCCCACCCAGCCTAGAGTCAGCCACTCCAGTGCCTAATGCTACTATCAAGCTTCCACTCAGTGGAATCCAAGAGCTGGAGAGGCCCACCTACCCAATCTGGGAGAAGAGAGCTGTGTGTTGAACACTCAGTTCACTCACAGCTCCCCCCCGTTGACCCCAGAAATCCGTGCTCATGCCCAAACATGGGTCACCAGTGTGATGAGAGGTAAGGCATCTGGTGTCTCATCTATCTGCACCACTGAGCCAGTATCTCAAACCCTTTTCTGATATAGATATCCACCCCTGTACCTCTACTCTTTCCTCAAACATGCCTATGTAAGGTGTAGCCTGGGATTGCTATGTCGCAATATTTATTCACACTGGTTCAAGTTTCTGTAATAGCCACTAGATCCAGCCCAGAGTCTGCCACTAATCTTATTACCCAAACTATTGGCATTGAGACATACAACCTTCCAAGATGTTTCCACACTTCTAGTGTTTTTCACTTGCCCGCCAGCATCACCCTTCTCTAATAACCTTAGTGACTTGTGTTTCCCCTTCCTTTCATGTCTATTGTGTCTACACTATCCTGTTCCCTGGACTCTTTCCTCCCATCTATTAGTTCCTGAACACCATACACCCAGCCCTGGTGGAGTCCTGTCTAGGTTCCCCACTGTTCATCCCTCCACAGTGCAATCCCCAGACCCAGCCTTCCTCACAGCTAGTTTAACTATCTGCCAATGTAGACATCACATTTCTATCCTAACACACTAGTCCCTCTCTTGTCAGATGAAGGCCATTACCTTTAAAGAACTTTCTGTCCCAGAGGCCCTCCAATCCCTTACAAAGTGGCGCCGCTCTTCCCTGACACCTCCCTTTTAACCACTCAATGAACTCTGCAGTGCCTACATCCCTTACTGTCATCTTTGCATTCTCCACACCATAGACAGGAAGAACCTCAGAAAAGGACAAGGAGCCTGAATGCTTCTTCCATCTGTCCCCAGCCTCTGAAAGTATTTTTTCACTGTCTCCACAGGCTAGTTCACCAGATCATTGGTATCAATGTGTACCAGAACTCAATGCCCCCCCTCCTCCTCTATCTTCCCTATCCTATCACAATCTCAGATGGCTGATGTTCCAGGCAGGCATCTTCCCACCCAATCCCTTTAACCCCTTACCAACCACCCTCTCCAACCCTCTAACAATACAGTCTCTTATCATTAGTATCCTCCTTAGTAAGTTCTGCCCCCTCCCCAGTGTCACCATGTCTCCCTTCCCGTTAGCACTCACTGACCTATAGTCATCCCTGTCCAAGACAGGTAACTGTGTGGATTTCTTTGAGAGCACCAACAGCCATGACCTCTCTTAGTGCCCTTTAATGTATGAAAAGCCAGTTGACAGCCAGGAGTGGTGGGACCCAAGAGTCATAGTGCTGCAATGCACTAGGGTTTTCCACTTCCTGTAGCTTCACCTTGGCTTCAGGACATAATGCACACAGTTGCAAGGCCACACTCAAGGAATCAGATTGGGTCTCCCTTCCCACAAACCTCTCTACTGTAGCTGCCTGTGGTCACCAAGGTTGTGGTTCTATAGTGGAGAGTGCTGCCCACCCTTCTCAGAGTAGAATATCATTCTCTAGGACACATGTTCCTCCTCCCCAGCTGGCCTCTGAGTCCCAGGCCTGATCTCAAACCTGAGTCACCAGTGTCAAAAGCAGCACCACTGTTGTTGCACTTCCAGGCCGGAACATTTTTACTTTTAACATTCCTCTTACCTTCATTACTGAGCCATCTTTCTCTTCTATTGCTGTACAATGTTAGCTAGCAAAGGCACATTCAACATGGTCAGTGAGAAGGGGATAGTTACAGTCTCTTTTTGCAGTTTGGTTAGTTTGTGTAATTTAGCTGAAAAATAGCGATCTCTATAAAATGTATGGGACCAGCAGAAGCTCCACAAATATTACTTGTTTCTCATGATTTATTTTGTTTCTCTAGCCTTGCAATTGCATAAAGCACACCAAATGAGAACTGCCACTGGGATCTCAGATTTGAGCCAGCTAGTTTAAGAAAAATAAATCGATTTCAGAGCCGGCCTTTCAGTGCTGTGTCAAGGCTGCCACTTGTGATGTTGATGATCCAGGTTCTGGAATGAGAACAGGATACAGGGGGCAGGCAGAGGGAGGAGGGTAGAGTGCAGAGTGCCCCAAAGGATGCTGCCCTCCTCCAGGGAAGGAGGACAGCTAGCTCCATTGTGATACTGCCAGCTGGATGACAGCAGGTGGCATTACGGTCAGAGTAGCTTTGGGGTGGGAGGATGCTGGCTGGTGCAGTTCACATACTGTAAGCAATAATACTCAAGAGGGTGGGTGTATCGGGAAATAACAGACTGCCAAGGGACCGAATTAGGTCCAACGCCACAGACAGAAGGCCGTATAGCCCTTGGAAGGTCTGGTATATCCCAATACTTCCTACTCTGGTGGGTATTACTGTGCTTTGATAAGGAGTTATATGTTGCATTTTTCAGTGCAGTTGACAAAATTAAAAAAATAAATAGAAAATTACTAGAAATGTATTGAAAAAGGTTTTTCTTGTTAAAGTAGTTCCTCTAGTAGTATACTTGACCACTAGAGGAACTGCTAGTGGTGGCTAAATTGGGCTGATGTATTCTACACCTCTTGGTTCTTCCTGTAGTGTATTCTCTTTGTAGCTTGTCCTCTCTCTCTGTTGCCTCCTACAGCCTGGGATTGTCCTCCCACTGTGTCACCCCCATCATCCTCTCTCATTTTTTCTTGAGTGTGTGGTACACAGTGTATACAGTGTTATTTCGCTGAAACTATTTTGTGTATTGCCTTGTCCATTGTTGTTCTTCCCTTATTGCACAACTTAACCGTAATTTGTTTTTTGACTCATGCTTGCATACTCTGACGTAGAACCTATGTAATGAGCCTGTTCTCAAAGGTTTAATCTGAGATTTCTAATAATTAATAAATAAAATAAAAATAGAGGGCAGTGTGGTGTTGGATATGTCTTCTACAGTTTTCTTTACTACCTTCTTTTATAGCTCCCCCTCTTCTGTACTATTCAGCCACCTCCTCCATGCTGATGGCTGACATGCTACTTTTTCCCCTGTGGTATACTTCATTTTGGAGTTTGTGGTCTGGAAATGAATTTGACTATGTGGATGAAGTGCAGCAGGCATCATGGCACAGTTATGGAGTGTGCGTGAGGTTACAGATTGGGGCTCAGAGGTTTGCCTCACAATCAGGTGAGGGATGTAAAAGCTGGGTGTTTTTTATTTTAAAACAAACAAATATAACAGATAGATATCCATGTGTCTTCTCTGTCAAGTGGGGGTGGAGGCAAGACGAACTGGGCTGTCTCAGGGTAACACTGAGTAGGCAGTGTACTAGTGCTACTTCTCCAAAGTACAAAAGTTTGGTTTCTTTTCTTTTTAGACTAACAAAAAGGGAGGAAATTGTCTTCAGCCTGTGCCACTGTGTACAGGCTGTCTCTCTGTTTTGTGTGTGTGTGTTGTGGAAGTGCTCCGTAGAAGTATCAACTGCAGGGGGTGGGAGCCTGTCTCTGTAAGTGAGCATAAACAATGTCTCAGTTTATTTTGAAATCCAATGGTGGCACAGGAAAATGTTTACTGATCAGGGGCCAGATTTTCAAAACTTTGCCCTGGGGCTAAATTAGAACGACCTGGTGTGCTAAATTAGCTCTGAACCAATAGCCCACTATATTCAAAAGGGATAGCCCAGTGCTAAACCTGCTGAACATAGCATGCTAAGGAAGCCATACAAACTGGTCTGGGAGTGCAGTGCAAAAATAGCCCATGAAATAAGACAGCTCTGAATAGAGTAACCAGGAAGTGCAAACCACAACAGCAGCCCAGTGCACAGCAACATGATGGAAGGTAAAGGTGAACTATGTGGCCAATGTGTGTGTTAGCAAAGAAGTGGATTCATTAAAGCTGCGAGCACCAGTGCATGTGAAATTCTGCGGAAATGTACCATGTTTCCTAAATGTTTGCGCAGCACAGATACATTTGCGCAGGTTTTGTGTGGAGCTAAGACATTTGCCCAGCACTATGATGTTTGCCCAAGGCAGAAATTTGCTATATTCAAAAGTGACATGCAAATGAACCTACTTAGGCAGTCTGTAGGCAAACATCCACATTACCATCTTATTATGTCCTGATTTGCATGCAGTTTGCCTAGCGCTATTACATGGTCCCACAGCTCCACCTGTAGGTCACCTGGAAATACAGGGGCTGGCTGGGTCTGCACACAGCTCCACCTGTAGGTCAGTCCAGAAGTGCATGGTGGTAGCTGCAAGCTACATTTGTAAGGATTTATGTGATAACGGTGACTGCACAAAGGTGATCGCCATTAGGGCGAATGTACATCGGCGAAAATCCGCTTCACCGATATACACTCATGGTGCATGGCAAAGGGTGCCAGGAACTTCCAGTGTTTTTGTTTATGCAAGGGCCATGCCTCTGCACCTCAAGAGGCTTTGCCTCAGCTCCCCTACTAAAGATTCTAACCAAGGGGGTCAGGGGTGAAAACTAATAAAAATTATCAGACCAGAGCAAAAACCCGATGTTCCCAGCACCAAACCCGGCACCCTCCCAACCATAGACCACCACAAACCCCCCCACACCACATGGCCAGCTCGGCAACCCACCCTCATGCTATACCTCACAAGCCCTCCCCTTCCACCCACTGCATGGCATGCTCCCTCCTCCTTAGTCACGCGTATACATATAGCGACAAGATGTTGCTATAATCCACATTCACCCCCTTGTCCAGTAGCCCTAGCCCTGAGAACAGGCGCCGCTATTGAGTCGCCCTTTTTGTAAGCGCTCAATAGCAGTCACCTTTCTCACAGGATACCCTTTTTTACAGAAGTGCATGGAATATTATGACCCAGGGAACTACACAGCACAAGCACAGGTGGTGGTGCTTCATGCAATTGTCAAACTGTAGTTCCTGCTACAATGCACAGCAGACACTACAGTAACAAGGGGGCCAGTAGTGTGAGGGGCACATCAATGCCTATGGTGTGTAGGAAACCAATGACTGCTGCACTTTACACAGTGGCAGGTGTGTACTGACAGTGAACATTGTGGTTATACTGTTGTGTAACCCACAGATGCTGCACCACTGGCATGGGATACTCGCAGTGACATATACATGGCTGGCTGTGTGTGCTGTGGCATCTGTACAGATGTGCTGTATGTGGCTGGGGGGCACATACCATCAGACAGGCACACTGATGTTGGGGTATTCCCTATACTAGGCCATTTGCACTGTGTGAATTGTCCAAGCCTTGTGGCAGCACCCAGTATGTGGTGCAGACTGGACACATGCACACCCTCCCGTCAACACCCTCCATACCCCCAATGTTGCATGTGTGTGCTGGATTCTGTTGGTGTCCACTGAAGGGTGTTCTGCAGATGTGTGCTGTATAGACACACTGCCATGGTGTCCACTGGGTGCTGGGTCACCACTTAATGCCTGGCATGGCTGGGACCGATGGCAATTGATGGCAACATAGGAGGTGTCATCCATGTGTAGCATGTTTCTTCCATGTCTGGTTTCTTTCTACATTTAATATTTACTGGTTAGGGTTAATAAACCATGCTGGCTGACCTTCAAAAACTCCATAATTCACGCTTGTGAATTACAGAGTTCCATAAACCATGGTTCTATGTCGCGCAAAATCGTGCAAAGCCACACAAAGCTGCACAAAGCCACAATGTCACACAAAGCTGGTTTGCCCAGAGTTAAGACTATCTTTTCCTGGTGGTAATTTGCACCATGCAAAGTGTTGTGCTAAGTTGCACAAAAACAGTTTATGCAGTACTAATGCAGTGGATATAGCATGGGGCCTATATTCATGTACATGCCCCCTCTTTTTGCCCCTTGCATACATTATACCTTTGCCCGGTGCTAATGCAGTTTGCCCATGCTATTTGGCCTTTTGAATGTAGTGGACCCATGCAAACCTGGTGCAAACTAAGTGCAAATGGTGTGCGACCAGCGTAAAGTTTTGCATAGGTGGCCCCAGTTCCGAAAACCTGTTGCTTTCTACATGTAACGGTATTGCATTTAAACTAGGATGGGGGAGAGGGCCTTGGCCAGCCACCAACTAGCTCAGTAAATCAGAAAAAAAAATGGTGGTTGCCAGGTTTAAATATTTTGGATGGCCCAAGGATACCCTCTGAATGGGGCACCCCAGAGTGGCATACATTTTTAGTGGACATTGCTGAAAAATAAATGCATGTCTGGACAGGACTTCCAGCCAGTCAGCATGCTTTATTTTTCAAGCCTATTTCCTAAAGTCATGCAAGGAGTGCTAATGTGTACTTTGCACCCCAGTCACCAGCATCCATGGGGTGAAGAGGAGTAAGCTGGAAAATCCCTAGATGCATGCAGTAAACCTTAGTGTCTTCTGGGCCCCAACCTCCCAACTGGCAGAACACCTTCCGCGCTACAGGACCAAAGAATGGTCCAGCTGAGTGGAAGACCCCCAGGAAACACTGCAGGGCAGAAGCTATGCCTTCGACACTGAGAAGGTGAGGTACATTCCAGAGATGGTATGGGACTGAAAGAAGCAGCAATGATGATAAAGTGACACGAAAAAGATAAAAAAAATAAAAATAAAAAATCAGTTCCAAAAACTTGCATTGTTTTCACATGTCCACAAAATAGATCTTGCCACTAGCATCACTAAGACTTTCATTACAAAACAAAACTCATCATTTATCCTGAAGTGGAATAACAATAATTAACTGTATGATTTAAATTATGCATTTCAAAATTATACCCTAAAACCCTCGATCTAATGTGATGTTATTGCCTTGTTTCTCAGTAACAAACTATAAAAGTTTTGTTTCTTTAATGAAAGAACATTTGAGTGATATGGAGTTAGTTGTGATAGTGCCTGCATGATCTTCCATTATGTTGTTGTTTACAGGCTTACTTTCCTTTTAAAGCTTTTTTATCAACAAAATTATGTCTAAATATTTCTAATCTACTTTAGTAGTTTGCAAACAATTTGACAATCTGAAAATTCTAATTGTTCAAAGATGCAGCATAAATGTAACTTCCACCATGACTATTGACTTGCAGTAAGAAATATATGTTTCACTTTTTTGCCTTTCTGTCAGAAGGAACCAATGCTGTATATTGCAGTACCTGTACTCATGTGCCTTAATTAGCAAGTCCTTTACTTTCAGTACATTGTAGGGTACAGTAGTGCAAATAATAAAATAATTCATACGATCTACAGTATGAACATATCTGTCTTTCTGAGTGCCCTGCTCCTTTCTACTTCTTTCGTCGTGTCTTGGCAGCTTGGGTGTCAACTAAAGATCCAGAAAATGGAAGCCTACTCCAGAGATGGGGACATTATTATTGGGGGGATATTCGTGGTTCACTCCAAATTCATTTATCCTGAATCAAGCTTCAGAGAGTCGCCTCATCTCATCTCCTGTACTGGGTAAGGAAACTTTTTATTTATTAAAATGGTGTGAGATTTATTTTCATAAAGGAATGCAGGACAGAAAAAAAAAACATGAAGTTACCCAGAGCATGTAGGAATGTTTGTTTGTTTTGTTTTTTATACTGAGCAATATGCACATTTACACTTGTGTCAAGTACAGAGACAAAACAATATAGACTATTGTAAAGTCGTCTCAGATTTTCAACCAGTCACACCAGAGAACCACCATACCTCTTATTGGGCATATAGATGCTGCTTCAGCCACCACGCCTACTTTCCTGTTCTGCTGTCTCCATCTGTCAACTGCCACTCACTACTCATTGTTCAGCTCTATATTTCCCTGCCTCTAATAAATGCTGGTTGGTTTTAAAAATACTTAAAAAAATGTAAAAAAATGCCCCTCTTGGTGTTTTTTTTCCCTAAAACAAACAGTGAGAAATTTAGTTTCATTAGCCAGTGCCCACTACCACATCCAAGTGATGTCCAGACTGCCACTTCTCAGTATTGGTAGAGGGTGGACAGAAAAGTATAAGCATGTCTTTAATAGAAGAGGTTTTTAATAATGACACAAGCTCAGTTTCTGTGTTACACATGACGATCTCATGCAGCTAGCCCTGGCAAAAAGAAACACAGATGAGGGGGTACAGGCAAAGTGGGCAAGCATTAAGGATGCAATACTTGAAGCAACATCCCATTGTGTTAGACAGAAAAGGAAGTGCAAAAGAAGAAGGAAACCACTTTGGTTCTCAAATACAGTAGCAGAAAAGGTCAGAGCCAAAAGGCTGGCCTTCAGGAAATATAAGGGAACACAGCGGATGAAGATAGGGAGGCATACCAAACTGCCCTAAGGGAAGCAGGTATAAGGCAGGCAAAGTCCCAAACTGAGGAAACACTAGCACAAACAGTAAAAGAAGGTGACAAGACTTTCTATAGATACATTAGTGAAAGGAGAAAGTCCAGAGGGGTATTGCTAAGCTTAATGGAGAAAAGGGAGCATGTAGGAGGAGGACCCTGTAAAGGCATCTATCCTAAATAGATACTTTTGCTCAGTATTTACTGAAGAGAAGGTAGGGCAGGGCCCACAGCTCAGCATCATGGACACAGGGGAGGGAGGTGAGCACTACCCTTCACAAAAGAAAGGGTCCTACAAGAGCTTGCTAAGCTCAGGGTGGATAAGGCAATGGGACCTGATGGCATACATCCCAGGGTACTTAAGGAGCTAAAGGAGGAACTAGCAGAGCCATTAGCAGAATTGTTTAGTGAGTCTCTGAGCACAGGAGAGGTCCCAGAAGACTGGAGAAGGGTCTATGTGATCCCGCCTCCACAAGAGTGGTAGCAGGGAGGAGGCGGGAACTACAGACCGGCTGTCTTACCTCAGTAGTGGGCAAGATTATGGAGGCACTTCTAAGGAAAGGATAGTAAACACCTGGAATCCATAGGGGCACAGGATCCAAGACAGCATGGGTTTACAAAGGAAGGTCCTGTCAAACTAATCTCATAGATTTCTTTGACTGGGTAACCAGAGTGGTGGACCAAGGGGAGTAGTTGATGTCGCCACCTTGACTTCAGCAAAGCTTTTGACACTGTTCCACATAGAAGATTGATAAATAAGCTAGGTAGGCTCGGGTGGGTCAGAAGTTGGTCAACTGGGTGGCAAACTGGTTGACTGGCAGAAAACAGAGAGTGGTGGTAAATGGTATACAGTCAGAAGAGATGCAAGTCACAAGTGGGTACTTCAGGATCAGTCCTGGGGCCAGTCCTATTCAACATCTTCATTAGTGACCTCGCAGATGGACTAGAGGGTAAGGCTTGTCTGTTTGCAGATGACACCAAGATCTGCAACAGAGTAGATGATCCAGATGGGGTGGGCAGAATGAGAAGAGATCTGGATAAACTAGCAGAATGGTCAGAAGAGTGGCAACTGGGATTTAATGCAAAGAAGTGCAAAATCATGCACATAGGGAAGAGAAACCCTGAAGCCACTTATAGGCTGGGAGGGGAGTTGCTAGCAGTCACAAAGGAAGAAAGAGACTTGGGCATCATCATCACTGATGACCTAAAATCATCCAAGCAAACCTCTAAAGCAGTAGGTAAGGCTAGGGGGGTGTTAGGGTGTATTAGTAGGGGTATCACAAGTCGTAAGAGGGAGGTAATGATCCCTCTGTACAAGACATTGGTTAGGCCCCATCTGGAGTACTGCGTGCAGTATTGGAGGCCACACCTTCACAAGGACATTAACCAAATTGAGGCAGTCCAGAGAAGGGCAACCAAAATGGTCAGGGACTGCATCAGAAGACATATGAGGACAGATTAACGGAGCTCAATATGTATACCCTTGAGCAAAGGAGGGAGAGAGGTGATATGATCGAGGCATTCAAACACCTTAAGGGCATAAACAAGGTGAAAGAGTCTAATATGTTTAAATATAAGAAAAATAGCAGGACAAGAGGACACAGCATGAGATTAGAGGGAGGCCGATTAAGGGGAATGTGAGGAAATTCTTTTCACAGAAAGGGTGGTAGATGCATGGAATGGCTTACCACAAGAAGTGGTGGCTATGAATACAGTGCAGGGCTTCAAACAGGCATGGGATAGGCATAAGGGAGCAATACAAATGACTATGAATAGATAGGTCACTGACAGAGCAAAGGCCAATGGCACATTTATAAGGTAGAAAAAGAAATGGGCAGACTGGATGGGCCTTGCGGTCCTTATCTGCCGTCAACTTCTATGTTTCTATGTTTCTATGTTTCTAGGAGTTACATTCTTTAAATTTTTCAAGGCATGCAATCGCACCTTTGTCCATCAGTTTATTCTGGATGTGGTGTTTGCTGGCAGGTAAAGGACCTTCATTTTGCCATCTCTCCTTTTGATTTCTTCTGTGATAGGGTGAGCTGGACAATGGTCCAACAGCAGAAGCATCTTAGTGTCCATTCCTTTAGACCACAGGAATCTTTGAATAGATGGCAACAAATAGTTATGAAATAATTCACAGACAATGTCCATGGTCATCTAGGCATTTGAACTGCTGCTGTATAGGAGTGGTAGGGCATTGTGGTTCAAATGATTAAAACATTGGGGGTTGCATACTTCCCAATACAAGAAAGCTGAAGTTTAGGCTCTGCTGTGACATCTGTGCATACAAGCGGTGTCACCCTGTCTTTATAGATTTTATATTTTTTAGAGGCATCAGTTTCACTGCATGCAGCAAGTGTACAGTCGGGCAAATATTGGTATAAAAGTCCTGTTTTGTCTGCATTATAGAGTTATGCCAATTCATAGGACCCAGCTTCTAAGAGGTCACACAGCTGAGGTAAGAAATAAGTGGCAGCAGTATCATCTTCCGGTCTCTGTTCACTGGCTATCCTTAACCGACAAATTCAATTTGGGTATTGAAAATGTCACAACCAACCAGGTGATGACTAAAACTGGTAATCATTTCCCAGCAGCTGATATACAAATGAGTCTGCCTTCTCCTTCAGTATTGAGCAGGACAGGGATACATCGGAGAGTCACTGACTATTCAACAAAATCCTGACAGCCTTATTGATTCAGCATTTCCTGCCAACCACAATGCTTAACACTGAAGTCCTTCTTTTTCAGCACAGTGATCTACAAAGGAATGTAGAGAGTCTTCTTGCTTTTGAATAGTGCAGACTGTAGATTTAACATAGCAGAATTCAATGGCTAACATAGCTACTCCCTAATCAGCATTCAGTCTTTCGATTATGTTTAGTTTTGTAGTTACATCTTTTAAAGCCTTTCTTTTTGTTTTGATCAGCCATACTTAAGGTCAGCATCTTTGTCATTGTCTCAGCAGCTTTTCACAATGTATTCTGAAACATGGGGTTTTAAAGGTAAGCACTTATACAAACCCAGGGTATTCAGCAGTAGGCAGTAATTGAAAAACTAGAACTCTTATTGATTTCACTGTAGGATACCACGGTCCAGACTTCTGGTTTGTTATATCTGGGATTTGTTATAATGGGATTCATTATAATGAGAGGCAGTTGTATCTATCTATCTATCTATCTATCTATCTATCTATCTATCTATCTATCTGTCTGTCTATCTGTCTGTCTGTCTGTCTATCTATCTATCTGTCTATCTGTCTGTCTGTCTGTCTGTCTGTCTATCTGTGTGGCTGTCTGTCTGTTTCTCTGTCTGTCTGTCTATCTATCTATCTATCTATCTATCTGTCTGTCTATATATATTTGTCTGTCTGTGTATGTGTCTGTCTGTCTGTCTGTCTATCTATCTATCTATCTATCTATCTAATCTATCTCTTAAATTATTTCTTAAGTGGACAATGGTGCCCACACATGGTGCAGCTTCTTTCTTCCCCTTCCCTACAGGTCACCCACCCATGCTTCCCAATGTTTAAATATATTAACTATATTATATAAGTTGACCAGGGTGTCCACCACTGGTACCACTTCTCTCATCCCCCATCCCCTCCCCTCCAGGTTGTCCCCCCATTCCTACTATGAACATGGCAGCACCTGGGTGCCCACCCTGGTGCTGCAGAACAATAGCCCAACTCTGGGGTCCCCAATCCCCAGTGTCAAAATATCCCCTAAAATAAAGAAAACTATCCCTCTATGTTTTTTAACCTACAAAAAAGAAAATGGTCCCTTGCCAATCTGACCCCCTATGCAAATCCCCAGCCTTCCCATCCTGACCTCCAGTTCAGCACCAACCACACCACACCCTCCACACATTTCAGTCACCTGAACATGCAACATAATGTAGATCCACTGTTCAGTCAAAGACACATCTTGCTGCGGGAACCAGCAACTGCAATATGAGAAGATAAGGTAAGTTCAGTTTAATGTATTTCAATGGGGTTTGAACTTTAATTCATATCTAAGTCCATTTTGCATATTTTTACCCCAAATTTTCAACATGTTCTTTTTGGGACCCCACCCTATGCAAAATAGTTGTGGATGTATGCAAATATGACCAGAAAGGCAATTTTGCAGTCGCTTTGTGAAATCACATATTGAGTGGGATTTGAAAGTTTTCACCACCCTTACTCATGATGTGGAGTCATAAGAAGACTATGTTGAAAATCTGGGGAAAAAATATATACAAATGACAACGTTATAAGGATACAACTGAAAATTTTCTATGCTCGCTCATACTGTTGGTAATTTTACATATTTTGACACCAAATTTTCAACATATCCATTTTTTCATACCACCTCATGAATATGACAGCTGTCATTTTTAAAATCCTGGCTGAAATATGTTTTAGCACTTGTGGTATGGAATGACATTATGCTGGGAATTTGAACATTTGTACCTATCAGGTTCATGCAGTAGGAGAATAAGAAGGCTATGCTGAAAACTTGGTGTACAAATGTAGTAAAATGGCCAGGTTATAAGTGAATGTTGTAATATTTTAACGTTCACTAATAACTTTGCTAATTGCCATATTCTGACTCCAAACTTTCACCAGAGTCACTTTTCCACGCCACCTGAAAAACATGACAGGTGTTTGTTTTTTTTAAATGCTGGGTGATACATGTTTTCACAGTTCTGCTGTGAAATAACATTTTGGCCAATATACAATAAATGCTACTTGTCATGTTTATGAGCGGAGTCATAAAATGATGGGTTAAAGTAAAACAAACAAAAAAAAAATATATATATATATATTTTATAGTGGCATGGTCACGCCACTATAGTTAGGGTTCAGATGTCACTTCTATGTTAAAGTCAACATTTTGCTCATTAACAGCTTTGGACCTGTTTAACAGATTTGTCTGAAATTTGGTATATGTGATGGAGCATGGTAGATCTCTTGATCTGCCAAATTTTGTTTCAGTCTGACTTACTGCCTTTGCGTATGAAAACTCTGAAAATGCAAAATTATCAATTTTTTGAGGCAGCTTTTGTGATTTTGGACATGGTCCTGCATGGCCATCATGTGGTGTGCCTCTCTGTGAGATGGCTCTTTTGAAAGAGCTTTGTGACTGAACATGCCACTTTTCATTTGGTGAAAAAATATTAAGGCATTCAAAAGTTATGCCACTTTGAAGTTCCCATTATAAGTCAATGGGAACATTTATATGTATGTTTTGTGAACAAAGAATGGGGTTCTGGCCATCTGGTCTCACCTGGTGATCAAAGAATTTCCAGCCTCATGATTCAAGAATCTTTGCCCCAGAGAATTTTTAAAATTCTTTTATCGTGAGGTCTGCCATCTTGTTTTTAGTTTTACGATCAGAAAAACACAAATATCTCGGCTCAGGGGGTCACTCCTGAAGTAAAACTTGAATGGGTTTTACTCAAGGGGCTCTGATCTATCAAGCCATGCCTTTGGTTTCATCCAAATCAGTTAAAAAATAGAGTTATAAACTTTTAAAATCTTTGATCATGGCTCGCTAACGATCTTTGATCGCGAGCCTGCAAATTCTTTGATCGCGAGATTCTTTGATCGTGATCTTGCATTGTGACCTAAATACACAAATATCTAGGCTCAGGGGTGGGCTAGGGAAACAAATGAGGGTGGGTTTTGTTCAGAGGGCTTCGTTCTATTGAGGCATGCCATTAGTTCAGTGCAAATCGGTCAACAAATTGCATTTCACCATTTTTTATTCTTTGGTCACGAGCATGAAATTTCTTTGATTACAAGCCTACAAATTCTTTGATCACAAGATTCTTTGATCACGAGCAAGGGACTAGATGACTGGAATACAAATTTTAATTTTTCAGCCCAGGGGTGTCCTAGGAAGACGAATGAGGGTGGGTTTTGCTCAGTGGGATTCGTTCTGATGGACCATGGTGGTGGTTTACCACAATTATTTGTATTTTTTTTAATTACAGCACTTTTTATTCTTGGATCATGAGCCTGCAAATTCTTTGATCATGAGATTCTTTAAACACGATCATGCATCATGAGTGAGGGACGAGATGGCCAGATTAAAAAATCTATTTTCTCAGCCCAGAGGTGCTCTAGGAAGTCAAATGAGGGTGGGTGTTGCTCAGGGGGCTTTGTTCAATGGTGGTGGTTTACCACAATTTATTCAATTTTTTTGATTTATAGCATTTTTTATTCTTTATTTGTGAGCCTGCAAATTCTTTGATCATGAGATTCTTTGATGACGAGGGAAGGACAAGATGGCCAGATTTTATAATGTATTAGATAGGGCAATTTCACCAATCTTTAAGTTTAAATATCTCAGAAATGGTTTTGTCTTTTTACTTGAAATTTGGAGTGTGTTCTCAGTATGTCCTGTAGATGTGAATTATGGTGTTTACATGTCAGAGAAAATTGTTTTTGTGGAGATATTGTGTGACACACTTCACATCTTGTGGACAGTGTTTTGCATTGTGCTGGCAGCTTGAAATTGATAGGGTACCTAGCCTTAGTGTCATGGATGTAGTTTTCAGTTGTTGTGCCCCCGTAAAATGTTACCAGCTGTGAAATTCCACAACTCTGATGAATGAAAATTTCAAACTTTGACATGTTATATCTCGGACACGGTTTGGTCTTTTCACTTGAAATTTGGAGAGTGTTGACAGCATAGTCTGTAGATGTGAATTGTAGTGTATACATGTTGGACAATATATTTTTTGCATAGCTATTGCATGGCACAATTTACATTTTGCAGACAGCGTTTTCTATTGTTCTATTTGATTAACATTTGTTTGGCAGCTGGCTGTGCTGTAGTCAATATACTTTTTATTTAGTTATTAGGTGTATAATGTGGCAAGACACTTACAAGTTCATGGGTCCCGTGCTCCCACCAACTTGCACAACCTTCTGCTTTTCTATTCTTTTTTAAAAAGTAAGGAAATTCTATGAAAAAAACTTTGTTAATGCATCGGTTAGGGTTGTTCTACAGTGACTAAAGTGAGGAAATTTGATATTAGGATTGCCAACCCTTGCACCCCACCCCCACTCCGCCCCCACCAACAGGCATCGGGGCATGCGTTGGGGTCGTTGGCTATAGAACAACCCTAACTGAGGCATTAACAAAGTTTTTGCATAAATTATATATATATATATATATATATATATATATATATATATATATAGGATATACAATGGTGAGCTGTCAGATAAATGATTTATTTATGTGTGTTGTTTGACCTTGTAACCTCACGAGTGGCGTAAGCCATGAGTGAGGTGTCCAAGGTCAAACAGCACAAGTGTAGATAAATCATTTATCTGACAGCTCACCATTGTATATTTCATTTATGCAATATGGATGCTTTCTATGAGTGCAGGAACATTTGGTTTTGACTGTTTATCTTTATTTTAAATGATAATTTCTGGGAGTTTTGGTTAACTTTTGTACAGTGTGTCTGCCTATCATAGTGGTTGCTATTAAATGAAACACCACTCATTTTGTAGAAAACTTCTTGCTGAACAAATGTCATGCTCACAGTACTATGCTACCTTTTTCATTTTAAAGTTATTCACATTTGTTTGTCAAAAAAGGAAAAGAAAATTGAATTTTATGCTGTTTTTTGCTAATTATAAAAAAAAATTAAAGGTATCTATAAATGAAACACTACTCATTTTGTAGAAATTTTTGTGCTGAACATTTTTCATGCTCACAGTACCATGAAATAATTTTTTGTTTTAAAGTTATTCACATTTGTTTGTCAAAAAAATGAACACAACATTAAATTTTCTTCTGCCTTTTTGCTAATTGTAAAACATTTATGAGGTATATATATACATGAAACACCACTCATTTTGTAGATCATTTTGTGCTGAACAATTTTCGTGCTCTCAGTACCATGCTATCTTTTTTCATTTTAAAGTTATTTCCATTTGAATATGAATTCTAAAGAGATTTGTGACATAGTAACTGTGGGCTGGATATTCAAACTGCGCTATTTTGTGGCACAAGCCCTTGCGCTCACAAAATAGTTGTGCGAGGTGTGGCGGGGTGATATTCAAAGTTGTGCGCTATTGAGCAACTCCCTTTGAATATCACCCCCGACAGCCACTGTGCATGGCGGAGTGGAATTTGTGCCACCGCAAGTGGTCAGAGTGGAGCATTCTGCGCGGTGGTGCAAGTACCATTCGCTTCATGTGCAAATTTCTGATATCCAAAGGTGACATGCAAATGGGGCCATAATTCATGCAAGGTGCGGGGGGGCCATTTGCATCTGTTTATGGCCCCATTTGCATGCCATTAGCATGCGGGTGCACCGATCCCTGAGGACTTGCGCCAGGCAGCAGCCATCGGGGACTGATGCCCCCTGCAGCCCAATCGCGGGCAAATGCATAAACATCCCCTCCCCCACTGGCCCGATCACATGCAAAAGCTATATCACCCCCACCAGCCCGATCATGGGCAGCAAAGTGTCCCCAGACATATCCCCAGTGGTCCAGTGGACGCTAAGCCCGATCGCAGGCTGAAGATGTGTAACCCCAAGAACGTATCCCTGGTGGTCTGTGGACCACTAAACCCAATCGCGGGCTGTAGATGTTTAAACCCTCCTGAACATATCCCTGGTGATCTAGTGTCCCCCACACCCACCCACCCATGACCCCACCCCGCTCCCCCTGCAATTCATTCATTCCATATCTAGACTGCCTTGTATGGTATGGGCTGCATCATTGGCTCTTGCTCTGCACCAATGGGCGTGCAGCCCTCCAGGCAGTCAGTCGGTGGGCAGCAGGGCAGCAGGTGGGTGGGATGCTGCCACCCGCCAGCTGCCTTGGGGAGGCGGGATGGTGGGGCTTCGTGAGTGGAGTGGGGTGAGGGGACACTGGATCACCAGGGATATGTCTGAGGGGTTTAAACATCTACAGCCCAAACAGACTTAGCGGTCCACTGGACCACCAGGGATACTTACAATAGACAGCACAATTCACCTTCTTTTTGAACATGAGATGCCTTATTTTAAATCTCCACCAACACATCATGTACCGCTATTGAGAGCGTACGATCTCGCTATATCACTGCAGGAAAAGTGAAACTGCAAGACATTCAGGAAAAGGCACAATCAACCAGATAAGTGTTTTTTTTATGTCATATGCTGAACAACTAAATATATCACAAACTGAGGCTTTTATAGAGTGGCACCTCTACACCAGAGCACTGCTCTGGTAAACAAATGCTTTGCTTTACCTAGCTGGTGCATCATAAGACACAGAGCTCCCTCAATACTAACACTGTATCAGAGCCCTGACTGCCAACTTTTGCACCCCTCCAACCAAAAGTGGCAAGAGCCGCTACTAAGATTATAAGTGAAAAAGGAAAGACCAGATATAGTATTTCTGCACAAATATAGCCTTTATTAATAAACATAACAAAGTGTACAAATATAGCCTTAATTAATATTTAAACAGAACAAAGTTAGTCATAAGCAGAACAAATGATGCTCAACTGTGATGATATCCCCAAACATATGTTGTATAAACAGAGACATGCATGGCTGACTGAAGATGTCATATTTATCTTCACTTTCGAGGCCAATGACATCAAGATATCTCATGCGGTTTTGCCATGAGATATCATTGACCTCTTGTGAAGATAAATATGATATCTTCAGTCAGGCCATGTCATATCCCATATATATATATATATATATATATATATATATATAAAACAACCCATGATGCTTTGCATTGTGGGGGCATGTGTGATTTTTGTATTTTCTTGAAACTTGGCTTTACAGCCAAATGCCTCTTAGGTAATTTGCCTCTGTGTTTACACACAGAGTTTCTTTTGTCTTTATATAAATATATATATATATATATATATATATATATATACACTATATACAAGTATATATATATATATATATATATATATATATTTTCTATACAAAAAGCTTTGATATAATTCTTCAGTTAGGGTTCTTCTACAGCGAACAAAGTGAAGAAATTCAGTATTGGGTTGAAAGCCCCCTTTACTCCCACCCTCCAACTGGCATCGGGATGTGCATTGGGGTAGATTGGCCAACTTCACCCCATCACATGTGTAAAGAAGCAGAGGTATAGGAGAAAGGGAGAGAGTTAGAGACCGATGATCCCCAATGTGCACCCCATGTCGGTTGGGGTGCTGGGGAGTCCAAGGGGGCTTCAACCCTACTGAATTTCCTCACTTTTTCACTGTAGAAGAACCCTAACTGATGTTAAGAAAGAATAGATAAATAGAAAGCCACGCAAGTTGGTGGGAGTGGTCCGGGCCAAATTGTAGGTGTCAGGCCACATTACACACTCCAGTGATCAAAAGTACATCTGCTACAACAGCAAGGCCAGCCAAGCAACAAACACCAGAATGTTAAAACACAGTCCACAAAATGTAAACTGCACTACACAATAAGCCAGATATTCAAAAGAGCTGAGCCATGCACAATAGTGGTTACGCCTGCACAAGTCTGAATTTTCACCCACTTATGAGATATTCAGCAGGAGGCAGTTGCGTCCCAATCATGCTGAGCAACAGCGAAAGACAATGAAGGCGACACAAATCGAAGGGGGAGGAACCATACAATGAAACGCAGTGTGAGATTCTAAAGACTCACGCAGTCGCGCAACAGTGAAGCAAGCGGAAGTTGCACCATAGCGGAAATGAGCCAAAATGAAAAGGAGCAAGGAAGAGGCACAAGAACACTACAGGGAAGCAACATGAGACAGAGGCAGAGGCACAGACAGGGCAAGTGGCAGGAACAGGGCAGGCCAGGGAAAGGCCACAGCAATAGACAGGCACAGGGAAGGTATGGGGAGCCACATAGCTCAGAGGCCAGCACAGGCAGGTGTACCCCGTGCAGGGGAGGTAGCAGCCAGGACAGCGGGGGGAATAAAGTCACAGCTGCCGGGGGGGTCAACACCAGCCAGGGACATGGCCAGTGCCACCTTCCACATAGAGGCCATAATGAGGGGGGTGAGAAGGCGGGCAGCAGGAGGACGTGGCCATGGAAGGGCCCGTTGGTGGTATGCCCCCAACAGGCAGTACTGAGCCTGCACCAGCTTTGAGCTGTACACAGATACTGAGATGTAGGGGCCAGTACTGCCCGAACAGGGCAATACTGAGGTGACTCTGTGAGCTGTGCAGTGATGTAATGCAGACACCCACACGACGGAGCTATGTCGTGTCAGTGGAGACCAAGGTAACAGCCTGCATGTGCTTGCTCACCATGGGTACCTTCCAGAGACCAACTGGGGACACCACAGGCATAACCCAGTCAGCCACATCACGCCACCTCACCCAATTCCTCAGCGCACTGCTGCCACATGCTGAGGAGTACATCCATTTCCCCAGCACAGCAGTGGAGTACTCAGCAAACATACAGGAGTTCCACAGGGTAGCACGTATGCCTGGCATGCTAGGGGCAATAGACTGCACCCATGTGGCCATACACACACCACCTGGCCATGAGAGGGCCACATACATGAATCTCAAGGGCTATTCCAGCATCAACTGCCAGGTGGTGTGCAATGCCAGGGGGCACATCATCAATGTCTGTGCCACGCACCCTGGGGGAGCACACAATTCATTCATCTGGCACCAGTTGGCACTGTGCCACAGATTCAAGAGTGGAGACATCCCCACTGGACACCTAGTGAGTGAGTATGCAAACCAAATGGACAAATCTAGGGTCTGGGGGGCATGGCCAGAGGTGCCATGGGTAGTGGCCTTCATGGCCTGGGGCAGGGCGATGCTGATCACCAAACTAACCTCCACCCTCTACACACAGGTGACAGTGGATACCCACAACGTCCCTGGCTGCTCACACCCTACTGGTGGCCCATGACCCCATCGCAGCAACACTACAATGAGGCACACGCCACCACATGCAATGTCATTGAGCAGGTGTTCAGGATGCTGAAGGCACATTTCCGTTGCCTGGACACCTCTGGCGGTGCCCTACAGTACAACCCCTCAAAGGTCTGTGGGATATTCCTGGCCTGTTGCATCCTACATGACATGGTTAATGAATATGGTATAGCTGTACAGGTCAAAGAGGGGGACAGCGATGGGGACGATGAGGACACCTGTGACAATGGTGATGGGCAGCCCCCCCTTGGCCGACAGGACCCCGACTGATCCGGCTGGCACAGCTGCACCAGGACACCATCACGGAGGAGCACTTCAGCCAACCCAGGTAAGTCATGGGGCCATGCGCAACCACCAGTTGCTAAGGCACAACCCAGAAACATGCATGGACACACACCAGGGGGGCATGCCATCAAGGGAAGTGGCAGGACACAGAAGCACACACACAACCAGGGATGGTTGAGGATTAACATGCCACATGGACGGACACAGACATGCACACAAACAACACACCAAATGTGCACAGAGGGCAGGAGGCACACTGACCCAGAACACCAACCCTAGCAACACACATGTCCACAGGCCACCATGCCCACTGCCTGTCCATGTGCATGTGTCAGATGCTGGGCACCATTGCGCTTTGGTGTACAGCGTAATGCAGGCATCATCATTCATATGTAACTGCAGACAGCAGCTGGGAGGGTGTGCAGGTGGACTGTGTGTCCACATGCAGGGCCAGGTACCCACCCGTGCACTGCCCACTGAAACACACAATGCACACAGAGCAGCAGCAGAGTAGCCATGCAGGGAGACAGGTCAGTCTCACGATACAGTGCCACGGCCACTAGGGATGCATGGGCGGCCCTGCCGAGACCTGTCAGCACTGGAAGGCTGACCACTGGCCTCATGGGGTGGCACTGATGGTCCCCCAGGGGTTCCATTGCGTGAACATGACCATGCCCGCACAGGGATCTGCAGCACACCAAACATGCCTGCACCAGGAGTGCTCGGGATGCCCACAGCTGAACCTGCCGCCGACAGGGTGGGAGTCGCATGACACCAGGAACGGGTGGAGAGTGCACTGCGTGGTGTCCGTGACACGATGGGCACCTGATTGTATGCTCATTGTGGCCATGACAGCAATGAACACCTGTGCATGCCTGTCAATGGCAGCAGTACATACTCCCACAAACGTTCCATCCATGCCAGGATCTGTTCGGTGTCCCTGCTGTGATGCTCCTCTGCCTGCTCCAGAGCCACACACAGTGCTTCCATGGACATTGCAAGCCACATCTGCTGCTGGACCGATGCTCGCAGTAGGTGGGTGTGCTCGTCCAAGAGGTCATCAGCCTCCTCGGCATCCTGTCCCTCAGGGTGTGCAAAGGCCTGATGTTCAGCACCCCTTGAGGGTGGGCGCTGCACACCAGGACCAGGTATGGGCATGTCCACAGGTGGTGCACAGATGCCGCCGCTGAACCCTGTACCCCCAGGTCCAGTGGACGACTGCTGATGCTGTCCCTCTGGCTGCTGCACCCCAGGGCTCAGTGGTGCCACTGCAGTGGCTGCAACAGTCCCACTGTCCTGAATAGACACCAGTGCTGCCCCATTTGTGCTGACAGGCACAGGCTGGGACTGTACTGACATGCAGGCCCCCATGGTGGCACCAGCCACAGCCATGGGCGCGAATTGCTCTGTGGTGTGTCCATCCTGTGGCACACAAGTGTCACTGCCCATGACAGTCGTGTCATCATCACTGGTGCCGGACTCTGCCCCGGCCACAGCCACAGCGTGCTGGCAGCCATGGACGCCAGCACACTGGGACACAGGTAGAGCTTCATCCACACCTGTCTCAATGACATCAGTGTGGACAGACAGGTGGCTTCACTGTCGTACAGACCCACACATACCTGTGGAGGTGGATGGTCCCACCTCCGACTCTGTCCAACTGTCCGCAGTGGACAGGACCACCACCACTGACATATTGCAGACGCTCAGGATCTGTAAGGGAAAGCAAAGTCACGTTACTGCATGTGACCTACCCGGCCCCCCTGACAGACCATGACTTACCATGCAGAGATGGGCCATCACCCATCTGGAAGCCACCGACCGGAACTCCCTCTATGGCACTTCGGTGCATGCTTGCAGCAAGCCTGTCCTCTGCTGGGGTGAGCTGTACCACCTCCAGCTGTCCCCCACCTGTTGCAGCATGTGCTGCCCTGATGGCAGCCACCTTCTCCCTTACCCTCCTCCTGTCTGTACCCATCTTCTTCTTACACTCCTGCATGGAGCACTGGTGGCTGCCATGCAGGTTCATGGCATGTGCCACCTCCTCCCATGCAGCAGCATGGGCCTGAGTGCAGGGCTGCTGTCCACTGAGCAGTGACTCCTGAGCCAGGTAGGCCTCGAAAGGGCCTCAGTTTTCAGCACTTAACAAAATCTGTCGCCCTCCCCACCCACCACTGTTGTCCTCCCTCTCCAAGAACGTGCTCGAGCCATTATGTAGCCTGTAAGAATAGCAGTTGTTACCTGTGACTGTGCAGTCCCATGCATGTCCTGAATCCACAGCCCACACTCCCACAGCATGCAACTCATCAATAAACTGCAGTAACCGACTATGGCCACTGCAGTACATTGTCGACACTTTATAGCGCAATCCATGCAAATGAGGTGAGAGAGCAATTTTAATTAGATGCAAATGCAGTGCTGCACCATTGAATGGCTGATCAGATGATTTGCATATGACGGCTGAATATCGCACTGTTGCACTTAGTGTGTTGAGATAATGCTGAGCCAATGGGCGCGATTCTGTAACTTTATCTGATAGCACCTCACTGCACATGCCCAGGTTTCTGACGCAGGCAACCGCCGCACTAATGATGTGCTGTGTGTGGTAGGCAATACAGGGCATGGCCACCATTGTGCCAGTGGCGCTATAGCGAAGGTCACTACATGGCGCTGTGACAATGGGCCTTCATAGATGCAATGGCCCAACTGCCCAATAGTCTGCTGTGGCACTTGCAAACAGGCAGCCAATCGTGCTACATGCATTGTTGTCCGATGGCACTCTGCGTGGCCTTGTGCCAGGGACCCTTGACCCTGTGCTGACCTTGCCTCTTGGCGCACGCGCCAGGCATAGGTGCACATCGCCAGTTTGGTAACAGCAAAGAAAATGGCATCGCAGCACAGCACATGGATTACCACGCTGCAGAGTGCCATAATGTGCCCTACTATAGCAATGCAATGGCACGGAAAGGCTGCTCCCTGGTCTGCTATTGAACTGGCCAATCTGTTGGCCACAGTCGAGCCACACCATGGGACCCTCTTTGGGGAGGCCCTCCTGGATAGGGCAAGGTCCCAGGTGTGGCAAGAGGTGGCCACATCCCTCGAGGCGGTGACAGACAGGGGCAGGACAGTAAGCAGTGCAGGCACCAATATGGTGACCTGCAGAGGAGGGAGCTGGAGCTACTGGCCAGACTAAGGTCACGTGCCAGGAGGGGCACAGTACCATGTGCAGGTAGGGGTTCTGTCAAAACACTGTTATCATCCATATGAGTCACATTGTTGTTTGTGTCCAGCGATAGGGAGGGACCAGATGGGGTTGGCCATGGCGGTGTTCACAAGGTGTGGGGTGGAGTGGGTCTGGCTGGGGGGCACACTCCTTCAGGGCCAGAGGGACTGAAGGACTGCACTGGTTCTTCTCATCTTTTGTCCCCACAAGCCCGGACGAAAGTACGCCGCATGCATGCAGTGGAGGGTGGTGGAAGCCACAGCCAGGCAGGCCGAGGGTCAACAATGGCCACACGACCAACCTGATGAGGGTGAGTGACAGACATCCATGATTAATATTGCATGCTGTGTGGCAAGGTGGGAAGCGGGGCATGGTCGCCATTCATTGACATCACTGCCATGCACGCCACTGGTTACAGTCAACACTGTCCAGTGGCAATGCATGTCTGGGTATGCGTCACTGGTGGTGCATGCGTGCACCAGGTGCATGGCTGTGCCACTGCCTTTGCACCACATAGACATGTCACCAGATGGCCACGGGTGGTGCTAAAGCGTGACTTGGCTGGTGGGTGTGCAGCATTCCAAGGCTGTGTGCACCTGGGTGGGCAGGGTCCTGTGGATGTGATCACTGCAGCTGGTCTCACACCATCACACGTGGGGCGTCCCATGGCCGTATGCCATGCACAGTGGGCGGGCTGTATGGGTCCAGCATCACACTTGTTGACTGTGCTCCCTTGTCCTAGGTGCGAGACATCTGAGGGAGATCAGGGACACCTCAAGTGGAACCTCACACCCTGGCACAGGAGACAGTGACCATCCTCACATGGCTTGATGAATCAGGGGTCCTACGGAGGCACAGAGCGAGGGGGAGCCAGAGCCTGGACCAGCGTGGGCGACAATAGTCCCTTGATCCCTGACCTCCCATCCCCCCTCAGACCCACCCTCACACCCCTCCTATCCGATCCCATTTGTCCACCCCTTCCACTGCCCACCCCCACCTTTTTTGTGTCCCCCAAACACATGTATATAGTTCTTGTTCATGTAAATAGTTGGATTTCTTTATTTTTATAATACATATTATTTTCTATGAATACCGTGTAGGGTCTCTGATTTGCTGCGGGCTATAGGTGCTCAGCTGCAGTGGTGTGCATGGCATCAGGGGTGGTGCAGTCATGGGTATGTGTGTGTCTGTGTGGAGGTGTCTATAGTGTGGGTGTAAATATCAGTCAGTGTCTGTGTTGTGTGTGTTGTTCCCCGTGCCTGGATGACTGTGTGTAGTGGCTCATTGTGCATGCTATGTGTCCATGGTGCACCCATCGGCCCATCCATGGCCTGTGCAGCCGACACACATGCTTGTCTGTGACCTGCATGATCTGCTGGCATGTCAGTGGTGGCATTCCCTGAAGGGCAGTCACTGTACCCGTCACTTTGCTAGGTTGCCCATGTCACTGGTGTGGTGTATGCCTGGCTCAGGTGGCACTGTGGGCAACACAGTTATTGTCCCACCTCCATGCTGTGGCTTGTGTGTGTTGCAGGGAATGTGCCCCACTGTCTGTGGCCTGTGCTCCAGATGACACATGGTGGGGTATTGGTCCATGGTGCCTGCGCAGGGTGGTTCACACTCCAGTGCCATGGTGGACTGCAGGTTGTGTGTACACAGCTTACATGGACCCACAATGGGGGTTTGGTTGCCCCACCACTGCGTCCCTGTGTTGTTGTGCCCTTGGGTATGGGTGGGTGTCTGTCCAGACCCTGTGTGGCATCTGGTGTGGGTGTCTGTGCTGGCTGTTGTGGCCAGTGGTGGGCTGGGGTGTGTTACTGGAATACTGTGTGGAGTGCTGTACCACTGGGGGAGGTGTCAACTACACGACCATCCAATAGGGGGTCACTTTTGTACTAATGCATGGTCAGTCTCTCAGCAGTACCTCGGGGAACTGTGCATGGTGGCATTTTGTCTGCCATTGTTGCATTGCCATGTGCTGCAACCTGCTGATGGGTGCTCATGATGGGGCTGGCTTGCATGATTCTGTGGTGCACAGGGTTGCATTGACACTGTGGGGTGGTGGCATGCATGGGAATTCCTGCAGTGGTGGTCACTGCTCATGGGGTGTCTGGGGTACAGTGCAGGGTGTGCTGTGCACTAGGAGGATGGTGGCACAGGGTGGTCCACCCCTCCTTGTGTGCCAGTCACAGCTTGCCAGTAGGTGTGATGGGGCACCAATGCCAGGCTGTGGATTGGTTGCTTGTCTCCATGGACCAGTGGTTATTCCAGCCCTCCCCTGGTTGTGCAGTGCTTGGGGTGTGGGGGGGCAATGTCTGTTCTGCTGTGTGTTCCTGTGCCCATCTGTGGCATGGGTGGTGGGCCCCTACCTCCCTGATTGTGCTGTTACATTGCTCTGCTCTATGGCACCTCTGGACTGCTCAGCTGAACATCCCTTGTTGGCCATAGTGCATCATATCTGCTCAGCTTCCCTCATTAGTTGCACTATGGCACAGGTTGTGCAATATTCAGACGCTGGCTGTAGGCGCAATTTGGCCTGCTCCTTTTTTGAATATCGCATCTGTTGCACATGGGCACAATAGACTTGTGCTTGCTCCTGCTATTGTGCACTTTTTGGGTGCAGTTTGAATATCTGGGCCAATATGTCTGTCACAGGGTGCTCCCTGTGATGAGTCAGGCCCTAATATTCTTCCAAGTAACCCCCCAAAGAGATAACATGCTTAGGCATAAGAAGTACCAGATGCTGAATAGTGAAGGCATTTATGTGAAATGTAGATACAATAATATACACATGGATATTTTTAGTAGAAGAGAGAAACTATTGTTTGGTTCAGGCAGGAGTTCTGCAGTTTTTGAAATCCTTCCCCCCAAGGACATAGAAAACCTTAAGAAAAGAATTTCATTTGCAGCTTGGTTCATGCCTCTAATGAGCCAAAAGAAAAGAGTTGTACTTTTCAAATTAATAGTTGCAGAGAAGGGAGAGAACCTGAATAAAATAAAAACTGAGATGACCTTTGTTGTTAGCAACCCCTCTGAAACAGAGCTCTCTGTATTGAGCGTTTAAATAAACTAAAACAGTGTTTTTTGCAAAGTGTGGAAGTATGCTAGCTTCTAAATGAATAAAGAAGTTGCACTAACAAAACCCATGTAGGAAATGAGACCAGGAGTCCCTAATCATGCGTGGTGTGCCCTTTGGCAAAGTAAAGTTAAAGTGAACAATATATTCTTGTGTGTCTTACCTGACCCAGGCTGCATGTGTGTTCTATAGGGCTGGCAGCTCACAGTCTGTCTGCTTTATGGAAGTTGTAATGAGTGATGTCACTATCAAGGAGGGCTTAGCCTTATTGAGACTAATTAACTCTATGCACATTGTTTTAGGACATCAAAGTAAGGTTGTGGGATTATTTAGTACAAATACTGTTATACACTTATATACCTGATGGTTAGGAATGACAATGTATAGTAAAAAAGGGACCTGTAGTATGTTATTTTGATTTTGTCAAAAAGAGGGAGGATCATCTGATTATGATGTCACTCTCCAGAAATGTATAAAAGATTACCACTAGGGAGTTAAGATAGAGGATGTCAGTTGGAGCTGACTGCCAGAGGTGCTGGGCCTCTGAAGTATATACATTTGCAAGGAGATAGCCTGGTGGTACTGCTGAGCAGAGCAGTGGTTCATCCTGAGTATAGCTCATCTGTTCAATATTTCGTTGAGACTTTGAAAATGACTGAACTAACTTTATTTTCCTGATTTCTGTGAATCCTGAAGTCAGCGTTTCTGACAGAAATAAAATGATAAGTGCCTTCCAGCACTTTTTATGCACTAAGTTTGTGGGTCTGCATGATTTGTTATCCTGACTATCCTAACCCCGCTACAATTGGTGTCAGAAGTGGGATACCGGCTGAATGTCCATGGTATAGTGGGGGAGTTCAGTCCGGGGTGCCAGACTTGGCATCGCAGGATAATAGCAGACAAGTGCATGGTGCCAGATATTGGAGTGTCTGAGGGAGCTAGTGACCTGGGAGAAGCTCCACCGAAGATGGACGGAGATCAGATGGAAGAGTTGGTGAGGCTGGTACACTGGCTTAGTGGTGAATGGCTGGAGGCAAACCAGCGCCGAAAAGAGGCTGACCAGTGCAGGAGTGAGGCAGAGTACCACTGCAGGGTACTAATGGAGGAGGCCAGACTGCGAGATGCTAAACAAGATGTGGTGAAAGCGATGGAGGACCAGGACTTGACGGTACTGGAAGAGGTGGACCCTCTGTTGGATTTATCATGGCATGCTGGGGATTTGTTGCTTCCAGAGTTACCAATATTTCTGGGCTGTTACTGGGTGGAAGATGATGAAGTCAGTGAGACCCCAGGTAAGACTATATCGGGACATTGTAAACTGGGGAGAAGTCTACAAGCAAGACTGAAGAAGCCATTGAGGCTGAAGGACACTGTCTTGTTCAATACCCATGAAATGTTTAATAGCATGTATAATACTGACTGGGGTAAATTGCAGGCTGAGGATCCAGAGGTAGCCACGTTAAAGCAAAACATTATAGAGAAAGAAGGTAGCCATGTTAATGGTAATATGGGGTCAAAGTCAGGGTGGTGGTATGAACAGAAGGAGGTGTCCTTTACCACATGCGCCAACCCCGCACAAAAAGTATAGACACACAGGTTGTGGTGCCTGTGGCCTATAGGCAACATGTAATAGAAGCTGCACACTTCCAGTCCCTGTGGGCACCTGAGCCATGGTGGAGTGTTGGCTAGACTCACTCCATTCTATTATTGGCCTGGTATGTATAAGCAAGTAGCAGTTTATCTAAAGAATTGCCATAGTGCAACCAGACAGAGGTTCCTGCTACTGCTGGGAATGGAAGGTATCAGGTTAGCAGAAATACTAACACAGGTACTATAAAGAAAAGGTACCAAAGGGAAGGACCACACAAAGTGGCACTCTTGGAAGCGAGGAGACTCCCATGTAGGCCACTCGAAGGGAGGTGGTAGACTGGTATATTACTGATTGAGATTTTAGACCATGTTGAGTAGCACAAAGTAGTATATAATCCCAAAGGTTGTCTGTAAGAGAATAAGCTGGGTATTTCACAGATATACCTGTTGGGGACTGTACTTGCCTGGGAATAGATTTGGGAATTCCAGGTAATGGTGGAAGACTAAATACTGCAATATATAGTATGTTTAATGGTTAAGGTACTTGGTCACTACAGGTGTATACCCTGAAGCAAAAATGGCCTAACTCCATCCCCTTCCAGGGAAAGGAAGGTGGAGCTATGCTGCCTGATTAGTATGGACCATTTCTTCTATAAATCTTCTAGAAACTTCTGTCGCGACAGTCTTGCTATCCTGTTCTTATCTATTTTCATTTTTCTAGTTTGATAGGCTGGCCACCTACAAACAATTTCTTCTTATCTATTGATCTTTTCTTGTACTGCTGATCTGTTTTTCCTTCTCAATGGTCTAAGAGTATTAAGGTTAACCATAGTGATAATAGCAGAATGTGCACACATTGGAATATGTGCTGGGTATCCTGTCAGAAAAGGCTGAGAGTTATTACCCAGACAATACTGGTTGTCAGTGTTGTAGGCATATTATTTTTTTTTAGTCACATAACTCAGTAATATGGTACCCCAGGGAAAAGTTATATATAGCATGTTGTATCGCAACTGCTTGGAATGATAGCTAATGTTATGTTTAACAGGCATATGGGACCCTGGGGTGGAGCTCTAAGGTGAGGGTGGGCCAGAGCTCCACTTTTCCCTATATTGGAAAAGGTATGGATGTTCGGACAACCAGTAAAATGGTTGACCTCTTAGGTGGGGAGGAATGTCACAGGGTGCTCCCTGTGATGAGTCAGGCCCTAATATTCTTCCAAGTAACCCCCCCAAGAGATAACATGCTTAGGCATAAAGTACCAGATGCTGAATAGTGAAGGCATTTATGTGAAATGTAGATACATATAATATATACACATGGATATTTTAGTAGAAGAGAGAAACTATTGTTTGGTTCAGGCAGGAGTTCTGCAGTTTTGAAATCTCCCCAAGGACATAGAAAACCTTAAGAAAAGAATTTCATTTGCAGCTTGGTTCATGCCTCTAATGAGCCAAAAGAAAAAGTTGTACTTTTCAAATTAATAGTTGCAGAGAAGGGAGAGAACCTGAATAAAATAAAACTGAGATGACCTTTGTTGTTAGCAACCCTCTGAAACAAGAGCTCTCTGTATTGAGCATTTAAATAAACTAAAACAGTGTTTTTGCAAAGTGTGGAAGTATGCTAGCTTCTAAATGAATAAAGAAGTTGCACTAACAAAACCTATGTAGGAAATGAGACGAAGGAGTCCTAAATATTGCGTGGTGTGCCCTTTGGCAAAGAAGTAAAGTTAAAGTGAAACAATATATTCTTGTGTGTCTTACCTGTTGAGCTGCATGGGTGTTCTATAGGGCTGGCAGCTCACAGTCTGTCTGCTTTTATGGAAGTTGTAATGAGTGATGTCACTATCAAGGAGGGGCTTAGCCTTATTGAGACTAATTAACTCTATGCACATTGTTTTAGGACATCAAAGTAAGGTTGTGGATTATTTAGTACAAATACTGTTATACACTTATATACCTGATGTTTAGGAATGACAATGTATAGTGAAAAAGGGACCTGTAGTATGTTATTTTGATTTTGTCAAAAAGAGGGAGGATCATCTGATTATGATGTCACTCCCCAGAAATGTATAAAAGATTACCACTAGGGAGTTAAGAAATAAGGATGTCAGTTGGAGCTGACTGCCAGAGGTGCTGGGCCTCTGAAGTATATACATTTGCAAGGAGATAGCCTGGTGGTACTGCTGAGCAGAGCAGTGGTTCATCCTGAGTATAGCTCATCTGTTCAATATTTCGTTGAGACTTTGAAAATGACTGAACTAACTTTATTTTCCTGATTTCTGTGAATCCTGAAGTCAGCGTTTCCTGACAGAAATAAAATGATAAGTGCCTTTCCAGCACTTTTTATACACTAAGTTTGTGGGTCTGCATGATTTGTTATCCTGACTATCCCAACCCCGCTACAATGTCCATAAAAAATATATTGTCTGACATGTAAACACCTTTATTAGCATCTACAGGACATGCCATCAACACCCTCCAAATTTCAAGTAAAACGACCAAACCGTGTCCAAGATAAGACATATAAAATTTGAAATTTTCATTCATCAGAGTGGCACAGTTCCGCACCTGTTGACATTTATCACACACAACTACTGAAAACTACATCCATGACATTAATGCTAGTTATCCTATCAATTTCAAGCCACCGACACAAGCAAAACACTGTCCACAACACGTAAAGTGCATCAGGCAATATCACCATAAAATAAATTTTCTCTGACACATTAACACCATAATTCACATCTGCATGTCATGCCGTCAACACAGTCCAAATTTCAAGTAAAAAGACCAAACCATTCCTGAGATATTCAATATGAAGGTTTACTAAAATTTCCCTATCTATTCCATTATAAAAAAATCTGGCCATTTTGTCCCTCCCTCGCGATCAAAGATAGTGATCAAAGAATCTCACGATCAAAGAATTTGCAGGCTCATGATCAAAGAATTTTCAGGATCATGAACAAAGATTTAAAAACCTTATACATCACAAAATTGAAGGAACTGCAGTAAACCACCACTATGGTTCAACAGAATGAAGCCCCCTGAGTAAAACCCATCCTCATTCGACTTCCTACGACACCCCTGGGCTGAGAAAATTGATTTTTTAATTGGCCCATCTCGTCCCTCACTAATGATGCACGATTGCAATCAAAGAATCTCTTGATCAAAGAATTTACAGGCTCGCAATCAAGGAATTTGTAGGGTCACGATCAAAGAATTAAAATTCTTCAAATTCACGAAATATACAGAATTGCGGTAAATCACCACCATGGTTCATCAGAACGAAGCCCCCTGAGTAAAACCCACCCTCATTTGACTTCCTACGACACCCCTTGGCTGATAAAATAGATTTTTTCATCTGGCCATCTCATCCCTTGCTCGCGATGCATGATCACGATCAAAGAATCTTGCGGTCAAAGTATTTGCATCCTTGTTATCAAAGAAATTGCTCACTTGCAAATAAAGAGAGAGGGACGAGATGGCCAGATGAAAAAATAAATTTTATCAGCCCAGGGGTGCTGTAGAGTGTTAAAAAAATGTGGGTTTTGTTCAGGAGGCTTTGTTGTGCCCCATCTGCATGAGAAACATCATGTGGTACCTATTCCTGGTAGTCTAGTGGCCCTCCCCATCAGAATAAAATATTAACATCCCTGGTAATCTAGTGGCCCCCCGAGCTGTATTGTATTATATGATAAATACATTTTATATCCCTGGTAGTCTAGCGCCCTTCCCCAGCATAATGAAATTGATAATGATTAATATTATCCCTGGTAAAATGCTGCAGAATTGGGTTTCATCCTGGGGGATGCCACTGTGTGTGTGTGTGTGTGTATATATATATATATATATATATATATATATATAGTATATGTATATGTATATATATATATATATATATATATATATATATTATAGGGGCATGGCTGCACCCCTATAGTTAGGGTTATGAAGCCACTTCTATGTTAAATTCAAAATTTTCTGCATTAATAACTTTAGACCCATTTAACAGATTTGCATGAAATTTGGTATATGTGGTGGGGCATGGAAGATATCTTGATCTGACAAATTTCATTTTGGTCGGACTTATGTTTTTTGTTCGCCAAAATGCTGAAAAATGCACTTTTCTGCAGTTATGTGGGCAGTTTTTAGGATTTTGTCTGTAGCGCTGCACGGCTGTTGTGTGATGTGCTGCTCTGCAACTTGACATTCTGAAAGATCTTGGGTCAAGGAACATGCTGCTTTTTGTTTGTGAAAAAATATTAATCCATTCAAAAGTTATTAAACTTTTAAGTTCCCATTAAAAATCAATGGGAAAATTTATATGGTTATTTTGCAAAAGAAGAATGGGGTTTTGGCCATCTGGTCCCTCCTCACCATCAAAGAATTTGCAGATTTGCAATCAAAGAATCTTTGATTGCGAGGAATTCTTTGATCACGATGGCCGCCATTTTCTTTTCAGTTTGTGGTCGTAAAAAATAGAAATATCTCGGCTCAGGGAGGACTTCTGAAGTAAAACAATGTTGGGTTTTGCTCAGGGTCTTCCCTCTATTAAGCCATACCTGTGGTTTCATAAATTGGTGAAGAAAATGGAGTTTTCAAGTTTTTAATTCTTTGATCGTGGCTCGCTAACGATCTTTGATCGCAAGCCTGCAAATTCTTTAATCGTGGGATTCTTTGGAGGCGATATTTGATCGCAAGAGCGTGACTAGATGGCCAGATGAAAAAATCTATTTTCTCAGCTCAAGGGTGACTTATAAAGTCAAAATATGGTGGGTTTTGCTCAGGGAGCTTCGTTCTATCCAGACATGGCTGTGGTATCATATATTTTTGTGTAAGACTTTAGTTTTTCTTTTTGGCATAAAAAAGATTTTATTAAAGGACAACTATATTACAGTTCACATTCATATTTCAAGTATCATTCACAAAGTACTATACATTACACATCATTGCTCTGGCACAGGACAAGTACATCTTTCCATGTGAATAAACATAAGGAAGAGACATCCCTCCTGTATTTGAAGCTCAGGCCATTTTAGCTTACCCATTATCTTTTAATCGGTCACAATCACATTCCCCCACTGCTAAGCATGCCCCCAATACCATACACCATCACCCATACCCCTCCATCCCTTCCCACAGGGACATACTCTCTACCAGACTTAGATCTGCCAGTAAGGGTGCCCATTCCCTTGCTAATCCCTCCAGTCTGTCATTAACCAATAATGTAAGTCTCTCTCCAGTGCCAATATCCGAAGAACCATAGCTCGCCATTTTGGTACTGAGGGAATCACATGGGAAACCCAAGTATCTTAGATACAGTGTCGGGCCAAAATGAACAGCACCCTCATCCATTGGGGTAGGGGTTTCCACTCTCCTTCTTCATTTGCCTCCACTCCAAACAGACACATGTGGGGGTCCAACCATAAGACACTCCCAGTCATTCTCCCAACTTCCAAGGCCAATGCCCTCCAAAATCTCTGTAAAATCCTGCACTCCCAAAAACAATGAAAATAAGTTCCCCTCTCCTCTTCACACCATCCACATTGTGGTGAGACAGCTGGATGATATTTATGTACTATTGCAGGTGGGTGATAAAGCCTGTGAAGAAATTTGTAGAAAGCTTCCTTAAACTTTTTCAGATGAGAAGGCCCACATGAAAAGACAGCACCATGGCCCAGTTCTGATCCAATATCGGGCCCCCTAAGTCTCTCTCCCAGAGACCCCATACCCTTTGTGACTGATCCAGAAAATAACTCCTTTTGTACATTCCTTAACTACTTTCCCAACAAAACCATTCAGGTCCCCAGCTACTGACATGACTGAAGATTCAATTTTTAGCATTTCCTGCCTACCTACTCCTTCTCTATCCAATCCTGAAAAGTATGCCATAACCTGAAAGTACCAGAACAAGTGCCCCCCCAACTCCAGACCCTGCTTTACTGTTACAAAAGGGAGGATATTATCCCATTGACATAAATGTCTCAGACTTCTAGCCCTCTTGTGTTCCCAACCACTCAGCCCAGGGTCTTCCCACCCAGTAAGGAAAAAGGGGTTCTGAGCAATGGGCACCAGAAAAATACCTGTCCCACCCACTCCTCACAACTTTTTAAACCTTTCCCAGCTTTCCATGACCAATGTCAGAGGATTTATCTCCTCCAGAGCACTATACATCCAAAGACCCCTCTTCTCCAAGAATGCTGAAAGCCTAGCAGGGCAGCCTCATTGCTCCAAGTATACCCAACTTGCCACCTTGGGAGTGTGGACCCAATTCCCTATATACCATTGCCGCACCACTAAAAAATAGTGCCCCAAATCTGGGAAATTGAGTCCCCCTCTCCCTAACTCTAATTTAAGCCTCTGCAGACTGACCCTCACTCGCTTTCCATTCCAAATAAACGTTGAGAAGGCACCCTCCAGCTTTTTAATATCCCTCTTTGTTAACCCCACTTGAAGCATCTGCATTACATACAAAAGTTGGGGTAAAATATTCATCTTGATTAGGTTAATTCACCCCAACCAAGAAATTGAGAGAGATGTCCATCGCTTTAGATCCGCCACGATACTTTTAGCCATCGGGATATAGTTCAGATCATATAGGGTCCCAAGGGACCTCCCAAACCTAATTCCCAAATACCTAAAATGGTTATGCACCCATTTAACCCCTCATGTTTGATCTATCCCACTGCCCATGGGAAGCCGTATCAACTCAGATCTGTCCAAGTTAAGCTTATAACCCAAAAACTTAGCGAATATTTCCACCATATCTAACAATATTGGCATGGACCTTCCTGGTTCTGCAACAAAAAGCAACATATCATCAGCACACAATGTAATCTTATGTTGCTCCCCGATACCCTGCCAATCCCCATAATCTCCTTACATTGCTGAATAGCGGCAGCAAGTGGCTTCACCGCTAGGGAAAAAAAAAGTGGGAATAGGGGACACCCCTGTCTCGTTCCCCTACCCAAACTAAATCCTTCTGATAGAGTACCATTCACCAACACTTTTGCCTGAGGGGAACTATGCATTGCCCTGATCCACCCCACAAATGATTCACCCATACCAAACTGGGACAGAATCTCAAAAAGGTAACCCCATTCCACTCTATCAAAGGCCTTTTTAACATCCATCGAAAGTATACATGTATCCTCCCTTCCCCTATTCGCTCTCCATACCATATTCAGGAGATGACACCCATTACGATGAGAGGTGGCCCCTGATGATCCCGATTTGGTCTGGGTGAACCAACTCTGGCAACACTACCTCCAGCCTGGTGGCCAAGACCTTTGCAAAATTTTCAGGTCACATTTCAGTAAAGAAATTGGCCTATAGGATGCACACTCCGTCACCTCTTTACCAGCTTTAGGGATTAGGAATATGACCGCATCTCAGAAGGTAACCGGGAGTTCCAGATGCTCTCCCTCCTTCTGCTGGAAAGTGTCATAAAGTGGACCCAACAACTGACTCCCAAAGGTCTTATAGTACTCAGCAGGAAACCTGTCTGGTCCACTAGCCTTTTCCCTCTTTAATCTTTGTATTGCAGTAACCTCCTCAAACTTCATTATGGGTTTATTCAGTGCCTCGACCTGATCCCTCATCACTCATGGTAACCTCAGATTCCTCATAAACTCCTCCTCCTGACCCTCTGCCACATCCCCCTCAGCTGTATACAGGGTTTTAAAAAATTCACTGAAACATTTCTGGATCTGTGACTCCTGCTTATGGAGATTACCTCCCCTATCCTTAATGGCAGTGTATGAGTTGGGCACCGATCCCCCTTCGTGAGCTGAACCATCAATGGGCCAGGCTGGTTGCCCCACTTGAAGACTTGTTTTTTACAAAATATCCAAGCCTTCCTTGTTTCTCCATTGAGAAGGGCATTCAAAGCCTCCCTAGGAGCTGTTAAGGCCACCCCTGATTCCCCCTCCTCCCCTCCAGCCACCCGTCTCTCTAATCCCCTCAGTTGTTCCTCTAATGCTACCCATCTCTCCTGCCTTTGTTTCTTAACCCAACTAACATATCAAATAATCATGCCCATCATGTAAGCTATTCCTGCATCCCATAGTGTGGCCTAGGAAGTACCCGACCCCCCATTAGCTCGCATATACTCCTCCCACTGCTCCTTCAAGTATTCCTTGAATTTTTTGTCCCCTAACAAGTACATCAGAAATTTCCAGGGTGGCAGACCCTCCCTCTGTATTCCCATCCTAAGGGTGAGGATCACCATCGCATGGTCAGAGATGTGAGCGGGGCTATGTTTAACATCTAGCACTCTCCTATACCACTCCCTCAGTAGGAACACTTAGTCTATACGAGACCATGTGCCATGTGGATTAGAATTGAATGTGTACTCTTTGGCCCCCAGGTTCACTTCTCTCCACCCATCAATCATTCCTAACTCCACCAACCCAAGTCTCCACTGCCGGATTGCTTCACTCTGTCTGCCCCGGCCCATGGAGTGATCCAGCACAGGGTCAATGGTGCAGTTTAAATCTGCCCCCAGAACGAGGCCTGGGAATTGTTCTTTTATCAACAGAGACTGTAGCATACTATAGAAGGCTGGTTCAAAAACTGCTGGAGCATACTCATGGCAAATGTAACTCATCCCATAACTCCCCCACCACAAAAACATATCATCCTCCTCCCGCATCCTTCATCACCCTCTGTGTCTGGAAGGGTAACTTTATGTGCAGGAGAACAGTGACTCCATGCTTATGGCACTTGGATGAGGCTGAATAACATTTCCCAACCCATCACCTCACCAATTTAGCATGTTCCAAGTCAATAAGGTGGGTCTCCTGTAGAAGAGCCACTTGCACCCCCTGCCTCCTCAAAGCAGTTAGAAAGCCAGTACATTTTACTGGAGTTGTTATCCCCCATATATTCCATGTACAGATATTCAGCTCTTGTACTTTAGCCATTATGACCAACTGTAATGTTCTTTTGTCCCCCCCCATATCTACAGAGACCAATGAGGTACATCTGTCGCTCCTTGCATGTCCCTGCCCCGCTTTGAGTCAGTCTGAGCTTATGACATGTATGGCTGTGAACACATAAATGTGCATAACAGTGCACAGTAATGTAAACAGACAAACATAAACTACAAACTGTAATAACACATACAACCTTAACTCCTAACTTATTCTTCCCTTGCTTCCCCCCTCCTCTCATTACTTGATCATCACTGATCCTTTCTTTTCTCCCATACTCCCCAAATTGAACATCCCTCTCCAATCATCTAGCTATCCACTCCCCTCCTCTTTCCATCCTCCTCTACTTCCACAAGCTTTACCCCACTTCTCACTTAATGCCCCCTGCCCACACATTCTAAGGACACTAACTGCAAATTATGCAAGAGTGTCCAAGTACCCTATAAATTTGATCGTGTTCCCCTTTGCCCCCTGCCCCTCCCCACCAGATTACAAAGAACTTCCTGTTTGCTTCTTCCCCTTTTAAACTCCAATGACCAAAGTGGCCAGCTGAACCCTGGTGTCCCCTGAAATCTCTCTCCAGGCAGGTCCCAGCCAGTGGTCTACCCCTGAAATAATGTCCCAAGGTGCCTGTAGTCAATAAAATGATATTCATGGCATCGCATCTGACCTGCCTCTTCCTATGCCCATCCATTGTATGCCCCCACTCCCAAGAGTCTGAGCAGCTATAGAGAGCCAGTCCCAACAAATATGAACATCAGCAGTAACCCCCCCATGTTATGCTGCGAGAGTCACAGAAGCATCTTCTTCTTTTCTCCTGCACCTCCTCTTCAGGAGCACAGGCTGAACAAGTCCATTCAAGTACTCCTGTGTTCCAGGGGAATCATCACTACAAAAGTCCACACTGCTGAGAACTCCAACAGTCCTTCAGAAAGTCCCCCGAAGGCATATCCCATGAGAAAGGAGGATACGTTATTCAAATCACTCTATCAGACCCAAGCACTCCATGTGGCAACAGCGAGAGAGTGCAACGAGCATCCTCCTCGAAACCAGGCCCACGGTGCTAATTTCAGTCAAGCTCCTTCCTCTGCATCTCCCCTCAGGGAGTGCAGGCACGCATCAAGGCAGTTCACTCATAATTACACACCCCTTCAAATTTTAACAGGACACCAGACAGCGGCGCATAAAAATGTTCCAATCCTCACAATAGTAACAGAATCAGCAATATAATGTTCCCCAAGCCTCTCTGATTCCCAAAGGCACTGAGTAGCACAACAAAGTAGTCAGCGTACCATATGTGTCAGGGAGACATTTGCTCATCCAACTTTCTTTCTGAGTTCCTCCACGAAGGTTTCAGCCTTCTTCACCTCCCAGAAAGAGAATACTGCACCCTTGTGCTTAATCTAAAGAGTTGCAGGATAAATCATAAAATTCTCCACTTTCATACCTCGCAGCCTGGCCATCACATCATTAAACATTTTGTCCTTTTTTTAACAATCTGGCTGAATAATCCTGGGAAATAAACAACTGATGTCCCTCATACAGAATCAGTCCTTTTTCTCAATATGCCCGTAGCACCTTCTTGCACTCCTGATAGTAGTGGAGCCACATAATGCCACATTACCATAATGAGCTGTCGAGGTGGCAGCCTGTGCATAACTGCCTGGTGGGCCCTCTCCATCGTGAGCTGGCCTTTGTTTAATTCTACACCCAGCAAAGTAGGCAAGGTCACTGCACAGAATCCCAGTGCACTCCCACCTTCTTTCCTTTCAGGTAGTCCCTTTAATCGGAAGTTGAGCCTATGGTAATTCTCCTGGTAATCTGCTGCCTCCTTCATATCTTCCAGTTCTCTCTGCAGTGCCAGGATTTTCTCTGGGGCACCCGCATTTCATCCTCTAGCCTGGAAATTCTCTCCTCTGCCTCAGTTAGATGAAGTGCCTGGGCAGACTACTGAGTAAGAACCTCCTGGATTTTATCATCTATCCGGGGTTCCAGTTTACACAATCTTGGTTTGAGGTCCACCATGACCTGACCTGTAAGCTCACATCCGAGCATGGTTATTTACGCCATAGAGAGTGAAATCAAGCTCTGGCTTTCATTCTGCCCCCCCAAGCCGCACCTTTCTTGTCCATTTTGGCTGCCGTTCGCTGACTTTTGCTGGGGCCCGAAGTTAAATACTCATCCATTACACAGTTGCCACTGGATCCTGCTATTTTTAGACTGAAATAAGAAACAAAATATTACTTTTATTTTAATTCCCCAACAGAGATGAGCCAGGCAGGAACATGTCTTAATCATTTACCAACTCATGACTGCCCCCCAACTTTAGTTTTAACATTTTGTATTCTTTGATTGATAGCCTGCAAATTCTTTGATCATGAGATTCTTTGACAGCAATCTTTGATTGTGAAGATGCGACTAGATGGCCAGATGAAAAAATCAATTTTCTCAGGACAGGGGTGATTTATAAAGACAAACTAGGATGGGTTTTACTCAGGGGGCTTCATTCTATTGAGTCATGGCTGTAGTTTCATGTATTTTTGTGTAAAAGTTGACTTTTACCATTTTTTATTTTTGATTGCGAGCCTGCAAATTCTTTGGTCATGAGCAGGCAAATTCTTTAATCATGAGATTCTTTGACCGCGATCTTTGATTGCAAGGGAGGAACTTGATGGCTAGATTTGGAGGGATGAGATAGCCAAATTTTAACAATTTTTACAATTTAATATCTGGGAAATGGTTTGGTATTTTGACTTTAAATTTGGAGGGTGCTAACGGGATGTCCTGTAGATGTGAATTATGGTGTTTAGGTGTCAGAGAATAAATTTTTTGTGGGGATATTGTGTGGTGCAGTTTGCATTTGCAGACAGTATTTTGCATTCTGATAGTGGCTTGAAATTTATAGGGTAGCTAGCCTTACTGCCATGGACATACTTTTCAGCCATTAGTTGTCCAACATATAAACAGGTGTGGAATTACGCCGCTCTGATGAATGAAACTTTGTTTTGTGTCAAGGTGATGGGAGCATGGGGCCCAAAGGGCTCTATGCTCCCATCCATATGCACTCCCACCAATACATATTATAGTCAGTTGTTGTACTGCTATGTTAGGTAGAAATTGACAAGTTGGTGGGGGCATGGGATCTGAAGGGCCCCGCACTCCCTCCAACTTGGTGTCTGACATGTAAACAGGTGTGGAATTATGCAACTCTGATGAATGAAACCCATGTACCCTGCCACCAAAAGATATTATGTTCAGTACTTGTACTGTTATGTTAGGCATAAATTTGCAAGTTGGTGGGAGCACAGGGCCCTTGTGCTTCTACTTTTCTATGCTTTCTCAAAAAGTAAAGAAATTCTATGTGGAAAAAACTTCGTTGTTGCACCATTTTGATGTATTGTTCAGGACTAAAACATAAAAAAGTCAGGAAATGAGATCTTTAGGGTTGCCCCCCCATATACCCCCTCCATCCTACTGAGATTGACAGATGAAGGGGTGTGTCATTGGGGTTGTGAGGCCTAAATGTTACCCTATTCTTGTTTGGTGTGGCTTGTAAATATGATTACACATGGAATGGGCTGCAATTTAGGTCTGACAACTCCTATGACACACCCCGTCATCTGTTAATCTCTGGAGGATGGGGGGTACACGAGGGAGGGGGCAACCATAATGTAAAAGTATGATGGGTTTTGCTGAGGGGTCTTTCCTCCATCAAGCCATGGCTCTGGTTATTTGTGGTTATGTCAAAAAAACAGAGTTTTAAAATTAAAACTAAAGGCATGGACATTAGCAGCATACCTCCCTAATAGTAGCTGCACACAAGGCAAGCACTGAGGAGTTGCATGGCCTGAGCCAGGCAATGTCCCCACTCCCCCAGACCATGTAGTGGATCCTGAGTACAGTGCCACAGTGTAAGTAAAGCCATGGACATCAATAGTATACCTCCCTGACACCAGCTGCACACAAGTTAGCAGACTCATGAATTGTATGCCATCAGCCAGGCAATGCCACCCCCTCCATCCAGGTACTGGATCCTGAGTGGAGAGCCACAGCCTGACTAAAACCATGGACATCAATGGTATACCTCCCTGATACCATGTGCACACAAGTTAGGACACTGAGGAGCTGCACGGCCTCAGCCAGGAAATGCTCCCAACCCCCAGATGAGGTACTGGATTTTGAGGGCAGAGCAAGAGTCCAACTAAACCTGTGGACATCTACAGTATACCTCCCTGATAACAGCTACACACATGTTAGGACACTGAGGAGTTGCATGGCCTGAGCCAGGCAATACCCCCACCGACTGAGACCAGGTACTAAATGCTGAGTGCAGAGCCACAGCCTGACTAAACCATGGACATCAGTAGTATAGATCCCTGATACCAGGTACACACAAGTTAGGACACTGATGAGCTGCACAGCCACAGCCAGGCAGTGCCGCCAACTCCCCCAGATGAGGTACTGGATTTTGAGTGGAGAGCTGGAGCCCAGTTAAACCTGTGGACATCTATGGTATACCTCCCTGATAACATTTGCTCACATGTTAGGACACTGAGAAGTTGCACAGCCTCAGCCAGGCAATGTCCCCACACCTCCAGACCATGTACTGGATCCTGAGTGCACAGACACAGCCTAAGTAAAGGCATGGGATCAATGGCATAGTTCTTGACACTAGCTGCACACAAGTTAGGACACTGAGTAGTTGCATGGTCTCAGCCAGGCAATGCTCCCATCCACCTAGATCAGGTACTGGATGAGTGCAGAGCCACAGCCCAACTAAAGTCATGGGCATTAATGGTATACCTCCATGATGCCAGGTGCATATGTGTTAGGACACTGAGGAGTTGCATGGCCAGATCTTGGCAATGCTCCCACACCCCAAGACCAGGTACAGGATCCTGAGTGCAGAGCCACAGCTGAAGTAAAACTGTGACATCAATGGTATACTTCCCTGATACCAACTGCACACATGTTAGAACACTGAGGAGTTGCATGGGTTTAGCTGGGCAATGCCCCCACCCACTGAGACCAGTTACTGGATTGTGAGTGCAGAGCCACAGCTTGACTAAAACCATGGACATCAACAGTATATCTCCCTGATACCAGATCTACTCATGTTAGGACACTGAGGAGTTGCAGGGGTTGAAACAGGCAATGCCTCCACCCCCTAAGACCAGGTAGTGCATCCTGAATGGAGAGCCACAGATGAAGTAAAATCATGGATATCAATGGTATACCTCCATGATACCAGCTACACATGTGTTAGGACACTGAAGAGTTGCACAGCCTCAGCTGGGCAATGCCTCCACCCACTGAGATCAGTTACTGGATCCTGAGTGCAAAGCCACAGCCTGACTAAAACCATGAACATCAATGGTATAGATGTCTGATACCAAGTGCACACAAGTTAGGACACTGAAGAGTTACATGGCCTCAGCCAGGCAATGCCAGCATCTCCCCAGATGAGGCACTGGATTTTGAGTTCAGAGCAAGAGCCCAACTAAACCTGTGGATATCTATGGTATACCTCCCTGATAACAGCTGTTCACATGTTAGGACACTGAGGAGTTGCATGGCCTCTGCTAGGCAATGCCCTCACCCCCCTGAGACCAGGTACTGGATCCTGAGTGCAGAGTGACTGTCTAACTAAAGACATGGGATCAAGTTGCATGGTCTCAGCCAGACAATGCTCCCATTTGCCTAGATCAGGTACTGGGTGAGTGCAGAGCCACAGCCCAACCAAAGTCATGGGCATTAATGGGATACCACCCTGATGCCTGGTGCACACATGTTAGGACACTGAGGAGTTGCATGGCCTAATCCAGACAATGCCCCCACACCCCAAGACCAGGTACTGGATCCTGAGTGCAGAGCCACAGCAGAAGTAAAACTGTGGACATCAATGGTATACCTCTTTGATACCAGCTGCACACATGTTAGGACACTGAGGAGTTGCACAGGCTCAGCTGGGCAATGCCCCCACCCACTGAGACCAGTTACTGGATTGTGAGTGCAGAGCCACAGCTTGACTAAAACCATGGACATCAACAGGATATCTCCCTGTTGCCAGATCTACACATGTTAGGACACTGAAGAGTTGCAGGGGCTGAACCAGGCAATGACCCCAACCCCTGAGACCAGGTAGTTCATCCTGAGTGGAGAGCCACAGACAAAGTAAAGTCATGGACATTAATGGTATACCTCCCTGATACCAGCTACCCACATGGTATGGCACTAAGAAGTTGCACGGCCTCAGCTGGGTAATGCCCCACCCACTGAGATCAGTTACTGGATCCTAAGTGCAGAGCCACAGCCTGGCTAGAACCATGGACATCAATGGTATAGATGTCTGATACCAGGTGCACACAAGTTAGGACACTGAGGAGTTGCATGGCCTCAGCCAGGCAATGCCCCTATCCCCCCAGATGAGGTGCTGGATTTTGAATAGAGAGCAAGAGCCCCACTAAACCTGTGAACATCTACGGTATACCTCCCTGATAACTACTGTGCACATGTTAGGACACTGATGAGTTGCACAGCCTCATCCAGACAATGCCCGCACCTGCCTGAGACCAGGTACTGGATTTTGTCTGCAGAGTGACAGTCTAACTAAAGACATGGGATAAACAGTATAGTCCTCAATACTAGCTGCACACAAGTTAGGACACTGAGTCATTGCATGGTCTCAGCCAGGCAATGATCCCATACACCTAGATTAGGTACTGGTTTATGAGTGCAGAGCCATAGCCCAAGTAACTGTTTGTATGGAGTCAGTGCCCTCCACCTGGCAACAGTAAATGGAGGATCCAGAGTGCAGAGGCAGATTCTAATCAAAGCTGTAAACATGAATGGTGTACCTTCTTGATAGGAGGTGAACACAATTTATTGTATTTTTAAGAAGGAGGCAAATACGGCATTGTGAAAGTATAATGTTTTACTTATAAAAATATTTTCTTTTGAATAATATTACAAAAAATTGTAAAACAAATAACTGTGTTTCATCACATGGGGATGAAAGGGTAATAAAATATAAATAAAATGATAACAGTAAAATAAATAAAAGTGTTGCTTCACACAGGGTGGGGGTATAACTCATAATAAAAATAAGATGATTGAGGGTAAATAAAAAAAATGACCAGGAGTGACAGGGAAGTGCTGGCCATTCAGGCTGTTGTGCCTTGGGGAGATGAGGAAGAAGAGGAAGACTGCACAGGAAGTGGTGGGACTTGGTGCCCCTCATCAGCAGGTGGTGGTGATGTTGTGGGAGGGACACCTTCAAGGGCTTTGCTGTTGAGGACCTCTGGAGGGTGAATCATCCTGAAGATTCTGCAGCTCATGATGGAGGAGTTGGTGGATGGCCTCTGTGGCCTCCAGGTGGTTATCAACCAGCCACACTATGAGGCCGTGGGTAGTCTCAAGAGACAACAGAGGCCTCCTCCATTTTCTGGAGTGATCTTATGGCTTGGGTGAGGCCCCTGTTGCTGTTCTCAAGACCACGGGTGGCAATTAAGGCCGCATGCCATACACGCCCACGTCACTGCAGCAAATCAATCATTTCAGAATTTTGTTCAATAACTTGGTCTAGTTTTGTTGCAGTGACATGGGCATGCTGGGCTCCAGCCCTGTTGCCACCATCCACGGCCTTGAGTAGCCAGCTGAGAGTGCTGCTGATTGTTTGAAGAACAGCTAGAGACTCTGTGGAGAGAAAAATGAGAACAATAGACATGTTAGTAAACTGAGCTGTTCTGTACTGTTACGCCAATGTACTGTACTGGAGGTTTTTTTATTTTTATTAATGCATAGAGCCACTGTATTTACAGCTATGGTAGATTAGTATAGCTGTCTTGATTTGATAATACTGTAATTAAAGTGCATTGATGCTTTACTGATAAATCACTTCTATCTCAGCAGGAGTCAGTACCTGTTTGGATTAAGCAAATAGATACTTCATTAGAAGAAGGGGGTCTCATTTAGGTAAAAAAAAAGAAGAAAGTCACTGTGTGTTTTTCTGAGGAAGGGCTGTATCAGCTTAATTTACTGAGTCAGGAGCAGAGGGTGAATTTAATTGAGGGTGTGGCTTAGGAGCTTAGGAGTACAAAAGCAGGTGTTTCCAATTACAGCATCCTGTTGTTTTTGACAGAGGAGAACTTTGCTTTCTGAGCAAGAAACAGCAGTCTTGAACTACAGCTTTTTTACAGATAAATCACTTCTATCTCAGCAGGAGTCAGTGCCTATTTGGATTAAGCAAACAAATTATTTATTAGAAGAAGGGGATCTCATTTAGGTAAACAAAAGAAGGAAGTCACTGTGTGTTTCTCTGAGGAAGGGGTCTGTATCAGCTTAATTTACTGAGCCAGGAGCAGAGGGTGAATCTAATTGGGGTTGTAGCTTAGGATCTTAGGAGTACAAAAGCAGGTGTCTCCAATTACAGCATCCTCTTGTTTTTGACAGAGAAGAACTTTGCTTTCTGAGCAAGAAACAGCAGTCTAGAACTATAGCTATTCTACTAATTGCCCTCCTTCCCACCCTAAGCCAGTTCTACTTTTATAGCCACTGGATTTGACTGTAATAGGAACTTCCTGTTTGGCAGTAGGAAAGGAAGGATCACTGAGACACATTAGTTTCATCAACCTTGGAGGAACCTAAAAAAATAACTCTTTCTCTGCACCAGCTGCTGGAGGTCTGAATCGAAGCATGGAAGAAGGAGACTACTGAAGACAACAGGAAGTTCCTGTCCCAGAACAGGAGGTGCGAGAGTTGTAAGGTCACATATGCAGTAGAAAAGTAAGTGTAAAAATACATAGAGGGAGGAAACAGTAAGCATACGAAGCAACAGGAGAGGGGACACAAAATAAGTCAAGATGGGAGTGGCGCAGTGCAATGGCTGTGGGGCAGCAGTGTTCTGGGAGACATTTTGGAGGTTGCAATGCTACCCTGTTTGCAGGCACCTCTCTGGTCTGAGGGAGGAGGTTGCCCATCTCCAGGTTGACCTGGCTAGGATTTGTGAAACCCCACTCAGGGACCACCAGGGCCACCACCGCTACCTCAGAGGTTACCAATAAAGAGAAGCAGTTGGACCAAGGTGGGCTCAGGGAGGGAGATGGTGGTGGAACAGAGGTGCATCCTTCCAGTTGTACCTCTCCACAATTCATATGCTGTTCTGGCAAAGAGCAGTTCCTCTATGAAGGCACCTGCAGTAGAGACCAAGGAGGATGCTGGGAACCTCCACATTGGACACCCACAGGAAGGTGGCATGAGACCCCAAGGGGAAGGAAATAACTCCTGGTAGGGGACTCAATCATTAGGGGTAAAAGTGGGGAAGGGACAGGATAGGGAGGTAAGGTGCCTGCCTGGCTCTATGGCTCTGAGGGACAGGAAGCAAATCCTAGGATCGTGGGAGCAGCTGCATGAGGGAGGGAGATGGAAGTCATTGTCCACCTAGGGACAAATGACCTGGCTGTGAATGGGATCAGAGGAGTTTGTAGAGTTGGGGAGGGGCCTTAGACAAGTAGCATGTACATTAACCTTCTCAGAGGTGCTGCCTGCCTATGACAAGGATGATGCTAGGGTATTCTGCACTATGGGATTCAATGAATGGTTGAAAAACTGGTGTGGAGCTCAGGGTTTTGGCTTCACTGGGGACTGGGGAACCACCTGCAGGGATGCAGGCCTATTCTGGCATGATGGTCTGCATCTGTCCGGGGGGGGACCAGGATCCTAGGTGATAGGTTTAAATGCTTCATTGGCAAGCATTTAAACTAGCCAAGCGGAGAGGCACTGAAAAGGAGAAGGGAAATCCCAGCATCCCTTCACAAAGCACAGTAGTTAGAAAGGTAAACACCAAGGTAGAGAAGTCAGTAGGGAGCAGGACAGGGGTAAATGCAGAAAAAGGCAGTAAGGACAGGGATGGGGCTAAAAGGGGTAAGGCCATAAAAAAATGAAAGGTGATGAGTACCAATGTCTGCAGTCTGAGTAACAAACTCCCTGAACTACTGGCCTTGATGGAAGAGAGATGCCTGGATATTGTGGCAGTCACTGAAACATGGTACCCAGAGAACCATGACTGGGATGTCAACATACCAGGATACACAGTCTACAGGAGGGACAAGGTGGGTATAAGAGGAGGAGGAGTAGCTCTCTATATAAGGAAAGAGATTAAAGCAACAGAACTAATGAGCAAACAGGAAGTTGATGAGTCATTATGGGTCACCCTGGAGACAGAAAATGGCACCACAATCTGCATAGGGGTTGTGTACAGACCCCCATCTCAGGGGGTGGAACTGGACAAGGAAATGATAGAAGGCATCCTTAGAATGGCAGAAAAAGGGGAGACATTGTTGATGGTGGACCTGACTATGCCAGATGTTAACTGGTGTACCTTTGCTGCAGGCACATCCAAGAGCAGGGTCATTCTTGATGCCCTACAGGGGGCATGCCTCAGACAGCTACTGCTGGAACCCACTTGGGAGGGAGCAATCTTAGATCTGGTACTCTCAAATGGGGAAGGAGAAAGGATCTCAGATTTAGAAGTGAGTAGCCATCTGGGAACAAGTGACCACCAAACAGTGTGGTTCACAATAAACACAGACATAGAGTCAAGCCATACAAAAACAAGAGTGTTGTACTTTAGGAAGGCTGACTTTGGGAAAATGAAAGAGTGCCTTAGAAAAGCACTAGCAAATGGGCAAGAAGTAGGGGAGGAGGAACACTGGAGAATAATGAAAACAGCCATCGCAGAGGCAACAAGCCTTTGTGTGAAGCAAATCAACAAAATAAAATGAAGGAAAAAAACACTATGGTTCTCAAAAGAGGTGGAAGGAAAGGTTAAGGAGAAAAGGATAGCATTCAGGAAATATAAGGAAACACAGAAGGAGCAGGACAGAGAACTTTATCAGTTAAAGCAGAAGGAGGCAGGGAAGGCATTCAGAATAGCAAAGGCACAAATGGAGGAAAAGATAGCCAACTCTGTTAAGAAGGGGGATACAACCTTTTATAGGTACATAAGGGAGCGACAAAAGACCAGAGGAGGAATAGAGACTTAATAAAGGGGAGGGAATGTGGGCAGAGGGTGACAGTGAAAAAGCAGGGATACTGAAGGAATATTTCTGCTCAGTATTCACAACGGAAGAGGAGAGGGAGGTACTTAAACCAAACAACAGAGAAACTCTGAATGGGAGGTCGATACAAGTCAATTCACAGAAGAAAGGGTTTTGAAAGAACTCTTGAAACTGAGGATGGACAAAGCAATGGGGCCTGATGGATTCACCCAATAATTCTAAAAAGAACTAAGAGTAGAACTAGTAACACCACTGAGTACTCTCTTTAACAAATCATGGGAGGATGGGGTGGTACCTCAGGAATGGAGGAGGGCAAATGTGATTCCACTTCACAAAAGTGGGAGCAGGGCAAAGGCAGGAAACTACAGATCAGTTAGTTTGACCTTAGTTGTAGGGAACATGATGGAATCACTTCAGAAGGAAAGAATTGTTGAGTACCTAGAGGCCAATGGGGCACAGGACCCAAGGCAGCATGGTTTCACAGTAGGAAGGTCATGTCAGATGAACCTAATAGATTTCTTTCACTGCGTGACCAAAGTAGTAGACCAGAAGGGGGCTGTGGATATTGCCTACTTAGATTTTAGCAAGGCATTTGATACAGTCTTACACAAAAGATTAATATACAAGTTAGCCAGCCTTGGAGTGGTTCCCAAGGTGATAGCCTGGATAAAAAACTGGCTGGACAACAGGACACAGTGGGTAATAGCAAACAGAGTCCACAGTGAAGAAAGGAGGGTAACTAGCAGGGTCCCACAGGGTTCAGTACTTGGACCCGGTCCTCTTTAATGTCTTTATAAGTGACATTGGAGAGCACCTGGAAGGAAAGGTATGTCTCTTTGCAGATGACACAAAGATCTTCAACAGGATTGATACACAAGGTGGGGTGGAAAGGATAAAAATGGACTTGGCAAGGTTGGAGGAATGGTCAAATATGTGGCAGCTCAGATTCAATGCAAAGAAGTGCAAGGTAATGCATCTGGGAAACAAAACCCCAGGGGAAGAGTACACACTTGGGGTAAGTTAATAACAACAACAAAAATTGAAAGAGATCTAGGAGTAATTATATCAGATGACCTAAAGGTGGGCAAGCAATGTGAGAAGGCAGTAAGGAGGGCTGCGGCGATACTGGGATGCATAGGGAGAGGCATCAACAGTAGAAAACAGGAAGTTGTTATCCCTCTGGGCAGACAGTTGGTGAGACCCCATCTGGAGTACAGCGTGCAATTCTGGAGGCCCCATCTCCACAAAGACATAGACAGAGTGGAGGCTGTTCAGAGGAGGGCAACCAAAATGGTGCAGGGTCTGCACCAGAAGACATATGAGGAGAGATTAAAGCAGTTTAATATGTATACCCTTGAGGAAATGAGGGAGAAGGGGGACATGATCTAAACTTTCAAGAATCTCAAGGGAATTAACAAAGTACAAGAGGGTAGCATCTTTCAGAAGAAGAGATGTGCAAGAACAAGTGGGCACAATTTGAAGATAGAGGGGGACAGCTCAGAGGTAATGTTAGAAAGTATTTTTTCACAGAGAGGGTTGTGGATGCATGGAACAGCCTTCTTGAGGAGGTTGTGGAATCAGGAACAGTGGGAGAATTCAAGAATGCATGGGACAGGCATAAAGCAGTTCTATTGGGGGGGTAGGTGGTAAGCTGTTGATTAACTGGAATCTGCAGCTTATCCATCAGGTAGGGAAATGGTTAGACTAGGTGGGCCAAGCGGTCCTTATCTGCTGTCAAAATCTATGTTTCTATGTTTCTATTTCCCTGGTGATCCAGTGGTACCCACACCCCTGCCACCAACACAGAACCCCTTGCCCACCTTGCCTCCCCCATTGGTGGGTGGCTGCATCCCTCCTGCATACCGCCTGGCCACCTGCCAAATGACAGGTACAGTATGTGCTGTAAGCCCATTGGTCCCCATTGTGGAGCAATGGGCTTGCAGGGCATACCGTACTAGACAGTCCCAAATATGTGATTGTACCTGTCATTCGGTGGGTGGCCAGGTGAAATCCCACCCAGCGATGATGGTGGTGCGTGGTGGGCAAGGGTTTCTGTGAGGGTGGCAGGGGTGGGGTGCCACCGGATCTCCAGGGAATTGATCTATGGAGATTTGCAACAATCACTGCAATGAGCAGAGGGGGGTTCCAGTAGACCACCAGGGACGGTCATAAATACATATATCAGGGAATTGGGGACTCAGGTGGGAGGGGGAACCACTAGACCACCAGGGATGGATGTGAATTCTTTTTATCAGGGATGTGGAGACTGGGTGGGTGCCACTATACTACCAGGGGGGTACTGTATGTGTGCTTGTGGACGGTGTTCTGTGTGGGCAGATGGCCACCCACAGCTGGCAGCTGCTGTGTTGTGCCCTGCAATACTGCAGCCCACCTGTGGATGGCCGAGACTTGTTCCCACCCTTCCGTGGCTCAACTTTGATCCCTCCTATGTGGTGCACTGCAGGGCTGCAGCACCATATGCACCACACATCCTGAGCTGAATATCGGGATGTGCTGCATATGCATGGGCACACCCCATGCATCTGCACTGTATACCATTACATTGCACCCCAGTGCATCAGGATTTGTGCTGTGCCTGGCAATCCTTTCAATATCCTACCAGGGTGCAATGTGGGGTTGTGCTGGTGCAACCCTGTTGCACCAGGTGCAACTCCTTTGAATATCTGGGCCTATGTGTATAACTTCAAGATCTCCACATAGTGATGACATCATCACCCATTAATCTACATAGTGATTTCATCACTAAGCACCACCATGTGTGCTGCGTGCTCACTCCCTGTCTCGCTTTTACCTTCTCAAAGTGCTGTTTATTAAGAAAGCTATTACAGTCCTAGAGACTCAGAAAACACAGAGCTTAACCAACTCTCTCCAAAACCAGAAACACATTTTAAATTGAAACACTGTTAATAAAAAAAAAAAACCTTTTTCACCTCTTTCTCACCACAACAAACCTGAAAACCAAATACAGGAACTAGAGACAGAGGAAAAAACATGTAGATGAAATTAAGAGAAAAGTAATATATAACAAAAGTTAACTCGAAAAGTCCAGCTGCATGAATTACATATGCATGGTGTGCTTGTGGAATAACAAAGTTATTTGTCCAGTATCCTGTGATATCTTGGAAACCTCACTTGTGGCTTCACTACTCATGAGGTTACTCAAGGTGACAGGCTACTGTTCAAATAAGTTGGTTGTCACACAGGGGCAGCACGCATATACCTTGTGTATTCAGAGAAAGATTGCTTTGACTTAGAATTTTTATTTTTAGAAGATGAACAGTATTATTGTATAATGGTGTTTTCTGCCACAATTACTACGTGCTGTACCTGTGCAAATTTTTTTTCTCAAGAAAATAGAACAAACTAAATAGCTGTAATTAGATTTCTAACTGTTGAAATCAGGCACTCATATGATGTCTAATTATCGGGAAGAAACAAATGTTATTGTGAAACAACTTGTTATAGATATGTAGACCTGGAAATATAGTTTTGATGTTTATACTCTGTCAGATTATTTGATTGGCTATTCAATTATGTCCATGGTATAATTGAAGTTACGTATGTTCCTCAGCTGGAGGCCCAGACAGAACTGAAGCACCTGCTGTACAATCCCTGCTGGAGTTGTAGGTGGTTCCTCCACAAAGGGGTCAATTGTAACTATCTCAAACTCCTCTGTGGGCTGCTCTGCTCCAGCAGCTCCCTCCATTGATGGTTTGTCCTCTGTGAAAAACATAGAAAAAGGGAAAACTTTATTCAGTCTGTAGATACAGTTATGTGTATATCTACCTCTGTGCTACCAGTTGTACTAATTTTAAAAGACTGAGGAGTTTAATGGAATCAGTCAGGCAATGGTACTACTTGTTCAGATCTAGTAGAGAATGTGAGTGGAGAGCCATAGCTCAGCTGAATGTACTGACCTCCTTAGACCAGGTACTGGATTCTGACTGCATAGCCACAGCTTAACTAAAGCCATGCGCATCAATGATATACCTCCTTGATACCAGGTGCATACAAGTTAGGGCACTGAGGAGTTGCATGGCTTCAGCCAGGAATGCCCCCGAGACCAGGTAGTGGATCCTGAGTTCAGAGCTACAGCAGAACTAAAGCTGTGGATATCAATGGTATAGTTCCCTGGTACCAACTGAACACAAGTTAGGATACTGAGGAGTTGGACGATCTCAGTCAGGCAATTCCCCCCCCCCCGAATGGGTACTGGGTCCTGAGTGCACAGCCATAGGCTAACTAAAGATGTGGAGATCAATGGTATACCTTTCTGATACCAGGTAGGCTACTGAGGAGTTTCAAGGACTCAGCCAGATAATACCCTCCCCCTTGGATGAGGAAGTGGATCCTCAGTGCAGAGAGCTACAGGCTAACTAAGGCTGTAGACATCAACGGTATACCTTCCTGATAGCAGCTGCACACAAGTTAGGACACTGAGGAGTTGCATGGTGTCAGCCAGGCAATGCTCCCACTTCCCCACACTAGGTTCTGGAGGCTGAAGGCAGAGCCACAGACTAAGTAAGGCTGTGGATATGGATGGTATACCATCCTGATAGTAGCTGTACACGTTAGAACAGTGAGGAGTTGCATGGCCTCAGGCAGGCAATGCCCCCACCCTTCCCAGAGCAGGTGCTGGATCCTGAGTGCACAGTCACAGGCTAACTAAAGATGTGGACATCAATGGTATACCTCCCTGATAGCAGCTGCACACAAGGTAGGACACTGCGGAGTTTGAAGGCCTCACCCAGACAATGTCCCCCACTTCCCCCTTGGATCAGGTGGTGGATCGTCAGTGCAGAGCTATAGGCCAACTAAAGTCATGGACATCAAAGGTATACCTTCCTGACAGCAGCTCCACCCAAGTTAGCACACTGAGGAGTTGCATGGCCTCAACCAGGGAATGGTCCCACCTCCCCACACCAGGTACTGGATGCTGAGTGCAGAGCCACAGACTAAGTAAAGTCATGGATATGGACGGTATTCCTCCCTGATAGCAGCTGTACACATGTTAGGACAGTGAGGATTTGCACGCCCTCAGGCAGGCAATCCCCCAGAACAGGTACTGGATCCTGAGTGCACAGTCACGGGCTAACTAAAGATGTGGAAATCAACAGTATACCTCTCTGATACCAGCTGCACACAAGGTAGGACACTGAGCAGTTCTACAGCCTCAAGCAGACAATGCCCCCTTCCCGAGATCAGGTAGTGGATCCTCAGTGCAGAGTTACAGGCCAACTAAAGCCATGGATAGCAATGGTATACCTGCTCAATATCAGCTGCATACAAGTTAGGACACTGTGGAGTTGGTAAGTGTCATCGAGGGACTGTGTCCACCTCTCTAGAACAGATACTGGATCTTGAGTGCTGAACATCAAGGGTATCCCTCCCTGATAGCAAGTGCACACATGATAGGACACTGAGGAGTTGCTGAGTCTGAGCTAGAGAATGACCCTGACCCCTGCAGATCAGTTACTGGATTTTGAAAGCAGAGCCACAGCCGAACTAAAGCTGTGGACATCAATAATATGCCTCCCTGATAGGAGGTGTACACATGTTAGGAGAGTGAGGAGTTGTGCTGCCTGAGCAAGGCAATACCCCCCTTCCCCAAGACCAGGTACTGGATCATGAGTGCACAGCCTCAGCCCAACTAAAACTGTGGATGAGCTCAGTGGACAGTGGCCCCCAGACCCCAAAGACCAGGTGTAACACCTTGAATAGAGAGCCACATCTGAAATAAACCTTTTAACATTACTATACTGTATGGGGAGTCCTTATTATTGGCTGAAATCAGCAAGTTTACATCTTTGTTATGGTACTGCTGTGAGATCAGCAGCTTGTTAACCACACCTCAGTTCATCATAGCAGTACCATAACAACTTGGAACAGTGAAATACTGCAGAAGTCTGCTGTCAGAATGGCAATCGCTATTGCCTGTGCGTACTTTTCAACTGCTTATTTTAAATAAACATCTGGTGGCTTTCAGACAGTAATGATTGCGATGGATCCAAACATTTATTGTATTCAATGAGAAGAACAAGGGATCAGATTTGTTCCATAGCCAATTAGGAAAACAAACAAACTGCAAAAATTGTCTCCATTTCTTCCCCAAACAGCAAAATATGCAGTTTCCTCATACACTATAAAAGATAATAGATGGGAGAAAAACAATAACAGCATGGAAATTACATGTCGCTGTTTCCATGACAACATGGTAAAGCTCTTGAGCTGCACTCTCAAGGTTTCTGTTGTCAAGGAAATAGCTCGATGCGATTACCATGATGTTATTGTCTTTCTCCCATCTATTACTCTCTGTGTTATGTTTCTCTGATACAAGGTGAGACAAGCTAGAACATTGAGTAGCTGCACAGTCTGTGCCAGGCAATGCTGCCAGCAGGGAAGAGTATGTTTGGACCTTCAGTGGAAAGACAGATCCCCAGTATATCCTTGTGACTCAACAGCAGAGTCACGCACTAGCAGCTGGTCAACTGGGGCCCCTCGGTCCTCACCTTCTGGGAGTGGAACAAGGTGGACACATTGGGAGGAAGCAGGCACAGTCTCTGTGGTGGCTGAGGGAGAAAGACACAAATAATGATTTTGTTTTATATGTGTGTATAATGTGTGATTAAACTTTACTAGCACTCAAAGGTCTGTTTCCATTATTATTGAAATATTCTGTCACACTATATTAGATATTAGCATGTATTACATGTCGATGTAACATAGTAATAACTAACACACATGTCTACATATTGTACTAGATATCATAGGTTGATTTTAGATCATTCATTATAGTCTAGGTGGAATGGCATGTTTTATGTCACCTCTGATGTTAGCTGAGTGGGACAGTTAAAAGTAAAATAAATAGGAAAAGGCAGGTACATTGGGTAAAGATTAGACATTATCATGACTGAGATAACACAGCTCAGATGGTGAGTCATGGTAGGATAACAGTGTTTGTGAGGTACTGTGGTTTAACGTACAACATATGTAAGATATTTTATTATTTCACCATGACACTTGTACTATCGTGCTATTGGTTTTATAGAATCATGAACTTAATAATACAATAAGTAAGACAAAAGCTGGCTCTTGATTCGTTACTCAACAGGATAACAAAGTGCAAATCCTGCTAGTAACCAACGGGAAAATGTCCCAGGTGCACACCCTTGCCATATATCAAAATGCTTCTGACATGGAACATCAAGCCCCTGTACTACCATCTTGCATACTGTCGGTATCAACAGCAGTAAATTTACAAAAGAAAAAACATGGAATTTTGTTCTGAACTGAAACATCAGACTGAGCTTGATGCAATTTTTCGTAACATTCTGAAAACCTTTCTAGTAAAAACTATGTCTCACAACTCTGCTTAGCACTTACCTCACTCTACAGTTTGAGCATTTGATCAGCCAGCCTGTGCAAGTGTTACAGACCTGGCACCTATAGCGACAGTTCTATGATGCACTGTTTTTTCCCCTTCAGAACAATTAATCAGTATATTAATCACTTTCTGCTAACAATTAATAACACATCTGATATGTCACTCAAGGCTGTGGTTGATGCCAGGATTTACCCATGCCTGGTGTGTAGAGGTGGGTGAAACTGCTGTTTTCCGCTCTCAGGACTTCCGTGGAAATTAAGGGACTTCTATAAAAGTTTCCAAACTTCCGCCTATGGCAGAGCAGAAAACGTCCGCAAAAGTTACCAGGTAAAATTTCACCTGGAAATGAAGAAAAATAGCTCTGGTGGCTAGTGGTCCCTCCCCTCACCTGTCCCACATGTAAAAAATTATCCCTGCTTGCTAGTGGTCCCTCCCCTCCACCTGGTAATCCACCCTCCACGAAATGTATAGTAATCCCCCCCCATCGCTATCTCCACTGCACTGTCCTGTTAAAGAAAAAAATTGTGGTGGTCTAGTTTTTTTTTCAAAATTTAAACCGCTTCTCAATTCCCGATTCCCAGTCTCAAATCCCTGGTGATCTAGTGCCCCCACCCAGCCTTCCCAGCAGCCAGGTGTCACACAACCCCACTCCCACCCTCACCATAAACCCCGGCAGTGGTGGACTGCCACAGCCCTCCTCTCTCCTCCATGGCTGGCCTGCCAACTGAGCTGTCATAAATGAGCATACTACGTAGGGCCGGCCGTGGAGGAGAGAGGAGGGCTGTGCTGGTCCACTGCTGCCAGGGTTTATGATGGGGGTGGGAGTGGGGTTGTGGGACACCTAGCTGCTGGAGAGGCTGGGTGGGGGGCACTGGATCACCAGGGATAGGAATGGGGTTTGGGGCTTGATATCAGGAGGGAGTTTAAATTAAAAAAAAAAAACTAGACCACCAGAGATCTTTTTGAACAAGACAGTGAAGATAGGGATGTGGGGGGGTTTTGTACATTTTTGCGGCAGGCGAGTTACCATGTGAAGGGGAGGGACCACTAGCCACAAGGGATAATTTTTTACATATGGGATGGGTGAGGGAGTAACCACTACACTAACCACTAGGGCTTTTTGGGGGGCAATTTGATGATCAAAATAGTGGTGATCATGGGCAGAAGTTCAGCGTAAGTTCAGAAATCAATTTCTGAACTTCGTGGAAGCGAAAGTCAGACTTTCACTGGAATTCTGCCCATGGAAGATTTTGTTCACCCATCCCTACTGGTGTGTTGCTGGTCCCTTGGCTGTGCCTTGGGACCAAATGACACATCAGTCGTGGGTAAATCTTGCCATCAGCTAGACCCTCTTGATGTATGTTGCTTGAATAGCAGTTTGGGCAGTTTATGTTAGTGACTAAGGAATTTAACAGGATTAACAAGTTGTTTCACAATGTTTGTTTTTGAGAAAAATGTATGTATGTATGGTACTTACAGATTGGCAGAGTAAATAAGAGTGGCCTAATGGTGAAACATTCTAATATCACTATCCTGTTAGGCAACAATTACACTTCTTTTTTTATGGAATATTGTATTGCAGTAAAATTAGACTCTATTAATGCTGTTATGTAATATATATGACTTTAGTTAATAAGATTTTGAAACCAATTTACTGAGATACTGAGGTTGTCATTGGATTCATTTAACTGTTGTGGCAGAGTTGTTGAAGATATGAGAGGTCACGTGATGGCAGCCTGAGCTGAAGCAGCTTGTCCCTGGAGCTTCGTCTTCCACCTGCTATTTCTTCGGTTTTAACAGGATTGGTGAGTTAAATCTTCTCTCTTCTGCAGTCTTTTATCGGGACAATGCAAACGAGAACCTCTAGGCGGAGGGCTGAATGGAAATTTATATGAAAAAAGCGCCGCCAAGGCACTCTCCGCCTCACACGCCTGAGAAAGACAAGGCCACAAAGTGGCCGAAACATCAAGCCTCATTTACAGAAGATGCCAGCAACAGCACCAGCACTCTCGGAAGAGAGATTTTTTGAAATTATGCAGCCACTACAGGCAGCGGTCACTACGATCTCTGAGGACCTGCAAGCAATTAAGAGCTCAGTTGCTTCTCTGTCAACGAGAGTTGGAGATTCTGAAGCCAGAATCATGTCTCTGGAGAGGAAACAAGAAAAAGCTGGAATGGAAACGACGAGCTTTGTACGAAGGCTTAAGAAATTGGAAGATAAGCTCGAAGACCTGGAGGGACGCAGTAGGCGAAATAACCTAATAATCATCGGTTTGCCAGAGAAAGAGGAAGGGAATACACCAATTGTCTTTCTACAAAAGCTTTGTGTTAAAATTGCCGGGCCATCCCCGAGTGGCGGAGACTACATAATCAAAAGAGCTCACTGAGCGTTACGCCCTATACCAGCAACAGGACAGCCACCCAGACCGATCATCTTTAAGCTGTTAAATTTTCAGGATAAACAGCATATTTTAACCAAAGTCAAAGAGATCAGGGAAGTATTCTGGGAAGATCGAAAAATTAGTATTACGCAGGATCTCCCTCACTCGGTGCGCCTCAGGAGACAAGAGCTTCACCCGGTAGTCTCCAACCTGTTGGTAGCCGGTAAATTGTTTCGGGTCAAATATCCAGCAATTCTCCTGGTCAAGCATGAAGATAAGTGGTATTCATTCGATTCCCCTGCACAAGCCCTGAAAGAACTGAAAGAGCTTCTCCCAGATCTCTACAAATGAATAAAGGAATAAAGCACTGAGTTCTCATTTTTTAGCAGTGTCTGTGCTTATTTTGAACTCTTTTCTACTCCTTTGTAGTGAAGGCAAGGGAGAGAGAGTAGATTGACTTTATTTTATTCCCCGGGTGTCTACATTAGTACATCGAGGAGAGATGTCTCACAGCAACCCTTCACTTAGTGGCAAGCCCTTTCAAGAGTATGAGAATGACGTCCTGGGGTATTTCGGTTAATGCTGAGGAAGCAACACATCGGAGCTGAGAAAGGTGCCTGGATTAGTCCTTGACTATCATGATTGACTTTTTACGGAGACTTTATATAAAGGGGGATATTTGTTTTGTTAGCCTCAATTTTTGAAGGACTAATTGCGGAAAGGGAGCAGTTGAAGGCACCAAGAGCTCCTGAACCACATACACGGTCTTCAGTTTGTCCTTTTTGACTTAGTGACACAATAGGTCTCGAACAGGGTCGGTGCTTAGCGCCTTCTCTTTAGAGGGCGGACTGTCCAATATGATTTAAGGATTATAATCTTTTACAGGATTCAAACAAACTATCCTGCGGCCGGAGCATAAAGTTTAAGCGACAGCTGTTTACCCTGGGTCCTTCTTCCTGATCAGGGAGGGATAAGGACTCCGCTATTGTTGTGTTAATGCTTAACGGCTTTTCCTTTATTTTTTTTTTCCTTTCCATTTAGAGTAGCCTAGCACTAGAGCATATTCGTGTGTAGCCTTATAGAAATGGAGTCTGTTAATCTAACTAATAGAGTTTCATTGAATGTTCACAGGGACATTTATTGCTGAAATTTTGAATTGTTGTATTTCGGATCTGATACGAATATAAAGGACATAAGGAACATTTTCCAAGTTATCCTTAGGCAGTTTACACCTTTCCGTTCACATAAATGACTAACTGGGTGGGAGGGGGGCTAGTGGGGACGAGGAGCTATGCTTAGTTTGCTAGTATTTAACATCATGTGGCAAGTAGATGATTGGAGTGCAGTTATATTGAACTGGGGGTGGTTTATTAAGTTGGGGTATGTAGGCTATGAAAGGGATAGTTATTGGGAGCCACTGGGGATATTTTTAGAGGGGGTGGTTGTGGGAAAAGGGGTATGGCCACACACTGTTATTTTTCCTGGTCCAGGAATGCTTCAAGGGGCAACGCGGCCTTTTTACTGAATTCACAGTCTAATCCTGGACTAGAGATGCCTGCTAGGCAAGGGCAGTTGCGGTCTCTTAGTTTTATGTTCCTGTTTTCCAATACTCTTTCCTCCACAGTTTTCCCGGGATATGAGTAATCAATATCTTTTTGTAAGCTGGAATATTAAAGGGGCCAAGGATAGGGCTAAGAGGCAAATAATTCTGAAGCATTTATCGCAGCTGAGAGCAAGGATAGTGTTTCTCCAAGAAACCCATTTGAAGAGGGAGGATATTACCCTTTTCAGAAGGCAATGGGTGGGGCAAGTTTTTGGAGCAGGAGAGCAACAAATAAGGGGGGAATAATGATATTATTAGCAAAAGACGTTCCTTTCAAGTTAACTCAAGAAGTTTGGGACCCAGAGGGCCGATATGACCTGATACACGGCTTGCTAGAATCTCACCCGGTTCTGCTTGGCTCAATCTATGGACCGAACATTGACTCTCCCTCATTCTTTGTTCACTTGCTAAATTTAGTGATGACTAACCCACCAAAACTGACAGTATTAGGTGGGGACTGGAACCTAGTACTCCAGTCTGAGCAGGATAGATCAGATCGTAGTAAACACGGTCTTTCTCCAGCCCAGCGTGCTATGAAAGATCTGCTTAATGGGGCAGCTCTGCTGGATGTGTGGAGAATCCTTAATCCTACAGAGAGGCAATACACCTTTTTCTCCTCAGCGCACGGAACATACTCCAGAATTGATTACTTGCTCCTAAGTTCTTTTGCAATGGCTGGGGTTTCTCGAGTGGAGATATCGGCCAGAGTCCTATCTGACCATGTGCCTGTCAGCATGAGCTACTGGTTAGGGGTAGGTGGTAAACAATCCCCTCTGTGGCGACTGAATACTCAGTTACTGCGAGACCATGTTTCTCAGGAACATATCAGAGATTTTAGCATGTTCTTCTTTACTAGAAATCAGGGGTCAGTCACTAAGTTCGATTTGGTATGGGTGGCTCTAAAATGCTCTCTGAGGGGGGAGTTTATAAGAATGGTATTGAAAAGAGCCCGGTGTCAGAGGATCCAAATGGACACCCTCCTTGCATCTGTTAAAAGTCTGGAGCACAATCTGTCCCGGAGTTCCTCGATAGATATGTGGACCAGATTGCACCAGATGCAGTCCCAGTATACAGGACTTATATCTCAGAGAGTGGAACTGGCTCTCCAGAGAACTAAATTTAAATACCTGGAGATGGGGGAGAGATCAGGGAAGCTACTTGCTCTGCGTATCTGGCAGTTAGAGACCTCACAATTTATTGCAGGAATTAGTTCTGGCCAAGATGGTCAGGTACGTACCGACCCACATGAAATTGCAAAAGGGTTCGGTAGATATTTCCAGGATCTTTATGCCGTGGACCCATCCTTGCACCCCATCAATACCGATATAGAACGTTATCTCAACTCAGTGAGTTTGTCTAAGATTACAGCGGCAGAGGCTGCCGCCCTGGATGCTCCAATATCTCTAGCAGAGATCCAACAGACTATTCATCATTTACCTATTGATAAGTCTCCTGGGCCTGATGGACTACCAAACAATCTCTATAAGACTTGTCAACCCATATTAAGTCCAGTATTAAGGAACGTATTTAGTTATTGGTATGATAATGGTATATCAGATTCTAGCTTTCAGGAAGCAGTAATATCACTTATTTTGAAGCCTGGGAAAGACCCATTAAATTTCGGCAGTTACCGCCCTATCTCTCTATTGAACTCGGATATAAAAATATTGGTCAAAATCCTGGCTACTAGACTCTCAAGAGTAATGGACAACCTCATAGGTCGAAAGCAGATGGGGTTCATGGCTGGAAGGTCATCCGGAGATCATATGAGGAAATTGTTACATCTCATTTCTGCTGCCAGGGACTCCAGCATACCTATGGTGCTGGTGTCCCTGGATGTGGAAAAGGCATTTGATAGGGTCTCCTGGGACTTTCTCTTCTCCACCTTAACCCACCTTGGCATGCCTGATGAGTTCCTGAGATGGGTACAACTTCTATACTCTGCCCCATCAGCCAAAGTTAAATGCAATGGAGTGTTATCTCCCACTTTTCAGTTGTTTCAGGGCACAAGGCAAGGGTGTCCCTTGTCTCCCTTGCTCTTTAACCTATACCTAGATCCCTTGCTTCGTAGACTCCTAAACAACACTAGTATTAAAGGGATCCAGGTGGGAGCCACGAGATTTGCCTTTTCAGCATATGCAGATGATATCTTATTTCACGTAGAGAAGCCTAGTATATCAGTTCCAGCCATATTAGCTGAAATTGAGGAATTCTCTAAAGTATCATTTTATAAGCTGAATCAGGCCAAAACCAAGGTCTTTCCCTTAAACAGTAGGGTGAGCAAGGCGGAACTGTCCTCTTATGGTCTTTCCTGGGAAGCAAAGTCCATAGTATATTTGGGTATAAAAGTCTCCAGAGATATTGGAACCATGGTTAAAGATAATCTCGGTGATTTAATTAAAACGATAGCTGGGGATATGGAGAGATGGGGCTTGCTCCCCTTCTCCCTGTGGGGTAGATTGAACCTAGTTAAAATGAATATTCTACCGAGGATTTTATATCCAATGGGAATGCTAGGGAGTTTCTTACCCAAAACATGGTTTTCCAAACTCTAAAGGTTACTGAATGGTTTCCTCTGGGGGGGGAAGGTATTCGTAGATCCTACTTCAAATTAACGGCACCGAAGTTTAGAGGGGGCCTTGCAGACCCCTCTTTCTTCCTATATTACATAGTGTTTCACATTAGTAAACTGGCCTTTTGGGATAAGGAATTCGGACCATCGGAATATTTCCCCTTATGGCTCAATATAGAGAAACATCTGGTGGCCAGAGTTAAATGCTCACTAGGGGCCCTCTTATATACTTCTTCTTTCCATATTCCTAAGCCTCTTAGGAACAACCCTATGAGGTGGTCACTTAAGGCCTCTCTCCAGATACAGAAAAATTTTGGAGTGAGGTGGTGTCAATCAGTGGACCAGCCTATTATAGGCAACCCACATTTTAAGATTGGAGGGGACCCGATACCCTCCTCTTTTTGGCCTCAGATGAATCACAATAAGGTTTCTGATTGCTGGTCGAATGGGAGACCGCTCCCCTATAGCCGCTTTCAGAGTGCCACTGGGATTTCAGATAAAAGTGCCTTTAAATATGTTCAAGTCAGTAAAGCCCTTACCTCCTTTTCTGCCTATGTCCCGTTGAAAGACTCAGTGGGTTTGGATGTATCCTCACTCCGTCAAACAGCCTCCCAACCCCACTCGGTTTCTACCTGTTATAAAACTTTACAAGTTTTGGATTCTAAGTTACCAACCGGGATTTGTTACTACTGGACGAAGGAATTAAGTTTTCCTGAAGATCCTGTTCTATGGGGGAATCTCTGGCATTCAATATACAGATACATAAAACAAGACAGGCTCATGTTAATTCACTTTAATATTATGCATAATGCTTATCTCACGCCAGTGAAGTTGTTTAAAATGGGGAGATTGGCCTCACCACTTTGTAGCAAGTGTAAGGATGGCATGGGTTCACTTTATCACATGCTCTGGACTTGTCCGAAGGTGCAAGTGCTCTGGCAGTCCATTAGGAAAACCTTCGACCCCATTTTGGGACTAGAGACCTTGTTTACCCCGGAGGTGTGCCTGTTAAGTTATTTCCCCTTTGGCACCCCTAGAGTCAGAAAAGCACATATACTACTTATCTCTGCAGTGGCTAAACTGGTTATTATGAGGCATTGGACTGAAGACAAACTTCCTCTACAATGGAATGGTATAGGGAGGTCATGTTAGCATTGCAATTGGAAAGGCACATTGCCTCTATGCAAGATAGAACAAAAACTTACTTATCGATTTGGGGCAATTTGGAGGCTCTTTTAGCAGTATGGAAGCCTTGATGGCTTGGGTTACACTCTGGGCTCTGGTCTAAAGGTATGTAATAGTGTGTGTGGCTTGGGGGGGGCTTAGCTATTTAATCGCTTTCTTTTGTTTTGTTTTTCTGGGGGCGGGTTGGGTTTTGTTCGGATGATTTTATGTTTGGTGTTAATACCCAAATTGATGGATTTGATACTTGGTATTATTGTTTTATTGCTGTATTGATTGTTTTATTTGGTTTGTTGAAACTCAATAAAGTTTATTAAATAAAAAAGAGATTTGTTGAAGATATAACATTTTAAATATTGAACACCATGAAAAAGATGTACTTGCTACCATGATGGAGTTTGGCAAAATCTAGCTTGCCTGCTTCCTCCCACATAGCAAATGCTATGTCGTACCACTCCAGGGTACTCCTGCACATCTCACCCCTGACGCCTTCACTTTGTAGCAGGTCTGGCAGGTGAGCTTCCACTTCCTCCGACAGTCCTCTGCCAACTTCTCGATTTCTTGTCTCCCCAAGGCACGGCTAACCTGTATAAAAAGAAAAGAAACAAGTAGTTAATGTTTTAGGAATAGTTTTGGATGTGCTGGATTTATTGATTAATACATTAGAAGTTCAAGTTTATGCATAGTGCTTTGGAATTTTATACATATTTTATGGTTAGCAAGTGAGATGTTGGAGCTCTGTGGTACCCCTTGTCTCATCTAGTGCACCATCTTTGCAATTTTTTTCATTTCTTTCATTGAAAAAGGTTTAAATATTCTATTTTAAGTATTAAGACATCAGGTACTGTAGTAAGTGTTTCTCTGACAGATAAAACTTTTCTTTTACTTAACTTGCACTATTACATTGTCTGTTAATGTATAAAGTGAGAGCACTTGGCTCATGTATTGACAAATTCACAGAAACAACAGTTTACCATGCAGTATAATACAATGGGTTCAAGAAGTGGACATATGAACATCTGAACATATAAAATTTGCCAGCAGATAATGCCCTACAGGGATATCAAGTCTGCTCAAATGTGCAGCAAGCACCCTTACTGTGGAGCTGCCTCTCCCTTCCACCCTTTCCCTCCACTGATCCTCCCTGTTGTCGTGCCTCATCCCATTTTTGAAGCACTGAACTGTCCTACTGCATACAACTTCTGCTGGTTACGCATTCCACTAACCTAGCATCATCTTTGTAAAAAAATTGTCTCCTCATCTCCATGTTGAGCCTTTCTCTCTCTACTGTCATATCATGACCCCTGGTGTCCCTTCCCTGCCTCACTTTGAGAAGCCCCTCTGTACATGTGTTGTTTATTCCTTTCAATGGAAAGAGGTGCCAGTCAGCTGCCTTTTTAAAATAAATTTGATACCAGACATTAGTGGCCAGATATTGCCATGTTGAATAGCTACTAAGCGGTGCAAATACGTGGCATTAGAATTTCATGGTTGTTCCACTCTTAGCACTCTTACCCATAGCAGTCTTCACTGGGTAAAGTGAAACATGCAGCTGTGGCTGCTTAGAAACCTTGAGAACACCACATTTTATTTTTTACCGTTGCTCAAATGAAACATTGCCCTAGTGTATAACTCCTTGTAGTTTTTGAAATTATGACATCTGTAAGCAGTCTGCTATTTGTCAGCACTGTGTAGTGCCGTGCTATTGCTACACAGATATCATTATGTTACTATACTTAATACATAAGAAAAACATATTTTCATATTGTTAATTGAAATTGTGACTTATCTTACCCCAGGTGTGTGCCAGGCTCAGGTTTGTTGCCTGCATCACAAACCTGGGGTTTGCATGTTGCCACTGCCTGAACTAGGGCCAGCACTTCCCTATCACTCCAGGACTTTGGCATCTTGAAATTCTGTAAAAGATATATTTTTTTGTTTAGAATGATGGAACATAACATTTATTGTAGTTTTACTGTTTGGGCAGGACTCACAAAGGACATGTATACAGCGGGTGCGAGATGTGTTGGCATATTCGTGGCATATGTTTAAAGCACTTTAAGTACAATAGGTCTGCCATGTGGCAGAGGAAACTTGATGTGCCAGTGCATTGCAGATGTACCACTCAATCCCACTAATCATATGTGCTGCATCTGGAGTGGTAGTGAAGAGGGTGTGAGTATAGATATCTGGTGCAGTACCATTTACAGCCCAAGTGAAAGGTGTATCACCAGTGCTAGTCTGGAATGTGCCTCCAAAAGATAAGCATTGTGCTAGTAGACTTATCTAGGTGGCCACCCACAGGCAGGCTGACATAATGTAAGACAACTCCATTATCTTCCTCCCCACCCCCCCAACCTGCTTCCTCACCTCATCCCCAGTCTAAGTCTCCCATCTCTATGGAAGGAATCGCTCGTACCCTCTGGTTGAGACTATCTCTGAGCACCCTCCCTTGCTACTCACTGTACTCCCTAATGGTCCCCTCCACTGCCCCTTGCCTATACCCTTCTCCTATCCTACCTGTTCCCTCCACCTGTATCCCTAATTATCTCATCCTCCCCTGACTCCCCCTTCACTCCTACTTCCTGCTAGCCTCCTTATTTCTTGCTCATCTTTCCTCTCCTCCTCTCCTTCTCTTTCCCCCTCCTCCTCACTGTTCTCAGGTTGAATGTATGTACCTGCTCCTTTTTTGCACTTTGGACTTAAATTGCCACAAGCCTGCTTGTTCCATTGCTTCCTGTTGACCATCCATCAATATATATATATATATATATATATATATATATATATGTACTTAATTGCACTACCTTGTATTGCTATGTAATCTATGTTGCACCCAGGTCCATCTTGCAAATGAGCATTGCTCAACGATGGTTCTGCCTGGTTGAATAAATATTTTGATTGATGATTGACAACTTGCACACTCTGCAAGTCCATGCACCACCCCGAGGCAACCCACAGTACTATACCATCTGTCACTCACTGTGGCTACAGGTGGTTTTGTGATTCTGCTTGGTCATATCTGACTTGACCAAAGAGTATAAAAGAAAGTGGTGGTGCAATACTGATGCTGCCTGTGACCTGTTGCAGCTCCAGCTCCAAAAATATTTAACTCATCACTGTATGAGTAGACTGGTTCCTCCCCATCCCCTCCTGTCTCCCCCTGTGGCAGCACCACCTGAAAAAAACAGCATGCTAAATAGAGAACTGTAATGCTCCTCACATACTGAGCTACAGACAATTACATCAAAAATGAAAATTTGATTACTTACTTTTTGTTTTTGGAAAAAAAACATTCTCTTTCTTGCTGATCTGTTGAAAGAAATTGACACTGATTATGAGAAAACGCTGAGCTGTTGTACAATTCTGTTACAGATATTTTACAGATTTTGTGTCTTATTTATATGTATGGCAGTTTTATGATGACAACTATCACTTATACGGAACTACAAAGTCCATGGTAACCATGGTTGTTGTGGACATGTATTGCTAATCAGGTAAAGATTGGGTGAATATGCAGGAGGACATAGCTTTAAGATAGCAGCTCCACACAAGTTAGGACACTGAGGAGCTGGACAATGTCAGGTAGGTAATGCCCACACCTCACACCCGATGAGGTACTGTATCCTGAGTTGAGAGGCACAGCTCAGCTAAAGCCATGTATCTCAATGGTGTATCTCCCTGATAGTAGGTGACACAGGTTAGGAAAATGAGGAGTTGCATGGTCTCAGCCAGGCAATGCCCCCCCTTCCAGGTCAGACACTGGATCCTGAGTGCAGAGCTTCAGCCCAACTAAAGCCATGGACATCAATGGTATAACTCCCTGATACCAGCTGCACACATGTTAGCACACTGAGGAGTTGCATGGGCTCAGGTAGACAATGCCCTCACTCCCCTAGAGAAAGTACTGTATCCTGAGTGCACAGCCATAGCCTAATTAAAGATGTGCACATCAGTTGTGTACCTCTGTGATACCAGGTGCAAACATGTTATGATACTGATGAGTTTTGAAGCGTCAGCCAGGGAATACCCCCAACCCCGAGACCAGGTACTGGATCCTGAGTGCAGAGCCACAGTGTGACTAAAACCATGGACATGAATGGTATTGCTCCTTGATACAAGGTCTACACAAGTTAGGACACTGAGGAGTTGCATGGCCTCAGCCAGGCAATGCTCCCATCCCCCTCCCAGACCAGGTAATGGATTTTAACTGCAGAGGCAGAGGCCAAGTAAAGCCATGGACATCTACAGTATACCTCCCTGGTACCAGCTGCACACTTGTTAGGACACTGAGGAGTTGCACAGCATCAGCCAGGCAATGCCTCCCCAGACCAGGCACTAGATCCTGAGTGCAGTGCCACAGCCCACCTAAACCCATGGACATTGATGGTATACCTACCTGATACCAGGAGCACACAAGTTAGGACACTGATGAATTGCACTGCCTCAGCCAGGCAATGACACCATGTTACTCCAACCAGGTACTGGATCCTGAATCCTGAGTGGACAGCCACAGCTTAACTAAAGACATTTACATCAGTGGTATTCCTCCATGATACCAGGTGCACACAATTTATGACACTGAGAAGTTGCACAGACTCAGCCAGATAATACTCCGACTCTGGCACAGCAGGTACTGGATCCTGACTGGAGAGCTATAGCCCAACTAAAGCCATGGACATCAATGGTATACCTCTGTGATACCAGCTGCACACATATTAGGACACTGAGGAGTTGCACAATCTCAGCCAGGCAATGCCCCCATCCCCCCCAGAGCACGTAATGGATCCTGAGTGTAGAGGTGCAAGCTAACTAAAGCAATGGATATCAATGGTATACCTCTCTGGTACCAGCTGCACACAAGATAGGACACTGAGCAGTTGCACGGCCTCAGCCAGGCAATGCCCCCAACCCTCCAGACCAGGTACTGGATCCTGACTGCAGAGCTACAATATAACTAAACCCATGCTCATCAATGGTATACTCCCTGATACCAGCATCACACAAGTTAGGACACTGAGGATTTACACAGGCTCAGACAAGCAATGCCCCCAAAAGCTGCATAAAGAAAGACAGTGAGTACAAAGAATGTATGCACAATAATAAGGAAGTATTTTTTCACACAGAGGGTTGTGGATGCATGGAAACAGCCTCCCTGAGGAGGTCATGGAGTCAAGAACAGTGGGGGAATTCAAGAATGCATGGGACAGGCATAAGGCAATCCTAGTGGGGGTAGGAGGAAGTAAGCTGTTGGTTAACTAGGATCTGCAGCTTATCTGTTAGGTAGGAAAATGGGCAGACTAGGTGGGACAAGCAGTCCTTATCTGCTGTCAAATTCTATGTTTCTATAATAATGGTTCTCGGGAGCAGAAAATGAGGAGTTGGAATACAAAATTGCTTATATCACAGGAACCGTATGACGTAGAAAAAAAATTTAGAAGTCTTATGATTTATGACTTTCCTGACTAGGTTTTTACTTAGCCCTCATTAGAGGGCTACGCACTTTTCTGACAAAAAGTCCATATCTCACACCATTTCCGAGATACGGGCCCTGAAAGGAGCGGCAAATGCCGTAGTGTTATCCTGTGGGAAAAAAAGAGAAGTTCAGAGTGCCATAACTTTGGTTCCCTGTAATATTTTTTCACCAAACCACAAAAAGGCACATCCATGGGATGGTGGCTGTGTTCCCTCCAAATTTCAGCCCAAAAGACCAAACCATTATTTTGCAGCAGGGGCGCCAAAGGATTCCTGTAATGCGTCGGACACCGTAATGTTATCCTATGGGGAAAAGCATCAACTTTGAAGTGCTGTAACTTTGCCGCCATGTAATATTTTTTCAACAAAACACAGAAAGGCACATCTGTCAGATGTCGGCTGCCTTCTTTCCAAATTTCAGGCCAAAACACCAAACCGTTCTTTTGCAGTAGGGTGCCAAAGAATTGCTGTCATTTTCCCACTTGCGAAAGCTTTCACAAATTCATTCGACAGTGTCACAAATGCGACAGTACTTTGCTAAAGTACTTTTTCCAGAAATTTAAAAAACATATTTCTGGGGTGTTTTACCCCAAAATAAAGACATGGCTAGCATCCTCAGGGTCCAAATAGGTGAATACAAAAATAATTAGGTTGCTAGAGGGTCCCAATTTTAAATGGCAAGCATTTTTCTGATCACTAACTGAAAACAAAATGGCAGATTTGGGACAGTAAAAGGGCCATTTGCAAAAGTAAAAACTCCATTTGCGACACTGTCAAACTTTTTGCTAACTTTTCCCACTGACTTATAATGAGAACTTGTTTTTTGAATAACTTTTGAAGTGTTTAATATTTTTTCATGAAATCTTCAAAAGGCACATCGGGAACCCTGGCCGGACATTCTCTGAAGATTTTGGACTGGTCGCGCAAACCATGCGACCTGTAGAGATGACAGTAAAATTCCAGAAAAGCGTAAATGCGCACACAGATCACACTTAATAACTCCACAGCCGTATATGCGACCAATACAAAACGTGGCAGATCCCAAGGAGTATAGGTTTTGATCATGTGTTCTAAATTTCAGGCAAATCCGTTGAACGGTTGCAAAGTTATTAAGGTTGCAAAATTTTGGGTTTAACATGTAAATGGCTCCTCAACCCTAACTATAGTGGCACTACCATGCCACTATAATATATATATATTATACTGGCATGGTAGTGCCAGTAGGTAGCAGCCTATATGGGTGAGTATTACTGAGTGGCTCAATATGAGCCACTCAGGAATACCACTCCCATATAGAGCACTTAGGGAAAAAGAACACAGAATAGGTAGAGCAAGTGTAGTGCTACACTCACAACAAAGGAATAAAATAATTTGTTTGGCCAAGCCCTGCTGAGCAGGCTGTGTGGTGTAGTGTATTGCTCCACTGCCCTGTAGTCTATGGTGCCAGGACCGGATCTCAGTGCGGGCAAATGTTTTGCTTCCAGGAGGAGTTTCTTTTTTTGCCTAAGTCTACTCCCCCGGAGTTAAGAATATTTATTTTGGGTGGTGCCCCTCACAAAAAAAAAAAAACAAAGAAGCAGTTATTTCAGAGGACCATCGCTGGTTGTTGTGGTCTCTCTTAATCCAAGTCACCCTTTTTAGTGCAGGCAAATTTGCATCACTCTTTGTGAGCAACACAATAAGGGACTCACCCTTATCACATAAAACCATGTCAGTACATTAGGGTTGAGCACAAACATCTATGTTAAAGCCACATTTTTGAACTTTAATAACTTTGGAACCATTCATTAGAATTGCACTACATTTGACAAGCATACTCTGTAGTGGTGGTTCTCTTGATGTGGCAAAGTTCTTCTTAATCTCCTTGAGTGATTTTAAAGTTATTAAATTTCAGAAATCCCAAAGTTTAAAGTTTTTTGCTGTTTCTTTGTCCACCTGTATCTCAGAAATGGCTTAGGTTGTGGTCCAAAATTTTCAGGATCAAAAGCCTTTGCCTTACAGATGTGCTTTTTGAATGTTTTGTGAAAAAATATTAATCCTTTCAGAAGTTATTACATTTTTAATTTTCACAATATTTCCTATGGGGAAAGTTATATGTTCTACACTTTGCAGCTTACTAACTTTGCAACTGTTCAAAGGATGTGAATTAAATTTTACATGCCTAATCCTGTTAGGTGGATCTGTTAATATGACACTAAGCAAAGATCCCTTCCCTTTGAAAGAGATGCACTCACTAAAGGAGCTATTTAAAAACAGGATACATTTTCAAAATATGAATTGATTCAGCACTTAAGTGGAAGCACAAACTATGAAGTACATTGATGGTAAAGCTAAAACAAAAGAAAGAAAGCATATAACTTGACAACCAGACTCCTGATGAAGGGTATTCCTGAAATATAGAACATTGTTGATCTGGATGTTATGAAAATAAAATTATTTTGTATTGAAGAATATCTGGGTGAGCGGGCCGTTATTTCCAATCTTTGCTTAGTGTACTTCAGCTCTTGATTGGACTATGGCCATTCCCCTTAAAGCATGCTTTCATTTTTGTCTACTTCTCTAAAGTTTGGTTGTAAACTTTTTTGGTCTTTATCTTTTAATATGACTAATTTCATCTGAATCCCTTTGGTGGTTTCTGAGATATCATGCCTCAAACTTGTTTCCATTTTTGCAAATAGTCATCCAGCTTTACATACTTTTCACCTTAATAACTTTGCCACCTTTCAACAGATGTGCATGAACATTTGGTTTGGCTAATTTCATTTAAATCCCTTGTGTGGTTTCTAAGATACTGTGTCTCAAACAACCTTAAATGTACATTTCCTTTCCATTTTCGCAGTCATCCAGTTTTGCATACTTTGCACATTAATAACTTTGTAACTCTTCAATGGATATACATGAAATTGTGCATGTAGAATCTCATGGAATATGTCTGGTAATGTGCCTAAACTCATTTGAATTGCTTTTGAGGTTTCTAAGACATTTTGTCTCAAATATCCTTAACTGTACATTTTTTTTTTTTTCACAGTCATCCAATTTTGCATAATTTGCACCTTAAAAACTTTGCAAGTGTTCAAAAGATGTGTATGAAATGCATGTATAATCTCTTGGGTAGGTGTTTTGATGTGACTAATTTCATTTGAATTGCTTGTGTGTTTTCTGAGATCACTGTTCCCGATTGCTGTGCAAAATCACCTTTCTGAACTGATTAACAACATGACAGTGCTAGGCGGGGTCTCAAAGCCCATGTTAGCAGTCCCAATGGGCCTTGTGCCCTCTTCTGCCTTTAAAATCAAGTAAACTGAGAAAATTTGGTGAAAACATTTATAAACATGGCCGAGTTATATGCGTTCTTTGAAATTTATCTATGCATGCTCATAACTTTGGTAATTTTTAATGTTTTGACTCCACATTTTCAAGGTAGCCATTTTTTCATACCATCTCATGAACAGTACAGCTGTCATTTTTCACATCCTGCCTGAAACCTTTTTTGCACCTGTGGTATGGAATGGCAATTTGGCATGGAGTTGTAAATTTTCACCTACAGGGTCTGTGGAGTGGGGTCGTAAGAAGACTATGATGAAAATTTGGGGTCAAAATATGAAAAAATGCCAAAGCTATGACCATCCATTTCAATTTTGCTACACCTACTCATAACTTTGGAAATCTTAAGTATTTTGAGCCCATATTTTCAACATAGCCATCTTGTTACCCAACCTCATGTATGTCACAGATGTCATTTTTTGAATGCTGCTCAAAATGAATTTTGCACCTGTGGCACAGAAGGGCATTACAGTTGTGCAGAGTTACGTTTAGGTGCAGACTCGAACATTTTCTGTACCGGGGTACATGGGATGGGGTAATAAGATGACTATACGGACAATATGGTCACTGTTATCCCATGAATGGATATTGAAGGGCCCAGAGGCCCTGTGCTTCCATGGCTACATACATATAGACCCTGTGTTTCCATGGCTACATATATATATATCTATGAAAGGATGGGATAAGGATCTTATTATGGTAGCTGAAAAAGTAAGGAAATTCAGTGCAAAAAACTTTGTTGATGCACCATTAGGGTTGAAGCATCAAAAGTAGGGAAATATGACCTTAGGGTTCCCAAGCCTAATACCCCACCCCCACTGTGTATGCAGGAACAAGCATGGGTTGTGTGTTTTGGGGCTGTGAACCCTATTGCTCAGCCCATTCTTCTATTCTGAACCTATCTTACCTTACTTACTCATGGAATGGGGAGAGCATAAGGGTTCACAACCCCAAAATACACCCCTCATGTCTGTTCCTGCATGCACTGTGGGGCTGGGATCTTAGGCTTGGGAACCCTAAGGTTACAATTCCTTACTTTTGATGCTTCAACCCTAATAGTGCATTAATGAAGTTTTCTGCAATGAAGATATAGATAGATAGATAGATAGATAGATAGATAGATAGATAGATAGACATACATATATATATATTCTATGCAAAAAACTTAATTAATGCATCAGTTAGGGTTCTTCTACAGTGAAAAAAGCAAGGAAATTCAGCATTAGGGTTGAAAGCCCCCCTTGATCCCCCCAGCCCACCCCCCAACTGGCATCAGGGTGCACATTGGGGTCTCCTGATTGAACAAGATCATCTTTCTGCTGAGGTACAATCCCAACACAATGTTCCAGGCAAAACTAAGAAGTTTTAAAAATAAAATAAAATAACCCAAAACATCAGCAATGATATAGTTGCAGTAAGGCATCCCAGGTTATGTGTAAACTGTGCCAATGGTCCGTCTCAAGTGGTGGAAGCACTTGGCCATGCCTCGTACCTCAACCCACCTGAGGTGGTCTGTTATCCCAACATAACACACACCCCATAAAATGTGTTACTGCTTAAACATCATCAATAGTAAATTAAAAAGAACAGTAGTCACAGCAATAGTAAAAGAAGGGAAAAATGTAGTGTATGTGACGCAGAAATTAATGAATCAATCAAGATGAACTTAGCAGCATAAAAAACTGAGCAATATGCATGCCATACAGTGTATGTTGTGGCTGTTGTGTTTCTGTTGTTGTTGTTTGGTGGGTTAGGAGTTGAGTAAAACAGCAGTTGAAAAAACCAGCAGAGAAAGATAGGTAAATGGCATATTTCTAACACTATATTTGTACTTATTTCCAGGAGAAGTATAGCTAAAAAAGAAAAAAAAGGAGCAAAGGAACAACTAGAAACCCCTTTTTAATGAAACAACAGCGCTCCTAGATATCTAATTACATATAAAAAAGTTTGTTTTTTATTGCAGATGTAATATCATTGAATGAAACCGATGAGTTGGCATAAATGTTGAACATAGTAATAATAGTGATCAACAGAACAGTTAAAAATCCATATTATAAGAAAGAAAAATATGCAAAGTTAAACTGCATTGTTAGTTCTGAACCAATAATCAGAGTTCTTTTCCTGAAATCATTAAAGCAAACAGCACTAGAAGCAACATGTTCCACTGTTTCTGTTGACACTGCCTATCAATATAACCTAGTACAGGGAAAAGCAACTGTCACGTAAAATGGAAGAGTCATTTGTTATTGTGTGTATGTAAAAAAAAGTTGAAAAACTGTGCTCCATTGGCTTGTAAAGTAATAAAAAAAAGTAAATGTTGATGCAATGAATGTAGTATGGGCACGCTAGCTGTAGTGACAGTACTGAATTAACCGTTTGTATTTTGCAAAAATTTAGTGTTCATTTATTAGCTGTGATAGTTAAAGGGCAGCCATATTAGAACTCTATAAATGTAGAAATAAAGTGACCATCTGTAACTCTTACAATGTGGAGACAGCAGTACTCAACTACATGTGCTGAGTAATAACTCTGTGTAGCTCCGCACACATAAACTGCTCCGAAAAACAGAAAGGTGTTAGCAAATCAGTATCAGGGAATGATAAACCTAAAAAAGGGAAAAGAAAACATATGCACCCTGAAATCTCATTGTAAAACCAGCACCCACAAAAGGCGAAGCGACTGTAAAAAGAGTTGTGCGAGCAAAGTGTTTTAGCTCTTAACAACACTATCGAGAGTTAAATATACTAGTAGCTTAAAAATAAAAAATAGCAGTCAGCAAGCACTAACAAAACTTTGTCTAACTCAAGGCTCAACCAAACTATAAAAGAGATCCAATGGGATGCATTTTCCCATGCTACATAATCGAATAGGGTTCGGCAGTCTCCTAGGTTACCAGCTTGACTACCAACATGCATGGCAACAACAGAAATTAGCATAACAACACATTCCAGTCCTGTCTGTCTCCACAGAATCACCTAGACAATGACAATTTACAGTGTACAAGTACATGCTAAAAAAAAAAGATTGCGATGACGATAGAAAGCAGTGGCTGTGTGGTAAAGATAAAAAAAAATCTATTTTTACTGTGGGGCCATGCTAACTGCATAAAGCAGAAATGGCATGGTGTGTTACGTAATACGTTATTTTATCTTCACTCGCAGTCTTTGACCTCTTGAGGTATCATTCATGAATGTGCCACTCGTGTCAGGTCAAGAGGTCAAAGACTGCTCATGAAGATAAAAAATGTATTACACAACACACCATGCCATATCCTTTATATATATATATATATATATATATATATATATATATATATATATATATATATATATATATAATGGCAGTTACATTAGTGCTACCATAGTTAGGGTTGAGGAGCCCTTTTAAGATTAAAGGGTCACATTTTACACCTTAATAACTTTGTGACCATTCAATGGATTTTCATGAAATGTGGAATGTGGAATGCAAGCTTAAGAACCATAGACCTTGGGATCCGTCACGTTTCATACTGGTCAGATATACAGCTGTAGAGTTATTAAGCATGATCTGTGCACACGTTTACACTAGATGGTGAATTCTTTGCTCGTGCCTGCAGGTCGCACAGTTTATGCGAGTGGTCCAAAAACTTCAGGGCATGTACGGCCAGGGTGCCCAATGTGCCTATTGAAGATTTGGGCCCAGATATTCAAAAGGGTTGTGCCATGCGCAACAGGGTTGCGCATGCGTAAGTCCAGAAATGCGCCATTCTGTGATATTCAGCAGGAGGCAGTTATGCCACTGACAAGAGGTTGCGCAAAAGAGCAATGCAAATGAATGCATGCTCAACAGGAGGGGGAGAAACCATGCATAACCTGCGCAACCCGATATTCAGTCGGGTTGTGCAGAGTTGTGCATGCACAACCCCCAACCTGCACCTGCACAACCTTGAGCCAAAAAAAGGATCAAGTTGAGGGCCACCCACAGGTGAGCTGCTGTATTGCAGGGCATAACACAGCAGCTGCCACCCCTGGCTGGCCCCCAACTCAGTCCCTGTGCCCCCACCAGCCCGATCGCGGGCATAAAGTAACATGACCCCCACCCACACATCTCCCACAGCCCGATCGCGGGCATACAGTAACATGCCCCCTGCCCACACATCTCCCACAGCCCGATCGCGGGCAATAAAAGTAACATGAACCCCCCGACCCACATCTCCCGAAGCCTGATCGCGGGCAGAGCGTATATCAACCCCCAGTGCCCGATCGTGGGCAGAATGTAACCCCCAACCCGAATATCTCCCTGGTGGTCCAGTGGACAGTAATTCCCGATCGTGGCAGAATGTCGGTTACAATCCCCAAACATCTCCCTGGTGTCTAGTGTCCCTCTACCCACCCACGAAGCCCCTCCATCCGCTTCCCCGCAGCCGGGTGGCGGCAGCATCCCACCGCCTGCCACCCCGCCCTTCACCGACTGACTGTCCCGGGGCTGCCGCCTTGGTGCAGAGCTACAGCCAATGGGTGTGCAGCCCTACTGGACAGTCAGTCGGGCGGGTGGCGAGGCAGGCAATGGATGCTGCCGCCGCAGGCCGCGGGGAGACGGGTGAAGGCGCCTGGTGGGTGGGGGGACATAGACACCAGGGAGATGTTTGTGGGGAAATTTGACATTCTGCCCGCGATCGGGCACTGGGGGTTGATATAATGCTCTGCCCGCAATCAGGCTTGGAGATGTGGGTGGGGTGTTCATATATTTATTGCCCGTGATCGGCTTCGAGATGTGGGCTGGGGTTCATGTTACTTTATTGCCCGCGATCGGGCTGTGGGAGATGTGGGAGGGGCATGTTACTGTATGCCCGCATTGGGCTGTGGAGATGTGTGGGTGGGGGGGAATGTAGACACAGAGATACTGCCCGCAATCGGGCTGCAGGGTGCGTCGGTCCCCGACGGCTGCTGCCTGGCAGGGCGGCCAGGCGCAAGTCCTCGGGGATCGGCGCACCTACATGCTAATGGCATGCAAATGGGGCCATAAATAGATGCAAATGCCCCCTGCGCCTTGCATAAATTATGGCCCCATTTGCATGTCACCTTTTGAATATCGGAAATTTGCACATGGTGCAATGGTACTTGCGCCACCGCAAGTTTAATGCTCAACTCTGGCAACTTGCGGTGGCGCAAGTTCCACTGGCGCTATGCAGAAGTGTTGTGGTGGGGTGATATTCAAAGGAGTTGCTCAGTAGCGCAACTCCTTTGAATATCACCCCGGCCACACCCCTGTGCAACTATTTTGAGCAGTGCAGGGGCTTGCGCCTCAGAATGGCGCAGTTTGAATATCTGGGCCTTAGTGTAAAAATATTGAATGGTTCAAAAGTTATTCAAAAAACCAGTTCCCATTATAAGTCTATGGGAAAAGTTAACAAAATGTTGTACACTTTCGCAAATGCACTTTTTACTGTCACAAATGGCCCTAGTACTTTTGCAAATCCACCATTTTGTTTTCAGTTGGTGATCAGAAAATGCTTGGTATTTAAAATTGGGACCATCTAGGGAAACAATTTTTTTGTGTTCACCTAGTCAGACCCTAAGGATGTTAGTCATGTCTTTATTTTGGGGTTAAACACCCCAGAAATAAGTTTTTAAAAGTTCCAGAAAAAGTACTTTCACAAAGTACTGTCATGCTCATGACATTTTTGCAAATACTTTCGCAAATCTGTGAGAAAGCTTTCGCAAATCATTAAAGTACTTTGCAACACTATGGCCAAAATGACAGGAGTTCTTTGCCACCTTCCTGCAAAAGAACGGTTAGGTCTTTTGGCCTGAAATTTGGAAGGAATGCAGCCAACATCATACAGATGTGCCTTTTGGTAGTTTGGTGAAAAAATATTGCATGGCTGCAAAGTTACAGTACTGCAAAGTTGGCATTTTTTTCCATAGACTTACCTGGTGGCATCCGCCGTGCCTTTCGGGGCTCGTATCTCGAAAATGATGTGAGATGGGCTATGCAATAACAAAATCGTAGCCAGGAAAATCAAGATTTTTGTGAAATTAAAAAATGTTTTCTATGTCATGTGGTTGCTGAGATATTAGCAATTAAGTACTTCCAATGCTTGTTTTCAGCTTCGATGCCCATTACAATGCATACATTCTTTGTACACACTGTGTTTCTCTATGCACCTGTTTGGCAAAAACAGGGTATGCACTTCCGTTACTGTTGCAGTTACTGTTTCAACTTGCGTTTCTGTCCCTGTTTGTGTTTACATTCCCATGTACGCCGCCATGTGCATTACCCTTTGCGTTGTCATTTGCACTTGCGATTTTCATTGCTGTTACCATTTGTGTTTACACTACTGTTTCTCTTTGCATTTTTCTTTGTGTCACCGTGCGCATTGCCATTTGTATTTATGACAGCCCTTTCATTTGCGTTTCCATTTCTCTTTCGTTTTGTGTCTTCCTTGCTATTACTGTTATCATTTGCATTTGCAATTCCTTTGCTGTGCCCGTGCACATTACAGTTTGCATTTCCATATGCGCTTGCATTTCCTTTTGCATTTCTGTTTTCTTTGGTGTTATTGTTGCTGTTACTGTTACCATTTGCGTTTACAATTGCGGTACTGTGCCCGTGCGCATTTCGGTTTGCGTTTCCGTACCCACTTCTGTTCCCATTTCCATTTCTGTTTCCTTTGGCATTCTTCTTCTTCCTGTTATCTTTATCATTTGCATTTACAATTCTGGTACCATGCCTGTGCACGTTACGGTTTGCATTTACTTGTGCACTTGCATTCGTGTTTCCGTTTCTATTCCCCTTTGTGTTCTTTTTGCTGTGACACTTAACATTTCTATTTTAAATACCACTGCCATCACTGTTCATATTACAAGTTGCATTTTTGTACGCACTTCAATGTCCGTTTGCGTCACTGTTCGATTCTGCGCCACTTTGCGCTTGTGTTTCTATTAACGTTTCCTTTACCATTTATGTTTGCATTACCATGTACACCACTGTTGGCACTTCTGTTTGCATTGCTGTTCCTGTTACTATGTCACAAGACATCATGTGGCAGGAGCACTGGGTGCAAAGGGCCCCGCACTCCCGCTGCTGCATTACATTCACTATTTCTCTTCATCATTCTAAAAAAGAAGGGAAATTAGAGGAAAAATCCATTTAATGCATCAGTTAGGGTCTTTCCACAGTGACAAAAGTAAGGAAATTCAGTGTTAGGGTTGAAAACCCCCCTTGGACCCCCCACAGCCCACCCCCCAAATGGCATCATGGTGCACCATGGGGTCATCGGTCCTAACTCTCACCCCATTATCCTACACCTCAGATTCTTTATGCATGTGCTGGGGTGTGAGTTAGGCCGACGACCCTATGATGCACCATGATGCCAGTTGGGGTGGGCTGGGGGGTTCAAGGGGGGTTTTCAACACTAATACCAAATTTCCTCACTTTTGTCACTGTGGAACAACCCTAACTGATGCATTAAATGGAGACTTTTAATATGCACACATTTGTATACACACATTTATATATATATTCTATGCTAAAAACCTCATTAATGCATCAGTGAGGGTTCTTCTACAGTGAAAAATGTGGACATTTGATTTTAGGGTTCCCACCCCTTGCACCACAACCCCACCTCACCCCCACCAACAGGCATCGGGGTGTGCGTTGGGGATCATCGGCCCTAACTCTCACCCCATCCCATGTGTAAACAAGCTGAGGTGGTGCAGTGTAGGAGAATGGGGTGAGAGTTAAGGCCGATGACCCCAGTGCACACCCCAATGCCTATTGGTGGGGGTGAGGTAGGAGTGGGTGCAAGGGGTGGAAACCCTAATGCCAAATTTCCTCCCTTTTTTTGCTGTAGAAGAACCCTAACAGATACATTAACAAGTTTTTTTGCATAGAATTTCCTTACATTTTAAGAAAGAATAGAAAAGTAGAAAGTTGCGCACGTTGGTGGGAACGAAGGGCACTTCAGTCCCCATGCTTCCACCAATGTGCAAGTGCCAGGCCACATTACACACCCAAAGACTAAAAAGTATATTCACAACAGCAAGGCCGGCCACCAAACAAATGTTAATCTAGTAGAAGAATAGAAAACACTGTCCACAAAATGTAAAATGCACCACACAATATCTCCAAAAAAATATATTTTCTGACACATAAACATGTCTATTAACATCTTCAGGACATGCCGTCAACACCCCCCAAATTTCAAATAAAAAGACCAAACCATGTCCAAAATATGACATGTCAAAATTTGAGATTTTCATTTGTCAGAATGGCACAGTTCCACACCTGTTGACATTTAACACACACAACGACTGAAAACTATGTCCATGACAATAAGGCTCAGCATCCTATCAATTTCAAACCACCACCACAAGCAAAACACTGTCCACAGAACGTAAACTGCGCCACAGCATATCTCCCCCCAAAAAAATATTTTCCAACATGGAAACACTGTAATTTACATCCACAGGACATGCTGTCAACATCCTCCAAATTTCAAGTGAAAAGACCAAACCATGTCCAAGATATAACTTTTTAATGCATGTGATTTTCATTCTACAAACTGTCACAGTTCTGTACCTGTTGACATTTAACACACACAATGACTGAAAACTACATCCATGACACTAAGGCTAGGTATCCTATTATTTTCAAGCCACCATCACAAGCAAAACACTGTCCACAACACGTAAAGTGTGTCACACAATATCTCCACAAAATAAAATTTCTCTGACTCATAAACACCACAATACACATCTACAGGACATGCCGTAAACACCCTCCAAATTTCAAGTAAAAAGAACAAACCATTTCTGAGATATTCAATGTTAAAGATTGCCAAAATGTCCCTATCTATTCCATTATAAAAAATCTGGCCATCTTGTCCTGCCCTTACAATCAAAGATGGTGATCAAAGAATCTCACGATCAAAAAATTTGCAGGGTCGCAATTAAAGAATTTGCAGGCTCACGAACAAAGAATAAAAATGTTTGTAATTTTAAAAATTTAAAGAATTGCAGCAAACTACCACCATGGTTAGACATAACAAAGCCCCCTGAGAAAAATCCGCCCTCATTTGACTTCCTACGGCACTCCTGGGCTGAGAAAATTTTTAATCAAGCCATCTCATCTTACCCTCATGATGCATGATTGCGATCAAAGAATTTGCAGGGTCGCAATCAAAGAATTTGCTCACTCGTGAACAAAGAGCGAGGGATGAGATGGCCAGATTTTGTATGCACTTTCCTCAACCCAGGGGTGCCCTACATTCATAAATGAGGCTGGGTTTTGCTCAGGGGCTTTGTTCTGCCCCATCTGAATAATAATAATATTGTATGACATATCCCTGGTAGTCTAGTGCCCCCCATCATAGTAAATAATGTTATGATGGCTCATCCCCTGGTAGTCTAGTGCTCCCCAATGTGTTTTTTTTAATCTCTGGTCATCTAGTGGCCCCCCAGTTGTATAAAAAAAAATTATATTGTTAATATCCCTGGTAGTCTAGTGGCCCCCCCCACATCAGTATGCAAGCAATAACACACGATGAGGTGTGTTTTATCACCTGATAAGAGCACACCCACGGGTGTACTAAGGCACAAGGCACTTGCACCGAGTGCCTTATGCCACTGGGTGTGCCCTTATCAGGTGATAAACCACACCTTGAAGTGTGTTATTGCACTTATAAAATGGGCTGTTTGGTAAAGTAATTAATTAAAAAAATTGAGGTAGAAACTGTATATAAAAAAAGAGGAAAAAATGTGCTTAGCAGAAAACTAGAAAAAGTAGTGCTTGTCATTGAGCTTAAATGGAGGTGTTTGATTAAGGAAGTAAAGGAAGTTGGTGTGTGCCTCTGTTTCCCTGGTAATGGTGAGAAAATAAAGAAGTTTTTGAATTGGGTTATTGGAGTTTTTTATTTATTTTTTGCCTTGGGAGCTTTTTTGATGCAATCTGCATGTAGTTGGAGCAAGCGTGTCCCTTGATGCATGCTGTACATGAGGATTTCCTGGTTTGCAGTTTTCAAACTGGAACACTCGTACTGCAAAAATGAAGTTTCGGTATCGGGGTAAACTGACGGTAATGTTGAGAAGATAAAGAAGTTTTGGAATTGAGTTATTGGAGTTGTTTATTTATTTTTTGCCTTGGGAGCTTTTTTTGATGAAATCTGCATGTAGTTGGAGCAAGCGTGTCCCTTGATGCATGCCGTACATGAGGATTTCCTGGTTTGCAGTTTTCAAACCAGAACGCTCGTGCTGCGAAAATGAAGTTTCGGTATCAAGGTAATTAAAATGAGCTCCTTCTATTTAAGCTGTATTGTACAGCATGGACTGGACTTCAGTTTTTGAAATGAAAGGGGAAATTCCTGAATTGTGTACAGAGATCGGAGAGGCATGTGTAATGGGCAGGGGCTTGAGGAACGGGACTGCTGGAGCTGCAGCTATTGGGAAGAGACGAGTGGGGAGAAAATAAAAATGAAGTTAAATACTATGAGTACTAGTTTGGTGTCACACTTGTGCAGGAAGGGACTGTGGAAGTATTTTTTTAATATTGGTATTTTTTTTGTTGGTGCCTCAGTGCTAGTGAAGAAGTGCTGTTTGGTGTTGTGAGCTGTGCCAGCTTGTGTTTCTGTTTTCAGCTGGCACAGCTCAGTGATTCCATGCTGTTGTGGGGCTGAGGAGTGAAGGGTAGTGCCGGTTGACTATTATATCATCTGATAAGGACATGGCTCAGATGATGTAGTAGCCAATTAGATAGTTGGATTTATTTAGCCCATTTTATAAGACATAATATCCACTGTGACTGTAGATATCCCTAGTAGTCTAGTGCCCCCCATTATAATAAAATAAACAATTAATTCAGATTTCCTGGCAGTCTCGTGCCCTCACCCCACCCAGCTGTGCCAACCCCACCAGCACCCCATTTACAGGCCGGCAATCAGTATAGCCCTCTCACCTCCATGGTGAGCCGCTGACTGTGTAATTATCAGCACTAATGCAAAGAGGCACTCAGAAATTATTTAGGAGCACCGCTTTGTATTAGTGCTCGTAATCCAGACAGTCAACAGCTGGTCATGGGGTGAGAGGTAGCCTGTGCCAGTCGCCGGCTGGAGAAGGGTGCGGGGTGCTGGGTTGGCTGCCTTGGCTGGGTGGGGGGCACTAGACTACCAGGGAATCTGAATTCATTATTTATTTTATTATAATGGAGGGGGATTTCTAGATTACCAGGGATATCTACAGTCACAGAATATATTATGTCATACAGATGGGGGGGGCCACTAGACTGCCAGGGATATTAACAATAATAATTGTTATATAAAACTCGAGGAGGCCACTAGACTACCAGGGATACTAACAATAATCATTTTTTATACAACTCTGAGGGCCACTAGACTACCAGGGATTAAAAAAAGGCACATGGGGGCACTAGACCACCAGGACATTAGACATCAGAACATTATTTACTGTGATGGAGGGGGCCACTAGACTACCAGGGATATGTTATACACTATTATTATTATTCAGCTGGGGCACAATGAAGCCCCCTCAGCAAAACCCAGCCTCATTTATGTTTGTAGGGCACCCCTGGGCTGAGAAAAGTGATTATTAAACCTGGCCATCTTGTCCCCCACTCGCGATGCACGATCACAATCAAAGAATGTCACGATCAAAGAATTTGCAGGCTAGCAATCAAATAATTTGCAGGCTCATGAACAAAGAATTAAAAAAGCTATAAATCAAAAAATTGAAGAAATTCCAGTAAACCATGACCATGGTTCATAAGAACGAAGTCCCCTGAGCAAAATCCACCCTCATTTGACTTCCTTGGGCACCCTAGGCTGAGAAAAATGATTTTTTAATCTTACCATCTCATCCTACCCTCACAATGCATGATCATGATGAAAGAATCTCGCGATCAAAGAATTTTGCAGGCTTGCAATCAAAGAAATTGCAATGGTGAAACACAATAATTTGACCATTTGGAACTGAACCAATGCCATGCCTCGATAGAACAAACCCCCCTGAGCAAAACTCACACTTATTTATGTCCCTAGCCCACCCCTAGCTGAGATATTTGTAAAAATAGTTTGCGATGCAAGATCACGATCAAAGAATCTCGCGATCAAAGAATTTGCAGGCTCACGATCAAAGATCGTTAGCGAGCCACAAACAAAGATTTTAAAATCTCAAAACTCCATTTTTGGAGCAATTTGGATGAAACCAAAGCCATGGCTCAATAGATCAGGGTCTCCTGAGTAAAACCCATCCAAGATTTACTTCAGAAGTGACCCCTGAGCCGAGATATTTGTGTTTTTCTGATAGGAAAACTGAAAATAAGATGTCGGACCTCGCAATCAAAGAATTTTGAAAAATCCTGGGGGACAAAGATTCTTGAACCATGAGACTACAAATTCTTTGATTGCCAGGTGGGACCAGATGGCCAGAACCCTATTCTTTGTTTGCAAAACATACATATGAATTTTTCCATTGACTTATAATGGGAACTTAAAAGTAGCATAACCTTTGAATGCCTTAATATTTTTTCACCAAATGAAAAGTGGCATGCTCGGCCACCAAAGCTCTTTCAAACAAGCCATGTCACAGACCAGCATGCCACATGATGGCCATGCAGGGCCACATCCAAAATCCCAAAAGCTGTCCCCAAAAATGGATAATTTTTTAATTTTTAGTGCTTTTGTACAGAGAGACCGTAAGTCCACCCTAAACACAATCTGGCACATCAAGAGATCTACCATGCCCCACTATGCATTCCAAATATCAGGCCAATCCATTGAATGGTTCCAAAGTTATTAATGCCCAAACATTTGACTTTGTTATGTAACTGACTGCTGAACCCTAACTATAGTGGTGTGACCACACCACTATTATATATATATATATATATATATATTAGAGGCAAAAGACTCCATTTACTACATCAGTTAGGGCTGTTCCACAGCCAAAAAAAGCTAGGAAATTTGGGGTTAGGGTTGAAAGACCCCCTTGGACTCCCCAGCCCACCCGCCAACCAGCATCGGGTGTGCATTGGGGTCGTCGGCCTAACTCTCATCCCATCACATGTAAAGAAGCTGAGATATGGAGAATGGGGTAAGAGTTAGGACCGATGAGCCCAATGCACACCCCAATGCCAGTTGGCGGGTGGGCTGGGGGGTCCAAGGGGGGCTTTCAACCCTAACCCCGAATTTCCTAGCTTTTATTTTGCTGTGGAACAACCCTAACTGATGCATTAAATGGAGTTTCTTTGCCTCTAATTTCCCTTCTTTTTTAGAATGAGGATGATAAATAATGAAAGGAATGCAGTGGCGGCAGCACGGGGCCCTTTGGGCCCCACGCTTCTGCCATGTGATGTCTTGTTACACAGTAACAGGAACTGCAAAGCAAACACAAGCGGCAACAGTAATGCACATGGCAAAGCAAATGTAAATGGCAAAGCAAACGTTAATAGAAACACATGCGTAAAGTTACACTGAACCAAACAGTTACGTAAATGGAGACATCAAACAGAAGTGTATACAAAATGCAACTGGTAACATACACATTCACGGTAGCACAACTGTAAACACAAATGGTAACAGTAACACCAACAATAACACCCAAGTAAACAGAAACACAAGCTCGTCAGCATGGAAAACCACGCACACACTCACGGAACCACAGTTGTAAATGCACATGGTTATGGTAACAGCAACAATAAAGTCAATAAAAACAGAAATGCAAGCGCATACAAAAATGCAAACTGTTACACATAAGGTCAAGGTACTGCAGTAGTAAACGTAAATGGTAACAGTAACAGCAACAGTAAAGACAACAGAAACAGAAATGCAAGTGCATATGAAAACACAAACCATTGTGCACACAGTGGCATAGCCAGGAACGGTGATTTGAATGGTAACAGAAGTGCAACTGGAAGCGCTAGCTGTCACAGTAACAAAAGGGCACACCCTTCTTTTCTCCTTTGAAAAAACTAATTGAAAACAAAGAATGTATGCATTATAATTGACTTCAGAGCAGAAAAGTATGACTTGAAATACTTAATTGCTTATATCTCAGGAACCGTATGACGTGGGAAAAAAAATAAAATTTTTTATGAATTATTACTTTCCTGTCTAGCTTTTTGCTTATCCTCCCAGTTTGGGGGCTAAGCATTTTTTTGACAGAAAGTCCGTATCTCGCACCGTTTCTGAGATACAAGCCCTAAAAGACGTGATGGACGCCATAATGTTATCCTATGGGACAAATCGTCATATTTGGAGTGCTGTCACTTCGCCACCCTGTAATATTTTTTCTCCAAACCACAAAAGGCACATTTGTAGGATGTTGGCTTTCTTCCCTCCAAATTTCAGCCCAAAAGACCAAACCATTATTTTCCAGCAGAGCGGCAAAGAATTCCTGTAATATGGCAGACGCCATAATGTTATCCTATGGAAAAAGTGCCAACTTCATAGTGCTGTAACTTTTCCGCCCTGTAATATTTTTTGACCAATCCACTAAAGGGCAAATCTGTGAGATGTTGCCTTTCTTTCCTCCAAATTTCAAATAAAAAGACCAAACCATTTTTGAGATATTCAATGTCAAAGATTGGCAACATTTCCCACTCTATTCCATTATAAGAAATCTGGCCATCTTGTCCCTATTTTGCGATCAAAGATCACAATCAAAGAATCTCATGATCAAAGAATTTGCAGCCTCATGATCAAAGAATTTGCAGGCTCATGAACAAAGAATAAAAAATTTAATAATTCAAAAAATAGAAGCAATTGCAGTAAACACTGCCATGGTTCAACAGAACGAAGCCCCCTGAGTAAAATCCATCCTCATTTGACTTCCTAGGACACCCCTGGGCTAAGAAAATGGAATTTTAAATTGGCCCATCTTGTCCCTCACTCGCAATGCAAGATCGTGGTCAAAGAATCTCACGATCAAAGAATTTGCAGCCTCACAATCAAAGAATTTGCAAGCTCATGAACAAAGAATAAAAAATGTAATAAATCAAAAAATTGGAGGAATTGCAGTAAACCACCACCATGGTGTGAGAGAATGAAGCCCCCCTGAGTAAAACCCACCCTCATTTGACTTTCTAGGGCACCCATGGGCTGAGAAAAATATTTTAAATTTGGCCATCTCGTCCCTCGCTCATGATGCAAGATAAGAATTTGCAGCCTCATGATCAAAGAATTTGCAGGCTCACGAGCAAAGAATAAAAAAAGGGTGAAGCATGATTTATTCACCAATTTGAACCAAACCAATGGCATGGTTTGACAGAACAGAACCTCCTGAGCAAAACAAGCCCTCATTTGTGTCCCAAGCCCACCCCTGAGCTGAGATATTAGTGTTTTAGGTCACGATGCAAGATTGCGATCAAAGAATTTGCAGGCTCGCGATCAAAGACCGTTAGCGAGTCACGAATTTAGATTTTAAAAGCTTATAACTCTATTTTTTGACTGATTTGGATGGAACCAAAGCCATGGCTTGATAGATCAGGGTCCCCTGAGTAAAACCCATTGAAGTTTTACTTCAGAAGTGACCCCTGAGCTGAGATATTTGTGTTTGTGTGATTGGAAAACTGAAAACAAGATGGCGGACCTCTCTGTCAAAGAATTTTGAAAATTCCTTGGGAACAAAGATTCTTGAACCATGAGGCTGCAAATTCTTTGATTGCCAGGCAAGACCAGATGGCCAGAACACCCATTCTTTGATCGCAAGATGTACATATAAATTTTCCCATTGACTTATAATGGGAACTTAAAAGCACCATAACTTTTGAATGCCTTAATATTTTTTTACCAAACAAAAAGCACCATGTTCAGCCACCAAAGCTCTTTCAAACAAGCCATCTTTCAGAGTGGCACACCACATGGTGGCTGTGCAGACCCACATTAAGAATGCCAAAAGGTACCTTCAAAAATGGATAATTTTGCATTTTTGAGCACTTTCATACATGAAGACCAGCACACCAACACAAACACAATTTGTCAGATCAAGAGATATAGTGCACCCCAATGTGTGTACCAAATTTCAGGCAAATCGATTGAATGGGTCGAAAGTTATTGATGTCCAAACTTTTGACTTTAGTATGTAACTGGCTGCTTAACCCTAACTATAGTGGTGTGACTGTGATAGGTTTTACTCAGGGGACTCTGATCTATTGAGCCATGGCTTTGGTTCCATCCAAATCAGTCAAAAAATAGAGTTATAAGCTTTTAAAATCTTAATTAGCGGCTCGCTAATGATCTTTGATAGCGAGCCTGCAAATTCTTTGATCATGAGATTCTTTGATCACGATCTTGCATCGTGACCTAAAAACACTAATATCTTGGCTCAGGAGTGGGCTAGGGACACAAATGAGGGCTTGTTTTGCTCCGTTCTATGAAGGCATGCCTTTGGTTCAGTTCAAATCAGTGAAACATTCATGTTTCACCTTTTCTAATTGTTTGCTCGTGAGCCTGCAAATTCTTTGATCATGAGCCTGCAAAATTTTTGATAGTGAGATTCTTTGATCATCATCTTTTCAGTATAACAATGAGCCACTGTATAATAGCAATAATTGAAACAAGGGTGTGTGTTGTTTGTGATAACGTCACACCTCAGTAATTGCATGCACTTGGCCTATAGCCTCATTTCCAACTAACTGAGGTATGACGTTATGCCAGCACAACAGACACCGTGGAGATCATTATTATTTAATTAACTGATACTTTTTGCAGTACTGTATAACATTTGTGTCAGCTTTTGTTTCTTGCTTGACTTACATTCAGGGCTAGCAGCACACTCCTGCTTCACCTGTCACACTGGTGTTTCTGATGTCTCCCAAACCACTGTAAGAGAGATAGATGGTATTTAACATATATGAAGGTATTTCAGTTCTATAAATGATGCTGTTATTGTATTCTGAGTGTAGAGAAATACTTTTAAACAAAAGGAATGCATCTATACGGTTCAGCTGTATTACTTTATTAGGCTGCTATTGGAAAAGTTAGTAGTTGTTTATTAGCAGCTAAATAATAAAGAGTTCTTATCTGCAAGTGATGGGAGATACTGCATGCTGAGTAGAAAGTTATATGTAAAGAAAGTTTAGACACAGTGACACTGTACATGTGTTGTCACAGTTTGATAAATATTTGAACTGGTAAGAAATATATGGTATTACACATGGAAATCTCACTGCCGCAGGCATTACTCTCCCACTGTACATTGTGTCAATGTGTCATGAACATCTCAGTGACAGGTAACCGAATGAATGGTAGACAATTTGGAACACTTAGGAGTTTCATGACATGACACAGGCAATGTCATGTCGGCTACTTATACAAGTTGTGAACAGTGCCTTTGCAGTGATAGTGAAACAAATTCTATGGAGATAGATGGTGTGACTCCATAAGAAAGGAGGCATTACTGTTCCATGTTTTTTGCCCAGTTATCTGCATGGCAGTTGTTCAGTTCTTGGTTACACAATGTGTATTTCAGTTGATGAATACAAGTTTAATCTCAATAAGAAAGTAACAGTGTTTAGCTGCAGTGTTACAATTATTGGGCAGTGTTGCTGTTCCCATACCCCTCCCTCACCCCCACATACTCTGTTCAGACACAGACAGACTGGTATTTCAGCAATAAGGCACAACAAGGTGTGAGTTACTGGGGAATTACCCACGCTTTATATGGTGTGTCACGAGGCATCGCCGAGTGACTTAACCACACAAGAAGTAGATAAATCAGCCAATAATTCACACCCCGGAGTGCCTTATTGCAATCACACAATGTATCCATGTCTTGCATTTATTTAAAATGTGTTGTATTATACTTTTCATAAATGCCATTAATCAGTTGTTGGTTATACTGGATTTACCCATGTTCATGTAACATGTTTTGACCAATGAAGTTACAGGATTTTCACACAACATTGTATTATGTATTACAATTTGATAGTAACATATTCATTTAAATGATTTTGTATGAAATGGTTAGGGAATCACTATATCTATAGCTGTGAGACATACTAATAAGTTCACTTTTGTTCAAACTCTGTTTTGTGACTAAATACTTTGTTCTTCTCTATGTTATTCTTCCTGAGTCATTAGTACAGTGTAAGGTATTGCTTTTTACTCATACAGTTAAGATGTGATATGTCTTTAGTGTAGAAAACACAAGGGGGGGTACTACTACTGGCAACAATTTCAAAACAACTTGCTAATAATTGAGCTCAATATACTTGGGAAATTAGTTATTCTATGTGCTCAGTGATTTTTTTTGTGTGCTAATACACAAATTATTTCTGGTTTGCACTCTGTAGACTTATACAAATTGTACAGTACATACCAATCTTACAGCAGCTTAGTCGGTTCACTGCATCAAAGTGTAATCAATGTAGACCTGTAAAGTAACAATGGTTAAGTTTTTCTTGTGCAATTTTCTTACCTTCTGACTCGACAATAATCACACTGTCTGCATCAGAATGTTCAGCCTCCACAGCCTGTTCTGCAGCTGGTACTACCTCACTTCATGGTGGGGAACACCTTAGGCAATCTATTAAAAGAGAGATTGGAAAGATTGTATTGAGTACAGTATTTGTGTGATTCTAATTGTTGATAGATTTGTCATTGAAACAATGTATGGTATTAATAGTTGATATTACTATATATAATGTCGATGAATAATTTTGATCCTTTGAAACTGTATGTCTAAGCTGCCCATACATTTAATAGAAGATTGACATTTGATTGCTACAATGCAAAGACCCAATCAGAAAAGTCACATTTTTTGGACCATTTTTAGTTATTATTATTATAAGGCTGTAAAAATGCTTCTATTTCAGTTGTTGACACTGTTATGAGAACCTTACATTGATCAGCTTACTACTGTGTTTTTACAGGATCCTTTGGAGAGGTTGGGGTTATGTTACATTATCAATTAAATCATTACTTGAGGGTAATATGCCACCCAACTTTGTGGCATACAACATTATACCCACAGGTGGTCATTAAGTAGCACATCTCCGTAACTTAGCAGAGTTCATCATTGTTTTCTTAACACAATAATAAGGTGTTTCTTTTTTTTTCTACAAAAGAACACACGTTTAGTGACACATAGTTTCTGTACTCACGGTCTGTTAGGCGGTTCCCCGCTTGTGGCTTTCCTGCTGCCTCCCTCATCTCGTAAATGAGGTAGTACCAGCTCACATCACTGTCCGGTATCGCCTCCCTCTGTTTCAATACATAGAAATGCTGACACAACAGCTTCCACTTCCTTTTACACATTGCTGCATTTTTGTTTCGCACTTTATGCATGGTGTGCATATATTCATGGATGTACCTCCACATCTTTTCCAGTTTCATATTCATACTACGTAGTAGTATGTATGGGTTTCCCATGGCCTGGGCTGACTAAGCCAGTCAGCACACCTCCCTCTGCGACCACAAATGCATTTTGACAGATTGACTTTTGCTGTAGAAAGCTGTAATAAATAGAGAATAAAGAGTATATTAGAACACAGTGTTGTGAGATATTCGTTTTTAAGCTGTATACACATCATGGTGAAGATGATCACACACTTAAATGTTTGTGATTGTATATTTACAGCTATATGGTGTTCATGAGTAATACAAGTGATGGATTGTGTGTATACAATATCTTGTATTGCTTTGTGGTACTGCAGTGTGAACTGCACAGTTCACTGTGTAGCATTACTGGTAGCACCATGCCATTCACTGGTGCTGTTTCTAGTTTTGTGCAGGTGTTGGTGTACATCATTGGTAGTATGGCTGGCACGTACAGTATTGTATGGCAACTTTTGGGGGGTGATTACTAGTACTATTGCTGCCAGGAGCATAATCATATAGTCAATCAGGGAGGGAATAGTTAATGCTGCTCAGAATGTTTTATAGTTAGCGTGATTGTTACATAATAAGAAATTGTTTAAAACAATTATATTTTCAATTATAAGTTTCAGTCTGTCTTAGACATATAGTGAAACTAAGCATTTATTTTTTAAATAGAGCCGTCAATTTGCTATGTCTGTATGTATAATGAAACTCAGAACATTTACATGAATCTGAATGTATGTAACGGTGTGATAGGAAGATAGTATTATTTTGTATGTGTGTGTAATCAGTGCAGCTTTTCTATTTTTTTTACCAATTTAATAGGCTCTTAAAGAGCCTTTTGTGTACAATTCTGCCTGCTGTTACAGCCTGATATTTTTAGAGGACTGTGAGTAGCCCATCTCAAAGGTCACCCAGGAAAAGGCAATTGGCAGCATGTGAGAAGTGCACACCATCTGGTTGGTAGAGTCAATCATTACAATAATTAATTTGAGGATGACGTATGGTGTGCATCCCAGCCATGCAAAGGTATCCAGATATTTGAATGTTTACTTTTCTGTGAGCTCTGTCAAGCAGGTACATGTGCTGTTCTACTTGCCAGACTCTACGCTCTGTAATATCAGAAAATATGACTTCACAGGCAGGCAACATGTGCATAATAGAAACAAGCTCCAATTTTGCTTCTGTGACTAAATCTATTCAGCTTTTAGTGCCCAAATCATTGCCTCTGATGGATCAACAGTATGTCTGGCCAAGCTTGAGTAGTCAAAAGACTGTGCATTGTTGGCATGAGACGCTCCCACCTCATGCCACCTCTGCCAAACCATTTTACAGAGTAATTTGGAAGCTGTAGGTCTCTCCCAAAATCACTCCTCTGAGCATACTCTGAAGCATGCCTTACTATGCTGCTGTCCACTACCCACACATTCCATCTGCTGCTTTCTGCCATTCTTAGCTTTTAAATTGAGAAGTGGACAGAGCGCTACCAAAAAAAAAAAAACAGTGTTTCTCCTGCAGTGGCTAGCCACAAGTGAATGTGAAACTAAGTTTTCCCTCTCTGCTTCAACACTGATTTTGTGGGCTGATACTAAACACACTGATTTGGCATGTTATTGGTTAATGATTTATCATGTTTGACCAATACAGTGCATGCACTGACTATCGCTACACTGAATGGCTGTTCTCACTGTCAAACACAAATGCTGAAATATTTCTTAGAGTGAAAATGCAACATTGCTATTGGCTACTTCAAACAATTACAGCTTAAAAGAGAAATGTGATTGGTTGTGTCTCCTGTTATGATACACGTGTTGCTTGCTTCTGCCTCCATTTGCAGCTCTATCTGTGCTAGTAAGTACTGATTAAGACTCTGACTTTAAACTGTTATAACTTGTTTTAACAGTATGACAGGTAAATGATATTGTCATAGTCAAATACAGCATCAAAAACATTTTGTTTAATACTATTTTTGTACTGCTAATGGTTTTTATGATGCTGGAAAAGTTGATTTGAAAATGTGATGTACTTACAGAGTAAGAAGCAGGGTATCTCCAGTTTTCTCAAAGAAGGCTGCTATGTCCTTCTTCTTCACTGTTCATTGGTTGTGATTGGCAGTTCGATATGGCCTGATACATGCAGCAATGCATTGGTTGTAGCATCTGTCAGTCAAATAACCACCAGTCTGTGATTGACAGACTGTGAAAGGGGATGTAAAATAATTGGCATTTGCGAAAGTGTCATGCCTGCGACATTATTATTCAACACTGTCGTGCATGCAACATTACTTTGCGGCACTATATTCGACAATGACACATGTTCGAAGCTGCTTTTTTCTAAAGTGTCGCATGCACGACAATCAATTGTCAAATTTGAGTTGGCAAAGAGACAGAAGTTTGACTCTGTATGTATGTCATGTGAATGCCTTCATTACGAAAAACAAATGGTCACAGTGAATCTGGAAACCTTGTCACCATACAATGACATGTGGTTTCAACTTTCAGCATTTCTGCTGTTAAAGTCTGACTTTGAGTTAGACCCAATCATTGTAATGTGCAAGCACTGTTTTTCCAAAGTGAAGCATAACATTCTGCCACCAAGGTCAGTTTTGAACAACATGGAGGCACATGTGACACCAACTGAGATTGCCACATTGAATATATTTGAATGGATACTTTTCAATGAAACTGTTTCAAACTATTCTACATATGAACTCAAAGATACGGAATATTCCACAAAAAGAACTCATCGGATCTCTTAAGAGTTCTGTCATGTTTCTTCCACTTCCTCTGCAGGAAAATGTGGAGGCTATCTCCATTGAAAACACTTTGGTCATTCTTGTAAATGGTGTGCCAACAAAGTCTACGGTGATTTGGCAGGATGTTGTTAATGTTGAGAAGGTGAAGCTTGTCCTTACTCACTTAAAGAACAACAATCCTTTTTATGCAGACCTTAATATTGATCAGATCACTAGAGTACCCTTGATCATGATGACTTGGACAGCACAAAGCCAATGATTGAGAAGGTCAATGTGGAAACAAATGACAATGTGTAGGAACAGTACACAATTCATCCACTACATGGCAGAGATCCGGTAGGGGACAACATTGACCTCTATCAAATGAAACAGGTGTAAGGTGAGCCTGTGAGCATTTGGGAGGCAACACTGGAAGCATGCTGTTTCCCAGACTTATTCCCAAAAGGGTCAGGTGGTCGCCTGGATGAAAGAGAAGTGCGTGTACAGGGTGCTGAGTACCAAACAAGCTGTGTGCTCAGTAAAGATGGCAAATTCAGACGCAACATACAGTACCTGTTTCATCTCCTGTGGGAGAGTGAACTTAGCATATTGTCTGTGTCTATTACGCATACTATTCATCTGACTACTCCACTTTATGGAATTACAGCTGCACAGTTTCTTCAGAAATTGAAGCAGAAAGATGAAAATGTGCAAGTTAATTTGTCTTCTATTCTGTCAAGTCTACGCAGCACCAAAGAATATTGGTACCGGTGACACTCTGAGGTGATGACAATGCTGTGAGAGCATGGTGCAGCCACATGCTTTGTCACACTCAGTTATGCTGAGTATGCCTGGGATGAGGTCATAGAACTGTTGAAGTGGGCAAACTCTGATGTTGAGGGTATTGCATCAGTGACTCTCGGAGAGATGTGCTCACTTGACACTGTCTCTGTCACAAGGCATTTTCACAAGTGGTTCCATGATATTCTGACTTTCATTTTGTCAAAGGACAATCCATCTATTGGTGTTGTGGAACATTACTTTTGGAGGACGGAATATCAGGTGCAAGGTGCTCCTCATATTCACATGTTGCTGTGGATCAAGGATGCCCACCATATAGATGAGGATGAAGCAGCACAAGTGCTCGCATTCATCAAGAAATACATCACTTGCCACATTCCGGACAAGTATGACAGTCCAACATTGTGGAAGTTGGTGCAAAAGTTCCAGCGCCATATTTGTGCAAAATACTGCCACCGGGTAGTGAAGAACAAATCTGATTGGTACACAAGATGACATTTTGAATTTCCTAGATGTGTCTGTCAGGATGGTTGCATGAATGATCTGTTTTCAGCAGTGCAACACCACTTGAAGGCAAAATCAAGCAAGAGGGTATATGAGTTACCCAGAGATAAGAAAGAAGTGTACATCAATGACTATAACCCTACTCTTCTCCTAATGTGGCAAGCAAACATAGATGTTCAGTTTGTGGCTGACAACTCATTGGCTCTGGTGCGGTATGTCACTTCATACATAACTAAACATGAGCAGAGTAGATTGCAAGATCTTTGGGAAGATATTGCTAGTTCAAGCAAGAGTCTGACATCTCAATTGTCATTAGGCTTGAAGAACCTTTCACACAGAGAATGTGGTGCTTATGAGGCTAGTGATCGCTTGATTGGTACACATCTGTACAGCAAGTCTGATGCTGTTCGCTTTCTCAGTATGAACTACAAAGAGAAGCAAAAACATGTACTTATTCCTCATGCTGAGATTGAGGAACTGGCTGTAAATAGACCCTCTTCAAGACATATCTTGAAAATTGACCTCATTGACACATACTACCCCCGTAGACATGAAGACATGGATGATATGTGTCTATTTCAGGTGGCTAAGTGGTATGACTACAAGACAGATGTCTCACCTGATTGCGCATGTGACATTTACAAGGTCAGAGGAGTGGATGGCTGTCTTGCTAAGAGACATAAGCCTTAGCTTTTTGACCACTGTAAGTTACATCTAGGCACATCTGAGAGCAGAGAGCATTTCTACTTTGCTCTGCTATTCCTATTTAGACTCTGGAGGAATGAGGCTGAATTGAAAGGTGACTGTGATGTATTCAAGGAAGAGTTTCATCGCAGTTATGAGACATTCAAAAGTCAATACTCAGAGATATACATACAGAGACTAGGTACTGAGAAGAAGCAGCTTGAAAAGGCACAAAAGCTACTTGAGGAGGATACTCCTGTTATCTCAAAGGACAATCTTGATCCAGAAGGACAAGGTATCCTTGGGGAACCTCTGCCTCTGAATGCCCCAGAAGTACTCATGTTGGAAGTGGAGAGTGCCATGCAACATGGTATGTGCTTCAGTGCTGACCCAGCTGAGTTGAGAGAGAGACTCAATGACCAGCAGCGTGTGGTTTACTCTGAGGTAACTGACACTGTCCGGCATGGGATGCTGCATGATGAGAAGAAATGTGACTGTCTTGACTACAAACCACTGCTGATGTTTGTTAGTGGCTCAGCTGGTACAGGGAAGAGTTTCCTTATTGAGGCCATCACAGCTGAAATACGGACCTTGACAGGGTCAGCGATGTCTGTTGCTGTTAGTGCTCCCACTGGACTGGAAGCATACAACATTGGTGATGTGACATTACACCATCTGTTCATGTTGCCAGTGGACCATGGCAAAGCAGGAGAGTATCGGAAACTGTCATTTGATGTTGCATCTCAGCTTCGTTCAATGTTTTGTAAGATGAAGTTACTCGTCATTGATGAGATTAGTATGGTCTCTAATTTGATGCTTGCCTGTATACATCTACGTCTACAGGAGATCCTGGGGACTGACTATGGAAAATCATTCTGTGGAAAAAGCACTGTTGTATTTGGAGACCTTTTACAGCTTGCACATGTGAATGCAGAACATGTCTTTGCAGCTCTGACTGTGAAGCAGGCCAAGAATACACTTGGCTGCATTGGAGGTTTTAACCTGTGGGAGTTATTTACCTATGTCACGCTGTATCAGAACATGCTCCAAAGTGCTGACGTAACTTACAAGGCACTGTTGGATCAAGCTTGTACAGGTTCTCTGTCACCAGAACATGTTGCAATGTTAAATGGGCGAAGAATCAGAATGGACACTGCATCCATAGAAACTGCATGATGTTTTTAGTGAGTGATGTGTGTTCCACGGGCACACGCATTGCGTGTCTTATGCCACAACTAAAGAAATGCATTGAGTTCAACAGTGTCATGTTGCCGAGAGAAAATCAATCAATTCTCACACTACATGCTGTTCTCACACTACATGCTGTTGACACAGTCGATGGTGTCATTTTAAGTTGGAAGTTGGTAGCTAAGATGACTGAATGACTGTCTAAATTGAAGTCAGATGTTTCACACACAGCTGGTCTAGAAGCTGTACTTACAGTTTGTAACAATGCACGTGCCATGCTACGCCGCAATCTTGATGTGGATCATGGTATGGTAAATGGTGTCATGGGTAACATTCATTGACTTTGTCTATAATGTTCAAAAGACATTTATCGAGACACCTGTTGTTGACTTTGACAACATGGAACATCATGTCCAGATTAATCGTACCTGTGTTAAGTTCTAGGTATTGAAGGATATCTATGTGAACAGGAAACAGTTCCCAATATGAGTTGCAAATGCTGTTTCCATTCACAAGTCTCAAGGCTTGAGTTTGGATTCAGCAATGGTGGACATAGGGACAGACATGTTCAAAGATGACATGAGCTACGTCGCACTTTCTCACGTACGTAGTCTTTCTGGGTTGCACATCATAACAGTCACACCTCAGAAGATATGTGCTGACAAGCGCTGTATAGTTGAGTACAACAGATTACGTACTCTATACCAGCCACAGATGTCTTTAATACCACTATCAACGTATGTGGTTGTCTCACATCCTTCAGTCACATCTACAGTTGGCAACAACAGAAAATGAGCTTGCACAACTGATGGAACTGTTCAGATTTCTAAGAAGGTCACAATGTCAAATACAGATGCAGAGCCAGCTGTTGTTCAGAAGTCAGGTTGGAATGGCTGTTGTGCTTGTGTTTGACAACAGTACTAGAGTTAACTGCTATGCTAATGCAGCTATGCAGGTCTTTCTCCATATGCCACACTTTGTTGAGGCAATATCTGCTTCGCAAGACACTACACTATCAAAGGAATTGAAGCAGGTTGTCAACATGGCTTCTGATCAGTCTAACAATGTGCAGTCACTAACACCTCTGCGGCAAGTGCTGGGCACATATGATGGATGCAGTATGTTTGCTGCAAACATGCAGCAGGATGCTACCGAGTTTATGATGGCTATCATAAGTAGTCTGGATGAAGGAACTTCTATGCAATACTATTTTACTGTGTCATAAGTCACCAAGTATGTGTGTCTGTTATGTGGTCATTCAGAACGAGAAACCACAGAAGATATGTTTTGGGTTTCTCTGTTTGTGCCTCAGAGTAAAGCTGTAAAGTTTCGGCAGCTGTTTACTAATGCTGAAAGTGGTCACCTGTGTGTGAGGTGTGGAGGTACATTTACTCAGTCCATATGTCTGAGGACTTCATCTCAATATATTATGCTAGTATTGCATAGATTTGACTCTAATGGGCTCAGAATTGACACACCCATCACTGATTTTACAGCTGGTAGAGTAGTATTTAACCAATCAGTGTTTGACACCCATGCTGTGATCTTCCACTATGGCCAGTCTGTACATTCTGGACATTACACTTCTTTGTTGAGGTATAGAACTGGATGGGTTGAGTGCGATGATTCAACAAGATCTTTCAAACAGAGACTGCCGTGACACTTAAAAAATGCATATGTACTGATACTGAAGAATTATGCCAATTTTAATGTGTCAGAGGAATAGTTACACAACATGTGAAAATCCTTTACTTTGCTGTCCATATTTTTCTTACAGAGTGAGTTTTGTCACACTGTAATTTGGTATTAGCAAATGTACAGTTGTGGTTACACAGGAAATATATCACATGGCTCTCTTGCATATGTAGACTCATTGTGACTTTAAGATTGTTGCGTTAATCAGTGACACAGTGAAAATAGTTCATTGGTCTTTAATCAGCCCCAGCTGTCTTCACAGCCACTAGAGAAACCACACATACCTGTCTAACAAAGACCTCTGCATGTCAAAAGAGACATTCCTATCTGGTCAAACTCTTCTGTCATAGTCTTTTGATTGAGTATGTTATATGCAGACATGAGAAATCACATTTGGCACATCTGCTGCATGTGTGATTGTACTAAGGTACAATGCTTGTCCATGTGCATTTACATCACTGTGTATCATATCTTTAACGAAAGATTAACAGCACTCTGTCATGTGTTGAGAACAATGATGTGTGCTCTGTGTCAGATTTTTCTTCTTATGCTTGCATCTTGAACAAATATCTAAACTGTTTTCTGCAACAGTGCATTACTATGACTGTTTCATTTTCTTGTATCTAGTTTGTATATATATATATAGAGAGAGATAGATACAATGTTTAATATATTATTTGGTAGTACTTAGTATTCTGTTGTAAACACTAGTAGTATTAACTAACATATACATTGATTGATAGCATTATAAGTATGGATTTTCTCTTACACAGTTGTAGACTCATAAAGAGTAAGAAGTAGTATGCTTATATTTGTTAGCATGACATATTATGCAGTCGCACATATGTACTATTCTGTCATGTCATATGCCATCATTAATAATAAGTTACTGTGTTCCATTACAGATATTATCATTTAGTGCACAAAGTTTTTGCTTATCATATCGTAAGATTATATTCATAGGCCCAGATATTCAAAAGGGTTGTGCATGGTGCAACAGTGTTGCGCCATGTGCAACCCACTGATGCGCCCTGGCATGATATTCAAAAGGGAAAAGTGTGTGGCACAAATCCTGATGCGCCGGAGTGCATCAGTAATGTATGCAGGCACAGGTGGGGGGGGGCCTGCCCTTGCATAACCTGCACAGCCCAATATTCAGCCCAGGATGTGCAGAGCCATGTATGAGCAACCCCTACCTGTGCCAGTACAAAGTTATGCCCCCCAAAACAGGAACAACTGATGGCCACCCACAGGTGAACTGCCGCATTGCAGGGCACAACACAGCAGCTGCCACCTGTGGGTGGTCACCCGAGTTCCGGCTGCACTTGGTGGCACCCCCCATGCCCGATCACGGGCATTTGTAAAAAAAATTGAATACTTCGTCCAATATCCCTGGTGGTCCAGTCGACCACTATCTGCCCGATCGTGGGCATTTGTAAAATAAAAGGTCCAATATCCCTGGTGGTCCAGTGGACTGTTATCTGCCTGATCGTGGGCATTTGTAAAAATAAAAGGTCCAATATCCCTGGTGGTCCAGTGGACCGCTATCTGCTCAATCGTGGACATCTGTAAAAAATAGGTCCAATATCCCTGGTGGTCTAGTGGTGCCCCCTCCCCACCCACCACTGAGCCCCACCTCCCCACTCCCCCAGGTTAGCCGGCGGGCAGCAGCACCCCACCCGCCTGCCACCCCACCGCCTGCTGACTGAGACCTCAGTAGGGCTGTATGCCCATTGGTTCACAGTGTGAGCCAATGGACGTGCAGCCCATACTGTACTACACATTCCAGATATGTGAACAGGCACAGCACACAGCACCAGGGGTGGTTGGGAAATAGCACATGCACCAAAGCCCACTGCAAAGAGGCACACCACACATACCCCGGACAGAGCCCATGGCCCACACCCACACCAGTGGAGGATCCCCTGCAGACACACCCACAGCCAGGCCAGCTCCACCCCACAGTTGCCATGCACACCACTGCAGCAAGACACCATGCGCCCATTGCAAAACAGAGACCGACACAGTCATAGTAGGAAAAGCATGTATTGAGTAACAATAAACATCAACAGAAACTATGTACAAATATATACATACAGTGGGGGAAGGGATGTGCAAGGCTACAACAAGGGGGGAAGGGCAGGTGACAGTGGGAAAGGCAAAGGTGGGGACATAGGGGTGTGGTTACAGTGCGGGGAGGGATTGGTACTGTGTAGGTGCTACAGGCCCTACTGTTAGCCCATGTCATCCCTGTCCTCCCTGTGGTGCCTTCTGTGCCACCAGCATTCACCCCATCCATCCCCTGCAGCAGTTCCAGTGTTGCCCAGGTGACCTGCAGGATCTCCTGGATGTTGCATTCTAGGGCTGTCCAGCGTAATCCACCTAGAACAAGGGAGCGGAATCAGTATGAGTAACTGGCCAGACCAATGCAGCCCACCTAATGTGCATGGTGTACATCAGGGGCCTGCACCCCTGGGATGGCATGCGATCACCCACAGTGGGTGTGCCCACATGATGTGCCTACCCGGGCACCCACAGCCATGCAAACAGCTGCACACCCCCACCACTCATGCATCGCACAGCACCATCATGGCCATCCAGCATCATGGTAATGCAGTGGGATAGCAGTGGCACAGCCAGGTGCCCAGTGCACACACAGCCCACCTGTGACACCCACCCACAAGTGCAGACCCACAAGATGGTATGGAGGGCACCATGGGATGTGCACAGCAGTAGGGTCCATGTGCAGGGGGCCATGACTCACCACCGCCCCTACAACCCATCATGCACAGTTGTAAAGGGAAACACGGCACTCACCTGCATCTCAGTTAGCAGGGTGTTGCTGACCCCTGGCACCACCATTATGCCCTGCATGGCCACACCACCAGTGATGTCCTGCCCTCCACGCTCTCAGGCCATCTAGGCCCTACAATGATCCTCTGGTCCTAGTGTGAAAACATGGAAAGAGTCCCATCAGTACACATCTGAACCATATCCCCCCCAGCAGTGTGCATGCCCGCACAGCCTGTCTGTGCTACGGTGGTGCAGGGTGTACTTGATGCACCCCCACAACTGGCAACACAGGTACCAGCCCCCACCCCCCCAGTGGCATGGCCTGCCAATCACCATGCCATCAGGACAGATGGATATTACTAGTGTGGTGAATGAGCATCTACCTGGCCATGGCATGGCTTCCTGCCAGGTATGCACCTGCAGTCTCCCTAGGTGGTCAGGGTCATGCCACTGGAGGTCCCCATAGTGGTAGTGACACTGCTCTGTGGTTCTGCTACACCCTGTGGCTTCCTCAAGGCCCTCTGCCACCTCCTGCCACACCGCTGTGCGTGATCTCAGGTGGGGAACCTGCCCAAACAGGGCACCTGCATGGGGCTCCACAAGAGCCACCAGGTTTGCCAGTTCTACAGAGGTCCACACTGGTGCTGTGATGCACAGCATATTGCAGACACTGGCAAGCTCAAAATGGCACCTGGTAGCACATGTTTCCAATGTGTGGAGGCAGCATGGTACTGCACTGCCAGTCACAATCATGCTGGCACCGGACTGCACAATAGGGGGGCAGCCATGTGAACATATGGCACCTAGAGGGCAAAGGGAAGCCACAGAGTCAAGGGTCTGTCTGTGCACGGAGTGCCACAGCGCTATTGGGAGGCCCCTGCGTGGAGCACGGTAGGGTGCATGTGTGTGATGCCAAGCAATGGCCTTCCGTGCTGAGACACCATGGCACCCATGGTGCACCATATCACGTGCACTCCTTCAGATATATAGTGCATGAGCACCACAGGCACAGTAGTGGCAGTGCCCTGTACTGCCTCCCATGCACAATGCATCAGCTGTGCCACTTGTGTAGGTGTCAGCACCACGGGCATGCATGTTGTGTTGCCTATTGGGCACATTACAGTGGTGTGCCACAGCCTGAGCATGCTCAACACCATTGCACAAGGCACAATAGCATGATATTCAGCCAGGTTATGCTAATCAGCTCATGAGCCATTCCACGGTGCATCCACTGCATTTGCATCCCATTACGGTTGTGCCAGCCCTCATTTGCATGCGATGAGCTATAAAAGTGACCTGGGAATGCATAGGACATGGATCAGTATTGCAGTCTTTTGAGGTAGGTGCCATGCTGTGGAGATGTGGGGACAGTGGTCTGGGAGGGCTGTATGGGACTGCATAGTCTATGATAACACCTGTCCATCCCCCCAGGCACAAGCATGACTGAGCAAGAGGATGAAGAGGAGCAGGGAAGGGTGTGGAAGAGGAGGCCGAACTTCACCAGCATGGAATCAGATGCCCTGTTTGAGGCCTACCTCAACAGGCAGCACCTGCTCAGTGGACAGAGTGGCACACCACAGGCCCATGCGGGGGTGTGGGGTTAGTTGGCATGTACCATCAACCAGCAGGGCAGCCACCAGTGTTCTGTGCAGGAGTAAAAGGAAAAGGTGGCATGGACAGGAGGCAGATCAAGGATAAGGTGGCTGCCATCAGGGTGGCATATGCTGCCACTGGTGCGGGCCAGCAGGACATTTCCCCACCTGACACCACTGGAGGAGCAGGTGGCCAGCAGCATGCAGTGTAGTGCCATTGAGGGTGTTCCAGGTGGAGGCTTCCAGATGAGAGGCAGTCCATCATTACATGGTAGGACCAGTGCTGGCAGTGTGTGGGTGGCGGGGGAGCAAACCCCAGGGCCAGACAGACCACTAACAGTACTGTGTTCCTTTACAGCTCCTGAGTGTCTGCGTGGGGAAGCAGTGGTGGGTGTGTCCACTGAGGGGGCAGCCCTGGACATGATGGAGTACCCATCCACCTCCACAGGTGTCCGAGGGACTGACCATCTGCAGCCCTGCACATCTCTCTGGACTGATGCCAGTGGTGCGGGTGCAGATATGGCCCTGGCTGTGTTCCAGCATGACACCACCTGTGGTGTCCTATGTGCTGAGACACAAATTGGGGCTGACTCCAGCACTGATGATGATGTGACGCACATCCTGGACAGTGTTGCATGTGGGACACAGGGTGATCCCATGGATGGCATCTGCACAGGCGGATCTTCAGGTAGTGCTGGTTTGGTTGCCTGCACAACAGCCCTTGTCCAGGCTGCATCTCCAGGTTCCAGTGGGGCAGCACTGGCATGCAGCAAGGGTGGTGGGGCTGTTGTTGCCGATGCAGCTGCGCCAGTGGTGCCTGGCGATTGGCAGCCAGAGGGGCAGCATCAGCAGCAGGCCAGTGTTGACATGGGGACAGGAGCGGGGGGCAGCAGCAGTGCACCGTGTGTGGATATACCCCAGGAAAGCAGTGCTGTGTGGCACCCACCATCGAGGGGCACTGTGCAGCAGGGCCAGGAACACCATGGGGGACAGCATGCTGGCCATGCAGATGACCCCTTGCATGACCACAGCCATCTTCTCCAGGCCTCTGTGGATCAGTAGGTGCAGCTCGTGGCAGCAGTGGATGCACTCTGTGCAGAGCTGAGCCAGGCAGAGGAGCAGAAAAGCAGGGACCATGCCCTGCTCCTGGCAGAGTTGGCTCAACAGTGGGCAGATGTGACCGCAGCCATTGACAGGCAGACCACTGCAATGGCAACTGTCATGGCTACACTGGCTGGCTGACTGACTGTGTTCCCACCTGCCGCACACCTCGCAGAGTGCTATGTCCACCCCCCATTCTTGTTGTCGGGTGACCTCTGCCATGTCAATGCCGGGTTTGGCTGTGGGCATACCTAGTACGCCTGGTGTGGGCATGTTCGGTGACCTGCAGACCCCTTCATAGATACAGTCATGTTCACGCAGTGTCACCCCTGGGTTCCCTTCAGTGCCACTGCATGAGGCCACTGGTCAGCCTGGTATGGCTGGCAGGTCTCGGTGGGACCACCCACACATCCGTGGCAGCCGTGCTACTGTGCTGCATGACTGACCCTTCCCCCTCCACAGCCACTGTCTGCTGCTGCCCTGTGTGCACTGTGGCATTCTGTGTGCATTGCATGGGTGTGGTGCCCTACCCTGCACACACATGGTCCCTGTGCACACCCTCCCAGCTGCTGGCCACTGTGGTGTGTGCATGATGATGCCAGCATAGCGTTGTCCACCACTGTGCAATGGTGCTCAGTGTCTGAGGCATGCACAGTTCCTGCCACTGGGTGTGGTTGTGTTAGATCCTGTGGGGGTGTGGGGGGGCCTGTTGGGGTAGGCGTGCATGTGGCCCTGTGGGCATGGGTGGGGTGTGTGTGCCTGTGTGTGCATGCCACCTGCAGCCCTGCTGTTCCCTGGATTTGTGTGCAGTCCCACACCCATTCTCACGCCCCTGATGCCGTCTTCCCCTGGTGTCCACCCCTGCCTGTCTGTGGGCTGTGTCCTTGCCCTTGGTGGTTGCACATGGCCCTGTTGACCTACCTGTGTTGTCCAAAGTGCTCCTCTGCGATGGTGTCCAGGTGCTGCTGGGCCATCCGTGCCAGCCGGGGAACCCTTCGACCAGGGGGTTGCTACCCAACACCAGCTGGACTGGTGTCTTCATCATCCCCACCGCTGTCCCCATCCTTGACCTCAATGTCTATCCCACAGTCAGTGGCCATGTTGTGCAGTATACAGCAGTCCAGGAATAGCCCACAGGCCTTTGAGGGGCTGTACTGTAGGGCACTGCCTGACATGTGCAAGCAACAGAACCGTGCCTTCAGCAGCCCAAACACCCGCTCAATGACATTCCGTGTTGTGGCATGTGCCTCATTGTACTGTTGCTGCACTGGGGTCGAGGGATGCCAGTATGATGTGAGCAGCCAGGGGCCGTAGCGGGTAACCACTGTCACCTGCATGTAGAGGAGTTTCGTCAGCATGGTGGTCTGTGACACTGTTCCATGGGCCTTCATGGCCATTCCCCATGGCACCCCTGCCTATACACCACAAACACCCCCCCATCTGCACCCATCGACCAGCGTGTTATGCATACTCACCTACGAGATGGCCAGTGGGGATGTCCCCACTCTCGAAACTATGGCACAGTGCGGACTGGTGCCAGATGAAGGCATCGTGTGCTCCCCCGGGATACATGGCACTGACATTGATTATGCACCCCCTGGCATCACACACCACCTGGCAGTTGACACTCGGGTAACCCTTGCGGTTGATGTATGCTGCCCCCTCTGGGCCAAGTGGCATGTGGATGCCTACATGGGTGCAGTCTATGGCCCCAGCACACCAGGCAACCGTGCTACTCTGTGGAACTCCCGCATGCTTGCTGTGCACTCTGCCTGTGTGCTGGGAAAATGGATGTACTCTGCAGCATGTGGCAGCAGTGCACTGAGGAACTGTGTGAGTAGGAGTGATGTGGCCTACTGGGTTATGCCTGTTGTGTCCCCTGTTGGTCTCTGGAAGGTGCCTGTGGTGAGCAGGCACATGACAGCTGTGATCTTAGTCTCCACAGTCAGCGCATGTCTCCGTCATGTGGGTGCCTGCATCTCATCACTGCACAGCTCACAGAGCTGCCTCAGAATCACCCAGTTCAGGTGGTACAGGCCCACAATCTCAGTGTCACTGTACTGTTCAAAGGTGGTGCAGGCACGGTACAGCCTGTTCTGGGCATAGCACCGCCATGCCATACCACGACCGCTCCTCCCTGCTGCCTGCCTTCTCACACCCCTCATTACCGCCTCCATCTGGAAGGTAGCACTGGCCATATCCCTGGTTGGTGTTTCTCCCCAGGTGGCTGTCTACCTATTCCCCCCAGCTGTGTGCTGCTGGCGCTGCCCCTGCACTGGGTACACCCCTGGCTCTTCACCACTTTGTGCCCTGCCTCTTGACCACTGCCCTCCATCCTTTGTGGCATGGTCAGGCCAACACACACACACACACACATCCCCCTTCACTCACTCGCACACACCTCCAGTGGCCCCCCTCCACCTCCTGGCCACATCTGCCCCCTGCTTCTTGGATTGCCTCCCTGCCCCACTGTCTCCACGCTCCCCCACTATGGTTCCTCTGTGGTGTATTCACCCTCCTCTCACTTGCCCCCTTTTGTATTGGCTCATTTCCACTGTTGCACAACTTCCGCTTGCTCCACTATTGCGCACATTGCCTACTGTTGAATATTGCACTGCGTACATTATTCCTGGTTACTCCCCCTGCACTTGCACATGCATTCATTTCTGTTGCACTGCAGTGCACTGGGTGTTGTGCTGCACAGCTGCTCCCACTGAATATCACACATTGGCACATATCCGCTCTTGCGTGGGTGCATCCCTATTGTGCATGGCGCATCTACTCTGAATATCCCACCCTTATTGTTTTGTGCAACACTGCACTATGTTTACCTTGTAGTAGCACTGAAATTATTCCTATTTATATGGTTTATGTATATACCATTCTCATGTATTGATTATGTTTCCCAGCATTGGCCTTGTCTTGCCTGCCTTGTATAGCTTATATTGTAAATTTTGTTAAATAGTGTCTGTTAATTAATTTTGTATCTCCATATCGATGGTATGTATGGTTTGTTATTGTTAAAAAAAGGGTCCTCACTGAAAATGAGGTTGCTCAATGGATTTATCCCTTCACAATAAACTTGAACTTGAACTTGATGTGCTGGTTTAGGAGTAGAGGGGTTCACAGAAAAGATGCTAGAGGTCCACACCTGGCCTGCCATCATGCATTTCACACTCTGGCAGGTTTTTTTGTTAATTTGTTTATTCCCTTCTGGTTCAGGCTCATTCATCCTGGTCTGACCTCCCCAGCCAATTTATCCTTTTCTTATCCCCCAGCCCATTTATCCTGGTCTGACTCCCTGCCCCCAGCCCATCACCAATTATTCCAGGTACTTTGCTCAACCTTCATTCTTCCTCCACTGCCTCTTCTCCTGGTGGAGTCAGCAGGCCCCCTGTTACCTGCCAGAGAACAGATCAAGATCATAGAAGGAGGGCACTGTTACCAGTGTGGGGCCTATGAGGGGTGGGGCCTCTCACTGTTTCTCTGTTTGGCATTTTCCCTCCTTGTCTTTTCCCTGGGACTCTAGCTTTGGGGTGGTACACAAGGTTGCATGCAAGCATGGAGCAGGTCACCACCAGTGACTCCCTGTCTACTAAGCATTTCCAAATGCATTGCCACATGTAGTCACCCAGGTGGCAGTACTACAGTGGAGCCTGACCACCCTTCCTCCTTGGAAGAGGAAAGTGTCCTGTGGGATGCTCAATCCTCCCCTGGTTGGTCCCCGATAATCCAGGCTCATTCCTTATACTGTATCAGGCTGCTGGCAACACGTGTGATTGTGCCTGCACTGAGCAGATAGGTCGGCTAACTTCTGGGAGGTTTTACTGCCCCTTTGTCTTTCCTTTGGTATGAAATATCTGTCTATAGTTATCATGGCCAGTGCAGAGACAAAATGTAAGCAACTTCATAAAATTCTTTTGTTAACTGCCCCCAAAATAGAATGGCTTTAACAGTTTCTAAACAGTTCTAAATAGTTAATTCAAGACATCTTTCACATGCTTGTGAAAGGTACAATACATATTTAAAACAGTATGAAGTTCCATCATATATACTAGTATGCACCTAGCCAGGTGAATCTGAATAAGATGCAGCATTTTATTTTCATTGGGGGAGTGGCAACTTCTAACAAATGTTATAGCTTAGGGGACTGGGACAGAGGGAGGTCAAGTGCTTTGCTCATGGTCACTTGGTCAGCGGCTGTCAAGGGATTTAATTGAATCTAGAATTTCCTGGCTTGAAATAATTTGCTGTAAGTACCAGGACCTATAACCCCCACCCCCCACACACACGTTGCTGCATTTCTAACTAAGAATGTTGCTGTTTCTCAGAAGTAAGGTAACATGGTTTAGCATTCAGAATAGGTTGAAACCTATCACATGATAAGCCTTTTATTTTATTTTACAGACGTGTTCCATATAGTAGTTTTGGCTGTCATTCTACATTTATAAAAAAGGAATTTGTTTTGCCACTGCAAGGTTGTTTTTGTTTCACAGGTATTCCCTCAGAGTGTCACTAATTATTGCCTTCATGGATATGTAAGCACTACATAGTCATTATCTTTATGCGAATCAGTCCTCTACCATTAGCAGTATCTGAGAATTACTTATATTTGTTTTTATAGTTTCTTTTTTCCAATATAGCTCTGCTGAGCTGCAGGTTCTTTGTGTGCATGTGTGTGTGTGTGTGTGTGTGTGTGTGTGTGCTGGCTGCTTCTACTGACTTTGTCAAATGTGTGGATTAAAGAACAGTGAGGCAAAACAACAGAGAATATTCTGGTGAAAATGTTGACTTATTCCTCTTTATTTTATTTTGGAGGGCCCTTGGAAGGCCCCTTTCTCCTGTCTGGTAAGATGCCCTTCATCCCACCAATTGCCTTAGTTAATTTCCTTCACATGATCCCAACAGTTTGTCTATTGATTGTTGCCTGCATTTTCACCCCAGACCAATCAGCCTATGCTGGGATTCAAGGGGACAGGCTTGTTGCCTGAACCCCTCCATGAAGAACCTGCCAGATACCACTCTGGAGACCTGATATATATGCATCATACTTCAAACAGAAAGGCAATAATTCTTATTTAAGGCATGTTTACACTGCCACAATAACACCACAGCAAGCAGGTGTGGCAGCATGGATACCTACTATGGTAAGCTGGACCATGATCTGCACACTGATGCCTTAGCAGAGTTGGAGATGAAATGACTTAAGCATTGTAAGCTACCATGTCAACTGGCAACACCCCTTGCATTATTGCAAAACACTCTGTTCCCACAGTGCCCAGTTTGTAAACAGGAATTTGTGTGGGGGATCCAAAACATTTTTGGAAAGCTTCTTCTAAAGCTAGACATGCAGAGCAGATGTGCCATTTCAACGTAATCCACTTATAAGGTTTTGAAATTCAAATATCTCTGCCTTATAGTGTCCTTGGGCTCCGCTACTTCCATTTTGTCTGCATTGTGTACATTTGTAAACAGTAGAAGTTCAGCTAGAGCTTCATCAACTCCCTAGCTATTTAAAGTGTCAGTGGTGCAGCAGGTTGCACACTCCCCTTTGCAGCTGCAAGATCAGAAGGCTGTGGTTCTAGCTCCACACCAGGCACTTGGGTTAAATTCTAATACTGACACTGTAGTGCAGCATGAGGGGGGTGCTGCACATCTGAGGTGCTGTCTTTTGGTTAAGACATTAAACTAAGGTACCTTCTGCCTGTTTAGGTGGACATTAAAGATCCCATGGCACTTCTCAAAAGAGTAGGGGAAATTTTTATTCACATTCAAATCAAAACATAAGTAGGAAAAAACACATGAAATTAGAAACAAACCAAACCAGGAAATAACTGTACAAAACGGTACGAGAACCAGTTCAAATCATATACAGAACCAGGGGAAAAAACAAAAAGGAAACAAGTGATAAAAAAGACTTATCCCACCCAATCAATATCTTTCCATAAATGTGCCCAAAACTGAGTCCCCCAATGAGTATTTTCAACCTTATACACTGCATTCAATTCTGCTTGAGTGTTAAAAAGGATGTCATTAATAGTAACTGTACCCTGCTGCAAAACTCTCTGACACCGTATGTGCCAGATAGACCATTTTAAACATGCCAACATAACAAAAACAGTACTCTTATGGCAACAGAACCACGGTGCTGTTATTTGACCACAAACTAAAACGTCATATGTCATGTTTGCAAACTGACTGGTATTCCAAAAGGCATCCAGGTGTGACCAAAAACCTTGAATAAAAGCACACAGCTGTTTGTGTTTATGGTTGCCATGAACATTTAATTTATTGTGCCTACAAATCCACATGGTATCCTGTATCTTTTGTGGTATTCTAGTTTCAAACATGCATCCCAATAGCAAAGAAATGTCAACAGAAGGACTAACCTTAAAAACTGGATCTTCAAAGTAGTATTTGTCTACCACTGTGCCACAAAACGTTTTCCTTGAAAAAGTCAACACCCAATTCAGTTCCAGCTTCCATAGCCTAATGTATTTTAAGCAACTTTGTACAGGTACTGGAAGCTGGAATTCATCAATATGCCATTTCCCTTTCTCCCAGGTAATAAGAAATCCTTGCTTTCATAATGACATAACAGAAAGACCCACCCTTCTGTCCCAGCAATCTAAGTTTAATATTAGATTAAAAAAAAAGGAAAAACTAACAGCTGCACCATATGCAAACTCCCATCCTTCCAGGCCCAAAAGGTATGATTTCTTTTCACAGGATTCAGGTGACTGACCCATATTAAAGAAAAAGCAAACCCAACATGTTGGTATGCATCATAAAAGGGAGTGAGAATACATGGGAAAGATACAAAAAAGGGGAAGTATATATGACTTCAATAAAAACACCCTTTTTTCCTTGTCATCTTCCACATTTTCCACTTCTGAATTTTCATTTGTGCAGCATCATAGACAGTGGCCCAATTAATTTGAACTGCTTTCTGAGATCCAACCCCCCCCCAACACTTTAACACTGCCTGATTTTACAAGTATGATAAACTTAGGGTGCAGGTTTCTCAAAGAAAGCCAAAAATCCCTCAGCTGCAGGAAAAAGGCCTGCAGCATGGCAGAAATGCAGTTGCACGATATTCTCAAAGAAAATTTGGGCAGGCGCGGAATTCCGTAAAAATCCCTGCAGCTGTGGAAATTGAGCAAGTGCTTAGAAGGCAAAGCAACAGTGAACCTAATTAGCTGGAGCAGCAGACTTTAACATTGCAGCCATAGCATGAAGCTGAAAGCACCCACAAAGAGACCAGCAACCAGTCCCTCAACTGGGACCACTGCATCACCACAGGTACCAGCAATACCATGGCACCACAGTGGCTGTCTGTCACTACTGGTCATCCCACCCTGGAGTGTTCCTGTTCCTTGCAGGAGTAACACACACTGCAGGTTGTTCAGGCTCTACTGCTTGTGGGGCTCCATCATGGGCTGCACTGGGATGGTTGTTGTCTGTTGCCATAGCATGGCAATGTGTGTTACTGTTGTTGTAACATCAGCTTCTGCTATACTAACTGGGATGTTATTACCTGTGCCTCACCTGCACCATAATTGTTGGGGCACTACTGCAGTCTGCCGAGGGAGAGTTACACCTCACTCCAATGTGTATAACATTTTTTCCACAACAGTGGAAAAAATCTGCCTGAGAATAGCCTTTGAGGGGCTGTGCCTTACTTATCTATCACCTTTTTTTCCTCAGGGACTTCCACAGCTGCACTTTTTTCCATAGTCCGTAGCTGTGGAGGTCTTGTGAATAGCACTCTGAGTGATCTCCCCTTTTTATGTTTGCTTGCCGCACTTGTGCGCAAGTCAACATCTTGGGAGAGTGCAGATTTAGAGGCGTGGCCACTGTTGGGTGAATGCAGGGCACGCATCAGTAGGTGTGCCCCTCATTCCCCAATCAGCCTGCATGCCCGCACCACACCATGCATGCCAATGTGGTGAGCACATCTAAGAAAAGGTCCACTGCAATCTGAGCAAAGCTCATCAGACACAGTGGACCCTTCCTGCGTGCTGCTACATTAGCAGCATGGCGGGCGGCTGCTCAACGGCTGACTTCGGGGGTGCCCAATCCCCCAGCTGGCTTTCTGTGGCCGCAGAAATTTGCCGATGGGGGACCCCACTCCCCATCAGCATACAGCAGCTCCCCCAACTTCCTATATGCTGAAGAGGGTGCCCAATCCCCCTCTGTTCCTGCCTCCCCACTTTCATTGTGAGTCGATGGGAGCCACTTCCATCAGCATAAATCAGCCCCCGCATTTGTATATGCTGAAGTTTTAAATCCTCGGTTCTTGCCTCCCCGGCTCTCATTGTGTGCTGATGGGGGTGCCCAATCCCCATCAGCATAAACGCACCCCCATTGTCTGCCGGTGAGGGTGCCCAATCCCCTGTTGGCTCCAGCCCCTCCAAGCAGCTTTCCCATGCCACGCTGGAGCCCACCCCAGCATGGCAAATGTCCTGTGTCGTCCTCCTTAAAAAAAAGTCACTGAAAGAAAAATGGTCCCTCGCGTCTCAGTGGCCCCATCCCCACCCGCACCCACCCACTCGCACCCTGCCTCCCCACACCCCCTCACCCCATACTTACCTCTGGACTCTGGTGCGATGATCTTCGTGGACCGGAATACATCTGTACTTTCAAAGCCGATCAAGAACTGAGGAAATGCCAGTAAGCTATATAATGGAATGAATAGGGTTTTTTCAACTTTGCTGCATATCTCGAGCATTTATTGGAATTTTGGCACCAAATTTTCAGCATGGGATTTTTGAGGCCCCTCCTCATGAATTCTATCACTGTCATGGTATTAATCAGCCTCAAAAGGTGATTTTGCAGTCACTGTGCGAAATCACCTTTCGGGACCCATTAACGAAATGACAGTGCCAGTGTTCATGAGGTGGCCTCTCAAAAAGCCTATGTTCCAAATTTGGTGGAAACAATCCAACAAATGCCTGTTTTACTGTTTTAGCCCAACTTCTTTGTTGTGTGGGGTGCCTCAGGGTTCAGTGCTGTCACCCATGTTATTCGTAGTGTATATGCTGCCCCTCGGAGACATTATAAGATGGTATGGGCTGAGGTTTCACTGCTACACAGATGATACCCAACTATACTTGTCTTTTGCACCTGACCAGGATGGAGCTCTCTCGGTGTTTAATAACTGTCTGGAAGAAATCCAAGGTTGGATGGATTCTAGTTGGTTAAAGTTGAACTCAGAGAAGACAGAGGTTTTGGTGGTGGACCCAGGTGGTCAGATAGAGAGGTCGCATGATGGCACGCCCTCTGGAATTTTTCTTGGCGGCATGTCACTGCCAACCTCTGAACAGGTGTGCAACATTGGGATTGTCCTAGATGACAGGCTGATCCTTCAATCTCAAGTGTCGGCCATTGTCAGGACTTCCTTTTACCATCTCAGGAATATTGCCAGGGTGCGCCACCTTGTTCCGTCTGACTCTTTGCCAACGTTGGTCCACATCTTTGTGTCCTCACGCTTGGACTACTGCAATGCCCTTTACTTTGGGCTTTCTGGGGTTGAAATCCATCGCCTACAGCTGGTGCAGAATGCTGCAGCCTGGGTTTTGACTGGGACAAGGAGATACAGCCATATTACCCCGGTACTGCGTGAACTGCACTGGCTTCCTATACGGTGGCGGATCACCTTTAAAGTCATTTTATTGACTTTCAAAGCCCTTCACAATCAGGGTCCGACCTATCTGAAAGAACTTCTGGTGCCTTACTGCCCGGGCTGATCACTCCACTCGGCCGATAAGGAGTTGTTAGAGATTCCAAGAGTGAGTTTAAAATCTTCCAGCAGTAGAGCATTTTCTTATGCTGCACCCACTCTTTGGAATTCTCTACCACGCTGGTTAAGAGAGTGCACCTCCGTGGAGGTATTCAAGAAAAACTTAAAAACCTACCTGTGGCAAATGGCCTTCTTGGAGGATTAATGTAATCTGAATGTAAATACTGTGTTTGGATTTTATGGGATATTTTGTTTGGTTTTAATATGTGATGTTGTTATGAAATCATTTTATTTATATGTTTCATTAATTGGTACTGTATGTTGTGGTTTTGATATGTTCAGTGCCTTGATACATTGAAAGGCACTTTAAAAATACAATTATTATTATTATTATTATCATTACTAGCGTGTGTTGCACAGTTGCTACGCAGGCTCGAAACTTCGCACATTCGCAATATTTTAACGCTGGATTTTCAGCATTGTCATTTTTGTACACCTCCTTGTGAACAATACAGCTGTCATTTTCTACATCCTGCCCAAAATGTGTTTCTGCACTTCCAGCACACAATAATGCAGTCACTGTGGAAAATCAGTGTTTGGGCTAGATTATGAAAATGACAGTGACACAGTTCATGAGCAGAGGTCCTAAAATGCCTATGTTGAAAATTTGGTGATGATACTCTATAAAATGACTGTGTTACAAGTGTGTATTGGCAGATTGCATGCACTCTTGCACTGTCATGCATTTGTGATATTTTCACTCTGGATTTTCACCATTGCCATTTTTCCACACCTCTTGATGAACAGTACAGCTGTCATTTCACATATCCTGCCCAAAATGTGTTTTCGCACTTCCAGCGCAGAATAGCATGGTCACTGTGCGAAATCACTTCTTGGGACACTTTGAGGAAATAACACTGACACTGTACATGAGCAGAGGTGCTAAAATGCCTATGTTGAAAATCTGGTGCCGAACGCCCATAAAATGGCAGTGTTCCAAGCGTGCGTTACATATTTCCCACGCACCCTTGTAACTTCGCAAATTTGCTATATTTACATGCCACATTTTCAACACTGGCATTTTTTTACACCTCCTTATGAACTGTACAGCTGCCATTTTTCACATCTTGCCCAAACTGTGTTTTCGCACATCTAGCGCACAATGGCTCAGTCACTGTGGGAAATCAACTTTCAGGACAGATTAACAAAATTGCAGTGCCACTGTTTATGAGCAGAGGTCCCAAAATGCCTATGTTGAAATTTGGTTAAAAAATCCCCAAAATAGTTGCATTACAGGTGTGCATTGTCCAATTTCTATGCACACTCATGACTTCACCAATTTTTCATATCTTCACTCCAGATTTTCAACATTGCCATTTTTTTGTACCTCCTCATGAAAAGTACAGCTGTAATTTTTCACATCCTGTGCAAAATGTGTTTTCACACCTGTGGTGCCAAATGGCACAGTCACTGTGCAAAAATCACCTTTTGACTAATGAACTGATAGTGCCACTGTTCATGAGGCAGGGTCACAAAAAGTCCATGTTGAAATATTGGAGTGAAAATGCCTCGGGTGTTAGGGTTTCCAACTGTAACGCCCTGCCCTGTAGAGACTGACAGGTGTCAGAGGTGTGACTTGGGATTGCCGGATGTAATACTCACGCCATTCTACCCCCAACCCCACCCTGCAGCCAGTGACAATCATCAAGATGTGCCTTGGACGCTTTGGCTCCAAAGTTCACCCCACTGTCCTATACTGCACCCATCTCAGTGTATTTCCTTATGGAATGGGGTGAGCGTAAAGCCCCAAGACCCCAATGCACACCGCAACACTTGTCGGTATCTGCAGGATAAGGAGAGGTGAAATGGCATGAGCACTATGGCCAACACCCAAAGGGACACCCCAATGCCTGTCAGTCTCTGCAGGGTGGGGGTGGGTTGGCATCAGTTCAATACTTCATTGCCATTCCTATTATGCATCTCTCTAACTCCTGCACTACCAATGCCAATGCCAGCAAGCCAACATTCGGCATTGACAAATGCTTGTTTCCTGTAGCTACGACAGTTTTGGGGGCTTGGGAAAGGTTTTGCACCTTTAGAAAGCTTTGTGAATCCAGCCCAGAGTCTATTTTGGCTAGCCTCAATGCTAATCTCTGACTTTTTCTATGTTAATTTTGATGCCAGTAATAAAATGCTGTTGTGCAAAGACCTGAAGGGCCTGCTCACCTGATGATAGCTCTTTCACTGATAAAGAACAATCATCCACATAAGCAGTGATTTTTGCCATTGTGCTTCCCAAAAGATGCCAAATAGGGGAAACCTGATCATGTGCAGCTATACACCACAACAGACAGTCCAGACTAAAAACATATAACAAAGGGCTGAGGGGACACCCCTGCCGCACCCCATTCTTAATGTACATAGGAACACCAAGATGTCCATTAATCAAAGTTCGTACTTAATCTTCTTCATATGGTAATTGAATCAGGTCCACAAAACCATTTGGAATACCATATGAAGCAAGACAATCCCAAAGTTATCAATGCTTTTTAGCATCAAAAGCTGTTTCCTGATCCACAGAAAAAAAGATAGCCATCTAAATTCATGTGCATACCTTGTTCCACAATTTCTCTAATAAAAATGAGGTTCTGCTTAATGTTCCTCCTAGGTATTGCACATGTCTGGGCTTCAAAGATAACTTCCTGTGCTACCTTAGACAGTTGAGCAGTCAAAATATTTGCTAATATTTTATAGTCCATTGTTAAAAGACTAAGTGGCCTCCAATTATGAATGTCTGTACAGACATCCTTCTTGTACAGGAAAAACATAATCCCTTCCATCATACTGTGGCCAAGCTTATTTTCCATCATAATAGCAAGAAAAACTTCTGTCAAAATCAGAGCTAACTGCTCACAAAAGAGCTTATAGAACTCATTTGGGACTTCATCACCACTTGGTGAAGTATTCAGTGAGAGGTTCACTATTGCAGTCCGGACCTCAAATTCTGTGATAGGTAACAAAAGTTGAGCTGTGACCACCTGTGAAATCTGGGGTTACTCAACAGTATGTAGAATGCTTTCTGAACCCTTGTCTCCACCTACCTGAAATCTCTCTGCAATACAGTGTTGCACCACCTGCTGCATAAAGGGAAGATCAGTGAATAGCACCCTATCAGAATTCTGTAGGGCTGTCATAACCCATTTTTTCCACTCTGTCCATCTGTGTATCAAAGGGATTTACTTCCTTCTAGTACCCTGGGTGGTAAATTTCTGGTGGTAGGCCATATTTTTTTCTTGATCCCGATGGTACGCATACTTTTGTTTTTTTTTTTTACATCAGAGATTTTATTGGAAGAATTCACCCCAAATTCTCTCATTAGAGTTACTAATTTCATAAACTTGGCTCATAGGCTGAGATAGGCAAATATTTCTACTTTGCCAGTTTCGTGGAAAGTTTAATGAACATCTCCTTTAAATCAGTTTTAGTGTCCTCCTACCAGTCCACAGGACTGTCATATAGAAACCTGATATCATGTCTCGCTTCTAGGAAAAGTAATATATCATGTTTGAGTAATTCAGACTGTAGAAGGGATGAATTTAACTTCAAGTATCCCCTTCCCAGAACTGTCTCCTGCATTACTCCCAGCAAAATTTCTACTGCAAAGTGGTCTCAGATCTCAAAAGAAACTACTCTAGTAGAAACCTCAAGTTTTCTCCTGGATAGAAACCTAAAATCAATTCTGGTGGAAAGTTTACCCTTGTAGAACGTATAAGTGTGAGGAACAGTTAATAAATCATATATGTCTACAAGGTGATTTCTAGTCAAATTATCTTGCCGCAGATTAGTGTCACAGTACTTTTTCATGGGTTTCCTACCCCAATCCCTTTCAGATAGCCCACAATTAAAATCCCCACCCAAAGAATCACCTTTGAGGAGTTTAGGAAGGGTTCAATGCATCACAATAAAGCCATCCTATTAGCTTTTAACTGTGGAGCATAGACATTTATTAAGTGATATGTGAGCCCCTCAATGACCACATCCAAAAAAAGATCTCTACTTGGGAGAACATTGAGAACTTTCAAAGTTTTAAACTCAGTACCCCTAAACAAGATACCCAAGCCAGAGCACTCATCTTTACCCACAGACCAAACCGCCAGTCCCCATTGCCAATCTATTCTGGCTTGATCTATGTCTGTGAGTGTGTGCAATCTGGTATCTTGTAAAAAAAAAATAACATTATCCTGCTCCATTGCCAGTTTGCAAAAGTGGCAAGATGCTTATTTCTTGATTTAAGGCTATTCACATTCAAAGTCAAAATGTTAAGAGGTAACGTCAGATGAAACAAGGAAAGAAAAAACAACAGTGCAAAAAGTCTGAAAAACCACATAATTTCCTTTTCTTCCGCTTCTTAGTCTTAACCTTTTCAACTATCAACATGTCACCCACTGCCTCCTGCTGTGAAGAGGCAACAGAGGAGGCTTCTGAGCCACCCTCAGAATCTACTGATTCACTATCCATAAGTATTTCATAAGAGTTCTGGGTAAAAATAGGATCTGTGCCAAGGCTTTGTGACATGGGGGCTGGGATGTGTACAATAGATCTTGAGTGGGTCACTCTTTGGAAAGGAGGCTCCTCCACAGGTCCCAGAGGATGCAAAACAGGGTCCAACAAAGGAACTGGTTATTAAAACCAACATCCTCCATGGGGGGGGTGAGCAACACTATCATCAGAGTTTTGCTTTTTAGATGAGGTTCCAGGAGTAAGCAGCATTCCTGAAGCTCCCTCTGCAGGGGAGTGGGGGGGGAGGAGGAGGTGTCTTCAGGCACCTCACTCAAGTTTCAAGCCACCACCAGATCTTGGGTGATACACAAAGGTTGAGGTTCAACAACAGAGGAAGATTCAAGCCAAACCCTTGTGTCATGAAGGTAAAGAGGATTAAGACAGAGATGGGGCTTTTAGAGCCGAAGTCTGGAACATTAAATTGGCCATCTTCATACACTCCTTCTGTGCAGTAGCCACATACATGTCCTGCCCTAACATAGAGAATGCTGGATGGGCAACTATGCAGAATCAGTGTGTTCTGCCACAGAGGGATTCTGATTCCCTCTGACCTCTAGAGCGAAGATCGAGAGGTCCATGGGAATCAGAACCCCGAGGTGGCAAAACACACTGGTTGTGCATAGAGATGCTCATGCTGTATTTTTTATAGTGTATAGTACTGTGTGAAAAATGTGTGTTGTGAGTTCTTTTACTTTCAAAATGAAACTGACTCATGCAGTCTCAAGAGGTTCTAGAATGCTGTTCTACCACGTCCCCACACCAGTAATATGCATGGAGCTGTCCTGCATAAAACAAAACACCCCATCCCGCCCCAAGAAAAAACAATTAGACAAGTGTTTGGTCACTCCATTCTCTAGTTTTAGGGTAACCTTGTATTGCCGACCACCTGTCCACAAATGCTTCTCATCAAGTAAAGGCTCTGGATAACCTGTGACAGTACAATGCTGCTTCAGCCAACAGGTAGTATCTGCCACATTCACCCCTTCATTCTGAAACAGTACAGTAATTCACTTGAAAGAGGGTTTCATCAGGGGAATGGCAACAAAAGGTCTCCAAAGAGCAGTTTTCTTCAGTATCAAATACTGTTTTCAAAACCTCTCTAATTCAGTTGGATGTTTGAAGCTAATATCATAACAGGCATCCCCTAGAATGTGAATAAGGGCATAAAAGACTAAAGCAAAATATTTCATACTTGTTTTTAAAAGAGCTCTCCCAATAAACAGGCGATCTGGGATGTCCTCCATGTTCCCCCTGTACCGTAAGTACACAGCATTCCTGTCTGCTGCAGGCTCTGAGGCCAGCCTTACACTTTTGGGAAACAAGACTTCCTTAACATTTGTTTCCCATACATTAGTCCTTTGGCCACCTTCCCATGCAGAGGCAACCTGTGAGCCCTTTTGTTGGCTTCCTCTGGTTGCTCCAGGCTAGAAGTAATGGTAGGCTCAGCAAGCTCTGTCTAATCAGTAATAGAGGGCAGCACTTCCTGAAGTGGAACCTGTGCAGAGACCTCAGTACTTTCTTCATCCAAGTCCATAATAGTATGTAGCAGCTCATGAGGAGCTGTTTGGTGCAAATCTGCACTCACATCAGACTCCATATACTGACCAGGAGGGAGAGACACAGTCCCTGCATCACTTGACACAGGTTTCGGTGAGGGAGTGGGGCTGGTAAAGACATCCATCCCATCGCATTGTGGTAAGAGGTTTTCAACTCATCCCCCTCCTGTCTGTAGCCAACCTGCCCCTGTAAGAGCTTCCTGCACCCACACAGGAGATGTACATGCAATATCAGGATTACTGATTGGGGAACTATAGGCAGTGAGACTGCAGCCTGTTCAATCCCTTTTGTGTGCATTTTGTCTTTCATTTTCTGCTGTCCTGCAAGTACTTTTGCAGCAGCTTCCATTTTCTATGGGCTGCTAGCCAACACCCCAATTGAAAAATCTACCAATTGTGGGAGCTTATAGGGCCTTCCAGCACCCTCCCCCCTTTTGCAGAGTCATGCATCATTGTTTGCTCTGTCTGGGTTGTCCCTCCAGTTGAGCTGTTTCCCATAACTGTTCCACTGGTACTGGGAGTGTTCTGCTCCATTTTGCTGCCATCTGGAGCCATTATTTTACATTTAGAGGGTACCTGTGGCTTTGGAGAGCCTCCCGGTGTTGTGTGTGTGATGTGTCCAAATCCTGTTGCTCCATTCTGCTTGCCGGTGTTTGTCTCAGCATCACTTGATCCCAACTTCTGGCATACCTACCGGTCCTTTCAAAATGCCATCCCTCAGCATCTTAGCTCCAACTCAGTGTGGTTACTTCTAGCAGAGGACCGCTGCTCATCCAAAAAAAACAACTTTACCAAGGCATCAGTAGAAAGGCCATCAAGACCATCCTCCAGAGCTTCTGGGTCATGTATTTCCATACAGGTCAGCACACCCACTGATGCGACAGCCACAGCAGGTAATTCATCTGGGCAAGCACAGACTTCTATTTCCATATCTGTAGGAAAGGCCTCTATGGTACTCAAGACTGAGGAAAAGGCCCTCTCCTTATTCCTGCAAACATCCTGCTCCTGCATCCTCCAAGGGAAGACTGGCCCATCAACACCAGTCACTGCATCCCCTACCAATGAGTAAGGGAATTTCCCCGGTGTCCTGGCCAAATTTCCCCCATTCACTAAAAATACCACTAACAGCTTTATATGGCCCAATTTCAGTTGGTTACCATCTGTATCTCCCTTCCCCCAGTTACCCCTAAAGAAGAGGCTTCTAGTCTCAGTGGGCCTGCCATGTCAACAAAATTCAATAAATAAATCAAGTGGAAAAGCTACATGTTGCTATTAGTGTTAAATATATGGGTAATTATGCATATCAGCCGGTAAGTAATAACAGCTACTTTTTTTGGCAACTGGCCAGCATGATGTCAGCAATCTGTGTAATCCACATCACAGCTGATATCGCCAAACACCTGCCCAACCCCCCTGATCCACCATTACTTTCCAGCACAGCTTGCATCGGCATTGAGAGGGTGTCTGTAAATGTGCTTCTGTATTGGTACAGGAGGTGGGGACAGGGCTAAGCAGACCACTGACAAGATCATTGAGGCTGTGTAAATGTGACTATAGTGGTGCATCTTAAGAGCATAAAACAGTTTGCCTTCAGCAGGCATCAGCAGAAGAAAGCGGGGGGATCTCTGCCGGTCAACTAAGGTGAGACCCCTGTTCACTGCTAGAAATGGCAGAAGCTAAAAGGTAGGTCTAAACTGGGACTAGAAGCAGCACCCTATCTAGGGTTGATATACAAGAGGATAACAAACAACAAAAGGGGTAAAAACTCATAACACCCTATCAGGGGTAAGGGGTACAAAAGGGGAAAGTGAAAGCAAAAGGACAGACAAAAACTAGGAATAGGAGCAGCACCCTATCAAGGGTAGGTGTGCAAAGGGGTATACAAAACAACATAACGGGGAGAGCTGGAAACATCTTATCAATGGTAAGGGTACAAAGCTATTTCCAAGTGAACACAAGAAGATTAGGAATTCAGAATGAGGGAGTGGTGCAGTACAGTATCTATGACGTGGCAGTTTTCAGAGAAACCTGGAGACTAAAGTGCTGCCTCATCTGCATGCACTACTTTGGGATGAGGGAGGACTTCACTAGTCTCCAGCCCAAGTTGGGTAGGATTTGGGGGACCTTCTCCCCCACCTAGGGGCCACCAAGTCTGGCACTTTATCTCAGAAGGTGTCAGGGAGGAACAGTGACTGGACTTTGGTGGGCTCAGGAGGGGTGGGTGATGGGCTCTGGAAGGCTGTGGGGTTGGTTGGTAGCATGTTCCTCAACCAATTCCACTACAAAATTCCAATGCCACTCTGTTAGGGTGGGAATTCCAGGAAGGGGCACCCATGACAGTGGCCAGGAGGATGTGGGGATCATCCATACTGGAGATCCCAAAGATGGTGGGGGAGAATCCCAGAGGAGAAAGAAGCAACTTTTGTTCAGGAACTCAATTGTCAGGGTGATAGATTTGGGAATAGGAAGTTGGATGGATAGGGATGTCAGGTGCCTACATAGTGCCACAGCCTGGAGGTACAGGAAGATAATCCTGGGGATCGCTATTGCAGCAGGAAGAAAGGGTGAGCTGAATGTCATTGTCCACCTCAGGACCAATGGCCTGTCTAGGGATGGAGCTGGAATTGTGCAAGGTGGTTTTAGGGAGCTAGAGAGTGCTCGCAGACAGGTAGCACACACAGTAGCTTTCTCTGATGAGCTACCTGTCTACAGCAGGGGGTAGGAAAATGTTCCCCACAACAGGAGCTTCGACTGATGGCTGAAGGAATGGTGTAGAGAGGAGCAGTTCAGCTACAATAGGAACTGGGGACCCACATGCGAGGCTGAGGGCCTATACTGTGGTGATGGCTTGCATTCTTCCAGGAGGGGAATGACAGTCTTCAGCAGATGGCTTAAGTGTTACTTCAATGAGCATTTAAACTAGCAATGGGAGGTGGTGAAACAAATCAGGGAGGCAGAAACTGCCACCCCCACAGGCTGAAATAGAGAGTGGGGAGGACCCAAGGGGAGAGGACCCACCCCAAGAGTGGAAAGAAAGAAAGAAAGAAAGAAAGAAAGAAAGAAAGAAAGAAAGAAAGAAAGAAAGAAAGAAAGAAAGAAAGAAAGAAAGAAAGAAAGAAAGGTAGGTGATAGAAACAAGGGGGAAGGGTAATAGAAACATTAAAAATTGGGGAATGAGCGAGAGGCGGCAAAAAGTAAAAGTGAGGTTAACAAGCAGAGTGCTAACAAAATCTGGAAAACCATTTATGCTAATGCTAGAAGTCCAGAAAATAAGGTTCCAGACCTAGTAGCCATGTGACAATGGCCAACCTGGATATTGTGACCATTACCAAGTCATGTTGCACTGAAAACCATGACTGGAATGTGGTCATACCAGAATCAGATCTAGGGCATTTTGCAGGACCAAACTATGATCCATGTCTAATGGAAAATTACAAGCAAAATGTGAAGCTCTCCCATAGACCCAACCAGTGCCAACCATGCAACCACCATGCAGTGGATACAGGCAGCCATGACATTAGACCCAGATAACTAGTTAACATTACAAGTTCAGAATACAGTGCTGTTGTAGACACTGGGTCTACCTACAGTCTAAATAATTCACATGTAATATCAGGGATACCAGAATTTTCAATGTGGCCACAAATTATGGTGATAAATGAAAATATATCCCCCTAACAGAAAGTCCATATAACCATAACATCATGATTTGTTTCCCATAACATGGAAGCGTTGGGATGAGCATGACTGAAGAAATGGTCTTGAGAATGGACTGGATACTGCAAGCTGAATATTCATTTGTACCGGACTACTCAGTCACTACCCTAGTTTGGGAACAAATCCTCATGCAGAGTTTACACACACAACTTGTCAAAATAAAACTCCAAAATGAATTACAATAAATGACACTATATGCATAGACAAAAAATCAGGCTGGACTAATTACACACACACACAAAAGGAGAAACAAGAGGGGAGACGCATGAACCTCAAAGGCAATACCCGATCCCAAATGCAATGAAAAGCCAGTTAGAATTACAAATTGATGGACCAGGATCCACAAAACTTTGCCCCATTGCAAACCGGGTTTTGCATTGAGTTTGTATTAATCAAAAGCCCAGTTTGTGTGTTCAAATTAGGTTTGCTCTAGGGCAAAGTGTGCAGAGGGCTACAATGCAAAATGAGGGTGAGAGGATGTGAATATCAGTGTTGTCCGATTCACAAAGCATTTGCTCCATGCAAGGGCTTTTGTAGAGTAACCTTGCACAGAGCAAATACCACCGACCAAGACCTTGTCTTAATCCCATATAGCCCTAGTGGTTAGCAGTGGCACTGCAGTGTCCCCCCCCCACCGATTGCCAGCCTGATATTAAAAATATAAGTCTTCCCTGGTGCTAGTGCCCCCCCCCACCCGACCTCAGATCACCAGTCACCAGCCCAATATGAAAAATGTAACTTTTCCCTGGTGCTAATGGTCCACCCCACTGCCAAACTCCAATTGCCAGTCACAGGCATGATATTAACAATTTAAGTTGTCCCTAGTGCTAGTGGCGCCCTTGCAATCACCAGCCCAAGTATAAACAAATAAGCTTCCATGGTGTCCAGTCTTCCTTCCACCCACAGCCCTCATGCCCAATCTATAAATAATATATCTCTGTGCCAGTGGTCCCCCCATGATTGCCGATCACTGGCTGGAGTATAAAAAAATAAGTTTCCTTGCTGTTAGTTGTCCCTCCCCCCACTGATCTCCAGCACAGTGTTATAAATAAATCTATTCCTGGTGGTATCCAGCGGTCCCTCCCCCCACCCAATAACCCACCTGATTAGACATGTATTTCTCCCTGCTGTCCAGTGACCCCACCCCACCTGATCACCCACCCAACATTGAAAGCATATTTCCTGGCATACAGTGTAACCCCCATCCCAATCCCTGTATGATAAATGTAAACATTTCCTTGGTATCTGGTGGACCTCAACTCAAAGTTGGAGGTAGTGCCTCATCACTGCTTCCCCCACACCTCTAGCTCATCGACTAGCATTAGCCCTTCACCTCCATCATGGCTGGCCACTGACTGAGCTGTCAATGAGCATGTACTGTATACAGTATGTGCTTACTCACTGACAGCTCAGTGAGTGAGCTGTCAAACAATGAGCGCATACTGTGTAGAGTAAGCACTCATTGACTGCTCAGTTGGTGGTCAGCCAAGGTGGAGAGTAGAGGGCTGTGCTAGTCACTGGCTCAGGGTTGGGATGAGGGGAGCAGGATGGTAGGGCACTACCTGCCAGAGTGTGGGGGTTGGAGTCTGCTAGACACCAGGGAAAGTTTTAAATTCTTTGTACAAGGGACTGGATATTCAATTCAAGTTTATTGCAGGGAATGCTCCATTGAGCAGGCTCATTCACAAGGAGGTCCTGGTTACATAAAAACAGGGACATATGCATATAGACAACAATGGTAGGTGCAACACATAAAAGCAATTACAGTGAATTACAGGTGACTCAATCTACAGAACAATTGCATGGCAGCAATAAAAGATAAAATAAAGTGCTATGCACAGACAGAAAACAGAGATTATGTAATGATCATACAGTGCAGTAATAAAGTGCATGGTAATACAATGACAAGATACAGTGCATAACATGTTGACTAACTATAGGGTGGAATGGGAAAATACAGTGCAAACAAAAAGACTTAAGCAACAGTCAGCTGGGTGGTTACTAGAACCCATTTGTGTTACATACTGAATTAGGGTTGAAGGAGTGGCTGATTCAGAGGGGTGAGAGTTTGGAGAGGTGAAAAATGGGAAGAGATGGGTAAAGCATCGGGATGAGCATGAGGTAGAAGGAACAAAAAGGTGTGGATATGCTTACTATGGAGTCAAGGGTGGAAAGGTTGAGAAGGTAGAAAAGAGATAGAAGAGAAAAAAGAATTAAGTGTGTGAGTGTCTGTGGGTTAGGTGTGAGTGGAGCACAGGGGTGAGGTGAGAGTGGAGCACAGAGACATCTGTAAAAGGTACAGAGAGGGAGGAGCAGAAGGGTGGGAGGTGGAGAAGAGGAGGGCAATGGACAACAGGGAATGGGGAGAGTTTAGAAGGGGGGAATAGGGAATGGCAGATGGTGGGGAGGAAAGGATGGAGAGGGTCATAGGGGTGAGAAGCAGGAAGAGAAGGGGGTAAGAAGAGGGTGGTTGGGGGAGGTGCCAGGTGAGGAAAGGAGGGATGGAGGTGACAACAATGAGAGCTAAGCCCTCTGACAATTACATACTACCCTGAAATGTTTAGCGACCAGGGTTTTGAAGAACTTCAGATAGGGAGGAGGATCCAATAGATACCAGAGAAAGTTTTAAAATCACTATACAGGGGATCTGGTATAGGCAGGGGGTATGCAAAACACAAGGGAAATGTTTACATTTACTATACAGGAGATGAAGATGGGGGGTTACACTGGACACACGGGAATATGCTTTCAATGTCAGGTGGGTGATGGGGGTAGGGGGAGTGAGCACTGGGCACTGCTAGAGACAGATTTATTTATAACATCTGGCTGGTGATTGGTCGGGGGAGCTACTAGCAACAGAGAAACTTCTTTTTTCATACTGAGGCAGATGATTACTAGTGGGGACAACTAGCACCAGGGAAATATTATTTATAGATTCAGCATGGCTGCAGGTGGGAGAAGGGACTACTGGACATCAGAGAAACTTATTGTTTTATATTCTGGCTGGCAATCAACAATCACGGGGGTACCACTAGCACCAGGGACAACTTATACTGTTCATATCATGCTGGTGATCAGAGATTGGCTGGAGGAAACACTAGCACCAGGGAAGAGTTATGGTTTTACAATTGGGCTGGAAATCGGTGCTGGGTGGGTGGAGCATGCTAAACTCAGTGTGGGCTATGGGCATGCAAATATCCACATAGTACCTGGCATGTCCAAAGGGCTCATTTACATGGTTGCTTTTTTGAATTCCAAATACAACACCCACACTATTCATTGCAGAACCATACTCCTGACTGCATATTGGGGTGGCCCTAGTGGGGTTAGTGACAGCAGTAATGGTTTAGTGCTGATTCGTCCTGGCCCTATTCACAGTAGGATACTGCAGTTCATTTCCCTGCTGTGAACAGCTACCTCTGACACCTGGGTCATCGCAAAGCGCAGCACAAACTTTTGTGCTGTGTTTTGCAATTTTTGTGAATCAAGCCACTGAACATTTAAATTTAGGGCCCCATATTCAGAGCTGCCTGGATGTGCGTGCATAATGGTGCACCATGCAAATAAGTTGGGCCAGATAGCTCAGGTGTGATATTTAAACAAAATGTACAATCAGAACAGACCAAACAATCTGTTTGAATATTGGACCCTGGATGTGCGGTGTACAGCAAGCAGCTGCTATGCATGGTGTGGCACATCCAGGGTGCGGGGCTGAAGACCACCAATAGGGGAATGCGTAGCACATAGGTGAATGTGCTGTGTCCCACATGGGCAATATTCAGCCCACATATGCAGATTAGACCAATAGGCATGCACAGTGCAATGGAGCCATTTGCATGCCAATTATGGGCCCATCTGCATGACAGCGCCAGCTGAGATGAGTGCCAGGCCAGTTCACCACAGGCCCGAGCACAGTAAACAACTAAGAAATCCCTCAGGCCCTTTTCCATAGTGTAGTGTCACCCCTTCCCAACCTCAATCACTGTTACAATAGAAAGATTACCCGATCCCTTTTTCCAAAGCATAGTGTTCTCCCTCCCTGGCCCTGATCCCTGTTACAATGAAAAGTTTATCTGATCCTTTTTTCCATAGCATAGTCTCCACCCTCCCTGGCCCAGATCACTGTTACAATGAAACGTTTACCCAATCCTTTTTTCCATAGTGTCTGGTAAACCAATGGGCACATACTATGTACTGTACATGCTCTTTGACAGTTCAGTCAGTGGCTGGCCATGATGGTGTGAAGAGGGCTGTGCCTGTCACCAGTTCCAGTCAGGTTGGGGGGGAGAGGGGTGGTGGATCACTTCCTAATGGGGAGGGGGGCCACTTGACTACTGGGGATTTCAGTTGTTATTATTATGGACATCAGGCCAGGGAAGGGGGATCCACTAGACTACCAAGGTTAATGGAAGGGTGCATTTTTATTATTATGGAGATCAAGCCAGGGAAGGGGGATCCACTACACTAAATCCTAACGAGATACCCTCCACTCCAGAGCCAGGAGAAAATGTTCTTCAATGTTGGGGGTACAGATGCACAAATGCCATGTAATCCAAAATGTAAATTCAAACAAAATCTTCATTTAATTTGAATTCAGAGAAAACAATAGAAGGAACAACAGTGATGTCCACATGCAGGGTGCCTTCATTTGAGAAAACATTCCCCAGGCTCTAGAGTGCAGGTGCATCTTGTGTTTTGGACATTTGGGCAGGTAGCCCCCACTCACACCCTGATCAGCTTGTATAACAGCATCTTTTGTTTTCCTGGGTTCCACTAGACTACTCTTTCCCTTTCCCTTTGGAAGCAGTGTAGCACAGTGGGTTAAGGCTCTGAGCAGCAGATCTGGAGACCTGGGTTGAATCCCACAGTCACCTAGGTGCATACTGTGTGATCCTGAGCAGGTCACTTAACTTCCTTGTGCTCCCAGGTCTCATCTGGAAATAAGCTTTGGCTTAGTGTGCTACTCCTCGTTAAACAATGTTCCCTTTTCCCTACCAGGGTCAAAGGGGTGGTGGTCATTTTTATTATTATGAAGATCAGGCAGGGGAGGACAGGTACACTATGCTATGGTAAAAAGAATCTGGTAAATGTTTTATTGTAACATGGATTGGGCTGGAGAAGAGGGGCACTACACTATGGAAATGGGGCTGAGGGATACTTTATTATACAGTGATTGGGGCTGGGGGGATGTGTACCTAGCCATACACTGTGCACAGAGCACAACCCTGCCCCATGCATAGTTAAAGTAGAGTTTCAAAAGTGTAACTATGTACCAGACAACCACAAGGCTTTATGCAATTTTCAGTGATATTCTCAGAAGCTGCGGCAAAAACCCTACATAACATAAAAGGGGTTGTCAGTTATATAATGAACCTGTATTTTCCCATGACCTTGAATCAGAACATTTGGAATGCCTTGAAAAAGTTCTAGCAAAATTACAATCTGATGATTTTAAAGATTCCCTTAAAAAGAGTCAGATAGGGATATTTGAGGTAGAATTTTTAGCAACTACCATATCATCACAGGGAATTGGGCTGTCAGAACAGTTTAAAGACAAAATTACATTCCTATTAACTCCCCCCCCCCAACAATAAAACAAGTTCAGAGCATATTAGGGCTGTTAAGTTTTGCAAGATGCCAGGTACTAGATCATAGCAGATTGGCAAATCTTCTGATAGAAAAAAAAACAAAGGGAAAGGTACATTTTCATGGACTGCTGAGGACCAAATGCATCTATGTTTGTTAAAACAAGAGGCTCAATATAGTGTAATTACATCTCTTAGGGATAATGCCCAACCACTCTACATTCAGATCACATTAGGCAATGAATCATACTATGCAACACTCATGCAGGGACAAAACTCTGACAGGGAGCTACATTACTGTGGTTTGCAGGGAGAATATTCACCCCAACCAAAAGTAATTTTACAACTGTGGAAAGGATTTTAGTAGCTATTACAGAAGCACTTTCACTTTTCAGAAACAGCTACCTGTCAGAGCTGATATTTGTTCCAGTCCCCATCCCCAACATACTCCAAAGAAAAATGGGCATGTTTCAGAAAGCTGTAGGCCATAGGTGACATTTGTGGGAAACACTGGTAAGTGATCCTTTGTTGCACTTTGAATACAGAACACACGAAAACCACATGCCTGCACTTATAGACCAGGAGGTTCCTGCTACTGGTGGAGAGATCCCTCTCCAACACATTTCCTTGATTATTATGATGGATCCTACCAAAAGTGTGAAGGCTGCAGCAGGGCAAGAATACGTATAGTGACAGGGAGATATCAGAATGGTAAAGTAGCCTTGGTAGGTTGGATCTCTCTCTCTCTCTCTCTCCTGGTTGCAGCATCTTCAGCACAAGAAGGGGAGGTCTCTACCAAGAAGAGGTTATTTCCATGTTGCCTTGGTCCAACTCAGACCACACTAAAACATCAGCTGAAGATTCTCCCCCCAACCCTTGCAGCTGCTCCCTCCCTTGCCCACCTTGACTACTTCTCCCACCCTCACCCCTTAAGCCCCACCCACACCCTCCCTCCTTTGCTCTCCTCTACCCACTTCCCTCTCCAATTCCCACTTCACCCCACATATTGACCTTTCACCCTCAGGTCATAGACACTCCTCGCTAGTCTGTCTCACTACCTCCTCTTCTCTGCTCCTAGTTTATATCACTTGTTTGGAGCCTTTTCATCAGTTGGCACTAGCACATGTGCAAAGTGATCCTAATTCACTATTTACCCCAAACTGCATTTGTTGGCACCACTGAATATGTCTGTTGCACTATTTGCAAATTAATTTGAATATTTGTACCTTACTGTCTCTTGCCTTGGGAGCAGCTGTATAATGCATTTGCTGTGTTATTGTATTTGCTTTGTTATTGTACTGCTGCAGCGTTGCTACTAAACTTGTATAACCCACTCCCTTTCCCCTTGGTCACACCTGGAAATGAGCCTTGGCTCAGTGTGTCTTTCCCAGTTACAAAAATTTTAAATAAAAGTAAAACAAAATGTTGGTAGTCAACCTGAGGTACTCATTCTGACTGACTCCAGTTATTGCCAAAAAGCCTTCACTCACTATTTAGCAGACTTGGTTAACAATGGTTTCATAGACCATGACATAAACCCATAGCCCATCAAAACTGGTGGGAGAATATTGCTGCTTTAAAAGAACTACCCCTGCATCTTAGGGTAGTTCATATCAGAGGAAATAACTGGGAGGGATATATACATATTGAAGCAAATTCAGAGGCAGAGAGAGTAGCAAATGAGACTTGTTATAAGACCTGACTATTTCTGTGACCTCTTTATGCTGTCTTGACCCACCACCAAGTCAAAGTCCTTATTGGTCAGAAAATTGAGTCCTTATTGATGATGGTATGTTGCAACCACCCTTCCTGCCTGAGGACCCCTATCTCAAAGATGACCAGCTCTGCAACCTTCAGTCAGCCTCAGGATCAATGCCTCCACCTGAGTTGGAACTATATTAGAAGAGGGGGCCTCCTGTAGTCTGAGACAACTGGATGGAAGGACACAAAACAGATCCCTCCTATTAACATGAAGGGGGTAACTGAACAAGCACATCTAGGTGCAGGGGGATTACATGGTTCATTTGAAAACACTGCAGGTGTATTGGACAATTGGTGGTGGTCAACTAAAAATAAAGACATCTGAACCTACTATATATACATAACTGCATTCCATATATATATATATACAGTATATGTAACAATCCAGGTAGAATACAGAGCAGAGACACCCAATTACATGTTCTTGCCTCTGCAATGTGGGACAGAGTATATATAGACTTTATTGGACCATTACCAACTGCCAAGTTGTGGTAGATCAGTTTTCTGGGTACCCTTTAATTTTCCCTTCTAGAGACAATACAGCCACCACTGACATTAACCACTGCCTAAAGACAGTCATCCAAGACAATTGAGTACCTTGCATTATTGAAACACACATGATTGTACATTTTAGAAGTGACATTATAGTAGAGTATATGGTAGAACATTTTTCTAGATAGAAATCCATACCTAGAATAATTTCATTGTGCTGCAGTAACTGCACCAATTTGTTGTTTTGCTGCACTAGATATGCAGATACTGCAGCACAACCTTGAACCTATGCCCACTGCTGCTCCCTTTTCAAACCGGAGTTCCAATCACTGATTCTCACATGCACTACACAGCATCAGCAATCATGAAAGTTGTGAGGTTTGGCTTGGCACACCAGTAAAAGTGGGGCAACTATGCAAGTGGACAGATCGGGGACAGTCACAGGTTTGGCGGTGAGTAGTTGCTCTCTGAGTTTGAGTTTGAAACAGCCAAGGTTCTGGACAGATGAGGTATCGGGGAAGATCATTTAGCTAGAGTAGAGCCCTATAGTGGAACGCACATTGCCACAAGGATGTTCTGCAGAACCACACAAGCAATGTGGCTTTGGCTGAGCCTCTAGTATTCCTTGTGGGTGGTGCATGTTGAATGAGGTTAAGGAGCCTGGTGGGGGATTGACCATTGACAATCTTCCTGGCAAGGAGGCAGGTGTGGTATTTCAGTCAGCCCTCAAAGTTGAGCCAGTTGGAGATCTGATAAAGGTTACAGGTGGGAGTCATCCTATCACACCCTGTGACAAGACAACAGGCCCTATTCAGGGTGACCTTAGTTCTGTGAAGTGCGGTATTGTCAGCCGCGCCATAAAAGATGATCCTATAATCCAATAGGGAAAGGACAGAGGAGGTAACTGCTAGACGAAGGGTTGCAGGAGGCATACACCGTTTGTTCCTGTAAAGAAGACCAATTCTAACATTTGTGGCAGAGCTAAGATGATGGATTTGATCATTATAGTTTAGTGAAGAGTCAAGGGTAACACTCAGATATTTAAAGGAAGTCACCTAGGAACTGTACTGTTAATGTCATGCACAATGTTAATTTTCAGTTTAATGCAATATTTTGTGTAGCAAATTGTTCTTACAGCATTCTTGTTCTTAAATGTGGTCTGACATTGAAATCTCCATCACCAGTGTAGTGTTTCTCACATTTTCAACCTGTCTCACTGCCTATAATTTTGACTTTTTCCCAGCCCCATTTTGTTACATAACTCTTGCAGTGATTCCCTTTCTGATATGAAGATTTATGCCATGGCCTATGCAGCTAGGACATACTGTACTCATATCAATCCTTGTCTGCAGCTGAGTACCTCTACATAGAGTATACTGTTCAAATACCAATAATTTATTAAAACCCAGTATGCTACAGGTTTCTCGATCCATAATATTTGATTCTTTCACCAGACTACTGCACGTAGGCAAAACTGAAAGTTATGTATGACTTCATTACTTATTATGACTCCACTTGGAAAGTTTATTTCAGGGTGCAATGTACAACTTAGCATTAAAAGGTCCATACTATATATGCTCAGGGAAGCCTATCAATTGAGCGAACTATCTAGGAACTGTACTGTTAATGCATGCACAATATTAATTTTCAGTTTAATGCCATATTTTGTTTAGAAAATTGTTTTTACAGCATTCTTGATCCTAAATGTGGTCTGACATTGAAATCTCCATCAATAGTGTAGTGTTTCTCACATTTTCAGTCTGTCTCACTGCCTGTTCTTTTGACTTTTTCCTATCCCCATTTAGGACATAAGCCACATCCCAACCAGAAAAATGAAGAGAAGGATGGGGTGGGGCTTCCTACCATTAGAGCATGTAGGATAGTGGGGAAAGGTGATGGTGAGGGGAAAGGAGGGAGGAAGTGGTGGAGAGACTCTAGATTAAGAGAAGGTGACAGGAAGATACCAGGGTAGATAGGGAGTGAGGAGGGGAGAGGAATGAGTGGAAGGGTAGAAAGTGGATGGAAAAGGGGGTAGGAGAATTGGGTGGGGAGGTAGGGAGGTGAAGGTAGTAAGAGGAGAAGGGGAAATGGAAAAGGCAGGGGAGTGTAAGTAATATTGCAGTCAGGAGGTGGGATACAGAAAATGTGCAACAGATACACAGTATAAGTAAGCAGCTAGGCAGTACAGTATACATCTCAGCAATAGTATGACCTACTACTCCCTTGGACAATGTTACCACTCCTATATGTTGTTATATTGTCATGATGTACTTGCATTCTTTCTGTACAATTTCTGTATCCCTATGTTGTATTCTCCTGGGTCATTCCTGAAAATAGGCATAATACTTGTCTAGTGTACTTACCCAGTCAACAAATGCTAAGTAAATAAATAAAGCCAGTGAAAAACAGCTGGTGACTCTGTAGTAAACAATATGCAAGGTGACGCAGATGGGGAGTAATTAAAAAATAAATACTATAGGTGATGGGTTACGTTATATAATATTTAGCTACTGTAGGCAGTGCAAAATAAACTACTGTATGCTTTGCAAAATTACAACAGCAGGTGGCTAAGGCAAAAAACAGTTTATGGAGGAGACCCAGATAGGAAGCAACCGCAGTAACTGATAAATGAATACAGTAGGTAAAAGGTTAGGCTATGTAATATTTGATTAGGTGGTGTGAAATGAACTAAGCTTTGCAAAATTACAACAGCAGGGTGCCTAAGGTGAAAACAGTTTACAGAGGTGACCTGGATAGGGAGCAACCACAATAAACAAATGTAATTGTAAAACAGACATGCAGATAAGTCCACCAGGATAAGGTGCAGCGTCACAGGTTTACTGCATGACAAAAGGGATTAACTCCCTTTGAAATTGCATTGTTTACTGCAGTAACTCTACTGCAGAATTATGTAGTGCTGCACTTCATCCTGGGGGGGGGGCTTATCTGTAGGTGGCTATGGGGAGGCAGCATGTAGTGGTGATCCAGATAAGGAGTAACCCCAAAAAGCAGGCACAAATACTAGAAGAGCTACTAGGTCAACATGTAGGAAAGCAAAGCAGAAAGTACGGTAGCAGGTGGCTATAAGGAAGCAGTGAGATAAAGTGATTTGAAGGGACCCAAGCAGCAGGAGAGACCAAACCATTTAGTGTGAAACTTACTGTGTGTGGAGCAGCATGGGTGGCCATGATGACCCCGGAAGACTCCTCAGAGATGATGTCCACTGCACTTTGTTCTTAGCATGTCAGACCCACAGTGTGGAGGACTTCTAGCAGGGATCATGTATAAGAAATGTAGGCTTCTCCTGTCTTCAGTTTGAGTAGCTAAAGGTTGCTGCTGCTAGGAGAATGGGTGGCTGATGAGTTAACTCATTGCCTCCACAGGAGTTCTCTGAAGTTGCAGCACTTGTCTCCTGTATACTGTTAACAGTGAATCCTGGGCCTTTCTAAGCAAAATCAAGCCATAATTGGCATGCTGCAAACAAATGCTAATAGCACAAAAACCGTAAGTGCTAGACACAAAGTATGAGTAGCAAAATTGTTCAGCATAAAATTACCTTTCCAATAGTGGTATGCAAGGAATAACAGGTAATTTAGTTTTATTTCTGTGCTGGTCAAAACAGCAAAACAAAGTATTTGTTACACTAAAAATTGCACCATAAGTCTTTTTTTGTTGGGAAATATGTAACATATCAACACCAAATTAAGCATCCAGACATTAGGGGTGGGATATTCAAACTGCACCATTCATAGGCGCAAGCCCTTGAGCTGCGCAAAATAGTTGCGGAGAGATGTGTCCAGGGTGATATTCAAAGGAGTTGCGCTGTGAGCAACTCGCATGAATATCACCCACCACAGCCACTGTGCATGTGCAGTGAGAACTGCGCCACCGCAAGTTGACAGAGTGGAGCATTCAACTTGCAGTGGTGCAAAGTACCATTGCGCCATGCGCAAAATCACAATATTCAAAAGGTGACATGCAAATGGGGCTATAATTCATGCAAGGTGCAGGGGGCCATTTGCATGTGATTATGTTCCCATTTGCATGCCATTAGCATGTAGGTGCGCCGATCCCAAGGACTTGTGCCTGGCACCCTGCCAGGCAGCAGCCGTCGGGGACCAACGCCCCCTGCAGCCCGATCGTGGGCATAGCATACCCCCCCACCAGCCCAATCACGGGCAGCAATGTGGCTTCCCCATCCTCCCCGTCATATCCCTGGTGGTCCAGTGGACGAATGCCTGATCGCTGGGCATATGTGTAATAAAACCCACCCCCTCCCGTACATATCCCTGGTGGTCCAGTGGACGAAATGCCCGATCACGGGTGGTATTGTATACTCCCCTCCTGTACATATCCCTGGTGGTCCAGTGGACAAAATGCCCGATCGTGGGTGGTATGTGTAATAAAAACCACCCCCGAACATAGCCCCTGGTGGCTAGTGTCCCCCACCCCACCCACCCACGAAGCCCCACCACCCGCTCCCCGGCAGCTGGCGGGCAGCAGCATCCACCCGCCTGCCGCCCGCTGCCTGCCAACTGACTGCCTGGTAGGGCTGCCGCCCATTGGTGCAGAGCAAGAGCCAATGGGCATGCAGCCATACCGTCCCATGACAGTCAGATTTGTGAATGAACATTCATTCACACATCTGGACTGTCATACTGTACGGTATGGGCTGCACGTCCATTGGCTCTTGCTCTGCACCAATGGGCATGCAGCCCTACCGGCAGCATCGTCGAGGGTGGCGGTGGCAGGCAGGTGGATGCTGCCACCCGCCGCCGCCGGGGAGCGGTGGTGGGGCTTCATGGGTGGGGGGACACTCAGCCACCAGGGCTATGTTCGGGGTGGTTTTTATTACACATACCACCCGCGATCGGGCATTTCGGTCCACTGGACCACCAGGGATATGTACGGGAGGGGGGTGGGTTTTATTACACATACCGCCCGCGATCGGGCATTTCGGTCCACTGGACCACCAGGGATATGAACGGGAGGTGGGTTTTATTATGAATACCACCCACGATCGGGCATTTCAGTTCACTGGACCACCAGGGATACGTTCGGGAGGAGGGGGGGAGCCACATTGCTGCCCGCAATCAGGCTGGTGGGGGGAGTACACTATGCCCACGATCGGGCTGCAGGGGGGGCACAGGGACTGGGTTGGAGACCAGCCACAGGTGGCAGCTGCTGTGTTGCACCCTGCAATACAGCAGCTCACCTGTGGGTGGCCCTCGACTTAAGCTCTTTTTTTGGCTCAAAGTCCTGCAGGCGAGGTTGGGGTTGCGCTTCACAACTCTGCACAGCCCGGCTGAATATTGGGCTGTGCAGTTTATGCATGGTTCCTTCCCTTCCAGTTGAGCATGCATTCATTTGCATTGCGCTGTTGCTCAGCCTGTTTTCAGTGGCGCAACTGCCTCCTGCTGAATATCGCAGAATGGAGCAATTTCGGACTTGTGCATGCGCAACCCTATTGCGCATGGCGCAACCCTTTTGAATATCCCACCCTAGATGTAATTTTAATAATTTGTTAGTTAAAAAACAGCAATTTCTGTAGTATTAAACATAATTTTACCCCGTTTGAGTCAAGGTTTGTTGGTGAGGTTTGAGGGACCAATCTGAACCATACAGACCATATCATAAACAAATGCATATAACTCCTAAAGTATACATGATACACAGAACGTATTAGTGGCAAAGTTGTTCCACACAAAATTGCCTTTCCAATGATGCTATGCAATCAACTGTGCTCAGTTTGGTTTCTGTTTTATACTGGCTGAGATACCCAGAATGTGTGTTTTCTTCAAAGTGCTTAGGTGGGTCTAGATGGACAAAATGTCATAAACAAATGTGAATAACTCCTAATGTGAACATGATACACACAAAGTGTCAGTGGCAAAGTTGTTCAGCACACCATTATCTTTCTAATGGTACTATGCAGTCAATTCTAATCAATTCTGGCTGGCAAGTAATATTAAAACATGCGAGTGACTTCTCCAGATGTTTCTAGGGCACACAGGAAGTCTGTAGGTGACTTCTGTAGGCATTCTGGGACACACTGCAGTAGATTTGCTGATGCCTACAGGCGTTTCTAGGAGGCAATGAGTTAAGCAGGAAGGGGAACTTAAGTCCTGATTGTAAGACAATCCTGCTGACACAGATCCAAGTCTTGTTGCTGATCTGAGACATTCAATGTATCTTTTGGGACACAGAATAGGATTTCAAAATCTGGCACCATGAGCTCCAGTTGGGCACTCTGCTAGTAGGCTCCTCCTCTTCTCACCCCAATTGGCTGAAGGTCACTGCTGCTAGGGGAAAGAGTGGCTGCTGAGTTGAGCTGGAGGGGGAACTACTGGGCAGGTGGTATGGCAAGTTACTTGCACAAGTCCAATTCCCACTGTTGATCTGAGATGCTGCTTACATCCTTTGGGACTCAGAACAAGATTTAAAAGTTTGGCACCTTTAGCTCAGATTGGGCACTCCACTTGTAGTCTCCTCCTGTCTTCGGCCCAACTGGCTGAAGTTTGTTGCTGCTAGGGGAACAGACAGCTGGTGTGGCACTGGAAATGTTTCCCGGTCAAAGAGATATTATATAAAAAAATCACCATTGGCTGTGCTGGAGTTATTCAAATCAGGTCATCAAGCACACTTGTACACTGGGCAGAACCAGAAAGCACAACCAGCCACAATCCACACAACCAGAGAATACATTTTTTTAATTTCTCTTTTCTCTCCTCTTGGTCAGCCCTCCTTCTGATGAGTGCCCCAGTCCCATCGCCATGACAGCCACTAGGACTTGCCTTCTGGCCATCTTACCATAGAGCTTGCCCCCCCCCGCAGGTTTGGAGGGATTCCCCAGGCACTGTCACAGAATGGATCCAGCTCAGAATGGCATGCCCAGCTGCTGGGATGTGAGGCCTGAGGGTACTCCTCTTCCTCCTGCCACCGGACTCTTTTCCAGTTTTCATCATTGATGAAACATGGCATGCAGTGACATCATTGTACATATCATGCACTTCCACATAGTGTGCACTGATGTCTGCCATGCATCCCACCTTTCTGGCCTGGGCTGCCTTTCCCCAGCTTCTGCCAGGGGCCAGTCCAGCATCAGGCTCTGCCCACTCTCCTCTCCAGAGGAGGAGAGCAGGCCTACAGACTCTCGATCCTCCCACCCCCCCCCCAGCCAGCCCTCTGATATCACGGATTTGCTTCCAAATGCAGGTCATCAGTGTCACAAGTGGTAGTGCTACCACTTTGCTGATGGCCTTGTTAACCAGAGAAAGTAGCTGATAAACAACCCCTTCCCTCAGAAAGTTACCGCAACCCACTGAATTTTATTTCTGTGGTATAATTTTAAATACTAATCATCTGAGATTTTGGCACCTTCCATTTTTTGGGAATGTGAAAACTTTATTATTACTAATATTTACAATAATAATTTACAGTATGCCAGCCCATTGGCGCAGGAATAGGATTTCCACCTTCGATGCCGGCAATCTAGGTTTGAATCTGGACTCGGGCAGTTGTAGGGTTGGCCAGAGGGAGGTTTGAGCATCCTGCAGATGGCTCTCTTCCTCTGGGGGGAGGGTGTGTGTGATCGTGTGTCTGGTGCAAAAGTGCGGGACCCCTGGCAGAGGCTGGGGGATCTGATGCAACTGGCGCCTGATACATAAGGAGGCAGGATGAACATTGGGTTTGTCCCACTGACGTCATTGCATATCCCACCTCCTAAGGTGATTAGTATCTACCAAAAATGCTGCCTGTCCCAGGGATGATGCCACCTCCTGGTACCGCTGCCTCCCAAAGTAACCGACCCTGACTGAGACTGTGTTCCACTGGATGGCCCACCCCCGCAGCCCCACCTTGGGGGGTAAGCCTAGGGAGCCCTGCCAGATGTGGTGTCATAGCCTGCAACCTGGAGCTGTCTCTGTGGCATGGGATCATCTCATCAGCCAGATCTTGGGGGGTATGCCAGGGTGAATCGGGGATTGGTTACGGGGGGGGGGCAGGAGGTGGGTAGGTGGTGTCAAAAAAAAAAGGAAAATAATTTATAGTATTATACCAATTTTATAAAGACATTGCAAGCTACACTATTTGAAATGTTACATTTCTATCATGCATTGAATGTCACAGAATGTCTAATGGCATAACACAAATGCTTAAATATCTAACTACATACTGTTTATTTGCAGTTTCCACACCCGATATTATCGAGATGTGTTGGGCATGGTTTTTGCCTTAGATGAGATTAACCAAAATCCTCAAATCTTACCAAACATTACCCTGGGCTTCAAGATATATGATTCTTGCTATTCAGATAATAGGGCAACTGAGACTGCAATGTCCCTCCTCTCAGGAAAATTGATACCCATTCCAAATTACAGCTGTAAAGCCCATCCACCACTGCTTGGAATCATTGGAGAACTGATGTCATCACTATCAGTAACTCTAGCTAAGATACTGGGGGTCTACAAGTTTCCACAGGTAAAAAAATATGGAAATGTCTCATTATAATCTTTAGCAGCTAACTCTCAGTATTTTGTAACACTCAAAATGCTATTTCAAATTGATTTGTTAGTGGGGCTAAATATATAGCATGGTATGTATGCCTTTTGCTTTACCAAATCTTTCAATATATATTTTTTTTAACTACATGTTTTAATATCTAATTATTATATCTGTTAAATTTAAATATTATTAACATACAACTAAAATGCAATATTCTTATCCTTACTACCATTAGTTAATCTGGTTATTAGTTTTGTGATCATAGTAGTACAGATAAATTGTTACTTTTACTGCTTTAGTTTTGTCATTCTCAATCCTTTGAAATGTATTTGGCAACTTAAACAATCTAAGAAGGTCATGATTATATCTGTATGTATTTGTTATGTATTGCCTTTTTGTCTTTTGTGTTTAATATAGAACACATTTAATAGGCATCCAGTTTCGACTTCAGCAGCTATGGCAGCGTATTCTCTTTGCTCCGAACTGAGCTACCCTTATTTACCTCTCCATTCTTTGTTTGTGTGTTGTTTGCAGTGCATTAACTTTGGAGGTGCACTGTAATCTATGGTCAAATCGAAAAAAGTGAAAACACCTACTGGCACAGCTGTTTCCTTGTACCTAATGACAAGTGCACAACAGGCTCAGAGGCAGCAACCCGTGATGGCGGAGAGTGGCTCCCAGGACCACCAGATCTCTGACCTTGCAATCTTGGCAATTTTACAGGAGCTTAAGGAGTTTCGGGTAGAACCCCAAGCCATCAATATGGAGCTGAAGTCCTCCATCAGATTGCTTGAGGGAGCACTTGCTGAACTAACTAGAAAAGTCTCTGATTCTGATTCCCAGCTGGATTGGGTTGAAAGGGTCCTGTGCTGACTTCTAATTGATTGTCAGACCATTACCGAGTGGTATGAGGATCTTGAGAACCACTTGCAAAGAAACAATATTTGCATATATGGGCTGCCAGAGGGTGAGGAGAGCACCAAAGGAATGGTTCAGTTTTTGCATGAATTCTGTCCTCGGTGCTGGAGCTTCAAGATCTGGTTTCCCTGATGATCCAGAGAGCACATTGGTCACTCACACCAAAGTCTTCCTCCCCCGGCTAGAGACCATGGTTGGAAATGATCAGATTTTTTAATTTTGCTGCTAAACAGGAGATTTTGTTTCGGGCATGGAGGAGTGGCCATATATTATATGAAGGAGCATGGATCACTTTTGACAGTGACTATTCTGTGGCAGTACAGGATAGAAGGTGTGCCTATGCCCCTCTCCTGTGCATCTTAAGGGCCCATAATATCAAGTTCTCAGCACCTTTTCTGACTCTCTTGCGAGTCCATTTTTCAAATGGGACTGACTTTTTTAAGGATTTCAACTCAGACCTTCAAGAACTGAGAAATCGCAAACTGCTGGAATCTGAGGAGCCCATGAAAAGGGCAGAGGCTCGGGAGAAAAGACTGATCCAAAAGGACAAATGGTCCAAGGCTTCCCCTTTGAGCAAGAAGTGCTGCAGTATGCTGCAAGCATACTGGAGGGAGGATTCTTAATGACTGGGTTTAAGTAGCATTTTTCTTTCTTTTTGGACATTACTAATAGATTATGCTGCCCCTTCAAGTGAGGAGTTGCTAGGTATCCTAGAGAGTCTGCTCCTTGCAGTTTAACCTTTGGATTTACCAGTTGCAGTAGCAGCCCGTGAACTCAGAGTAGCAGCATGGCACTGTTCTTGGACTACTGGTTGAACTGATTTTTGATGCATTTTTATGTTGTCTTGCACATGTGCAAGCAACATGTTGTGATAGTAGAAGATCAGTAGGAGAAATGCAGAGGTGTGTCAGTTTTGGCAAATGCTGGGCACACTTTAGAAGGTGCGTCCCTCATTTGCCAATTAGTGAGCATGCTAGCAGTGACACTAGTATTTAGTAGTGCCACCAACTTGTAACGATTTAGCCACTGCAATCAAAGCCAAGCTCGTCATGCAGCAGCACCAATGACAAGCCTTGCCTATGTGCCTTGCCTGGTACAAAAGTTGAGTAAACACATCCGCCTATACCCTGTCCCAATGCCATGATGAAGCCAACTTTGGGGGTGCCCGGTCCCCCTGTCGGCATGCATAATAACCTCCCACCCTTCAAGATTGTGTGGCACACTGGGAGCCCACCCAAGTGTGCCTCGCTGTGTTTGCAAGCCGACAGTGTCAGCATTTTACTGTCCCCACCCACCCCTACTGTGAGCCACTCTGGGAGCCCACCCCGGTGTGGCCATAATGACCTCCCATAAGTCATGGGGCACATTAAGAGCCCACCCCGGTGTCCCCAACATTTTATTTCATACCTGTAAATAAAGAAAATGGTCTGTGCTGATCTTTTTTTGTTTTACACCTGAAACAAAGGAAATGGTCCCGCGCTGTTGGTGAGGCCCCCTTCCCCATCCTGCACCCATCCTCTGTGCACCCTACCTTCCCACACACACCCTCACCCCATACTTACCTCCAGAGCCAGGCACGATGATCTTCAGTGGACCGGGAACACGTCTGCACACTTCAAAGCCGACTGTGAACTGAAGAAATGCTGGTAAGCTGTATAATGGCATAAATAGGGGGTTTTCAACTTAGGTGGATATCTCTTCCATTTCTTTGACTTTTTGACTCCAGCTTCTCAACATGGGGTTCTTGGGACCCCACCTCATGAAATCAGTCACTGTCATTTTGTTATTCGGCCCCAAAAGGTGATTTCTCAGTCACTGTGCGGAATCACCTTTTGGGACCGAGTAACAAAACAACAGTACTACTGTTCATGAGGTGGGCTCACAAAAAGCTTATGTTGCAAATTTGGTGAGAAAATAAAAACAAAATGACTGTGTTATGCGCATGCATTGTACAATTTGCACACACGTTCATAACTTTGAGAGTTTTTAATATTTTCACTCCAGATTTTCAACATTGCCATTTTACCACACCTCCTTATGAATAGTACAGCTGTCATTTTTCACCTCCTGCCCAAAAGGTGTTTTCGCACATCTGGCACACAATGGCGCGGTCACTGTGAGAAACCACTGTTCGGGACAGATTAAGAAAAATCACAGCGTCACTGTTCATGAGCAGAGGTCCCAAAATGTCTATGTAGGAAAATTGGTGAACAAATGTTAAAAAATGACTGCATTACAAGCGTGTGTTGTGCAGTTTCCATGTACGCTCATAACTTTGAGAATTTATAATATTTTCATCCCACATTTTCAACATTACCATTTCTTCACCCCTCCTTATGAAAACTACAGTTGTCATTTTTCCCATCCTGTCCGAAATGTGTTTTTGGACATCTGGCACAGAATGGTGTGGTCGCTGTGAGAATTCAACATTTGGGACACAGTAACAAAATCACTGTGCCACTGTTCTTGAGTGGAGGTCCCAAAATTCCTATGTTGAAAATTTGGTTAAAGAAATCCCCAAAAATAATTGCTGAACCGAAGTCTGTTGCCCAGTTTCTATGCACACTCATGACTTCACCAATTTTCCATATTTTCACTCCAGATTTTCAACATTACCGTTTTTTTACACCTCCCAGACTCTCTCAGTGATCACTCCCCCATTCTATTCCACTGGTCATCCTCAGTCCCCAAACCCATAGCACAGTCCACATGCCAGCGGCGTCTAATACCTGGTGGACTAATAAAACTTAAGGAACTTCTTTCCCAAATTGACTGGTCTCCTATACAGGCAACTCCTGACATTGACACAGCTCTCTCCTTCTTTACCCAAACTTTTAATAATGCCTGTGATAACTTTGCCCCAATGTTGACCCACCATTCTAAAAGGAAGAATGCCCCCTGTGTAACCCCAGCTTTGATCCACCAGCTCAAACATAGGGACAACCTATGGCACCATGCCATTGAGACTGGCCGGCCCAATGACAGGCGGTTATATGCTACCGCCCAAAACAAGTGCACTCGGGCCATCAGAAAGGCCAAGTCTGAGCACTATCGGTCCTCACTCACTGCCTCATGGGGGAACCCCAGAACCTTCTGGGATAACATTAAACAGTTAAATGGGAGTGCACACTCCCCCCCCACCCAGATCTACATTAATGGTGTGATCTCCTCAGACCCAGCCCTCATAGCCAACCACCTCAACACCTCATTCACTGACCTTAGCCCTATCCTCCCTACAAATTTTTTTGACCCTCCTCCCCCAGCATCTGCCGTAAATCTTTCTTGCCCTTATTTTCTCCTCCTCCATGTTTCTGCCCAAGAACTTAGGCCGCACCTTGTCACTGCCCTCAAGAGTAATAGTACAGGCAGTGACACCCTGGATCCGTGTATCCTATGGCTGGTCTTAGACACAGTCCTTACCCGATCACATGCCTCATCAACCACTCTCTTGCCTGGGAAGGTTCCAACTGCCTGGAAAGTCACCACTGTCACCCCTATCTTTAAAGGTGGTGATAGGACTATGGCTGGAAACTATCGACCGATCTCCATTCTATCTCCTTACTCCATGGCCTTGGAAAAAGTGGTGGCCTCTCAAATCTCTGACTACCTCTCCACCTACAATGTCCTTTGTCCTGAGCAGCATGGCTTCTGAGTGGGCCACAGTACCAACACAGCCCTCCTAGAGTTCTCCAACTTTCTCCACTCCTCCTTAGACACTGGTTCTCTGGCTGGTGCTGTCTTCATTGACCTCTCGAAAGCTTTCACACTGTCTCCCACCCTCCTTCTTGATGCCCTTAGTCTCTGGTTTTGCTGCTGGGCCTATCTCCTGGTGCACCAGTTATCTGTCTGACCTCACAGCGTGTAAAATTAATGGGACCTACTCAGACATCTGTCCCATCTTTTCTGGTTCCCAGGCTCCATTCTGGGCCCCTTACTATTCTCCTTTACCTTAACACCCTTCCACGCTCTTGCTCGGGGAACATTCTATTGTACGCTGATGATGCAGTCATCTTTGCCTCAAGTCGTAACCCTATTGCCCTCCAGGACTCGCTGCAGAAGTCCTTCACTGAAGCCGAGGGCTGGTTCAAGGAACATAGATTGGTGATAAATCTTAAAAACAAAACCATGTTCTTCACTCATCCCCAAAACAAGTCCTGCAACTTCAAACTCCTCATTCACTCTGGGTCCTCTTTCCCACTCGAACAAGTTTGCTCCTATAAATACCTAGGGATCCATTTTGACCCCTCCCTCTCCTTCCATGGACACATCGCTGCCCTAGCACTGCCACTAATATCCGATTGGGCATCTTACAGTGGTATAAACTGCCTCCCCGGAGGCTCTTCGACTCTCAGTCACCTCCTCTATCCTGTCCCTAGTGGACTATGGACTGCCGGTGTATGGTGCTGCTGATCAGACCGCACTCCATAAAATTCGCACTACTCTGAATAAGGCCTGTAGGTTAATTACTGGAGCACCTAGGCTGACACACACCTGTCTACTGTACGCTAAAGCGCTGGTACTTGATCTTGACGAGCGCCTCAAATATCTGACCTGTACCCTTACAAAAAAGACCCTCCTTGGGCTATCCCCACCAGGATTGACCACCACACACACCACTCTGCTCCCACTAGTTCATACTCGGACCTCTGGGAAAACCTCTCTTGTTATCCCTAGAGCTAGGACCTCTCACGGCCAAAGAGCCTTCAGCTTTAGGGCCCCCTCCTGGTTCAACACACTGCCCCCCTCCATCTCCGAAGCTCCAACTATATCGTGCTTCAAAACTTCCTTACGTAACCACCTTATTAACACCCAATGCTGTAATTGCCACTAGTCAAAGCCGTATCAATACTTTATGACAAAGCTTATTACTAAGCTGCTAAGGACAACATAACTCTGGTATTGTTTGCATCCATCCTACCTGTACCAGCTTGTTTGTATCTATGTCTTAATTTACTGTTATACTTATGTGTTGTACTGTTATACTGTGTATTTTTGTTTGTCTTACTGTGACAACGTACTTTTGTAAATGAGCCTATGGCTCAAAGGTTTTCCAAACTGCTGTTTAAATAAAATAAAATAAATAAAAAACTGCACAGCTGTAATTTTTCACATCCTGCCCAAAATGTGTTTTCGCACCTGTGGTGCCAAATGGCGCAGTCACTGTGCAAAATCACCTTTCAGCTAAGAAACTGATAGTACCACTGTCCACAAGGTGGGGTCACAAAAAGCCCATGTTGAAAATTTGGAATGAAAATACCCAACAAACGCTTGGGGAGTTAGGGTTTCCAATTGCAGCGCTGGGGTTTTTATATAATTGATTAGCAGTTTTTTTCCTTTGACAGTACTAATTGTAAGTAAAATATGTATATAGGTTTTCTAGAATTGTTATGTTCATTAAACAAAGTGAGGCAAGTGCTATGCATTTTCACAGTGTATTAGCACTCTAAAGAGCAAAACACTTATCATTTTTCTGGCCCCACCCTGTAGAGACTGACAGGCGTCAGGGGTGTGACTTGGGATTTTCAGCTGTAATGCTCACACCCATCCCACCCCCAGCCTGCAGCCACTGACAGGCATCGAGATGTGCATTGAACTCTTTGGCCCCAGTGTTCACCCCCATTCTCCTATAGTGCACTGATCTCAACATATTTCCTTATTGAATGGGGTAAACGTAAGGACTGAAGACCCCACTGCACACTGCAACACTTGTCAGTGTCTGCAGGCTAGGGTGAGGTGAAATGGCATGAGCGTTATGTCTGATGACTGAAAGGCACACCCCAATGCCTATCAGTCTCTGCAGTGTAGGGGCGGGGTTGGTGTCACTTCAGTAATTCACTGCCATTCCTATTGTGCATCTCTCCAACTCCTGTACTACCAATGCCAATGCCAGCAAGACAACATTCAGCATTGACAAATGTTTGTTTCTATTTTTGTTGTTCCTTGTTGCATGGTCTTTTTTTTCTTTTCATCATTGTTTCTTCCTGGCTCCTCCCCCTCGCTCAGTTGTGTTTCCTGTGATGTCTGGACCTGCCTTGCTTGTCTTGTGAGTATTATTTTTTCTTTCTTTTACTTATTTTCTTTTTGTGTGTATCCCTTTTGGGTCTGCTTTTGCTTTCTCTTTCTTCTATGATCCTTGATCGGTGTCCATACCTCTCCCTCCTTACTTGTTTAATGTGTCCTGAGTTTTGCCTGAATTGCCTCTGTTGTTTATTTTATTTTTGGTTTAACTTAGTTGAACTGGATTGTGGTGTTATCAGAATCCTCCTCCTTTTTTTCTCCGTGTTTCTAGGCCTTGTTCTGTAAGTGACTTGTTGTTCTTTTTAATTTTTATTTAGTTAGTTTTTGTTGACCGGGTAAATGCACCAGACAAATCCTGCCTATTTTCAGGCATGACTCAGGGGAAGGGGATACAGATGAATGACAACTGACCTTGAACCAGATTAAGCTGTTAGTGGTACTTTTATTTTTTTTTTTTGCAATTTAGTTTTTATTGCAAGATTTTTAACATGAACTGACATCTTTACCCCCAAGATGAGGTAATCTCATACAACAATAATACATAGTGTTATACATAGTGAGGTATAAGACACTAGACAAAAAGTAACTGGAAAGGGGAAGAGTCCCCCTAATCTTACCCAAACCCCTGTCCTTCCCCCCTCCCCCCCTTAAATAGGCCCAGCTCTAAGCAGTCATCTTGGCGAATTAATATGTGAGCAGTTACTAATATTAACCATCATAAGGTTATACTTGTGACACAGAATATAAATCCATGTGTGGAGCCCAGACTTTATTAAACTTGGACAATCTGTTCCGTAGACCGGCAATCATTTTCTCTATCCTAATATTACCTAAGAATTCAGCCAGCGATTCTGCATATAGAGATAGGAATGTCATCTTTCCAGTGGTGTAGTACCAGCTTTTTAACAGGCATGGATATTAGAGCCATGTGATATTTTCGTACTTTAACTGGGATAGCTAGGAAATTCCCTAATAGACATATATCAACAGTGAATAGATCCTCAAGACCTAAGAGAGGGTCCGCTCTTTGTCTGATCTGCGACCAAAGGGAGGCAACTTTGGGACATTGCCAGAATATATGAACCAGATTGCCTTCCCCTTGGCCACATCTCCAACAGCTGGTGGAGCCACCTCCGGGAAACTGCGATATCTTCTGAGGTGTAAAATATAAATTATGTAAAATACGAAATTGCACAAGTCGCAACCTATCCTGGGAGATATATGTGTGACATCCACGCCTAAAGCTAATCCCAGTTAAAGATACATCCGTAATAATTTATCCCAGCATTCTGGAGGTCTGATAGGTTCAGGATATACCTTGTTATAAAGAGCCTTATAGATTTTGGACACTGCGTGGGCGGTTAACAACTTGGGTCAATTCCTCTAACAGGAGGGCCAGCTTTTACTGGTGAAGTTTGTTCCCTAGTGTAGCCAAGAGAATATGCCTCAATTGAAACACTTAAACAGTAGGTAACCCAAATTTTCTAAGAATGTCTTTAGATAAGCTCCATCTACCATCCGCTCAACCAGAACTCGCTAGCTTAGCCTCCTTGGAGCGTGTGTAACCAACCAGGGAAATGACTTTACCCTCCAATTTAATATTTGGATTACCCATTAGAGGTTGCTCTGAATCAAATTTTGGATCACTTTTAATGAAAGAAAAATTGGGAATGGACTCTGACCAAGTAGCTATTGAGAGTCCTGCCAAGACTTGGGGAGAGATTTTGGCTGCACAGAAAGGAGAGCTGTGGGGCAGGTTATGAGACAGAATTAAGGCAGATTCTAATTTGAAACCAGAGTGGTATATATTTACCGAGATTACTGAGATTAGTAGGGATGAGCCACCTCAAGTATTTGCTCATATGACTAGCCCAATAATAAAAACATACGTGAGGAACTCTTAAGCCTCCTTTGAATTTCGGAGCAGCTAACTTATAAAAAGCAAACCTATGCCCTTTATCCGCCCAGATAAAATAAGTGAAAATAGCATGGAGTTTTTTAAACCATGTGAGGGGTAGCCAGAGATTTAGGAGATGAAGTGGATAAAATATCCGCGGGAAAATGTTCATTTTAATGAGACTTATCCTACCCCAAATCATTAGAGGGAGGAGGGACCACCTTTTTAAGTCATGAATAATGATGTTTAAAAGAGGATCCAGATTATATTTACTCATAAGGGATTTATTCCTTACGAGAATGATACCAAGATATTTTAGTGATTTCCCCTGCCAAGACAAACCAAAAGCAATGACTTCATTCTTAACTACATGATAGTTAAGTGGGAACACCATCGTTTTACCTAAATTTAATTTGTAATTTGACCACTTACTATATGTCTCTATCACTTGCAGGAGATGAGGGATAGTTTTGTTTGGTTGGGAAGTACAGAAGAGCAGGTCATCTGCATAGGCTAAAGCCTTGATTGTAAACTTCTGGACCAGAATGCCTAAGATATCGGGATCCTTCCCTATTCTCCGAATAAGGGGTTCCAGATATAAATTAAAAAGCAAAAGGGATAATGGACACCCTTGTCTTGTGCCGGATAATACCGGGAATCTGTCTGAGCTACATCCATTGCAGAGCACACTGGCAGATGGAAAACGATAAAGTGCTTGGATCCAGTTTTGAAATTCTAATGGAATACCGAAAGCCTGTAATGTGCGGAAGAGAAAAGTCCAATCAACTCTATCAAATGCCTTCTCGGCGTCCAAAGAAACAAGTGCAGCGGGATAATCTGCATCTTTGGTCGCTGAGAAGACATGTTCTAAAGTTCTGATATGATCACTGGCCAGTCTGCCCCTCATGAATCCAACCTGCTCCCCACCGATCAGGTCAGGGAGAACCATACTTAGCCGGTTAGCCAGAAGTTTACTGAGAATTTTAAGATCTTGATTAAGCAGGGAGATTGGCCAATAACTGGTTACTTCTTCTGGAGGTTTACCTGGTTTTAAGATAAGCACAATAATGGCCTCAAAGAGTGTAGGATCTGTACATTTGGCATCTAATACTTGTTGAAACATTGGCAAAAGTAGGGGCATTATGCTTTTTGTGAATACTTTATAAAAATTGGGGGAAAACCCATCTGGGCCTGGTGATTTGTCATTGGGAAGACTATCGATTACTTGAGTAATTTCTTTTTCGGTTAAGGGTGAGCACAGAAGTGAGGCCTGTTCAGCTTCAAGGGCAGGGAGAGATGAGTCTCGCAGATACTGGTCCAGATCATGTTGTGAGGGTGTTACCATCGGCGAGTATAAAGTTTTGGTAGTACTTTGAAATTCTGCAGTGATCGCTTTAGAATCGACAAATCAGAGATCCACTATGGGAACGTCGCCTAATGAAGTTGGTGGATTCTTGTTGTTTAATTCGGGCAGCAAGGAGGTGCCTCGCCTTTTCTCCTTGATCAATACAAGTGGCTTTAGTTTTTAGTATTAGATATTCTGCCTTCTCTCTAAGTAGCTCTAAATAAGAACTTCTGAGTTTAACCAACTTTAACCTTGGTAATAATCCACAGACGAGAATATGCTAGCTATCTGCTGGGTATTATTTGCAGCATGCTATCTCTCCTGCTCAGTGCTCAAATGTCTTTAAATAAGTTTGGAAAGGCATTCTTGAGCCCATTCTTGGCAGAATCAAAATCGTCAAAAGAAGCCCATGATCCTGAGATAATAACATCGAGTTTAGCCAGATAAGACATTCTGAATTTCACACTTGCAGCGATTAACTTCGATATCAGAGGATGAAACTGAGCTCTTCTTTGCCTGATAGAAACAGGCAGGTCTTGTACGATCCAGATCTTGGAACCCTCCCACCGTATCTCCTTAAGTTCTTTGAGCTTATTGAACATATGTTGGCGTTCCAGATAATTTAAAAATTTGATAACCAGTGGGCGGGGGGGGCACCAGACGATGGGTTCGGGCCAAGGGCCCTGTGTGCGCGCTCAATGATGTAGCTTGAGCCAAAGGGTGAAGGCTCAACCAGTTTTTCTATCAACTTTTGAATAAAAGTTATAGTTTCAGCCCCTTCAGCCCCTTCAGGAATACCAATTATGACTACATTGTTTCGGTGACTACGGCTTTCTAAATCTTCTACTTTTAATTCCATTTTGGCAAGCTTTTGCCTAATCGCAGTAATCTCTGGTTCCAACTTATCTGTTCTTCTCTCCAATGAGCTAATCCTCGCGTTGTCGTCTGCCACTTTTTGCTGCAAGTCTTCCATAGCATGTGTTAGGGATTATATTTCTGCAGTCATCGCTAAAATGTTTTCCTTAAATGGGAAGAATTCTTGTAGAAATCTATGCAGTGTGAGCGGCTGCTGTTCATCAAGGATAGTCTCGGTGTCTAGGTGTCTTCACTACTTAGAAACCCTGGCACCGAGGCCTTTTCGGTGTTGAAGGAGAGGAGTAAATCTGGCCACGTTTTCTGCTTTGCGATCATCTCGCTAATCGACGAGAAAGCACTGCTTTAAAAGTAGAATGTTCTCTGAATGCTGAAAATGTTGAAAATTAGGCAAATTGTCGGATAAACACTGAGCTAAGGTCGGTTTGGCAGGTCGGGGGACCGGAGCTACTGAGGAGAGCTGCCTTCAGGGTGACTGCATCACGTGACTCCCGTTAGTGGTACTTTTAGTGAATGAGGGAAATTTGGCCAGGACACTGGGGAAATTCCCCTTCTCTTTTCAATAGGTGCCATGGGATCTTTAACATCCACCTGAACTACCACCAATCCAGGCAGATGGGACCTCGGTTTAACATCTCATCCGAAAGACGGCACCTCAGAAGTACAGCACCCCTCTCATGCTGCACTACAGTGTCAGTACTGGGATATTAACCCAAATGCCAGATGTGGGAACTGAACCAACAGCCCTCTGATCTCCCAGCTTCAGAGGTGAGTGTGCTACCTACTGAGCTACTGACACTGCACTTTCTTAGTTTTGTGCCTAATTAGCTTCTGCTCGGTTTAACTTTCAACTGCTTATTACTGTTCCATTTCATCATCGGTGTGTCATTCTTCTTAATGGAGTGTTCTGGTGCCAATGCAGCACCTTTAGCATATTGTGTGAACTTTACATGAATACAGTTACAGGTCACTGGATATGTTGACAGTTCTTCTTCCACCAAACTATGGACTACACTGTATGAGGGAAGCAAGCAGAAAGTTTATATTGTATCAATGTGTTTGCCCCTTTTTGCAGAAAAGGGGCAAAATTCAACAGAAGGGCAAACATCAAGGAGAACCAGGGATAAAGGACAACCAAGGAAGGGGCTGGAGTAGAACAGTGAAACAGTCTAGGGAGGTCAAATCATAGAAACATAGAAGTTGACGGCAGATAAGGACCGCAAGGCCCATCCAGTCTGCCCATTTCTTTTTCTACCTTATAAATGTGCCATCGGCCTTTGCTCTGTCAGTGACCTATCTATTCATAGTCATTTGTATTGCTCCCTTATGCCTATCCCATGCCTGTTTGAAGCCCTGCACTGTATTCATAGCTACCTACTTCTTGTGGTAAGCCATTCCATGCATCTACCACTCTTTCTGTGAAAAGAATTTCCTCACATTCCCCTTAATCGCCTCCCTCTAATCTCATGCTGTGTCCTCTTGTCCTGCTATTTTTCTTATATTTAAACATGTTAGACTCTTTCACCTTGTTTATGCCCTTAAGGTGTTTAAATGTCTCGACTATATCACCTCTCTCCCTCCTTTTCTCAAGGGTATGCATATTGAGCTCCATTAATCTGTCCTCATATGTCTTCTGATGCAGTCCCTGCACCATTTTGGTTGCCCTTCTCTGGACTGCCTCAATTTGGTTAATGTCCTTGTGAAGGTGTGGCCTCCAATACTGCACGGTACTCCAGATGGGGCCTAACCAATGTCTTTACAGAGGGATTATTACCTCCCTCTTATGACTTGTGATACCCTACTAATACACCCTAACACCCCCTCAGCCTTACCTACTGCTTTAGAGGTCTGCTTGGATGATTTAGGTCATCAGTGATGATGATGCCCAAGTCTCTTCTTCCTTGTGACTGCTAGCAACTCCCTCCCAGCCTATAAGTGGCTTCAGGGTTTCTCTTCCCTATGTGCATGATTTTGCACTTCTTTGCATTAAATCCCAGTTGCCACTCTTCTGACCATTCTGCTAGTTTATCCAGATCTCTTCTCATTCTGCCCACCCCATCTGGATCATCTACTCTGTTGCAGATCTTGGTGTCATCTGCAAACAGACAAGCCTTACCCTCTAGTCCATCTGCGAGGTCACTAATGAAGATGTTGAATAGGACTGGCCCCAGGACTGATCCCTGAGGTACCCCACTTGTGACTTGCATCTCTTCTGACTGTATACCATTTACCACCACTCTCTGTTTTCTGCCAGTCAACCAGTTTGCCACCCAGTTGACCAACTTCTACCCACCCCGAGCCTACCTAGCTTATTTATCAATCTTCTATGTGGAACAGTGTCAAAAGCTTTGCTGAAGTCAAGGTAGGCGACATCAACTGCTCCCCCTTGGTCCACCACTCTGGTTACCCAGTCAAAGAAATCTATAAGATTAGTTTGACAGGACCTTCCTTTGTAAACCCATGCTGTCTTGGATCCTGTGCCCCTATGGATTCCAGGTGTTGCACTATCCTTTCCTTAAGGAGTGCCTCCATAATCTTGCCCACTACTGAGGTAAGACTGACCCGGTCTGTTAGTTCCCGCCTCCTCCCTGCTACCACTCTTGTGGAGTGGGATCACATGAGCCCTTCTCAGTCTTCTGGGACCTCTCCTGTGCTCAGAGACTCACTAAACAATTTGCTAATGGCTCTGCTAGTTCCTCCTTTAGCTCCATGTACCTGGGATGTATGCCATCAGGTCCCATTGCCTTATCCACCCTGAGCTTAGCAAGCTTTGTAGGACCCTTTCTTTTGTGAAGGGAGTAGTGCTCACCTCCCTCCCCTGTGTCCATGATGTTGAGCTGTGGGCCCTGCCCTACCTTCTCTTCAGTAAATACGAGCAAAAGTATCTATTTAGGATAGATGCCTTTACAGGGTCCTCTTCCTCACATGCTCCCTTTTCTCCATTAAGCTTAGCATACCCCTCTGGACTTTCTCCTTTCACTAATGTATCTACAGAAAGTCTTGTCACCTTCTTTACTGTTCGTGCTAGTGTTTCCTCAGTTTGGGACTTTGCCTGCCTTACTGCCTTACATGCTTCCCTTAGGGCAGTTTGGTATGCCTCCCTATCTTCATCCCGCTGTGTTCCTTATATTTTCTGAAGGCCAGCCTTTGGCTCTGACCTTTTCTACTGTATTTGAGAACCAAAGTGGTTTCTTCTTCTTTGCACTTCCTTTTCTGTCTAACACAATGGGATGTTGCTTCAATTATTGTATCCTTAATGCTTGCCACTTTGCCTGTACCTCCTCACCTGTGTTTCTTTTGCCAGGGCTAGCTTAACTCTGTTGGCCATCTTATCAAAGTCAGCTCCTTTGAAGTCCCATATTTTTGCTTTGGAATGGGATGATTTAGATGTAGTAGCCAAATTGAACCATACCATGTGATGGTCACTGGCCCCCAGGTGACCTTCTACCTAGAGATCTGTGATCCCTTCTTTGTTAGTCAGTACTAGATCTAGGATAGCCCTGTCTCTTGTGGGTTGCTGTACCAGTTGTTTGAGGCCCTCCCCCTGCAAGGAATCCACTATGAGTCTAGTTCTGGCAGATGTTCCTGCTGGTATTGACCAATCTGTATCTGGCATGTTGAAATCATGGAAAGCCATGTGTGCAAATGCCAGGAGCCTTAGCAACAAGATGGAAGATCTGGAGGCTGTCATGGTGCAGTCAGACCTGGACATTGTGGCCATCACTGAAACCTGGTGTAATGATAACCATGACTGGGAGATGGCCATACCTGGCTACAACATATTCAGAAGAGACAGAGCAGGCAGGAAGGGAGGAGGAGTGGCACTATATGTGAAAAATGACATAAGGACCGCAGAGATCCAGAAGGAACAAAATTGGGGAGAGATACTGTGGGTTAAGCTGGAAAGGAAAATGGGGACAGCCATCCGCACAGAAGTGGTCTGTAGACCACCAGCCCAGGAGGAAGAAATAGATAGGGAGCTGATGCTAGCCATCCAAAGGATGGCAGACAAGGGTGAGGTAGTACTGGTTGGAGACTTCAATATTCCAGATGTGGACCGGAGCATCCCAGCAGCAGCATCAACTAGGAGCAGATTTATTCTGGACTCCCTTTAGGGTGCCTTCCTCAAGCAACTGGTAATGGAACTAACTCAGCAGAAGGCAATACTGGACCTTGAGCTCACAAACAGGGACAGTGTGATGTGGGTAACAGTGGGGGAGCACCTGGGGAACAGTGACCACCAGTCATTGTAGCTTGAAATCACAGAAAGAGCAGAACCAAACCACACAAAAACACGTATCCTGGATTTTAGGGGGGCAGACTTTGGGAAAATGGGGAGATACTTGAAAGAGGCATTAAGGGGAATGGGACAGGAATCAGGGGTTGAGGAACAGTGGGCAGTATTTAAAATGGTGATTACAAGAACAACAGAATTATGCATTAAGCAGGTTAGCAAGAGGAAAAGGAAGAGGAGACCATTATGGTTTTCCAAAGAGGTAGCAAAGAAAGTGAAAGCCAAAAAGATTGCATTAAGGCAATACAAAAGACACAGGCAGAAGGGGATAGGGAGAAGTACCAGGAGAAGCAAAGGGAGGAGGAGGTCAGTAAGGAAGCCAAAGCTCAGACAGAAGAACACATTGCAAAATCAGTGGGTAGAGAGGACAAAACCTTTTACAGGTACATAAGTGAAAAAGAAAGACAAAGGGAGGGATAGTGAGACTGAAGGGGAGGATGGGGCAGCTTGAGGATGACAACAGTAAAGCTGACATATTGAACAGGTATTTCTGCTCAGTCTTTACTGAGGAAGAGGAGGTAATGAGTCTGAAGGAGTACAAGGGTGAGAATGGTGCAGAAATGGACACAAGTCCCTTTACACGAGAAGGGTCCTGAAGGAACTGGAAGTAATAAGAGTTGATAAAGCAATGGGGCCAGATGGGTTTGCACCCAGGGTCCTTACAGAACTAAGAGAGGTGGTGGCTGAACCTCTGGCTATCCTTTTAGCCGATCACTGGAAACAGGGAGGTACCCAAAGACTGGAGGACAGCAAATGTAGTCCCCTTATACAAAAGTGGGAACAAAGAGGAAGCAGGGAACTACAGACCAGTCAGCCTCACCTCAGTAGTGGGGAAGATCATGGAAGCACTACTGAAGGAGAGATTGGTGGAACATCTGGTTGTCAATGGACTACAGAACCCAAGGCAGCATGGTTTCACCAGGGGGAGGTCTTATCAGACCAACCTCATTGAATTTTTTGACTGGGTGACTAGGGAGGTGGATCAGGGGATGGCAGTGGACATGGCCTATCTGGACTTCAGCAAGGCATTTGACACTGTGCCACAAAGAAGACTATTACACAAACTGGGGAATATGGGTGTGGGCAGGACAGTAGTGTGGTGGGTAGGTAACTGGCTGGGTGGGAGGACACAGAGGGTGGTGGTAAATGGCTGTCACTCCACAGAGGGAAGAGTAACCAGTGGGGTACCACAGGGATCAGTGCTGGGACTTGTCCTATTCAACATCTTCATCAGTGACATTGCGCAGAACCTAGAAGGCAGAATTTCACTGTTCGCTGATGACACAAAGCTCTGTAACAGAGTAGACACACCAGAGGGTGTAGACAGAATGAGAAGGACCTGCAGAAACTTGAAGAATGGTCAGGGTTTGCAGTTGAAATTCAATGTAAAGAAGTGCAAGATAATGCATATGGGGCACAAAACCCTGGCACAATATATCAGTTGGGGGGTGAGGATGTAGCATGCACCAAGCAGGAAAGGGATCTTGGAGTTATCATCTCTGACGACCTCAAGGTAGGGAAACAGTGTGACAAGGCAGCTGGTAAAGCAAATAGGATGCTGGGATGTATAGGCAGGGGATCACCATCAGGAAAAGGGAGGTCATAATTCCACTATACAAGACACTAGTGAGGCCCCACCTGGAGTACACTGTACAGTTCTGGAGACCATACCTACGTAAGGACATAGACAGGGTAGAGAAGGTTCAGAGGAGGGCAACAAAGATGGTGCATGGATTGCATCACAAGTCCTATGAAGACAGGTTGAAGGAACTGAACATGTACTCCCTGGAGGAGAGGAGGGAGAGGTGATATGATAGAGACATACAAGTATCTTACAGGGAGGAACAGGGTGCAGGAATACACTATTTTTAAGCAAAAAAGATGTTCCAGGACTAGAGGGCATGGGATGAAGTTGTAGGGAGGTCGATTCAGAGGAAACATGAGGAAGAATTTCTTCACAGAATGGGTGGTGGACAAGTGGAACACCCTGCCAGAGGAAGTGTTGGGGGCTGAAACAATCACGGGATTTAAGAATGCATGGGATAGACATAAAGGAATTCTGGAGGTCAGGGGTAAGGGGCAATAGACTTCTAGGAAAACATAAACTGAACTTACAAACTCAAATGGGCAGACTGGGTGGGCCATAGACCCTTATCTGCTGACACTATCTATGTATCTATGTGGGATGGTAACTGGCGGTCATGCTTGATGGAGATATAGGTGGTGGCAATGTTCCTGGTTATATCCCAGGGGTTTCCACTCCCACTCTCAGGGACTGCCTGCATTCATGGTGGAATCCCCAAGTAAGATGGTTTTATAGATAGTTTCTCTTTAGCCTGTTTTTTTTACAGTTGTGTTAGTAGAGTTGGGGTTCAGGAGGGGAGCAATCTGACTGCTATCTTGTAACATTTAATTCGGGGGGGGAAGTTTTCTTATGGATGATACCTGTTACAGGTGTTGACTCTTCACTGACCCAACAGCTTTGCGATTCAGTACTTGTGTAATTTTTCTGTTTTAACTGGCAACCTTAGTTTTTTGTGCAACCTTAGCTTTTATGTAAGGCTTAGTAACTGTTTATATAATCCTTCCTTCAGTTATATTTCTTTGTACTGTCACCAGCTGGGTCAGCACCAACAGTTTCAGGAGGGAATCTTTAGTGGGCTGTTTCATTTTGGGTTGAACAGTTTTATTTTTAGTGTTTTTTTAGGGGAGGACATATTTTGGGGGTAGTGTTAAGACATCATATTGAGGACCTTTATGTTTTGGGAGGAGGAGAGGAGGAAGGACAGGTGTAGAGGAGAAATAGAAGGAGATGTAATAGGGCTTGAATTCTAAGCTTGGCATTTGGTAATACATGCGCAGGTTTTTTGGCATCTCCACTTCCTATATCTTCTTTCTCTGGAGCATGTTGGGGATTTTAGTATAGCTGGGTTTAGCTAGGGGGTAGGGAAGAGAATTTGCAGTTAATTGGTGATTTTAGAGAGGGGTATGTGACTTGGTACTATAAAATGCGTATCTTATATTAATGACTAGAATTTTTTAGCTGTTAGTGGGTTATGTTAGGGTTGCTCAGGCTGGAAGAAGCAAGGGTTATTGGTTCATAGCTTCTGCTATGGGCAGTCAGTCCCTCAGGACCCAGACAATGTTGGGTATCACTCTGTTTTCCCTGATAGTGCTAAGTTTTCTTGTGGCACTATCCAGGAGCCATGCACTAAAGATGGCTCCCTAATTTGGAAGTCCACTGATTCTTTTTGGGGTTCATTATTGCACTGTTTGTTATTTCTGTGTTTTATCTTCCTGGTTGGCATGGTTTTCACTAAATATGTTGCCTGAGTATGTTTTGGATATTTGTATACTTTAGGACAATATAGGGGGAATATACTATACATGTAATGGAGTTCTTTATTACGTTTTGCACACAGTGTTTGGTTTGGTCCCAACTACACTATATCTTATGTCAGAGACATATAACAGTTTTGAATATGAAGTCCCTATTGCTATCTTGGGCAAGGCATCTCTGATCCCTCATCCTCATTAGCACTGTCTTTATGTTTTACTCGTGTACAGGAGCAGATGTACCTGTTGTTTCCAGATGGTTTGGGGCACAGATGCTGGTGTGCTTGATGGGGTATTAATTGTGGGGGATAATGTCTTGAAGAAGGCTCTGGTATGACTAGTGCCCTGTGCAGTTTGTGGATGGAGGTGGGCAAAATGGTGTTGAAGGTAATTTCATATAATGTTAATGGGATTCATAATCTCATTGAATGGTATCATTTATTGCATTATTTTCATCAACAGTGAGCAGACGTTATCTTGATGCAGGAAACTCACCTCCCAGAGGAGGAACATGCAAATTTTGTTCATTTTGGGTTTGATAAAGTTTATTACACAACTCACCTCTTAGAACTGCACTGTGGGGTTCTGACATTGTGCAGAAGGGGGCTCCCCCTAAAAATTCAAATGAGTAAGGTGGATGAGGCTGGAAGGTATGTCATACTGACTGAGAAGCTTTATAGAAAAGACATCATGATTGTTAATACTTATTATGCCCCAAGTTCTGATAAACCCACCTTTGCAAAATGTTTTCCATATTGATGGCCTCTCTACAAGACCATCTGTTGTGGAGAGGTGACTTGAATTTGTCCTTGGACCCAGATTTTGACACTTCCCAACCAGCCTCACACTGTTATTCTGCAATCTGCAGGTACGTACAGCATACTTTACAGCATTTGGGTCTTATGAACGTCTGGTTGGCTTTTCATCCTCATGTTCTGGGATTTACCCACTATTCTGTCAGGCACAGCAGTTTTGCATGCCTGGACTATTTCGTTACCACGGCTGAGCATTTGAGGCTTGTTGATAAAGTGTGCCACGACGTGATACATTTATCAGACCATGCATCTGTGGTAGTTCAGCTTCAACTGACTAAACCAGCCTGTCCTAATTTTTGGTGGTTGCACTTGGGATATATGAAAGACCAGGAGTTACTTAGGGAACTGGGGGATCAGATTAAATAATTTCTTGCAAGTAATGACAATCAATTGTTTTCCCGTAGTATATTGGATGTCAAGAAGGCTGATCCGAGGGGTAAGCTAATAGCTTATGTGATGGCTAAACGGAGGTAGTGGGATAAGTGGATGGCAGAATTGTACAAATCACTTCAGGATTTACAGGAGTGGATGCGGGGTAATACAATTAATAGTTAATACAATTAGTTAAGCAAGATTTGCTTGCTGCCCGGGTGGAACTGTAGTGATTTATTGACTTAAAAACAGAATACGCTTTATATTATTTAAAGCAACAGCTATTTGTTGGAGGGACAAAATGAGTGCGGTATCAGGCCAGGTGGATACGAGGATATAAGATGGTGGCTATGGTTACTAAATTGGTACACCTTCAGTCTGGCAAAGTAGTACATCGCATGGATGATGTTCTTTCAATCTTTTGCTCTTTTTATTCTACCTTGTATACTCCAGATACACCTGTGGTTTTGAATGAGCCTATTCAAACATTTCTGTCTAAGGTACCTGTCCCTGTGTTAAGGAACATACAAACTGTGGAGCTTCTTAGTCCAATAACAGTGGCTGAGCTCCAAATGGCTATTAAAGCAGCCAAGACAGGCAAAAGTTCAGGGAGTGATGGTTTCTCCTCTGATTTTTATAAAGTCAAGGCCCTGCAGGAGGGGCTTGCACCAGTTCTTCTCCAGGCATTTCATGGGGTACAAGAGGGACATGACCCTTCCTGGAACCTGACCATTGTTACTGCTATCCCAAAACTGGATAAGTACCATTCTGAACCCAAATCTTATCACCCAATATCATTATTGAATGCAGATTATAAAGTTTTTATGTCTTTTATTGCACATTGTTTAGAGGGCCTACTCCCATCCTTGCTGGACAGAGACCAGGTGGGATTTCTATGCAAAAGACAGGTACATGATAATGTCTGATGAGCCTCTTTGCTGTTGAAACATGTTATTCAGAGAGCTACACCTCTGGTCCTAGCCAGTTTGGATGCAGATAAAGCCTTCAACAGGGTTTCATGGTCTTATTTGTGGTTAGAATTGCACCATTTAGGTTTCCCTCAACGTTTCATTACTATGCTACTGACTATCTACAGAGCATCTGCTGCTTATGTTAAAGTAAACAATACACTTCATGTGGGAAGGGACACCACACAAGGCCGCCCATTATCACCTTTTATTTGACCTATACATTGAACCCCTTGCAGCACACATCCACAGTTCATCTTTGATAGAGGGTACCCTTTGAGGGGGAACTATCAGGTGGACCTATTCACTGATGTCATTCTTTTAATGTTATCTAAGCAAACTACCTCTGTTCTGGAAGCTTTCTGAATCATGTTAGAATTTGAGCTGCTGGCAGGTTTTTGGTTGAATTGATCTAAAACAGAGCTGTTAGCATTTTTCTGTGTGCCATCACTGGAGATTCAACAGTTCTTGCCATTTTCTTGGAACAGAAATTGTATTAAGTACCTTGGTGTCTAGTTAACAAAGTTTTGGGCTTATGCAGGCATTCAGAATTATGAACCGCTGATGGTAATTTCAGAGGACTTAGCACGCTGGTTTACGCTCCCACTTTCTTTCCTTCATTGTTTAGAAGTTATCTGCATGAATGTTCTTCCCAGACTGCTGTTTATTATTCATATCTTGCCTGTTATGCCTCTACCACCAGAATGGCAACATATTGCTCTATGGTTTCTTTGGCAGGGTAAGTGACAGTGGATACAGACACCTATTCTTTATCTTTCAAAAGTAAAAGGAGATATCAGATGTCCTTGTTTTCAGTGGTATATCAATATGTGTTTATTACGTATTTATAGTGTATGGTGGAATGCTGTTATGCATGGAATTCCATACCTGAAATATGCTTGTTCTGCTGCAGTAGTTACATAATTATTTTGTTCCGCTGCAATAGTGATGTCACTACTGCAGCAGAACAACTTGGAATGCTGCCATACAGTTGCTTTACTCTATCCAATTAAGCTGGAAGTTTTTTTTTTAAACTTGAACTTGCAGAAACATCTGCAGCACACTGTCAGTTAAAAAAACATTAAACATTTCTATTCTCTGTTGTCTTCACTAGTGGGTTTTGTGTGATTTTCTACACAGTGATGGCCCATATACTATAAAAGATTGTGTATGAGCAGTCATGCACAAAGAAGGATATTCTTGTATCTTGAAGTTCCCTTGCTAACAGAGCACCTCTCGAGCTACACTCTCAAAGTCATATGTTACCAAGGACACCTCTCAATACAAGAATATCCTTGGTGTGTATAACTGCTCGTACACAATCCTCTATGTGTTACTGGTCAATCCAACTATCTTTCTTGTTGGAAAGACATATAGTTCATGTTAAATGATCTCTATGACTTGGAGAAGAGATTTATTCCTCACCGTCCAACTACAGTTCTTGCCCTTTACTAAATATAACTGTTATACTAGTCTAATCCTCCAAGTCTGGCATAAGTGTGGAAATAAGATGTCCCTCTCTTACCAAATGCGCTTAACAGCTATGGAGCAGGATGAGTTAACCCTCTTACCAAGTTAAATAATTTCCTTAGGAACTGGTCAAGAATGGGCCTATCATTTCATTACCAAATTTTTGGTGAACATGGGCTTTGTCCTTTTTGTATACTGTGGATGAAATACTGGCTTCCCGACATGAATTATTATCAATATTTGCAAATGTGTTCATATATTCATTCTCTCCCTATTATCAAACATACCTTGTCCCAACAAACTTCTCCTATTGTTTGTGTATTTTATTCTGCATTACAGGGTGTGGACATAGAGCATGTTATAGATCGGCTTCATGCTGATATTCAGTGGTCATTGAGAGATTTGATGAAGTCTATCTTTGGAAAGTGGGAAGAGGAGATAGTGGCAGTAAGTAACATCGATGAATGGGAAAAGTTTGATTTACTCACATATACTCTAGTAGTTACCCCGTATATGAAAGAATTTGCCTGGAAGTGTAGATTCAGATATTTCAGGACTCAGGTTAAACCTTACATTTTGCACCTTAATAACTTTGCAACCATTCAACGGATTTGCCTGAAATTTGGAATTCATGATCAAGAATGATACATCTTGGGCTCTGCTAACTTCTGTAGTGTTTGGAAATACAGCTGCAGAGTTATTAAGCATGCTCTGTGCACACATTTATGCTTTTTTGAATTCTTTGCTCATCCCTACAGGTCGAACGGTTTGCGCGACCTGTCCAAAATCTTCAGGGAACATGTGGATGGGGTCCCTGATGTGCCTTTTGAAGATTTCATGAAAACATATTAAACGGTTCAAAAGTTATTCAAAAAACAATTTCCCATTAAAAGTCAATGGGAAAAGTTAACAAAAAGTTTGACAGTGTTGTAAATGCACTTTTTAGTGTCGCAAATGGCCCTAGTAGTGTCGCAAATCCACCATTTTGTTTTCAGTTAGTGATCAGAAAAATGCTTGTCATTTAAATTTGGGACCCTCTAGCAACCAATTTCCTTTTGTATTTACCTAGTCAGACCCTGAGGATGCTAGGCATGTCTTTATTTTGAGGTTAAATGCCCTAGAAATATGTTTTTCTAATTTCTGGAAAAAGTAGCATCGCAAAGTAGTGTCTCACACATGACACTTTTGCAAATGCTTGCAAAAGCTGTCACAAATCACAACACTACTTTTTCAGATTATGGCCAAAATGACAGCAGTTCTTTGCCACCCTGCTGCAAATGAACAGTTTGGTCTTTTGGGCTGAAATTTAGAGGGAAGGCAGCCAACATCTCAGAGATGTGCCTTCTGGTGGTTTGGTGACAAAATATTGCATGGATGCAAAGTTACAGTACTTCGCATTTGACACTTTTTCCCATAGACTAACATTGTTGCGATGGCTGCATGACAGGAATTCTTTGCCACCCTGTTGCAAAATAACGGTTTGGTCTTTTAGACTCAAATTTGGAGGGAAGAAAGCCAACATCTCACAAATGTGCCTTTGGTGGTTTGGTGGAAAAATATTACAGGAAGGCAAAGTTATGGCACTCTGAACTCGTCTTTTTTTTCCCCCATAGGATAACATTACGGCATTTGCCGCGCCTTTCAGGGCCCGTATCTCGGAAACGGTGCAAGATACGGACTTTTCATTGGAAAAACACTTAGCCCCAAAGGGGCTAAGTACAAAACTAGCCAGGAAAGTGATAAATCATATGACTTTTAAATTTTTTTCTATGTCGTACGGTTCCTGAGATATAAGCCATTTAGTATTCCAAGCCCTCATTTTCTGTTCTGAGAGCCACTATCAGGCATACCTTCTTTGTACTCACTGTCTTTCTATAAGCAGCTTTTGGGGAAAACCAGTGTGTGTGCTTACATAACTGTTACCCTTACCGCTTCTGCTTGCAGTTCCATACCTGTTTCACTTACTGTTCCCGTCTATGCCACCATGTGCATTACCTTTTGCATTTTCATTTGCGCTTGCATTTGCATTATTTTAACCATTTGTGTCTACAGTACTGTTTATCTTTGTGTTTCGCTTTGCGTCACCATGCGCATTACCATTTGTGTTTGCGGGCACTGTGTTACTATGTGACAAGATATCACATGGCGGGAGCATGGGGACTGAAGGGCCCCACACTCCCACCACTGTATTAAATTCACTATTTCTCAGTACTGTTTATCTTTGTGTTTCTCTTTGCGTCACCATGCGCAGTATCATTTGCGTTTGCGGGCACTGTGTTTCTATGTGACAAGGCATCATGTAGCGGGAGCGTGGGGCTGTATTACATTCACTATTTCTCAGAGTAATTCTCAAAAAGAAGGGAAATTACACAGACACACACACATGCGTGGAAGTAGGGGGGAGAGCCAAGGCAACAGGACCAATTACAGACAACCAGCAGAAGGTGTCAGAAATAAAATACAACTGTCTAAATGTACTACAAGAGATCCCCAGTCCTGGAGAGTACATACTGCATGTTCAGCATACATCCTCAGCAAAATTGAGGCCATGTACAGCAATGGTACACATTCCTGATTCAAGGTGCACACAAGTTACCACAGTTATGAGTTGTATGGCCTTAGTTAGTGATGTCCCACACCTCGCTACACCAGCTAATACACCCTGACTGGAGAGCCACAGGAAAACTAATGGTGGTACACACTAGTTAACACAGTTAGGAATTATAGGACCTCTGTCAGGTAATGCTCCACCCCATAGCCCACATACTGCATACTGAGTGTAGAGCCACAGCAAAAATATGCCTATGAACATGAATAGTGTAGCTCCATCTTTGCAGTTGTAGAGAAGTTAGCACACTTAGGAGTTGCACGGTCTAATGGGTTGGGGACTGCACCTCCGGAGACCCACAGCATAGCTGAGGATGTGGACATCAATGGTACAGCTCAGTGATTGTAGGCACAGTCAAGCTAGCACAGTTAGGATTTGCATGCTATGATACAGGCAATGGCCTCCCCGTCTGAGTACATACTGCATCCTGAGTGTTGAGCCAGAGTAAAAGTGAGGTGATGGACATCAACTGTACATCTGCAAAATTGTAGGTACACTCCAGTTAGCACAGTTAGGAGTTGCAGGGACTTAGCCAGGCAATTCCACCACATATAGCAGTTACTGCATCCTGATTGTACAACCACAGCTGTATTGCCTTAGGTAGCGATGTTGCACAGTTCAGCACAGCAGCTACTGCACCCTGACTGCAGAGTCACAGGGAAAGTAAGGGTGGTACATAGTAGTTAACACAGTTAGGAATTAGATGACCTCTGTCAGTTAACGAACCAGCCCCTAGCCCACATATCTATACTGAGTGGAGAGCCACAGCAAAAAAAAGTCCATGGACATGAACAGTGTAGCTCTGTCATTGCAGATGTACAGAAGTTAGCACACTTAGGAGTTGCACAGTCTCATGGAGTGGGGACTACACCTCCAGACCACTTGCTGCATGTTAAGTGAAGAGCCACAGGCAAAGAAGGGTGATGCAGATCAGTTGTACACCTCCCTGATTACAGGTACAGTGTAGTTAGCACAGATATCACTTGAATGGCCTCAGCCAGGCAATGCCTTTCCATACTGCAACACCAGGTACGGGATCCTCAGTAAAGACCCACAGCACAGCTGAGGGTATGGACATTAATGGTAGATGTCAGTGATTGCAGGGACACTCAAGTTAGCACAGTTAGTGTTTGTATGAGCTCAGACAGGTAATGCCCCTCCCAAAATTCTTACTGCATCATGAGTACTGATGCACAGCAAGACTGAGGCAATGGACATCAATGGTACACTTCTGTAATTGTTGGTAGACACAAGTTAGCACAGTTAGGATTTGTATGGGGTCACCCAGGCAATTTCCCCATGCATACCAGTTACTGATCCTGACTGTACAGCCACAGCTGCATGGCCTTAGGTAGCAATGTCACACATCTCTCTACACCAGCTACTGCACTCTGACTGGAGACTGACAGGAAAAGTAAGGAGCGGTTCATACTAGTTAACTTAGTTAGGAATTACAGGACCTTTGTCAGGTAATGTCTGAACCTCTAGCCCACATACTGCATACTGAGTGGAGAGCTACAGAACAAAAAAGCCCATGGAGATGAACAGTGTCATGGGGGGACTGTACTTGCAGACTACTTGCTGCATCCTGAGTGAACAGCCACAGGAAAAGATAGGCAATGCTTACATGAGTTGTACAGCTACCTGACTGCAGGTACAGTCCAGTTAGCACAGTTATTTCTTGAGTGGATTCAGGCAGGCAATGTGTCTTCAAGCATGACAGCAGGTACTGCATCCTCAGTGGAGATACATAACACAGGAGAGGGTATGGACATCAATGGTAGACATCACTGACTGGAGGGATACTGAAGTTAACACAGTTAGCATTTGCATGGCCTCAGACAGGTAATGCTGCCCCCCCAAAATTCATACTGCATCATGAGTGGTAATCCACAGCAACAATGAGGCAATGGAGATCAATGGTACACTTCTGTAATTGTGGGTACAGTGAAGTTAGCACAGTTAGGAGTTGCATGGGCTCAGCCAGGCAATTGCAGCACACATAACAGTTACTGCATCCTGAGTGTATAGCCACAGCTGCATAGCATTAGATAGTGAGGTCCCACACCTCGCTACAGCAGCTACCGCCCACTGACTGGAGAGGCACAGGAAAACTAAGGGTGGTACAGATTAGTTAACACACTTAGGAATTACAGGACCTGTGTCAGGTAATAAGCCATGCCCTAGCCCGCGTGGTGAATACTGAGTGGAGAGCCATAGCAAAAATAAGCCCATGGACATATATGTGTGGTACTACTTCTTCCAGTTGATTTGCATGCTTAAAAGGAACAACAGTTACATTCTAATGTTATAATGTTATGGTTCAGTAAAGACTCAACACAGGTGGTTAAGTTTAAAAAAGGTTTATTGCCAATTGGTGAAACTGAGAAAGGGCCAATTAAGATTTAAATTTTTTTTCAAAATCAGTCTCACAATACAATCCTTGCATGTGTGTAATAATTGTTTGGAATATATCTAAATGTGTATCATGCATAGTAAGTAGATGATATGGATTGGAATAAGTATGTACATACGGAAATACGAGTATAGAAAGAAGGCATCAGAAGAAGGCCATTTGGTCTATTAAGTCTGCTCATATTGCAGGGTCCACATCTTGAGCTAAAGTCTCTGCTATCCCTCCGCAGCCCTCCCATCCTCCCTAGGCATGATTCTTATCTTCCCCTATGCATATACCAGGCTCTTTTATAGTTGCTTACTGTCTTGAATGAGGTGACTTCTTCTAGCAGCGCATTCCAAGTGTTCACCACCCTTTATGGGAAGAAGTGCTTTCTGACATCCCTCCTAAACCTCCCACCCTCCAGCTTAAGACTGTACCCCCTCATGATATGTTTGTCACTCAGCTTGAAGAGACTTTGGTTATCAACATTACTTATCCCTTTTAAGTACTTGAATGCTCCAATCATGTCCTGTCCCTCTCTCCTGTCCTACATTAATGAAGGTATGTCTGGAGCTTCTAAGCAGTGATTACACATATGAAACAGTGATGATTTGTTGTTATTGTGTGACTGATAATGTGTATGTTCCTGGGGTGGGTGAAAAACCAGATGCTAAGTGTTCAAGTAATAGAATATAAAAATGTTATGATTTCAGTGACATTAGATAACTGGTATGTTCAGTTAAATATTTTACGATATATCACTGACTGGGTGCATATGGAAAATTCCCACCCGACCCCCTCAATAGAGGCAATCATAAACATTGTCAGGAACAGGTATGAAGTGCGTTGTTATCAGTAAAAGTGTCTGATTTACAATTTCAAGTATTATTAACATAGATTTCATTTACTTGTATGACAAGTACAACACATTTCATATTATTACAGGTACAATATACATATCTTTCAGAACTAGTAAATAATCATACTAACCTCTTAGTCTCAAAAATATGATGACTGACCTGGCCAGGAGTTCAAATGTACATAGTTTTCCTTTTTTTTTGTGTCTATTTAAAAGTTATTGCCCCTTGTAATTTTAGTCCCAGACCCACCGGCAAAAAACAGAGCCAGTTCCTTATCCTACAGCCACGTCCCCATGCCGGCACATGCAGCCATGTTTTATGATGTCAGTAAATGAAGGTTGCATGTGCGTACCCCATTGACTTGAATGGGGTGATTTTTTCAAAGATTTTATACCCATTCAACAACGGAATTTCAACAAATAAAAGTGATAGCTCAACTAAAAGGGTCCTTGTTAGTTGAGCGATCACTTTGATTTGTTAAAATACCGTTGTTGAATGGTTAGTAAATCTTTGAAAAAATCACCCCCATTCAAGTCAATGGGGTGAGCACACAGAGCCTTCATTTACTGACATCACGAAACGGGGCTGCGTGTGCCGGTGTCGGGGCATGGCTGTAGGATCCAGCAGGTCCAGGAATAAAATTACGAGAGGGATAAGTTTTAAATAGCCATTGTAAAAAAAGGAAAACTTTGCACATTTGGACTCCTAGCCAGGTTAGTCATTGTTTGGTTTTCAGTAAGGGGCTAGTCAAAAGCTGCTCTTGAAGTTCTTTAGCAGTGCAACAAGATAAGTACATCAGCAATGGTTATTTTGATTGTAACCAAAACATTTTCTAATAATCATAATACGCAATTATTCATTCTGTTACATATTATTGCACTGGTAGAACAGATGTTAACTGTTCTTCAAGGGGAAGGGGTGAGGTGGAATAGTGCATTCATAATATGAAAACATTTTTACTTGTCAGTTTTTAAATACCATGTTAATGCATTTTAACAGTCTGTAACTTGTGAACATACATTCTCTTTCTGTACAAATTACCACTCAATATATGCCACTCAAGTTTGTGTGTGACAGATATCTGAACATACATCTTTTTATCACATCTTCAGTATTACTATGAGGTTCTAACTGTGATACTGTAGTTGTACTGGTAATATTTTGCAGTGTTGTGATGTTCAACTGACAGTGAGTTCACAGTAGTATTAATTTCAAGACCAATGCCTATTATGTAACTGGCAGTGTGCAAGTGATAACAATTAACATAGTGTGTAATTTATTGTTAACTTGTAATATTTAAGCAATATACCACCAGAGGGTGTTGGTGATGCCAGGATTTACCCACACCCTGGGGTGTTGTTTGGCCATGAGGCACAACTGGCATTAGCGCAACCTGTAGCGCATCACTACATACCACCGAAAAAAAGCTGGTGGTAATGCAGGTGGTACCCCCCATTGTGGACCCCCGTAGCTGTGATATAGCATGAAAAGCCCTCGTAGTCAAGTGGTCCCCCAAGCATGAATCCTGACCCCGTGGTACCTGTCATCAAGGTACTTGTTTCTGGTAGTCTAGTGGTCCCCCCACCCCAGCACAAAATCCTGCCCCAATAAATGTAAAATAAAGTCTTTTCCTGGTTGTCTAGTGGTCCCTCCACCCCCTGCATGAATTCCAACTCCTGATAAATGTAAAATAAAGACTTTTCCTGGTAGTCTAGTGGTCCCCACCCCCTTGTGTGAATTCCAACCCCTGCACACATAATAACATACTTTACCTGGTACTCTAGTGGTCCCCATCCCCAGCATGAATTCGACCCCGATAAAAGTAAAATAAAGTATTTTCCTGGTAGTGTAGTGGTCCCTGCACCACCAAGCATGAATCCCAAACCCCGCACATGTGCATATGGTAGCTTTCTGGTAGTCTAGTGGCTTCACTCTCCCTGCATGAATTCCAGTCTCGCATAGCATAATAACATAGTTTTCCTCGAGCCTAGTGGTCCCTCTATTCAGCATGAATCTCTGAGCTCCGATAAATGTAAAATAGTATTTTCCTGGTAGTCTACTGGTCCCCACCCCAAGCATGAATCTTGACCACCGGTAACATACATATTGTAGCTTTTCTGGTAGTTCTGATAGCTCACTGCAGTGATGCCTCAGCCCACTTATAGCTGCAAGTGATTTGAGACTGGCTGTGCCTTTCACATTGTTTCAGTCACCGACTGTGGTATGCATGCGCTTTACTGAAAAGAATCAGTGCACTCGCTCATTCATTTCCATAGTGCTCATGGCATACCGCAGTTGGCTGCTGGCTGTGGTGGTGAGAGGAGGGCAGATCCAGTTGCTGGGTCACTTTACGGAGTGTCAGTGGGCTGAGCGAGGCATCACTGCCGGGTGGGGGGACAACTAGACTACCAGGGAAAGCTACGATATATACGTATACCGGGGGTCAGTATTCATGCTTGAGGGTGGGTGACCACTAGGCTACCAGGGAAAATACTTTATTTTATATTTATCAGGGGTCAGGATTCATGCTAGGAGGTGGGGGGACCACTAGATTACCAGGGAAAACTATGTTATTTGTGTGTACCAGGGGTTGGAATTCATGCAGGGGGTGGGGGGACCACTAGACTACCAAAACAAGAGTTCTTGCTATACCAAAATAGAAAGGGCACTGTAGAAACAGATAACAGGCTGCACTCTGTGGAGTGCATAGCAACCTGTTGAGAGATCCCTGCATACTGGGCAATAGGGAGCCTTTTACAGTGCTTCTGCCTCCACCATATTGTCCAAGATCAATACTATATATTCACTTTGCGTACTGTGACCATCCCATATAATGGGCAGAATGTGCTTGCACGTATGTGCCTGCTATAGGTGGTGGGGACTGTATATATATATATATATATATATATATATATAGATAGATAGATATACAGGTCCTGTGTGCACAGATGCATGGATGTGTTATATGCACTGACTGTGCCTGCCACCACACAGTTGTTGCTGCTTCCAGCCTGTGCTTTAATTCCAACCAACAGGGGATGCTGTGGGCATGCCGTGGCCTGCAGTATTCAGCCTGCGCTTCCATTCTGACCAAAAGGGGGAGGTTTGTGCTCCATGCCGTAGCACTGGGAAAACTGCATGGTAATGTATGCTAAGCAGCACTTAATAAGATGCAAATGTACCTGTTTGCCCACGGATTACCTAAGTAGGCTAATTTACATGGCAGCTTTGAATATAGGTCCTGTTTGCCCCGGGCTAACCAGTTTGAACTGGGCTAATGTGTTAGCACTGTGCAATCAGGTTAGCCCCGGGCAAACCTCACTTTAGCATAACACAGTTCTGCAGTGTGTGGTTTACATTGTTGTTTGCAATGAAATCTCTCAAGTGTCCATGATTTTCAGGGATGTCTCTGATTCCACCTCAAAATGTTACTCTGTCCCTCCTAAAAATTGTGTTTCCATGACCAAACAGTGGGGGTTGCAAGAATTAAATAATGTCAAACATTAATGTTACAGACATGTTTTTCCTTAGAAAATGCATTTTACACTACATCACTTATTCTACTACCTTCCTGAGTGGATATCACCAATTGTTAAGGTGTGTTCCTGATCTGAAACCTTTGTCCCTGATATTTTTAAGTCTTGTCCCTCATTTGTGAGGCAGGAGGTTGAGAGGTGTGTTTGCAGTAGATGTGAGACAGCTCTGTGCAATCACACACAATGTTCTCCACCTGTAACACTGGCTTGCTACAGAGTCTAATGAGCTACAGTTGCAGTTTGCACTTCCCTGTTGCTATATTCAGTGCTGTCTTATTCCCGGGATATTTTTGACCTGCACTCCCAGACCAGTTTGCCCAACTTCCTTAGACTGCTATAATCAGCAGGATTAGCACTGGGCTATTTCCTTTTGAATATAGCTTGCTTTGTGCTCCGTGCTAAGTTTGCCTGCCGGGCAGTGCTAATTTAGCCACAGGGCAAAGTTTTGAATATCTGGCCCATGGACTGTTCACAATATATGTACAAATACAGTAGCTGTACATGTTGCAGTTGCTCTGGCCTTACAGAATGAAGCTATTTCATTTGTTGTATATCTTACTGTGGTAGCCATAGTACAGAAACATTGCATATATCAAGAATGTGAAACACAAAGTTATATGCAATATAAATATAGCAGTTGCACAACTCATGAAAATTCATGAAAGTGATGTATTCACAATACATTACAGGTCAGACAGACTATATGAAGAGTAGCAACAACCATTTTTCACGATTAGCACCTTACTGTATGTACGTAAGAATACAGATCTATGCGTACTAAAAATACATGCAGAAAAAAACAGTTTGTTCTCAGGTTCAACACAAGCAATAAAGTTGTATTTTTACAATAATATAGTCATGGAAACTTTATTGTCTCTTTACAGATGTGTCTGAGAAGAAGACCTGCACTGTTCACTGCCGATGTGTGCGCAGGCTCGAGCGAAAGATTGATGGGTTAAAGGAGGAAACTGCTGCACTGAGAGAGGGACAAGATAAGTTATTGTCCCTCTTACAGCGCAGCAGGCTACCATCAATCTTGTGCTCAAGCCTGTGGGAACAGTGGCAGGTGCCAGTGAACCGAGCAGCACTAGTTCACCTGCACCACCAATAACAACTGCTTTTGAAACACAATGAGCGGCCTCCACAGCTTATCTGGTATCTCCCCCTTCCCCACGGTGCAACAGCTTCCACTTTCTGTGCGCCTCTACATAGTGTCCAATTTACAGACTGGACTGCCTCGACCAGCAACACACCTCTTCTTTTAGTGCACATTGTTGCACATTTTTTTTTTATGTTAATGATACATCAGTTGTTTTATTTAAATTATTCATTTCAGTAATGCATCTTCTGATTTATAATTTTTTTTAACATCCTGTTGAAATGTTTTCTTTTTGTTGTTCTTAGCTTCATTTCTTATGAAAGTATTATAGATTTTTTAATAAAAGAAAAGATTTTGTATGTTTAATAACTCATACTATTTTATATGTTTTGCTAAAACATTTACAATATACGTATTTTCTTAAGAAAAACATTTGTTGTGTTTTATTGTTACTTTTGGGGGAACATCTACTAAATAGCTAGCACTACAAAATATTGCTTCAACTGATATGTTAACAAGGGTCTAACAAATGAAGCTGTCTAGTTGAGTATTAACATTATAAACGCCTTAAGGTGATCTCTTACTTACATACCTGTAGAGGTTAGCAATATGTTGAACAATATATTGCAGTGTTTCAAAAGATGTTGTTATAATAATAGCAATAAGGAAGCACCAGGAATTATGTTGATGGTCAATAAATCAACCTGTAAGTGTATGTGGCACTTGGCTATGCTTTGTGCCATAGAACACCCTACTTGGTCAGGACCAGATCATCAACATAAATGTTGACTGTGTGTTTCTGTCTAATTAGCAAACAATGGCATTGATAGTACAGTACAAGATAGCAAGGACATCACAGTTGAGCAAAGTTAAAGTGTAATATGTTCTATTTATCATCACTGCTTTAAAAAAGGTATATTTATATGTATGAACTTCATTGAACAATACGAATCAAGTGAAGGTACAGAACCACAGCATGCAATGGTATGACATACATAAGTGTGCTTGACACAAACAGCACACCACATGCTCTGCTTTGTCACAATACTATTAGTAAGTGCAAAATGAAAGTAATGTGAAAGACCAGCACAATATGATTTGTTGTGTGGCATACCAATGGTAACTTGAACAAAATGAAAAAGCAGTAAGAGGTATGTTCATCTGGGTAGTATACGAAAGAAAGATGAATCAGGTGTTGTTAGTGAAACTGTTCTACACTTTTGCCAGCACCATATGATTTACTGTGCTACATACCAATGGTAGGCATGAGACAGGCAGAAGCAGTAACAGGTACGTACATCGTCATAGACTGTCAAAATAGAAATGACAGAAATAGTGGAAGTGTGAATTTTCTAGGTATATGGTAAGAGTACATCATTTTCTGTTGTGAGACACAATAATACTTGTCATGCAATAGAAAACAGAAAGAGATATGTACAGATTGATACAGTGTTAGTACACATACATCTGTTGGTTTCACAAAAAGACGTTCAGACCCACAGTCCCATGATATTATTTGTTGTGTGTCATGGAAATCATTACTATTACACAACTGTAAGCAGTAGGAGAAATATACAATTTGATAGACAGTCAACACAAATATATTAGGTGTGTGAAGCACAAACTGAGTATTGATCTTTGTCTGACATTTTGTCACTATGTGTTTAATGTTACTCGTGTGATTTCTCTTGCACTTAATATTGCTATCTTATACATAAAAGCACATGCTGGGAGTATAAGTGGCCAAAGAACCGCACTCCCAGCACTGTATCTATACACCAAATCATTTGGTACTAGCACGGGGCCCAAAGTGTGTGTTCTATGACCACCACATTCATACATCAAATGATGTGGTGGAAGTACAAGGAGAGAGGGGATCAAACTCCCAGGACTGCATACATACAGGTAAAAATGTTGTGAAAGGGCAGAGCCAAAAGGGCCCGCAACCCCACCACCGCATTCATATTTCTAATCACGTGGTGAGAGCGGACACCCACCACCAAATTTCCTTTTATTATTTATATTCCTCATTCTCAAAAAGAAGGGAAATTCATGGCAAAAAAACTCAGTTTAATACATTAGTTAGGGTTGTTCCACAGTGACAAAAGTGAGGAAATTGAGTGCTAGGGTTGAAAACCCTAACTCCGCATTCACCCCCCAGCAGCACACACAGACACACACACACACATATGCAAGTAGAGGGGAGGGCCAAGGCAACATGACCAATCACAGACAACCAGCAGTAGGTAGCAGAAATAAAAAAAGCAACTGTCCAAATGTACTACAAGACATCCCCACCCACCTGACCAGGTACTGTATGCTCAGTGGAGATCCACAGCAAAACTGAGGCCATGTACACCAAATGTACACATCCCTGATTGCAGGTACATGCAATGTACCACACTTAGGAGTTGCATGGCCTTACCTAGCGATGCCCCACACCCCACCACATCTGGTACTGCGCCCTGACTGGACATCAACAATGCAACTCTCTGATTGCAGCTGTACAAAGCTTTGTACACTTATGAGTAAACAGAAATAAAAACAACTGTGTAAATGTAGTAAAAGACACATCCATCATCAAGATACAGTACAAGAACTGTTGCATTTAAGTATGTGACGTGCATAGCAGTAATAGGTTTACTACATCTGTCCACTCAAGATACACAACCTTATCTGGAGGTATGGGAAGCTATTGCCTGTACAAGACTGTGCAACTCCTAATGGCACTAACAGATATACAGTTTCAGTGATGTAGGTATACTGTTGATATCCATGGACTTAGTTTCACAGTGTTTGTATACCCTGAATGCAGTAACTGGTCTGTCTGTCTGTCAGGGAGCGGAATTAGCTGACTGAGGCCAAGCAACTTCTAAACATGTTAACATGAGTGTACCTACAATGACGGGGGTGTATCATGGATGTCCATAGGCTCAGGTTTGCTGTAGCTCTCTACTGAGGATGTAGTACCTAGTGAAGACAATGGCATTGTCTGTATGATGCCACACAAATCCATATTGTGGTAAGTTGAGTATCCTTGCAGTGAGTGAGTGAGGTGCACCATTTATATCCACATCCTCAGTTTTTTGCAGTTGGTTTCCACTCAGCTTGTAGTACCTGGTCTTTGGGTTTGGCAGGCCATTATGTGGCTGACACCATACAAGTGATTACTGTGCTAATTATACTACACCAGCAATCAGGTAGGTGTACCATAGATATAAACAGACTTTCTTTTACTATAGCTTTCCGTCACAATGGACCAAGTGTTGTAGGAGGGGAAGGGGCATTCTCTCCCACAGACTGTGTGACTCATTATTGTATTAACCTTTTCAAGGCTGCAATCATGGAGTAACAGTATTGATGTTCATTTTAACTGGGGTTCTACAGTAAGTATGCAGTACCTGGCCTCATTTGGTGGGGCATTACCTCGTGAAGGTCCTCCATTGCTTAACAGTGGGAGCTTGTGTATACCTGAAATCAACCACACATACCATACCTGTCCAACTACTTAGTTCTGCTGTGCCTCTACAGCCGGGGTGCAGTACCAGGTGTGGTGTGGTGGGGTGTGGGGCATCGCTAGGTAAGGCCATGCAACTCCTAAGTGTGGTACGTTGTATGCACCTGCAATCAGGGATGTGTACATTTGGTATACATGGCCTCAGTTTTGCTGTGGATCTCCACTGAGCATGCAGTACCTGGTCAGGTGGGGATGTCTTGTAGTACATTTAGACAGTTGTTTTTTATTTCTGTCACCTGCTGCTGGTTGTCTGTGATTGGTCGTGTTGCCTTGGTCCTCCCCTCTACTTGCATATGTGTGTGTGTGTGTGTGTGTGTGTGTGTGTGGTGCTGGGGGAAATGTGGAGTTAGGGTTTTCAACCCTGACACCAAATTTCCTCACTTTTGTTGCTGTGGAACAACCCTAACTGATGAATTAAATGGAGTTTTTTGCCATGAATATATATATATATATATATATATATATATATATATATATATATATATATATATTAGTAGAGAGCCCTTTTATAAGAAGGGTCAAACTTTACACCTTAATAACTTTGCAACCGTTCAACAGATTTGACTGAAATTTATAATGCATGACCAAGAACCATACAACTTGGGATCTGCCAAGTTTTGTACTGGTCAGATATACTGCTGCGGAGTTATTAAGCATGATCTGTGTGCACGTTTATGCTATATGGTGAATTCTTTGCTCATGCCTACAGGTCACATGGTCTGTGCAAGCAGTCTGAAAACTTCAGGGAACATGCGGCTGGGGTGCCTGATGTGCCTTTTCGAAGATTTCGTGAAAAAATATTGAATGGTTCAAATGTTATTCAAAAAACAATTTCACATTATAAGTCAATGGGAAAAGTTAACAAAAAGTTCGACACTTTCACAAATGCACTTTTTACTGTCGCAAACGGCCCTAATACTTTTGCAAATCTGCCATTTTGTTTTCAGTTGGTGATCAGTAAAATGATTGGCATTTAAAATTAGGACCGTCTAGGGACACAATTCTTTTTGTGTTCACCTAGTCGGAGCCTGAGGATGCTAGCCATGTCTTTATTTTGGGGTTAAACACCCCAGAAATATGTTTTTCAAATTTCTGGAAAAAGTACTTTCACAAAGTACTGTCAAGCTCACGACACTTTCGCAAATCTGTGCCAAAGCTTTCACAAATCATGAAAGTACTTTGCAACACTATGGCCAAAATGACAGGAGTTCTTTGCCACCTTGCTGCAAAAAAACTGTTAGATCTTTTGGCCTGAAATTTGGTGGGATGGCAGCCAACGTGTCACAGATGTGCCTTTTTGTGGTTTGGTGAAAAAATATTGTACGACTCCAAAGTTACGGTACTCCAAAGTTGATGCTTTTTCCCATAGACTAACATGGTGGTGTACACCATGCCTTTCGGAGCTCGTATCTCAAAAACTATGTGAGATACAGATTTTTTGACATGAGTTACATAGCCCAATGGGCTATGTAATACAAAAATATAGCCAGGAAAATCATAATTTTTGTGACATTTACATTTTTTTTTACATCGTGAGGTTGCTGAGATATTAGCAATTAAATACTTCCAATGCTGCTTTTAAGCTTTCATTGCCATTACAATGCTTATATTCCTTATACACACTGTGTTTCTCTATGCACCTGTCTGGTAAAAACAGGGTATGCGCTTCCGTTACTGTTACAGTTACTGTTTCCACTTGCGTTTATGTACCTGTTTGCGTTACCTTTCCCGTGAGCGCCACCGTGAGCGTTACCCTTTGCATTCTCATTTGTGCTTGTGTTTCCATTACTGTTACCATTTATGTTTCCACTACTGTTTGTGTTTGTGTTTTGGTTTACGTCACCGTGCATATTACCATTTGCGTTTCTGGCAACCCTTTCATTTGCATTTCCGTTTCTCTTTCGTTTTGCATCTTCTTTGCTGTTACTGTTACCATTTGCGTTTGCAATTGCGTTACTGTGCCTGTGCACATTACGGTTTGCATTTCCATATGCACTTGCATTTCCTTTTGTGTTTCTCTTTTCTTTGCCATTATTGTTGCTGTTACCGTTACTCTTTGTGTTTACAATTACGCTACTGTGCCCGTGCGTGTTACGGTTTGCGTTCCCATACGTGCTTCTGTTCCCATTTCCATTTTTGTTTCTTTTGCCATTATTCTGCATGTTAACTTTACTGTTGCATTTACAATTCTGGTACTGCGTCTATACGCTACGTTTCATGCTTACGTGTGTTTGCATTCGCATTTCGATTCTGTTCCTTTGCCATTATTTTTGCTGTGAGAACTTAACATTTGCATTTAAAGTACCGCTGCCATCACTGTGTGTGCTACCAGTTGTGTTTTTGTCCGTTTGCATCACTCTTCGCTTTGACGTCACTTTGCACTTGTGTTTCTATTAACGTTTCCTTTACCATTTATGTTTTCTTTACCATGTGCACCACTGTTGTCACTTCTGTTTGCATTGCTGTTCCTGCTACTATGTCAAAAGACATCACGTGGTGGGATCGAGGGGCCCAAAGGGCCCCACGCTCCAGCCACTGCATTACATTCACTATTTCTCATCATCATTCTGAAAAAGAAGGGAAATTAAAGGCAAGAAACTCTGTTTAATCCAACAGTTAGGGTTGTTCCACATTGACAAAAGTGAGGAAATTCGGTGTTAGGGTTGAAAGCCCCCTCCTTGGACCCCTTCAGCCCACCAACCTGCATTGGGGTGTGCGTTGGGTCGTTGGTCCCAACTCTCACCCCATTCTCCTATTCCTCACCTTCACACATGTGATGGGGTGAGAGTTAGTGAGACCACCCCAATGCGCACCCAGATGCCAGTTGGGGTGGCTGAGGGGTCCAAGGGTGCTTCAACCCTAACACTGAATTTCCTCACTTTTGTCATTGTGGAACAACCTTAACTGATGCATTAAACAGAGTTTTCTGCCTTTAATATATATTATAGTTGCGCGGTTGTGCCACTATAGTTAGGGTTGTGCGGCCACTTACATACTAAAGTCAAAAGTTTGGACATTAATAACTTTGGGCCCATTCAATGGATTTGCCTGAAATTTGGTACACGCATTGGGATGCACTACATCTCTTGATTTTCCAAATTGCATTTGTGTCGGAGTGCTGGTCTTCATGTACAAAAGCGCTGAAAAATGCAAAATTATCCATTTTTGAAGGCACCTTTTGGCATTCTTAATGTGGTCCTGCATGGCCATCATGTGGTGTGCCACCAGTAAGATGTCTTGTTTGAAAGAGTTTTGGTGGCTGAACATGCTGCTTTTTGTTTGGTGAAAAAATATTAAGGCGTTCAAAAGTTATGGCACTTTTAAGTTCCCATTATAAGTCAATGGGAAAATTTATATGTATATCTTGCGATCAAAGAATGGGGGTTCTGGCCATCTGGTCTCACCTGGTGATCAAAGAATTTGCAGCCTCGTGGTTCAATAATCTTTGTTCTTGAGGAATTTAATTCTTTGACCACGAGGTCCGCCATCTTGTTTTCAGTTTTCCAATCACACAAACACAAATATCTCGGCTCGGGGGTCACTTCTGAAGTAAAACTTGGATGGGTTTTACTCAGGTGACCCTGATCTATCAAGCCATGGCTTTGGTTCCATCCAAATCAGTCAAAAAATAGAGTTATAAGCTTTTAAAATCTTAATTCGTGGGTCGCTAACGATCTTTGATCGCGAGCCTGCAAATTCTTTGACCATGAGATTATTTGATCTCAATCTTGCATCGTGACCTAAAACAGTAATATCTCAGCTCAGGGGTGGGCTAGGGACACAAATGATGGCTTGTTTTGCTCAGGAGGGTATGTTCTGTCAAACCATGCCATTGGTGTGGTACAAATCGGTGAATAATTCACGTTTCACCCTTTTTTATTCTTTGATTGTGAGCCTGAAAATTCTTTGATCATGAGATTCTTTGATCACGATCTTGCATCATGAGTGAGGGACAAGATGACCGAATTTAAAAATAATTTTTCTCAGCCCATGGGTGCCCTAGGAAGTCAAATGAGGGTGGGTTTTACTCTGGGGGCTTCATTCTGTCAAACCATGGTGGTGGTTTACTGCAATTCCTCCATTTTTTTATTTATTACATTTTTTATTCTTTGTTCATGAGCTTGGAAATTCTTTGATCATGAGGCTGCAAATTATTTGATCGTGAGATTCTTTGACCACGATCTTGCATCGCGAGCGAGGGACAAGATGGCCCTATTTAAAATAAAATTTTCTTACCCCAGGGGTGTCCTAGGAAGTCAAATGAGGATGGGTTTTACTCAGGGAGCTTCATTCTGTTGAACCATGGTGGTGGTTTACTGCAACTGCTTCTATTTTTTGAATTATTAAATTTTTTATTCTTTGTTCATGAGCCTGTAAATTCTTTGATCGTGAGGCTGCAAATTCTTTGCTCTTGATATTCTTTGATCGTGATCTTTGATCGCAAAATTGGGACAAGATGGCCAGATTTCTTATAATGGAATAGATAGGGCATTTTGCCAATCTTTGACATTGAATATCTCAGAAATGGTTTGGTCTTTTTACTTGAAATTTGGAGGGAAGAAAGACAACATCCCACAGATGTGCCATTTAGTGGATTGGTCAAAAAATATTAGAGGGTGGCAAAGTTACACCACTATGAAGTTGGCTCTTTTTCCCATAGGATAACATTACGGCGTCCGCCATATTACAGGAATTCTTTGCCGTTCTGCTGGAAAATAATGGTTTGGTCTTTTGGGCTGAAATTTGGAGGAAAGAAAGCCAACATCCTACAAATGTGCCTTTTGGTGGTTTGGAGAAAAAATATTACAGGGTGGCAAAGTGACAGCACTCTGAAATTGACGATTTGTCCCACAAGATAACATTATGGGGTCCGTCGCGTATTTCAGGGCCCGTATCTCAGAAACGGTGGGAGATACGGACTTTTTGTCAAAAAAATGCTTAGCCCCCCACATGGGGAGTTAAGTAGAAAACTAGCCAGGAAAGTAATAATTCATACAAAATTTTAATTTTCTTCCTACGTCATACGGTTCCTGAGATATAAGCAATTTAGTATTCCAAGTCGTACTTTTCTGCTCTGAAGTCAATTATAATGCATACATTCTTTGTTTTCAATTAGTTTTTTCAATGCAGTTTTTGGGGAAAAGAAGGGTGTGCCCTTTTGTTACTGTGACAGCTAGCATTTCCAGTTGCGCTTCTGTTACCATTCGAATCACCGTTCCCGTCTATGCCACCATGTGCATAACGGTTTGCGTTTTCATATGCGCTTGCATTTCTGTTTCTGTTGTCTTTACTGTTACTGTTACTGTTACCATTTATGTTTACTATTGTGGTACCATGACCTTATGTGTAGCAGTTTGCGTTTTCGTATGCGCTTGCATTTCTGTTTTTATTGGCTTTATTGTTGCTGTTACCATAATCATTTGCATTTACAACTGTGGTTCCATGAGTATGTGCATTACGGTTTGCATTTTCATATGTACTTGCGTTTCTGTTTACTTGGGTGTTATTGTTGGCGTTACTGTTACCATTTGCGTTTACAATTGTGGTGCCATGAATGTGTGTGTTACTAGTTGCGTTCTGTATGCACTTCTGTTTGATGTCTCCGTTTACTTAACTGTTTGATTTGGCGTCACTTTACGCTTGTGTTTCTATTAACATTTGCTTTGCCATGTGCATTACTGTTGCCGCTTGCATCTGCTTTCCAGTTCCTGTTACTGTGTAACAAGACATCATGTGGTGGAAGCGCAAGGCCCAAAGGTCCCCGCGCTGCTGCCACTGCATTCCTTTCATTATTTATCATCCTCATTCTCAAAAAGAAGGGAAATTAGAGGCAAAAAAATCCATTTAATGCATCAGTTAGGGTTGTTCCACAGCAAAAAAAGGTGAGGAAATTCGGGGTGAGGGTTGAAAGCCCCCCCTTGGACACCCCAGCCCACCCCCAACCAGCATCAGGGTGTGCATTGGGGTCATTGGTCTTATCTCTCACCCCATTCTCCTATACCTCAGCTTCTTTACACATGTGATGGGGTGAGAGTTAGAGCTGTAAAAAACAATAGCAATCAGGGAAAAAAAATAGCTGTGGCAACATTTTTGTTTGCACGATAACATCCCATTATACAGATGGGAGTGTCGTGATAATATTAAAGCAATCGCAGTAACACTGCACAAACACATTTTGCTCTTTGTCACTTCATTGTGGCAAGGTGGATGGTGCATTTATTTTTCTGATAGAGTGAGTCAGTCCTAATAACAAATGGTAGAAATAATAAAAGTAATTATTTGTAGTATAGTGTACAAGCAACATGTGAAAGCAACAGTTGTAACATCCAAAGCTAACAATAACATGCTGCAAATTAGCATTTCTAGGTAACACAGCAGTATAACAACATGTGATGGTGCTAGTTTCATACTTGAGCAGTATCTTAAAAGTAATATGTGTCATCTCTATCTTTCCTGCTACCACATGTCCATGTGGTAGCCTGTAACAATCCAGTTGTTGAATAGTGACACATACAAATCAGTATTTTGAAAATGTGTACAGACTAAGTCTCACTGTATGAAGAAGATATGACAGCAATAATGTGCTGGCAGTATAGAGTCGATGATACTATATTTGGTTTTTCATTACACAGTGTTATGTGAAAAAAGTAGTGTTGTGATTATTGTGGTTACAGATGTGAGGGAGTGCTATAGTGTCAAACGATCTTTCATGTGTGTTGCATGTTTGTTTGTGGGGGGTGGGGTGAGGGTAAATGTGGAGTTAGGGTGTTGAAACCTAACAGTACATTTCCAAACTTTTGTCGTTGTACTAGTAACCCTAACTGATGCAATAATGGAGTTTTTTTGCAAATTAAGTCATTCTATCCTATTGTCATTTAAAATGTTCATGCTCACTCTGCCTGCTGCTGAAACACCTGTGTGCCTGAAGCAGTTTTAGACCTGCAGTATTCATACAAACACACTGTCTTCTGACACTTATATCTTGAAAACTGTAACACCAATTGTAAAACTGTAAAAAGGAAAAATTTTCATCATAAAAAACTCTATAAAATTATTGTGGATTGGCAATTCTTATTTGACCTGTTTTTATGTTGTATTACATTGTTTTTCCTGTTTTTCATGAAATCTGATGATTTTAAGTAAATGTAATTATGCTATGTATAAACACTCTGACAAAAATATAATTTTTATTTGTAGTTCTGGGTCCATATTGTTAAAACTGTACAATAAACATCTGTCCTTGACTAAATATCAATTTTGAGCTCATTTTATTATTGTTTTCAGTCATAAAACAGTGTATGTATATCTTGGTATAATAATTTGAATTTCTGCTTTCAGTGTAGTTGTTATAATTTTTTGCATGTTGTCAATTCTGTACCAAACAGCACTGAGTTTATCAATCTGATAATCATTTTTTCTTTTTTTTCCCAGTTTAGTAAGATAACAGTTACACAGTACCTCAGAAAGCTAAATCATGCTATCCAGGAAGTGGTGTAGGAAGGAAGTGTTTTGTGAAGTCAACAGGTGCACATAGGAAGAACTCAACAAGTTCAGGTCAATGAGCTGACACAGGAAATGGATACATTTTCTAGAGCAGGAGGTCTATCTATGATTGATCTCTTATGTATTGTTCATTTGTGGGCTTTGATATAAATAAATTATGTTTTGTACAATTTAGTAATAAAATGAAATTATTATGTATTTTGTGTGTGCTTGTTTTATCATACCTCACATGAAGTATGTAATAGCTGTACATGTAAGAAACATACAGTCTCTAAATTAGCAGTACTATTTTCATGCTATGATTGTACTTTTGTTTCTGTACAAAAGAAGTTTTTGTTTTAGCTGGTGTTTGGTAAGATACTGCCTGGATAATGAAGCACTAGTGTAGTTGAGTGAACACCTTACTAGTTGTGGTGGGACTCGAACATGTAATGTATTTATCACAGTGCAAGCTGTGGGAGGAGGGTGGGGAAGCCTGCACCTTGCAAAGGTACTCATAGGCACTGCGGCCACACTGTGTCATAAATGATAAATAGTTGTCAGGGTATGATGGAAGGTGTGGTTGGGGGTGGATGTCTGATTACAGACTGTGGATGTGATGGGACTCGAACCTGCAGTGCACTTATCACTGTGCCACATGAAGGGAGGGATGGATTAATGTCTGCGTAGTGGAAAGAACACCTTACTGGTTGTGGTGGGACTCGAACATGTAATGTATTTATCACAGTGCAAGCTGTGGGAGGAGGGTGAGGAAGCCTGCACCTTGTAAAGGTACTCATAGGCACTGCGGCCACACTGTGTCATAAATGATAAATAGTTGTCAGGGTATGATGGAAGGTGTGGTTGGGGGTGGATGTCTGATTATAGACTGTGGATGTGATGGGACTCGAACCTGCAGTGCACTTATCACTGTGCCACATGAAGGGAGGGATGGATTGATGTCTGTGTAGTGGAACGAACACCTTACTGGTTGTGGTGGGACTCAAACATGTAATGCACTTATCACAGTGCAAGCTGTGGGAGGAGGGTGGGGAAGCCTGCACCTTGTAAAGGTACTCATAGGCACTGCGGCCACACTGTGTCACAAATGATAAATAGTTGTCAGGGTATGATGGAAGGTGTAGTTGGGGGTGGACATCTGATTACAGACTGTGGATGTGATGGGTCTCAAACCTGCAGTGCACCAGTCACAGAGGGATGGGAGGGTCTGGCGCCTGCCTGGTTGGAGGACCACAGCAGTGGATGTGGTGGGTCTCAAACCTGCAGTGCACCATTCACAGAGGGATGGGAGGGTCTGGCGCCTGCCTGGTTGGAGGACCACAGCAGTGGATGTGGTGGGTCTCAAATCTGCAGTGCACCATTCACAGAGGGATGGGAGGGTCTGGCGTCTGCCTGGTTGGAGGATCACAGCAGTGGATGTGGTGGGTCTCAAACCTGCAGTGCACCATTCACAGAGGGATGGGAGGGTCTGCTGCCTACTGGTTGGAGGACCACAGCAGTGGATGTGGTGGGTCACAAACCTGCAGTGCACCATTCACAGAGGGATGTGAGGGTCTGGTGCCTGCCTGGTTGGAGGACCACAGCAGTGGATGTGGTGGGTCTCAAACCTGCAGTGCACCATTCACAGAGGGATGGGAGGGTCTGGCGCCTGCCTGGTTGGAGGACCACAGCAGTGGATGTGGTGGGTCTCAAACCTGCAGTGCACCAGTCACAGAGGGATGGGAGGGTCTGGCGCCTGCCTGGTTGGAGGACCACAGCAGTGGATGTGGTGGGTCTCAAATCTGCAGTGCACTATTCACAGAGGGATGGGAGGGTCTCGCACCTGCCTGGTTGGAGGACCACAGCAGTGGATGCAGTGGGACTCAAACCTGCAGTGCACCAGTCACAGAGGGATGGGAGGGTTAGATTCATGTATATTCGAATGACAATTTTTGTTTACTATTAGTGTTTGATAATCATGTCACTTACAATGTCTTGTGCACAGTACTGCTATTCTTGACACCAATGGTATCAGTTGACGTTGAATACAAACGACCAAAATATACTTGATTATGGGGATCCAAATCTTCTAGTCTTCAGTTCTTGAAGAGATGTTGATGGAACGAGGCATTCATGCATCACAGTACAGTGGGTGAATGGAAGGATCTTGTCCTGATTAGTCTATGGACTACATCAGTGGACGTGATGGGATTTGAATCTGCAATGCATGTATCACAGTGCATTGAGAGGGGTTGGATGAAAGAGGACTTAGTTGAAGGACTGCAACAGCTGGTGATGTGCGTTCTGAACATGAAATGCAAGCATCACAGTACACCGGATGAAGGGAAGGATCTTGTCCCGATTCGTCTATGGACTACATCAGTGGACGTGATGGGATTTGAACCTGCAATGCATGTATCACAGTGCATTGAGAGGGGTTTGATGAAAGAGGACTTGGTTGTAGGACTGCAACAGCTGGTCATGTGCATTTCAAACATTGTCATAGTGGAAAAACAATGCTTGAGAAGGGTATGTACTGGGGTACTTGTCGTCATCTGTTGACTAATCTGAGCACGCTGGTCTTGACAACGAAGTCATCAGTTCGTGTTGATGTCATTCAACTCAATTGTAAATGGTAATGAGCATTTGTTTTAGTCTTATATTTTTTATTTATATTTGCTGATTTTTAATTGTTTCACTTATGTCAGAGAACATCTGCCCAACACTCGTGACTGATTATTTTTATGTAATATCATCATGTATAAACTAATAAATCCAATCAGGTGTACAAATTCTATCAATTGCAAATCATTTATTCCTACTGGTAAAGTCATTCTGTGACACACTGTGGTAAAAATCTTTAATTTATGTCATAAATAATTATTACATTTTTTTTTGTTTGATCACTCTATACCCACGTTAGTACGTCATGTCATGGTGTGAATGATACCGACATACATGGCAAAACATTATGTGACTTGACAGCAATCGCAGTATATAGGAGTAGTACCTGCCAAATAAGATTGATCTATACATAACTAAAATTTGTTGGTGAACCCTCCATCAACAACGTTCAGACAACCCCACACTCACAGCCATCAGTACTCCACCCTTCAACTTCACAAGCCGTAATACACACATGGCAGTTATCAGACAAATCATTGTACAGTCTGCAACCACAAGATATGGAATGTTTTGTGCTCCACTACCATAACAACAGAACCCAGCTGTATGCATTCCATTAGTTATCCAGATCAAATGCAGACGAAAACACATACCCACTGAACTGTAACGTTCGTGTTTGGATCCTCGCGAGGTGGCATTGCTACATAACACATAGAAAGAGCTTAAACATAACAGGAAAAGAAGGCATTACTGTCATGAAAGAATTGCCAGTTTTGCAATTGCAGAACCAGACAGACCATAAATGACATGATGAACCTGAAACTATGTGTGAAGTGAGAGACAAAAAAAAAATGTATACAGTGTTTGAAAGAATACCACCAATCGACAGAGGTGATGTGTGTTGACGTTCACTGTGAAAAAATCAACTGTTGCAATGTATTCATCGAGGATAGCTCAAGTCTGACCAGGCGATCAGCTGCATGACACATACCAAATTCCTAGATGTTCAACACTGTTGATAGCTTCAGATCAACCGTCAGCTTGCAGAACATGACAGTTGGTCTACAGATCCGGGACTGCACTCAACTGACATCAGATACACATATCAAACTTGTAGCTAGGAATCATCAGTGGACACTGCCCCCGTCTTGGCCTTAGGAAGTTTGGACTCCTGAACTGGTTGCACATCGTTTGCTTTGCCGGTTGCTCTGGCAAATAGCACAGAGTTGTGATTAGGCATCAGGTATAGGAGGCAGCAGCACTGGTCATCCCCATGCAGGATTTCCACTCCACATGTGTAGCACTTCTTGGGATGAGAACACATATACCGCAACTAACTGGTTCAACTTATTAGAAATGAAAGAGGAACGAAAATCGTTAAAATAACTGGGCGACTGATCACTGTTCTACCATGTCTGTTGAACACATTACCTATTTCGGTTGGTGGTGTATTTGCAAGCACCATGGATGGAAATTTGATAGTTGTCTGCCAATTTTCACCGTTCTGCAGGTTCTGCATGCTGAGGGTTGCTCTGACGCCATCGCCAGTGTTGTACGTCCCAGAGATTGGTATGTATCACACTGTAGATGGATTGAGCTGACCTGCGATGTCCTTGAGGCAAACATTGCAGCAGTGGCAAATTTCAGGATGCCTGTCACTATGCATTACCTATTTCAGTTGGTGGTGTATTTTCAAGTACCATGGATGGAAATTTGATAGTTGTCTGCCAATTTACACCCTTCTGCAGGTTCTGCGTGTTGAGGGTTGCTCTGACGTCATCACCAGTCATTTGCCACTGTTGCAATGTTTGCCTCAAGGACATCGCAGGTCAGCTTAGTCCATCTACAGTGTGATACATACCAATCTCTGGGACGTACAACATTGGCGATGACGTCAGAGCAACCCTCAGCATGCAGAACCTGCAGAAGGGTGTAAATTGGCAGACAACTATCAAATTTCCATCCATGGTACTTGAAAATACACCACCAACCGAAATAGGTAATGCATAGTGACGGTCACCCTGAAATTTGCCACTGCTGCAATGTTTGCCTTAAGGACATCGCAGGTCAGCTCAGTCCACCTACAGTGTGATACATACCAATCTCTGAGATGTACAACACTGGCAATGGCGTCAGAGCAACCCTCAGCATACAGAACCCGCAGAAGGGTGTAAATTGGCAGACAACTATCAAATTTCCATCCATGGTACTTGAAAATACACCACCAACCGAAATAGGTAATGCATAGTGACGGTCACCCTGAAATTTGCCACTGCTGCAATGTTTGCCTCAAGGACATCGCAGGTCAGCTCAGTCCATCTACAGTGTGATACATACCAATCTCTGGGATGTACAACACTGGCGATGGCGTCAGGCAACCCTCAGCATGCAGAACCTGCAGAAGGGTGTAAATTGGCAGACAACTATCAAATTTCCATCCATGGTACTTGAAAATACACCACCAACCAAAATAAGTAATGCATAGTGACAGTCACCCTGAAATTTGCCACTGCTGCAATGTTTGCCTCAAGGACATCGCAGGTCAGCTCAGTCCACCTACAGTGTGATACATACCAATCTCTGGAATGTACAACACTGGCGATGGCGTTAGAGCAACCCTCAGCATGCAGAACCTGCAGAAGGGTGTAAATTGGCAGACAACTATCAAATTTCCATCCATAGTACTTGAAAATACACCACCAACCGAACTTGGTAATGCACAGTGACAGTCACCCTGAAATTTGCCACTGCTGCAATGTTTGCCTCAAGGACATCGCAGGTCAGCTCAGTCCATCTACAGTGTGATGCATACCAATCTCTGGGATGTACAACACTGGCAATGGCGTCAGAGCAACCCTCAGCACACAGAACCTGCAGATGGATGATTTGACGTAAAAGTTGGACTTACCACTCTCTCCTTTGAAATGTGTCTGACATATCACTGCACAAATCAGGACCAGAACAATGGCGCACTGATAACTAAATAATAACCAGTTAGCACTCAATAGCTGCTAACTCATCTAAGATTTCTACTTTTGTGCTACAAACACATCAACATTTGTACAATTACCAGTATTAAACTAATTTCACCATTAATCACAGCACTCGCCTTCTACCACACATAAATTGTCAACAATACATCCTTACTGAGCATTGAAATTCACATCACAATAGAAACAAAACACATACTTACCTGGCAAGATCATGTTCAGTTAGTTCTGCAATCTCGGATAGAGTGAATATTTAACTGACGATCAAGTGTACCTGTACAAAATCAATAATAGGAAATGTCACAAAGAATCATTTGTTCACATATTATTACACCTGACATAAATAAACAGACAATAAGTGAATACTTATCTGAAGTACCCCATTACGTCTCAAAACCTCACATATTATCTATCTGTATGAGACAGTCACTAAAAAAAAAAGAAAGAAAAATATTAGTACAATGAATAAGCTAATTTGAAAACTACAATCAAGTGCAAATCAGAGGTAAACCAGGAACAATCATATAACTGAATAAACTAACCACTGAATGAAGTAAACCTGATGCATCATACGTACACACAAATTCTTGTGAGGCCCAAAAAAATTGAAATAGAAATTTAATTGAACTACAATGCTACCATGCATCATTTTTGAATTCATATCATTTACAGTATAAAAACACTTTTATGTGCATGAAAACACAACTCAGTACTTATACTTAACACATGAAGAGCAGCATTACTGTTTTCTATGGTACATACAATAAAATCATTCTATTTCTGTATAAGTCATATGATGTGATTAAAAATGGTAACGTTTCTGGATGAACAAAGAATATAAATTATTATATTCATTTTCACATTCAGAACGATTGCAATAGAGTAACTGAACCTCTATAGCTAAGTAGTAGAAAGCAATAAGGCAAATAACACTAAACTATGTAGTGAACTGTTCCACAAATTTAAAATATTTACATTAGTCTGTACACATACTTCACGCTCACAGCCTTTCTGCCCCTCTTTACATCTCTTTTGCATTTCTATTATGGAATGGGTTAAAACATTCAACACACAGTGGAACTTGACACCCGCTGCATTGCCATCTTGATTCTGCCCTTATTTTTTTCTGCCTGCAGTATCGACACCTTCTTTTTGCAGCCTTCTCTGGCCAGTGCTCTAATTCAGTACTCAATTGACAACGAGTTATCTGAAGCTTGCATTTGGGCAACCCACAGCTCATCAACAGCTGTTTGCAAAGTCCAATTCTGAACTGCAATTGGGTAACTATCTTTGGTTGGCACGTCTTTGTAGTTTTTTTGTGAGGCACAGATTCCTTGAACAGAACATAGGCATTGGCAATACTCAAGTCAAAGAGAAACCAGAAAATATACTTCCACCATTTGTTCGATTTTCTTGCGGAAGCATACTGGGTGCGTATCTGGTCAGCCCGGTCTACGCCATTCATGTAGGTATTGTACTTCTTTAGAACTAGTGGACACAAAACATCTTTCTTTGTACCATCATACATTTTTCTGAAAACTGTTGTTTTTTCAGTGGGATCTACGTTCGTAGATAACAAAAACACAGGCTTCTTGTCCATCCAGGCAGTCACACACAGTCCACCAGACTGACGCTGAAAAAAAGTTCTCTTCCTTCATCATATTGGCTTTATTCAAGTCAGATGGCCAGCCACGACGATTAGTACGGACAGTACCACAGGACAGTATACCATCTGATAAAAGATCAGAAGCTAGTTTTACAGACAAAAAAAATTATCATAATACACATGATGGAACTTTTCTCGAAGACACTGGACCAAATCCTTGACCACCCTCTCCGACAAACTAACCTCAGCATTTTTGTTTACCCTGCCTGTGTAAATTTGAAAATCAGACACATATCCATTGTAGGCGTCTGCCAACTCCCAAACTTTGATGCCATACTTTTCTGGTTTCTGTGGCATATACAGCTTAAAACCGAGACGTCCACGAAATCCCACCATCGCTTCATCCACAGATACTTCACAATGTGGTCTGTACGATGTTCGACATGCCTCCTGCACAGTATCAAGCAAAGGCCTCATGTGGCACAACTTGTCATGACCAGGATCCCCTCTGTCCGGGTTGCCAGAAACATCATTAACATGCAGATACTTCATTATCTTCTCATACCTGTCCCGTGACATGAACTTTCTGATGGGGAAATTGACAAATACAGCATCAGTACTCCATGCCATACAAATGTGTGGAATGTCAATGACTGAGAGGTAAACATGTATTCCAAGAAGAACTGACAGTTCATCAGCATTTGTTGGCTGTCACCTCGAGTCGTCATAGGACGTTGCGTAAATGTTTGTTTCCACAGTAATTTTTTCCAATGACGATGTCCTGAAGAAAACCTTCAGAAAGTCACGCTCATTATCTGTCACATGCATCTGAACTGTGGCACCAAACTCCTCCTTGAATTCTGGGATCGAAGTTGACAAAATCTCTTGGTCCCACCCATTTTTTTGACCATGCACATACAATTCAGATTCGTCTTTACATGAATCTACATCAGAAACAGAATATGAGGACTGTGAGGATACAGATACATCACTGCCAACTCCACGGGCAAAATAAATCAAAGGAAGATCTTTCAAATCTGAGTCGGTGAAGCCAAAAAACTCTCTACCACTTTCTGATGACATTTTTCCCTCAGACATTAAATCTTCACTAGTATCTCCAGTCAGCACTACTACTTTACCCTGATAACATCCAGATAATGACTCACTACAGACCTGTCAGTGATGAACATCTGTGTGATGTCACATCACAGCTAACCAATGACGTTGAACATACCACATATCACCACTCATTAGCATGATCTCCTGCCAACCAAAAAATGACACTCTGACATTCCTCCAACACACACAAAAAAAATTGCCTTTCAGCTAAACATCCCCCCCAGCAGACACACACACATACCATCTACCATCACACATTACACATTTTGTATTACCTCACAATGGCCACGATACAACAAAACCACAGGGTGCAGCACTTCTAGTTAATTTCAAGAGTAACCATAAATAAACAGTACTGCACTGCTGTTATATACTGTATACAACACATATTGATATTGATCAACCATACAGTACAGAAAACCATGAAAGCAGACACACATGAAACAAGTTGTGGTCAAGGCTGTCAGCAATACGCATTCAATAAAAACTGTCAGCTAGATGTGTGAACAAAACTGAGCCACATACCAGTCAAAACTATCAGTGTCAACATGTTTTTGCTGTTTAACCACACCAACACATTGACTGTATGCTAAATTTGTTTTCCACACCAAATATATGTTCCTAATAAATAATCTCACCACCTCCAGACATAAAATTCATAATCGCAGCTTCTGTGCTTATTGGTATACAGCCTTCTCGTTACCTCGAACAGATTCCACAAAAAATAGCCATTCCTTCTATCCTCACAATTTAGAGCAACACGTTAAACTCATTCTGCATACATTTCTATGAAAAATGCTGTAGATTGCAGGCAAAAGTAGCAAGAGACACAAACAAACTCTAAGATCTGACTGCATCAAGCGGTAATTATACTCGGTTGGTCGCAATGAAAGGAACACATGGGGGACATTTTTTTGATATATTACCTGCAAGACACAGCAACTGAAAAACGCAAAACTGTAGATTAAGTATGCCAAGTATGTGGTACCTTTGCAGAAACAAGCAATGGCATCGGAGATCTTTATTCTGGTGGAGCTTTTCATTTTGTGCCCCTCGATGTAATACTAGCAGCAACTCCAGCCTGGGAAATCATTTTTAAGAGTCGCTACGACACTACTGGATTTTACAACCCCCCCCCGACATTCGACAAACCACTGGCATCATAAAAAAGGCTTGTTTTGAGACCGAAGGTGGGGTGAAGAGATTCAATAGTGACAAAACTAGACCGAGGGGTTCTTCAAAAAAACATATATGGTAGCTGGTAAATGTAATCTTTGGGGAGAAACTTACCTGAATCACAGTTCTTCAGGCCGCTCAACTCCAATAATCTCCATTCTCTCCAAGATCTGCACACAGTTTTAGACTCTAGAATATACACAATTCGGCAAAAGTCATTAAAAAACATTGATTAATAGGTTCCCGCCATCGACAACTGGAGAAAACGCCAATCGATGGCAGCCATTGCCACAGGACACAAAATTACTCTGCTCACGCTCCCCTGGTCATACGTGTGCTCTGATTGGCTCAATGATTGATAACATCACAGAGCAGATTAAAGCAACATAACAGCAACGACCTGCTGCCACAAAATCTGAGGAGTATTCCAATTGGATAGAAACCAGGAAACAACTGGAAATTTCTTTACTTTGACCAATGGGAAGGGGTGTTTTTTATGTGCCTTATTTAATTAAAAGGCTGTATTCTATTGGGTGATTCACCTACACTGCAGATTAGCACCACACACAAGCAGCTAGGGATGTAAACAAAACATGATGCCACATGACGTCCTCAGGCACATTGTGCAATGATAATAGGATGCCATATGGCATCGTCAGGCACAAAAGAGAGTGTTTATTATGACGCCATATGGCGTCATCAGGGCAGAATGAGTTTAACGTAAGTGGTGTGTGTTAGTGGGAGCGCGGGCCCTCCAGGCCCTGAGCTCCCTTCACATTGACCATGTTTTGACATAATGGTATGCACATGTGGGAGTACATGCCCTCCAGGCCATGCACTTGCACTTATACATAACTATGGAGCCATACAGCACCCCTATAGGGCAAGGAACCCTTGTAACACTGATTTGCTAATATCTCAGCAACAGTAGAAGGTAGGAAAAAAATTCCCATGCCGTTTTAATCATGACAGCACATACTTCAGCATGATATCAATTGACTGAATCCATACCTTGCATCGTTTGTGAGATACAGGCAACACAATGCACTGAAAAAGCTCACTTAGAACCCTTGGAACATGTTTTTGCCAATATCTGTGTAATCGTAGTAAGCAGGAAAAAAAAATTCACTGTAGGTGTCATCTGTGATTTCCAGACTTGTTTGTGCAGCTTAGCTCACTCAAAAGTGAGCTAAGCTGCCAGTAACGAAAACTCCATGTCTTGCTTTGTTTTCGAAATACAGGGACCAAAATGCATCACGGGCACTGTAATGCTATCCTATGGGAAATTTCTCAAATTCAGAATGCTATAACTGTCTGCCTCTTTAATGTTTTGCCCCCAAACCACGAAAAGGCACATCTGTGTGACCACGGCTTGCCAGCCTGCAAATTGCAGCCCAAAAGACCCAACCATTTTGTTGCAGAAGGATAGCAAAGATTTGCAGTTTTTTTTAAATACTTTTGCAAATCACAAATGTTTTGCAAAAATTAGTGCAAAATTTTCATATTTGTGAAAGTATTTTGGTCGTTTCTTTCATGATTTGTGAAAGTATTTTTTCCCAGTTTAAAAAGGCGTTTCTGGGGGGTTTTACCCAAAAGATAGGGTTGTCATCCTCAGGACCTGACTAGGTAAACCCAATAGTCAGTGTTTACCTAGAGGGTCTCAAATTTAAATGCTAGGCATTTTTCTCTCTCACTAACTGAAAACAAGATGTCTGAATCATGAAATTAAAAGGCTATTTGCAAAACTTAAAGTGCATTTGTAAAACTTTCGTGATGCACATGTATTTCCCCCATTCACTATAATGGGAAATATGGTTTTTGAATAACTTTTGAACGGTTTAATATTTCTACACCAAATCTTTGAAAGGCACATCAGTGCCCCAGTCGGCAACTTCCCTGAAGATGTCAGACCGAACTGACAAATCATGTGGGCTGTGGGCGCAAGCAAAGAAATGCACAAAAACTCCTATTTTGTGTTTTTTGGCATTCTGTAGCTCTGCAATCATACATCCAACTATAATGCAACTTGTCAGATCCAGAGATCTATGGTACCAGACCCCACATGACAACTTTCAGGCAAATCTGTTGTATGGTGGCAAAGTTATTAAGGTGCAAAATTTAAGGTTTAACATTAAAGTGATTACTCAGCCCTAACTATACTGGCACTACTGAACCATTAATATATGGAAAAATAGAAAAATAGAATTTGACAGCAGATAAGGACTGCTTGGCCCACCTAGTCTTCCCATTTTCCTACCTGATGGATAAGCTGCAGATTCTAGTTAATCAACAGCTTACTTCCTCCTAACCCCAACTAGAATTGCCTTATGTCTGTCCCATGCATTCTTGAATTCTCCCATTGTTTCCACCCCCACAACCTCCTCAGGAAGGCTGTTCCATGCATCTACAACCCTCTCTGTGAAAAAATACTTTCTAACATTACCTCTGAGCCATCCCCCCTCTCTCCTCAAATTGTGCCCCCTTGTTCTTGCACGTCTCTTTTTCCCTTGAGATACTTGAAAGTTTCTATCATGCCCCCCCCCTTCCTCAAGGGTATACATATTAAGCTTCTTTAGTCTCTCCTTGTATGTCTTCTGGTGCAGACCCTGCACCATTTTGGTTGTCCCCCTCTGAACAGCCTCCACTCTGTCTATGATTTGAGGAGATGGGGTCTCCCGAATTGCACGCAGTACTCCAGATGGGGTCTCACCAACTGTCTGTACAGAGGGATAACAACTTCATGTTTTCTACTGTTGATGAATCTCCCTATGCATCCCAGTATACCCCAAGCCCTTCTTACTGCATTCTCACATTGCTTGCCCACGTTTAGGTCATCTGATATAATTACTACTAGGTCTCTTTTGATTTTTGTTGTTATCTCACCCACCCACCCCCATTGTGTACTCTTCCCCTGGGTTTTTGTTTCCCAGGTGCATTACCTTGCACTTCTTTGCATTGAATCTGAGCAGCCATATATTTGACCATTCCTCCAACCTTGCCAAGTCTCTTTTCATCCTTTCCACCCCACCTTATGTATCAACCCTGTTGCAGATCTTCATGTCATCTGCAAATAGACATACTTTTCCTTCCAGGTGCTCTCCAATGTCACTTATAAAGACATTAAAGAGGTCAGGTCCCAGTACAGAACCTTGCGGTACCCCACTAGTTACCCTCCTTTCTTCACTGTGGACTCTGTTTACCATTACCCTTTGCATCCTGTTGACCAGCCAGTTTTTTATTCAGGCTACTACCTTGGGACCCACTCCAAGGCTGGCTAACTTGTATTTTAATCTTTTGAGTGAGACTGTATCAAATGCCTTGCTAAAATCTAGGTAGGCCATATCCATAGCCCATCCCTGGTCTACTACTTTGGTCACCCAGTCAAAGAAATCTATTAGGTTTGTCTGACATGACCTTCTTGCTATGAGACCATGCTGCCTTGGGTACTGTGCCCCACTGGCCTCTATGTACTCAACAATTCTTTCCTTCAGAAGTGATTCCATCATTTTCCCCACCACTGAGGTCAAACTAACTGGTCTGTAGTTTCCTGCCTCTGCCCTGCTCCCACTTTTGTGAAATGGAATCACATCCACTCTCCTCCAGTCCTCAGGTACCACCCCATCCTCACATGATTTGTTAAAGAGATTAGTCAGTGGTGTTACTAGTTCTACCATTAGTTCTTTTAGAATTCTGGGGTGAATCCCATCAGGCTCCATTGCTTTGTCCACCATAAGTTTCAAGAGTTCTTTCAAAACCCTTTATTCTATGAATGGACTGGTATTGACCCCCTATCCAGAGTGTTTCTCTTGTTTGGTTTAGGTACCTCCCCCCTCTTCTGATGTGAATACTGAGCAGAAAGTATCCCTGGTTATCCCTGTCACCTTCTGCCCACATTCCCTCCCCTTTATTAAGTCTCTGTATCCCTTCCTTGGTCTTTCTTCACTCCCTAATGTACCTATAAAAGGTTTCATCTCCCTTTTTAACAGAGTTGGCTATCTTTTCCTCAGTTTGGGCCTTTGCTATTCTAACTCCCTTTCCCGCCTCCTTCTGCTTTAACTGATAAAGTTCTCTGTCCTGATCCTTCTGTGTTTCTTTATATTTCCTGAATGCTATTCTTTTCTCCTTAATGTTCCCTTCCACCTCTTTTGAGAACCATAGTGTTTTTTTTCCTTCATTTGTTTTGTTGATTCGCTTCACACAAAGGCTTGTTGCCTCTGGGATGGCTTTTTTGATTATTACCCATTGTTCCTCCACCCCTCCTTGTTGCCCATTTGCCAGTGCTTTTCTGAGGCACTCTCTCATTTTCCCAAAGTCAGCCCTCCTAAAGTCCAACACTCTTGTTTTTTATGGATTGACTCTATGGCTGTGTTTATTGTGAACCACACTGTTTGGTGGTCACTTGTTCCTAGATGGCTACAAACTTCTGAATCTGAGATCCTTGTTCCTAGATGGCTACCCACTTCTGAATCTGAGTTACTTTCTCTATCCCCATTTGAAATTACCAGGTCTGAGATTGTTCCCTCCTGAGTGGGTTCCAACACTAGCTGTCCGAGGCATGCCCCCTGTAGAGCATCAAGAATGACCCTTCTCTTGGATGTGCCTGCAGCAACGGTGCCCCAGTTAACATCTGGCATATACAGGTCTCCCATCAACAATATCTCCCCTTTTTCTGCCATTTTAAGGATGCCTTCTGTCATTTAGCTGTCCATTCCCTCCCCCCGAGATGGGTATCTGTACACAACCCCCACATGGATTGTGGTGCCATTTTCCTGTCTCCAGAGTGACCCATAGTGACTCATCAACTTCTTGTTTTTCTCTTTAGTTCTGTTGCTTTAACATATGTATATATATTATGATAGCACAGTAGTGCTACCATAGTTAGGGTTGAGGAGCCATTTACATGTTAAACCCAAAATTTTGCACCTTAATACCTTTGCAACTGTTTAACAGATTTGCCTGAAATTTGGAATACATGATCAAGACCGATATGCCTTGGGATCTGCCAAGTTTCATACTGGTCAGATGTATGGCTGCAGAATTATTAAGCATGATCTGTGTTTACGCTTTTTTGGAATTCTACGATCGCACCTACAGGTGGCACAGTTTGCATGACCGGTCTGAGTTCTTCAGAGAACGTGCAGCCAGGGTCCCCGATGTGCCTTTTGAAGATTTCATGAAAAAATATTAAACGGTTCAAAAGTTATTCAAAAAACAAGTTCCCATTATAAGTCAATGGGAAAAGTTAACAAAAAGTTCAACAGTGTCGCAAATGCAGTTTTTACTTTCGCAAATGGCCCTTTTACTGTCACAAATCTGCCATTTTGTTTTCAGTTGGTGATCAGAAAAATGCTTGGCATTTAAATTTGGGACCCTCTAGCAACCTAATTCTTTTTGTATTCACCTAGTCGGACCCTGACGATGCTATCCATGTCTTTATTTTGGGGTAAAACAGCCCAGAAATGTGTTTTTAAAATTTCTGAAAAAAGTACTTTCACAAAGTACTGTCGCACTTGCAACACTGTCAAATGAATTTGCGAAAGCTTTCGCAAATTGCGACAGTACTTTTCTTGGCTGTGGGAACATGACAGCACTTCCTTGGCACCCCACTGCAAAAGAACAGTTTGGTGTTTTGGGCTGAAATTTGGAGGAAACACAGCTGACATCTCACTGATGTGCCTTTCAGTGTTTAGTTGAAAACAATATTACATGGCAGCAAAGTTATGGCACTCCAAAGTTGACGCTTTTTCCATAGGATAACATTACGGCACCTGACGCATTGCAGCAATCCTTTGGCGCCATGCTGCAAAATAACGGTTTGGTCTTTTGGGCTGAAATTTGGAGAGAAGACAGCCAACATGCCACAGATGTGCCTTTCATTGGTTTGGTGAAAACATATTACAGGAAGGAAAAGTTATGATACTCCAAACTTCTCTCTTTTTTCCATAGGATAACATTACGGCGTTCGCAGCGCCTTTCAGGGCCCGTATCTCGGAAACGGTGTGAGATACGGACTTTTCATAGGAAAAATGCTTAGTCCCCTCCTGTGGGATAAGTACAAAACTAGCCAGGAAAGTGATAATTCATTTTACTTTTAAATATTTTTTCTACGTTGTACGGTTCTTGAGATATAAGCAATTTAGTATTCCATCTCCTCATTTTCTGCTCCGAGACCCATTATTATGCATACATTCTTTGTACGCACTGTCTTTCTCTATGCAGCTTTTGGTGGAAAACCAGACTGAGCGCTTACCTTACTGTTACTGCTTTGGCTTGCGGTTCCATACCCATTTCGCTTACCGTTCCCGTCTACACCACCATGTGCGTTACCCTTTGCATTTTCATTTGTGCTTGCTTTTGTGTTGTTTTTAACATTTCTGTGTACAGTACTGTTTCTGTTTCACTTTGCATCACCATGTACATTACCATTTGCGTTTGCGGGCACAATGTTACTATGTGACAAGATATCACATGGCGGGAGTGCAGAGCCCAAAGGGCCCCGCGCTCCCGCCACCACATTACATTCACTATTTCTCGTTGTCATTCTCAAAAAGAAGGGAAATTAGAGGCAGTTTAATGCACCAGTTAGGGTTGTTCCACAGTGACAAAAGTGAGGAAATTCAGTGTTAGGGTTGAAACCCCCCCTTGCACCCCTTCAGTCCACCCCCCAAACAGCATCAGGGTGTGCATTGGGATCATCGGTCCTAACTTTCACCCCATTCTCCTATTCCTCAGCTTCTTTCCACATGTGATGGGGTGAGAGTTAGGGCCGATGACCAATCGCGCGATGCCAGTTGGGGGTGGGCTGGAGGGAACAGGGAGTTTCAACCATATCATCAATTTCCTTGCTTTTGTCGCCAGGAACAACCCTAACTGATGCATTAAACAGAGTTTTTTCCTCAAATAAATATATATATATATATATATATATATATATATATATATATATAATTATTTTAGAGGCAAACAACTCTATTGATGCATCAGTTGAGTTGTTCCACAGCGGTAAAGAGTGAGAAGTGATTATTGGGGTTGAAAACCCCTTGGACTCAGCCCACCCCAACCGGCATCAGGTGCGTGTTGGTCATCGCCTTAACTCTCACCCCATCACATGTATAAAGAAGCAGAGGTATAGGAGAATGGGTGAGAGTTAGACCAACAACCCAACGTGCACCCCGATGCTGGTTGGGGTGTGGGCTGGGGGGTCCAAGGGGGGGTTTCAACCCTAACACTGAATTTTCTCACTTTTGTCACTGTGGAACAACCCTAACTGATGCTTTAAATGGAGTTTTTTGCCTCTAATTTCCTTTCTTTTTGAGAATGATGATGACAGAGAAAGTAATGCAGCTGCGGGAGCGCGGGGTCCTTTGGACCCCACGCTCCCACCTTGCGACATCTTGTGACATAGTAACAGGAACAGCAACACAAACAGAAGTACCAATAGTGGCGTACATGGTAACGGAAATGTAAATGGTAAAGGAAACGTTAATAGAAATGCAAGCGCAAAGTGACGCCAAAGCAAAGAGTGATGCAAACGGACATTGAAGCGCATACGAAAACACAACTGGTAACGCGAACAGTGATGGCAGCAGTGTTTTAAATGGAAATGTTAAGGGTCACAGCAGAAAGAATGTGAAAGGGAACAGAAATGAAAACACGAACGCAAGCGCACACGTAAACACAAACCGTAATGTGTACAGTCACAGTACTGCAATAGTAAATGCAAATGGTAACGTTAACATGAAGAATAATGCCAAAGGAAACAGAAATAGAAATGGGAATGGAGACGCATATGGAAACGTAACCCGTAACGTGCATGGTCACGGAACCGCAATTGTTAATGCAAATGGTAACGGTAACAGCAACAATAACGCCAAAGGAAAGAGAAATGCAAATGCAAGCAAGTACAGAAATGCAAACCGTTATGCTCACAGTCATGGTACCACAATTGTAAATGCAAATGGTAACAACAATAGTAAAAATAACGCCAAAGGAAACAGAAACGAAACACAAATGCAAAAGCGTATGAAAATGCAAACCGTAATGCACGTGGATGGTACCGCAATTGCAAATGAAACTGGTAATGGTAACAGCAACAATAACACCAAACGACACAGAAATGCAAACGCAAGGGAAAACGCAAACCATATTGCACATGGTAGCATAGACGGTAATGGTGCCACAAACGGTAATGGAAAAGCAACTGGAAACGCTAACTGGCACAGTAGCGAAAGGGCACACCCTTCTTTTCCCCAAAAAATGCATTGGAAAACAAAATGAAAATAAAGAATGTATACATAACAATGGGCCTCGGAGCAGAAAATGAGGACTTGGAATATTAAATTGCTTATATCTCAGGAACCGTACGACGTAGGAAAAAATGTAAATTTCATATGAATTATGACTTTCCTGGCTAGTTTTGCACTTAGCCCCCTTCAGGGGAGCTAAGCATTGAATGCTGAAAAGTCCTATATCTACACCGTTTCGAGATAGGGGCCCAAAAGGCGCAACGGGCGCCGTAATGTTATCCAAAGGGAAAAAGTGTTAACTTCAGAGTGCCATCACTGTGCAGCCCTGTAATATTTTTTCACCAAACCACCAAAAGACACATCAGTGGGATGTTGGCTTTCTTCCCTCCAAATTTCAGCCCAAAAGACCAAACTGTTATTTTGTAGCAGGGCGGCAAAGGATTCCTATAATGCGGCGGATGCCGTAATGTTATCCTATGGGAGAAAGTGTCAAATTTGGAGTGCTGTAACTTTGCCACCCTGTAATATTATTTCACCAAAATACTGAAAGGCACTTCTGTGAGATGTTGGCTATGCTCCCTCCAAATTTCAGCCCAAAAGACCAAACCGTTCTTTTGCAGCAGGGTGGCTAAAATTGCTGTCATTTTGCCATAGCCTGGAAAAGTAGTGTCGAAATTTGCGACAGGTTTCACAAAAATGTGTGACACTTTCATGAGTGTGAAGATACTTTGTGAAATTACTTTTTCCAGAAACTTGAAATACATATTTCTAGGGTGTTTAACCTCAAAATAAAGACGTGCCTGGCATCCTCAGGGTACGACTAGGTAAACACAAAAAGAATTGTGTTGCTAGAGGGTCCCAAATTTAAATGCCAAGCATTTTTCTGATCACCAACTGAAAACAAAATGGTGGATTTGTGAAAGTAAAAGGGCCATTTGCGAAAGTAAAAACTGCAATTGCGAAAGTGTTGAACTTTTTGTTAACTTTTCCCATTGACTTATAATGGGAAATTATTTTTTGAATAATTTTTGAACCGTTTAATATTTTTTCACGAAATCTTCAAAAGGCACATTGGGGACCCCAGCTGTATGTTCTCTGAAGTTTTTGGACCAGTCGCATAAACTGTGTGACCTGTAGGGATGAGTAAAGAATTCAAAAAAGCATAAACATGCGCACAGATCACACTTAATAACTTTGCAGCCGTATATCTGAACAGTACGAAAGTCAGCAGATCCCAAGATGCATGGTTATTGATCACGTATTCCAAATTTCAGGCAAAAAAAGTTATTAAGGTGCAAAATTTTATGTTTAACATGTAAATGGCTCCTCAACCCTAACTATGGTAGCACTACCGTGCTACCATAATATATATATATATATATATATATATATATATATATACATTTATAAAATGGGTAAGGAAAATCAGTGAAAATCCAATATCCTTATTGGCTGAAACATGTTACATGACCGTGCATTATTCCACAACGACCGCACGCCTCCCAGGATGACTGCATGCCTGAGCTACTTTCCAGCCCTCAAAACCTTCTCACCAGCAGTGAGATCACTCCACACCTGAAAGAGATAGGCGCCACATGCACACACAACTGCTGCCACTGGCACACTCAAGCTGCCACTCACAGGCATTAGTAAATATACTAGTTCCACACTGTAACCACTGTTGTCCTTGATCCTGCCATTCATTTTTTTAAAAAAGCATGTAAAAATCTAATCCTGCCTGCCATTTCCACAGTCTCTTAGCACAAGCACTTTCACTTTTATACTGTAAAGTAGAGTGACCAAAAAGTCTTAATACCACTAAATAATATGGGGGCAGATGTCCATAAACCTCCCTGTGTACAAATAGTAAGAGAACTTAGATATTTTGAGCTTACTTGATTTCAGCAAAAGAAAGCTCCCTCCATTTGCAGGGAGAGGGAAACGACCGTGCAGCACTTTCATTTTCATGGCCAAAATGTTCCGTGACCGAGCAATGTCTAAAGCAGAAAGTCACAACCTGCTACAAGCTCAGAGTAAGCCCCTCCCTGCTTAAAAATGAACAAAAGTGTGTCCCTCATGTTATCTTTTCTTACATTTAAGTAACAGAACAAAGCTGCTGACTGTAGGCAGAAGAAAGTAAGCACAGACCAAGTGAGCCAGCAGCTTTAGAAAGCTAGACGGAACCCAGAGCGAGGGTTGCTATAGCAACCCTCGTTCTGGGTTCTGTCTACCCTTGTAAAGCTGCTGACTCACTCAGACTATGCTCACTCTTTACTGCCTACAGTCAGCGGCTTCGTTCTATTACTTCACGCAGTTGACATTTTTCCTGTGAGATAACATTGCGGTGCCCGTCACACCTTTCAGTGCCAGTATCTTGAAAATGGTTTGAGATACAGAGTTTTCATTGCTAAAAGTCTTATTCCCCCTATGGGGGGGGGGACTAAATACAAAAGTAAGTTTGTAAGCCATGAAAACCAGGAATTTTGATTTTTTTTCTACTTTATATAGTTACTGAGATATTTGGAAAATAGTATTCCAATTGTGCATTTTCAGGTCCATGGGCCAGTATTACACCCTCAAAGCTAGCACACACAGCACTTTTCAGTACCCATATCTCATAAATGATGCAAAATATGGATTCCATTAATTTACATTGTGTAAAGTGCTCATTGTGACAATTACAATGACTCTTGAATGTTTTTTCTAGCTGGTAGGGTTCCCGATATCAGCAGTTTACTATTACAAGGGTTCCTTTTCCTATAGGGCTACTGTATGGCTCTGTAACTATGTGTAAGAGGGAGCACAGGGCCCAGAGAGACTGTGTTACCACAGATGCATATCGTTATGTAGAAATGTGCAACTTCTGGCCCTGTGCTCCTGCCAGCACATGTTATTTACTACTTATATTACACTTTTTTCAAAAGTAAGGAAATTCACAGCAAAAAACTTCATTTAATGCCTCAGTTAGGGTTAAAGTGACAAAAGTGAGGAAAGGAGATAAAAGAGTTGAACCCCTAACCCTCCCACTACCCCACCCCTATCTTCTACAGACTGACAGACACTGGGGTATGCCATGGGGTTGTGAGGCCTAACTCTCAATGGGGTTGTGATGCCTAAATCTGGTGGGGGAAAGGTGCATGTGGGGTGCAAGGGGTGTTAATCATAACACTGAATTTCCTCGCTTTTGTTGCTGTGGAACAATTCTAACTGATGCATTAAATGGATTTTTTTGACATGAATTATCCTTCTCTTTAGAATGCACAATATAAATAGTGAATGTAATGTGGTGGTGGAATCCCACTGCCCATATCTGTATAAAAACCATAACAATAACACTAACGTTAACAGTAAAGATAATGGTGAGTGAAACGCAAATGCTAATGGCAACTGTAACACCAACAGAAATGTTAATGCAAATGCAAACAGTAACTCTTATGGTAATGCAAACAGAAATGCAAATGCAACTGGCAATGTAAACTGTAATGCAAAGGCAAATGGTAATGGTAACAGCAAGGTGATGTAAGGCAACAGTAGCGAAAAGTCTGTATTTTGCTTTGTTTCTGAGATAATGGCACAAAGGCGAAGTGATCCAATAGTAGCAAAAAGTCTGTGGCCCAGATATTCAAACTGCGCTCAAAACTGGCGCAACAGCAGGAGCAAGCACAAACCAGTTGCGCAAATGCGCAACAGGTGCTATATTCAAACATGGAGCACATTGCGCAAGCAACCAACGCCTGAATATCACACATACCGCGCCATCGCCAAGAACCAGGAAGGAGAAGCTGAGCCAAAATGTTGAGCCATGGCGCAACCAGAGAAGTCAGCTGAGCAGTCCAGAGCTGCCATAGCGCAAGCACAGCCTCCCAGAGCAATGGAACTGCACATCCAGGAGGCAGGCTGGGGCCCACCGCCAGCCATGCCACACATGGGCACAGGAACACACTGCAGAACCCACACCACACCGGCACACCCCAAGCACAGCAGCACTGGGGTGGATGGATGATCCACGTGCCCATGGGGACAAGCCAACAAAGCATAGCAGAGCCCTGACACCCCAGCACAACCACTGGCAGGGGAGGGGCCACACACGGGGTTGACAACCACAGTGCACATCAGCCCCCCATATGCACAGCACACCCTGCACTGTGACCCCAAGACACCACCCATGTGCAGTGCCTGGCACTGCAGGAAACCATGCAGTCCCCCCAGTACTCGTCAGCCCCATGCAACACAGAAGCCTACAAGCCAGACACACCCTGTGCACCCAGCAGTGGGTGGCAGCAGACGGCAAGACCAACTGAAAGTCAATGCTATGCTGGTGATACCTCCCCATGCACACACATGCACACACACACGCACGCACACACACCCAGGACCAGACTACCCCAGATGGCATGTACACACCTGCAACTGAGCACCCATAGCCAGCTGCAAATCAGAGACCAACACAGTATTCATATATCAAAATAGAAATGTATATTGAACATTAAATAACAACAACAATAGAAACTATTTACAAGGGGGGGACGGGTACAAGGAAGGGTGTTCAAGGGGAGGCTTAAAACTTGGAGAGGAAGGCAGGGTGGAAGGAATGGGAGAATGGAAGGAAGAAATCAGTGTTCCACTGGACGCCCGCCTCCGCCTGCTGTCTGCCAGTTCCATTCCGCCTCCCACAGGCCATGGCGTGTATGGACCTCAGGATGGCTTGGTCATCACTGACCATCTGTCTGATGGCCCGGACATCCTGGACATGCGCTGGAGTACCTCGAGACCTAGGAATATGGGAACACAGTCAATGGCTGTGACTGACCACAACCCTGAACACCACCCAACCTGTAAGTCATATAGCCCAATGTCCCGCACCTGTGATGGCATGCACCCACCCACAGTGAACATGCACATGGCCATCACAAACAGGTGGCACCAGCTATGCGCACCACCGCCCACACACACTGCCCACGTCAATCACAGTACAAACTAGGCTGGCAAGTGATGTGGCAATGTGGTGCGATGCCAGTTACACAGCCATGTGCCCATTGCATGCCTGGACCACCAGTGACGCATACACAGATGTGCTGTGATACTGCACTGTGATGCATGTCACCCGTGTCGTGCCTGCATACATGGATACATAGACAGTGTCGGTAGATAAGGGCCTATGGGCCACCCAGTCTGGCCATTTGACCTTGTAAGTTCACTCTGTTTTCCTATAAGTCTGTTGCACCTTACCCTTGACCTCCAGAATTCCTGTATGGCTATCCCATGCATTCTTAAATCCCCTGACCAAGTCAGCCCCCACCACTTCCTCTGGCAGGGTGTTCCACTTGTCCACCACCCAGTCTGTGAAGAAATTCATTCTCATGTTTCCTCTGAATCGTCCCCCCTCCAACTTCATCCCATGCCCTCTAGTCCTGGAACATCTTTTACGCTGAAAAATAGTGTTGTCCTGCACTCTGTTCCCCCCTGTAAGATACTTGTATGTCCCCATCATATCCAACTCTCCCTCCCTCCTCCAGGGAGTACATGGTCAGTTCCTTCAACCTGTCTTCATAGGACTTGTGATGCAATCCATGCACCATCCGTGTTGCCCTCCTCTGAACCCTCTCTACCCAGTCCATGACCATACGTAGGTATGGTCTCCTGAACTGTACACTGTACTCCAGTGTGGGGCCTCACTAGTGTCTTGTATAGTGGAATTATGACCTCCCCTTTGGTTGTGTTGTGCATGGCTGGTGGTCTTGCCCCCCTCCAGCATGCAATAGCATCCATGAATTAATGATACTTACACTCCTCCAGCAGCTGGGTCTGCCACTGCTGCTGATGCTGCTGCTGCGGTTGGGGCATAACACCCCCTGGCACCGGGGCCCTGGCATGGCCCACCTCACCCTCACCCGGCGCCCTCAAAATCCGGCCTGTGGGAGACATATGTTGAGACAAACATCAGTGTGACTCAAAAGCAGAGTGCCCCCTGCCCCAGTGAGAGTGCCTGCCCACACAGCCATAACCATCCATCGCGACAGCTGCACACACTGACACAGCCAACCGTGTCTGAGCCGCACCCATGCACAGCCACCCAAGCACACACACACCCCTACAGAGAATATAGGTGCATAGATGTACACTCACCTGGCCTAGGCACCACACCCCACCTGGCACATGAACGCAGCCACGTCAAGAGTTCTGGCTCCCTCCAGTGGAGGTCACCGTACCGGTGCCGGCACTGCTCAGCAGACCTACCCCAGCCAGTGACCTCCACCAGGTCAGTGGCCACTTGCTGTCACACGTGGGTCCTAGGCATGGTGAGGGGGGCCTCACCATACAGTGCCTCACAGTGGGGCTCCACAGGGCCACCAGGTTGGCCACTTCAAGCTGGCTCCAGGGCACCGCCCTCCTCCTAGCCATGGCACCAACTTTACAGCAGGCAATATGGCACCCTGCTGCACCGTGACCCCACGTGGAGTTGTTGCGCAATAGACCACCACAGGCTCCAATCGGGCTGTTCGAACAGCGCCATCACTTTACATGGCGCTGTCACCAGACAGTGCAATAGGGACGTACACATGGCATGCGAACAGTGCCAGAGGGCAGAGGGCATACACAAGGTCACGGCAATGACGCAAGGCTAGGCACAGCACCATAGGACATATAGGCATCCTGTGCGACTGCCAAGCTGAGCACCAGTGCCACAGTGGACTATCGTGCAGTACTGCCACAGCGCCATATAGTGCCCAGTGCTGTAGCACCACTGGCACAATGGTGGCCATGGCCTGAATCGCCAATCGTGCTCAGCAGGTATGCAGCACGAGAGACACATGCGTAAGCTGTCTGGGCATGCGCAATGCAGTGTAGCATGCAGCCACAAACCTGCACCATTGGCTCAGCTGGACCTTCCGCATTGCGCAAAGCGCAAATACACGATATTCAGCCGACATATGCAAATCATTTGATCAGCCATTCATAGGTGCAGTGGCGCGATTAGCATGTCATTACAGTAGCGCCACACCTCATTTGCATGTGTTGAGCTATAAAAATGCGACAGTGGGTTGTGCTGGCCAGATTTGGTTACTGCAGGTGAGAGGTGAGTTACATGCTGTGTGATGCTCAGGACAATGCTCATGGGCAGGGGTGCCGGAGGATGATAAAGGCTGAGGGGCTAAGCATGAAAGGGCACTTAGAAAGGGACAAAGGGCACCCTTTCTATCAGTATCCATGTGCGGAGAGAACGGGGCTTCCGCCCCGGGCCGGCAGCTATGCTCATGGGGAAATGCTGTCAACTGCACAGTGACAGGTGTCCAGTTCCACCCATACAGATCACCATGACTGACCAGAACCAAGCTGAGGGTGTGGACGGCGGGCGTAAGAGGAGGCCGAACTTCACCGCGGCAGAGACAGACGCCCTCTTCCAGGCCTACCTGGAGGATGAGCCACTATTGAGTGGACGGAGGGAACCCCCAGGAGCCAGCTGCATGGGAGGGGTAGCTCGGCCGTCAACCTGCACGGAAGCCACCAGCGCCGGCAGGAATGCAGGAAGAAGATGGGACTGACTGCAGGAGGCTGAAGGGAGAAGGTGGCAGCCTTCAGGGCGGGCATTTGCTGGGCACTGGTGGGGGCCACCAGTGGTGCTGCAGCTGACCCTCACAGAGGAGACACTGGTCACGCCATGCAGCCAAGTGCCATTGCGGGCGTATTCAGGAGGAGGATTCCAGACAGGTGGAAGCCCATCACTGCACGGCATGACATGATGGTGTTTTGGGGCTGTTGTTCACATGCACTCACATGTACTCTTTCTGTTACAGATCCTGTTCATCTGCAGGAGATGGTGGTGGTGGTGGGTCCAGACAGTGAGGCAGACCTGCTGGACGTGGGAGGGACCATCCACCTCCGCCACCAGCCTGCAGGCACTGCAGCAGCATGCAGGCTGGGCCAACAACTCCGTGTCAGTGATACGGGTGCAGGGGTGCACAGCCTGTGTCACAGCAGTCTGGCATGCAGGTATGCCAGCATGCTGTGCCTATGGCAGTGGCATGCACCTGCACCATTGATGATAGCAGGCCTGCAATGGCTGTGATAGGTGTGTGTCCCATGACGGACACATGGCAGGCCAGCACGTGCCCCTGGGCCTTCCTGGTTCACACCTGTGTACCAGCATGCTGGCACAGTCCCAGGCTGTGCCTGTCAGCACCGGTGGGGCAGCACCGGTGGCTATGCAGGTGTCTGGCACTGTTGTCAGCACGGAGGTGGAACAGGTGGACCTGGGGGCTCAGCAGTTGGAGGGGCGGCAGCAGCAGTCGCACACCAGGTCTGGGGGTACAGTGTCAAGCAGTGGCACATGTCCACCACCCTTTGATCCACCCATACCTGGTCCTGGTGAACAGCGCCACCCTCAAGAGGTGCTGTGCACCAGGACCGTCCACACCCTGGGGGTCACGATGCCATTGGGGCACAGTACCCATTGGACACGCACACCCACCTGCTGCAGGAGTCGGTACAGCTGCAGGGTTGGGTTTCAAGGTCCGTGGAGGCACTGTCTGTGTCCGTGGAGCGGCATAGCAGGAAGTGTGCTCGGGACCGAGCCGAGCTGGTCCTTATGCAGACGGATGTGACCGCTGCCATTGACAGGCTGACCCAGGCAGTGGTCTCTGTCGCGGATGCATTGGCTACACTGTCGGTGCCCTGTCCACACACCCCACACAGTGCGCCTCCACTCCCTGCTCCCCGCGCCGCGACACCAGGCCTGTCGACGCCCGGGTTCTGCTGTGGCATCCCTTAGCACCCTGGTGCAAGTTTGTTTGGCAGGATGCAGACCCCTGTGCAGGCAAGGTCGCTTGTGCAGTGGGACCCTGGTGGTGCACCAGCGCTACCCACCGTGGCCCTGCTCAGCCTGCCAGTGCTGCTGGCCACGGCGGGCCGCCCACGCATCCGTGGTGGCTGTGGGACAGTGCTACCTGACTGAGCTGTCTCCCAGTGCAGGCCCTGTCTGGTGCTGCCCTGTGTGCAATGTGTGTCATGGTGGGCAGTGCACTGCTGGGTGCTCTGCTCACCAAGCTGACACACAGACCACCTGCACACTCTCCCAACTGCTGTCCACAGGTGCGTGTGCATGATGATGCCTGCATTGCACTGTACACCAAGGTGCAAGGGTGCCCAGGTCCTGACACACGTACGTGGACAGTCCAGGTGGTGGGGGTGGTTGGTGGTGCTGTGTGTTGGCAATGTCATTTCCGCAGTGCTGTGCTGCTGCCCATGTATGCTGCCTGGTGTGTGTGTGTGTGTCCATATGAGTGCTCACCCCTCTCTGATGGTGTGTTGGTATGCCTGGAATCTTCAACTCCCCTGACCTTCATGCACGGTGTGTTCCCCTGTGTGCCTGTGGTTTGCGCATGGACAGTGTTGCCTGCACATGTCCCCTTGCCTTACCTGTGTTGGGCGAGTGCTCTTCTGCAATGGTGTCCCGTGCAGCTGGGCCTGCCGGGTCAGTCGGGGTCCCTCCATCCTAGGGGCTGCTCATCACCCACAACACCGGCGCCACTGGCGTGCCCCATCGCTGTCCTCTCTCTTGACCTGTACGGCTATCCCATGGTCTTTGGCCATGTTGTGCAGGATGCAACAGACCAGGAATATCCCACAGGCCTTTTGGGGCTGTACTGTGGGCTCGCCGGAGGTGTCCAGGCATCGGAAGCGTGCCTTGAGCATCCCAAACACCCGCTCTATGATGTTACGTGTTGCGGCATGTGCCTCATTGAAACATAGCTGCGCTGGGGTCATGGGGTGCCGGTATGGTGTGAGCAGCCAGGGACGGAGTGGGTATCCGAAGTCACCTGTGTGGAGATAGTGGAGATCAGTGTCATGTCAGGTCCATATTGCCCATATCCTTGTGCGCCACTACCATGGCACCTGTGTCATTCCCACCCTTGCCCAGAGTTTGCATTCCATACATGTGTACTCACCCACTAGATGACCCGTGGGATGTTCCCACTCTCGAATCGATGGCACAGTGCAGACTGGTGCCATATGAAGGCATCATGTGCTCCGCCAGGGTGTGGCAGACAGTTGATGATGCACAGTGGCATCACACCACCTGGCAGTTGACACTGGAAAGCCCTTTCAGTTCGGTAAGCATGGCCATCGGGGCCGGGTGGTGTGTGAATGGCCACATGGGTGCAGTCTATGGCCCCTAGCACGCCAGGCATATGAGCACCCTGTGGAACTCCTGCATGTTTGTTGTACGCTCTGCCGCGGTGCTGAGAAATGGATGTACTCCGCAGCATGAGGCAGCAGTGCACTGAGGAATTGGGTGAGGATGCGTGACTATGGCCGACTGTGTAATGCCTGTGGTGTCCCCTGTCAGCCTCTGGAAGGTGCCCGTGGCGAGCAGGCACATGCAGGCTGTCACCTTGGTCTCCACGGACAGAGCATGACTCGCCGTGAGGGTGCCTGCATCACATCACTGCACAGCTCGCTGAGCCATCTCAGTATTGCCCTGTTCAGGCGGGTACCGGGCTACAATCCGGCGCCTGTGTACAGATCAAAGCTGATGCGGGCACAATACCGCCTGTCGGGGCATACTCGCATGGGCCCTCCGCGCCACCCCCTGCAGCATGGTGTCTCACCCCTCATTACAGCTTCCATGTGGAAGCTGACACTGTCCATCTCCCTGGCTTCTGCCCCGGCTGCTGTTCCTGTGTTACCCCTGCTGCCCCACTGCTGCTTCCACTGCACCGGCACCCCCACTGGCCTCTCTGTCCTCCTGGACCCACTGTCCCTCTCACCCTTCCAGCTCCTGCCTCTCTCTCTCTCTCTCTCTCTCTGTCTCTCTCCCCAGTTTGCGGCCTGCTAGGGTTCTTGCGCCGCTTCCTTGAGCCTTTTGTTTTGGCTCAAATCCGGTACTATGCAACTTCCGGCTGAGCCACCTTGCGCATGATACGCGCAAGTGTTCGAATATCGCATTGCGCACTTTATGCATGGACCCACCCCCTTTGGTTGCGCATGCCTTCATTTCCATTGCGCTGTTGCTCAGCATGTTTTCGGTGGCGCAACTGGCCCCTTCTGAATATCGCAGAATGGCGCATTTTTGGAGTTGCGCACGCGCAACCCTGTTGCGCATGGCGCAACCCTTTTGAATATCTGGGCCTGTATCTCGCTTAATTTCCAAGATAACGGCACAAAGGTGATCTGAGCCAACAGTAGTGAAAAGTGTGTATCTTACTTTGTTTCCGATATAATGGTGCAAAGGTGATCTGAGGCAACAGTAGCAAAATGTATGTATCTTGCTTAGTTTCAGAAACACTAACAATAAAGGTAACAGTGACACAAACGTAAACACAAATGCAAACAGCAACACAAATGCAAGTACAATGCAAATGATAATGGTAACGCAAACGCAAATGCTTACAGTTATGCAAACACAAGTGCAAATGCAAATGGTAATGCAAAAGGTGACGCAAAAGGAAACAGTAATGCAAACAATAACACAAACACAAGTGCAAATGCAAATGCAAATGGTAATGCACACATTGATGCAAACGTAAATGGTAATGCAAATGGGAACTGAAATGCAAGTGGAAACATAAACGCAAACACTAACAGTAACAGTAATGGAAATGCACAAGCTTTTTTGTTCCAAGAAGGTGCATTCAGAAGCACAGTGAATAGAAAGAATGTGGCCATAATAATGGCCCTCGTACCAGAAAATGAACACTTGGAATACTAAATTGCTTGTATCTCAGGAACCGTATGACATAGAAAAAACATTTAAATTTCATATTATTTATGACTTTCCAGACTAGCTTTGTGCTCAAATCCCTAGCAGGGAACTAAGCATTTTTTCCAACAAAAAGTCTGTATCTCAAACTGTTTTTGAGACACAGGCCCCGAAAGGCGCATCAGACGCCGTAATGCTATCCTATGGGAGAAATTGCCAACTTTGCAGTGCTGTAACTTTGCAGCCCCGTAACATTTTGTCACCAAACCACCAAAAGGCACATCTGTGGGATCATGGCTTTCTTCCCTGAAAATTTCAACACAAAAGACTAAACCATTCTTTTGCAGCAGGGTGGCAGAGATTCCCTATTGTTTTGGGCATAGTGTCACAAAGTACTTTCTCAAATCACGACACTTTTGCAAAAAAAAAAAATCATGAAAGTGTCACATTTGTGAAAGTACTTTGTGACACTACTTTTTACAAGAATTGTTAAAACATATTTCTGGGGTGTTTTACCCCCCCAAAAAAGACATGGATAGCATCCTCAGGGCTTGACTAGGTAAACACAACAAGAACTGTATCCCTAGAGGGTCCCAACTTTAAATGTCAAGCATTTCTCTGACCACCAACTGAAAACAAAATGGCTGATTTGCAAAAGTAAAAGGGTCATTTGCGAAAGTAAAAACTGCATTTGCGACACTTTTGAATATCTTGTTAACTTTTGCCATAGACTATAATGGGGAACAGTTTTTTTTTAATAACATTTGAACTATTTAATATTTTGTTTACAAAATCTTCAAAAGGCACATCGGGGACCCTGGCTGCATGTTCCCTGAAGGTTTTGGACTGATCAGACAAATTGCGCTACCTGTAGGCGTGAGCAAAGAAATGCACAAAAACCTGTAATTTAAATGTTTTTTGGTGTTCTGTAGCTCCACAACTGTACCTCTGACTGTAACGAAACCTGACAGGTCCAGAGATCTATGGTACCAGACCGTGCATTCCAAATTTCACACAAATCTGTCATACGGTTGCAAAGTTATTAAGATACCAAATTTCATATTTAACCTTAAATGGGGTACTCAACTTTAACTATAGTGGCACTACTGTGCCACTACAATATATATATATATAAAATCACACATGCCCACACAATGCAAAGCATCATGGGCTGCATATGCAAATCACCACAGAATGTTATGCTGGTTCAACTTTAAGCAGAATTGCATGGTGCCGAAAGGCCTCTCACACAGTTTGCAAAGGGTGCTAACAGATAACATAGACACATGTTTCGTCCCAACCAGGACTCATCAGTATGCCTCGTCTGTTTGACACCCCAGTGGAATGGACCAGCTACCCTAAGACAGTGTGTCTTGGATATGTTGTGGTGAACCCCTTGGTCTTTTAAATAGTTTTATATATATATATATAAATATAGATATCGATATACAATGGGGTGAGACAAATGAGTAGTGGATAAATCCATATATCTTACTCACAATGATATAAATCCTGGTAAACAAAGCACAGTGTGATAATATTTTACATTTATACATATTATGCTTGCCTCAGAGCCTAATACAATCACTGTGCTGATGTCTTAATGACATCTTGGCCGATCAGAACTTAGCTGGACTCTGCTGATATAGATATAATCACTCCAGGCAGGTTCCATAACACAGCAATCTGGAACTCCACCAAACCCTGAGTAGCCTAGGAATCTAATCAGTATATCAGTTCCACCTGCAACCTACCTGCTAGCCCTAGAAAGCACATTGTGTTTCTGCAAAGAAGCAAAGTAAGCTAACAGCAGACAGTTTCATGTTGACAAGAAGCCAAAAAAGAGCAAAGCCTGCCACATCCAAGAATACCTCAGCTGCCAATGAATACAGTCTGTGTCATCCCAAATGACAAATTAGTGTTTCAGCTTGTTTTAGCAGAAGTTTTCTTTTTTGTCCTCATTCTTCTTTGTTTATTCCACAAGATAAAGTGAAATAAAAAACCAAAAGTTCTGCACTCGTGTGTATCCAGTGGTAACTCTGCAGGAGTGAAAATATTTTCCACATCTCACTCCTGCCCATCATGTAGCCTCTATATATTGCAAAAAAAACTTCACTCATGCACAGTTAGTGTTCAAATTAATGTCACAAATGTAAGAAAATGTGGCATTAGGGTTAACAACCCTAACTCCCCACCATCCCCACGCAGAAAAAGGGTATCACAAAACAAGCAACCACAGAAAGCTATCATCAGGTAACACAAACAACATACTGCTGTTTCCAGATTACACAAATGCAGTACCTTTGTGGATTTGTATCTATGATTTGCACACCGGAAGGCATGTACATTAACTTCTGGCTGTAGATAGAAAGCCAAAATACTCAAATCAAAACATTACTTTTATGTGTAGAAGTACAGGTCCCTGCAACCACAGATACAAATCCACAATGTCCAAAATTATAAGAGTTCTTTTGTTTGCTGAAACACAGGCCCTTAGTGGGCCAGCATTTCTGTAGCCACAGGTACTCATCCACACTGTAGGACAAACACATATGTTCTGTCTGCAGAAACGTAGGTCCCTGAAATGCCTGTGCTTCTGCAGCCAAAGGTTTAAGATTTACACACCAATGTCTGGCTGCAAAAGTGCAGGCCCCTGTGGGTCTACACATATGCAGTTGCATATAGAAAACTGTGCACTAGAAGATCCAGCTATGTAGGGAGGTAGTCCCCTCACCCCCTTAGGCTAGTAAAAAGTAGCTGTTGTAACCTAATCTGAGCTTTAGAAGGTAACATTTTACTTTCTTCAGAGAAAATGCGACCCCCTAGAAAAAAACTGCACCCAACTAGAAAATTTCTAGGTCTGCCCCTGAAACCATGAACAAACAATTGCACCTCATTGAAAAATTTCTAGGTCTGCCACTGAAACCATGATACCCACATTGCAACAGGACTTCTGTCTGCAGAAGTGCAGGCCCCGATGGGACTTGCACTTCTGTAGCCACAGGTACTCATGCATGCAGCATCAAAGAGACAATTTTGGCTGCAGATGCACAGGCCTCCGTGGGGCCTGTGCTTCTGTAGCTGTGCATACAAATCCATAAAGGTAGCACATCAGTGCTACAGCATTTGTGTCATCTGTCTTACCTGATAATGGATGCTTCGTATTGCTTGCATGAACTTTTCCATTTACTGCTTGGGGGTGAGGAGTTAGGGATGCAAACTCTAACATCACATTTCCCTATTTTTGTGCCAGTAAGTCAAGCCCTAAAATGTACATCAACCTAGTTTTGTGTAGTGAATTTGCTTGCTTTTTGAGATAGTGGAATCATATCCTCATTCACATACTGTAGGTATTTTTGGAAAGGGAAGAGTCTGTCTGACTGCAGAAGTGCAGCAATGGATGTCAGGAATTCATGGGGCTGTCTGGTGGGCTGCAGAAGCACAAGGCCTTCTGGGTCCTGTGCTTCAGTGTTGTTATAGATACACACATGCTGGGTAAAAAGTCCATCTGTCAGCTAAAGTACAGGGCCTTCTGGCATCCATGGGTGCAGAGGTGCAGTGCTGTATACCAAGAGAAGGTTTCTCTTCACTATACCTTTACTTCCCAGGCATAGGATCATAAGGCACTATCCACTGGGACAAAGGCTGGCATTACACACAATGTTTCTTAAATAATTATTTTTTATTTAAATTTTGGCCCCAAATTTTCAAGATAGTCAATTTATAATTCCCACTTATAAACAGGACATTTAGCATTTATAGAATGATGGCCAAAAGATCATTTCACACCACACATGTGAACACACATTACATCTAGGGTTTGAAAAATGACACCTGCCACCTTTATGAGGCGGTGTGAAAAAAATGGCTATGTTGACAGTTTGGAGTCAAAATATTAACAGTTACCAAAATTATAAGCAAGCATGGAAAATTTTCAGCATACATTAATACCCTTTTTTTAATATTTTGACCCCAAATTGTGAACAGTCTTCTAATGACTCCATAACACGAACCCAGCAAGTGAAAATTTTCAAATCCTGCCCCAAACATGATTTTGCTGAGTGACTATGAGATTACCTTCCAATCTGGATTTGAGAAATTTCACCTACTTTGTTCATGAGCTGGAATCAGGAAAAGGACATGTTGGAAATTTGGTGTAAAAATATTTTTTTTTATATTCCTTTCCGACTGGGTTAGGTCCACTAGGCACAAGTGCCTGTTTTCAGGGGTGACCTGGGAGCACTGGTGAGGTTAACTGACTTGTTCAGAGTCACAAGGTACACAAGTGGAGGTTGTGCAAATCAAATCCAAGTCTTCCAGATGTACCAAGTTCATTCACAGCTCATTACTCTAACCTCTAGGCTATACTGCCAAAGTTATGAATTAAAGTTCAAAACACATTGAAATTCAATAATATGACTTGCCTTATTTTCTCATATTGCTGTTGCAGTTCCTGGAGGAGAATGTCTTTCCAGTCAAAGAGGGGTCTGCATCATGGGACTATGTTTAGGTAATTAAGGGTGTGAGGATTGTGAGTGCTAAGTTGGGGGGGCAGGATGGTATGGGTGGGGGGTGTCTGGAGAGCAGAGATCAATGAGGGGCCATTGTTCTCTTTCAAGGTTAAAGTGTAAAAAAAAAAAATGATAAACTATGGTTTTCATTTTTTTACAGGGGGACCTGAGCAAACACTGGGGATTTGGCATCCAAGTGTCAGAATAGTCTCTGGTGGCACCAGTGGTTGGCACCATGCTGCCGCCACATATGTACTTTGGGGTAGCCAATGTGGAGCAGAGGGGGTAGTGGGTGGTATCGAGGTGGGCACCCCAGTCCACTTGAAGGTTACATGCTATAGGGAACAGATCAGCCCTGGAGACTGGACACCCCAGTGTCAGCATAGTGTGTGGTGCCACCAGGGGTGGATACCACAGTGTTGCAAGAATAATGCTAATAATATGCAGTCTGATTGATTAGGATCTGTGACAACAAAATCTAGTTTCAGATTAACTATAAAAAGAGAGTAAGAAGCTATACTATTATAGCTGAACTATAGAAGCTTATATCGGCCCCGGCCTTATGCTCTTTAGTTGAACATTAGTTAAGCTTAGTGAATGAGACCAGATCATCGTGGAATGGAAGGATACAGAACTTGACACTAATTTGTAAATCTTGTCATTTGCACTAACACTTAACACCAATCAGAATGATGAGATAAGTTCAAATCATGGTGTTTGTATAATGACTGTAATAAGCAAGCAATAACACACGTCAAGGTATGTATTATCACCTGATAAAAGCACGCCCAAGCATGTACTAAGGCATGAGGCACTTATGCTGAGTGCCTTATGCCCCTGGGTGTGCTCTTATCAGAGTGAGTTATTGCACTTATAAAATGGGCCCCAAGTACAGACTGAGAATTAAAAAAAGGAAAAAAGCTGTTGAAATTAAAAAAAAGTAAGAAAGATTTTTTATTTAGCTGGAAGGATAAAGTAGTCCCTCTATGTAATGTGCTGTACTGTACATTTCATTTGCCTTGGTTTGTAGTACAGCAAAAAGACCCATGGTATTCATTAGATCCAAGTCCTTCCTCCCCTGATTCCCAAGAAGAAAATTAAATTAACTTATTTCCACCTCTAATTATTTTCTCTGTGCCAATTTTTCTCTGTAGATGTACAGGTCTCATGCCCATTGTTTTAAACTATGGTCTGCAATTTGCATTGTTTGCAGTGTCCGATGTCCAGGATATTCCCACCAGCATTACACTGTCTTAACTACCATTTAAAAAAAAAACTACAGAATCTCTGAAGCCACACTGTCACAGAGCATATTATATTTTAAAACATGAAAAAGGAAAGTGCTCTGTACGGCGGTCATTAAGGGACACGCTCACTATGACTGAAGCAGGACTTTGGGGAAAAAAACAGGGTTTACTGTATGGGGAAAGAGCCTGCCGGGTGGGGGCTTAGTGTTCCATGGTTATATGAAAGTGGCGTTGTGTGTACAAAATGTTATGAAATGGAGTGTTTTTATGTGTCTGTGGGGAGTGAATTTTTATTTACATTGGGGATTTGTTTTAATTAATGCTGTGCCCGCACGTGCCATGCTGATGAATTTGGAGATCATTTTGTGGAGGAAAGGTAAGATTGCCTATGAGAAATGTGAGAAAAACTTTAAAAAAATGTTTTGCTGTTTTTTTTATGTAGAGGTTGCTTTGTGTGCTGTGAAGGAGGAGGGGTATGGAGACTGAAGCTGGGTCACAGGGATGGGATGTCACGCTGTGAGCTGTGCCAGGCTGTGTTTCTGTTTTCAGCTGTCCCAGCTCACTGATTACATGGTATTGTGGGGCTGGGGACTTGAGGGTAGTGCCAGTTGGATACTATATTATCTGATAAGGACATGGCTCAAATGATGCAGTAGCCAATCAGGATGATGGATTTATTTTCAGCCCATTTTATAAGCAGCTATGGAATTGTTGAACTGCTGGCACAGCCATAGCACTACCACTTGCAACACTGATGATCCATGTTCAGGAGTGAGCTTGGGCAGCTGGATTTCTGGTAGGGGGTAAAAAGATGAACATACCATGCACTGCTGCCCTCCCCTGGGCTGAAGAGGGAAATGGCACCAAGTAGACACTGATCCCTGCAGATGGCTAGGGGTGACGGGCCTGGGACCACAACTGAGGCAAGGAAATGGTGGCAGAGCACACGTCTGCACATTGGAGGTGGGAGTACCCCTGATACGTGCTGACATCCTTGCATATCTGTTCCCACCAGGGCTGACAGCTAGAAAAAGAGGCAAAAACTATTTTTTCTTTTGGTGTACAGCATAAAATCCATTATACAACTATGGACCTCTCTCTCCTGAATGGCACCAGCCCAGCTCATCAAGGATTTCTCTAGTGGATCATGATTTCTCACTGCCCGCCTAGGGGAGCTCAACTGTGAGGGGTAAGTCATGAGCCTCCTTGTGAGGCAAACTGGGGGATGCTGGGTGGGGTGCAGTTGAGGTTGAAGGGCAAGATATGGGGTATATACCCACCACAAGAAAGAAGTGAGAAACAAAGTTGAAAAAACAAACAAACCTGCTGCAGAATTGTAAAAAAGGGAGATTCAGCAGTTTGTCCTTTTAAAGTGAATCATATCAGCAGGCTAACACACTACCATTATCTGCAGTCTGACTACAATTTGATAAAAGTATAATGCACTACCAATATTGGAGTCTCACCGAGTCTTGACTATATTGGAGGATATGGATGGTGAAGTCAAATTGCACTACACGATGAGAACTACCAAAGACAGCAATATACAGCAGTAGACAACATCAAAAAAAAAAGACTCACACCATTTATTCTTCATCTTTTAAAGTAAAAACAAACTAAAAATTAGATTTGTAAAAGGAAGAATGCATTGGACAACTCATAATGTTTTTATTCGAAAACAATATTTTTTAAACAACTGACAACATTTCCCAATCTATCATGTACTGCTGCTTTAAAAGTGATCAGAAGGTGGGTGGCTATGTAGCAATAGGAAGGAATACAGCTAGATTTTTGGTGCAAGATGAAAATTCCTGTTGCACCACTTTTGTACGACGGAATTCTCGAATCATGACCTGGAAAATTACTAGTCTCGTTAAGCTGGGCACCAATGATTTTGTGGTGCTCAAACATATTTCTAGGCACAATTTTAAAAATACAGAATACGGCTAAATGGGTCCCATTTAACTAAGTTTGCATGTTTAGTTTTTTAAATATGTAATTTTAAGGTATTTTTCATGTTTTTAGTTAAAAAAGGAAACAAGGTGGCAACTGTCTCGAACCAAAACACTTTTCTCACTACATAAAGCTACTAGGTGGTGCGAAAGCAAAATGCTAGAGACACCAGAAGTTTCATGTCACATTAGAGGGTTATCCTAAAACCCTACTGAGCATGTGGAGAAAAAATATAAATCCTTGTGACTCAGCAATTAATATATATTTTTTTTCACAAAAGCTTTGAAAGACATTCATTTGGCATAGGGCTTTAATACCCTAAAATTTTCTTAGGTTAAAGTTGCTCCCTTTAGGATTTATGATCAGTGCTTGATTTGCAGCAGTCACCAGCTGTGTATATGCCCAAGTGCTGTTTCAGCCTAATTATTGGAGCTCTTACTTGTTGGCTGAACAGCACAGTGGTAATTATGGGTCACCTCTGAAAAAGGGGCTTTCATTCTTAGTGGGCTTACCCAGTTACAATAAATTAAAATAAATAAATAAATAAATGCATATATATATATATATATATATATATATATATACAGTATATACACACACACACATATATCTATTCATACACACATACATACATACATACCCATTTGAGTTTGAAATTGTTTTATAGATAAATGGATTTGAAAGAAGCACTGATGGAATCATCCAGAAAGAAAGACAATTGGGTGGGGAAACATGTATGGCTTACATACAGTGTAGCTTGCCAGGATGCAAACCAGCCTTGTGGCTTCCTGAATGATGAAGGAATTCACTGTTGTTGGAATTGCTTTGTTTCCTTCAGATACTCTGCTACAGAATGCTGCAATATTGCAATGCATGTATTAATGCAAAGACTGGGGAGGTATATTGTGACAAAGGTGGATTTAAACTAGATGGGGGTGGCAAGTGGACAACAGGTAGGCAGGGATCTGATAGAGTGGAGTCACAGCCTACCCCCCTAGGCTAGCAGGGAAGGACTTGGGGTAGCTGAAAAAAGAGGGAGTAGAAGGAAGGAAATGGAAACCAATGAAGGGAAAGGGGCAGGATGGAGGATGATCTCACTGAATGCAAGAAGCTTAGGCAACAAATCAGCTGAGCTACAAGCACTCTTAGTAGTGTCGAGGGTGGATATTACAACTGTCACAGAAATGTGGGCAACTGAGTGCTGGGACTGGGATCTGGCAATCCCAGGATACAAATTATACAGGAAGGACTGTAAGGAGGGAAGAGGCAGTGGGGTGGCAGTCTATGTGAGGGATGGGATCAAATGCACAAGTGACGAGGGGGAAGAAAGGAAAACAGAGGCAATCTGGCTACAGCTCTTAGACTCAAGGGGTAGGAAACTGAGGTTTGGGGTGGTATATAGGCCACTGTCTCAGTCTGAGAAGCTTGACATGGAATTAGTAGAACAAATCAGAAAGGCATGTGGAAAAGGGAAGGTGGTCATTGTGGGGGATTTCAACTTGCCGGGGGTTGACTGGAGCATTCCGGTCACCTCCCATGCTAGGAAACAAGTGCTGCTGGATGTGATCCAGGAGGGTCTTCTGACACAGTTGGTTAGTGAACCTACAAAGCTAAAGAACACTTTAAATCTGGTGTTGTCAAATGGGGAGGCAGTAAGGGAAATAAAGGTAGAGGACCCACTCACTGACAGCGATCATCAAACGGCGTGGTTTAATATCACGATGTGTGTGGAGCCAGAGAAATCAGTTACTCAGGTGGTAAACTTCAGGGGGCCAGACTTTAGGAGGATGCAGGAAGTACTGAAAGGGAAACTAGAGGACATAAGGCAGGAGATGGATGCAGAGCAGAAATGGGATATTATTAAACTGGCGATTACAGAAGCAACAGAAGCCTGCACCAAGACACAGAGTAAGAAAAGCAGAGCAAGAAAACCATGTTGGTTGAACAGTGAGGTACTGGAGATGATGAGAGCAAAATGACAGGTGCACCAGAGGTATAGGAGGATGGGAAAGGAAGTGGATGGGGAGGAGTATGCAAGATAGTCAAGAGAGGTGACCAGAAAAGTGAGAGAAGCCAAGGCCCAGAAGGAGCTAAGATTAGTGCAGGGAATTAACAGAGGGGTAGAAAGACTTTTTCAGATACATCAGGGAGAGAAGGAAGTGCAAGGAGACAACAGTGAGGATAAAAAGTGGTGGGGATGGACAGAAAAAGGGGAGGAGCAGGAAGAAGCACTGAATGAATACTTTTGTTCAGTGTTCATGGAAGAAAAGGGGGGACCACTACCACCATAGGCTGGGAGGGTGGGGACAGGGGAAGAGGAGGCAACAGATGGAAGAACTGAGGCAAGTAGGGTCCTAGAGGGACTGAGGGCACTGAAATTTGACAAGGCACCAGGGCCAGATGGTATCCACCCCAGGGTGCTGAGGGAGATGGTGGAGGTGCTGGATGAGCCACTGGCAGATCTGTACATCACCTCACTGGAGTCGGGACATGTGCCACTGGACTGGAGGATGGCACATGTAGTACCATTACACAAGAGCGGACCAAGGGATAAGCCTGTTAATTATCACCCAGTAAGTCTCACCTCCATAGTGTGCAAACTCATGGAAACAATACTAAAGAAAAGACTGGAGTCATACCTGGAGGACAATGGCCTCCAGAATGTGAGGCAACATGGGTTTATTTCAGGGAATTCTTGTCAAACCAACCTCATACTATATTATGCCTGGGTGACAGGTGGGCTGGATAAGGGCCATGTCATGGATGTTCTTTACTTGGATTTCAGTAAGGCCTTTGATTTTGTGCCTCATGGGTGGCTTGGGGCAAGCTAACTGATGTAGGGGTGGAGGCAAAAATTATGAACTGAATTACAAGCTCGCTGAGTGGGAGGCTGCAATGGGTGGTGATGACGGGGGTGCTCTCAACTCTAAAGCCAGTGATGAGTGGGGTGCCACAGGGCTCTGTGTTGGGCCAGTATTGTTTGGGCTTTTCATATCAGACACTGCACATGGGGTGGTGAGCAAGGTAAGTCTGTTCACTGACGACACCAAAATCAGAGCAGTGGTGTATGGAGAGGAGAGGAGAGATGGAAGCAGCTGCAAGGGGACCTAAGCAAGCTAGAGGAGTGGTCAGAGAGGTGGCAGCTGGGGTTCAATGCAAAGAAGTGTAAGGTTATGCATTTTGGAGTGAAGAACCCTAGGAGAGAATACTGGCTGGTGGGGGGGTTAAGCTGGGGATCACTGAGGAGGAGAAGGACCTAGGGGTACTGATAGCAGGGACCATGAACAACACTGTCCAGTGCAGGAGAGCAGCTGCAAAAGCGAACAACATGCTGGGGTGCATAGCTAGGGGATTTTCATTCAGGCAAAGAGCAGTGATCTTTCCCCTTTTCAGGTTGCTGGTAAGGCCACATTTAGAGTACTGTGTACAGTTTTGGAGGACATATCTAAAGTGTGATATCAGGCTACTGATGGGGTGCAGAGGAGGACAACAAAGATGATATGTAGAATGGAAGGGAGAGACTATGACAGCAGGCTGGGAGTCCTGAATATGTACACCCTGGAAGATAGAAGGGATGGGGAGACATGATAGAGACATTCAAGTATCTAAGGGGAATGAATAAGGATGGGGCAGATGGAGTCTTTAAGTTAAGGAGGGGGAGAGTCACCAGGGGGCATGGGCTAAGAATAGAGGGGGGATGATTTAGGAAGGAAATGAGGAGACACTATTTCACAGAGAGGGAGGTAGCAAAATGGAACACCCTACAAGAATGGGTGGTATCATGTAAATCTGTGAACAGCTTCAAAAGGGCTTGGGACAGGGAACAGGGGAAAGTGAGGGTGGGGGAGGTGGGGGTGGCAGTGTGATCACAAGTGGGGGTGGGGCAGCTGCAAACTAGGGGTGCTAGCTACACACTCAAGCAGACTTAAATAGACCAGGTGGTACTGATGCATTCATATGTTCACATGTAATACATACTGGGAGGCTCAGCTGTATTGTACATTGTTTATGTATCTAAAATAAAGTCACAAAACCATTAGGAAAATATTGTAGACATAGTCCAAATTTTTTATCAAACTTTTGATTTTACGACTGTATTGTTTATGTTACTAATTTATGCTAAATAAATTTGCAATCCCCTTTGTTCATTACTGTGGATATTGTCCAGTATTAAAAGAAGACCTTTCATTTTAGATCAGTGCTTTCTGCAATGAGCAATAAGATATATTTCCCCTCCTTCCTACGCACTGTACCTGGCAACCAGTTCCAGAAATATGCCCTGGCTCAGCTGATTGGACACTTTGGATGGTCATGGATAGGAATGCTAACAGCAGATAATGAGGTAGGAGAAACAAGTGGCAATGACCTAAAAGGAGAAATTCAAAGGACTGGAAGATGCTTTGCATTTTTAGAGAAAATTCATGTACGCTACTCTAAGGAACAGTTTATTAAGATCACTGAAGTGATCAAGAGATCCTCGGTGAATGTGATCATCGTGCACAGTGATGAGGTCCATGTAAAGCCATTGCTGGAGGCCTTTTACATACAGAATATAACAGGGAAAGTTCTGCTCTTCACAACATCCTTTACTATCACTGCAGGATTTTTCAGTAAAGAATCATGGAAGTTACTGAATGGAACTCTTGGGTTAGAACCATATGCGGGAAGCATGCCTGGCTTCAAGGAGTTCATATATGGCATGCATCCATCTACATCTCCTGATAACATCTTTATTAAATATTTTTGGGAGAAGGAATTTGGCTGTAAATGGCTGGTGGGAACTCATTCACAAATAACATCTCCAAAAACAGTTGGCAATGAAACATTTTGTACACAGGAAGAGGACATGGAACAGCTTGATGCATCATTATTTGAACTGAATGATTTGAGTTATACATTCCATGCTTATATTGCAGCATATGCCTATGCACATGCCTTACATAATTTGATTTCTTGCATATCAGATTATGGACCTTTTGGTAATGGATCCTGTGCCAGAATTCATGATATTCAGCCATGGCAGGTAACTAGCCTTTTGTGTTATATTAATGACAATTACTATGCAACTGAACAGTTTACAAGAAGCATGTCTGCCGTGTAGTTTCTAAGCAATTTACAGTGTTCCAAGATATGCTCATTCATAATAATAATAATAAAATGTATTTAATTAAGTGCCTTTCAAATTTTCAAGGAGCTGTACAGTTCATAAAACCAGGCAACAAATACAATAAAACAGAACAGCAGTTTCAACAAATAAAACCGATTACAATATGGGTGGAAAGGCCTTATTCCATAAAAAGGACTTTAGAGCCCTTTTAAAAATATCCACTGTTGTACTCTCTCAGAGCGGATGGGGTAGAGAATTCCAGAGGGATGGAGCCACAAAGCCAAAAGCACGGGCTCCAGAAGACTTCAAATTAACCCTTGGAATCTCTAGCAACCCCCTCATCAGCCGAGCGAAGCTGTCTCAAAGGGGTGTAAGGCACCAAAAGCTCTTTCAAGTAGTCAGGACCATACCCATGTAGGTCTTTGTAGGTCAAAAGACCTACTTTAAAGGTGATCCGCCACTGTATAGGCAGCCAGTGCAGAGAGCACAACACAGGGGTAATATGAGATCTTCTTGAAACCCCAGACAACAAACGTGCTGCTGCATTGTGCACTAGCTGCAAGTGGCAGATATCAACCCCAGCAAGCCCTAGGTACAGGGAGTTACAGTAGTCCAAGCGAGATGTCACAAAGGCGTGGACCAAAACACCGGCAAATCACCAGGAGGAACCAGATGCCTAATCCTGGAGATGTTTCTCAGATGGAAAAATGCAGTCCTGACAACAGAGGACACCTGATAACGAAGGGTCAACTCTGTGTCAAGCTCTACACCCAGGTTACGCACCCATTCAGAAATGGGGATCTGGATGCCCCCTAGAACTATTCCGGAGGGGGACCCCAACCCCAAACCCCCAACCCTGCGGTCGGGGTCCACAACCATAACCTCAGTCTTTCCCGGATTCAACTTTAAACCACTGGAATTCATCCAGCCTTGGATGTCTGCAAGGCACTTATTCAACACCGAGACAGTACTAACCTGGTCAGGTGCAAGAGACAGGTAGAGCTGGGTATCATCAGCATAGCAGTGAAACCTCAGCTCATACCATCTTACAATGTCTCCGAGGGGTAGCATATATACTGCGAATAACATGGGGGAAAGCACCAACCCTATGGAACCCTGCAGGGCAGAGAGAAAGCCCCGGAAGAATGTAATCCCGAGACCACTCTCTGCATTCTCCCCTCGAGGTAAGATGAAAACCATCTGAGGACCATACCTGAAAGTCCACAGATGGACCCCAGGCGTTCGAGCAGAACCCCATGATCCACAGTATCAAAGGCTGATGACAGATCAAGGAGAACAAGAATAGAACAATGTCTCCGATCTCTCGCCATCAGGAGATCATTGAGCACCCGAACCAGAGCAGTCTCGGTGTTATGCCTTTTACAAAAACCAGACTGGAGAGGTTCGTATAGACTATGGATGGTCAAATGGTTGTCTAATTGAGTCGCCACAACTTTTTCAATAACCTTCCCTACAAGGGGTTAGAGATCGAGGCGGTAGTTAGCTAGGTCATCCGGGTCCAAGAGTTTCTTCAGAGAAGTCACCACCCTTCCTTCAGAAGACTAGGAAAACTCCAGTCTCCAAGGAGCACAGATAATCCAAGCAAGGATCGGGCCGATAACCTCACTACATCCCAAAATCAGGGAAGTAGGACCCAGATCCAACCTACAGCATGTTGGGCGCACCTCGCAGGCAATCCTCATAGTGTCTACGAAATCTGGCAGGTCAAAAGTACTCCAGGAAATTCCAGGTGCCACAACAAAACACTGGTCAACTGCAACAACCTTAGAGTGAGGTCGGGGACATTGCCTCCGGATGTCTTCCACCCTATTAACGAAGAACCGAGTGATCTCTTCACAGTCAGTCTGTGTAAAAACTTGACGGATCTGCTGACAGACTGGGTTGCACAGTCTGTCAACAGTTCTGAAGAGCTGAGCCAGTCGATTCCAAGCAGCAGAAACTTCCCTGGACAGGAATTCTGCCTTCTTACGGGAAATTTCTGTTTGATAGAGCTTATAATGCTCTAACAAAATAAGATGGTCGGCATCCGAGGCAGTCTTCCTCCAATGATGCTCCAACCTACACCCCAACCTCTGGAGCCCTCTCAATGCCTCGTCAAACCAAGGAACGATGGGACGGTGCGGAAGGGGGCGAACACGGGCAGGTGCAATCTGATAGAGGGCAGCCGAGATGGTCTCATCATACACAAACATTTAGAGTTATTTAGAAACAGTAGTTTGCTAGGGCAAACTGTTTAGAAATTGGGGGCTGCATTTTCATATGTGTGGCAATGAGTTGCAGCACCATTGTGATGCAGCCATAACAGACCATCTAAAGGAGACCTTCATTATATGTGCATCCTTTGCATCTTGTGGTGCATTGAGAGCCTTATAGTGATACTCGCATCAATATATGCCCCATACATAATAATTCTGCCATAAAACTGCATCAACTGTCATAAATGCATCACAAAATTTTTATATTAGCATTCATATATATTGCCACGTTTACCTTCTTGCAGGTGGCCACCAAAATTAGGATCCACACTTGTGCCAGGACTTCTGATAATCCAGGATTTAGTCTTCATCCATCTTTTCCTTTATCTGTGTTTCTTTTTCTACTGTCACTTATTTTCTAATATACTTATTGATAAGTAAGCTCTTAAGCATTTACACAGTACCTTAAACATAGTTCATAAGTGAGTATATAGAGGTATGATAATGGTAGTCAGACATCCCAAGTGAAATGTAGTTCCTCACTTCATGAACTTTGATGAATGTTTATGAACAGCTTGTGAACATCCATCAAAGTCCTAGAAGGGTTCAGCATTTTAGCTCATGAACTTTGTTCATGAACTGTATATCAGTACTGTGTTTGTGAATATGATGAACATTTTATGAACTTTAATGAACACACCAAGCCATGGTGGATGTTTATGAACTGTTATGAACCAACCATTTGATGAACGCTTGTGAATAATAATGAACCAATTGAAAGCTTCAGTTTGAACTGGGTCATTTTTATTCTGTTTCCAGTTTGTTGATGCTCATGACAACTTTGTATGGTTATTAATGTATCTGAGTATTGTTATTTATTACATTTAAATGCTGAACCTAAGTGTAGGAATTACAGACAAGCATCTGAATATCACTTATATAATAAATGTAAAACAATGTAGATGACAATGTGATTAGAAAATGGAAAAATATCATTTCTAATGTAGATCCAAGAGAGCCCTGTATTTCTGCCTGAACACTTCATTTTACTGGTTATGCCCTTTAGCATCATTGATCTGGGAGGGGCCCTATATGAGATAATTATATTTGGGAGACTGGAAGTCATTAAAGACTCAAGGTTAATCCTTGACACAGTGCCAGGATCTGATTTTTTTTTATTCAGTTTGTTTGGAATGAAACAGGAAGGAGTGAAGGACAGAAATGACTGAAATGGAAGGGGTTGGCCCAGTGACTAGCTCTGACTACCTGGGCAGGGTTAGCAAAAAATGTATCAATGACTACTAAGTACAGTGCATACTGTAGGGTGTTTCATTATGGGAATGGTGTAAACCCAATACTGCCACTTCACAGTGCAATATAAGGCAGGTGCTGCACTGTTGAGGCACCACCACGCTAAACTGAGGTTCTTTCTGCCCATCTCTGATCACTGTCCAGGTGGAAGTTAAAAATCCCACTGTATGTTTCTTAAGAGGGGAATATTCCCTGTGACCTGGCCAAAATTCCCCATCCATCCTTGGCTAACATTCCCCAGCCATAAAGCTAATTCATGTAATCATCCCCAAGACACACCTGGAAACAACCTATTACAACTTAGTGTGCCATCAGGTAAAAAAAAAATACAAATACAAATAACAATTTGATTAAAAGAAACTCAATCACTCCTAGTTATGCATTCCCAGTTATTTATCCTTCTATCACATTAATTAACCCCCCAGCTCACCCTACATGCTCCAGTTGGTACAACCTAATTTTTGCGAACACCCTCCTCTTCTCCTGCAGTGCTGGGTGTTGCATTAAAACAAAAAAGTGTCTAAGTCAAGGGGAACATAACTAAGCATGCCCCCATTCTTTATATTACTTACCCTGTTAGTTGCTCCCTTTGTCAGACCCCCATTATATATGTGAGTAGTGAGCAGCTAACTCAATAGGAAGGTGGAATGGCATATTGTTTGCTGTAAAATATAAAAATAGAGACAATGCTAGCAGGAAAAGGCCATTGGTCCATCCAGTCTGCCCAGTGTTACCCTACTGTACCCCATGATCTACTGTCTAGATGGGGTGAAAGAGGTCATGAATTATTTTAATCATTGTGTGCAGCTGATGTGCATCTGGAATGAGGGTGGGGGTTCTTGTTATGTTGATTGCTGAGTGAGAGGGAGGAGGGGGAAATAGAAGGCTATGAGGGATTGGAAAGGACACCCCATTCAGCAGGATGATGGCCATGACACTCTCAGGCCCATGCTGCTGTCCACAATGGTTTCTGTCCAGGAATTGTCTCAGAGGATTAGAATCCAAAGTGCCCCACCACCAAAATGAGTATGTCATGGGGATATTAGGAAACAAAGAAACATAAGGAAGCATTAAGACATGACAGGATTGGCACTGGTGAGATAACCACCTTTCCAGGGCATCATGAGGCCTGATGCTGCATATGGAAGGCATTTCCACCTTTAGAAAGGTGGCTATCTCAGCATAATGCCACCCTGGAGTGTCTTATTGTGGTTCTAAAATGGGTAGCAGGCAGTGTTATTTAACCAAATTATACCCCCCCAAATGGTGGTGCTTACTGGGCTCTCCAGGGCCTGTGTCCACTGCTGCCACCTTTCTGTTGCTAGCTTTGGCCCCAGAACTGCAGCCCAGAAGGGGACCAGAGTAGATTGTTGTAGCCTGCAGGATGTTTTCCTTCTGGTGCTCCATATGCTTGCCCACTTTCTGCTACAACCGTGGATACCACAGACTTCCCTCCATTATCCTCAGACCCCTAGATCTCCACTAATCCTTCAGGTAGGCCCATAGACATGCAATCAAGGAGAGAAAACAAACTATGCGATGCAACTGAGTGTGCCATTGATCACCATGGCTCTTGGCCATACATCAAAGGGGCTGCCTGGCCTTTCAGAAGAGGAAGTGCATTGACACTCAGAAGAGGAAGGAGGTTCCCCTGTCTCACATGGACAGGCAATTGGATAATAAAGCACAATGGTGCTAACAAAATCTTTGGGCAAATACACGTTTTGAGGACAGAAGCACTAAATTAATAACTTTATTTGGAGCCAGCACTCCTACAAATATGAAGGCTGCCATCTTTGTGAATCCTGACCTCAGCAGCAACCAATCAGAGGTCAGGGATCGCAATCTTCAACTGCAATGAATTATGGGAGAATGAAAAGGCAGGCTGTTTGGCACACTATTAGCCAGCCAATAGGGTTTTGAGAGTTAGCCTAATAGACTATTTTCTAAATGACAGCCCCATGGACCAATTGGATGCTGCCCTGACCCAATGAAGTTCTGCTCTAGAACTGGACAGTCACTCTGTGATGTTCTAGACACTATTGAAAGTATATTTTACAGGCTAAGCCTTGTTATGAAACTAATTTTGGCCCTGGTTTCAACAGTTCATAAGTTGGCTGCAAAAATAGTTTTATTTGCATTCCCTATCCAGTTGTAAATATTACCCAATAAATAATTTGTTATTCATTTGAATTTTGACTTGTGAGCATATTAGGGTCTATGCCCAAAGCATAGAACTGCCTATGTGTCATGTATCTGAGATGCTTAGGCAACCCTACATCCAAATGCTGCCCAGAAGGTGTCCAGCAGATTCCCAGTGACATTCATGGTGGGGGAAAGAACCCCTTGTGCACACAATCACCTGTCCAGTTATACAGCTGTGTGCCATGGGCAGTCTGGGGGCATGGCAGGGGGTGTCCCAACACTCTGCGCCATTCGCTAAGGTGTGGAGTGCTAGGTGTGGGGGCACAGGATACAGCAGAGCGAACCCTGTCATAATGATTACATGCCCCTCTGAAAGGACACCTGTCAGCTGCAGTGAGAGGGGAACACCCTCCACTCTGTTGCTTCTGGCCACCATGCTGTCGAGGAGGGTTGGGGGTAACAACTTGGGCACTTGCCTGTAGTTTGAAACTGAAAGTATCCCATACCTTCCAAGGATTCCCTGCTCATGTACAGCAGGGAACACAATTCAGGACCCAGGATAGGAATCCAATTGGATACCTACTTGTGTCCCTTGATGTACCCCACACTGTTGCACACTGGGAGGGCTAGCCCATGGCAGGTGCTCTGTAGGTGTGCCTGGTTGTGCAAACCATGCACCCACCACTGTCCATGGGCACATAGCTATGTGAGCTGGGTACATGCAAATCGTGCATACCAGCATATGTTTTTGCATAGATTCTATTGTTAGCAGAGTGTCAGTTTATTTTTGTTCAATTTGAAGTTACACTGTTGGATTTGGCAAGTGAGGGGGAGAGAGTGTAATCAAACAGATGATAAAAATCCTAGATGTAAGAAAGAACAAAGCCAAATTTGCACAATCAGAGTAAAGAATGAAGAGAGCAGATCCCAAGATGAGCAGTGGAGGGTAAAGGGGTGGGCAGCTGTATTTAAAAAATTAGCTTTGTTTAAAAACTCAGTGAGATGAATTTTCAAATACTTGCAAATGTTGCAAGACCCGGGTGTGCTGTACATACAGCACAGGGAGCTTGCAACATTCATCCAAAAAGCAATCAACAATTTCTATCCTGTGTGCTGACTGCAGCAAAGACCAGCTTTTTGCTGGTCTAGCTTGAGTCAGTTCTGGATACTGTTGTCACGGGCTTGCACCAAGTATTTGGTGCAAGTTGTCATAAAGTGGGAAAGCTGTTGCAGCAGTACCTGATGTATTAAATTTGTGTGCAGCTGCAGCAAAGGCGATTGTTACCGCTGCACAAAAAAAGGGTTTGATGCAGGGCTTGAAGACTCATTCTTTGAAAATCTGGCTCATTGTTCCAAACTGCAGCATTGGGGCCTCATGACATCATTATGTGGTCTGGTACAGTACAATACCACCCATCATGTAAGGTATTATTGCTTGCCTAATCACCAGTCCACTTAGCCTGCAACTCACCAGCCAGGCAGATCAGACTTCCAGTTATCAGGGACCCAAACAGAGGGGAAGTTGGAGGGTCCTGAGAGTGTTAATTTGCAGCTGGATGGATCTTATTAGGACCACAGTTCAGACTGGCTAGGTATTGAGCAACATTCCCACTGAAAAAGAGTTTGAATAAGGCCCCAAATCAAATATTAGGCCTTGTGCAAATCCTACAGGACTCCAAGGATGTAAATTTATGAATGGGTCACAAGGTGAAAGTGTGGCAACATTTTGTCATATTGCTCTTTTACAGAAGAATCACCATTTCCTCCAAGGAAATTACTAAATTTTATTGTTGTTTTCTTTCTTTCCATACTGTCCTATTTTCCTAGAGGTCACTGCAGTTAGGCAGAGGGTCAGTGGAAAGGAATATATAGTAGGTTTGAGTGCTAGAGAGAGTCACATAAATTGAGCAGTGAGCTAAGGTAAAGGGTAACTATGCAGAGTGAGCTAGGGTGCAGCTTGGAACAGCAGGGTGAACTAGTATGTAAGTAAAATAGCAGGATAGGCTACAGTACATGGGGGACCCCAACATAAAAAACAAAAAAACACTGAATAGGCTCCGAGAGAGCACCCACTGCCAAAGCAGCCAGAAAATCACTGCAACATTGGCATCTGGAGGACATTTTCTGCCAAAGAATCCACAGGATGGCTACAAAAATGGTATCAAGTGAGCCCCCATGGCACCAGAAAGAATCCTACAGAACATTGCATTAATATGGAAGCAACATGAATTTACATGGTAAAAAACTTCCAACTGTGTGAACTTATTCTTCACCAGACAGTAGTTGATTACCCAATAATCAGCTAAAAGAGCACCTGTTTTATTGTTTAAACAAAGGACACCACACAAAGCTTACCTCTTTAGGAGTTAAGTATCATAGCTTCTATAATTTTTCTGTTTTGCAGTTTAGATAGGGAAAGGATTGTAGTTTTACTCTGTGGAGCTGGTGGTCCAATCCATTCCCCCCTTTTTGGTGTGCCAGACCACCCCCATGCTCAGATAATTTGTGAGTGGGGCATTTTTAAGTGCTTTTTACTGTATTTTCAAAGTCAGTTTCATTCAAACCAAAACCACTGCTCAGCTAGCAAGAGTCCAGAAGAGGTAAGCTTTTAAAGAGGAGCAGCCTACTGTTCTTTAATGCAGTCAGTGTGCCTCTCTTTTAACAAATGTTAAATATTTATTTTTTGCATAAGTGAATACATTTTCCTGTTCTAGTCATATAAATTGTTAAATACCAGGTGTGCAGGGCATGCCCCCTCCTGAAGCAGAGCCCCTCATCTACACAATATACACATCCCGCTGCTGTCTCCATCATGTGGAATGTATCAACGGTTTGATGTAATAGTTTTAGAAGTTCTTCAGTAATTCAGAAATGTTGCTAAAGTTCATGAATTCTGATGAATTGTGCTGTTTGTATATGCTCTATGAAGTATTTAAGTTCATGAACTGATGAACAATGATGAACTATGAGGAATTTTCATGAACAATACAGCCAACAAAACCCACAAGCTATTCGAGAATGTTCATGAATGTTTATTTACAATCATGAACATATCAACAATGATTTGTGTGGCTATTCATGACTGTTCATGAATGTTCATGACAGTCTCAAACAGTCATGAATGAGCATGGCCATTCATGAATCCCTCCCCCCAATTTTAACTTTTGGTCAAAGTGTGCCTAAAGAAGAATGAACTGTGAAAGAGAAAGCAAACCAGAACACAAACTAAAGACAGAATCAAATTTAAATGAAAGGTCACAAGCAATAGATGCATATCGATCAGAGTCAGCCAGGATGCAACGTGGTAGTTTGCAGTATTTCAGCAGAGTGCTGCAATATGCTGCAGGGAGCAGTGTAATTCAATAGCAATCAACCCCTGTTGTTGTGCAGTGTTTTGTGACATTTCATTCACTGCAAGGTATTGCATTGCATCCTGCATGGCTGCACTATACAATATGTGATCTATAACATCAGAATATTGATGGTACATTGTAGCAATCAACTTATTTTTAGTGAAATCAGAATGAAGACTTTATGTTAAAATTCTCAGGTTCTCCATTATGTGAAACAAGTCCATTTCAAGGCAAAAACAGGAGAGGACATATCTTTTGATGCTAATGGAGATGCAGTGACCACATATGACATCATCAATGTGCAGATATTCCCAGATGACACCTATAGGTTTGTGAAAGCTGGTAGAATTGACCCTGTGGCAACTGAAGGAGAGCAAGTCAGCATGAATGTGAGCACTATCAAGTGGCATGAAAAGTACATGCAGGTTAGATTTATGTTATGTAGTAATACACAGTTTGAATATCGGCTGTAGAACATCTCTGACCCCAGAAAGACATCCTTGTCCCAGAATTCAAGGCATGCGGTTCTAAACTCTGTTGATGAGGATGAGGCTTAGGCATTCAGGGGCATGACACAGAGTTAGAAAGGGGGAGGTGCTGGCAGTCACAATGCAGGAAAGGGACCTCAGGCTTATTTCTGAAGACCACAAGGTGGCATCCAAGTGTAACAAGATCATGGGCACTGTTACTGGAATGATAGGGTGCATAGGAAGGGACATCACCAAAAGGAGCAGGGAGTTGGTGCTGCTACTGCCACTTTTGGTACACCCCCACCTGAAAAATTGTGTCTAGTTCTGGAGACCGTACCTCAGTAAACAAAGACAGGGTGGAGGCGGTCCAGGGAAGGTCAACTGAGATGGTGCACATTTTGCAAGGGAAGCACTAGGAGAAGAGACCACTGAATGTAATGTATAAACTCTGGGGGACAGGAGAGCACATGATTCAAGTTCCTCACAGTGGTGAACAGAGTGCAGGTATGGAGCCCCTTCTAAAAGAGGATAATCTTCAGGACTAGGAGACATGCAATGAAATTTGGGGGGTTGGTAATTTCAGGAAGGATGTGAGGAAATACTTCTTCACTGAAAGGGTAGAAGAAGCATGGACTCAACTACTAATCAGCGTTGGGGTGTCTAGAATGGTGAAAGACCTCCCACATGTATGGGATAGACACAGGAGCATATTACAGAAAGAGGGTGGGGGGAAGGTTCCTGGAGACCAGTTAGGGTCTGTGGAGGTTCAATAGGCAGGGAACCCTTGATCAGAGTGGGTGGATCTGACAGTCCTTTTCTGCCAATAATTTTTTGTTTCTTTGTGGTGAAATCATACTGCAGTAAATTCTGCACAAAAATTCGGAGGTCTGGGGCTGCCTAGACTCATAGATGCTATAGATTTTTAGATAGAGACCTGAGCTTCAGGACTAGAAGCCGAGTTCCTTCTCTGGTTCTGATGGCCTCCCCCACCCCACCTTCTGAAGTTGGTTTCATATGTGTAAACCATGTTCAGAGGGTGATGTTATGCCTGCCCTTCTGTGTTTTTTGATTCTGTTACATGTCACTGATTTACTGTCTGTGATACTGGTTTACATGTATTTCAAGTAACAGTGAAAAACATTGATATGGTTGTTTTGTGAGACTGATTTTTGTGCGCCAATTGGATTTTTGATTCAGCCTTCTCACAATTATTAATTGGGCAATACATCTTTTTAAGCCTTATCTACCTGTTTTGTGTCTTTCTTTTATCATAATGTTACGCTGATACTATGTATGTTGGTGTTGCTGCAGTCCGGCATTTAAGCATGCTGCATGATGTTCATTACAACATTCTTTCTATTTATCACTATGAAAGTGGTATTCTTCAATGTGGTGAACATACACATTTCATAGTTTGTAGGTTAATCATTTTATTAGCACATCTAAGCTGTAGCACATGAACAATATTTGTGTGAATGCTATCAGATAACTACTTATTCAGTGAAAAGTATACATATGTTATTCAGCCTGTGTTCTGAAAACAAAAATATGTTCTTAATAAGATCATGGGAAAAAAACTCTGTTTAATGCATCAGTTAGGGTTGTTCCACAGCAACAAAAGCAAGGATATTTGGTATTAGGGTTGAAAATCCTAACTCCACATTCACCCCCCCATGCCCCTAGCACCACACACACACACACACACACACACACACACACACATGCAAGTAGGTGGGAGGACCAAGGCAACACAACCAATCATAGACAACCAGCAGCAGGTGACAGAAATAAAATGCAACTGTCTAAATGTACTACAACACATCCCCACCCACCTGACCAGTTACTGCATGCTCAGTGGAGATCCACAGCAAAACTGAGGCCATGTACACCAAAATTCCTGATTGCAGGTTCACACAACGTACCATACTTAGGAGTTGCATGGCCTTACCTAGCAATGCCACACACCCCACCACACCCACTACTGCATCCAGACTGGAGATCCACAGCAAAACTAATTCCTTGGACATGCATGGTATATCTACCTGATTTCAGGTAGACACAATGTAACACAGTGAGGTGCTGTGGTCCTTCGGCACTCAATTCCCCAGTACCACGAGACCAAGTACTGCATACCGACTGGACAGCCACAGGTAACATAAAGCCATGGACCTTAATAGTGCAATTCTGTAATTGCTACTGTGCAGAGCTTTGTACACTTACAGTGGTAGCTACAGACATTGCAAGCTAATTACAGATATTTCACTACATTTCTGAAGAGTTTTTCTCTGCTGCCCCTACTCTTTAAATGAAAAAAGCATCAGATATTTCCATAAATATCACAGAAATTTGGGGAAATAGCTTGCAGTGTTTGTGGCCACTACTGTAGAAGTAGCACAGTCTTTTAGTAACACAATGCCCACCCTCCACCACTTGTTGCATCCTGACTGCAAAGTCACAGGAAAAACAAAGGCCATGGACATCAATGGTACACCTGCCTGATCGCAGTTACACTCCACTTACCACAGTTGACAGTTTCATGGCCTCCCTTAGGCAATGATCTACCTAAACTGCAAGAGAAGATACTGCATCTGGGGTGACAACCTATAGCAAAACTGAGGGCAAGTAGATCAATGTTGCACATCTGTCATTGCAAGAATTCTCAATTTAGCAGTTAGGATTTGCATGGTCTCACACAGGAAACACCATCATCCTGGTCAGGTACTGCGTCCTGAGTAGAGAGCTATAATTAAACTGAGTCTATGGGTATCCATGCTACACCTACGGTATTGCAGCTACAGTCATCTTTGCACAGTTAGGAATTGCATGGTCTCACCCAAGTAGTCCTCCTTTCAACACACAGAGCAGTTATTGCATTCTTAGTGTACAGCCACAGCAAAAGTAAGTCAATGGACATCAGTGGTTTACCTCCATCAGTGAGGCTGTACACCTGTTAGCAGCATTAGAACTTAAACACCCTTATACAGGGAATGGCTTGCTGAGCCTCCAGAACAGGTTCTGAATAATGAGTGGACAGACACAGAACATGTACAGCTAAGTACAACACATACTCAAATGCTACAGTTGTTGTTTTATGATTATGTATGTGTCTTGTAGTTGATTTAGATAATTGCTTTATTTCTGTATACTCATAAGTGTACAAACATCTGTATACCTCCACTCATGGAGGTTCATTGTTGATGTACAGTCACGGTGCAGTAGTGGGTGAGGTGGGGTGTGTGGCATCGCTAGGTAAGGCCATGCAACTCCTAAGTGTGGTACGTTGTGTGCACCCTGCAATCACAGATGTCTACATTTGGTGTACATGGCCTCAGTTTTGCTGTGGATCTCCTCTGAGCATGCAGTACCTGGTTGGGTGGGTGGGGATGTGTTGCAGTACATTTAGACAGTTGCATTTTATTTCTGTCACCTGCTGCTGGTTGTCTGTGATTGGTCATGTTGCCTTGGTCCTCCCACCTACTTGCATATGTGTGTGTGTGTGTGTGTGTGTGGTGTTGGGGGGTGAATGCGGAGCTAGGGTTTTCAACCCTAACACCGATTTACCTCGCTTTTTTCACTGTGGAACATCCCTAACTGATGCATTAAATGGAGTTTTTTTGCCATGAATATATATATATATATATATATATATATATATATATAGTATGTATATTTATTATGGTAGCACAGTAGTGCTACCATAGTTAGGGTTGCATATCACTTCTAAGGTTAAAGGGTCAATTTTGCACCTTAATAACTTTGCCACCATTCAACGAATTTGCCAGAAATTTGGTATGCACAATTGGGCATGGTAGATCTTGGGATTTGCCAAGTTTCGTACCTGTCAGATATACAGCTGTGGCATTATTAAGCGACAACCAATCGCGCAATTACACTTTTTTGCAATTTGTTTGCTCTTGCCTACACGTTGCACAGTTTGCATGACTGGTCTGAAAACTTCAGGGAACAAGCAGCTAGGGTCCCCGATGTGCCTTTTTGAAGATTTGATGAAAAAATATTGAACGGTTCAAAAGTTATTCAAAACACATATTCCCATTATAAGTCAATGGGAAAAGTTAAAATGTTCGAAAGTGTCACAAATGCAGTTTTTACTTTCGCAAATGGCCCTTTTACTTTTGCAAATCTGCCATTTTGTTTTCAGTTGGTGATCATAAAAATGCTTGCCATTTAAATTTGGGACCCTCTAGCAACCTAATTCTTTTTGTATTCACCTAGTCAGAGCCTGAGGATGCTAGCCGTGTCTTTATTTTGGGGTAAAATACCCCAGAAATATGTTTTTCAAATTTCTGGAAAAAGTACTTTCGCAAAGTACTTTCGAACCTGTGACACTTTCAAATGAACTTGTGAAAGCTTTTGCAAAGTTCGACACTACTTTTCCAGACTATGGCCAAATTGACAGGAGTTCTTTGTCACCCTGCTGCAAAAGAACCATTTACTCATTTGGGCTGAAATATGGAGGGAATGTAGCCAACATCTCACAGATGTGCCTTTTCATGGTTTGGTGAAAAAAATATTGTACGACTCCAAAGTTACGGTACTCTGAATTTGATGCTTTTTCCAATAGACTAACATTGTGGCGAACGTCGCACCTTTCGGAGCTCGTATCTCGAAAACGGTGTGAGATACATATTTTTTGTCTCGAGTTCCATAGCCCAAGGGCTATGTAATACAAAATGGTAGGCAGGAAAATAATGATTTCTGTGAATTTGTAATTTTTTTTCTACATCGTACGGTTGCTGAGATATTTGCAATGAAGTACTTCCAATGCTCGTTTTAAGCTTCCATTTGCATTACAATGCATACATTCTTTGTACACACTGTGTTTCTCTATGCAATATTCTCCAGCAAAGAGAGGGTATGGACTTCTGTTACTGTTACAGTTACTGTTTCGCCATGCGTTTATGTACCTGTTAGCGTTACCGTTCCCGTGTGCGCCACCGTGTGTGTTGCCCTTGGCATTGTCATTTGCCCTTGCATTTTCATTACTGTTACCATTGGCATTTCCACCTTGTGTTTGTGTTGCTGCTTCTGTTACTATGTCACAAGACATCAGGTTGTGGGAGCTGCCGCATCACATTCAGTATTTCTCATCATCATTCTCAAAAAGAAGGTAAATTAGAGGTAAAAAACTCTGTTTGATGCATTAGTTAGGGTTGTTCCACAGCAACAAAAGTGAGGAAATTTGGTGTTAGGGTTGAAAGCTCCCTTTTGACCCTCCAGCCCACCCCCCCAACTGGCACCAGGGTGCGCATGGGGTCGTCGGTCCTAACTCTTACCCCATTCTCCTACACCTCTGCTTCTTCACACATGTGATGGGGTGAGAGTTAGGGCCGATGACCCCAAAACTCACCCCGATGCCAGTTGAGGGGGCTGGGGGTCCAAGAGGGGCTTTCAACCCTAACACCAAATTCCTCACTTTTGTACTGTGGAACAGCCCCAACTAATACATTAAATGGAGTTTTTTGCCTCTAATATATATATATATCTATATCTGTATTATGGTAGCATGGTAGTGCTACCATAGTTAGGGTTGAGTAGAACTTTTAAGGTTAAAGGGACAAATTTTACACCTTAATAACTTTGCCACTGTTCAACAGATTTGCCTGAAATTTGGCAAGCACAATTGGACATGGTAGAACATGGGGTCTGCCAAGTTTTGTACCAGTCAGGTATACAGCTGTGGAGTTATTAAGCAACAACCAATTGCGCAATTACGCTTTTTTGTGATTTCTTTGCTCTCACCTACAGGTCGCACGGCTTGTGCGACCGGTATGAAAACTTCAGGGAATGTGCGATCAGGGTCCTCAATGTGCCTTTTGATGATTTCGTGAAACAATAGTGAATGGTTCAAAAGTTATTCAAAAAACAAGTTCCCATTATAAGTCAGTGGGAAAAGTTAACAAAAAGTTTGAAAGTGTTGCAAATGCAGTTTTTACTTTTGCAAATGGCCCTTTTAATTTCTCAAATCCACCATTTTGTTTTCAGTTGGTGATCATAAAAATGCTTGCCACCTAATTCTTTTTGTATTCACCTAGTCAGAGCCTGAGGATGCTAGCCATGTCTTTATTTTGGGGTAAAATACCCCAGAAAAATGTTTTTCAGATTTCTGGAAAAAGTACTTTCACAAAGTACTTTCAAATCTGTGACACTTTTGAATGAATTTGTGAAAGCTTTCGCAAAGTTCGACAGTACTTTTCCAGACTTTGACCAAAATGACAGGAGTTTGTCACCCTGCTGCAAAAGAACCATTTGGTCTTTTGGGCTGAAATTTGGAGGGAAGGTAGTCAACATCGCACAGATGTGCCTTTCACTGGTTTGGTGAAAAAATATTGCATGGCTGCAAAGTTACGGTACTATGAAATTGGTGTTTTTTTCCCATAGACTAACATGGTGGCGTACACAGCGCCTTTCGGGCTCGTATCTTGAAAACGGTGTGAGACACAGATTTTTTGTCGAGCTGCATAACCCATATGTAGTACAAAATGGTAGCCAGGAAAATAATGATTTCTGTGACTTTGTAATTTTTTTTGTACGTCGTGTGGTTGCTGAGATATTTGCAATTAATAAGTATTTACAATGCTCGTTTTAAGCTTCAATTTGCATTACAATGCATACATTATTTATCCACACTGTGTTTCTCTATGCAGTTGTCCAGCAAAAACAGGGTATGCAGTTCCGTTACTGTTACACTTACTGCTTCAACTTGCGTTTATGTCCACGTTTGCATTACCGTTCCTGTGTATGCCTCCATTTGCATTACTCTTCGTGTTGTCATTTGTGGTTGTGTTTTCCTTACTGTTACCATTTCCATTTCCACCTTGTGTTTGCGTTGCTGCTCCTGTTACTATGTCAGAAGACATCACGTGGCAGGAGCGCAGGGCCTGAAGGGTCCCATGCTCCCGCCGCTACATTACATGTTGTTGAGATATTAGCAATTAACAGGGTTTGCAGTTCCGTTACTGTTACACTTACGGTTTCAACTTGCGTTTATGTCCACATTTGCATTACCATTCCTGTGTATGCTGCTGTCTGTGTTACCCTTCGTGTTGTCATTTGTGGTTGCATTTTCCTTAGTGTTACCATTTCCATTTACACATTGCGTTTGCGGTACTGTTCCTGTTACTATGACAGAAGACATCACGTGGCAGGAGTGCGGGGCCTGAAGGGCCCCATGCTCCTGCTGCTGCATTACATGTTGCTGAGATATTAGCAATTAAGTGTTTACCATGCTGCTTTTAAGCTTCCATTGCCATTACAATGCATACATTCTTTGTACACACTGTGTTACTCTACGTACCTTTGGGCTGCAATTTGGAGGGAAGACACTCAACAACTCACAGATGTGTCTTTTGGTAGTTTGATGCACTTTGGTTAATACAGTTGTGACTTGCATGGCCTCAGTTATGTAGTGGTGCGCTGGTACTGTATCCTGACTAGAAAGACACAGCAAAACTGAGGCTGTGTATATCTATGTTGTAGCTTACTAATTGCAAGTTCAGTAAAGTTAGCACAGTTAGGAGTTGCATGCTCTCAGCCCAGCAATGACCCCACCCACCACCACAGAGCAGGTAGTGCATACAGAGAGTAGAGCCACAGGTACAATAAGGGCATGGACATCAATGGTATGCTTCCCTGATTGTAGATGCGCACAAGTTAGCAGAGTTAGTAGCTGCACAGTCTCAGTCAGGAATTCCCCCCACCAGAGGAGGTACTGCATCCTGAGTGGTGAGTTGCACGGGCTCAGCCATGCAATGCTTTTCCCACACTATAGATCAGGTATTGTATCCTGAGTAGAGAGACACAGCAACATTTTGGTTGTGGAGATCAATGGTGCACCTCCCTAATTGCAAGTACACTCAAGTTAGCACAGTTAGGAGTTGCATGGTGTCAGCCAGGCAATGCTGACCCGCCCCCCCTACACAGACCAGGTACTGAATAGTAAGTGTAGAAGCACAGCAAAAATAAGTTCATGGACATCACTGGTACGCTTCACTGATTCCAGCTGCACTCAAGTTTTCACAATTTGGAGTTGCAGAGTCTCAGCCAGGAATTTGCCCCCCCACCAGAGGAAGTACTGCATCCTGAGTTGAAAGGTAGAGTAAAACAAAAGGTCATAGACATGAATGGCACACCTCTGTGATTGCAGCTACACTCCAGTTACCACACTTATGACTTGCACGGGCTCAGTCATGCAATGCTCCTCCCACACTATAGATCAGGTATTGTATCATTAGTGGAGAGACACAGCAACATTTTGGTTGTGGATATCAATGGTACACCTCCCTAATTGCAAGTACACTCAAGTTAGCACAGTTTGGAGTTGCATGGTGTCAGCCAGGCAATGCCCTCCTACACAGACCAGGCACTGCATACTAAATGTAGAAGCACAGAAAAAATAAGTTCATGGACATCAATTGTACACTTTCCTGATTGAAGATGTGTACAAGATAGGAAAATTAGGAGTTGCACAGTCTCAGTCAGGAATTCCCCCACCACCAGAGGAGGTATTGTATCCTGAGTGGTGAGGCATAGTAAAACAAAAAGGGCATGGACATTGATAGTACACCTCCTTGTTTACAGGTACACTGCAGTAACCACAGATATGACTGAATCCTGAGTGGATAGCCACAGCAAAAATAAGGCCATGGATATGAATGATACACCTCTCTTATTGAAAGTACAGTCTAGTTACTACAGTTAGGAGTTGTATGGGCTTAGTCAGGCAATGCCCTGCTCCCAGACCAGGTATTGTGTACTGAGTGTAGAGACACAGCAAACATAAGGTGATGGACATCAGTGGTGCACCTCTGTGATTCCAGTAATACACAAGTTTGTGGAGTTCAGAGTTGCACAGTCTGAGGCAGGAATTTCCCTCCAACCACAATAGCTACTACATCCTGAGTGTAGAGCCACAGTTAAACAAATGCCATGGATATTCATGGTAGACCTGCCTGATTGAAGGTATACTCTAGTTACCAGATTAATTATTTGTACAGTCTCAGGCATGCAATGGTCTCCGCCACAGTAATAAATAAAAAGGATGTAGAATGAACATCATGCAGTATGCTTGAATGCAGTACTGCAGCAACACCAACATACATAGTATCACTGTTACATTATGATAAAAGAAAGACACAACACAGGTAGATAAGGTTTAATAAGATTTATTGGCCAATTAATAATTGTGAGAAGGCCAAATTAAAAATCAAATTGGTGCACAACAATCAGTCTCACAAAACAATCACATAAATGTTTTTCACTGTTGCTTGAAATACATGTAAACCAGTATCACAGACAGTAACTGTGTGACAAGAAGGGCAGGCATAACATCACCCTCTGAACATGGTTTACACATATGAAACAGTAATGATGTTGTTGTTATTGTGTGACTGATAGTGTGAATGTTCCTGGGGTGGGTGAAAAAATAAATGCGACTTATAAACTCATAGCAGTACAAACAGGCTATGGTTTAGTAAGGAAATATATATCAGAAGCTAATAGTTAAAGACTCAATGTTAATGTATTCTATGTGTAGACATACGAATACATCCACACATAGATGTACATGTCAAGTAATACTGCAATATTACTGCATTTGGAAAATTCCCACCCGACCCCTCAATAGAGGCGATCAGAGAATATTATCAGGAACAAAAAAAATGTTCAGTTGTCATCACTGAAAGTGTCTGATGTACAGTTTTCAGCTATTGTTAACATACATCAAGTTAAGGTAAAACACAAAGATCTGTGGTACTATATAGTAACAGTAGTAAGTACATCACTGTAAATGTTCAAAAAATAGTTACATAGGTACAGAACTAGTTAACCACCTACATCTGTAACATCTTTTAGTTACATGAAAGCAATTTTTAACTGAATACTATGAATATAACATCTTACGATATGATAAGCAAAAGCTTTGTGCACTAATGATAAAGATATCTACAATGGAACACATACACTTGTTATTAATGATGAGTTATGACATAACATAATATTACATATGTGTAACTGCATAATATCTCATACTAACAAATATAAGCATGCTACTTCTTACTCTTTATGAGTCTACTACTGTTTAAGAGAAAATTCATACTTATAATGTTATGTGTCAAAGTATACATTAGTTAATACTATTAGTGCTTACAACAGAGTACTAAGTACTAACAAAAAATATATTAAACATTGTATGTGTATATATATATATATATATATATATACAATCTAGATACATGACAATGAAACAGTCATAGTAATGCACTGTTGAGACAAACAGTTTAGATTTTTGTTCAAGGCGCAAGCATAGGAAGAAAAAAATGAATACAGAGCACAGATCATAGTTCTCAACACGTGACACAGTGCTGTTAATCTTTAGTTAAAGATATGATACACAGTACTGTAAATACAGATGGTCAAGCATTGTACCTTAGTACCATCATACATGTAGCAAATGTGCCAAGTGTGATTTCTCATATCTGCATATAACACTCATAACAAAAGTCTATGACAGAAGAGTTTGACCAGAAAGGAATATCTCTTTTGACATGCAGAAGTCTTTGCTTGACATGTAAGTGTGGCTTCTCTAGTGACTGTGAAGACAGCTGGCACCGATTAAAGACCACTACAACTATTTTCACTGTCACTGATCAACTCAACAATCTTAAAGTCACAATGAGTCTAGATATGCAACAGAGCCATGTGATATATCTCCTGTGTAATCACAACTGTACATTTGCTAATAACAAATGACAGTTGACAAAACTCACTCTGTAAGAAAAAGATGGACAGCAAAGTAAAGGAATTTTGCATGTTGTGTAACTATTCCTCTGACACATTAAGATTGTCATAATTCTTCAGTATCAGAACATATGCATTTTTTAAGTGTCGCGGCAGTCTCTGTTTGAAAGAGCTTGTTGAATCATCGCACTCAACCCGTCCAGTTTTGTACCTCAACAGACAAGTGTAATGTCCAGAATGTACAGACTGGCCATAGTGGTAGATCACAGCATGAGTGTCAAACACTGCTTTGTTAAATACTACTCTACCAGCTGTGAAATCAGTGATAAGTGTGTCAACTCTGAGCCCACTGGAGTCAAATCTATGCAATATGAGCATAAGATATTGAGATGAAGTCCTGAGATGTAGGGACTGAGTACATTTACCTCCACATCTCACACACAGGTGACCACTTTCAGCATTAGTAAAAAGCTGCCGAAACTTTACAACTTTAGTCTGAGGCACAAACAGAGAAACCCAAAGCATGTCTTCTGTGGTTTGTCATTCTGAATGACCACACAACAGACATATATACTTGGTAACATATGACACAGTAAAACAGTGACACATAGAAGTTCCCTCTTCATCCAGGTTGTTTATGATAGCCATCATAAACTTGGTAGTGTCCTGCTGCATGTTTGCAGCAAACGTACTGCATCCATCATATGTGCCCAGCACTTGCTGCAGAGGTGTTAGTGACTGCACATTCTTAGACTGATCAGAAGCCATGTTGACAACCTGCTTCAACTCCTTTGATAGTGCAGTGTCTTGCGAAGCAGATATTGCCTCAACAAAGTGTGGCATGTGGAGAAAGACTTGCATAGCTGAATTAGCATAGCAGTTAACTCTACTACTGTTGTCTAACACAGGCACAACATCTATTCCAACTGACTTCTGAACAACAGCTGGCTCCGCATCTGTATTTGACATTGTGACCTTCTTAGAACTGTGACCAGTTCCATCAGTTGCAGAAGCTCATTTTCTTTTGTTACCAACTGTAGATGTGACTGAAGGATGTGAGACAACCATGTACATTGGTAGTGGGATTAAAGACATCTGTGGCTGGTATAGAGTACATAATCTGTTGTACTCAATGATACAGTGCTTGTCAGCACGTATCTTCTGAGGTGTGACTGTTATGATGTGCAACCCAGAAAGACTACGTACACATGAAAGTGTGACATAGCTCATGCCATCTTTGAAAATGTCTGTCCCTATGTCCACCATTGCTGAATCCAAACTCAAACCTAAGACTTGTGGATGAAACAGCATATACAATATATTAGGAACTGTTCCTGTTCACATAGATATCCTTCAGTACCTGGAACTTAACACAGGTACGATCAATCTGGACAGGATGTTCCATGTTGTCAAAGTGGACAACAAGTGTCTCGATAAATGTCTTTTGAACATTGTAGACAAAGTCAATGATGTTACCCATGGCACCATTTACCATACCACGCTCCAAATCAAGACTGCATTGTAGCATGACACGTGCATTCTTACAAACTGTAGGTACAGATTCTAGACCAGCTGTGCATGGAACATCTGACTTCAATTCAGACAGTTGAGCAGTCATCTTAGCTACCAGCTTCTGACTTAAAATGACACCATCATCTGTGTCAACAGCACGTAGTGTGAGAATTGATTGATTTTTCTCTCTGCAACATGACACTGTTGAACTCAGTGCATTTCTTTAGTCGTGGCATAAGATACACAGTGCGTGTGCCCGTGGAACACACATCACTGAAAACATCAGTTGCATTTTCTATGGATGCGGTGTCAATTCTGATTCTTCATCCATTTAAAACTGTAACATGTTCTGGTGACAAAGAACCTGTACGAGCTTGATCCAACAGTGCCTTGTAAGTGATGTCAGCACTTTGGTGCATGTTCTGATACAGCTTGACATAGGTAAATAACTCCCACAGGTTAAAACCTCCAATGCAGCCAAGTGTATTCTTGGCCTGCTTCACAGTCAGAGCGGCAAAGACATGTTCTGCATTCACAGGTGCAAGCTGTAAAAGATCTGCAAATACAACAATGCTTTTTCCACTGAATGCATCTCCATAGTCAGTCCCCAGGATCTTCTGTAGACATAGATGTATACAGGCAAGCATCAAATTAAGAGACCGTACTAATCTCATCAATGATGAGTAACTTCATCTTACAAAACATTGAACGAAGCTGAGATGCAACCTCAAATGACAGATTCTGATATTCTCCTGCTTTACCATGCTCTACTGGCAACATGAACAGATGGTGTAATGTCACGCCACCAATGTTGTATGCTGCCAGTCTGGTGGGAGCACTAACAGCAACAGATATCACTTACCTTGTCAAGCTCCGTATTTCAGCCATGATGGCCTCAATAAGGAAACTCTTCCCTGTACCAGCTGACCCACTAACAAACATTAGCAGTGGTTTGTAGTCAAGACAGTCATATTTCTTCTCTTCATGCAGTTTCCCATGCCAGACTGCGTCAGTTACCTGAAAGTGAACCACACGCCTGTTGCTCATTGAGTCTCTCTCACCCTGCTGGGTCTACACTGCAGTGTGTACCATGTTCCATAGCACTCTCCACTTCTGACATGAGTACTTCTGGGGCATTCAGAGGCAGAGGTTCCCCAAAGATACCTTGTCCTTCTGGATCAAGATTGTTCTGTGAGCTAACAGGAGTATCCTCCTTAAGTAGCTTATGTGCCTTTTCAAGCTGCTCCTTCTCAATATCTAATCTCTGTATGTACATCTCTGAGTATTGACTTTGGAATGTCTCATAACTGTGATTAAACTCTTCCTTGAATGTATCACAGTCACCTTTCAATTCAGCCTCATTCCTCCAGGGTCTAAATAGGAACAGCAGAGCAAAGTAGTAATCCTCTCTGCTCTCAAATGTGCCTAGATGTAACTTACAGTGGTCAATGAGCCAAGGCTTATGTCTCTTAACAAGACTGCCATCCACTCCTCTGACCTTGTAAATGTCATGTGTACAATCAGGTGAAACATCTGTCTGAAGTAGTCATACCACTCAGCAACCTGAAATAGAACATATAGTCATGTCTTTGTGTTCACCGGTATGTGTCAATGAGGTTATTCTTCAAGATATGTCTTGAAGAGGGTCTATTGACAGCCAGTTCCTCAATCTCAGCATAAGGAATAAGTACACACTTTCGCTTATATTTGTAGTTCACACTGAGAAAGTGGACAGCATCAGACTTGCTGTACAGATGTGTACCAATCAAGCGATCACCAGCCTCATAAGTACCACATTCTCTGTGTGAGAGGGTCTTCAAGCCTAGTGACCACAACTGAGATGTCAGGCTCTTGCACGAACTAGCAATATCTTCCCAAAGATCTTGCAAGCTAGTCTGCTCATGCTTAGTAAAGTACGATGTGACATACCACACCAGAGCCAATGAGTTGTCAGCTACAAACTGAACATCTATGTTTGCTTGCCACATTAGGAGAAGAGTAGGGTTGTAGTCATTAATGTACACCTCTTTCTCATCTCTGGGTAACTCATATACCCTCTTGGTTGATTTTGCCTTCAAGTGGTGTTGCATTGCTGAAAACAGATCATTCATGCAACCGTCCTGACAGACAAGTTTAGGAAATCTGAAATGACATCTTGTGTACCAATCAGATTTGTTCTTCACTACCCAGTGGCAGTATTTTGCACAAATATGGTGCTGGAACTTTTGCACCAACTTCCACAGTGTTGGACTGTCATACTTGTCCGGAATGCAGCAAATGATATATTTCTTGATGAATGTAAGCACTTGTGCTGCTTCATGCTCGCCTATAAGGGGGGCATCCTGATCACAACAAGATGTGAAATGAGAGCACCTCACGCCTGATACTCCATCACCAAAAGTAATGTTCCACACCAAGAGGCAGATTGTCCTTGACAAATGAAAATCAGAATATCATGGAACAGCTTGTGGAAATGCCTCAGCAGAGACAGGATCAAGTGAGCAAATCTCTCCAAAGGTCATTGATGCAATACCTCAACATCAGAGTTTGCCACTTCACAGCCCCATTACTCATCCCAGGCATATTCAGCACAACTAGTGAGAGACCATGTGGCTGCACCGCGCTCTCACAGCATGCCATCACCTCAGAGTGTCTGCAGTACCAATATTCTTTGGTGCCATGTAGATTGACAGAATAGGAGAAAATTAACTTGCACATTTTCATCTTTCTGCTGCAATTTCTGAAAAAACTGCAGCTGTAATTCCATCAAGTGGAGAACAGATGAATAGTATACACAGATGCAGACAATATGCTAAGTTCACTTCCCACAGGAGATGAAACAGATACTGTATGTTGCGTCTGACTTGCCATCTTTACTGAGCACACAGCTTGTTCAGTGTTCAGCACCTATAACGAACTTCTTTTCATCAGGTGACCACCTGACCCTTTTGGAACAAGTCTGGAAACAGTGTGCTTCAGTGGTACCTCCCAAATGCCACAAGCTCACCTTACACCTGTTTCATTTGATGAGGTCAATGTTGTCCCCACCCTGATCTCCCATGCAGTGATGAATTGCATACTGTTCATGCATTGTCATTTGTTTCACATTGACCTTCTCAATCACACATTAGTAACCCGCGATCAAGAGGCACTAGTGATCTGATCAATAAGGTCTGCATAAAAGGCTGTTGTTTTTAAGTGAGTAAGGCAAGCTTCAACTTCTCAACATTAACATCCTGCCAAATCACCTTAGACTTTGTTGGCACCATTTACAAGAATGATCAAAGTGCCACGGAGTACCCCACATTTTCCTGCAGAGAGAAAGGAAGATATGATGGAACCCATAAGAGATCTGATGAGCTCTTTTGTGGACTATTCTGTGTCTTTGTACCAGCCATAGAATTGTTTGAAATGGTTTCATCATCTGAATAAGAACCCTCAAACATATTCAATGTGGCATTCAGTTGGTGTACATCTGCTCATATTGTTCAAGGCTGACCTGGTGGCAGAATTTTCACTTTGGAAAACAGTGTTGCACTTCACAATGATTGGGTCTAACTGATTAGACTTAACAGCAGAAATGCTGAGTTGAACCACATGTCATTGTATGGTGACAAGGTTTCCAGGTTAGCTGCACTGTTTCTCGTAACAAAGCGCACATGACACACATACAGGTCAAATTTCGTCTCTTTGCCAATTCAAATTTGTCAATTCATTTCAAACTGTCAGAATATCCTTTCAGGACAGACACACAATTACCATCAGTAATAGATCCCTGAGTGGCCACAGTATCAGTCACTGCTGACATGTCAGTGTTTAAAAATTGAATGGCACCCGCATGTCACCAGACAACAATAGCTCACTAAGACGAATACTGAAGACAAATCGACCGAACTTCATACCCTGTACAAAAGTTCTTCATCTGATTGATGTACCCAGCATGCGCATGGTGAGAGCATCACAGACACCACTATCTATGCATGAGGAGAACCATAAATCCAGTGGGTGATGAACCTCACATGGTCTATCCTCCCAACAGCGAAAGTTATCTTATGGTCAGCATGACAAACAGGTTGATTATGCTCAACTTTCAAACGATGATTGCCTACGGTTGCAAGTGTCATCAGATGTCCATGACAGTGCGATTATGAGGCTGAATACTTGTCAGATTCATCATCTGACTCCATCGAGGATCATCACACACACTGAGCACACACAGACTTTACTGGACTCATCAATGTACAACTTGCTGTCCTTTTCTGAGTAATATAATTCCAAATATGCATCTGATGCAAGTGTGCAACCACTGTCCCAGAAAACATCACAAATTGCAAGTCAAGAGGATATCATAGCCTCATCTTACATCATACACAGTTATCCTAAACTACCAAGCAGGACATCTTACACCACAAACGCTAAAGACAAAACCGCCTATTAACAGTGCTCTTACTTTCAAGTGCAATTTCACCAAGCTGATATACCTTGACCTTCTGCACTCACGCCTCAATACACCAGCAATAAGTCTTTCAATATTGGACTTTACAAACCGAGATCATATTTCTTCCTCAGAAGCATCAGAACAATAAATTGTCAGTGCTGAATGTTTGTGTTAATACATGTCTTGAACAGTTTTTTCTGTATAGATTACACAACGTGCTTAGCCAACACTGTTTCCTTGCTGTTGAGCAAGTATGTCCTTCCACAGAGTGATAAGCTCTGAATGCACTCCTTTACTGTGATGATGAATCAAGCCACATCTTGAACAAGCATCACTGACTTTAACATCCCTCTATGCAACAGTGAACTACTGTGATGCCTGTTTCATTCAGCATAAACTTCGTCTGGTTTTAGATAGCATCTTCCATGTTTCACTATGCAGTTCAGTACAATCTTACAGAAAATCAGACACTTAAAGGGAAGTACAGAAAAAGATAATTAAACCATGTATTTAGTGTATTTCTAACATCACATACTATCAAACACCATCTCTATGTCATATAAAAAAAAATAAATACTACTGCCAGTTAACACTGTTTAGATAATTACTGTAGTAAGTGAAAATCAGTGAAGCAATAACAGTCTTTTAAATAATGATGAACATAACTAACAATAACAAGGAAACCAACATCAAAATATGTGAAAATTTAAACAGTGCCACAATGTTAAACATCACACTGCTGTTCTAACTAATAAATATCTTTTTAAAAAAATATGAAAAGTAGAGGCTAACGGCAGTCCTTCGAAAAATATAGTGTAGCTTATAAGTCTGAGGAGGTGAAATGTAATGCATTGTTTGTTGTTATATTAATGTCTCAAGTTCTAAATAATTACCAAAAGACAAAGTGTAAGTGGTGATTATGCAAGTCAATGCTGCCAACTAAATATTTTTCCACTGTAACAGCAATGTATCAATGTTCATCTGTTCACACTGCATTTAGTTATAATAGTTGAAAATGGACAAGACCGGCAAGACATAGAAAACTAAGCTTCTAAAGTACGGAGAAGTCTTGTACCGATCAACATGCAAAACTGTGGCACATGTTTGAATACCACCATCAGTCAAATGAAATATGTATTTATACAATGAAAGCATTTAAAGCTTACAAACAGAAGTGAGTGGTGTTATATTTTGAGCTTATTTTGTTTTTAACAGTGGCTAGGAGGGCACGATGACATCCATCCGCGCAGGTGAAGCAGGAACCCGCAACCAGTGCTGCCTATAAGTGTTCTTTATATAAAAATAATATTCAGGCAAGAGTACTGCTAAACAGATTATAAAACCAACAACTGAAACCCATATTAAGCAAATCAACATACCTGTAAACAATGCATGGTTCATCTACATCATACTGTCATATCTGTGTTGAGGAGCAAAAACCATTAGTATTTAAAGTACTTTCAGAAAGAGTTTGTGTAATGGCAAGATTTAACACGAACACACACAATTAACTATTTCTGTGCCTATAGCTGCACACAGTAGAATACAAAATAGAACGATAACTGTTGTATATTTCCTGCATTTAATATAAACAAATTCAGTGTGGAGGTGTTATATACAGGAATTTTCTAGCTTGGTTCTAAGCTGTGCTGTGGCAGAGTGTGAACAATATTGAACAGTACTGAATCATGAATCAACATAATTTAATATCATGAAGGTGCCTCTTGAATTACTCACATTGCAGTGTCACTGTACAACGTGTTGTGACACTGATTGTCCAAAAGGTGCGATTGATTACCAGATGCATACAACAGTGTCAGCAGCACTGTTGGTGTACTTGGTGCATGTAGTGCAATGTTCAGCACTAGATATGGAAGTTGGTCACACTGTATCAAAGGTGAACATGGGGATATTGTCATGTGATGATATGTGACTTGCTTACAGGTCTGTTGATCATCAAAAACTTGCAACTGCTGAACTGGCAGGTAGTTGGCATTGGTGTCCAATGTCTCATGTTCTTCAGTAGCAATTTACCACAGTGTATGCCCATGATAGTTTTGATGTTGAACGTTCCCCTGTTAATCCACTGCACCATTACACCATTACCTGATTGCAAGTATAATGAAGTGATAATATTATATACTGACCCACACTACCTGGTCCCAATAACAATATTATTTTTTGTGAATGATACAAACCCTGCTCTTATAGTAGTAAGTACTATGTTCTTCATTGTAACAGTAATAGTCTCGGTGGCAACCCACTCACTTCACACTACCTACTTCAGTGATATACAGGATCTAGTGACCTCTAACCTGGCCACAGAAATGTTCATTGCTATTTTACGTTACAGCTGTGTGGGTGTTTGTGTGTAATACATGGGTTAATGTTCATTCAGACAGTACTAAACTACAGAGTGTTAATACATGGATGAACCATTCACATATTGGGATTATGTTGCAGACTATCTTATACATGTTCAGGGCCCATATTTTGCATATATACGCACACAACTGTACTGTATGTGTCAGTCCGTAACTGTTTAAAGAGTTGTCTTCTTCTAGAATGTCACCCACTCCTGATGAGGTTAGGTAAGGATTCTGCTGTTGGTTATCAATGCATGGCTGGTAAATGTGGTACTGCTGTACCAAAATAAAGGTGATCTGTCATTTGCAAATACCATTATCGGTTGTAGGAACAGGTCTAGTGGATCAACACTGACTGACTCTAGTTGATTAACCCAATTGCGGTGCAAGGGGGTAGACTACAGTATACTGCTGCACCATGCATCTACTTATTATGACTATTATCGGATGAGGAGGTAGAGTACAATGCACCAAGAACTCTATCTGTATATAGAAAGCTTGTGATCATCAATATGTTAGGGTCCAGTGCACCACCATGACTGATCAACATATTGAAAGTGAGTTATTACTTTCATGGGCAGAACCACTGTATCAACTGACCTACATTACATATACTATGACTGTGAACTATTGTCATGGTTGTTACACTGGCATTGAAAAATGCTCTAGCTCAGATCCACAAATGAGTGGTATAATCTTATACTATGCAATCTGTTGATTGTGTGCAACTTGCTACATCTTTTGACTTTTTATTTATTATGGATCTTCACCCCCCCCCAGTTATAGTTTAGTGTGCAGCTGCATATAGCCCACAGATTCCAGAGTAAATAATAAGTCATAGATATGCATGTTCACGTTACTTTTTTTCATACATAACTGATGTGTCTCACTGTATTGTGAATAATGCACTGTGAGATGTCATTTAAAGTACTGTATTGTGAAGCATTACTGCTCTTTGCAAAACGCAAGATTGTTTGTCATGTTCAAGTGATTTCTATACTGTGCTGTGAGTGCTCCAAACTAAACATAATTGCTTCTGGATTGGTTATACTGAGGTGTAATTCAACAGTTTAACAATGCTTACTCCATACATCTTTTTTGATGCAGTTTTAGTATGAGTAAGCAATAATGATAAGCAAGGGTTACGTCAATGGTCTGTTAATTTCCCACTAGGACTCTACTTTGGCAAGATGTATAGTAAGGTGCCACATGACCCTAGGTGGTTATTTATTTACTATGAAACATAACTGTTGTGAGTGTATTACTTTTATCACTATAATAATATAGTAAAAATAGTGGTAAGGCCTTTTAAGCATATGAGTTAGGTCTAGCTGTATCAATAAAAAACATGCCACAGTTGTAAAACATAACAACATTACTTAAAATCAAAAATTTGTCATTTGCATCGCACTCTTATATACTGCTGACAATAGGCAATATCATGTCTTAAAAATATTCCTAGTAGAAAAAAATGCTGAAAGTCACAACAGAGAGAGAATCACCATTTGGATATTATATTTAAATAGATGTTTTTTCTATCTTTACAGGACGCCATTGCAAGGTAAGGTGCACTGGACACTGCCCTTGTTACCGCAGGCTCAAGTGCAAGGTTGACAGTTTGATTAAGGACAATGTTGTGCTGCAGGAGGGGCAGAAGAAATTGCTGTCTCTCCTGACAGCACAACAAGCAACTGTCAACCTTGCGCTTGAGCCTGTGAGGACAGCGGCAAGAGTCAGTGTGGCCAGCAGTACTGCTTCATCTGTGCCAGTCACATCAAGCCTCCCTGAGCCACAATGAACAGCCTCCACAGATCCTCTGGTTTCTCCTCTCAGCTTCTACTTCTTCTGCGCCTCCACATTGTGTCCAACTTCTGTGCTGGGCTGCCTCAAGCACCACACACACCTCTCTCATGAAGGTGTAAATATTATAAATACAAATAAATACTTGTTTTGTTAAATCTTTTGCTTAATATTTTTATATATTAGAATTCATTTTTATACACAAAAAGTAATTTGTTTCTATAATGATCGTTTTTCTAAATAGAAGGTTGTTTTTTACTTTATATGTTTTTTACTCTGCTACTTTTTCCTGTTTTTAATAAAACAATGTTTTTGTATAAAAAGAAAATATATATCTAATGCTTTATTTACTGATCATGTTTTTTTCTAATTTGAAAAAATACTTTCTACTACAAAGAATACATATTTTTGGTTAACAACAATTTGTGTTGTACAGTTCTTGCATTGTGGGGATATTACTTAGTTATAGATATTGTACTACAGAGCACTCATCTTTACTTATTGGCCAAGATATTCAAAAGAGTTGAGCCATGCGCAATAGGGTTGCACCTGGGCAAGTCTGAAATTGCGCCATTCTGTGATATTCAGCAGGAGGCAGTTGCGCCCCTGAAATCATGCAGAGCAACAGCGCAATGATAATGAAGGTATGCGCAACTGAAGGGGAGGAACCATGCATAAATGGCGCAGTGCGATATTCAACGACTTGCACCATGTGCAATAGGGGAGCAAGTGGAAGTTGCGCCCTAGAGGAAATGAGCCAAAATAAAAAGGAGCAAGGGAGAGGCGCAAGAATGCTACAGGGAAGCCACATGTATCAGAAGCAGAGGCAGACAGACAGGGCAGGAGGCATAAACAGGGCAGGCCAGGGAAAGGGCAGTCTGAACAGCCAGGCACAGGGAAGGTGTGGGGAGTCACACAGCACAGAGGCCAGCACAGGCAGGTGTACCCGGTACAGGGGAGGTAGCAGCCAGGGCAGTGGGAGGAATACAGCAACAGCTGCTGGGGGGGTGGACACAAGCCAGGGACATGGCCAGTGCCACCTTCCACATGGAGGCTGTAATGAGGGGGGTGAGAAGGTGGGCGGCAGGGGGGAGTGGCCATGGAAGGGCCCGTCGGCGGTATGCACCCAACAGGCAGTACCAAGCCCACACCAGCTTTGAGCTGTACACTGATACTGAGATTGTGGGCCAGTACTGCCTGAATAGGGCAATTCTGAGGCAGCTCTGTGAGCTGTACAGTGATGTGATGCAGGCACCCACACGACGGAGCCATGCCCTGTCAGTGGAGACTAAGGTAACAGCCTGCATGTGCTTGCTCACCATGGGTCCCTTCCAGAGACCAACTGGGAACACCACAGGCATAACCTAGTCAGCCACGTCATGCCACCTCACCCAATTCCTCAGCGCACTGCTGCCACATGCTGCGGAGTACATCCATTTCCCCAGCAAAGCGGCGGAGCGCACTGCAAACATACAGGAGTTCCACTGGATAGCATGTATGCCTGGCATGCTAGGGGCAATAGACTGCACCCATGTGGCCATACGCACACTACCTGGCCCCAAGGGGGCTGCATACATCAATCGCAAGGGCTATGCCAGCATCAACTTCCAGGTGGTGTGCGATGCCGGGGGGGCATCATCAATGTCTGTGCCATGCACTCTGGGGGGAGCACACGATTCTTTCATCTGGCACCAGTCGGCACTGTGCCACAGATTCAAGAGTGGGGACATCCCCACTGGCCACCTGGTGGGTGAGTATGTAAACCACATGGACAATCATAGGGCCTGGGGGGGCATGGCCAGAGGTGGCATCGGTAGTGGCCTACATGGCCTGGGGCAGGGCAATGCTGATCACAAAACAACCTCCACCCTCTACACACAGGTGACAGTGGATACCCTCCATCCCTGGCTGCTCACACCCTACCCGGGGGCCCCGACCCCATCGCAGCAACGCTACAATGAGAACTGCGCCACCACATAATGTCATAGGCGGGTGTTCGAGATGCTGAAGGCACTTTCCATTGCCTGGACACCTCTGGCGGTGCCCTACATTACAGCCCCTCAAAGGCCTGTGGGATATTCCTGGCCTGTTGCATCCTGCACAACATGGCCAACGAATGTGGGATAGCCATACAGGTCAAAGAGGGGGACAGCGATGAGGACGATGGGGACATCGGTGACGATTGTGATGGGCAGCTCCCCCTTGGCTGACGGGACCCCCGACTGCTCTGGCTGGCACAGCTGCACCGGGACACCACCTTGGAGGAGCACTTCAGTCAACCCAGGAAAGTCTTGGAGCCATGTGCAACCAACAGTGGCTAAGGCACAACCCACAAACATGCAAGGACACACACCAGGGGTGCATGCTGTCAAGGGAAGTGGCAGGGCACAGAAGCACACACACAACCAGGGATGGGTGAGGATTAACATGCCATGTGGATGGACACACACACACACATGCTCACATACAATGCAACAAACGTGCACAGAGGGCAGGAAGCACACTGACCCAGAATGCACAACCTAGCAACACACATGTCCACAGGCCACCACGCCTACTGCCTGTCCATGTGCGTGTGTCAGATGCTGAGCACCATTGCACATTGGTGTACAGTGCAATGCAGGCATCATCATGCACATGCAACTGTGGACAGCAGCCAGGAAGGTGTGTAGGTGGACTGTGTGTCCGCGTGCAGAGCCAGGTACCCACCTGTGCACTGCCCACTGAAAGACACAATGCACACAGGGCAGCACCAGACAGTAGCCGTGCTGGGAGACAGGTCAGTCACACAACACAGTGCCATGGCTGCCACGGGTGCGTGGGCAGACCCGCCGAGACCCGCCAGCACTGACAGGCTGACCACTGGCCTCATGGGGTGGCACCGATGGTTCCCCAGGGGTTCCACTGCGTGAACATGACCATGCTCATGCAGGGGTCTGCAGCACACCGAACATGCCTGCACCAGGAGTGCTCGGGATGCCCACAGCTGAACCCGGCATTGACAGGGTGGGAGTTGTACGATGCCGGGAATGGGGGGTGGATAGTGCACTGCGTGGTGTCTGTGATGCATGGGCATCTGACTGTGTGCCCATTGTGGCCATGACAGCAATGAATGCCTGTGCATGCCTGTCAATGGTAGCGGTCACATCCTTCCGCAAACAGTCCATCCCTGCCAGGATCAGTGCGGTGTCCCTGCTGCGATGCTCCTCTGCCCACTCCAGAGCCACTCGCAGTGCATCCACAGATGTCACAAGCCGCATCTGCTGCTGGACCGATGCTTGCAGTAGGCAGGTGTGCTCGTCCAAGAGGTCATCAGACTCCTCGGCATCCTGTCCCTCAGGGTGTGCACAGCCCTGAAGATCAGCACCCCTTGAGGGTGGGTGCTGCACACCAGGACCAGGTCTGGGCATGTCCACAGGTGGTGCACATATGCCGCCACTGAACCCTGTACCCCCAAGCCCATTGGGCGACTGCTGATGCTGCCCCTCCAGCTGCCACTCCCCAGGGCTCAGTGGTGCCGCTGCAGTGGCCGCAACAGTCCCACTGTCCTGAACAGACACCAGTGCTGCCCCACTGTTGCTGACAGGCACAGCCTGGGACTGTGCTGACATGCAGGCCTCGACGGCGGCACCACCCACAGCCATGGGCACGAATTGCCCTGCTGTGTAGCCATCCCATGGCACACACGTGTCACTGCCCATGACAGTCATGTCATCATCACTGGTGATGGACTCTGCACCGGCCACAGCCACATCATGCTGGCATCCGTGGATGCCAGCACACTGGGACTCAGGCAGGGCTTCCTCCACACCTGTTATAATGACATCAGTGTGGACAGCCAAGTGGCCCCACTGTCACAATGATCCACATATACCTGTGAAGGTGGATAGTCCCTCCTCCGACTCCAGCCGACTGTCCGCAGTGGACAGGCCCACCACCGCTGACCCATGCAAATGCTCAGGATCTGTAAGGGAAAGCAAAGTCGCGTTAGTGCGTGTGACCTACCCTGCCCCCCCATAGACACACCATGACTTACCATGCAGTGATGGGCCACCACCCGTCTGGAAGCCACTACCCGGAACACCCTCAGTGGCACTGCACTGCATGCTTCCAGCAAATCTCTCCTCCTCTGGGGTCAGCTGTACCACCTCTGGCTGTCCCCCACCTGTTGCAGCACATGATGCCCTGATGGCAGCCACCTTCTCCTTTACCCTCCTCCTGTCCGTGCCCATCTTTTTCTTACACTCCTGCACGGAGCACTGGTGGCTGCCATGCAGGTTCACAGCACGTGCCACCTCCTCCCATGCAGCAGGATGGGCCTGAGGTGTTCCCCGCCATCCACTGAGAAGTGGCTCCTGATCCAGGTAGGCCTCGAACAGGGTCTCGGTTTCAGCCTTTGTAAAGTTCGGCCTCCTCCTCCTCCCACCACTGTTTTCCTCCTCTCCAACAACCCGCTTGGTCATTATGTAGCCTGTAAGAATGGCAGTTGTTACCTGTGACTGTGCAGTCCCATGCATGTCCCTGAATCCACAGGCCACACTCCCAAACAGCATGCAACTCACCAATAAACTGCAGTAACCGAAAATGGCCACTGCAGCACATTGTCGCACTTTTATAGCGCAATCCATGCAAATGAGGTGAGGAGCAACTTTAAGTAGATGCAAATTGCAGTGCTGCACCATTGAATGGCTGATTAGATGATTTGCATATGACGGCTAAATATCGTGCTGTTGCGCTTTGTGCAATTGTGTTGAACATGCTGAGCCAATGGCACAGTTCTGTGACATGCGTAGTACACCTCACTGTGCATGCCCTGGTTGCTGACGCAGGCATCTGCCATGCTGATGACGTGCTGTGCACGGTAGGCAATACAGGGCATGGCCACCATTGTGACAGTGGCGCTATAGCAATGGTCACTACATGGCGCTGTGGCACTGGGCCATCATAGGTGCAATGGCCCAACTGCTCAGTAGTCCACTATGGTGCTGGCACACAGGCAGCCAATCGCGCGACACGCATTGTCTTCCAATGGCACTGTGCGTGGCCATGCGCCAGAGACCCTTGACCCTGTGCCTGACCTTTGCCCCCTAGGCACCATGCGTCAGGCATAGGTATGTCTCTATCACGCTGTTCAGTAACAGCGCAATAGGGAATGACAACTGTACCGCGAAGCATCTGCATGTGGGGAGCTGCACTGTAGAGCGCCATATTGCCTACTATAGCCACAAGGATGGCATGCAGATGGGCAGTGCAGTGTACAGCCATTGAGCTAGCCAATCTGGTGGCAATTGTTGAGCCACACCATGGGCCTCTCTTCGGGGAGGCTCCCCTGGACAGGGCCAGGACCCAGGTGTGGCAGGAGGTGGCCACTGCCCTGGAGGAGGCCACTGGATGAGGAGGAGCATGGAGCAGTGCAGGCATCACTATGGGGACCTGCGGAGGAGGGAGCCGGAGCTACTGGCACAACTGAGGGCACGTGCCAGGAGGGGCACGGTGCCACATCCAGGTAGGGGTTCCATCAACACACTTTTATCATCCATATGGGTCACAGTGTTGTATGTGTCCAGCACATAGGGGAGGGACCATCTGGGGTTGGCTGTGGTGGAGTTAACAGGGTGTGGCGTGGGTGGGTCTGACTAGGTGGGAGGGCACACACCTTGGGGCAGGGGGACTTTGCTTCGGGATTGTACTGATGTTCTTCTCTCCTTGTTTTCCCCACAGGCCCAGACGAATGCCGCAGGTTGCGGGAAGAGTGGCGGATGGAGGAGGACAGTGCAGCCAGGTGGGGCGAGGGCCATCACTGCCCTCCTGACCAGCCTGATGAGGGTGAGTACCATACATCCATGATTACTATTGCATGCTGTGTGACAGGGTGGGCAGTGGGTCACCACTGCCATGCACGCAACTTGTTACAGTCAACACTGTCCAGTGGCAATGCATGTCTGGGAGTGCATCAATGGTGGTCCATGCATGCACCAGGTGCATGGCTGTGCCACTGCCTTTGCACCACATAGCCATGTCACTAAACGGCCACGGTGGTGCTGTGCGTGATTTGGCCGATGGGTGTGTGCAGCGTTCTGCATGGCTGTATGCGCCTCGGTGGGCAGGTCCTGTGGACGTGATCACTGCGGGTGGTCACACACCATCACAGTGGTATGTCCCATGGCCGTATGCCATGCACAGTGGGCGGGCCGTATGGGGTTGTGCATTCACACCTATTGACTGTGCTCCTTTGTCCTAGGTATCTGCCATCTAAGGGACATAAGAGACGCTGTGTGGGAGATTCTGCAGCTGGCCTGGGAATCCCTGGATATCCTCCGGAGATTGGATACGACCGGGGGTACTGAGGAGGCACAGAGGCCAGAGGTCGCAAAGCACAGAACGGCACTCCCGCTAGGGATCCCTCGGTCCCTGAATTCCCCTACCCACCTGGACCCACCCTCACACCCCTCCTATCCCATCCCATTTGTTCACCCCTGCCCCCTACCCACCCCACCTTATTTGTGCCCCCCAACCTTGTATTAGTTTTTGTATTCTTGTAAATAGTTGACTATTATATTTGTTCACTACATTTGATTTTGATATGAATACTGTGGTGGTCTCCGATTTGCAGTGGGCTATAGGTGCTCAGCTGCAGTGGTGTGCATGGCATCAGGGGTGGTGCAGTCATGGGTACGTGTGTGTGTCTGTGTGGAGGTGACTATGGTGTGGGGGTTGCTATCAGTCAGTGTCTGTGGTGTGTGTGTTGTGCCTTGTGCACTGAATGACTGTGTGCAGTGGTCCATGGCACATGGTCTGTGTCCATGGTGCACCCATCAGCCCATCCATGGCCTGTGCAGCTGACACACATGCATGTCTGTGACATACATGGTCCGCTGGCATGTCAGTGGTGGCAGTCCCTGCAGGGTGGCCACTGTACCCATCTCTTTGCTGGGTTGCCCCTGTCACTGGTGTGGTGCATGCCTGGCTTGGGTGGTACTGTGGGCACCACAGTCATTGTCCCACTTCCATGCTGTGCCTTGTGTGTGTTGCAGGGGATGTGCCCCACTGTCTGTGACTTGTGCTCCAGGTGACTACTGGTGGTGTACGGGTCCACAGTGCCTGTGCAGGGTGGCTGGCACTCCAGTGCCATGGAGGACTGCAGGTTGTGTGTACACAACTTACATGGGTCCACAATGGGGGCTTGGTTGCCCCACCACTGCGTCCCTGTGTTGGTGTGCCCTTGGGTATGGGTGTGTGTCTGTCCATACACTGTGTGGAATCTGGTGTGGTGCATGCTTCCATGCACCACTGTGGGTGCCTGTGCTGGCTGTTGTGGCCAGTGGTAGGTCGGGGTGTGTCACTGGAATACTGTGCAGGGTGATGTACCACTGGTGGTGGTGTCAAGGGCACGCCCTGTCCCATGAAGGGTACCTCTTGTGCCAATGCATGGTCGGTCTCTCAGCAGTACCTCAGGGGGACTGTGTGTGGTGGCAAAGTGTCTGCCATTGTTGCATTGCCGTGTGCTGCAACCCACTGATGGGTGCTCGTGGTGGGCCTGGCTTGCATGGTTCTGCGGTGCACAGCATTGCATTGTCACAGTGGGGGTGGTGGCATGCATGGGGTTTCCTGCAGTGGTGGTCACTGCTCATGGGGGGTGTCTGGGGATCATGGTGCAGAGTGTGCTCTGCACTGGGGGGGATGGTGTGGCACGGGGTGGTCTGCCCTCCTTGTGTGCCAGTCACAGCTTGCCAGTAGGTGTGATGGGGTACCATGGCCCAGCTGTGGGTTGTTTGCTTGTCTCCATTGACCACTGGTTATTCCAGCCTTCCCCCAGTTGTGCTGTGCTTGGGGTGTGGGAGGATGATGTCTGTTCTGCTGTGTGTTCTTGTGCCCATCTGTGGCATGGGTGGTGGGCCCCTATCTCCCTGATTGTGCAGTTACATTGCTCTGCAGCTGGGGGGCTCCCTGGTTGTGCTATGGCACCTCTGGACTGCTCAGCTGAACATCCCTTGTTGCACTATGGCACATCAGATCTGCTCAGCTTCCCTTCCCTAGTTGCGCTATGGCGCAGGTGGTGTGATATTCAGTCATCAGCTGTAGGCGCAATTTGGCCTGCTCCGTTTTTGAATATCGCGTCTCTTGTGCATGGGCGCAATAGACTTGCGCTTGCTCCTGCTATTGCACACTTTTTGGGCGCAGTTTGAATATCTGGGCCATTGTGCTTAAAAAGGATTATGAACGTGTACTTTCAGGTTTGACAGGATAACAGTTCACCATTGTAAATGTCTAACAGTATTTGCATTGGTATTACTATGCTCACAAATGTAAATTTTTTTGCTTGGATTCATGTTCACAACCTGCGTCTAGTTAAGTCACACAAGAAAAAAATGCATATTTGTAGATATTTGACAATGGCAGTGAGGCACAGAATGACTTACTTTATTAACTACATGAGTAGTAACACTGAGTGCTAAATAATTGTGCATGAAAGACCACAACTACTTAATTTAGTATGTGGCATGCCACTGTTAAGTTCAAGTAAACAAAACACAGTAAGATTTTTTTACGTGTCAACACAATCCTAGACGCACATCATTAATAGCAGATTATATTGTTCTTTACATTGAGTTCACCTTGATTGTGTGCTGTCAAGAAATTATTCCAAGGTTAAGATACAAGTACTAACTAGAACAGCATGCAACACATAACTCATATTAGCAGTTATTGACAGCTGAAATGATTTTGCAGGAGGTAGTGGTTATCTCACTCCCTAAAACAGACAATACTATTCCAGGACTTACTGTGTTCTTGCATGAGTGTGTATTGCACTATCTATGTCTGGTGGTAACACAACATTATTACATACACAGTTTGTACTTCTTATTCTCAAAAAGAAAGGAAATTCATGGCAAAAAACTCCGTTTAATGCATCAGTTAGGGTTGTTCCACAGAGACAAAAGCGAGAAAATTCAGTGTTAGTTTTGAAAACCCTAACTCTGCATTCACTCCCCACCCCCAGCACCACACACACACACACACACATATATGCAAGTAGGTGGGAGGACCAAGGCAACACGACCAATCACAGACAACCAGCAGCAGGTGACAGAAATAAAATACAACTGTCTAAATGTACTACAAAACATTCCCACCCACCCTACCAGGTACTGCCCTTAGGAGTTGCATGGCCTTACCTAGCGATGCCACACACCCCACCATACCCGCTACTGCACCCAGACTGGAGAGCCACAGCAAAACTAATTCCTTGGACATGCATAGTATATCTACCTGATTTTAGGTAGACACAACATAACACAGTCAGATGCTGTGGTACTTCAGCAGTCAATGCCACAAAATCACGAGACAAGGTATTGCATACCTACTGTACAGCCGCCATGAAAATAAGGCCATGGATATTAACAGTGCAATTCTGTCTTTAATGTCATACACAGATTTGTACACTAACAGTGGTACCCACAGACATTGAAGCTATTTCCAGATATTTCACAAAATTTCTGCAGAGTTTCTCTCTGCTGCACCTACTCTTTAAATGAAAAAAAAGCATCAGATATTTCCGCTAATATCACAGAAATTTTGGGAAATAGCTTGCAGTGTCTGTGGCTACTACTGTAGAAGTACCACAGTCTCTTAGTTACACAATGCCCACCCCCTCAACACTTGTTGAATCCTGACTGCAAAGCCACAGAAAAAACAAAGGCCATGGACATCAACAGTACACCTGCCTGATCGCAGTTATACTCCACTTACTACAGTTGACAGTTTCATGGCCTCACTTAGGCAATCCTCCCCCCCAAACTGCAAGAGCAGGTACTGCATCCTGAGTGACAACCTACAACAAAAGTGAGGGTATGTAGATAAATGTTACACATCTCTCACTGCAAGGATACTCAATTTAGCACAGTTAGAATTTGCATGGCCTCACACAGGAAACACCATCATCCTGGCCAGGTACTACATCCTCAGTAGAAAGCTACAACTAAACATCCGTGGTACACCTACAGTATTACAGCTACAGTCATCTTTGCACACTTAGGAATAGCATGCTCTCCCCCCCAGGTAGTTCTCCCAACACACAGAGCAGTCATTGCATTCTGAGTGTACAGCCACAGCAAAAGTAAGTCAATGGACATCAGTGGTATACCTCCATCACTGAGGCTGTACACCTGTTAGCAGCATTAGGACTTGCACACCCTTGTACAGGGAATGACTTGCCGAGCCTCCAAAACAGGTTCTGCATACTGAGTGGACAGACACAGAAAATGTACAGCTGCAGTAGCAGCCACAGACACTGCCAGCTATTTCATGAAATTAATGTGATATTTTCAGAAATATCTCCTGATTTCTGCATTTCCACAGTAGGGGCAGTGGAGAGTAACTCTTCAGAAATTTTGCTAAATATCTGGAAATAGCTGGCAATGTCTGTGGCTACTACTGTAAGTACAACACACACTCAGATGCTTAAGTTGTTGTCTTATGATGATGCATGTGTCTTGTAGTTCATTTAGACAGTTGCTTTTTTTCTAACTAGTCATAAGTGTACAAACATCTGTGTACCTCCTATCATGGAGGTTCATTGTTGATGTTCAGTCACGGTGCAGTAGCGGGTGTGGTGGGGTGTGTGGCATCGTTAGGTAAGGCCATGCAACTCCTAAGTGTGGTACGTTGTGTGCACCTGCAATCAGGGATGTGTAAATTTGGTGTACATGGCCTCAGTTTTGCTGTGAATCCCCACTGAGTATGCATTACCTGGTTGGGTGGGTGGGGATGTCTTGTGGTACATTTAGATAGCTGTATTTTATTTCTGTCACCTGCTGCTGGTTGTCTGTGATTGGTCGTGTTGCCTTGGTCCTCCCACCTACTTGCATGTGTGTGTGGTGCTGGGGGTGTGTGGGGGGGGTGAATGCAGGAGTTAGGGTTTTCAACCCTAACACAGAATTTCCTCACTTTTGTCACTGTGGAACAACCCTAACTGATGCATTAAACAGCTTTTCTTGCCATGAAATATATATATATATATATATATATATATATATATGTATACATATATTATGATAGCATGGTGGTGCCACCATAGTTAGGGTTGAGTAGCACTTTTAAGGATAAAGGGTGAAACTTTGCACCTTAATAACTTTGCCACCATCTAACAGATTTGCCTAAAATTTGGTATGCATGGTTGAACATGGTAGATCCTGGGATTTGCCAACTTTCGTGCCAGTTGAATATATGGCTGTGGAGTTATTAAGCGACATCCAAATGCATAATCACACCTACAGGTTGCACGGTTTGCGCGACTGGTCCAATAACTTCAGGGAACATGCGTCCGGGTTCCCCGATGTGCCTTTTGAAGATTTCGTGAAAAAATATTGAATGGTTCAAAAGTTATTCAAAAAACAAGTTTCCATTATAATTGAATAGGAAAAGTTAACAAAGAGTTCAACACTTTCGCAAATGCACTTTTTAGTGTCGCAAATGGCCCTAGTAGTGTCACAAATCTGCCTTTTTTTTTCAGTTACTGATCAGAAAAATGCTTGGCATTTTAAATTAGGACCATCTAGGGACACAATTCTTTTGTGTTCACCTAGTTGGAGCCTGAGGATGCTAGCCATGTCTTTATTTTGGGGTTAAACACCCCAGAAATATGTTTTTAAAAGTCCTGGAAAAAGTACTTTTGCAAAATACTTTTGTGGTCATGACACTTTCGCAAATCTGTGCAAAAGCTTTCTCAAATCATGAAAGTACTTTGCAACACTATGGCCAAAATGACAGGAGTTCTTTGCCACCTTGCTGCAAAAGAATGGTTTGGTCTTTTGACCTGAAATTTGGAGGGAACACAGCCAACATCTCATAGATGTGTCTGTTGCAGTTTGGTGACAAAATATTGTATGGCTGCAAAGTTACAGTACTCTGAATTTGGCATTTTTTCCCTTAGATTAACATGGTGGCGTGCGCCGCGCCTTTAGGGGCTCGTATCTCGAAATCAATGCGAGATACAGATCTTTTGTTGTGAGTTGCATAGCCCTGTAGGCTATGTAATAACAAAATCCTAGCCAGGTAAATCATGATTTTTGTGAAATTTAAATGTTTTTTCTATGTTGTGCGCTTACTAAGATATTAGCAATTAAGTACTTCCAATGCTCGTTTTCAGCTTCGATGCCCATTACAATGCATACATTCTTTGTACACACGGGGCAGGATATGCAGACTGCACCAGGCTGTGGTGCAAGCCTGGGCGCAGTGCAATTTGGCTGCTCAGGGGCATTGACAGGTTAATATTCAATGGAGCAGCACCATGGCACAGTATCGTTAAATATTGCACCTTGACCACCCACAGTGTGCATGGTGCAGTGGCACTGCACCAGTGCAAGTGACCAGAATGGAACAGGGGGATGTGCTAGTGTAAGTACAGTTGCACTAGGCACAACAACCATGATATTCAAAGGTGCACATGCAAATGGGGCCATTATGTATGCAAGGCACAAATGGGACCATTTGCATGTCATTTTGGCCCCATTTGCATGCAGATGCGCTGATTCCCGGTGACTTGCACCTGGCGCCCTGCCAGGCTGCAGCCATCGGGGACCGATGCCCGCTGCACAAGTGGCACTACGCACCGACACCCGATCACGGGCATATAAAAACTATATAAACGTCCCATATCCCTGGTGGTCCAGTGGACCACTCACAGCCCGATCACTGGCATATGTTGTAATTTAAAAGTCCAATATCCCTGGTGGTCCAGTGGACCGCTCACAGCCTGATCACGGGCATATGTTGTATTTTAAAAGTCCAATAACATTGGTGGTCCAGTGCAACCAGGGATGCACCATGGAGCATGTCAAGAAGCACCATAGCTCATCCAGGGATGCACAGGGGAGCAAGCCATGTAGCACATAAGCAGCAGCCACCAGTGTGCAAGGTGCACAGGAGCATGTCCCAGGACACATGTGGAAAGGCAACAGGCACAGCAGGTGGCATGCCACAGGGGTGAGAGGTCCAACCACCGGAGCACAGAGTGTGCCATGTGAGAGGCACAGTGGCCACACGTGGGCACACTGCCCAGTGAGCAGGAAAAGGTAGTAGGCTCCTGACCATGTGCACCCCAGTGGGGAATGGTGGCAGGGTGGCAGCAATGGATCCTGCCACACAGCCCCTGGCAACATCAACAGGGAGGCTGGGGACACGTCACCCGGACCACTGCCAGCAACACACAGGCAAACAGCACACAAGGCACACACCACATGGCTTGGAAAGACAGGCCACAGCTGCCCAACCCAACCCATGGTGGAACACCACCAGGCACAACCCCCCAACCACCCCAGATGGACAAAACAGCAGCTATGCACACCACTGCAGCATTGCTCCACACGCCAGCCACAAAGCAGACATGGACACAGAAGGGTAACTGAAAATAATGTATTGCAACATGATAAACAGAACTATTTACAAATGTACAAGGGAAAGGGAAAGGAGGGCCCACCCACAGACAGGAAGGTCAGGGAAGGGAGGCAGGGGCAAAGGCAAGGGAAGGAGACAAGGGAGGGCAAGAGAGGTTGCACAGGGAAGGGGTGAGGAATTCGGTGGATGGTCACTATGGGCATCCATGCCCCACTGCAGGCCATCATGGGCGTTGGCACCGCCGTCTTCACTGGGACAGTGCCAGCTGCTGCACCACCTGTAGTGTGGCTGTTGTCAGATGTAGGATCTGACAGAGAAGGCGTGCATGTGGATCATGGGTCCCAACACCTACAACAAAGGAGTGAACACCTAATGAGTGCACCTTAATAACTTTACAACCATTCAACAGATTTGCCTGAAATTTGGAATACATGATCAAGAACCAAACATCTTGGGATCTGTCAACTTTCATACTGTTTGGATTTTCGGCTGTGGAGTTATTAAGCATGATCTACATGCGCATTTATGCTTTTTTGAATTCTTTGCTCATCCCTACAGGTTGCACAGTTTGTGCGACCATTCTGAAAACTTCAGGGAACGTGCGGCCAGGGTCCCCGATGTGCCTTTTGAAGATTTCGTGAAAAAATATTAAACTGTTCAAAAGTTATTCAAAAAACAATTTCCCATTACAAATCAATGGGAAAAGTTTACAAAAAGTTTGACAGTGTCGCAAATGCACTTTTTAGTGTCACAAATGGCTCTAGTAGTGTTGCAAATCTGCCATTTTGTTTTAAGTTGGTGATCAGAAAAATGCTTGCCATTTAAATTTGGGACCCTCTAGCAACACAATTCTTTTTGTGTTCAACTAGTCGTACCCTGAGGATGCTAGCCATGTCTTTATTTTGGGGTGAAACACCCTAGAAATATGTTTTTCAAATTTCTGGAAAAAATAGTGTCGCACTCACAACACTTTTGCAAATGCTTGCGAAGGCTGTCGTAAATCACAACACTACTTTCTCAGACTATGGTCAAAATGACAGTAGTTCTTTGCCACCCTGCTGCAAATGAATGGTTTGGTCTTTTGGGCTGAAATTTGGAGGGAAGGCAGCCAACATCTCCCAGATGTGCCTTTTGGTGGATTGGTGACAAAATATTGCCTGGATGCAAAATTATGGTATTCCGAATTTGACACTTTTTCCCATAGACTAACATTGTGGCGTCCGCTGCATGACAGGAATTCTTTGCCACCCTGCTGCAAAACAACAGTTTGGTCTTTTAGACTGAAATTTGGAGGAACAAAAGCCAACATCCCACAGATGTGCCTGTTTGCAGTTTGGTGAAAAAATATTACAGGGAAGCAAAGTTATGGCACTCCAAGCGTCTCTTTTTTTCCCATAGGATAACATTACGGCATTCACTGCGCCTTTCAGGGCCCGTATCTCAGAAACAGTGCAAGATACAAACTTTTCATTGGAAAAATGCTTAGCCCCCTAACAGGGGCTAAGTACAAAACTAGTCAGGAAAGTTATAAATCATATGACTTTAAAACAATTTTTCTATGTTGTATGGTTCCTGAGATATAAGCAACTTAGTATTCCAGCTCCTCATTTTCTGCTCTAAGACCCATTATTATGCATACATTCTTTGTACTCACTGTCTTTCTCTATGCAGCTGTTGGGGAAAACCAGCCTGTGTGCTTACATTACTGTTACCCTTACCGCTTCTGCTTGCGGTTCCATACCTGTTTCACTTACTGTTCCCGTCTACGCCACCATGTGTGTTACCCTTTGTGTTTTCATCTCTGCTTGTGTTTGCATTATTTTAACCATTTGTGTCTATAGTACTCTTTATCTTTGTGTTTCGCTTCGCGTCACCATGTGCATTACCATTTGCGTTTGGAGGCACCATATTACTATGTGACATGACATCACATGGCGAGTTTGGGCCCCGCTCTCCCACTGCCACATTACATTCACTATTTCTCATTATCATTCTCAAAATGCAGGGAAATTAGAGGCAAAAAACCTCTGTTTAATGCATCAGTTAGGGTTGTTCCACAGTGACAAAAGCGAGGAAATTTGATGTTAGGGTTGAAATCCCCCTTGCACCTCTCCAGCATTGGGGTTGTCAGTCCTAACTCTCACCCCATTCTCCTATTCCTCAGTTTCTTTCCAAATGTGATGGAGTGAGAGTTAGGACCGACGACCCCAACGCGCACCCCAATGCCGGTTGGGGGGTGGGCTGAAGGGGTGCAAGGGGGGTTTCAACCCTAACATTGAATTTCCTCACTTTTGTCACTGTGGAACAACCCTACCTGATGCATTAAATGGAGTTTTTTGCCTCTAATATATATATATATATATATGTATAAATATATACAGTATATATATATATATATATATATATATATATTCTATGCAAAACACTGTGTTAATGCATCATTTAAGTTTAAAGCATAAAAAGTCAGGAAATGAGACTTTTAGGTTGCTCACCAACCTTCATGTAGCCCTCCCTCCTCCTGAGTTGACAGACAACGGGGTGTGTCATTGAGGTTGTGGGGCCTAAATGTCACCCCATTCCATGTGTAATCATATTCACAAGCCACAGTAAAGAAGAATGGGTGACATTTAGGCCTCACACCACATTGACACACCCCGTTGTCTGTCAATTTTGGGAGGAGGGAGGGGCTACATGAAGGGGGAGGGGCAATTCTAAAGGTCTCATTTCCTGACTTTTTATGCTTTAACCCTAACTGATGCATTAACGCAGTTTTTGAATAGAATTTCCTTATTTTTTGAGAAAGAATTGAAAAGGAGAACGTCGCACAAGTTGGTGGGAGTGCGGGGCCTGAAAATAACAGTGCAGCTACCGAATATAATATGTATTGGTGGTAGTGCATATGCATGGTAGCATGGGGCCCTTGAAACAAAATAATTAAATTTGATATGAATTACGACTTTCCTGAGGCTAAGCAATTTTACAATGAAAAGTCTGTATCTCGCACCTTTTCCGAGATACGGGCCCTGAAAGTCATGGCGGATGCCGTAATGTTATCCTACGGGAAAAAGCATCAACTTTGGGGTGCCGTAACTTTGCAGTCCTGTAATATTTTGTCACAAAACCTCCAAAATGCACATCTGTGGGATGTTGGCTTTCTTCCCTCCAAATTTTCACTCAAAAGACCAAACCATTATTTTGCAGCAGGATGGCAAAACATTCCTGTTATTTTGGCCATAGTGACACAAAAGAGTGTCGCAAATCACGACACTTTCGCAAAAAAAATCACGAACGTGTCACAGGTGTGACACTCTACTGTTTACAAAAATTCTAAAAACATATTTCTGGGTGGTTTAATGCCCAAAAAAGACATGGCTAGCATCCTTGGGGTCCAACTAGGTAAACACAAAAAGAATTGTGTCGCTAGAGGGTCCCGATTTTAAATGCCAAGCATTTCTCTGACCAGTAACTGAAAAAAAAATGGCTGACTTACGATGCTACAGGGGTCATTTGTGACACTAAAAACTGCATTTGCATCACTATTAAACTTTTTGTTAACTTTTCCCATTGACTATAATGGGAAACTTGTTTTTTGAATAACTTTTGAATCGTTTAGTATATTTTCACGAAATCTTGGAAAGGCACATGGGGACCCTGTCCACATGTTCTCTGAAGTTTTTGGACTGGTCACACAAACCGTGCAACCTGTAGGCATGAGCAAACAATGCACAAAAAAGCATAAATGTGCTACAGAATGTTGCTTTATAACTCTGCAACTGTATATCTGACCAGTATGACACTTGGCAGATCCAGAGATCCATGGTACAGCTCTTTGCCTGCCAATTTGCAGGCAAATCTGTCATACAGTGGCAAAGCTATTAAGCTTCAAAATGTCACCATTTAACCTTACATGGGGTACTCAACCCTAATTATGGTGGCACTATATATATTCATGGCAAAAAGATTCTGTTTAATGAATCAGTTAGGATTGTTCCACAGTGACAAAAGTGAGGAAATTTGGTGTTAGGGTTGCCACCCCTTGAACCCCACGTCCACCCCCCCCCACCACACACACACATACATACAATAGGAAAAGGACCAAGGCAACACAACCAATCACACAGAAGCAGCAGGAGGTGTATACTTGTGTTACTGCAGCAAGTAGGTAAGAAATCCAACTTCAGGTATCATACAGTATTTCCAAACTTGTTCCATGAGGTTAGTTCACCTAAAGGTGAAACAAGATGACAGTAGTGAAAATTGTGTACCTAGCTACGTTTTTAAATATGGGTGTCGAAAGGCGTCATGGGTGCCACAGTGTTAGTCTATGGGAAATTGTTAAATTTTGGAATAGTGTAAGTTTGTCATCCTTAAGTATTTTAGCACCAAAGCAGGAAAAGACACATCTGTGGGACCAGGACTTGCCACCCTGCAAATTTCAGCCCAAAGGACACAACTGTTTGCTTGCAGGATGATGGCAAACATGCGCTGTCATCAGGAGCATACTTTCACCAAATACTGTCATAAACACAAAAGTGTCACAAATACATAGCACAGCACTGCTGCATTTGTGAAAGTGATTTGCAAAAGTATTTCAGGGAATGTGTTAAATCCTGTTTTGGGTCTTGTAAACCCCAAAATACCATATGTGTAGTCTGTGTTATGTGTTGGTGGCAGCGTGTGTCTCAACATGCCCAGCTGTCCATAGTGATATGTGTTTTGTGGTGTGTGGAACATCTGTGATAAGAGTTAGCAGTGATGACCCCATACCATTGCCTGACATCTGTTGGTGTGAGCAAGATGGAAGCATGGGCTTGTGGTTTCATGGTATAGATAGTTGTATGTTATTTATGTTACCTGCTGCTGGTTGTGTGTGATTGGTTGTGTTTCTTTGGTCCTTCCCCTGCTTGCATGTAAGTGTGTGTGTGGTGGTGCTGGGGGTGGGTGGGAATGTGCAGTTAGGGTTTTGAACCCTAACACTGAATTTTCTCACTTTTTTCACTGTGGAACAACTCTAACTGATGCATTAAACAGAGTTTTTTGCCATGAATTTCCCTTCATTCTGAGAATGTGCAATATAAATAGTGAATTGAATGTGGTAGGGGGAGCATGGGGCCCCATTAACAGTAACAGTGACCGAAATGCAAACAATAATGGCAATGGTAACACAAACGTGAATGCAGATGGAAATGCTAATGCTTAGGGAAACACAAGTGAAAACAGAAACAGTAACAGTAATTGTGATGCAAACGTAAATGCAAATGCAAACAGCAATGAAATTGCAAGCAGAAATGCAAACGGTAACAGTAACATAAAAAGAAATGGTAACAGTAACGGTAATGGTAATGGAAACATAAACACAAACATTAAATCAAACAGTAATAGTAACAGCAATGGAAATGCAAGTATTGATGGTAACAGTAATGGCAATGCAAATGTGAATGGAAATGCAAAAGCTAAAGGTTATGAAAACGCAAACAAAAATGCAAATGGTAACCAAATGCAAGAGCAAATGCAAGCATCACAGTAATATAAACACAAAAGCTAATGTCAATGGTAACAGTGACGCAAATGGTAATGCAAATGCAAGCACAAAATACAAATGCAAATGCAAATGGTAACTGTAACATTTACAGTAATGCAAATGGAAATACAACCATGGACGATAATGTAAATGTTAACAGCAATGGTAACATTAACGCAAGCACAAATGCAAATGGTAATGTAAACATAAATACTAATGGTGACACTAATAATGACACAAACATTAATGTTAATGCAAATATAAATGGTAACATAAATGCAACCGGAAACAGAAACACAAACTGTAACGGTAATGTTAACGGTAATGGTAACACAAATGCAAATGGTAACGCAAGGACAAATGGTAATGGTAACGCAAACACAAGCTGTAATGGTAACATAAACAGAAGCACAAATGTAAACACACATGGTAACAGTAAAGTAAACACAAAAGCTAATGGTAATGATAATGGTGACACAAACGCAAACGTAAACACAAACAGCAATGGTAACACAAATGCAAATGGTAACAGTAATGCTAATGGAGACACAAAAGGACAGAGTAACACAAATGAAAATGCAAATGGAAGTGCAACTGCAAGTGGTAACACACACAGTGACGCAAATGGAAATGCGAATGAAAACAGTAATGGAAATGCAAATGGTAAGATTAACACAAATGCAAATGGTAAAGGCCATGCCAACAGTGACACAAAAGTAAACAGTAATGCAAATGGTAAGGCAAACACAAGCACAAACACAACCACAAATGATAACATACCCGGTGGTGCAAACAGAAATGCTAACTGAAACCTGGTGTAATGATAACCACGACTGGGAGATGGCCATACCTGGCTACAACATATTCAGAAGAGACAGAGCAGGCAGGAAGGGAGGAGGAGTGGCACTGTATGTGAAAAATGACATAAGGGCCACAGAGATCCAGGAGGAACAAAATGGGGGAGAGATACTGTGGGTTAAGCTGGAAAGGAAAATGGGGCAGCATCCACTACAGGTGTGGTCTATAGACCACCAGCCCAGGAGGAAGAAACAGATAGGAGTTGTTGCTAGCCATCCAAAGGATGGCAGACAAGGTGAGGTAGTACTGGTTGGAGACTTCAATATTCCAGACATGGACTGGAGCATCCAGCAGCAGCATCAACTAGGAGCATATTTATCCTGGACTCCTTCAGGTGCCTTCCTCAGCAACTGGTCATGGAACCAACTCGGCAGAAGGTAATACTGGACCTTGTGCTCACAAACAGGGACAGTGTGATGGGGTAACAGTGGGGAGCACCTGAGAAACAGTGACCACCAGTCATTGTGGTTTGAAATCACAGAAAGAGCAGAACCAAACCACACAAAAACACGTATCCTGGATTTTAGAGGGGCAGACTTTGGGAAAATGGGGAGATACTTGAAAGAGGCATTAAGGGGAATGGGACAGGAATCAGGGGTTGAGGAACAGTGGGCAGTATTTAAAATGGGGATTACAAGAACAACAGAATTATGCATTAAGCAGATTAGCAAGAGGAAAAGGAAGAGGAGACCATTATGGTTTTCCAAAGAGGAAGCAAAGAAAGTGAAAGCCAAAAAGATTGCATTCAGGCAATACAAAAAGACACAGGCAGAAGGGGATAGGGAGAAGTACCAGGAGAAGCAAAGGGAGGCAGGGAGGTCAGTAAGGGAAGCCAAAGCTCAGACAGAAGAACACATTGCAAAATCAGTGGGTAGAGGGGACAAAACCTTTTACAGGTACATAAGTGAAAAAAGAAAGACAAAGGGAGGGATAGTGAGACTGAAGGGGGAGGATGGGGGCCGCGTGGAGGATGACAACAGTAAAGCTGACATATTGAACAGGTATTTCTGCTCAGTCTTTACTGAGGAAGAGGAGGGTAATGGGTCTGAAGGGAGTACAAGGGGTGAGAATGGTGCAGAAATGGACACAAGTCCCTTTACACGAGAAAGGGTCCTGAAGGAACTGGAAGTAATAAGAGTTGATAAAGCAATGGGGCCAGATGGGGTGCACCCCAGGGTCCTTAAAGAATTAAGAGAGGTGGTGGCTGAACCTCTGGCTATCCTGTTTAGCCGATCACTGGAAACAGGGGAGGTACCCACAGACTGGAGGACAGCAGATGTAGTCCCCTTATACAAAAGTGGGAACAAAGAGGAAGCAGGGAACTAAAGACCAGTCAGCCTCACCTCGGTAGTGGGGAAGATCATGGAAGCACTACTGAAGAAGAGATTGGTGGAACATCTGGTTGTCAATGGACTACAGGACCCAAGGCAGCATGGTTTCACCAGGGGGAGGTCATGTCAGACCAATCTCGTTGAATTTTTTGACTGGGTGACTAGGGAGGTGGATCAGGAGAGGCAGTGGACATGGCCTATCTGGACTTCAGCAAGGCCTTTGACACTGTGCCACATAGAAGACTATCACACAAACTGGGAATATGGGTGTGGGCAGAACAGTAGTGTGGTGGGTAGGTAACTGGCTGGGTGGCAGGACACAGAGGGTGGTGGTAAATGGCTGTCACTCCACAGAGGAAGAGTGACCAGTGGGGTACCACAGGGATCAGTGCTGGGACGGTCCTATTCAACATCTTCATCAGTGACATTGCAGGGACCTAGAAGGCAGAATTTCACTGTTCGCTGATGCCACAAAGCTCAGTAACAGAGTAGACACACCAGAGGTGTAGACAGAATGAGAAGCGACCTGCAGAAACTTGAAGAATGGTCAGGGTTTGGCAGTTGAAATTCAATGCAAAGAAGTGCAAGATAATGCATATGGGGCACAAAACCCTGGCACAATGTATCAGTTGGGGGTGAGGATATAGCATGCACCAAGCAGGAAAGGGATCTTGGGGTTGTCATCTCTGATGACCTCAAGGTAGGGAAACAGTGTGACAAGGCAGCAGGTAAAGCAAATAGGATGCTGGGATGTATAGGCAGGGGCATCACCAGCAGGAAAAGGGAGGTCATAATTCCGCTATACAAGACACTAGTGAGGCCCCACCTGGAGTACAGTGTACAGTTCTGGAGACCATACCTACGTAAGGACATAGACAGGGTAGAGAAGGTTCAGAGGAGGGCAACAAAGATGGTGCACAGATTGCATCACAAGTCCTATGAAGACAGGTTGAAGGAACTGAACATGTACTCCCTGGAGGAGAGGAGGGAGAGAGGGGATATGATAGAGACATACAAGTATCTTACAGGGAGGAACAGGGTGCAGGAAAACACTATTTTTAAGCGAAAAAGATGTTCCAGGACTAGAGGGCATGGGATGAAGTTGGAGGGAGGACGATTCAGAGGAAACATGAGAAAGAATTTCTTCATAGAATGGGTGGTGGACAAGTGGAACACCCTGCCAGAGGAAATGGTGGGGGCTGAAACAATCACAGGATTTAAGAATGCATGGGATAGACATAAAGGAATTCTGGAGGTCAGAGGTAAGGGGCAACAGACTTCTAGGAAAACAAACTGAACTTACAAGCTCAAATGGGCAGACTGGGTGGGCCATAGGCCCTTATCTGCCGACACTGTCTATGTATCTAATGCAAACTGTAACGGAAATGCAAGGAGAAATGTAAACGCAAATGCTAACAGTAAAAGTATCACAAACGCACATGCTTTATGTCCCAAAAAGGTGCATTCAGAAGCACAGTGACTACAAAGAATGTGGGCATAATAATGGCCCTCAGACAAGAAAATGAGTACTTGGAATACTAAATTGCTTATATCTCATGAACCATATGACGTAGAAAAAATGTAGAATCTCATATTATTTATGACTTTCCAGGCCAGTTTTGCCCTGAGGCCCCTAATGGAGGACTAAGAATTTTTGCAATGAAAAGTTTGTATCTCGAACCATTTTTGAGATATGGGACCCGAAAGGTGTGGCGGACACCATAATATTATCCTAGGGGAACATTTGTCAACTTCGGAGTGCTGCAACTTTACAGCCCTTTTATATTTTGTCACCAAACCACCAAAAGGCACATCTGTGTGATGTTGGTTTTCTTCCCTACACATTTCCACCCAAAATACCCAACTGTTGTTTTACAGCAGGGTGGCAACGATTTCCTATTGTTTTGGGCATAGTGTCGCAAATTACTTTCACAAATCACAACACTTTCGCAAAAAAATTACAAAAGTGTTGCATATGTGAAAGTACTTTGCGACACCACTTTTTACAAAAACTAAAAAAACGTATTTCTGAGGTGTTTTACCCCCAAAAAAAGACATGGCTAGCATCCTCAGGGATTGACTAGGTGAACACTACAAGAATTGTGTCCCTAGAGGGTCCCAAATTTAAATGCCAAGCATTTCTCTGACCACCAACTGAAAAAAAAAATGGCAGAATCACGAAAGTAAAAGGGTAATTTGGAACAGTAAAAACTGCATTTGCAAGTGTTGCATATTTTGTTAACTTTTCCCATAGACTATAATGGGATTCAGTGTTTTTTAAATAAATTTTAAACCATTTAATATTTTTTCACAAAATCTTTGAAAGGCACATCAGGACATGCATGTTCTCTGAGGTTTTTGGACCACTTGTGCAAATTGGATGGACTGTAGGTGCGAGCAAAGAAACATGCAAAAAAACATAATTTATGCAATTTTTGGTGTTCTGTAGCTCCACTACTGTACATCCGACCATAATGCAACTTGCCAGATCCAGAGAGCTATGGAACCAGACTGCGCATTCCACATTTTAGGCAAATACATCATATGGTGGCAAAGTTATTAAAGTGTCAAATTTCAGATTTAACCTTAAATGGGGTACTCAACCCTAACTATAGTGCCACTATCATGGCACTATAATATATATATATTATACTGGTGCAGTCATGACAGTATAGTTAGGGTGAAATGGCACTTCTAAGTTAAAGCCCAAACGTTAATATCTTGAACGTTATTTATTTGAACGTTATATCTATTTGAACGTTAATATCTTATGAGCCTTTTAATGGATTTGCATGCAATTTGGTATTCATAAACGTTATGTGTAGATCTCTAGCTCTGTCAAATTCCATGTGAATCTGTCAAGTTGTTTCATAGATACAAAGTGTTGAAAAAACAGAAAAATAGGAATATTTCAACATTTCTTAGCTCATCTGTATGTCAGAAACGGCTTTGTGTTGTGGGCTGACATTTTCAGAGTAGAAAGCATTTGGGTCACAGATGTGCCTTTTGAAGATTTGGTGAAAAAATATGAATACATTCAAAAGTTATGAAAGTTTTTAATTTACCATTATGTCCTATGGAAAATTTAAATGTCAGGCACGAAAGTTTTAATTTTCATACATTATGAGTATTTTGAGAGAAAAAAAAAGAACTTCTGCACTCACGCACACACACACAATTTATGCACAATTTGAGGGTTAATAACTTTGGAGCCATTCAGCATATTTGCATGGTATTTTGCATGCCTACTCTTCAGATATAGTTTCCTTCAGCTGCCAAGATTGGTCAGAATCAGTTTAGTGGTGTTGGAGACAAAAAGTGTTGAAAAACAGAAAAATCATCACTATAGTTAAGGTGAAAGTGCATGCATGTCTGTTACAGTTCACTTTGAAGGTTAATACCGTTGGAGTGGTTAAGCAACATTACATGACCTTTAGTATATGTATTCTCTAGGTATAGGGCTCTTGATCTGCCAAATTTGGTGAGAATGTTTTGAGTGGTTTGTGAGATACAAAGTATTGAAAAAAACACAAAAAAGCATCAGTATAAGGTAAGAGTTTTACACACATGGCTAATTTGCAAAAACACGACTTTCACAAAGATGATAGATCTTTGCACACTTTGAGGTTTAATAACTTTGGAGCCATGTAATGGATTTGCATGATATTTTGCATGCATAAAATAGATCTCTTAACCTGTTGAGTCTAGTTGGACTTAAAGTAACTGTTTTGGAGATATTAAGTGTTAAAAAAATCAGTATACTTTGAGTACAAGTGCACATCTATGTTATAGTTCTTTTTGAAGGGTAATAACTTTGGAGTGGTTACAAAGAATTACATACAATTTGGCATGCAAATGTTCTAGGTACAGTGCACTAGATCTACCAACCTTGGTGGGAATCTGTTTAGCAGTTTTGGAGATACAAAGTTTAAGAAACACAAGAGGTTGCACCAGTATAAGGGTGAAACAGCACTTCTATGTTAAAGTCAAGACTTTGAGCATTAATAACTTCAGAGCCCTTTAATAGATTTGCATAGAATTTGACTTGTACAACCTCTAGGCATGGGTCTCTTGCTCTGCCAAATTTTATGTGAATCTGTCAAGTGGTTTCAGAGCTATAAAGTGTTGAAAAACAGAAACATCAGGATTTATTGACATTTCTTTGCTCACCTGTATGTCAGAAATGGCTTTGTGTTGTGAGTTGACATTTTTAGGGTAGACGTCGTTGGGTCACAGATGTGCCTTTGAAGATTTGGTGAACAAATATTAATCAGTTCAAAAGTTATGAAAGTTTTTAATTTCCCATTGTTTCCTATGGGAAAAGTTGTGTTTAGCAATGTGAGAAGACTTTTGCAAATGTGCTAGATTTTCACACACTTTAAGGGTTAATAACTTTGAAAGCCATTTAATGGATTTGCATGCTACTTGGCAAGCATAATCTCTAGGTATATGTCTCTTAACCTGCTGAGTCTAGTGGGAACCATCTTAGTGGTTTTGGAGACAAAGTGTTGAAAAACAGAAAACTCATCAGTATAGCTAGGGTGAAAAGTGCACAAGCATGTTATAGTCCACTTTGAAGGATAATAACTTTCGATTGCTTATAAAGAATTACATGGAATTTAGTATGCATGTTTTCTAGGCATGGAGCTCTGGACCTGCCAAATTTGGTGGGAATCTGTTTAGTGGTTTTGGAGATATAGGGCCAGATATTCAAAACATTGTGCCTGGCACAAAGCTGTAGCACTGGAATAGCGCTGGTTTTGCACCAGGCTGCAATATTCAGAAGCCCTAATAGCACCAGCGCTGTGTGATAGCAGCAACATTAAAAGTAAATATATGCTGGGGTGGAAGTAGGGGAGTGGCCATGACTACCATCTGTGTGGCATATTCAAATGTACAGGCATTAGCGTGACCTGTAGTGCGGCGCTAAATACCACCTACAAAAAGCTGGCAGTAATGTAGTGGTGCCCCCCAGCATGATCCACGAGCTCCGGTAGCAACAATAGGTACAGTAATCCCTGGTGCTCTAGTGGTCCCCCCACCCCCCAAGCACGATCCCCGACCCCCGTAGCCATGTTAATTTTATAATTTTCCTTGTGTTCTAGTGGTCCTCCCACCCCCAAGCGTGGGAAATTATGAAATTAACATGGCTACGGGCATTGGGGATCATGCTTGGGGGTGGGAGGACCACTAGAGCACCAAGGAAATTATGAAATTAACATAGCTACGGGGGACGGGGATCACGATTGGGTGGGGACCACTAGAGCACCAAGGAAATTATGAAATTAACATGGCTACGGGGGTCAGGGATCATGCTTGGGGGGACCACTAGAACAAAAGGGTCACTTGTGTGTATCAAGCACACATATGCATGGGTGTGTTGTATGCACTCATATCTCCTGACTGCCCCCACTATTCTGGGTGTCCCTGATTTAGCCTCCAAATGTTCCTCTGTCCCTCACAGAATATGTATTACTGTGACAGAACAGTGAGGATTAACCTGACACATTCATGTCACACATTACTGTTACAGACTGGTTCTGCTTCTGAAACTGCTTCTTATCACAAATCCCCTTATTCTATCAGCATTCTGAGTGCATACCTCTTAAACTGTGTCCCTGATTATGGGTCTTTGTCCCTGATCCTTTGAAGTCTTGGCCCTTCTCTTGGGGCAAGGGGTTCCGAGGTATGTATGCTCCTACTGTGCCTGCCACCACACAGTTCCTGCTGCTTCCAGCCTGTACTTCTGTTCTGACCAACAGGTGATGCTGCAGGCATGCCTTGGCCTGCAGCGTCCAGTCTGTACTTCCATTCTGACCAAAAGGGGGAGTTTTGTGCTCCATGTAGTAGCACTGGGAAAACTGCATGGTAATGTATGCTAAGCAGCACCTAATGAGATGCAAATGTACACCTCTGCCCACAGATTACCTAAGTAGGCTCATTTGCATGGGATCTTGGAATATAGCTCCCATTTGCCCTGTGCTAGCTAGTTTGCACTGGGCTAATGTGTTAGCACTGTGCAATCAGGTTAGCCCGGGCAAACCTCACTTCAGCATAGCACACTAAGCACAGATCTGCAGTGTGTGGCTTACAGTGTTGTTTGCAGTCATACCTCTCAACTGTCCCTGATTTTCAGTGACGTCCCTGAATTTACCTCAGACTTTTACTCTGTCCGTCCTACAAACTGTGTTTCCATGACCAAACAGTGGGGGTTGTAGGCATGACATAATGTCAGACATTAATGTTACAGATGAGTTCTTCCTTAAACAATGCATTTTACACTACACCACTTATTCTACCAGCTTCCTGAGTGGATATCATCAATTTCTAAGGTGTGTCCCTGATTTTAAACCTTTGTTCCTGATTGTTTTAAGCCTTGTCCCTGACTTATGAGTCAGGAGGTTGAGAGGTATGTTTGCAGTAGCTGTGAGACATCTCTGTGCAATCACACACAATGTTCTCCACCTGCAACACTGGCTTGCCACAGAGTCTAATTAGCTGCAATTGCAGTTTGCACTTCCCTGTTGCTATATTCAGTGCTGTCTTATTCACAGGTTATTTTTGCCCTGCACTCCCAGACCAGTTTGCCCTGCTTCCTTAGACTGCTACATTCAGCAGGATTAGCATCGGGCAATTTCCTTTTTAATATAGCTTGCTTTATGCTCCGGGCTAAGTTTGCCTGCTGGGCAGTGCTAATTTAGCCCCAGGGCAAAGTTTTGAATACATGGCCCATAAAGTGTTAAAAACACAAAAATAATCAGCATAAGGATGAGATGCAACATTTTCACATGTTTACTTGTGCAAAAATGTTACTGTCAGAATCATTTTGAATTTTCAAAAGAATACATATTTGTATTGATATCTGGGCATGGTGCAGAAATACGTACTTCTCAACAGCGGTTTTTAATCAAAAGTAACATTATTGTACATGTGGGTACATGTGCGAAAATGTTACTTTTGGAAGCATTTTAATTTTTGAAATTTTACTTTCAGAAGCATTCTTAATTTTTGAAAGAATACATATTTGTATGGATATCTGGGCATGGTGCAAAAATATGTACTTTGGAAGCACTGTTTTCAAACATGAAGCCATTGAGAAGGTACAAATATATATCTTTTGAAAGTGTGGGTAAATTTGCATAACTTTTACTTTCACAAAGGCGCAACAGTATGTCTTTCATGAGTATCACTTTCTATGTAGTGCGAAAGTATGATTTTCGCAAAGTAGGCATCGTGCGAAAATGTGGCTTTCGCAACTGTTCCAGTTGTAAATTGAAGGTGTAATTATAAAGTGCTGCCCTTCACTACATAGCCTCAGTGGTTCAGTGGAATGGATGGGTGTAGTGAAGGCAGTAAGCTACAGGGTTCAATTATAGTGGAAGTCTTTTAATTTTTTTATTTTTCAGTCAGGATTTTTATGATTACAATGGCAGTGGGATTTCTTTCATAGCTGATATGGTTGCTGAGATATTGGCAAATTAGTGTTACAAGGGGTCCTTTTAAGACCTATAGGGCTGCTGTATGGCTACCTAGTTATGTGTAAGTGAGAGCACAGGGCACAGAGGGCCCACACTCCCATAGATGCATATCTTTATGAATAAATGGGCCCCACGCTCCCACCAACACATACCATTTACTAGTTATATTACACTTTTTCAAAAAGTAAGGAAATTCTTTGCAAAACAACTTTGTTATTGCATCAGTTAGGGTTGTTTCCACAGTGATAAAAGTGTGGAAATTCAACGTTATGGTTACCAACCCTAACACCCCTACCCTATTCCCCACCATCCTACATACAACAGGCGTTGCGGTGGTTGTTGGGGTCATTGCGCCTAACTCTCACCCCATTCTTCTATACTACAACACTTCAGCTTACTTACAATGTACTGGCCATGACAGGGCTTGGTAGGAGTGAACCCAGGCACAGGCATGGCCGTATGCTCCTGTAGCACAGTGGCCAATAGACAACACAGCATGGGGGTCAGGCAGATAAGCAAGCCCTCACCACACAAACCTGTGCTGGTATGTGAAAACATGGCCTGCCCATAGACCGGTGGCAGGCACGCTAGCCACGATACTGCCCAACAGATCCCAAAAGCAGGGATTCCTCAAGACAGCCCTGACACAGTCCTTCATACCCTGTACAAGGGGAGTGCAGGGGACTGCACAGTGGGCTGTTTAAGTACCTATGACTGCCACACAGGAGGGATATGTACAGTACATGTCTGTGCCCCAAAATATACAGCCCAGACCAAGCTATGAAAATAGCCAGCCAATGGCTGACCAATGCCCAGTGTAGGATGTGCCCCTGACTATGGGTCGCTCTCCCTGTGCGCAACTTGCCACTACTCTGAAAGTGAAGCAATAAGGTAGCAAGCATGCACAGCACACAGCCATCCCCATGGCTGGACCTTGTATGATGTGTGATGGAATAACAGCATGGACACAGGGTATAGGTTTACCAGACATTTACTACTGGTGTCCAATACATGACATCAACATCTCTGTGGCCTGGTACTCAGTCATCCCTATCTGAAGCCAGCAGCATTCTCCTGGTAAGCAGTCACATTGCCAGAACCATGCCACAGTGTGGGATGGTGTGCTTCTAAAATGAAAGAAATAGTAAAAGGGGGTATACGTGATCTGCCTGTGATGTGTCACAACCACCCATATACCACATGCACACTAAGTAACACTTACCGTGGAGGGCTGTTTCACCACCCACAGCTCCCCAACCTCATTCTTGTATTAGATATCCTGGTATCTGACCCTAAGGGACAGGATCTCTGGGATCACCAGTGGCCTCCTCCTCCTCCTTTTCACAACCACAGACATGGAGTCCCCCAGGTCCAACTCCCTCTGCTCCAGGGTCATGCAGACTGACTTCCCACAGAATGCCTGTGGGGGAACAACAGCAGGCAGAGCATGAGACAGTGGTACCATCCCACAATCCAGCTCCCCCCCAAGCAGCCATATACTTGCCTTCACTGGCTCTATAACCTCCCACACATTGCTCTCTCCCAAGACATCCTAATATGTGAGGGCAGCCCTCCTCCTTAGTTTCCGGGGTGCTCCCCCAGGGGCCCCACAGCTGCCACAGACCTTGCTACTGCCTCTGCCATATTGCTTTCAAAAATGAATGTCACCATATGGCATATGCCCTATCATGCCACCCCCCACACACTGGTGTGCACAGGAAAAGCCCCCATAAAGGGCTAAGGATCAGACTAGTGGCGCTCAATGGTACAAGCAGGCCACTCCAACATGCTACTCATCTCTTTTCAAAATATACCAGATGTGATAGCATCCAAATATGTGCCATGTGCTTAGGTCTTCTGCTGAATGCCCACCTGCTTGATGAGGAGCTGGCACAGGTACGGCAGCATAATTCACACCCCTTGCAAAAGGTATTCTGAAACAGACTACTGATGCAATCCCTCTGGAGGACACACTGCATATAGCAGTCACAGATGGGCCATGCTTCCATCACACAACTGTATGAGATGGTATGGACACATGTCATATCCCACACCAGATGATCCAGGCCAATGTCCATGGAGACACAGGTGATGTTTGCATTTGCATACTATGCCACATGCTCCTTCTGAAGAGTGGCAGGGGGTGTCACAGGTGTGAGCCAGTCATTTGCACCCTGTGTCCTGCATCAGGTCACAGATTCACTGCTGCACCACATGCAGGCACACATTGCCTTTCCAAAAATACTGGTGGACATCCAATTCACTAAGGAGGAATCCTATGGCATTGCATGCTGAACATGATTGGTACCATTGATTGCACCCTAATAGCAATCCTGGCCCCATTGGTGAAGGAGGAGGCATACTACAATCACAAGGTGTTCCACAGCATCAACTGTCAAATCGTATGCAGTGCAGACAGCATCATCACAAATGTGTGCAAGAAATACCCAGGCTCATGCCACTATATTTGTATCTTTGACCGGTCCAGTCTGGGTGCCCACCTTGCTGCACACGGTGGCATGGATGGTTGGTTGCTTGGTAGGTACCTCGTTGGGGGTATGTGGTGCTTGCTGGGCTGTCCACACATACTAACATTGTCATTCATTTCACTATGCATCAGCAGGTACCCACTACAACCTTACCTTCTGAAACTGTACCTGGAGTCACAGGGTCCAGCAGAGGAGGCATCCAATGGGGTGCACAAAAGGATAGTCAGTGGTGGAATGCATGTTCACAAGTTGTGCTTCCAGTGCCTAGATAACACAGCTGGCATAATGATGCGTTCTCCTGGGAAGGCATGCAGAGTGTTCACTGTCTGTGCCATGCTACACAACATGTGTGAATGATGAGGACTGTCCATGTCATCCAATCCACCTAAAAACATGCCACCATGTGATGACAATGGCCCAAAATGTGGGGTGGTGAAATACTGATAAGCCATGCTGTGCGGCATATGGTGACACAGGGTGCATTCACTTATTAGCTGAATGGGCCAGGTGGCACTGTGATGATGTTCCCTTCTGCATGCACCTGTGCCATGTGTGGCACATGTGTGTGCAGGGTTCATTTGTGCTGTGTGGGTCATGTGTGCTGTGTGGGGTACATGTGTGGTGATTGGTAGACTTGTGCAGTACATGTTGCGTGCTGATGTCTACCTGTGGGTCGTGGATATTGGTGTGCAGGTGGCGGTGTGCTGTGGACCCCCATGGCACCAGCCACAGTACAGTGGTGGTCCTTACATTGTGGTAGCATGGTCATGGCCTTGCATTCTGTGTGCCCGATGTTGTGCCAAGGCATCTTCCGACTGTCAAGCCTCCTACACCTTATGTGGCCCATGATGGTCTTCCCCTCACTGGCTTTTCATCCACCCTGGGATCCTGCCTTACACCACATCCACCTGCCATGCATTGTGTTGCCCCACACATGTTGGGATGTCCTGTGTGAACACAGGTGCTGCATGTGCAGATGACATGCACTCTGTCATCCATTTCATGCATGACACCGATCTTCTCGATGCCCTTGTACATTCCCATCACCTCCTTGGTGAGGTTACATAGTGATTCTGTGTTCTCTCTCTCTCTCTCGCTCTCTCTCTCTCTGTGGTGCTAGGCATTCACATTTCAGCTGCTGCAGGTCGTGGTAGTATGATTGCAGTACACCCATGGATGGTGTCTGCCTGGCGCTCCCTGATGGCAGTCTTGGTGGGCTCTTCTCCCCACTGTCATGGGCAACTCCTGAGGACATATGCTCCATGTTGGATCACAGCTCCTCCCCTGTTCAGGTGGATGGTGATGCATGGGTATTACCTATGAGGGAAGGGACATGGAATATGATATCTGTTGCCAGACCTTGTGTTCCTCCATGTCCTGGGGCAGTGAGGTGGCATGGGGTTGCTGCATTGTATCAGCATGGGACCTGTGGTTATCTGCATCTGCTGTCTCATCCATGGTGTCCATGACCCACTCAGTTTTGTTGGGATGTGCCTCTGATCTCCACTGGTATCCTTGCCTGTTCTGTCTGTCAGCCTGTTGGTGACTGGGTGGTTGGTTAATACTGGCCTGGCTGCAGCCATCAGGATCAGGGTCCCAGTATGGTATGCAGTTCATGCTTCCTACCACCCATAGATGCCAGCTCCCTCAGCAGCGCCACCTGAGCTGTGTTCCTTACTGCTTCTGTGCTCTGTAATGCTGTGTCTGCTGGGTTGCAAGGGAGGGTGGTTTACCTAGGCACTGTGCCAGACATGACCTCCCTACCTGTATTTCTTACCAAACTTACCTGCTAGTGTGTCCACACTCATATCCTCCCTGTGGTGGACCACATCAGAGATGGTCTTTACCACAACCTTCTCAATGGGGGTTCAGTAATAGTTTTTTTAAGGGAATCCACCACCAGTGGCTGACTGTGAATGGCTGGTGGCTACCAGCTTATGCTTCATGGTGGACCAGAGGTCACACCATATGTGCTTGATGGCACTCAGTGGGGGAATTGTTTAACCAGGAATTGCACACTAAGCTGGAGCTTGTTTTCAGGTGTGACCTGGGAGCAAAAGGAAGTTAAGTGGCTTGCTCGGTGTCACACAGTATGCAAATGGGGGCTGATGGGATTCAAATCCAGGTCTCCAGGTTTGTAGCTCAGTGCCCCTAACCACTACACTATACTGCTGCCACAGGACTGGGGGTGTCCAGTGTGCATACCCCCAGCCCTGTTTCATTGACCACTGCCTGTTTTTCCAGCCACAGGCATGACTTTGTTTTGGGGGGACCTTCAGTGAATCAGCACTGTACAGCACTGCATAGCACACCAGTATGTCCATTACCAGGGCAGCCACCTGTGTTCCGATGAAATTAGATGACTGGGCCATGCAGTGCTCATCGATGGGCCTTGGGCTTCAGTGTCCATGCAGCAGTGCCCCTCTGCTGGTGGGACCTGGCCCATGGTCACGTTTCGGTTGGCTACCATGCCTCCCTGCGGGGTGTGCCTGCATTCCAGGATTCCTCCTAGCCCACCTCCTCATGGTTCTACACTCTTCTGCAGGTGCCACTCCTTGCCTTGGCCACGCATGTGCCTGTGGTCATGCATACAGGCATACGATGCCATCTCTCGTGGTGTATACGTGCGCACTGCCGCTAAGTCTCATTTCAATGCACTTTACTTGCCTTTGTGCATAGTGCCCATAATGACAAGATATCTGACTTGCAAGCTGGTTTTTGGAAAAAAACATCTACTGTCAGTCAATATTATATTCCTCATATTCTGGAAAAATACGGTATATTATAGTGAGATCATAGACAGTTTTTCTTGCTTTTATTGATTTCAAAACGTTTTTGATTTTCCAGATAGAAAAATCCTGGGTAAAAAAAAGGTTTAGAAATAGGTGTAGACCCTACACTCATTAATATTACCAACAATCTCTATTTAGACAATTGGGGCTCAATATTCAGAAGTTTGAGCAGATGTTAACATGTCTTTGACCGCACAAACCAGGGTTTTGCTAGAGACCCATATTCAGAAGGGCTATTTCTGCAGGGGGAAAAACATAATGTACTGTATGTGTGGAGGCAAGGGGAGGGGCATGGCCATTAATATGCATGCTACCACGTATTCAGTAGTTTTGCACTGCACAAAAGTGTGTGGCACAGTCCTTTTGTGCAGCACAAATACTGCTGAACAAAAACCCCGACTTACTCCAGGCAACCTAGTGGCTCCTGGAGGTAATGCAGCCACCTAGTGAGTTGGCTGCTGGGGGAGCACAGTGGCCCCCTGTGGTCCCTGGCAACCCCCTGCCACTCACCAGCCTGTTATTTAATATTTAGCATCCTTTGTGCTAGTGGTAACCCCCCCCCGCTGATCACCAGCCTATTTTATTATAGATAGCATCTCTGGTGCTAATGGTACCCCCCCCTCCGCTGATCTCCAGCCTGTTTTAGTATAGACTGCTTGCCTGATACTAGTGGTAGCCCCTCTCCCTCTGATCCAAGCCCCTGCATACATGCAGTCATCCGTGGTGCTAGTGGTGCCCCCCCCGATTCCCAGCCCTGACCTACACAAAACCCCTCCCTAGTATCCAGTGGTTCCCCTGCAGCACCACCCTCCCACTCACCACATCCACAATGGAGTGCCATGTGTGCATACAGTGACTGGTCTGGAACAGCCCTCCCTAAGACTCTTCAGCTGTCTGCTATTTGGACAGTCAGTGTGTGTGCCTTTTATTTGTAGGATAGCCCCATCCTAAGAGACATGCTTGCTGACTGTACTTATGTCAGTCAGCCAAGGAGGTGTGATGAGGGCTGTGCCAGTCACCATATGCACCCATGGCACCATGCTGTGGATACGGTGTGTGGTAAGGCTGGTGCCACAGAGGGGACCACTGGATGCCAAGGAGGGACTGTGTGTAGGTTGGGGCTGGTATCAGAGGGGGAAGAGAAAGGAAAGGAAAGGGAAAGAGAACATTGTTTAACCAGCAGTAGCACACTGAGCTGAAGCTTGTTTCCAGATGCGACCTGGGAGCACAAGGAAGTTAAGTGACTTGCTCAGGATCACACAATATGCACCTAGGCAGCTGTGGGATTCAAACCCAGGTCTCCAGATCTGCAGCTCAGAGCCTTAACCTACTGCATTATACTGTCTCCACTAGTACTACTAACACAATGGATAACTGTATGCATGCAGGGGCTGAGACTGGAGGGGGGTTACCACTAGCACCAGGGATGCCATCCATACTAAAACGGGCTGGCAATTAGTGGGGCGGGGGTTACCAATAGCATCAGGGATGCTATCTATAAAAGATGATCTGGCAATTGGTGGAGGGAGGTTACCCCTAGCACTAGGCATGGTACACTGGAGGGGTCACTACTAGCACCAGGGATGCTATCTATGCTAAAATGGGCTAGCATTTGGCAGAGGGGGGGTTATCACTAGAACCAGGAAGGGTTATCACAAGCATCAGGGATGCTATCTATACTAAAAGGGGCCTGTGATCTGTGGGGAAATACCCTTAGTGAGTGGGACGTGATCTGTTCTAAAATGAGCCAGCGATCGGAGAATGGGAATTATCACTAGTACCAGGGTAGGTACATGGTTGGGATCAGACAATTTAGGGGTAGCACTGTTCTAACCTGCCTCACACCCCATGCAAATGAGCCCATAATGGGCATGCAAATGGCCCCTTACTGCCTGCCATTTGCATGGGTCTGTTTGAATATGGGAAACTTAGCTCAGGTGCAAGCCATTGTGGTGCCCTATTTCGGGAGCACTGTCAGGGCCATGTTAAGTGGCTTAATGCTGGCCCGACCTGGCCCTATATTCAGTTGGATAGCACCAGTGCACTATTGCACTGAATAAAGCTTCTTCAAGCATCCAGATTATTGCAAAGCACAGTGCAAATATTTGCATTCTGCTTTGCACATTTTTGAATATATGGCCCCTGATGTCAGGTACCATTCAATAAGAAGGGAAGCCTTACTTGAAAGATTAACATTAACACCAAGGTCAAATGGAGCAGTGTATTGGGTCCAGTTGTGTCTAATGTTTATATGAACGATTTTTTGATTTCATTGGATAAGCAGGATTTTAGTCACCCAAAAAATAGGAGATTAGACAGTCATTTTAGTCACCCCAAAGCAGGTAAGAGGATTTGCTCAGCACTTGCTTATGCAGATGACATTAATTTGATTTCCCTTACCTTTAAAGAGCAGCTGACACCTTGGGGGAAAACTTTGGAAAACATAATATTTACCCGCGATTCAGCTTGTATTTCATATATCTTCTACTGATTTCTCGTCCCCATTATTTATTACTAAAGAAATTCCCACAAAAACAAAATCTTTATCCCATGGAGTTTATCTGCTTTTATAACTTTTTCCCTACTTGACATTATAATGCTCTAGTGTGACATCACAGAATATTGCTATGGGAATAAATGTGATGACACAAGCAGAGAGCTATCACATCAGGCTGGGAAGAAGCAATGGGAGCTGATGAACTCTCAAGGCACAAATGTCCTATTTCCATGCATATGACCTCAATAATTAAGCTTGTCAATTAAAGGGCAAGCAGGTTGTCCCAGGACCCTCCCAGAAATCAAGGTAGGAAGCCAAGGGCTGCAGGGGCGGAGGGGGAGGGGACAAGCCATTGACATCACAATGCAGGGGTGGAGACAAGGGTGAGCGTTATATGACAAGAAGTCCCGGGGCCTGGGGATTGGTTGGGGGAGAAACCATCAGGGGTCCTGACTGGGGTCCTAATGGGCTTTTTAAGGGCAGCTCACAGGCAGCTAGCCATCTTTTGCTGGGATTTTTTTACAGTTTCAGCACATTCATTGGTGAACAAGGTAAGGCACAATTTGTTTAACTACGCCACTACAGGCCATGTGGTGGTAGCATGGCTAGGCCCAGTGGAAACTGTGTGTTTTTTAAAAGGGCCAGCCATGCAGATACAAGATTGGTTTTAAGAAGTATGTTAGTAACTGTTGTGGTTTTGTTGCTTTAAGCAATTATTTTTCAGTGTTTGTGTGAGAAAGAATGTAGCAACTGCTGTGATTTTGTTGTTTATGCCAGCCAGAGGCTAGGGCATGGCATGGCTGCAGGCTATAGGGGCCAGTTTTAATACAAAATGGATTTTTTGTGGTTTAAGGTATTTATTTCTAAGATTTGTTAAAAAAAAGATGTTTTGGAAGATTAGCCACTGCTTGCTAGTTGTAATAAAAAAAGGTGCCGGCCCGGGCGCAGTCGTTGATTTCCACTTTGCGACGCCGGGCACTGGTTCGGGAACGGATCCGGGTCGCCGGAGGTCGGCCGGGGAGAAGATTGAGGTGCCCGCAGGCAGCTCTCCTTCTCCGGGGAGGGTCGGTCAGTATCCGGAGCGATGAGGACTCAGCGGAGGCTGGAGAACTCATGCTACCGCCTGTGGTAAGGGGAGGGTGAGGGAGGCGGGGCGGACGCTGGTGTCATTGCACGTCCCCGCCTCCTCGAGGGAAGGGAAGTATAGGGGGATAAAATCCCTGCCTAGCGTCTAAATGACGCTCTGCCCAGGATTGCCCTGATTGGCCACCGGAGCCATTCCCCCTAACCAGTTACAGTTCCGCGGCCGATAAAGGGGGTCGGTACGGCGCCGCCCTCTGGGGGGCAAGCCAGAGATGACCTGGGATGCGGCGATGTCCGTGGTCGGGGCTCCAGGGTCCGTGACCAGAGCAGAAAAGGCCGACGAAAGGTAGGGGCATAAAGAGGAAAATTAAAAAAAAAAAAAAAAAAAAGGTGATTTAAGAATTTATGGTTTGCTGATTAAGATGTTAAAGCAGACATTGCAGACAGACAAATTACAGGCTGGTTGGGTGAGAGGTTTTTGTCTTGGCCTGCTGGCCACATGGCTAACCACATGGAATTTAGGGCCTAGTACTCTGGTTCAGGCAGCCGGCAGAGTCCTTGTGTAAGGGAGTTTTTCCTAGAGCAAGGGAAATCCAGTTTTGTAATACAGAATTAACTTTTCATGGTTTAAGGTATTTATTTCAAAGATTTGCATAAAAGAAAATACATGCTGGAAGATTGGCCACTGCTTGCAAGCTGTAGTTAAAAAAAAACTGATTTAAGAATTTATGTTTTGCTGATTAATAGGTTAAAGCAGGCATTGGGGACAGACAATTTACAAGCGGTTTTGGTGAGAGGTTTTCTTTTGCCTGGTGGAGACTAGAAAGTAAATTACCGTATTTAAAGGATTAATAAAGATAAATAAGAGAATATAAGCTTTGGGGCTTGTTGACCACATGGCATGCCAGACCCAGTAAAGTATATATGGTATTTGACTGGTGTTAAGAATTGAGTTTAGCAAGAATAATATTTATTTTCAGCATTTTAAAAGATGCAAGATAACAAGCATTTAAAAAAAAAGAAAATTTGCTGGAATTTAGGATGAGCAGTTAGGGGCCGGGGAAGCAAATTCAAGCTTGTAGTGACTTATTAGTTGGTTACTTCTGGTTGAAAAATGTATCATTCCTTTTTCACAGAGTTTGGGCAGGTGTTCTAGGTATGCTGGATGATAGCGTTTTAAGTGGAATGGCATTTTAGTAGCATTTACACTTTAAAAAGAGCTCATGCTAGGCATTTGCTTGCCGTTTTGCATTGTAGCTGAGCAGTGAGATTGTTTATTTATTTATCTATTTAGTTTTTGTTGACCGGGTAAGTGCATTAGACAAATCCTGCCTATTTTCAGGCACGACCCGGGGGAGGGGGATACAGATGAATGCCAACTGACCTTGAACCAGATTAAGCTGTTGGTGGTATTTTTAGTGAATGAGGGAAATTTGGCCAGGACACTGGGGAAATTCCCCTACTCTTTTTCGATAAGTGCCATGGGATCTTTAACATCCACCTGAACTACCACCAATCCAGGCAGATGGGACCTCGGTTTAACGGCTCATCCGAAATCTGTAGAGGCTGATACTGTTTTAGGATGGGACTTTTAGTGTGGTGATGCTAATGTGGGCACAGTCGGTGAAGCATGTCTCGCCTGGTTTATGTTTTGAATGCAGCAGCAGGATTTAGTTTGGAATTTGTGGCAGCTCTATCTTGTTATTTCTCTACCTGCTTGTGATTCCACTGGAAGATGGACAGGAGGGGTGATGGCGCCATGGGCCTCTCTCATGCCTGTCAGGAGCTTTAGAACCAGTTTTAATTGGGCCAGCACAAGGGTAAAAGTCCTAATGCCTATGGGGGCTTCAGATCAACTCTGTCTCACACTCAGGTAGTTTATGAGGTCTGGTCCCCCTGGGCTGTGGGTTTTAGGCAACAGTCACATGGAAAAGCCCTTGTCTGGTATCCTTGGATCTGTGTGCCATGGGGAAAGCTTTGGGGGGGGGAATGATCATTGGTTGCAGACAACTCCCATCATGGGGAAAACCAGGCTACAGCTGGAGGCATAGCACCATGGAGAGTAGTGGACAACCCCTAGCATGAAATAAAGCCTGTCTGCAGATAGAGGCATAATGCTGGGGCAGGCCCCCAGAGAGAGGACCAGTAGGACTGTGGTTTGACATGTTCTCTTATTTCCACCCATAGTAATTTTACAGAGGTGGCACCCAAGAAAAAACAGATGACCAGCAAAAGGATTATGGAGGCTGATAAACTAATAGGACAGATGTCAGAGCTCATAGAGGTGGAAAAACAGAAAGAGGAAGAGGAGGAGGCACAGCAGAAACAGAAGGAGTGGAAAGAACAGGCGAAGAAAGGGCAACCAGCCAAGAAGCCCCGAGGAGTGAGGGCCAACCTCAAGCCAGCGATGGTTCCACAGCCAGAGCTGCAGCCAGATAATGGAAGCCCAGATGGGGGTAAGGACATGACGGATATCACTAAAGATGGTAACCTCAAGGAGTATTTGGAAGGGTTGCTGGGGAACATGGGGGAGGCAGGGATAGACAAAATGGAAAAAGTGCTCCAGGACATATGAGGAAAGAAGCGGGGCAGGGGGACAGGGGCACAAGCCGGGGGCCAGAAATATGATGGACCCCCTGGGATTCACGTTGGGTAACCATGTGTCAGCCACACTGAAGGAGCGGATATAGAAAGGGGAGTTTGTGGACATATTCGGATTGGTGGACGAGGATACCGCCAAGAAGTACGAGCAGAAAGAGTCAGTGGGAAAGCCTGAGATGACTGCGGCGCTCACAGTGGTGGGCTACAAGGCAGAGGATACAAAATGGAAAGGGAAAACCTTTGAAAATTGGCAAGTGGGGATTATGGCATATGGCACCATAGTCTTGGAAAAGAGGTTGGAACTGGCCATCCCACTACTGACCTACATGGCAAGCATCAGGGATGCGTACAAGGCCAAGTTGGGTTTCGGATGGCTCAAATATGATGAGGCCTTCTGGAAGTGCATAGCAGCAAGGGGAGACTTGAGATGGGACAGTACCCATTCTGAGTTTTGGGTGAAGACCATGTTCATGTCAGGCCAGGGGACTACAACCGAGGGGGGACACCGGGAGGTGGATCATGCCAGCCACAGGTGCAAAAACCTGTTGGGGTTCAACAAGGCATCCTGCAACTGGGTGCACTGTAAATTCAAACACATTTGCTCTAAATGTGGGCGAGCGTACCCGTTGACCACCTGTAGGCAAGGGGGGAGAGGGGAGGACAGGGGAGCAGCCATCAACAGGACCTCCCCTTTCAAGGGAGCTGGGGAGGCTCCAACAGAGGTGGGGGGGCATAACAGGGGAGGCCTCAGGACCACCTACAGTTATTAGACAGGAGCAGAAAAGGGGGAGGTGGGTGTGCTCACTGGTCTGAATCTGCATTGTACGGGAGGTGGTGGAGGTGTGGACCAGTGAGTACCCAGACAAGGAGGTGGGTGAGAACCTCTGAGTGGGTTTTAGGGAAGGTTTTCAGCTGGGCTTCCATGGGCCATGAAGAGGGATGAGGGCCAAGAACCTGGGCTTGGTGAGAGGAAAGGAAGTGGTGGTCAGAGAAAAGATAAGAAAAGAGATAAGGGCAGGGCAGGGTGTGTGGAAGTGCTGCTGGTGTCACCACCATTCCCCAAATTCTGGATATCCCCCTTGGGGGTGGTTCCCAAGAAGCAGGCAGGTGAATATGGGCTGATTCATCATTTGCCATACCCAGAAGGGCAATCAGTGAATGACGGCATTCCAGACCACCTGCGAACTGTATCCTACGCTGCGTTAGATCAAGTGGTAGAGAATATCAGGGCAATAATGGGGGCCTGGTTGGCAAAAACAGACATAGAATCTGATTTTCATCTGCTGCAGGTCAGTCCAGTTAACTGGGACCTGCTGGGGTTCCAGTTCGAAGGGGACATATACGTTGACAGGGCCATGCCCATGGGCTGCTCAGTGACCTGTTTGACATCTGAGGCTTTCAGCTCATGGGTCCAGTTGGTGTTTGGGGAGAAATACAGCCACAAGAGGGCAGTGCACTACCTGGATGATTTTATTATCACTGGGGGAAGCCGCGCAGAGACGCAGGGCATGTTGGGGGACTTCACAGCAAAGTGCGAATGGATTGATATCCTGATGGCACAAGGGAAGATTGAGGGTCCGGCACATAAGCTGGAGTTACTGGGGATTGAGGTGGACATGGAGCAAGGTTCTTTCTGGCTACTGGGGGACAAAGTGCCCGGGGTACGGGGCCCTACTAGCACAACTAATAGAGAGGTGGAGGGTGCCACTGGTACAAGTACAGCAGCTACTGGGGCACCTTAATTTTGCATGCAATGTGATCAGCCTGAGGATGGCATTTACAAGAAGACTACGGAGGGTGACCAGGAAGGTGAAGAAGCCGCACTACTGGGTGGACATCTCAAAGGGATTATGACAGGACCTCAAGGTTTGGGAGTAATTCCTAGACCAGTATAACAGGGTAACATTCTGGCAGACGGAATGGGAGCACAACACTGACCTAGAGCTATACACCTACACCTCAGGGGTGTTCAGGATTGGGGCATATTTTAAGGGAGAATGGATTGCGGAGGGCTGGCCAAACCAATGGGGGGTGGAAGGCCTGTTGAGAGACATCACGTTTTTAGAAATATTCCCAATTTGGGTGGCCATGTAGGTGTGGGGAGAGCAGATGAGGGGAAAACACATCATGCTGTGGTGTGTCAATAAAGGTGTGGTGGAAGTCATTAACAGGCAGGGTGGGAACATGGAGATAGTGGGCTGAGTGATGAGGAGGTTGGTACTATTGGGGCTGAAGTCGAATGTATTGTTCAAAGCACAAAATATCCCAGCGATCAAGAACAAATTGGCTGACAGTCTTTCCCTGCTTACAGCTCAACAGGTTCTGGAGTCTGGTACCACAAGCAGCAACACACAGGACCAAGGTCCTGGACCGGATATGGGGGATTGGAGGTTCACTGCAAGGGTGCTGTACCCAGGCTATTAGGCAACCAAGATCCTGAGGGCATACAAAGGGGGTTGGGCCAGCTTCCAGGAGTTTAGAGCTAGACAGGCATGGGACAGGACAAAACTGGTCCAGGACAAGCAGATCAAGAGGTTTGTAGTAGAAAAATGGGAGTCAGGGATGGCACACACCACAATAGTGGTTCAGTTAGCAGGAGTGAGCTGGACAGAGGGTGACCAGATACCATGGCAGGCAGGATGGTCAAGAGGATGCTAGCCAGATGACGACAGTGACAGGGAAGCAGGAAGGATGGCAGGCACCCAGTTGGGGGCCAACTGCCGGACAAGTTGTTGGGGGCCAAATGGAGTGTGTGCAGCTCAGCTCAGGAGGTCTGCCTCTTCAGGGTGGTCTTTGCAATATTGGCAGCTGTGGCATTCAGGGTGGGAGAGGTGGTGGCCCCTTAAAAAGGGGAGCCTGAATGCTCATTACAACATGAAAGAGTAGGGGTTAAAGGAGACACCATATCCATCAGTTTGGTCAGGTCAAAAATGGACATGAAGGGGCGGGTGGGGCCACAGTGACCTTGCACAGGAAGCCCGGGGCACTGAGTTGCACGGTGGCAGCATGGGAGGAGTATGAGAATCACAGAGGCAGTGCTGTAAGGACAATGTTCTTGCATGGGGATGGAACACCAGTCACGGCATTCCAGGTGGGGGCAGTAATGAGGAAGGCACTGGTCTTTATAGGGGAAGAGTCAGATGAATTTTCCCCACACTCTTCAAGGATTAGTGCTGCCTCAGAGGTGGCAAAAAGGGGGTACATAGTGGAGGAACTGAAAGGAATCAGCCGCTGGAGGTCAGAGAGTTACAAACGGTATGCCAGGTGCTAACAAATGATGATTCACGCTATTTTCTTTTGCTCCCATGGCAGGTACCAGATGGAAAGTGTGGATGATGGGGCATTCATTTGTGTACTGGACAGAATGGTTTGCAGCCACCATAGGCAGAGGGACCCAACTGCACCCAGAGTCAAATTGCACCAGAATACAATAGGAAGGCATCAGGGGTATGAAATGGGCCCATCTGTTGCCTCTTCTGCAGGAATTGAAGGGGCAATGGGGCAGGCCAGAGTGCATAGTGGTAGATCTGAGTGGCAATGACATGGGAGGAATACCCTGGGGGGGAGTTAGGGCAACAAATGTTGGGGGATTTTGAAACCATTCGAGGGTGGTGGCTGGGCATGACCATCAGGTGGTCCGAGATCACATCCAGGTAGGTATGGAGGGGAGCCAAGGATGTCAAGCTTGTAGAAAAGGTCAGGAAGCAGCTAAACAGAAGGGTGGTGAGAGCGGTCATAGAGATGGGAGGGGTACACATCCAGCACAGGGACATAATGCATGAGCAGGCAGTGATCTATAGATTGGATGGGGTGCATCTGACCAAGTTCGGGATGTGTTTATTCCTAAGGCCGATTAGTGAGCTAGTGAGGAGGATAACCCAAAAGGCCTGAGGTTTTAACCCACAAGAGGGGAGCCCCGCCATCCAAGTGCAAGCAGCAGGCAGGGCAGTGGAAGAAGTAAAAGGGGGAAGGGGGCTAGAGGTGGAGGGAAAGGGTAGGACAATGGGTTGGAGCCAAGCAGCCCAGGTGTGGATTAAAAGGGGAGGGGAAATAGATCTGGGTGCCAGATATAGAGTGTCTGGGTCTGGAAGGGGAGGCCCGGGTTCAGCAGGGAACTGGCCTGGCTCTGGTGACCGAGTAGGGGGCCAGATTCAGTGTCCAGACCCGGAAGAACGAAAATAGGAGAACAACCAGGAGGAAGATGAGGCCAGAAGGAGAAGAATGTTGAAGACTAAATTATGTTATGATAAATGTATCTGATTGGATATGACAATTGAACTGTAGATGTATGGATTGTGCTAATATAATTAATAAATATGTTTGCCAATGAGCATCCAAAGATTTCAAAATGGTGTGTTTGTGGTTCATTTCCGAGGGGGCGGTTCAAGGGACAATTAAGCTTGTCAATTAAAGGGCAAGCCAGGTTGTCCTATGCCCCTCCCAGAAAAGGTAGGAAGCCAATGACTGCGTGGGTGAAGGGGGAAGGGGGATGAGCCAGTGACATCACAAGGCAGGGTTGGGGACAAAGGCGAGTGTCATATGACAAGGAGCCCATGGGCCTGGGGATTGGCCGGGGGATGGGCCATCAGGGGTCCTGACTGGGGTCCTAATGGGCTATTTAAGGGCAGCTTACAGGCAACTAGCCCTCTTTAGCTGGGATTTTCCCACCCACCTACCCTGTAAGGAGGGGATGTGGAGGGATGGTTTTGGCACATAGTTTGGAGAGAGCAAGAATGCTTGGTGCCCACGAGGACCTGGGTCATGGGGCCATACATATGGATCTGTGAAGAGGCAGCTAAGGGCCAGGGGGGCTAGGTAGAGCCCTGCCGTGTGGGGCATGGCATGCTCAAAGGATGAAAGGTATAACAAGAAGCACATGAAAAGGGTTCTAGGGGAAGAGAAGAGAAAAAAAGGGGGTAGAAGAAATAAAAGGGGGGGCCAGAGGTAGGGGAAGGGGGTAGGACCACGGGCTGTGGGCAAAGAGCCCAGGCATGGATTGAAAGGGGGAGGGAGAATAGTTGTGGGTGCCGGATACAGAGTGTCCGGGCCTAGAAGGAGAGGCCCAGGTTCAACAGGGAACCAGCCTGACTCTGGTGACTGAGGAGGGGGCCAGATTCAGTGTCTGGACCCAGAAGAATGGAAGGAAAAGAACAACCAGGAGGAAGATGAGGCCAGAAGGAGAAGAATATTGAAGACTAAATTATGTTATGATAAATGTATCTGATTGGACATGACAATTGAACTGTAGTTGGATGGATCGTGCCAATAGAATTAATAAATATGTTTGCCAATGAGCATCCAAAGATTTCAAAATGGTGTATCTGTGGTTCATTTCTGGGGGATTCAAGGGACAATAAATATTGGGGGTAAAAATACAGAACTAATTCAAAATACAAGCTGCTTTAAATTCAAATATTGCATTTTTTAAACTTCTCAAGGCATCTGTGGCTCTTTAAAGGATTGTAATCACTTGTAAATGTGCGGACAGACAATCTCAGAGATTAGATCTTACAATAAATGCTGAAAAAAGTAAAATGTTGGTAGTAAACAAGAAGAGGTCTGGGGCCCGATATTCAGAAAGTTGTAAGGTGTGGCACAAATGTTTGTGCTGCACTTTGCAAATGCCCAGGGATGCCAGGATGCTACAGTCAGTCAAGCACTACTGACTGAACATGAGGCTGTGTCAGTGCAGTGCTAAGTCAGGCAGCACTGCCCTGATATGGGTCCTGAAGTTGGCCTGAGGAATTGATACCACTGGAGTGTTATTAACAATTTTCAAAGGCACCTATGAAAATGAGACCATAGGGCATGCAAGATGTTAAGGTGTCATTTGTATGCCCATTATGGGTCCATTTATAAGGCTAGTGGAGGCAGGTATTGCAGTGCTGTCCACCCTTATGTCCATGACAGCTGTATCTATCCCTGTTGCTAGTGGTTCTCCCTACCTTCCAATCACAGCCCTGTAAAATCCCTGGAGCTTGTGGTCCCCTCCATCCTTCTGATACCAGCCTCATAATAATAAGTAACACCCCAGGTGCCAGTTGTCCCCTACCTCAAACCCTGAGATCCTAGCCGCAAAATAATAAAACAAATCCCTGGTGCCATTGGTCCCCTCCCTCCCTCTCTCCCTCCCTCCCTCAAATCCCAGCCTCAAAATAATAAGAAAATACATCTCTGGTGCCAGTGTTCCTCTCCCTCCTTCCGATCCTAGTCCTGTAATAATAATTAAAATCTCTTGTGCTTCTGGCTCACTTCCTCCCCCCGATACAAGTCCCATAATAATAAATAAACTCCCAGGTTCCAGTGGTCCCCACCCTCCCTCTGATACCAGCAATGTAATAATAAATAAAATCCCTGGGCCAGTGGTCCCCACCCTCCCTCTGATACCAGCAACATAATAATAAATAATAAAATCCTTGGTGCCAATGGTCCCCACCCTCTCTCCGATACCAGCCACATAATAATAAATAAAATCCCTGGTGCCTGTGGCCCCACCCTCCTTCCAATACCAACCATGTAATAATAAATAAAATCCCTGCTGTTAGTGGTCCCCACCCTGCCTTCGATACCAACCATGTAATAGTAAATAAAATCCCTGGTGCCAGTGGTCCCCGACCTCCAACCCCAGACTCATAATACTAAACAAAATTCTTGGTGCTAGTGGTCCCCTCCATCCAATCCCAGGCCTGATGTAAACTTTTTTATCACAGGTGGCAGTGGTTCCTCACCGATCACCGGCCCACAAGTAAAAACAACCCCTCCCAGGTATCCAGTGCCTCCCTCCTACTTACTTCATTGGTATCCACATTGCCGAGGGCGCATATGGCAACTGACACAGCCCTCCTCACATCTCCTCAGCCAGTCACCTTATGTCCAGGCATGAAGTGCTCCTTTTATTTCTAAGACAGTATGCGTCACCCTGTCCTACAAATAAGATGCATGCTCCCTGCCTAGTGTGTCACCCTGCCCTATAAATAAAAAGCACACTTCCTATTTGGACATATTGTAGCTAACTGAGGAGGTGGGAGGATGACTCTGCTAGTTGCTGTATGCAACTGCAGCACCACAAACACCAATCAGGTCAGGTGGGGGTGCCCGGTGCCATGAGGGGGAAACACTGGACTCCTGGGAATGGTTGTTTTTACTTCTGGACTGGTGATTGGGGGGGAACCACTACCAAAAGAGATCAAAGATTTTACATCAGGCCTGGGATAGGAGGGAGGGAGGGAGGGAGGAGACCATTAGCACCAATGATTTTATTTATTATTACTGGGCTGGGATGAGAGAGGCTACTAGTGCCAGGGATTTGACTTATTATTATGGGGCTGGTATTGGAGAGATGGTTGGAGGGTACCAATAGCACCAGAATTTTTATTTATTATTGCATGGCTTGGATCAGAGGAAGGAGACCAGTGGTGCCAGAGATTTCATTTATTACTTTGGGTCTGGGATGGGAGGAAGGGAGGGAGGGAGGTGGCCACTTGCACGCAGGATTGTATTTATTATTACAGGGCTGGTATTGGAGGGCAGTAGGAGACCATGGGCAACAGTACATTTTATTTTATTGTCAGGGCTAGGGATCTGGGCTGAGATGGACTACATGGGTGGGTACTGTATGCCGCCCTCTCAGCAGTCAACCAGCTGGTTGGCTGCCTAACCTCTGGCAGCCACCAGAGTTGTGCAGAATAAGAGGAGGTTTTCATTGGCGGTATTTGTGTGGCCATGCAAATCCTCTAGCACCCCACAAATCTGCTTAATTTTGGCTTATGCGGATATTCCTGTCCACACCGCACTATTTGCATACCCCAATTTGGTTTGCATGGACGCCACCCATTTTCTCCAATGCATCAGAGCCCTTTCATTACTGGCTTCGTGGACAAAACCCAGTTTGCGTAGGTAAAGGCCAGTTAACATATATGCAAATATCTGAAATCGGGTCCCTGGTGGGAAAACCTCTCCAGATTTGGGGATAGAAAAAGAGAACTTTGAAATTGTCTCTGAATACACATATCTTAGACTCACTTTCTACACTAGAATGACTTGGGTACAGCAGATTACACAACTGGGGCTGTTTCTTTGAATTTGAGACCTATATCTTCTAATTTCAAGCCTATTTTGATGTGTTGTTGGTGAAGCTGTTTGAACTGGAGTCCTGTTTCTTTTGGTAGCAAACCTATTTTGGGGGTTTTGAGTAGAATTGTGATTCATTTTTGCTGGCTTCACTAGCTGCAAAGTTTAGTGCATAGTGGGGGAAGGGTGCTAATTGTCTGACCAGGGGACTCAGCTACCTGACTATTCCTGGAAGTAGGGTTGCCACCTTTGGATGAGATGAAAACCGAATATTAAACCACACCCCCAAACCCCACCCCTAACTCCTCCTCTTTTATGACTTATGAGGGCATCGCTTGGACTCTGATTCGCTTGATTTATTCAGAATTGCTGCTGATATTGCATTGTGTACAACTTCTTTAAAGTACATCTTGATTATTATTTTTGGTTTGTTTGATTTAGATTTAAATATTTTAAATTTCAGTGTGTGTTAACATTTGGTGGGGTTAGAGATGGGGTTCAGGGGACTTTCCATCATGTGTACACAGCTTAGCTGTCTCATCAAGTGACTACAAGGACACCTCTGACAACCGGCTATTTTGGAACAGGTGGCCTTTTCTGGTAAAACTCTTTCAATAGATAAATAAACTACACCAGTAATGGTGGATGAGCTGTAATTACAAATATCATCTGCCATTTTAAGATGTGCTACTGTCCTTCCCATTGCTCAGACTCTAAAGCTATTTGTAATGTCACAGAAGTTTTTAAAAGTGGTAGGAACTATTCTATGCTGTTAAATACCCTATTTTATTTCCATATCAGTCATACATACCAGATAGCATGATATGTGATATGTAGCATGGAGGCAGTATAGCACAGTGATTTAAGGCTCTGAGCTGCAATTCTGGAGACCAGGGTTTGAATCCCACAGTCCAGACTTGCATACTGTGTGACCCTGCACAAATCATTTCACTCCCTTGTGTTCCCAGGTTGCACCTGTAAACAAGCTTCAGCTTAATGTGTCTCTTCTGGTAAAAAAAAATTATAATGTTTGATAAATTACCTAAACTTGCAATGCCATCAATTCTAGATTGTGTTCCTTTCTCCTCATCAGCTACTGCTCTCTCTCTCTCTCTTCCTCTTCCTCTTCCTCTTCTCATTTCTGTGGCTTAGCATGACATTAGCCACACTATTCTGTGATGTTCATCTGAGATGCCTGGAATGGTCTTCCTGGAATATCCAGGTAGTATGAAAATTGACAGCAATAACTACTGAGGAGAGAGAGGTGTAGTACTGCTAGAAATGAAATAAAATATTAGATTATTAATTTAACAACAAATGGGGTGACAAATATTAAAATATAGGACAGACCCTAAAAGAAAAAAAATGGTGAGCATTTAAATGTGTAAAAGCATTCCTTATCACAGCAGTCAAAGACCATACTCATAATGCAGCCTAGAAAGGATTGGGTTGATTTGCTGCTAATGGTCTCAATAGCCCTACTTTGCACCTCTCAGATTTACGGGTATACAAATAAAGGTTTACATGACATCAGAATTTGTTTGTAATATGAACATGCAAGTAAAATGGTGAAGGATTTAACATAATATGTTTTACAAGTATGTGAGCATTCAAAATGACTGAAAAAGTACTACCTTTGAATAAAACTGGATTAGCAGGTAAAGTTTCTGAAACACATTGTACAGTCCACACTGGACAAGAGGCTACCCTAATGTGGTGTCTGTCTGAATGTCTAAGGGTTTCAGAAAAATCAAGATGTTAATTAAGGTGGTATTGTTTACCATTCCCATAAATAATCTTCCAATTTGCTGGTGTGAAGTTTTTTGGGGTTTTTTATTTATTTTTTTTTTTTACTTAGTTGTTTAACCAGGTATAGCACACTAAGCTGAAAGCTTTTTTACAGGAGCAACCTCTAGAGGTGACAACTGAGCAGACAGGGACACATTTGGCTCTTTAAGTGCCCTGCACTTGAAGGCACTTCCTGATTAGCATGCACTGCAAACAAGCAAGCACACTGAAATGTCAGACACTTGCTTACAGTCAGATGAGAAGAAAATGAAACAGTTAGTGGGGAATCTCATAGGTGCTGCTTGACCCACCATAAAAACCAAATTTGCAATGGTGAAAACAGGAGGACCGAATCTGGACCTAGAAAACTGAATCATTCGCTCAAAAACTGAGTAGTTGGTAACCTTACCCGGAAGACCCCCAACCCCTCACCCCACCCTCCCCTGGTTCATGATTTCCTTTATACCGGAGGTTCTGACATCACTTCCTCAAATGGGCTAAGGAAGTGCACCTGTCATAGCAGAAGCAGACATCCAGGAAAGGAACAACAGCAAGTGAAACAGTGACTGCTATCTCAGTGGAAGGGAAGTAACTACAAATCTAGGAGCTTTCATTGTTATTTCTTACTTAAAGTCTCTTTTTGAGTGTGGATAAGACTATAAAAAGCAGTTGCTCAATCTATCTAAACATGTACAACAAAGGGGATAAGGGAAATTAAGAAAAGAATGTTTTGCACTGATAGAGGCAGGAGAGGGGAGACTTGGGGGACTGTTTGGTATCCTGCATCTGGAAGGGTGGGAGGTCGCTGGTGGGAAATTACAGCAATGGGTAGGGTGGTAGGCTGCAACAACTGCGGTGCACCAATCTTTCTAAAAATTGCCTGGAATGTGGGAGGATGTTTAGTGTGCAACCACATAGAGAAATTTAGAAAGGAGATTGAGGGTCTGCAGGAGGAACTAAGACAGGCAAGGCAGATTGGGGGTGGGTTTAGCCCAATACTCGAGGGAGGAAGAAGGGGAGATGAGGGAGGGCGATTTAAGCCAACAGTGGTGAGGAGAGGGTCAGAAGAAGGGAAGCAGAGACAAAGGGGCCCAGGCCAGGAAGAACGATTGCTGGGGAAACCAGGTCAGGAGACAAAAGACAAATGGAAGGAGGAGATAGAGACTTGTGAGGGGAGGTGAAGAAGTGGCAAAAGTCATGGAGTGGAAAGGAGAGAACCAGTTATTATTAAGAGAGAGGGAGTGAGCATTTGTGAAGGGTCTTCAGAAAATAGTTTTGCACTGCAAGAGAGGAAGAAGGTGGAGGAGGGAAATGATGAAATTAGAGGATTAATTGATAAATGCCTGGACCAAACCAGAGCAGGGGGAAGTTCTGCTGGGAGAATTACAACAGGGGCAAAAGGGGGAAATAATGTGCAGGAGGAAGAAGAGGAGCTGGAAATGAGAGAGGGAGATGAATGGAAGCAAGCAGGGAATAAGAGTGGTGGAATATTAGTGCTGGGGGGACTCAATACTAAGAGGAGTCAGGTGGGGTAGCAAGAGGGAAAGGCATAGTCGCATTTGGGTGGAGGCCATGCCAGGAATGACAGCAGAAAGGGTGGGATAATCTGTTCTGAAATATGTTAGAAGGGGTAGGGACAAGCCTTATTTAATTATACTTCTTGGAACGAAAGACCTGGCTGACAAGACAGTAAATATGGTCTAGAGGAGGTTTGAGGAACTAGGACAATTATGTGAGGGGGCAGAAAGATCAGTAACTTTTTCAGAGATACTTTCAGTGCCCAAGGCAAGCTCAACAAGAAAGCTGAGAATAGAGGAATTTAACGAATGGCTAAGAACCTGGTGTTGTGCTAAAGGGTATGGGCTGTTGGGGAGGGTGGGAGGGACCTGGGAGGATAGTAGTCTCTATGCCAAGGACAGACTACACTTGAGTGAGGAAGGAAAGAAAGTGTTGAAACAGAGGATGGAAGAGTACATAGAGGAAGTTGGGAATTTAAACTAGGAGTGGGGGGTGGCAATTGGGCAAGAGACATGCAGAGACCACAGGTTTGGAAACCATATGAGCTTACTCCCCATAACAGTGACAAGGGACAAATGGCAAGTACTATTGGTGATGCTAGTAAGGGATGGCAGGATGGGGGAAGGGTGGAAGGTAGTTGCCCTTAATGCTAGGAGCCTTGGGAGGAAAACTGCAGAGTTACAGGTGCTCATGGCAGAGGAAGAGGTGGACATTGCAGCCATCACAGAAACATGGGCCACCCAATACAATGACTGGGACCTGTCTGTACCAAGGTACAGGTTATTTTGTAGGGACAGAGTGATTGGGAAAGGAGGGGGTGTGGCACTATATGTGAAGGAAGGACTGAAGTGTGTAAGGGAGGAAGGGGAGGAGGGTAGTACAGAGTCACTTTGAATGCAAATCCAGGATTCAAAGAATAGGATTCTTAGAATGGGAGTGGTATATAGGCTGCAATCTCAGACGGAGGAGTTAGACAGGGAACTAGCGGGACAGATCAGGAGGACCTGTGAGAAGGGTAGTGTGGTGATTGTGGGGGACTTCAACATGCCAGGAGTGGACTGGAGTACCCCAACAACCAGGAATAGAAGGGAGCAGGTACTGCTGGATGCCTTCCAAGACAGCTTCCTGCTGCAAATGGTCAGTGAATCAGCCAGGTTAGGGAATACCCTTGACCTTGTGTTGGTAAATGGGGACTTTGTGAGAGAACTTACAGAGGAGGAACCGGTGTCAGGGAGTGACCACTACTCAGTATGGCTCACATTGGCTATGAGCAAGGAAAGAGTGGAATCTGGCACAAGAGTGCTGGACTTCCAGAGGGCTGACTTTGGAAGGATGGGGGAAGTGGTAAAAGGGTACCTGGCCAGAATTCAATCTAGTATGGACACTAACCAGAGGTGGGAGCTCATAAAGCTGATGATAGTGGAGGCAACCAAAACCTGCTGCAAGGCCCAGAGCAAGAAGGCTAGGGCTAAGAAACTGAGCTGGTTGAGCAAGGAGGTCATGGAAAAGGTAAGGAGAAAAAAGAGCTGCCTTTAGGAAGTACAAGGAAACAGGGAGGGGGAAGGACAGGGAGGAGTACTTGACGGAATCGAAGGTAGTGACAAGGGCAGTAAGGGGACCCAAGGAATCTGCAGAACTCAGGCAGGCACAAGGCAGTAAGAAGGGGGAGAAGGACTTCTTTAGGTACATCAGGGAGAAAAGGAGCTGTAAGGACCACATAGTAAGGATTAGGAAGGAGGGGGGCTGGGTGGAAGCAGGATGCAATAAGGCAGAAGCACTAAATGAGTACTTCTGCTCAGTATTTACTAAAGAGAAGAGGGGGTGACACCCAAGGGGGGAGAAATGGCAGAAACAGAGGGGAAGGGGTGACAGTTGGGGAAATCATGGATGGCAGAGTTTGGGAGGGTTTGAAGGCACTGAGGGTGGACAAGGTGCCAGGCCCAGATGGCATCCACCCCCAGGGTACTGAAGGAGCTGGCAGAGGTCCTTGCAGGACCTTTGGCAGACCTATTTAATGCCTCATTACATTCAGGGTGTGTACCTCAGGACTGGAGGATTGCTCATGTGGTGCCCCTCCACAAGAGTGGCCCCAATGATGAACCGGGAAACTACAGACCAGTAAGCCTCACATCCATCATGGATAAGCTAATGGAGACTATCCTGAAGGAGATGCTGTTGGCCCTCCTAGAGGCCAAGGGACTACAGGACAGCAGACAGCATGACTTCATATGAGGCAGATCCTACCAAACCAACCTGGTGGAGTTCTATGACTGGGTAACTAGGCAACTGGTCAGGGGCTATGCAGTGGATGTCCTGTATCTGGACTTCAGTAAGGCATTCCATTTGGTGCTGCATGGAAGGCTGGGAAGTAAGTTAGTAGGCACAGGGGCAGGTGCAAAGCTGGTGAGATGGGTAGGAAACTGGCTCCAGGGAAGGCAACAGATGGTGGTGGTGGGTGGGGAGCTCTCACACCCAAGGATAGTGACGAGCGGTGTTCCACAGGGCTTGGTGTTGGGTCCAGTGTTGTTTGGGATATTCACTGCAGACATATCATTGAACATCAAGAGCAAGATCAGTCTGTTTGCTGATGATACAAAGGTAGGAGCAGTGGTGGATGACCTAGGAGGATGGCAGGGATTGCAGGATGATCTGGCAAAGCTTGAAACCTGGTCAGACACCTGGCAACTGGGGTTTAATGCCAAAAAGTGCAAGGTGATGCATTTTGGGATGAAGAACCCAATGAGGAGTTACCAGCTGGGTGGGGGGGTGCAGCTAGCCCAGACAGAGGAGGAGAAGGATCTGGGTGTGCTCATTACAGGGTCAATGAACAACTCAGCACAATGTAGGAAGGCATCTGCAAAGACCAATAAAATGCTGGGTTGTATTGCAAGGGGTATATCTTCGAGGAGGGAGGAGGCGATTCTGCCACTGTATAGGTCATTAGTTAGACTGCACCTGGAGTACTGCATACAGTACAGGCACCCATATCTGAAGAGGGACATTAAGTTACTGGAGGGGGTTCAGTGCAGGGAGACAAAGATGATCAAGGGGCTGGGGACTTAACATATGAAAGGAGGCTGAGGGAGTTGAACATGTGCTCACTGGAGGAGAGGAGGGATGGGGGGACATGATTGAAACCTTTAAGTACATGAAAGGAATAAACAAGACAGGTACAGAGGGATGTTCAAAGTTAGGGAGGGGAGGGACACCAGGGGCCATGATATGAGACTGGAGGGAGGAAGGTTCAGGAGGGAGATGAGGAGACACCTTTTTTACAGAGAGGGTGGTGGCTGGGTGGAATGCATTACCTGCAGAAGTGGTAACCAGTAGAACTGTGGACTGCTTCAAAAGGGGATGGGACAGGAAAAGGGGGAGGGTTAATGAAGGGGAAGGGTGGAAGGGAGGGGCAGCTGCAGAATAAGGGTGCTAGCTGCACATTCAAACAGACTTGATAGACCTCTAGGCCTTTATCTGCTGGCAAATTTCATATGTTCGTATGTTCATAAGTAATTAAAAAAGTTAATCTTGTGAAGGTATATAGTGACAGAAAACTGCAGCACACACTCACACCTAGGAAATGAATGCAATCAAAAGGAAACACTGTTCAGTCCTTTTATTCCAATAAAATCATCAAACAGCTCCCCAACACCATACCACACCAGCCCAAAGTAAACTCAACATTTCATGCAGCTGCATTGCACTTTGTTGAGTATTACACTTGATGCAGTTACATGTTTAAATAGCAATATCTGTTAAGACACAAGACAAGTGCAATTAATTCAAATAAAGTGTAGTCAATCACATGTAAAAAATCTAAAGCGCAGCAATGTTGGCTAAATTACCTTAGCAATTCTAGCCATAAATATAGCTGATTTATAAATCTTTTCCAGTTCTGCATATTAATTTTTTTCATACAGCGCCCTTTTTTAATTTTTTTTTTCATATGAAGCCTATAAGTGAAGTGGTAACTCTAATGATTTAGGCGTGGGAAACTCATCACTGCCAATTTAAATATCCAATAATTTTCTCTACATGCAAGAGCATTGTTGATATCTCGCCCCATGGGCCAGTTTTAACTTGTTTGATGCCAGTGACAAAGCACTTATGCAAATTCATATGTGTACTCATGCACATATGACATGCAGTGGCATACTCAAAATTCTGATTTTGAATGGCCCTTATGTATTCACCTACATGCTCCTTGAACTTGCATTTAGTGACCCACATACTGAGCCCCCCACTAACACACTGTTGAATAACTGACACAAGCTGTGTCACAATTAATGAAATCTGTTATTTGCACCCATTTTCCATCCAATGGGTTTAAGAATTGTTTGCATGTGTTTATATTTGTGCAATATTTGCACCTACCACATTTAAAATAGCCATTCAGTAATGACGGCATCCAATGACTACTTGTGGTGCCATGTGTTGTTTATGGACAATAGAGAAAGTAAAGTTGGGGTGAAATGTACAAGGTCTAAGGGCAGAGAATAGCTGTGAGTCAGCTTATTGCCCAGATTATTCTCTCTCTTTTATATACCATCCTGTGAAAAGTTTGCATGAAAGGATTTAACTTTTCTGTTTGTAAAATGGATCTATGTTTATGTATAATGCTCTCCTTACATTTTCACTCAGTGCTGTACATGGTTACAAAATTCAATTTATTTTCTGCAGGATTTGTAGCTAGGGTATCTACCAATACATTATTCCTGTCCATTTTTTTTTGCATGAACCCTTGCTTTCACAATATCAACATTGCTATAACCTCACTCCTGAAACCTTTTTTTTAGGTCATCTGTCCAATAGTCAAATCCATTTTCCGTGCTACAATTTCTGTGAGCACAGATGAACTGGCTGTTAAGTATGGATTTGATTGTGTGACTTGGATGGTATGAATTTGCTAACAGTGTTCCTGTCGGTTTTCTTCCAAAATACAGTAGTTGCTACACCACTGTCTGTGTCCTTAATAATGTTAATATCCAAAAATGTGATCTGAGTTTTTTCTACACAACTGTAAAACAGAGATGGGGGTTTGTAGACTCCAGGTTTTGCACAAGTTTCTGTAATTCAAGTTCACTTCCCTTCCAAATTAAAAAGCAATCATCAATATAAGCCTTATAGATAGAAATATAATAAACAATGGATTGATTTCTGGGTCATACACATAGTGTTCCTCCCACATCCCCATATATAAGTTCACAAGACTGGGGGCAAAGGTTGCCCCCATTGCTGTTCCATTTGTTTGTAGAAAGAACTTCCCTTTGTACATGAATGCATTACTTTTAATACAAATTGGGATAGTTCTAGCAAAAACTCTGTAGGTGGTACATCTATCTCTTGTTTGTCCAAAAAATATTTGATTGCTTCTAAACCACCAGAGGAAGGAATATTTGCATATAGTGACTCCACATCGAGTATAACTAGCAAATCAGTATCCTCAACATGGAGCTCACCAAAAATAATTAATGCAAGTTTTGTGTCTCTAATGTGAGAGATCTTAACCCAGAAGAAAAATACTTAATGTGATGAACTTCATATTGACTAAGTGGCTCCTTGACCAAGTTGATACCGGCCACAATGGGATGCCCTGGAGTATTTGTGATACTTTTATGCACCTTCGGCAAGAAGTAAATGGCCAGATGGATCAGATTGGCCACTGTCAAAAAATCATAGGTGTCTTAATCAATGATACCCAAAGTGAATGCTATTTCTAAATAACTGTCAATCTCATGTTTAAGAGAGAGTGTGGGGTCACTAGAAAGTGGTCTATTAAATTTGGTATTAGACAATTGTTGCTTCACTTCTTTATCATAATCCACAGTGTTTGGAATGATTACGCTGCCCCCGTATGTGCCTGTTTTATGGTAATTGCAACATTTTCCTCTGAGCTTTCAGTGCCTCCATTTCCTCCCTTGACATATCATCATATCTGTTTTTTTTTCTTTCTTTAACTAATTTTTTTCAGATTTTTTCACGCGCCTTATAAAGTACTTGGACTGTTGGATTTTGATGAGGCATAAATTTTGATTTAGCTCTAAATTTTGAGGGGTTTTCATTCATAGTGGACAGGACATCCTCCTCTGTCATCATTGGTGACGTCACTATTGTCCAACACTGTATCTTGTGTCTGTGAAAAAGAAAAATCAAATTAAGATTGCTAATAAATTTGTTCAAATCTAAATAAGTGTCAAACCAATTAAATGAATGTATAGACATAAATTTGAACCCCCTATGCAAAACAGCCAGCTCAACATCAAATAGAGCATATGTAGATAAATGGATGACATTCACATCACTTGTATCTCCCTCTCCTCCCCCGTCTCCATGTATGGTAGTAAGTCCCCCATGTCTGTTTCATTTCTTGGTTCCATCCCCTTTGCACTTGTTGGAACCTACCATTTTCTCCTGCCTTACCTTGTCAGTCTCCGTGTTGTTCTCTGAAAGCTACCCTGGGGCTGCATTGCAATTTTGATTAAGCTACTTGATGCGCAGTTTGACACGGTTCCATTCCTTCCTCTAAACTGTCCTTTAAAAAAACAGATGACTCAGCATCTAATTTACTACTCCCACTTTGACCTTCAGGATCATTTAAGTTGGTCTTTTTCAGAATTGAGTTGGGTTGTTGTTTCCAATTGAAGACCCAATTATTCTTTTTTTACAAATTTAATATACTTTATTCATATGTGTAACAATGCAAAGCTACAAACAAAACTGTGAGTACAACTGTGACTGATCTCTAAATCCAACTATTTGGAACGTAAAAGACCCAATTATTGATATAATCCCTTTCATCACACAAGCATTTCTTCTGCTTCTGTGCCTTAAGTTTCTTATCAAATTGGTGGTTCAGTGAACCTGCTCCCAAGCCTGATCACAGGTTTTGTGAAATAAAATGTATCCATGGTGGTCCAGTGGACCCGCTCCCAAGCCCGATCGCAGGCTTTGTAAATTTAACAATCCCTGGTGGTCCAGCAGTACCCCCCTTCCCACCTACCCACCATCTCAGTCCTGCCACCCCACTCCCCCACGCTGTAGACCAATGAGCAGACAGCTGTACTGTATGCTGTTAGTCAGCAGGCGGACAGGCAGCTTGCGAGTGGGGAGCTGCCACCTGCCACTGACTATGGGGGAGCGGGGGAGCAGGACTGAGTGGGCAGGTGGGGAGGGGGGTACCACTGGACCACCAGGGATTGTTAAATCTACAAAGCCCATGATTGGGCTTGGGAGCGGATCCACTGGACCACCAAGGATACATTTTATTTCACAAAGCCCGTGATCGGTCTGGATTCAGCCAACTGGACCACCAGGGATTCTATTATTTTAACTACACCCATGATCGGTCTGGGGAGCAGGTCTACTGGACCACCAGGGATTAAATACATTTAACAATGCCCACGATTAGGCTGGGGAGCAGATCCACTGGACCACCAGGGAGAAATTTACTTTTAAGAAGCCCATGACTGGGCATTGGGGTGCTTTGCCGCCGAGGTGCAGGGGGCATCAGTCCCCGATGGCTGCAGCCTGGCAGGGCACCAGGAACAAGTCACCGAGGATCAGTGCACATACATGCAAATGTGGCCATAATGACATGCAAATGGCCCCATTTGTGCCTTGCATGCATAATGGCCTCATTTGCATACTGGCCACTGAATATCGCGGTTCCTGCACCTAGCGCAACTGCACTTGCTCTGGCACATCCCCCTGCCCCACACTTGCCACTTGCACTGGTGCAGTGCCACTGCACTATATGCAATGCGAGAGACCATAGTGCCATATTCAACGGTGCTGGGCCATGGTGCAGCACCATTGAATATTGCCCAGATCATGCCTTGGTGCATCCCAGTTGCGCTACGCCAGGCTTGCACCCCAGCATGGCGCAGTCTGAATATCCCAGCCTGATTCTTTTTCTTTCAAAAAGGTCATTAATTCAGCTTGTTCCTCTGTTAATTCATTCACAATTATTTTAATCAGTCTTAATGAGGATCCATGGATTTCTTCTAACCATGGATCAAATAATCTTTTTTTATCTTAGCCAAATAAGAGAAACTTCAGGATGCAGAGACCCCTGGGGACTCTTCTCACTTCTAGGTATCGTTCCATTGTTGCAAGTATCCACACTATCCTTTTAATTTTAAATGCGTTTTTTTTTTCATAATCAAAAAATGCATCTTTGATGTTAAGGGCGTGAGTAGTTTCAGCTGTAGAATTCATAACATTAAGTTCATCAACCCTCCTAATAAGGGTAATGAAGTCCAAAACTGGTTTAGTTAACAAGGTAACTGAAAGATTCATACCTGGGCTGGCGTGTGGTGCCGGGTGAACAATGCAGTCCGAAGCTGATGGAATTACCATGGGTGCTGTTGCCACCTGCTGTAAGTTGGTTCCAGCTGTCCACATGGAAACTCAGGTTATTAAATGGAGTGTTGCTCAACCATAGACATGAAAGCAATTCAGAACACAGCCACTTTTCAGTGCATAGTGCCAGCAGTACAGGAGATCCAGTGTAATGACAAAAAAACTGTGGTACACACTCGCACCTAAGAAATGAATGTAATCACAATGGAAAAACGGTTTAGTCCTTTTATTCCAATAAAATTATCAAACAGCACCCCAATACCATACCACGCCAGCCCAGAGTAAACTCGATGTTTCGCACAGGCATATTGTGCTTTGTCAAGAGTATTACACTTAATGCAGTTACATGTTTAAATAGCAATATCAATTAAGACACAGGACAAGTGCAGTCACTCCAAATAAAGTGCAGTCAATCACATGTAAAAAATCTAAGTACGGCAATGTAGGCTAAATTACCTTAGCAATTCTAAAGATAAATACAGCTGATTTATAAATCTTTCATAGTTCTATATATCATTTTTTTCATATAAGGCCCCATTTTAATTTTTTTTAATGTGAACCCTATAAGTGGGGTGATAACTCTGTCTTATCATTTAGGCCTGGGAAACTCATCTCTTCCAATGTAAATGTCCAATAATTTTCTCTACATACAAGAGCATTGTTGATAACTCCACCCCTTGGGCCAGTTTTAACTTTGTCGATTCTGGTGAAAAGCCACTTATATAAATTCATAATGAGATGAGATGCTTATATGTCATGCAGTGGCATACTCCAAATTATGATTTTGAATAGCCCTTACTATATTTGGTCGCCTATGCACTCCTTGAACTTGGGTTTAGTGCGACCAACATACTTAGCCCCACACTGACAAACTGCTAAAATAAATGACATAAGTTGTGTCACAATTAATGAAATCTCTCATCTGAGAGTTGTTTGCCTGTGTTTATACTGTATTGGTGCAATTCTTTTACCTACTGCATTTAAAACAGACATTCAGTAATGACAGCATCCATTCACTACTTGTGGTGCCATGTGTTGTTTGTGTGGTTGTGGACTATAGAGAAGGTGAAGTTGGAGGGGGGCATACAGGGCCTATGGGTGGAGAATAGCTATGAGTCAGCTTATTGCCCAAAATAATTTGCTGTCTTATATATCATCCTAGGAAAAGTTTGCACAAAGGGATTTAACTTGTTTTCTGTTTGTAAAATGGGCTAATGTTTACGTTTAATGCTCACTATACATTTTGACTCAATGCTGTATGTGGTTAAAAAATTCAGTTTTAAGGATTAAGGCAAAATGAATGCTCTTTTAATATTTGGATATATAACTGATGTTCAATACTGATGTATAGATAATATGTTTTTATACAATAGTGACTTTTTTTTGTACGTGTGATGTGCAGATATTGTAATGTCTCATTGATGATCAATACATTTTTACCTATCTACCTACCTACCACATATTTGAATAATTTTATATTATTATTAAATTTGATATTTTTTTATATATATTATTTGACTTGGGCTCAAGTGCAACAGTATCTGTTATTTTACTACTTATTTTGTCTCATTGGTTCTGCATTTCTTCTAAGTTTGTTTCTGTACTTTCAAATGTTTTTACTAGTATACTGCACTATGCTTCCAATACTCAACCTATTTCTCTCTAATTGCTTCTAGGACTTCATTTGCCATTCACACTGGTCTGCATTTTTAATGGTGTGCTATTGTCTCAGAGGGATACAGTCTTATTTTATGCAGTCCAGAAGTTTTTAAAGGTTTCCCTTTGATGCTAAATGCTGAAGCCCATAACTTTGTTTCTGAAGGTACCTGAGTCATGGGTTCTCTCAGTTTCTTAAAATCAAAGGGCATTCGCTTACATTTTTCCTTGCTCTCTCCAATAGTGAATCTTACGATACTATGGTCACTGTTCTCTAATGTTGCTTCAGTTTCCAATTTTTTGACCAAGTCATCTTTAAAGTTATGAAGTAAATCCAGAGTTGATTGTTACCTAGTGATTCTTTTAACAGAGTGCATTGGGAAACTGTCCTTCACAAGCTCTAGAAATGCCCTATTGTGCTTGGACTTAGCTTTTCCCTCCTCCTAGTCCGTATCAATCTTGGCAGTTGATTTCATCAGTCACATACATACTTATATAGATCTGCTTTCAAAATCATATCACAAATGCAGGCCCAGGTTCTATTTCAGGTCTGGTGATATATTTATAAATAACATAAATCAGTGATAGCCTTTTCCCTTAGACACTCCTAGTCAGAGTTTTTCAGTATCTGCATTTGGAGGTCCTGTATTTCATTCACCTCCCATTTGATTCTTTCTGATGTACTGTACAAAAACACCCCCACCACCCATTTTACCTGATCTGTCATTTTTGAATAGATTGTAGTTGACTCCAATCCCTAGAGGTCATTTTAATACCAGCCTGTCAAAATTATTCCAGTTATGTCCAGTTCCTCCATGGTGATTAGTCTCTGTTGTTCTCTGAATTTGCTCCCTGCATGGTGTGCATTTGTGTACATACCCTTTAGATTTTCTATCTGGATTCCTTTTTCCTCTTCTTAGACTCTATTGCTGCATCTTCTTGCCTGTCTCTTTTCTGACATAGATTTTCCAGAAGTATCTTTTCCATTTTTTCTATTTGTCATGTGTCTTCACAAGTCTTCCCATGTTTCCACTTATGTTGAATGGAAGGACTCTTTAGAGTGTATGTGTTGTAGAGCTGTGTGAACAGGGGGTTTATTATTCAAAACAAACACATTTAACCCCCTAAACAAACATACACAAAATACCCTCAACACTTAGAATTACTAGCAGGGAAAAATGCATTATGAGGTCACGTGATGCGTAGGAATGAGTGAGACGTGTTTACCTCACCTCTGCTCCTCAGCTCTCATAATTTAATATTTGCACAACTGTTTTGCTCCAAAATCATCTGCAGACCATAGTCAGGATGTAGCTCAGTTGGACAAGTTACTGGAGGTAAGCTCATGGCACTTTAAACTTTAGAGAACCGGGCAAAGTCACTCGAGGATATGGAGGTGGAAATGCAGCCTGCAGGCCCTTCTCATACCCCCGCCAACTACACCAGAAAAGCAGTAGATGGCCAAAACATCTAAAACCCAGCCAGCAGTAGACCCCAAAGCAGCATTGGCACTGACTCCCCTTTCAGAGGAAAAACTCCTCTCTGAAATTTTGCCCTTAGAAGAGGCCTTGCTGGCCATAACCAGTCAACTTACTGGCTTACAGCAAATCTCAGAATCTCTGTCTCACTGTGTGGGTGATATGGAGGTGTGGGTGAGTTCTCTGGACAGTTAGTGCTCGAGGCAGGAGTCGGATACCACTGCGGTCTGCCGCAGAATCAGCAAACATGATGAGAAAATTGAAGACCTCGAGGGATGCAGCAGGAGGAATTACCTTCTCATCATAGGCCTCCCAGAGGGGGATAAAGGTCAGAACCCCATCCTGTTCATCCAGAAGTTTTGTGAGAAAGTAGCAGGGCACTCGGCTAATGGCACTAGCTATGTAGTCGAGAGGGCTCATACAGCGTTCAGGCCAATGCCTGCAACAAATTCAACACCTCGTCCTCTGATATTCAAATTGCTAAATTACCTCAATAAAACACACATCCTTACTAAGCTAAAGGAAATAAAGGAAATACTGTGAGAGGGTGCAAAGCTGCGTATCTCTCAGCATCTCCCAAAGCCTATCAGAATTAAGAGGGCTGAATATAATTCTACCATAGCTAAGCTTGTGGCAGCTGGTTTGCATTTTAGGATGATATATCCTGCCAGGCTTCAGATTACATACCAAGGCTCACCTAGATTATTTGAATCTGAGGCACAGACTAGGAAGGAGCTGCCTGTGCTATTTTCTGAACTGTTTCAGGTCCCACAGTGAGACATTCCAGTGAGGGCTGTTGGTCTCCAAGGCATAGTGTGCTTACAAGGTTCGAGTTTAGTGTGGACTGTATCTGAACTTTCTGTTCTGCACCCAGAAGCTTCCTTGTTTTTTTCTCATGACCCCATCAATTATATCAGCTCCCCTGGATTGGCCCTGTCTCTCAAAGGATCAAGGACTTTAATGTAGTGGCACTCTCCTCCCAGATCCAGTTGGTGAACTAACTTCAACTGAGGGGCTGAAGTGACCTGAAATGATGAAGGGCTGGAAGGGACCCCATAGCCTAGAGGCCTCTGTATGCAGCTCTGAGAGGGGGGTGCAACAGGTGAGACTGCACAGTGGAAGAGGCATAGCACCTGCACTAATGGATGGAAGGTAGGCCCTCTAGTAAAGTCAGGGGGTCTGGGTCTGGGCAAGCCCGAGGGACAGGGTGTCTTATCCACACAGTTCCCGCAAGGGTGCATCAATCTTAGGTCTGGGCGCTGATCTGGGGGCCTTACTGGAGCTCAGCTTGACCTTGGGGCCAGATGTACCCTATCTGTACATTTATACTCCCCCATGACCTGGGTGACAACCATGCCAAATTTAATGAGGTTGCTAAATCTTTAGCGAATCACCTCAGGCAACAATACCTGGTGATGCTGCAGCATAGTGGGACATGAGGGGTTGGGAGGGCAGGTTTCTTCTGTCCCCCCACAGCTCACTTCAGGCTATTAATGAGCAAGACAGATCAACACACTGATTTGGGGGCAGTATGCCAGTGGTGAAGGTATAAGCCTATATTGGGCCTAGGCAGCCTTGGGTCAGTGATACCATCTGCCTAGAGGGTAGCGGGCCCAGGCTGACACCTACATTATGAGGAGTTCTGGGTTAACACTGAGCTCAGAGTCCAATATGAAAAAGAAGACTAGACCATGTAGTGTGTGGAGGAGCACACCTGTCTTAGGGTAAGCCGGACCCCGTTGTTCATTGCTTGGGGGGCCCCCTCATCTGGGGTGGTGGGGATGCAAGTGTACCCATGTGGAGTACCTCTGGGGAGCCCCCTGTTGACTGCACTCATGGGTCAGGAGATGGAGGCCCTTTTGCCAGAGCAGGGCAGGAAGATACTTTGGTTCACTGTGGGGAGGCTATGAGGGGCACATGTTTTCAACCTTATGGGGCATGAGGTCTCTCATTAGCATTGGGACTGAAGCGGTCCATAGGACAATGTAGTAGCATAACCTACATAAGAGCTGGGGAGGGGGCTTGTTCTGATGGGAAGTTTCATCATGGGCACAGTTAAGGTGGAGGGATGGCTGTTAGGGCTGTAAGATAGTCGCTTGTATCTAGTTCCGAGAGGGGGGAGAGATGGGTGGGGAGAGTGGGGGGAGGAGAGGCTGGGAGCCTGGAGCTTATGGATGTTTTTAAATGGAGGCTGGATTAACAGGTTTTGACTTAGCTAGGTATGGGATCGTTATTTAAATTTTTATCTTGGAACATCAAGGAGGCTAATAATAAATGTAAATGCCACATGATTCTCAGGCACCTTGCCAAATACCAACCAAGTGTGGTGTTTCTCCAAGAAACCCACATGAAGAGGGAGGATATCTTAGTGTTTCATAGGAAGTGGGTAGGTCAAGTCTTCGGAGCAGGATCTAGCAGTAAGAGAGGAGGAGTATGCATCCTGATTGACAGAAGAACTCCCTTCCAGTACATGAAAGAAAACTGGGACCCAGAGGGTCGCTACATTCTTCTGCGTGGCCAGCTGGGGCTAACGGAAGTGCTGTTGGTAGACATACATGACCAAAACATGGACTCACCCAGATTCTTTTCCCACCTCATAACCCATCTTTCCACACCTTCTAACCCTTTTATTATCCCAGGAGGAGACTGGAATCTGGTTTATCAAAATGATATAGACAAATCTGGGGGACATAGGGAAGGGCTATCACCAGCCCAAAGGGGCCTTAGGGACTTGATGGACATGCTTAGGCTTTGTGACCCTTGTTGCATTTTGCACCCTATGGATAAGCAATACACTTTTCATTCTCTCCCGCTTAACTCCTTCTCTAGCATTGCCTATGTTACTACTTGTACTTCTTGCCTTCTGGGGTTGGTGTCTTGTAATATTCTTCCCACGGTCCTTTCGGATCATGCCCTGATCTACCTAGAGCACACCATGTAAGGGATGGAAGATAGGGATAGAATCTGGCATTTCAACCCAGGAATACTGCATAATAGCCACACTTTTAAACTCCTCTCTACCTTCATAAAGAACTTCTTTAAAGAAGATGTGGGCATGGTGAGCTCAATGGACATGATCTGGGGTGCAGTGAAATGCGTGATAAGGGGGGAATGTATCAGAATTGCCTCTAAAACTAAGAAGTTAAAAGGGGAAATTACTAAGGGCATACTTGATCAAATCAGGGAGCTGGAGAGAGAGATGTCCACTTTTTCCGACGAGAGGGTCTTGGACGAATTAAATGCCCTCAGGGCTCAATATTTTGGCCTATTAGCAGCAAGAGCTGACCTGGCATTACAGAGTGTCACATTTCACTATTTAGAATTGGGGGAGAAAGCAGGTAAGCTACTACTGATGCGGCTTAGGCAGATGGAGGTGCAGAGTATTGTGCAAGGTCTCCTACCTATACAGGGAGGACCCATGGTTACTAGGCCCAGACAGATAGTGGAATATTTTAAATAATTCTATGAAAAACTCTATTCAATGAACACTGAGACTTCCCCTGACTCATCCCTTATAAATCTCTAAGCTCGTTGTCTTTACCTGTCCTTTCTCAAACTCAACAAGCAGTCCTGAGTGCCCCTATTTTAGAGAGAGAGGTCAGGTGAGTTATTGGACAGTTACCCAAGGATAAAACCCTGGGTCCTGACAGGTTTAATAATTCCTTCTATGCAGCCTTTGTAGAAGAGTTAGCTCCTTTTAAGCGCAGCTTTTCAATTCACTACCATCCTCTAGGATCTGTGATTTCTCACTCACCCCAGCTTGGATTTCGGCCATTCCAAAACCTGGTAAGTCCCGCCTGGTACCCAAAAATAAACGCCCTATCTCATTGTCGAATTCTGACATAAAGATCCTAGCTAAACTTCTGGCAAATCACCTACATCAGGTTTGACAAGGTCTGGTTAGCTCTTCGCAAGTGGGTTTTGTATCAGGACGGTTATCTTCGGATCACATGTGTAAGATACTTCACCTCATAGCTGCAGCCAAGGATGGCCCCACCCCTTCGGTCCTTGTCTCGCTTGACACAGAAAAGTCATTCGACAGAGTCTTGTGGTCATTTCTTTTTGCAGTACTCATTAAATTCAGTTTCCCTTTCTCTTTTTGCGACTGGTTGAAAGCACTCTATGCATGTCCCATGGCCAGAGTTTGCTGTAACAGAATCCTCTCTACCCCATTTCCTCTTGCTAGACAGGGATGTCCCCTCTCCCTGTTCCTCTTCAACCTCTATCTTGAACCTTTAATTTGATCACTGCAATCATGCAAAGAGGTTCAGGGGATTCAGATGGGGCAGGTAGCTTTCCCCCTGTCAGCTTACGTGGATGATCTTTTGCTTCATCTTGATAATCCGCAGCAGTCTATCCCAGTAGTGATAAATATTATTGACAAATTTTCATCGGTTTCTGGGTACAAGCTAAATTTTTCCAAAACCAGTGTTATGCCCCTTAACCACCTGGTGCAAAAGCACTGGATCACAGACCTATGCCTAACATGGGAGCCTACAGCCCTTAATTATCTAGGTATTAAACTATCCCGTAACTTTACACAAATGATCAAAATTAATTTTTCTCTGCTCTTGCAGACCATAAAAACTGACCTACTCAGATGGAGACACCTACCCCTTTCTCTTGGGGGATGGGTAAATGTCATCAAAATGAACATTTTGCCATGCCTGTTATATCCCCTTAGTATGATATGTCCATATCTTCCTAAACAATGTTTTTTCAAAGTGCAGTCAAAGGTCTCTGACTTCCTCTGGTTGGGGAAGGCAGTGCAAAGGGCCTATGCCAAGTTTACTCTCCCAAAACAGGTGGGGGATCTTAGCCTCCCACATTTTTTCTAATACAATTGCGCAATTCACTGCAGTAAGATCTTTCATTGGCACGAAGGAGAGGTTGGAAGCCTTACTGAGGAGCACCTACCCCAATGGCTGTTTTTAGAAGAACAGCTTTTTTGTATGCAAGGCATAGACCTTAGATCTCTCATTTACATAAGGCCGTTGACCTTGCCAAATACATTATGGACTCCGCCATTGTTGTGGTCCCTGAAAGATCTTCACCAAATTAGCACTTTCTTATCCTTGGACCTGTCTAAAGACTTGGACCAACCAATACTCAGTAATCCACACCTTAAGATCGCAGGACAGGCCATACCGGAAGGCTTTTCCCCCAAGTTTTTGGGGGTTCCGATCTCTGCCTTACTTCAGGCCAGTAATTTCAATCCTATACAGGATCTCCAGGTAAAGTTCTCGATCCCTGTTCTTCATGCATTTAAGTACCTGCAGCTTAAGAAGGTTCTGGCTAATAGCTTGGGCCCGCCTCCGTGGAATTCACTGCAAACAACTTACAATTTTCTTTACAAGACATGGCCTCCAAACCCCATGTTATTTCTCTCTACTATAAAGCCTTCAGACCTATGACTAGGGATGTAAGTTTGTCATGGATGAGGTTTTAATGACTCATTGTTTGTTCATGAAATCATTAGTAAACAGTAGTAAATGTTGTGGCATTGTCATCATTGCTACATTCTGATGACACTAGTGAAAGTCATGGAAGTCCTGAATAAAGATCAAATGTCATGGAATTAATGACGTGTATGACTGCCATGACAAACTTACATCCCTACCTATGGCCCTCACTCCCTTCAGGGCATCTGTTACTATTGGCAGCGTGAGCTAAACCTCTCTCCGGAAAGGGGGGTTTGGAAAAAGGTATGGCAACAACTGTACAAATATATAAAACAAGACAGATTACATGTATTGCAATTTCGCATACTGCATAATCTGTATTTCTCTCCAACCGGGTTATACCGGATGGGAAAAACAAATTCCCCTCTTTGCACCTCGTGTCAAAAAGCAGAAGGCACATTGACGCATCTCTTCTGGGAATGTGACAGAGTGTCCCCACTGTGGCGAAGAATCAGGAATTCCCTCGATCCATTGCTTGGTCTGGATGTCTGTTTTACCCCACAGGTCTATTTAGTGGGTCTCTTCCCCGCTGACATACTCGGCACCCGTAAGGCACACATTGCCTTTATTTCTGCAGTAGCGAAGCTGATTATTGCACTATACTAAATGGATTAAGATAGCTCTCCATTTCAGGAATGGCATGCAGAGATACTTCAGACATTAGAATTACAGAAGCATATCACCAAAAGATAGGACCGCCTCAATGCCTTTCACAATAGATGGGGCCAACTCATGGCTCTGATACCAATTTTACATCACGGTGGGAAACCCTAGTGATCTTGGGAACGGGGATGTTTCTTTCTGCAATTTAGGGCCCAACTTAGTGGCTCTCTGTGCAAGGGTCAGCTGATCTGCCCCAGCCTCCATCTTTTAGGATTGATATACTACTAATGATGTCTGACAGACTTCATGCTACATCCTTGAGCTCCGGGGTGGAAGAGGGGGGTTAGGTTGGGGGGGTAGAGGGGGAGTTAGTTACCAGATAGTAGTTACTAATAGTGTGGATAAGTTTCCTTTTTTTTTTTTTTTTCCCTTTTTCACAAGCAGGCCTTCATCTGTTATTTCAGTGCCATTCCAGAACTGGAGGGCCTTATAGTGGGATGAAGTAAGACTTATTGACAAAGCATGGTTTACAACAGATACTGTTTTTACATGTTGGGAGATGAAATGCTCTATACTGTGACCAGTTACTTCTGGTTATGGTTGTTTTCCATCATGTTTTGTTTTTCTTTTTTGTTTTGATGTGTAATAATTGAAAACTTAATAAAGTACATTAAATTTAAAAAAAAAAAAAGAATTAAGGATTACGATTCACCAAAGACATGGAAACAAAAAATCTGTTTGAGAAGAATAGGTTGGGGACATCCTGTACCTAGCTATGATGAACTTTTGGTTTATAATTTTACATTCAGCAACACATGAGCCGTATTATAACTGTATCATTCCTTAAACTAAGCCTTGATTGATGATAGCCATGATTTTGTGGTAGATGTGTCACCAAAAATGAAATTATAAGTTCAGATCTTTATGACTAGCTGGAGTTAAACATTCTTTGAATAATGTCCCCTGTGTTTCCACAACTGAGACATGTTGGGGAAGGGGGTCTTGCTCATAGGGGTGACAAGGGCTTGATACAGAGATTCTTTAAAATGCACATAAACTGACCCTAATGTGGAACTGAATTGTGTCACAAACATGGTTGCACAAACAATGTACCAGTTAAACTCTAAGCCAATACCTTTCGGTTTTCATAGGCAGAGTACAGAACAGCAAGGCATCAGAGCCCCAGTGCAAAGCTTTAAAGTGTTTGACTCATTGTGTGACCCTGCACATTACTACTGACCTCCCAGTGCTCATGAGCCTCGCAGCTGTAAAACCAGGCAGAATCAGCACCTGGCTCTAGACAAGACATTAAAACATCATTTAGGCCATTCAAGATAAACTGTGAGGGATAAAAGTCAGCACATTCAGTTTCAGTGAGATTAAGGTTCATTAGATTATTAATTGCATCACTGTTTCATTGATCATATGCAGAAATGTTGAATAGGAACACAGGAAACAAGGATCATACCCATATTTTTTATTTATTTATTTATTTTTATTTATTGATAACTAGGATTAACACCTTTGAGCTGGGTGCTCATTTACAAAGGTACTGCATCAGTGGGATGGAAGACAGTAGTTCAAAGGATTAGACAACAGAGTATAAAACATGGACAATAATCACAGTGGTCTACACAAGCAGGTTTGTACATACAAGACATAACAATAGAGGGTAAGATACCCTCAGTTTGTGTATATAGTAGTTAGCAGAGAGAATAGTTGGAGTTAGGGAACAAGGAGGTTAGAGAGGGGGTATGGTGGTAGTAGGTGGGAGAGGGTGGTGAGGTGATAAAGAGGGTAGGAATAATTATGGATTTTGTCAAGGGAGTGGGTGTAGGGGGAGTGGGGGGAGGTTGGAAAGTGGTGAGTGGCTAAGCCAGAGCAGCAAGCACTAGGTGGAAGGTTAATAGAGTGAGGGAGTGTAGGGGGAGGGTAGAGGTGGCAAGAGACCATGCCAATGCAGGGAGCCACAAAAAGGCAGGGCAGAGACTACTGGCAAGGTGGACTAGTTGTAGCAGTCACAGGTGCTGGATGCAGAAAGATGTTGGTGTAGCAGTCTCTTGAAAGGGCCCAGGGTAGGATGGTTGGAAATGTCCCGGCTGAGGGCATTAAACCAGAGAGGTGCTCTGTAGGCAAAGGAGCGTTGACCCTGCATTGTTCAAAGATGAGGAACATGGAAGAGGTGAGCGCCTGCACTTCTTGTCCGTTGCGAGTTGCTGCTGAATGGTTGAAATAGGTTTATTGTACCATAGGGAAGAATACCAAGTATAGTCTTTTTTGGCCAGCCTACAGGTTTGTTAGTGTAACCTCCTACTGAGTTGGAGTCAGCCCATTTGAGCATGGAGGTCACAGGTGTGGGTGAGATGTTTGGCTCCTGTGAGCAGTCTGCAGGCTTTGTTCAGTGCAACCAATATTCTGCGGAGTGCAGTGTGGCAAGCAGCGCCATAGATAACCAAGCCATAGTCTGTGACAGAGAGTATGGAGCTGTTGATGACTAGTCTAAGGGCGTCTGAAGTGAGACAGTGCTTGTGCCTGTGGAGAAGACCAATTTTGTGGTTGACAGTCCTAGAAACATTGCTGATGATGCTGGTTATAGGCCAGACTGCTGTCAAGTGTGACCCCAAGATATTTAAAGTGCTGGATGTGTTCAAGTAGAGCTCCAGATCGGGTACTGATGTTGAGAGTGTGGGACTTGTTCTTGTTCCGAGTGCTGCAGGACATCACGTTTTTTTTTTTGCTGTTTAGGATTAGTTTATGGTTTTGGAACCATCCCTCAGCAATCCCAAAGCTATGTTGCAGATTGCCCTTAAGTTGCTCTGGGTCTGGGCAGTTCTCGAAGATTACTGCATCATCTGCATAGAGTAGCATCTTCTGTGGGCAGTGGCATGGTAGATTGTTGAGAAAGATGCTGAAAAGGAGTGGTCCCAATATGGAGCCTTGAGGGACACCAGATCTTACAGGCAGATGGTCGGAGAGGACATTGTTGATTTTCACTCTTTGCGTATGTTGTCTTAGGTAGCTTTTGAACCAGAGAGTTAAACTTGCAGAGAGACCTATGGAGGTTAGTTGGTTTAGGAGGAGGGAGTGGTGGACAGTATCAAAGGCCTTTAAAAGGTCAATGAATACTACCCCTGCTAGTGTCACTTGGTCCAAAGACCGGTGAATAAAACCAGTGAGTTACAGTAGTGCTGTGGAGGTACTATGTCCTTTATGGAAGCCATGTTGCTCTGGGCATTGGATTGAGTATTTTACAAGGTATTCGACCAGCTGGTAAACCACTATGCATTCTAGTGCTTTGGAGAGAGGTGGCAAAATTGAGATGGGCCAGTAGTTTGACAGCGATGTCCTGTCACCATTCTTGTGCACAGGAGTCACGATGGCTGATTTCCACAGCTGTGGGAATTGTGATTGACAATTTTAAGCATATTTAATGCTGTTGATCTCCTGACCTCATGGCAGTCCAACCAATGCAGTTTCATAATGTTACTGAACTTTGTTCTGTTTTATCCAATTATTATTCAACTTCACTTCTTTGCAGTACCAGCTTAGAATTTATTGCCGCATACTGACAGGAAATAGTAACATGTTCATTATTCTTCTTGTCTTCCACTACCCAGGTCCCACAATCTTTGTGCAGTGAATCTTGCCCTCTGGGACACAGGAAAACAGTTAAACAGGGTGAACCAGTATGTTGTTTTGACTGTATTTTATGTTCCAGTGGAGAAATTGCAAACAAAACAGGTATGCTTTGCAATTAAACATTTGATTCCAGTTGTGTTTTTCAGTTACTAAATTCAATACTAAGAGTTCTATGTATTGAATTTGATTGTTATTCTGGCACTATGAAATGGCATTGCCCTAAGTCAGTCTATGACCATGATACAGTACATATTACAGTATACTAATGTTGGTCCCTATGCACTAATATTGTCCTTATGTGATAAGATATGTAGCTCATATGGCTGATTTACATACATCCTGGGTGTGCATTGGGCATCAGCAGATGCACTTACAGCTGTGCCGACTGTGTTGCCCTGTCACACCCTGGTTGCTCTTGAACACACACAGTTAAATTGCTGGAAATAGGACTGGGACTGGGAGGGGGCATGTCAGGGGCTAGTCAGCAGCATGTTGCATGTTTAAACCATTTGTGCTCTGCTAGCCCAGCATCAGTGGCAAGAGGGCTACCATAACCTGTAAACATCTCCTCACCCAAGAGGAATCCAGAGGCCTGAGTGTGTCCCCCACAGCTTCAGACCCCAGTCCTCCTTGTGAACATGGAGAGTTGAGGTGAGGATAACAAACACTAAGCACGGTTTTATTTTTGTAACAAACTGCATCCATACTACTGGGGAATGACATAGCTAATATAGATAACATTTGATAAGATAATGATGATGAAGTTTAACACTCTTGTGAAAGAGAAATGCTTAAAATACAGGTAACCACCTTGGATACAGTATGTCAAAAACCTTAGAAAAATATATTTTTTTATATTTTGGAGGCATTTGTGCTTTGTTATTTTTTAAAACCTTCATGCTTACTGGACAAGTACTGCAGCAATAGCGTTAACTCACGCTACTGTACACTGGCAACCAGGAGTTCAAGAATGGACTCTAGTCACACCTCATAGATAACCAACTCAGCAGAAGGCAATACTGGACCTTGTGCTCACAAACAGGGACAGTGTGATGGGGGTAACAGTGGGGGAGTACCTGGGGAACAGTGACCACCAGTCATTGCGGTTTGAAATCACAGAAGGAGCAGAACCAAACCACACAAAAACACGTATCCTGGATTCTAGGGGGGCAGACTTTGGGAAAATGGGGAGATACTTGAAAGAAGCATTAAAGGGAATGGGGCAGGGATCAGGGGTTGAGGAACAGTGGGCAGTATTTAAAATGGGGATTACAAGAGCAACAGAATTATGCAATAAGCAGGTTAGCAAGCGGAAAAGGAAGAGGAGACCATTATGGTTTTCCAAAGAGGTAGCAAAGAAAGTGAAAGCCAAAAAGATAGCATTCAGGCAATACAAAAAGACACAGGCAGAAGGGGATAGGGAGAAGTACAAGGAGAAGCAAAGGGAGCCAGGGAGGTCAGTAAGGGAAGCCAAAGCTCAGACAGAAGAGCGCATTGCAAAATCAGTGGGTAGAGGGGACAAAACCTTTAAAGGTGCATAAGGAAAAGAAAGGCAAAGGGAGGATAGTGAGACTGAATGGGGAGGATGGGGCTGTGGAGGATGACAACAGTAAGCTGACATACTGGAAGGTATTTCTGCTCAGTCTTTACTGAGTAAGAGGAGGGTAATGGGTCTGAAGGGAGTACAAGTGGTGAGAATGGTGCAGAAATGGACACAAGTCCCTTTACACAAGAAAGTGTCCTGAAGGAACTGGAAGTAATAAGAGTTGATAAAGCAATGGGGCCAGATGGGGTGCACCCCAGGGTCCTTAAAGAACTCAGAGAGGTGGTGGCTGAACCTCTGGCTATCCTGTTTAGCTGATCACTGGAAACAGGGGAGGTACCCAATGAATGGAGGATAGCAGATGTAGTCCCCTTATACAGAAGTGGGAACAAAGAGGAAGTGGGGAACTACAGACCAGTCAGCCTTACCTCGGTAGTGGGGAAGATCATGGAAGCACTACTGAAGGAGAAATTGGTGGAATATCTGGTTGTCAATGGACTGCAGGATCCAAGGCAGCATGGTTTCACCAGGGGAGGTGTGTCAGACTAACCCCTGCTTGAATTTTTTTGACTGGGGTGGGACTAGGGAGGTAGGATCAGGGAGGGCAGTGGACATGGCCTATCTGACTTCAGCATGGCCTTGACACTGTGCCACATAGAAGACTATTACACAGACTAGGGAATATGGGTGTGGGCAGGACAGTAGTGTGGTGGGTAGGTAACTGGCTGGGCGGCAGGACACAGAGAGTGGTGGTAAATGGTTGTCACTCCACAGAGGGAAGAGTGACCAGTGGGGTACCACAGGGATCAGTGCTGGGACCAGTCCTATTCAACATCTTCATCAGTGACATTGTGCAGGACCTAGAAGGCAGAATTTCCCTGTTCGCTGATGACACAAAGCTCTGCAACAGAGTAGACACACCAGAGGGTGTAGACAGAATGAGAAGGGAACTGCAGAAACTTGAAGAATGGTCAGGGGTTTGGCAGTTGAAATTCAATGCAAAGAAGTGCAAGATAATGCATATGGGACACAAAAACCCCTGGCACAATATATCAGCTGGGGGGTGAGGATGTAGCATGCACCAAGCAGGAAAGGGATCTTGGAGTTATCATCTCTGATGACCTCAAGGTAGGAAAACAGCGTGACAAGGCAGCAGGTAAAGCAAATAGGATGCTGGGCTGCATAGGCAGGGGCATCACCAGCAGGAAAAGGGAGTTCATGATTCCACTATACAAGACACTAGTGAGGCCCCACCTGGAGTACAGTGTACAGTTCTGGAGACCTTACCTATGTAAGGACATAGATAGGGTAGAGAAGGTTCAGAGGAGGGCAACAAAGATGGTACATGGATTGCATCACAAGTCCTATGTGGACAGGTTGAAGGAATTGAATATGTACTCCCTGGAGGAGAGGAGGGAGAGAGGGGACATGATAGAGACATACAAGTATCTTACAGGGAGGAACAGTGTGCAAGAATACACTATTTTTAAGCGAAAAAGATGTTCCAGGACTAGAGGGCATGGGATGAAGTTGGAGGGAGGACTATTCAGAGGAAATGTGAAGATGAATTTCTTCACAGAACGGGTGGTGGACAAGTGAAACACCCTGTCTGAGGAAGTGGTGGGGGCTGAAACAATCACGGGATTTAAGAATGCATGGGATAGACATAAAGGAATTCTGGAGGTCAGGGGTAAGAGGCAACAGAGTTCTAGGAAAACATAAACTCAAGTTACAAACTCAAATGGGCAGACTAGGTGGGCCATAGGCCCTTATCTGCCGACACTGTCTATGTATGTATCTATGTAAGGCCAAATATTCAAAGGTTTGCCCACATACAAAGTTTGCACTGCATGGCAGATAGCATTTGAGCGAGGCCCGTAGCGTGACATATTCAAAGTCATAGCACGGTGATAAAACCACTGAATATTCAGTGCTAATGTGGCACACAAGGTACAGCCCAGAGTGCAGTGTAAACATTGCACAACACTGAATACAGAACATGGGCAGTGCAATCTGGGCCAGCATCCCAGCATCCAGTGGAGGGACACATGGATTCATGTTTGACATCCACCACAGATAACTGCAGGACTGCCAGGGAAGAGCCCTTGGTAGAGGACAGGGAAGGATGTACCCCACTAATGTGGTCATAGGTGAGCAGGTAGGGCAGCTCAGTGAGTTACTGTACCATGTTATTACAGGTAAATACAAGAGGTGGCAATAGGCTGAAAAAACAGGGGCAGACATGGGATGGTGGCTGTGGGGCATTGGGACAGGGGATATGGGGCACAGTCTATGGTGCAGGTGGGGACTGTGAACATGTGTTCTGCACAGACTTCCAGAGAATGTTCTGAGGTTGTCCAATGGTTCTTCATGTCTTCAAGCCTCCTCAATAGGAGGCACTGCTGCTAGGTGATCCACCAGAGTAGTTCATCACTCTCTTCATTAGCCACTGGTGGTGGGCCTCGACCACTGTACGTCCCTCACCTATGGGAAGAAAGAATATATCATAAGTGAACCATGCAGCAGTGGTAGACCATGTAGGTTATGCTGGCACACTTAGCCATGGGCACTACCACCACTGCCACCAGTATGGAGAAATGGGGACACAGTTGGCACAACTGATCCATTGTGTGAAGACACCCTTTGCCACCTGGGCATCTGGACATGTGTGGCTAGCAAACATGAAATGCAGTGCCATGCAGTGAGCATGGGATGGCCTGCTGAGTGCCATGGTGGACCAAAGGATAAGGATGCTGTGGTCAAGGCTGACCAGGGCAGCTGTGTATGATGTGTACAGGGCCACAAGCTGTGGCATATCTTGAGCACTGTGGAACCCTGGGACTCCACAAAGCAGTGGGGTTGAGAGGCATGGTCAGGTCTGGCCAAGTCCCCTCTTGTCCACCCTGTAGCATTATGGATGTGGCAGGTATAGAACAGCCTTGGGGAAGTGCCTACTGCTGGTGCACACAGGCATGGAGGTCAACCAGTAGTGGCTTGTCCAGCCAGGTCAGGCATGTCTGCACCAGATCAATGGGATGTGGCAGACACATGGTGCAGGACAAGCAGACTCAATGGCACCAACACACTGGCTGCCATAATGCAGCCGCAGGACAGATGGCTGGCAACTTGCATGGAGAGCACATGACTGTGAATGGGGTCTGCATTGTGCAGGCCATCTGTGGTGTGCTGGGAAGGCCAGCCAGCAGCACCATGATACACTGTAGCAGGCAACACAAGTGCACACAGGACATGCACAGCAGTGGCTGACAGCATGGAGAGAAGACAGCAGAAGACCATGGTGCATGCCACTGTAGGGCTATGGTCTGTGACAGGGAAGTGAAAGCATGCTGCAGTACTGCAGAAGTGCTAGAAAAAAACATACTACAGGAAGGCTGGAGTTCTGCCCCTGTGCTGCTACCATACCTGTCAACTGTCACACAGAATGAGGGAACAGGTCTTCATACACCCCAGAAATGTTCTTTGTTGTACATTAACTTGGTACTGTGTCACAGCTTACAGTGGATGTGCAAATGACAAATCCACACAACACTAGTACCCATGTGTTACCCAATAAACAGCAAACCTTGTGAACATGAAACATACAAGTTACTCGGTGTCCAAAGCCTGTATCTTAGTGATCTGATAAGACACCCCACATGTTGTTATGTTTGTCACAGTTCAAAGTACACTGTTACACATTAGGGGGTTTACAGATGAGAGATGAGGCTGCTCCAGCACCTTAGAGGGCTGTGAGCCAAGAGGTGTGTGGCAAGTAACATACCTGTCAATGGCTTGGGAGTACCCAACGGTGGTGAGACCAGCATCTGCACAGCCCAGACACACAAGGCATGGTGCAGGTATTCCCCGCCTGAAACTGAGGTACCTTGCAGGCACACGGACACCACACTGGCAATCCCTGTGCTGACTGACACACCCACTGGTGGCCTGGCCCCAGGGCTAGAGTGGCAGGGCCAGGAGAGTCAACTGGTGGATAGTGGTTCCTCTATGGAAGCACCTGTAGTGGAGACCAAGGAGGAAGCTGGGAACATTCACAAAGGAGACCCACAGGAGGGTGGCATGGGACCCCACAGGGGAAGGAAACAACTCCTGGTGGGGGACTCAATCATTAGGGGGGTAGAAATGTGGGAGGAAGGGGAGAGGGAGGTAAGGTGCCTTCCTGGCACCACGGCTTGAAGGGACAGGAAGTGCATCCTCAGGATCGTGGGAGGAGCTGCACGAGGGAGGGAGCTGGATGTCGTTGTCCACCTAGGGACAAATGACCTGGCTAGGAATGGGATCAGAGCAGTGCAAGAGGAGTTTGTAGAGTTGGGGAGGGGCCTTAGAAAAGTAGCACATATGGTAACCTTCTCGGAGGTGCTGCCTGTCTATGGCAAGGATGATGCTAGGGCACTCCTCACCAGGGAATTCAATGAGTGGTTGAAAACCTGGTGTGGAGCTCACGGTTTTCGCTTCATTGGGGACTGGGGAGCCACCTGGAGGGATGCAGACCTATACTGGTGGGATGGTCTGCATCTGTCCAGGGAAGCAACCAGGATCCTAGGTGAGAGGTTTAATGCTTCATTGGCGTTATTTAAACTAGCCAAGAGGGAGACACTGAAAGGAGCAGAAAATCCCAGCCTCCCCCCACAAAACATGGTAATTAATGAGGTAAACACCAAGGTAGAGAAGTTATTAGGGAGCAGGACAGAGGTAAATGTAAAAAAAAGGCAAAGGCAGTAAGGACAGGAATGGGGCTAAAAGGTGTAAGGCCATCAAAAAGTGGAGGGTGATGAGTACCAACGCCTGAGTCTGTGTAACAAAGTCGCGAACTAGTGGCCTTGATGGAAGAGGGTTGTCTGGAAATTGTGAGCACAGAAACATGGTACACAGAGAACCATGACTGGGATGTCAATATACCAGGATACACAATCTACAGGAGGAACAGGGAGGGTAAAAAGGAGGAGGAGTAGCTCTCTATGTAAAGGAAGGATCAAGCAACAGAACTAAAGAGTAAACAGGGAGCAGATGAGGCACTCTGGGTCACCCTGGAGACAGGAAATGGCACCACAATCCGCACAGGGGTTGTATACAGACCCCCATCTCAGGGGGAGGGAATGGACAAGGAAATGATAGAAGGCTTCCTTAGAATGGCAGAAAAAGGGGAGATATTGTTAATGGGGGACCTGAATATGCCAGATGTTAACTGGAGCACCTTTGCGCAGGCACATCCAAGAGCAGGGTCATTCTTGATGCCCTACAAGGGGCATGCCTCAGACAGCTAGCATTGGAACCCACTTGAGAGGGAGCAATCTTAGACCTGGTACTCTCAAATGGGGACGGAGAAAGAATCTCAGATTTAGACGGTAGCCATCTGGGAACAAGTCAATTCACCAAACAGTGTGATCACAATAAACACAGCCATACAATCAAGCCATACAAAAGCAAGAGTATTGGACTTTAGGAGGGCTGACTTTGGGAAAATGAGAGAGTGCCTTAGAAAAGCACTAGCAAACAGGCAAGAAGGAGGGGTGGAGGAACAATGGGGAGTAATCAAAACAGCCATCACAGAGGCAACAAGCCTTTGTGTAAAGCAAATCAATAAAACACAATGAAGGAAAAAAACACTATGGTTCTCAAAAGAGGTGGCAGGAAAGGTTAAGGAGAAAAGGATAGCATTCAGGAAATATAAGGAAACACAGAAGGAGCAGGACAGGAACTTTATCAGTTAAAGCAGAAACAGGCTGGGAAGGCAGTCAGAATAGCAAAGGCCCAAACCGAAGAAAGGATAGCCAATTCTGTTAAGAAGGGGGATAAGACCTTTTATAGGTACATTAGGGAGTGAAGAAAGACCAAAGGAGGGATACTGAGGCTTAATAAAGGGGAGGGAATGTGGGTAGAGGGGGACAGTGAAAAAGCAGGGATACTGAACTAATATTTATGCTCAGTATTCACAAAGGAAGAGGAGGGGGGAAGGTACCTAAACCAAACAAGAGAAACACTCTGAAGACGACAGGTATATACCAGTCCATTTACAGAAGAAAGGATTCTGAAAGAACTAATAAAATTGAAGGCGAACAAAGCAATGGGGCCTGATGGGATTCACCCAAGAATTCTAAAAGAACTAAGGGTAGAACTACTGACACCGCTGACTACTCTCTTCAACAAATAATGGGAGGATGGGGTGGTACCTGAGGACTGGAGGAGAACAGATGTGATTCCTCTTCACAAAAGTGGGAGCAGGACAGAGGCAGGAAACTACAAGACCAGTTAGTTTGACCTCAGTGGTAGGGAAAATAATGGAATCACTTCTGAAGGAAAGAATTGTTGAGTACCTAGAGGCCAGTGGGGGACAGGACCAAAGGCAGCATGGATTCACGATGGGAAGGTCGTGTCAGAAGAATCTAATAGATTTCTTTGACTGGGTGACCAAAGTAGTAGATCAGGGAGGGGCTGTGGACATAGCCTACCTAGATTTTAGCAAGGCATTTGATACAGTCGCACACAAAAGATTAATACACAAGTTAGCCAGCCTTGGAGTAGGCCCCAAGGTGGTAGCCTGGATTAAAAATTGGCTAGACAACAGGATGCAAAGGGTAGTAGTAAATGGAGTACACAGTGAAGAAAGGAGGGTTACTAGCGGGTACCGCAGGGTTCAGTACTGGAACCGGTCCTTTTTAATGTCTTTATAAGTGACATTGCAGAGGAACTGGAAGGAAAAGTATGTCTTTTTGCAGACGACACAAAGATCTGCAACAGGGTTGATACACAAGATGGAGTGGAAAGGATGAGAAAAGGCTTGGCAAGGTTGGAGGAATGGTCAAATGTATGGCAGCTCAGATTCAATGCAAATAAGTGCAAGGTAATGCACATGGGAAACAAAAACCCAGGGGAAAAGTACACAATGGGGGGTGAGATACTGACAAAGGTAAAAAATGGAAAGGAACATGGCGGTATTATATCAGATGACCTAAAGGTGGGCAAGCAATGTGAGAAGGCAGTAAGGAAGGATGGGGGGATACTGGGATGCATAGGAAGAGGCATCAATAGTAGAAACCAGGAAGTTGTTATCCCTTTGTACAGACAGTTGGTGAGACCCCATCTGGAGTACTGTGGGCAGTTCTGGAGACCCCATCTCCGCAAAGACATAGACAGAGTGGAGGCTGTCTAGAGGAGGGCAACCAAAATGGTGCAGGGTCTGCACCAGAAGACATACGAAGAAAGACTAAAGGAGCTTAATATGTATACCCCTGAGGAAAGAAGGGAGAGAGGGGACATGATAGAAACTTTCAAGTACTTCAAGGAATCAACAAATTCCAAGAGGGTAGCATCTTTCAGAAAAAGAGATGTGAAAGAACAAGGGGGCACAATTGGAAGATAGAGGGGGGATGGCTCAGAGGTAATGTGAGGAAGTATTTTTTCACGGAGAGGGTTGTGGATGCATGGAACAGCCTACCTGAGGAGGTCATGGAGTCAAGAACAGTGGGGGAATTCAAGAATGCATGGGACAGACATAAAGCAGTCCTAGTGGGGGTAGGAGGAAGTAAGCTGTTGGTTAACTAGGATCTGCAGCTTATCTGTTAGGTAGGAAAATGAGCAGACTAGGTGGGCCAAGCGGTCCTTATCTGCCATCAAATTCTATGTTTCAGTGGTGTGGCTAGGTGCCCTGTGTGGGATGGGGACTGTGCTTGATGATACCGCCCCATGGCTTACAGGGAGTATGACCCTCTGTTGGACGCCTGTATGGCTGTCAGATGTTGGAGACATTGGGGGTGCCTAAACTGAGGGCACTATGCTATGGGGTAGCTGAATGCCAGCCCATGATAGAAATGCACACTCACAAAGCCCTACTTCCCTGTTTCCCAGTTGTGGTACCACCAGAGTGTCCCTCGATGCTCCACAATACAGGCCCATGTAGGTGCACAGTAGCACACCACACAGTGGCACTGCAACCGGGGCAGGCAGCTGACACCATGACACATTCATAGTGCGACCGTGCCACTGTGATGTCCATGGTACCAAGGGAGTACTACATAGACATGCACCAGCAATCTGGTGGCAACCACACACATGCACGCATATGGACACACAGACACACACAGACACACAGACACACACACACACACACACACACACACACACACACACACTTACAAATTGCTGGGGGGACTGGGAGTATGAGGCCATGCATGCGGGACACACACCAGGTCAGGTGTGCACTGTCCCTATAGCCTGTGTGTGACACTGGGTGGCACACATGCTGCATGTCAGCCTGGATGACAAAAGGTGCCACACCCTGTCCCAGGCCTTGGGGGAGTGGGACATTGGGGCAACCCGGCATCATGATGACTCAAGAAGGTGCGGTTACATCGTGCACTGGGAACATCGTATTTGCTTGACCCAGAGGTGTACCCATCATGGCTCAGGCAGTATCATGCTGCTGTCCTGGGCTGTGTTCTCTGGATCCCAGTCCCTGTTGTCAATGCTTAGTTTGTAGGGTGAGAAAAAGACGTAAGGTGAGGACTGCACTGTGTAGTCTTGTGCCCTGAGCTGTTCCCTCTGTGCATTGTCATTGCCTACATGACTGTGAAAACCCACTCTCTATGGTGGGCTCAGACAGCCCACCAGGAAGAGGCCTCTCTGCAGCACTGATGCGGCAGGTGTGACATGGTGTGAGGGACAGCAGGTGGATGGACCTTGAGTAAAGCTCCGCTAATCCAGATATAGTGCTGTGGAAAGTAGTCATGGAGGCGGTGGCCTTCTGCCATGCTGTGTGTGACATTGGCATCAGGGTGCATCCAGTAACACACGCCCAAGTGGTGCAGCTTCCTGTGGGACAGGAAGATTCCTCATGCACTGGGTCCCACCAGGTGTCATGTGGGGACAGGCCCCCCCCTGCAAGGACACAGAACTGCATGGCACAGTGGTGTGTGATGTCATACAGGCAGGCAGTTGTCCTGATGGTACACAGCTGTACATGTTGCATTACAGGGTACACTGGCTGGAGGTGTGAAACATCTTATGTAACGGACAACAGTAGTTGACATGATGCACCACAGCATTGTCTACTCAGTTCAGTGCAGGAATGCAAAGTACTCCTGCAACCCCTATGGGGGCACCATGTAGAGACAACATGTTAGGTGGTGACCCTGGCCCCACTCATCCTATGCCCATATACACATGTGCCACACATGACACATCATCTACCTGGTTGTGGGAGAGTGCTGTTGACCACCATGTCTCAAAAATGGCAGAGGTGTGTCTGGTTCCTCTGCACAAGTTCACTGTATTTGTGTCTGCACTGGTCCCTATTGTGAGTCACCCCTGTGTGCCTGGTGGGCACCAGCCCCCAGACTTCCACCCCTCTGTGGGGTTGTCAGCCCCTGCTGTATCCCCTAGGAGCTTGTCCTCCCACTCTAGTACAAAATCCGCAAGGTTTGCTATCTCAACCTCAGCCCACTGGTGGTCCCTCTGATAGACTGAAGGCAACATGAGCTTGCCACCATGAAGGTGCTGTACTGCTGTTCTGCAACCAAATGAATGTTTCTTTCTGTTTGAGGAGGTCTGCATCTCCTGTGCAATGTTACACACAGGTTGTGCAGTACAACATCTGTTTGGCCAGTGCTAAACGAATGCCTGATCATACTCGTGATGATGTACATGCATGACCTCCCATGACCTGCACAATGTCACACAAAGTGGTGGCACTACACTACATGTGCATGAGTGGTAAAGGATAATGACGTCATATCTGGTCCACAGCAGTGCTTATCAATAGTATTATTGAAATGCACAGATTGGGCTTCTTGCACTATCACAAAACCACTTAGTGCAATGCACAAAAGGCCAATATTCTGAAAACGTATGCAATTCAGCTACTTGGGCAGTCAGAAGGAAATGGAGCCACTTTGTATGTTATTCTGGCACCTTCTGCATACTGTACATTAAAATGACTGATTGCACCTGGGCTATTTCAGAGGACATGTGCACCTCCTACACAGCACAGGAATTGCAATCCAATGATCTAGAACTTCACACCAGCCAAGTAAGCTGGGAGGATATATGCACAGCCACAGGTAGGTGCACTGCATAAGAGTTACATATGGAGACATCACCTGCTTTGTGACATACCCTGCATGTGACACACGGTTACAGGACAGTTGGGGTGCTCTCTGACCACTACTTGAGTGGCTACATAGTGAACAATGCGATGCACTGGGTATCACAGGTCTGCACCTGTCCGGTGTGTCTTCTCAATATTTGACCAATCCACACTGTTCTCTCACAGCACAGGTTGCTGGGGACAGAGGACATTTTGAACACACACCCAGAGCCATCCATGAACAGCCAGGTCCAGGTATGGGCATGCTGTATGGGGGTTTGCACTGGGATAGACAGCCCTCTGTGATATGCAGCGTAATGCTGCAATGCCTGCCATACCCCAAGTAATGCATGGCCTTATAATAGAACACAACCCAGCCACAGCACCACAGAGGCCTGATGCCCCGCGCCACAACGAAGCATGTCACATGCCACACTGAGCAAGGTGCAACAGCCACATACATGGCATCAGCAGCTGGTACACAAACAATGGGGCTGCATACATCCACATGTGTCACAGTCACACATCCCACAGACATCTGTTCTGCCACTTACTCTGACAGATCCCATGGGAGATGGTGACAGACTGCATGTCCACTGCTTCAGTGAAGATGAACTGCATGCCTTGACTCAGGCATACAAGACTATGGGGGAGATCCTGTCCTGCAGCCGCAGCACATATGCCTGTGTCTGGCAGGCCTGTGAGGAGATAACTGAGGTGGTCAATGTCATTAGTGGCAATGACAGATGACGGAGGCTGTACAGAAATGATTCTGGGAATTGTGATGACATACCTAGGACAACCATGCTACCCAGCCCTGGGGGCAGAGAACCATGTGTAGGGCCCTCGACCACCGGGTCCATGTCATAATGGCGATCGCCATTACAGCGAGTGCATATTGCCCCCCCAAAAAAGGCGATGTGCACTGAAGCAAAGAAACATCAGCGACAGTAAACAGGTTTATCTGTACCCCCTACACCCCCACACACTCCCCACACTTACAGATTACTAACTCTGAGGGGGGGTGCACGTCAGGGAAGGGGAAAATCCTTGGGAAAAAATGTGCATTACGGAGCATGCATGGCAATAGAAAATTGTATCCCTCCCCAGCCCTGAACCCTGCGCCCTTCCCACTGTATCCTGCCACCCTCACTACTCCCCCATGGCGCCAGCTTGGCAACCTCCTGCCACACAACTCCCTACTTAGCCTCCCTCTCATTCTTCCTGTTGCCCCCACCTGTCACCCTGATTGCTAATCGTGCACGACAGCCCCTCATACAAAGCTGCAACTAAGTTGCTCATATGCAAGTTGCTCAATTACAGTCACCTTTATGAGGATACCATGACTACCAGGGCCTGCCAGGTCCCTGGATCCAGAAGAGCTGGTTGTGGCATGCATGCTGCAGCCTTTGGATGTGAAAGGGTGTCAGGAGGTGAGTATGCGACCTAGGTAGTGGCCAATCAGCCATGTAAGTACATGCTGTGGTCCCCTTGTGCATAGGTACACGCCTAGTTTCCACCATTGTTGCAGTACACTACAGACATGGTCTTAGTACCCATCATGTGGGCTATCAGCACCCTGGCCACAGCATGACATGATAGCATGCTTTGGCCCTGCCCTGAGCCCCACTGCAGTATGTCACCCGGACACCCCTACAGGTAGTAACCATGCACCCAGGACCACTGGAATATGCCCAAGCACATAGAATGATTGTCCACATATGTTTCATCTGTTGTCCATGGGTGCTGGGACATGGTATCATATGTGCTTGCTGTGTGGGTCTTGGTACTGGGTTGTGGTCTGCAATGTGTGTGTGTGTGTGTGTGTGTGTGTGTGTGGTGCATGCGCACGCGCACACCATGGTCAGGGATCACTTATCATGCTAGCATATTGCATCCCTCCCATGATTGCAACCACACCCTGTCCTCATACAGTGTTCACCAGCTGTGGGAAGCATTGGATGGTAGGTAGCTGCTGTGCTGTGCTGTGGCGCACAAGGCTGCAACACAGCAGGAACTGACACTCTTCAAGCATGTCATGCATGATGACCTGACCCTCTTCCACCACCTGTTGCATGAGGACTTGTAGAGGGCAAAGCAATAGGCAGAGCCGCTTGAGGCTCAGTGCCTTGATGCCTTATGGAACCTGATTGGAGACCTCATGGTGGTGGTGTAGGAGGTTGAAGCCATGGCCACTGACATTGTGAGGATCAGTCTTTATCCCAGCTTCTCCGGTATGTGCAGCCTCAGTGCCCATTGGACACTTTGGCATATGCTGACACCATGGGGTGATGGATCCAACTCAAGCAGCACTCCCAGGACTCCCTCTTCCCCTGGCACTCCCTACACATTGGACAAAGTCTGAACCTCCTAGTCTCCAGCACCCTACTGTGCCGCACCAAGGATAAGGTAATATTGTTACTATGGGCATCCCTTTACCATTGTGGCGGCCCAAAACCCACACACTCAGGGGTCAGCAATGGCATATGGTTCTCATCCGTGGTGGGCACAGACAAATGTAGGAGGAACAGGTCCCCACCCCACCCTTGCATATGGCCAACATGTGCAGCACCCCACAGCCAGTACTGGGGCACATGCATCATCCAGAGACCATGGTACTGGGCCTGCCTAGCAGGCCATGCATTATGTGGTCTGCTTAACAGTGACTGTGCTAGGTGATCTCACAAGGCACATCCCATGCTATAACTCTGCTTAGGTGACCCCGCCCATGGCCTATTACTGTTCTGTAGTACCTTGCTCTCCCAGCACCCCTCCCTATGTCCATGCCTGTGTGCATCTTGGAAGCACCAGCCCACCACTTCGCATGACATTTATGTCCCTCCCCTGCACTCTCAATGTGCCACTGGCACGTGAGTTACCCATCTCTTCTTATCCATATCCACGCTCATGCTGCACCACATGCACTGTTGTCACCTCTAATGCACCCTATGATGTGTGTACACATTTTGCTACTGTAGTTGCTCTGTGACCATATGATCTCTGTACCGACAATACAGTCGTGAAGCATGCAACAGTGTCTTGTGTTGTGGATACTGACCTGCTAGTACCTGCTAAGTTCCATATGATTCTGGCTCTGTATTATTGGGGCCCTCCTGGCATTGCAGAGGTCAAAGGTCTCCAGCTGCTCCTCTGTCCCCAGCTCCTCTGGCTCTGTGTCAAATGCATTGTGTTCCTTTTGGACCAGCAGGCATATTGCACAGGAGAGTGCCTTGTTGTGTAACATACAACAGGCTAGGAATATGGCACAGGCCTTCTGTGGGGTATATTGTAGGGCACGACCTGAACAGCCCACACACCAAAACTACATTTTCAGCATGCCAGATGCACTCAGTGATGTTGTGTGTGGTGATGTGTGCTGCATTGTACCTGCCCTCTTCCTCAGATGATGGGTGGCGGACAGGTGACAGGAGCCAGGGGTACAAGGGACAGGCACTCTTCCCTGTAAAGAAGCACACACATTAGCAACTGTTGACAGTCAAGGTCCCCATGGTGCAATGACAGGCCGCAGGCTGTGGCAAATCCTGTTCACCCATCAGCCTTCCGGTCCCTACAGCATAGCAAGCCTGTGGTTTGCTTCAGTTGTATACCCCCAATGGGGGATTTTTTGGGGGGGCATATTGCATGTTCTCACCAACAACTTTCCCACTGGGTATGTCCCTGCTTTCTAAAAATCTTGCACAGGCTGAAATTATGCCATATAAAGACATTGTGGCTGCCAGGTACCATGTCAGGACATTGGTGATATGCTCTGTTGCATCGCACACCATCTGGCAAATGATGGAGTATTAACCTTTACTATTGAGGTAGGCATCCACCCTATCACCAGTGGGTGCCTGGATGGCAAAATGCATTTTGCCAATGATATCAAGTACTGCTGCAAGGTGCACAACCCAATGGAACTGCTGCATTGTTGCTTTATGCTCCTCCGGAGTGCTGGGGCATGTAATGAACTCAGCTGCATGTTTCAGCAATGAGTCTAGAAATTGGGCCAGCAGGCAAGAGGTGGACTGTGAGACCCTGGTGGTTTCCCCCACTATGGTGTGAAAAAAAAAAAACATGGCTAGAAAGCACATAGCATCCATCTCCTTGAGCTCAACTGACATGGCATAGCTGCACTGAGTGTCACTGCACAGTTGATCATGTATTAGCTCACAAAATTGCCTGAGCAAGGTTCTGTTGAACCAGCATTGGCCAACTAGATGGTTATCTGAGAGGCCTTCAAAGGTCATGCATGGCCAGTTTTGTCTCTGTGCAGCATAGCACCTCTGCAGCCTATGGATGGGCCCAGGGTGGGAATTTGCCCAATCCTCCTTCTTAAGGGCCTTGTGTAGCATATATAGCAGGTGCGCTCTCGTGACTGACATTTTGTTTGCTAGCTGCTGTGTCATTGCTCTCCTCTAGGTTTAGCTTGAAAAGTCTGCCTTGTTATAGGCAAATACTGCATTACTCAAGGTGTTCTGAGTCTTGCAGTGCAATGTTAATGTACTGAATATCACACTGCACCTGCATTTCTGTCCATGCCCACCCTTTGGGCAACAACTGCATTATTTGTCTCTGCACGCTCTGATTAGTGCACGCTCCGCCAATCTTTGAATGTTGTGCTCCGGTGCAATCCCTGGGCTAACGGTGTGCAAACACTTTGTGTACTGTGCAACTTTTTGAATAGTGGGCCCCAGTGTCTCACAGCAACAGCCTCATTATTTAGTTTTCACTTACAGTCAAAAAATATATATTAAAATATGTATTTCTGTGCTCTGACCAGTATCTCCAGAACATTTTTCAAATCACAGTTATACATTTTTGCCAAGTCATATAATTACTGCATATTCACCACTAACATTGCTAATGCTTTCTTAAAAACACTAGTTCATGTTTAAATGGTGTTCATTTGGAAAATATCGCTTATTTCAAATCTTCACATACTCAGGCAGTACATGCATTATTACCTCCCATCAATTTGTAGTAACCACAATAATAGCACTGCACAAAAAGGAATAAAATATATTAATTTTAGGAAATAATATAAGGCGAAATGTTAATATGGGGTTAGGAGCTTTATCTTCATGTAATTAAGCCTCATTGCAACATGGGTAAAATAAGATGAGAAAAGGCAAGGAAAACGACTGGTAGAACACCATCAGCTGGTACAAGACCAACACGGCATTATGGCACTGTAATGCCGTGTTGTGATCGGGAGTGTGCAGAAAGAAAGTGTGTGGAGCAAAGAGTGGAGCAGAGGTGGCTGTGCGCACAAGCATGACAAATATGGAGCGCACCTCAGAAGAAGTGAAAAAGGGAAATATTGGCGAGAGTTTGACAAATAGGTGGCAGTAGGAACACACATCGGGCAGTGAAAAGGAAAAATGTGTTTGTTCTGTCAAAGGCGCCACCTATTGGTCAGAAAACAGTGAAGTGGTGAGGGAAAAGCGCTGTCTGTTGTCGTGGGTAGAATAGTGCAGCACTGGGAATCAAGGACACCACAGAATATATGTATCGCAGGCACGAAAGAGCTGCTTTACATCCAGGTAGCAAAGCGAGTGGTATGATAGTGAGGACATGATATTAGGAAAGTCAAAGTAGTAGTGTAGGAAAGAGACAAATGCTAAAAGGGAAATGGAATTTAAAAAAGCGCCACCTATTGGTCGTAACAGTGATGGCTGTGCAATAGAGTCCGGTCAGAGAACTGCAGTAAATTAATTGAGATAGTAATCGATGCAGGGTAAAGAATCTTCCCAGAAGTCACCACGGCATAAATCTCACCTCTAAATGGATGGGCAGCAATATAGCAGCCGATAAGAAGGATGAAATTTGTAGCTGTAATGGTTGTTTAATGTAAGTCTTAGAATGTAAAGGAAAGTTGTAAGTCTGGAGAAATCGGTACACACCACATTACTGCATGTGGGCTGTACAACATGCAGCATAGCTACTGTGGATTTAAGACAGAGCTTACAAAGTGATAAGAGGAGCTAAACCAAAAACTGGAAGGCAAAGTAGTTGTGCTCTTGTGTCTTTCGTAGCAAAGAAATCAGTGTGTAAACAATATTTGCCTTGCACTTGCCATGTTACAAGCGCATTAATTCACTCCGAAGGTGGCATCTAATGGGAAGTTAATGCATGGTTGGTCATTGTAGGTGGCCCCAACCATGCATTATCTCCCCATTAGATGCCACCTTCATCGTGGATTAATGCTTATGTGTTTGTGGGACATATGACATAAACATAGTCCATTTAATGTCACCTATTTCCTCTAAATGATAGATATTATCTAGACATTTTTCAAAAATCATGGTGTCTTTCAACATTTTGACCAATTTCTGGGTATTAAAATCAATAGGTCCATGAGATTTCGACTCATTCAGAATTATATGTTTTTTTTCCATAGTGGCTAGAACTACAGGCCTTCTCAAAACTACATTGCTAGTTAATTGGGAAAAGTCATTGAAAAGTCAATTTTGTAAATAAAAAAAAGTACATCAGTTTATGTTACAGTATATCTTGCATTTTCTTTGTGGTTCTCTACCCAGAAAAAATGTTTGTAGGGGCATGACCACAGCATGTGTGATAATGTTCCTGATTCTTTACCACCATGCCAACACTTGGATGAATAGGTTTCCTTTATTTTATTTTTCTGTACATAATGTTGCTAGAATTTTGTGTTGAACTATTTATTTTTTACATTTGCACATTATTTTTTGCCTCTGTTATATGGTTGATCCAATTATTTTGTGCTAATTTATATCCTAATTATTTTCCCTTAAATTTTCTATGTTATGAAAATTATTTTTATGAAGTGCTTCATTTAAGCAAACTTACTATACAAATATCTCATTGGTTTGTCACTCATAACCTTCCATATAGTTGTTTGTTGCTTAAACATTTCTTTCCACGTAGTACCTTTCTTATTAAATGTAGTTATTTTATTCATTGTATTTTGAATCCAAGACTATTTAATACAATTTATAATGCAATCAATTTTCTGTCTCATTTATTTCATCCATCGTTTTCAATGGAAAATCTGTCAACAAATCAGCTACAATTGAAATATTCAATTTTTCCATTTTTTCTATATATATTAATAGTTCTTCTGTATTTACCTAGTATGGATCTTAATTCAATCTGCATCTAGAGTCACAGTTCATTTCCTGTTTTCTTGTATAATTGTTATTACCCTAATACATGTGCTTTTTATCACATACTAACATACTAAAATGCCAGCAGAATAGGCCTAATGTCTTTCATGAATCAGCCATGTGGTCAGCCCCCACATTGGGAGTTGACCTTGCTGCCCCTTCGCTTCCTCTCTCTGGCTTCTCCCTTCCCAGTTCCAGATATTCTCACTGCACTGGATTTTGCTTCCAGAACCCTTCCGCTGTACCTGTCCACTCCTCTTGAACCTCTCCACTGTCTCTGCCTCCACCAGCCCTGGGCAATGCATTCCATGGCTACACCACCCTCTCAGTGAAGTAACACTACCTCCTTTCTCCCAGAATCTCCCCTCCAGCTTCCACCCATGCCCCTAGTTGACACCTCTCTTCCTTTGAAGCACCCTGACTGCTCCTCCCCTATTTACCCCTTCATGTACCTGAAGACCTCTATCATGTCCCCCGGTCCCTTTTCTCTTCCAATGTGTACATATTTAGATCTTCAAGCCTCTCCCATAGGTCCTGTCCCCCAAGCCCTAAATCATTTTGGTTGCTCTCTTCTGGACCCTATCCAGGAGTCCAATGTCCCTCTTAAGTGTGGCCTCCAAAATGCATGCAGTACTCATGGCAGCTGCCTCACCAAGCAGTTATACAGAGGGAGTATCACATCCCTCCTTCTGGAGGTGATCCCTTAGTGACGCATCCCAGCATACTGTTGGCCTTTGCCACTGCCTCCCACAGGTCTCTGAGTTGTTCATCTTGACATCCACCACCACCCTCCAGGTCCCTCTCAGCCATTGAGACTTGTAGCATTCCCCAGGGTGTTACACTTGGCCCACGTTTCTGACCCCCAGGTGCAGTACCTTGCATTTCCCTGCACTGAGCCTCAGCTTCCACTCTCTAGACCATCTTTCCAGAGCCTCCAGGTCCCCCTGTAGGCAACCCTCCCTCCTATCCATCCACCACCGCCCCCAGTTTTGAGTCATCCGCAAAGAGACTTATCTCACTCTTGATACCTGTCCTTATGTCAGAGACATAGGCATGGAACAGGAGGGGCCCAAGGACTGCTCCCTGCGGGACCCCACTAATGACCCTCCTTGGGGATGAGACTATCCCGCCAACTACTTCCTTCTGGGTCCAGTCCAGAAGCCAATTGCCTATCCACCTGATCATCTGGTTCCCCAACCCCATTTCTCTAAGCTTATCCAACAGGCCCCCGTGAGGAACAGAGTCAAAGGCCTTGCCGAATTCCAGAAAGAGGACATCCACTGGTCTTCCCACATCCAAGGCACTCGTCACCCAGTAGTGGAACTCCACAAGGTTTGTCTGACACGATTTCCCCGGGATGAATCCATGCTGTCTATCATCCAGGCACTCTGACTTTTCCAGGTCTCCCCCAGCCTCTCCTTGACAATGCCCTCCATCACCTTGCCCACCACCGATGTCAGACTGATGGGCCTGTAGTTACCTGCCACCTCCCTTGATCCTCCCTTGTGGATAGGCACTACATGTGCCACCTTCCAGTCCTAGGGCACCCCCTGTCCTCAGAGAGATGGTGAAAAGCTCTGCCAGGGGTTTCACCAGGACATATGCCAATTCCTTCAGCACTCTGGGGTGTAATTAATCCGTTCCCAGTGCTTTCTCCATCTTAAGGGACCTGAGGGCTTCCCTCATTCTCTCTGCTGTGATTTCCACCTCTGCTACCTCGTCCCCCTGCTTAGCCTTCCCCCCTCCTGCCAATGATGCCTCCCCCTCTCCCCAGACCTGCTGATTGGTAAGGGTCCCCTCCTCAGTATCACTGTCTCCTCCCATGTATGATGCAGCCCCCCCCCCATTTTTCTTGGTGAAAACTGAGGTGAAGTACTCATTTAGTACCTCAGTCTGCTCCCCCGGGTCGTGTGCCCATCTCTCCCCTGTTTTAATCCTGCCAATCTGCCTATTCACCCTTTGTTTCTCCCCAGTATATTTAAAGAACCCCTTGTTCCCCCTCTTAATTTCCCTGGCCAGGTTCTACTCCTTCCTTGCCTTAGCCGCCCTCACCAGCCTAGTGGCCCTAAAGGTGGGCAAGCAATGTGAGAAGGCAGTAAGGAAGGCTGGGGGGATACTGGGATGCATAGGAAGAGGCATCAATAGTAGAAAACAGGAAGTTGTTATCCCTTTGTACAGACAGTTGGTGAGACCCCATCTGGAGTACTGTGGGCAGTTCTGGAGACCCCATCTCCGCAAAGACATAGACAGAGTGGAGGCTGTCTAGAGGAGGGCAACCAAAATGGTGCAGGGTCTGCACCAGAAGACATACGAAGAAAGACTAAAGGAGCTTAATATGTATACCCTTGAGGAAAGAAGGGAGAGAAGGGACATGATAGAAACTTTCAAGTACCTCAAGGAATCAACAAAGTCCAAGAGGGCAGCATCTTTCAGAAAAAGAGATGTGCAAGAACATGGAGGCACAATTTGAAGATAGAGGGGGGATGGCTCAGAGGTAATGTGAGGAAGTATTATTTCACGGAGAGGGTTGTGGATGCATGGAACAGCCTCCCTGAGGAGGTCAAGCAGTCAAGAACAGTGGGGGAATTCAAGAATGCATGGAACAGACATTAGGCAGTCCTAGTAGGGGTAGGAGGAAGTAAGCTGTTGGTAACTAGGATCTGCAGTTTATCTGTAAGGTATGAAAATGAGCAGACTAGGTGGGCCAAGCAATCCTTATCTGCCGTCAAATTCTATGTTTCTATGGTGTGGCTAGGTGCCCTGTGTGGGATGGGGACTGTGCTTCATGACACTGCCCCATGGCTTACAGGGAGTATGACCCTCTGTTGGATGCCTGTATGTCTGTCAAATGTTGGAGACATTTGGGGTGCCTAAACTGAGGGCACTATGCTATGGGGTAGAGAGTGCTAGTGCCCATGACAGAAATGCACACTTCACAAAGCCCTACTTCCCTGTTTCCCAGTTGTGTACCACCAGAGTGTCCCTCGATGCCCACAATACAGGCCCATGTAGGTGCACACTAGCACACCACACAGTGGCACTGCAACCGGGAGCAGGCAGCTGACCCCATGACACATTCATAGTGCGACCGTGCCACTGTGATGTCCATGGTACCATGGGAGTACCACAGAGACATGCACCAGCAATTTGGTGGCAACCACACACGCGCACATGCACACATACAGACACACACACACACACACTTACATTGCTGGGGACTGGGAGTATGAGGCCATGGACAAGGGACACATACCAGGTCAGGTGTGCACTGTTCCCCATAGCCTGTGTGCGACACTGGGTGGCACACATGCTGCATGTCAGCCTGGATGACAAAAGGTGCCACACCCTGCCCCGGTCATGGGGGAGTGGGACATTGGGGCAACCCAGCATCATGATGACTCAAGAAGGTGCTGTTACATTGTGCACTGGGAACAACGTATTTGCTTGACCCAGAGGTGTCCCCATCATGGCTCAAGCAGTATCATGCTGCTGTCCTGGGCTGTGTTCTCTGGATCCCAGTCCCTGTTGTCAATGCTCAGTTTGTAGGGTGATAAAAAGACGTAAGGTGAGGACTGCACTGTGTAGTCTTGTGCCATGAGCTGTTCCCTCTGTGCACTGTCATTGCCTACATGACGGTGAAAACCCACTCTATGGTGGGCTCAGACAGGATGTGGCCTCTGCAGCACTGATGCGGCAGGTGTGACATGGGTGTGAGGGACAGCAGGTGGATAGACCTTGAGGGAAGCTCTGCTAATCCAGATATAGTGCTTTGACAGTGGCCATGGAGGCAGTGGCCTTCTGCCATGCTGTGTGTGACATTGGCATCAGGGTGCATCCAGTAACACATGCCTAGTGGTGCAGCTTCCTGTGGGACAGGAAGATTCTCATGCACTGGGTCCCACCAGGTGTCATGTGGGACAAGCCCCCAGCAAGGACACAGACCCGTATGGCACAGTGGTGTGTGATGTCATACAGGCAGGGCAGTTGTCCTGATGGTACACAGCTGTACATGTTGCATTACAGGGTACACTGGCTGGAGGTGTGAAACATCTTATGTAGCGGACAACAGTAGTTGACATGATGCACCACAGCATTGTTCTCAGTTCAGTGCAGGAATGCAAAGTACTCCTGCAACCCCTATGGGGGCACCATGTAGAGACAACATGTTAGGTGGTGACCCTGGCCCCACTCATCCTATGCCCATATACACATGTGCCACACATGACACATCATCTACCTGGTTGTGGGAGAGTGCTGTTGACCACCATGTCTCAAAAATGGCAGAGGTGTGTCTGGTTCCTCTGCACAAGTTCACTGTATTTGTGTCTGCACTGGTCCCTATTGTGAGTCACCCCTGTGTGCCTGGTGGGGCACCAGCCCCCAGACTTCCACACCCCTCTGTGGGGTTTGTCAGCCCCTGCTGTATCCCCTAGGAGCTTGTCCTCCCACTCTAGTACAAAATCCGCAAGGTTTGCTATCTCAACCTCAGCCCACTGGTGGTCCCTCTGATAGACTGAAGGCAACATGAGCTTGCCACCATGAAGGTGCTGTACTGCTGTTCTGCATCCAAATGAATGTTTCTTTCTGTTTGTGGAGGTCTGCATCTCCTGTGCAATGTTACACACAGGTTGTGCAGTACATCTGTTTGGCCAGTGCTAAATGAATGCCTGATCATACTCGTGATGACGTGCATGCATGACCTCCCATGACCTGCATAATGTCACACAAAGTGGTGGCACTACACTACATGTGCATGAGTGGTAAAGGATAATGACGTCATATCTGGTCCACAGCAGTGCTTATCAATAGTATTATTGAAATGCACAGATTGGGCTTCTTGCACTATCACAAAACCACTTAGTGCAATGCACAAAAGGCCAATATTCTGAAAACGTATGCAATTCAGCTACTTGGGCAGTCAGAAGGAAATGGAGCCACTTTGTATGTTATTCTGGCACCTTCTGCATACTGTACATTAAAATGACTGATTGCACCTGGGCTATTTCAGAGGACATGTGCACCTCCTACACAGCACAGGAATTGCAATCCAATGATCTAGAACTTCACACCAGCCAAGTAAGCTGGGAGGATATATGCACAGCCACAGGTAGGTGCACTGCATAAGAGTTACATATGGAGACATCACCTGCTTTGTGACATACCCTGCATGTGACACACGGTTACAGGACAGTTGGGGTGCTCTCTGACCACTACTTGAGTGGCTACATAGTGAACAATGCGATGCACTGGGTATCACAGGTCTGCACCTGTCCGGTGTGTCTTCTCAATATTTGACCAATCCACACTGTTCTCTCACAGCAGCACAGGTTGCTGGGGGACAGAGGACATTTTGAACACACACCCAGAGCCATCCATGAACAGCCAGGTCCAGGTATGGGCATGCTGTATGGGGGTTTGCACTGGGATAGACAGCCCTCTGTGATATGCAGCGTAATGCTGCAATGCCTGCCATACCCCAAGTAATGCATGGCCTTATAATAGAACACAACCCAGCCACAGCACCACAGAGGCCTGATGCCCACGCCACACCAGGCATGTCACATGCCACACTGAGCAAGGTGCAACAGCCACATACATGGCATCAGCAGCTGGTACACAAACAATGGGGCTGCATACATCCACATGTGTCACAGTCACACATCCCACAGACATCTGTTCTGCCACTTACTCTGACAGATCCCATGGGAGATGGTGACAGACTGCATGTCCACTGCTTCAGTGAAGATGAACTGCATGCCTTGACTCAGGCATACAAGACTATGGGGAGATCCTGTCCTGCAGCCAGCAGCACATATGCCTGTGTCTGGCAGGCCTGTGAGGAGATAACTGAGGTGGTCAATGTCATTAGTGGCAATGACAGATGACGGAGGCTGTACAGAAATGATTCTGGGAACTGTGATGACATACCTAGGACAACCATGCCACCCCAGCCCTGGGGGCAGAGAACCATGTGTAGGGCCCTCGACCACCGGTCCATGTCATAATGGCGATCGCCATTACAGCGAGTGCATATTGCCCCCCAAAAAGGCGATGTGCACTGTAACAAAGAAACATCAGCGACAGTAAACAGGTTTATCTGTACCCCTACACCCCACACACTCCCCACACTTACAGATTACTAACTCTGAGGGTGCATGTCAAGAAGGGCAAACCTTGGGAAAAATGTGCATTACGGAGCATGCATGGCAATAGAAAATTGTATCCCTCCCCAGCCCTGAACCCTGCGCCCTTCCCACTGTATCCTGCCACCCTCACTACTCCCCCATGGCGCCAGCTTGGCAACCTCCTGCCACACAACTCCCTACTTAGCCTCCCTCTCATTCTTCCTGTTGCCCCCCCACCTGTCACCCTGATTGCTAATCGTGCACGACAGCCCTCATAACATAAGCTGCAACTAAGTTGCTCATATGCAAGTTGCTCAATTACAGTCACCTTTATGAGGGGATTCCATGACTACCAGGGCCTGCCAGGTCCCTGGATCCAGAAGAGGTGGTTGTGGTATGCATGCTGCAGCCTTTGGATATGAAAAGGGTGTCAGGAGGTGAGTATGCGACCTAGGTAGTGGCCAATCAGCCATGTAAGTACATGTCTGGGTCCCCCCCCCCTTTTGTGCATAGGTACACGTCTAGTTTCCACCATTGTTGCAGTACACTACAGACATGGTCTTAGTACCCATCATGCGGGCTATCAGCACCCTGGCCACAGCATGACATGATAGCATGCTTTGGCCCTGCCCTGAGCCCCACTGCAGTATGTCACCCGGACACCCCTACAGGTAGTAACCATGCACCCAGGACCACTGGAATATGCCCAAGCACATAGAATGATTGTCCACATATGTTTCATCTGTTGTCCATGGGTGCTGGGGCATGGTATCATATGTGCTTGCTGTGTGGGTCTTGGTACAGGGTTGTGGTCTGCAATGTGTGTATGTGTGTGTGTGTGTGTGTGTGTGTGTGTGTGTGCATGCGCACGCGCACACCATGGTCAGGGATCACTTATCATGCTAGCATATTGCATCCCTCCCATGATTGCAACCACACCCTGTCCTCATACAGTGTTCACCAGCTGTGGGAAGCATTGGATGGTAGGTAGCTGCTGTGCTGTGCTGTGGCACACAAGGCTGCAACACAGCAGGAACTGACACTCTTCAAGCATGTCATGCATGATGACCCGACCCTCTTCCACCACCTGTTGCATGAGGACTTGTAGAGGGCAAAGCAATAGGCAGAGCGCATGAGGCTCAGTGCCTTGATGCCTTATGGAACCTGATTGGAGACCTCATGGTGGTGGTGTAGGAGGTTGCAGCCATGGCCACTGACATTGTGAGGATCAGTCTTTATCCCAGCTTCTCCGGTATGTGCAGCCTCAGTGCCCATTGGACACTTTGGCATATGCTGACACATAGGGGTGATGGATCCAACTCAAGCAGCACTCCCAGGACTCCCTCTTCCCCTGGCACTCCCTACACATTGGACAAAGCCTGAACCTCCTAGTCTCCAGCACCCTACTGTGCCGCACCAAGGTCAAGGTAATATTGTTACTATGGGCATCCCTTTACCATTGTGGCGGGCCAAAACCCACACACACAGGGGTCAGCAATGGCATATGGTTCTCATCCATGGTGGGCGCAGACAAATGTGGGAGGCACAGGTCCCCACTCTTGCATATGGCCAACATATGCAGCACCCCACATCCAGTACTGGGGCACATGCATATCCAGAGGCCATGGTACTGGGCCTGCCTAGCAGGCCATGCATTATGTGGTCTGCTTAGCAGTGGCTGTGCTAGGTGATCTCACAAGGCACATCCCATGCTATAACTCTGCTTAGATGACCCCGCCCATGGCCTATTACTGTTCTGTAGTACCTTGCTCTCCCAGCACCCCTCCCTATGTCCATGCCTGTGTGCATCTTGGAAGCACCAGCCCACCACTCGCATGACATTTATGTCCCTCCTGCACTCTCAATGTGCCACTGGCATGTAGTTACCCATCTCTTCTAATCCATATCCACTCTCATGCTGCCACATGCACTGTTGTCACTCTAATGCACCCTATGATGTGTGTACACATTTTGCTACTGTAGTTGCTCTGTGACCATATGATCTCTGTACCGACAATACAGTCGTGAAGCATGCAACAGTGTCTTGTGTTGTGGATACTGACCTGCTAGTACCTGCTAAGTTCCATATGATTCTGGCTCTGTATTATTGGGGCCCTCCTGGCATTGCAGAGGTCAAAGGTCTCCAGCTGCTCCTCTGTCCCCAGCTCCTCTGGCTCTGTGTCAAATGCATTGTGTTCCTTTTGGACCAGCAGGCATATTGCACAGGAGAGTGCCTTGTTGTGTAACATACAACAGGCTAGGAATATGGCACAGGCCTTCTGTGGGGTATATTGTAGGGCACGACCTGAACAGCCCACACACCAAAACTACATTTTCAGCATGCCAGATGCACTCAGTGATGTTGTGTGTGGTGATGTGTGCTGCATTGTACCTGCCCTCTTCCTCAGATGATGGGTGGCGGACAGGTGACAGGAGCCAGGGGTACAAGGGACAGGCACTCTTCCCTGTAAAGAAGCACACACATTAGCAACTGTTGACAGTCAAGGTCCCCATGGTGCAATGACAGGCCGCAGGCTGTGGCAAATCCTGTTCACCCATCAGCCTTCCGGTCCCTACAGCATAGCAAGCCTGTGGTTTGCTTCAGTTGTATACCCCCAATGGGGGATTTTTTGGGGGGGCATATTGCATGTTCTCACCAACAACTTTCCCACTGGGTATGTCCCTGCTTTCTAAAAATCTTGCACAGGCTGAAATTATGCCATATAAAGACATTGTGGGTGCTGCCAGGTACCATGTCAGGACATTGGTGATATGCTCTGTTGCATCGCACACCATCTGGCAAATGATGGAGTATTAACCTTTACTATTGAGGTAGGCATCCACCCTATCACCAGTGGGTGCCTGGATGGCAAAATGCATTTTGCCAATGATATCAAGTACTGCTGCAAGGTGCACAACCCAATGGAACTGCTGCATTGTTGCTTTATGCTCCTCCGGAGTGCTGGGGCATGTAATGAACTCAGCTGCATGTTTCAGCAATGAGTCTAGAAATTGGGCCAGCAGGCAAGAGGTGGACTGTGAGACCCTGGTGGTTTCCCCCACTATGGTGTGGGAAAAAAACATGGCTAGAAAGCACATAGCATCCATCTCCTTGAGCTCAACTAACATGGCATGGCTGCACTGAGTGTCACTGCACAGTTGATCATGTAGGAGCTCACAAAATTGCCTGAGCAAGGTTCTGTTGAACCAGCATTGGCCAACTAGATGGTTACCTGAGAGGCCTTCAAAGGTCATGCATGGCCAGTTTTGTCTCTGTGCAGCATAGCACCTCTACAGCCTATGGATGGGCCCAGGGTGGGAATTTGCCCAATCCTCCTTCTTAAGGGCCTTGTGTAGCATATATAGCAGGTGCGCTCCCGTGACTGACATTTTGTTTGCTAGCTGCTGTGTCATTGCTCTCCTCTAGGTTTAGCTTGAAAAAGTCTGCCTTGTTATAGGCAAATACTGCATTACTCAAGGTGTTCTTGCAAGTCTTGCAGTGCAATGTTAATGTACTGAATATCACACTGCACCTGCATTTCTGTCCATGCCCCACCCTTTGGGCAACAACTGCATTATTTGTCTCTGCACGCTCTGATTAGTGCACGCTCACTAATCTTTGAATGTTGTGCTCCGTGCAATCCCTGGGCTAAGTGTGCAAACACTTTGTGTACTGTGCAACTTTATGAATAGTGGGCCCCTAGTGTCTCACAGCAACAGCCTCATTATTTAGTTTTCACTACAGTCAAAAATATATATTAAAATATGTATTTCTGTGCTCTGACCAGTATCTCCAGAACATTTTTCAAATCACATCTTTATACATTTTTGCCAAGTCATATAATTACTGCATATTCACCACTAACATTGCATAATGCTTTCTTAAAACACTAGTTCATGTTTAAATGGTGTTCATTTGGAAAATATCGCTTATTTCAAATCTTCACATACTCAGGCAGTACATGCATTATTACCTCCCATCAATTTGTATTTTACCACAATAATAGCACTGCACATAAAGGAATGAAATATATTAATTTTAGGAAATAATTTAAGGAGAAATGTAAATATGGGGTTAGCAGCTTTATCTTCATGTAATTAAGCTTCAGTGTTTGTGGGAGATATGACGTAAACATAGTCCATTTATTGTCACCTATTTCTCTAAATGATACATATTATCTAGTCATTTTTCAAAAATCATGGTGTCTTTCAACATTTTGACCAATTTCTGTATATTAAAATCAATAGGTCCATGAGATTTCGACTCATTCAGAATTATATGTTTTTTTCCATAGTGGCTAGAACTACAGGCCTTCTCAAAACTACATTGCTAGTTAATTGGGAAAAGTCATTGAAAAGTCAATTTTGTAAATAAAAAAAAGTACATCAGTTTATGTTACAGTATATCTTGCATTTTCTTTGTGGTTCTCTACCCAGAAAAAATGTTTGTAGGGGCATGACCACAGCATGTGTGATAATGTTTCTGATTCTTTCACATGCCAACACTTGGATGAATAGGTTTCCTTTATTTTATTTTTCTGTACATAATGTTGCTAGAATTTTGTGTTGAACTATTTATTTTTTACATTTGCACATTATTTTTTGCCTCTGTTATATGGTTGATCCAATTATTTTGTGCTAATTTATATCCTAATTATTTTCCCTTAAATTTTCTATGTTATGAAAATTATTTTTATGAAGTGCTTCATTTAAGCAAACTTACTATACAAATATCTCATTGGTTTGTCACTCATAACCTTCCATATAGTTGTTTGTTGCTTAAACATTTCTTTCCACGTAGTACCTTTCTTATTAAATGTAGTTATTTTATTCATTGTATTTTGAATCAAAGACTATTTAATACAATTTATAATGCAATCAATTTTCTGTCTCATTTATTTCATCCATCGATTTTCAATGGAAAATCTGTCAACAAATCAGCTACAATTGAAATATTCAATTTTTCCATTTTTTCTATATATATTAATAGTTCTTCTGTATTTACCTAGTATGGATCTTAATTCAATCTGCATCTAGAGTCACAGTTCATTTCCTGTTTTCTTGTATAATTGTTATTACCCTAATACATGTGCTTTTTATCACATACTAACATACTAAAATGCCAGCAGAATAGGCCTAACGGTCTTTCATGTCCGCTCATGTGGTCAGCCCCCACATTGGGAGTTGACCTTGCTGCCCCCTTCGCCCTCTCTGGCTTCTCCCTTCCCAGTTCCAGATATTCTCGCTGCACTGGATTTTGCTTCCAGAACCCTTCCGCTGTACCTGTCCACTCCCTCTTGAACCTCTCCACTGTCTCTGCCTCCACCAGCCCCCTGGGCAATGCATTCCATGGCTACACCACCCTCTCAGTGAAGTAACACTACCTCCTTTCTCCCCCGAATCTCCCCCCTCCAGCTTCCACCCATGCCCTCTAGTTGACACCTCTCTTTCCTTTGAAGCACCCTGACTGCTCCTCCCCTATTTACCCCCTTCATGTACCTGAAGACCTCTATCATGTCCCCCCGGTCCCTTTTCTCTTCCAATGTGTACATATTTAGATCTTCAAGCCTCTCCCCATAGGTCCTGTCCCCCAAGCCCTAAATCATTTTGGTTGCTCTCTTCTGGACCCTATCCAGGAGTCCAATGTCCCTCTTTAAGTGTGGCCTCCAAAAATGCATGCAGTACTCGAGGCGCGGCCTCACCAAGCAGTTATACAGAGGGAGTATCACATCCCTCCTTCTGGAGGTGATCCCCTTAGTGACGCATCCCAGCATACTGTTGGCCTTTGCCACTGCCCTCCTACAGGTCTCTGAGTTGTTCATCTTGACATCCACCACCACCTCCAGGTCCCTCTCAGCCATTGAGACTTGTAGCATTCCCCCCCAGGGTGTACACTTGGCCCACGTTTCTGACCCCCAGGTGCAGTACCTTGCATTTCCCTGCACTGAGCCTCAGCTTCCACTCTCTAGACCATCTTTCCAGAGCCTCCAGGTCCCCCTGTAGGGCAACCCTCCCCTCCTATCCATCCACCACCGCCCCCAGTTTTGAGTCATCCGCAAAGAGACTTATCTCACTCTTGATACCTGTCCTTATGTCAGAGACATAGGCATGGAACAGGAGGGGCCCAAGGACTGCTCCCTGCGGGACCCCACTAATGACCCTCCTTGGGGATGAGACTATCCCACCAACTACTTCCTTCTGGGTCCAGTTCAGAAGCCAATTGCCTATCCACCTGATCATCTGGTTCCCCAACCCCATTTCTCTAAGCTTATCCAACAGGCCCCCGTGAGGAACAGAGTCAAAGGCCTTGCCGAATTCCAGAAAGAGGACATCCACTGGTCTTCCCACATCCAAGGCACTCGTCACCCAGTAGTGGAACTCCACAAGGTTTGTCTGACACGATTTCCCCGGGATGAATCCATGCTGTCTATCATCCAGGCACTCTGACTTTTCCAGGTCTCCCCAGCCTCTCCTTGACAATGCCCTCCATCACCTTGCCCACCACGTGTCAGACTGATGGGCCTGTAGTTACCTGCCACCTCCTTGATCCTCCCTTGTGGATGGGCACTACATGTGCCACCTTCCAGTCCTAGGGCACCCCTGTCCTCAGAGAGATGGTGAAAAGCTCTGCCAGGGGTTTCACCAGGACATATGCCAATTCCTTCAGCACTCTGGGGTGTAATTAATCCGTTCCCAGTGCTTTCTCCATCTTAAGGGACCTGAGGGCTTCCCTCATTCTCTCTGTGATTTCCCTCTGCTACCTCGTCCCCCTGCTTAGCCTTCCCCCTCCTGCCAGTGATGCCTCCCCTCTCCCCAGACCTGCTGATTGGTAAGGGCCCCTCCTCAGTATCACTGTCTCCTCCCATGTATGATGCAGCCCCCCCCCCAATTTTCTTGGTGAAAACTGAGGTGAAGTACTCATTTAGTACCTCAGTCTGCTCCCCCGGGTCGTGTGCCCATCTCTCCCCTGTTTTAATCCTGCCAATCTGCCTATTCACCCTTTGTTTCTCCCCAGTATATTTAAAGAACCCCTTGTTCCCCCTCTTAATTTCCCTGGCCAGGTTCTACTCCTTCCTTGCCTTAGCCGCCCTCACCAGCCCAGTGGCCCTAAAGGTGGGCAAGCAATGTGAGAAGGCAGTAAGGAAGGCTGGGGGATACTGGGATGCATAGGAAGAGGCATCAATAGTAGAAAACAGGAAGTTGTTATCCCTCTGTACAGACAGTTGGTGAGACCCCATCTGGAGTACTGTGGGCAGTTCTGGAGACCCCATCTCCGCAAAGACATAGACAGAGTGGAGGCTGTCTAGAGGAGGGCAACCAAAATGGTGCAGGGTCTGCACCAGAAGACATATGAAGAAAGACTAAAGGAGCTTAATATGTATACCCTTGAGGAAAGAAGGGAGAGAGGGACATGATAGAAACTTTCAAGTACCTCAAGGAATCAACAAAGTCCAGGGCAGCATCTTTCAGAAAAGAGATGTGCAAGAACATGGAGGCACAATTTGAAGATAGAGGGGATGGCTCAGAGGTAATGTGAGGAAGTATTATTTCACGGAGAGGGTTTGGATGCATGGAACAGCCTCCTGAGGAGGTCAAGCAGTCAAGAACAGTGGGGGAATTCAAGAATGCATGGAACAGACATTAGGCAGTCCTAGTAGGGGTAGGAGGAAGTAAGCTGTTGGTAACTAGGATCTGCAGTTTATCTGTAAGGTATGAAAATGAGCAGACTAGGTGGGCCAAGCAATCCTTATCTGCCGTCAAATTCTATGTTTCTATGGTGTGGCTAGGTGCCCTGTGTGGGATGGGGACTGTGCTTCATGACACTGCCCCATGGCTTACAGGGAGTATGACCCTCTGTTGGATGCCTGTATGTCTGTCAAATGTTGGAGACATTTGGGGTGCCTAAACTGAGGGCACTATGCTATGGGGTAGAGAGTGCTAGTGCCCATGACAGAAATGCACACTTCCACAAAGCCCTACTTCCCTGTTTCCCAGTTGTGTACCACCAGAGTGTCCCTCGATGCCCACAATACAGGCCCATGTAGGTGCACACTAGCACACCACACAGTGGCACTGCAACTGGAGCAGGAAGCTGACCCCATGACACATTCATAGTGCGACCGTGCCACTGTGATGTCCATGGTACCATGGGAGTACCACAGAGACATGCACCAGCAATTTGGTGGCAACCACACACGCGCACATGCACACATACAGACACACACACACACACACTTACACATTGCTGGGGGGACTGGGAGTATGAGGCCATGCATGCGGGACACACACCAGGTCAGGTGTGCACTGTTCCCATAGCCTGTGTGCGACACTGGGTGGCACACATGCTGCATGTCAGCCTGGATGACAAAAGGTGCCACACCCTGCCCCGGTCATGGGGGAGTGGGACATTGGGGCAACCCAGCATCATGATGACTCAAGAAGGTGCTGTTACATTGTGCACTGGGAACAACGTATTTGCTTGACCCAGAGGTGTCCCCATCATGGCTCAAGCAGTATCATGCTGCTGTCCTGGGCTGTGTTCTCTGGATCCCAGTCCCTGTTGTCAATGCTCAGTTTGTAGGGTGATAAAAAGACGTAAGGTGAGGACTGCACTGTGTAGTCTTGTGCCATGAGCTGTTCCCTCTGTGCACTGTCATTGCCTACATGACGGTGAAAACCCACTCTCTATGGTGGGCTCAGACAGGATGTGGCCTCTCTGCAGCACTGATGCGGCAGGTGTGACATGGTGTGAGGGACAGCAGGTGGATAGACCTTGAGGGAAGCTCTGCTAATCCAGATATAGTGCTTTGGACAGTGGCCATGGAGGCAGTGGCCTTCTGCCATGCTGTGTGTGACATTGGCATCAGGGTGCATCCAGTAACACATGCCCAAGTGGTGCAGCTTCCTGTGGGACAGGAAGATTCCTCATGCACTGGGTCCCACCAGGTGTCATGTGGGGACAAGCCCCCTCGCAAGGACACAGACCCGTATGGCACAGTGGTGTGTGATGTCATACAGGCAGGCAGTTGTCCTGATGGTACACAGCTGTACATGTTGCACTACAGGGTACACTGGGTGGAGGTGTGAAACATCTTATGTAACAGACAACAGCAGTTGACATGATGCAACACAGCATTGTCTACACAGTGTAGTGCAGGAATGCAAAGTACTCCTGCAACCCCTATGGGGGCACCAGGTAGGGACAACATATTAGGTGGCGACCCTGGCCCCACTCATCCTATGCCCATATATACATGTGCCACACATGACACATCATCTACCTGGTTGTGGGAGAGTGCTGTTGACCACCATGTCTCAAAAATGGCAGAGGTGTGTCTGGTTCCTCTGCACAAGTTCACTGTATTTGTGTCTGCACTGGTCCCTATTGTGAGTCACCCCTGTGTGCCTGGTGGGGCACCAGCCCCCAGACTTCCACACCCCTCTGTGGGGTCTGTCAGCCCCTGCTGTATCCCCTAGGAGCTCGTCCTCCCACTCTAGTACAAAATCCGCAAGGTTTGCTATCTCAACCTCAGCCCACTGGTGGTCCTCTGATAGACTGAAGGCAACATGAGCTTGCCACCATGAAGGTGCTGTACTGCTGTTCTGCATCCAAATGAATGTTTCTTTCTGTTTGTGGAGGTCTGCATCTCCCTGTGCAATGTTACACACAGGTTGTGCAGTACATCTGTTTAGCCAGTGCTAAATGAATACCTGATCTACTAAATGGCGATGCATACATGACCTCCCATGACCTGCATAATGTCACACAAAGTGGTGGCACTACACTACATGTGCATGAGTGGTAAAGGATAATGACGTCATATCTGGTCCACAGAGTGCTTATCAATAGTATTATTGAAATGCACAGATTGGGCTTCTTGCACTATCACAAAACCACTTAGTGCAATGCACAAAGGCCAATATTCTGAAAACGTATGCAATTCAGCTACTTGGGCAGTCAGAAGGAAATGGAGCCACTTTGTATGTTATTCTGGCACCTTCTGCATACTGTACATTAAAATGACTGATTGCACCTGGGCTATTTCAGAGGACATGTGCACCTCCTACACAGCACAGGAATTGCAATCCAATGATCTAGAACTTCACACCAGCCAAGTAAGCTGGGAGGATATATGCACAGCCACAGGTAGGTGCACTGCATAAGAGTTACATATGGAGACATCACCTGCTTTGTGACATACCCTGCATGTGACACACGGTTACAGGACAGTTGGGTGCTCTCTGACCACTACTTGAGTGGCTACATAGTGAACAATGCGATGCACTGGGTATCACAGGTCTGCACCTGTCCGGTGTGTCTTCTCAATATTTGACCAATCCACACTGTTCTCTCACAGCAGCACAGGTTGCTGGGGGACAGAGGACATTTTGAACACACACCCAGAGCCATCCATGAACAGCCAGGTCCATGTATGGGCATGCTGTATGGGGGTTTGCACTGGAAAGGACAGCCCTCTGTGATATGCAGCGTAATGCTGCAATGCCTGCCATACCCCAAGTAATGCATGGCCTTATAATAGAACACAACCCAGCCACAGCACCACAGAGGCCTGATGCCCCGCGCCACAACCAGGCATGTCACATGCCACACTGAGCAAGGTGCAACAGCCACATACATGGCATCAGCAGCTGGTACACAAACAATGGGGCTGCATACATCCACATGTGTCACAGTCACACATCCCACAGACATCTGTTCTGCCACTTACTCTGACAGATCCCATGGGAGATGGTTATAGACTGCATGTCCACTGGTTCAGTGAAGATGAACTGCATGCCTTGACTCAGGCATACAAGACTATGGGAGAGATCCTGTCCTGCAGCCACAGCACATATGCCTGTGTCTGGCAGGCCTGTGAGGAGATAACTGAGGTGGTCAATGTCATTGGTGGCAATGACAGATGATGGAGGCTGTAAAGAAATGATTCTGGGAACTGTGATGACATACCTAGGACAACCATGCCACCCAGCCCTGGGGGCAAAGCACCATGTGTAGGGTCCACGACCACCGGTTCCATGTCATAATGGTGATCGTCATTACGGCGAGTGCATATTGCACCCCCAAAAAAGGCGATGTGCACTGTAACAAAGAAACATCAGCGACAGTAAACAGGTTTACTTGTACCCCCTACACCCCCACACACTCCCCACACTTACAGATTACTAACTCTGGGGGGGGGTGCATGTCAGGGAAGAGGCAAAACCTTGGGGAAAAAATGTGCATTACAGAGCATGCATGGCAATAAAAAACTGTATCCCTCCCCAGCCCTGAACCCTGCACCCTTCCCACTGTATCCTGCCACCCTCACTACTCCCCCATGGCGTCTGCTTGGCAACCTCCTGCCGCACAACTCCCTACTTAGCCTCCCTCCCATTCTTCCTGTTGCCCCCCCACCTATCACCCTGATTGCTAATCGTGCATGGCAGCCCTCATAACAAGAGCTGCAACTAAGTCGCTCATATGCAAGTTGCTCAATTGCAGTCACCTTTATGAGGGGATACCATGACTACCAGGGCCTGCCAGTTCCCTGGATCCAGAAGAGCTGGTTGTGGCATGCATGCTGCAGCCTTTGGATGTGAAAAGGGTGTCAGGAGGTGAGTATGCGACCTAGGTAGTGGCCAATCAGCCATGTAAGTACATGCTTGGTTCCCCCCCTTGTGTGCATAGGTACACGTCTAGTTTCCACCATTGTTGCAGTACACTACAGACATGGTCTTAGTACCCATCATGTGGGCTATCAGCACCCTGCCACAGCATGACATGATAGCATGCTTTGGCCCTGCCCTGAGCCCCACTGCAGTATGTCACCCCGGACACCCCTACAGGTAGTAACCATGCACCCAGGACCACTGGAATATGCCCAAGCACATAGAATGATTGTCCACATATGTTTCATCTGTTGTCCATGGGTGCTGGGACATGGTATCATGTGTGCTTGCTATGTGGGTCTTGGTACTGGGTTGTGGTCTGCAATGTGTGTGTGTGTGTGTGTGTACGCACGTGCACGCGCGTACACCATGGTCAGGGATCACTTATCATGCTAGCATATTGCATCCCTCCCATGATTGCAACCACACCCTGTCCTCATACAAAGTGTTCACCAGCTGTGGGATGCATTGGATGGTAGGTAGCTGCTGTGCTGTGCTGTGGCACACAAGGCTGCAACACAGCAGGAACTGACACTCTTCAAGCATGTCATGCATGATGACCCGACCCTCTTCCACCACCTGTTGCATGAGGACTTGTAAAGGGCAAAGCAATAGGCAAAGGCGCATGAGGCTCAGTGCCTTGATGCCTTATGGAACCTGATTGGAGACCTCATGGTGGTGGTGTAGGAGGTTGCAGCCATGGCCACTGACATTGTGAGGATCAGTCTTTATCCCAGCTTCTCCGGTATGTGCAGCCTCAGTGCCCATTGGACACTTTGGCATATGCTGACACATAGGGGTGATGGATCCAACTCAAGCAGCACTCCCAGGACTCCCTCTTCCCCTGGCACTCCCTACACATTGGACAAAGCCTGAACCTCCTAGTCTCCAGCACCCTACTGTGCCGCACCAAGGATAAGGTAATATTGTTACTATGGGCATCCCTTTACCATTGTGGCGGCCCAAAACCCACACACTCAGGGGTCAGCAATGGCATATGGTTCTCATCCGTGGTGGGCACAGACAAATGTAGGAGGAACAGGTCCCCACCCCACCCTTGCATATGGCCAACATGTGCAGCACCCCACAGCCAGTACTGGGGCACATGCATCATCCAGAGACCATGGTACTGGGCCTGCCTAGCAGGCCATGCATTATGTGGTCTGCTTAACAGTGACTGTGCTAGGTGATCTCACAAGGCACATCCCATGCTATAACTCTGCTTAGGTGACCCCGCCCATGGCCTATTACTGTTCTATAGTACCTTGCTCTCCCAGCACCCCTCCCTATGTCCATGCCTGTGTGCATCTTGGAAGCACCAGCCCACCACTTCGCATGACATTTATGTCCCTCTCTGCACTCTCGATGTGTCACTGGCATGTGAGTTACCCATCTCTTCTAATCCATATCCACTCTCATGCTGCACCACATGCACTGTTGTCATCTCTAATGCACCCTATTATGTGTGTACACATTTTGCCACTGTATTTGCTCTGTGACCATATGATTTCTGTACCGACAATACAGTCGTGAAGCATGCAACAGTGTCATGTGTTGTGGATACTGACCTTCTAGTATCTGCTAAGTTCCATATGATTCTGGCTCTGTATTACTGGGGCCCTCCTGGCATTGCAGAGGTCAAAGATCTCCAGCTGCTCCACTGTCCCCAGCTCCTCTGGCTCTGTGTCAAATGCATTGTGTTCCTTTTGGACCAGCAGGCATACTGCACAGGAGAGTGCCTTGTTGTGTAACATACAACAGGCTAGGAATATGGCACAGGCCTTCTTTGGGGTATATTGTAGGGCACGACCTGAACAGCCCACACACCAAAACTACATTTTCAGCATGCCAGATTCACTCAGTGATGTTGTGTGTGGTGATGTGTGCTGCACTGTACCTGCCCTCTTCCTCAGATGATGGGTGGTGGACAGGTGACAGGAGCCAGGGGTACAAGGGATAGGCACTCTTCCCTGTAAAGAAGCACACACATTAGCATCTGTTGACAGTCAAGGTCCCCATGGTACAATGACAGGCCACAGGCTGTGGCCAATCCTGTTCACCCATCAACCTTCCTGTTCCCACAGCATAGCATGCCGGTGGTTTTCTACAGTTGTATACCCCCTATGGGGGGTTTTGGGGTAGGCATACTGCATGTTCTCACCAACAAGTTTCCCACTAGGTATGTCCCTGCTTTCTAATCTCTGGCACAGGCTGAAATTATGCCATATAAAGGCATTGTGGGTGTTGCCAGGTACCATGTCAGGACATTGGTGATATGCTCTGTTGCACCGCACACCATCTCGCAAATGATGGAGTGTTAACCTTTACTATTGAGGTAGGCATCCATCCTATCACCATTGGGTGCCTGAATGGCAAAATGCATTCAGCCAATGGTACCAAGTACTGCTGGTAGGTACACAACCCAATGGAACTGCTGCATTGGTGCTTTATGCTCCGCTGGCATGCTGGGGAATATAATGAACTCACCTGCATGTTTCAGCAATGAGTCTAGAAATTGGGCCAGCAGGCAAGAGGTGGTGGACTGTGAGACCCTGGTGGTTTCCCCCACTATGGTGTGGGAAAAAAACATGGCTAGAAAGCACATAGCATCCATCTCCTTGAGCTCAACTAACATGGCATGGCTGCACTGAGTGTCACTGCACAGTTGATCATGTAGGAGCTCACAAAATTGCCTGAGCAAGGTTCTGTTGAACCAGCATTGGCCAACTAGATGGTTACCTGAGAGGCCTTCAAAGGTCATGCATGGCCAGTTTTGTCTCTGTGCAGCATAGCACCTCTACAGCCTATGGATGGGCCCAGGGTGGGAATTTGCCCAATCCTCCTTCTTAAGGGCCTTGTGCAGCATATATAGCAGGTGTGCTCCCATGACTGACATTTTGTTTGCTGGCTGCTGTGTCATTGCCCTCCTCTAGGTTTAGCTTGAAAAAAGCATGCCTTCTTATAGGCAATAACTGCATTGCTCAAGGTGCTCTTGCAAGTCCTTTAGTGCAATGTTAATGCACTAAATATCACACTGCACCTGCATTTCTGTCCCTGCCCCACCCTTTGGGCAACAACTGCATTATCTTTCACTGCACGCTCTGATTAGTGCACGCTCCGCCAATCTTTGAATGTTGTGCTCCGGTGCAATCCCTGGGCTAACGGTGTGCAAACACTTTGTGTACTGTGCAACTCTATGAATAGTGGGCCCCTAGTGTCTCACAGCAACAGCCTCATTATTTAGTTTTCACTTACAGTCAAAATATGTATATTAAAATATGTATTTCTGTGCCCTGACCAGTATCTCCAGAACATTTTTCAAATCACATCTTTATAAATTTTTGCCATGTCATATAATTACTGCATATTCACCACTAACATTGATAATGCTTTCTTAAAAACACTATTTCATGTTTAAATGGTGTTCATTTGGCAAATATTGCTTATTTCAAATCTTCATATACTTGGGCATTTCATACATTACCTGCTATCAATTTGTATTTTACCACAATAATAGCACTGCACATAAAGGAATGAAATATATTAATTTTAGGAAATAATTTAAGGAGAAATGTAAATATGGGGTTAGCAGCTTTATCTTCATGTAATTAAGCTTCAGTGTTTGTGGGAGATATGACGTAAACATAGTCCATTTATTGTCACCTATTTCTCTAAATGATACATATTATCTAGTCATTTTTCAAAAATCATGGTGTCTTTCAACATTTTGACCAATTTCTGTATATTAAAATCAATAGGTCCAGGAGATTTCCACTCATTCAGAGTTACAGTACATATTTTTTTCAATATTGGCTAGAACTACAGGCCTTCTCAAAACTGCATTGCTGGTTAATTTGGAAAAGTCATTGAAAAGTCAAATTTGTAAATAACAAAAGTGCATCAGTTTATGTTACAGTATATCTTGCATTTTCTTTGTGGTTCTCTACCCAGAAAAAAATGTTTGTAGGGGCATGACCACAGCACGTGTGATAATGTTTCTGACTCTTTACCACCATGCCAACACTTGGATGAATAGTTTTCATTTATTTTATTTTTTCTCTTGGGGGTCATATATGATCTTGCCAGAATTTTGTGTTGAACTACTTATTTTTTAAATTTGCACATTATTTTTTGCCTCTGTTATATATGCTTGATCCAATTATTTTGTGCTAATTTATATCCTAATAATTTTCCCTTGAATTTTCTATGTTATGAAAATTATTTTTATGAAGTGCTTCATTTAAGCAAACTTACTATACAAATATCTCATTGGTTTGTTACTCATAACCTTCCATATAGTTGTTTGTTGCTTAAACATTTCTTTCCACATAGTACCTTTCTTATTAAATGTAGTTATTTTATTCATTGTATTTTGTATCAAAGACTATTTAATACAATTTATAATGCAATCAATTTTCTGTCTCATTTATTTCATCCATCATTTTCAACTGAAAATCTGCCAACAAATCAGCTACAATTGAAATATTCAATTTTTCAATTTTTTATATATATTAATAGCTCTTCTGTATTTACCTTGTATGGATCTTAATTCCATCTGCATCCAGAGTCACAGCTTGTTTCCTGTTTTCTTGCATAATTGTTATTACCCTAATACATGTGTTTTTTATTACATACTAACATACTAAAATGCCAGCAGAATAGGCCTAATGGTCTTTCATGTCTGCTCATTTGGTCAGCCCCCACACTGGGAGCTGACCTTGCTGCCCCCCTCACCCTCTCTGGCTACTCCCTTCCCAGTTCTGGATATTCTTGCTGCACTGGATTTTGCTTCCAGAACCCTTCCCCAGTACCTGTCCCACCCCCTCTTGAACCCCTCCACTGTCTCTGCCTCCACCAGCCCCCTGGGCAGCACATTCCATGGCTCTACCACCATCTCAATAAAGTACCACCTCCTCCTTTCTCCCCTCATTCTCCCCTCCAGCTTCCACCCATGCCTTCTAGTGGCCCCCTCCTTCCTTCAAAGCACCCTGACTGCTCCTCCCCTATTTACCCCCTTCATGTACCTGAAGACCTCAATCATGTCCCCCCGGTCCCGTCTCTCTTCCAACGTGTACATATTTAGCTCTTCGAGCCTCTCCCCATAGGTCCTGTCCCCCAAGCCCCAAATCATTTTGGTTGCCCTCCTCTGGACCCTCTCTAGGAGTTCAATGTCCCTCTTTAAGTGTGGCCTCCAAAACTGCATGCAGTACTCGAGGTGCGGCCTCATCAAGCAGTTATACAGAGGGAGTATCACTTCCCTGCTTCTGGAGGTGATCCCCCTAGTGATACATCCCAGCATCCTGTCAGCCTTTGCCACTGCCCTCCTACAAGTCTCAGAGTTGTTCATCTTGACATCCACCACCACCCCCAGGTCCCTCTCAGCCATTGAGACTTGTATCATTCCCCCCCACGGGGTTTACATTTGGCCCAAGTTTCTGGCCCCCAGGTGCAGTACCTTGCATTTCCCTGCATTGAACCTCAGCGTCCACTTTCTAGACCATCTTTCCAGAGCCTCCAGGTCCCCCTGTAGGGCAACCTTCCCCTCCTTCCCATTCACCACCACCCCCAGTTTTGAGTCATCCACAAAGAGACTCATCTCACTCTTGATACCTGTCCTCATGTCAGAGATGTAGGCATTGAACAGGAGGGGCCCAAGGACTGATCCCTGTGGGACCCCACTAATGACCCTCCTTGGGAATGAGACTATTCCACCAACTACGACCCTCTGGGTCAGGTCCTGAAGCCAATTGCCTATCCATCTGATCATCTGGTTCCCAACCCCCATTTCTCCCAGCTTATCAAACAGGCCCCCATGAGGAACAGAGTCAAATGCCTTGCTGAAGTCCAGAAAGAGGACGTCCACTGGTCTACCCACATCCAAGGCACTCGTCACCCAGTCATAGAACTCCACAAGGTTTGTCTGACACAATTTCCCCAGGACGAATCTATGCTGTCTATCGTCCAGGCACCCTGACTTTCCAGGTCCCCCCCAGCCTCTCCTTGACAATGCCTTCCATCACCTTGCCCACCACTGATGTCAGGCTGATGGGCCTGTAGTTCTCTGCCACCTACCTTGATCCCCTCTTGTGGATAGACACTATATGTGCCACCATCCAGTCCTGGGGCACCCACCTTGTCCTCAAAGAGAGATGGCGAAAGCTCTGCCAGGAATTTCTCCAGGACATCCGCCAGTTCCTTCGGCACTCTGGGGTGTAATTTATCCGGCCACAGTGCTTTCTCCATCTTAAGGGACCTGAGGGCTTCCCTCATTCTCTCTGTTGTGATTTCCACCTCTGCTACCTCGTCCCCCTGATTAGCCTTCCCCCCCTCCTGCCAGTGATGCCTCCCCCTCTCCCCAGACCCGCTGATTGGTAAGGGTCCCCCCCCCAGTATCACTGTCTCCTCCCATGTATGATGCAGCCCCCAATTTTTCTTGGTGAAAACTGAGGTGAAGTACTCATTTAGTACCTCAGCCTGCTCCTCCAGGTCTTGTGCCCATCTCTCCCCTGTTTTAATCCTGCCAATCTGCCCCTTCACCCTTTGTTTTTCCTCAATATATCTAAAGAACCACTTGTTCCCTCTCCTAATTTCCCTGGCTAGGTTCTTCTCCTTCCTTGCCTTAGCCGCCCTCACCACCCTAGTGGCCCTTCTAGCCATCAGCTCCTACTCCGCTCAATCCCTTTCACTCCTTGAACACTTGAATTGTCTATAGACTGTCTTCTTTCCCTTCTCCACCTCCTGGACCTCCCTGGTCCACCCGCAGGGTTTTTGGGCCCTATCACATTTTCGTCTTACTCTTGCACAGGTGCTGGTAGCATCCTGCACCCTTCTTCTGATGATTTCTCACCTACTGTCAGTGTCCATGTCTGGCCCAATCACATCCAAATGCTCCTTAAGGATCCTTCCTATTTCCTTAAAATCCACCCCCTGAAGTCAGTTAACTCTGTCTTTATGCAGCTTTCTACCCCTCCTAGGTCCAGGCAGAACCAGACCGTGGCATGGTCGCTCCCCGCCGATGGGTACCTTACCTCCAGGCCCCCAATCTGGTCACTGTCTGCCAGGACCACATCCAGTACCCACACCTCCCTGGTCAGTTCCACCACCTTCTGAGTTAGGAACGCATCCTGAAAGACATCCAACAACCTCTGTTCCCTGGCCACTGAGCATGTCATAGTCTCCCAGTCTGTTCCTGGCATGTTTAAGTCCTCCAACACCACCACCCTTCCCCTGCCGAATCTGCAGTGTCTCCCAGCATCTGCCATCAGACTCTCCTTCAGCTCCTCCGTCAGAGCAGGGGGTCTATACACCACTCCTATTTTTACTCTCTTGCCCACCCTTGTTATCAAGGTGACCCAAATCACTTCCACGGTTCCCTCCGCCTCCTGTACTCCCCCCATGCTAATGCAGTTTTTGACTATTATTGCTACCCCTCTTCCACATCTTAAGGATTCCCCTCCCCTCCAAATTGAGATGGAGCCTATCTCTAGCATACAGCCCCTTATCCTCCCAGGTCTCCCCCCAATCCCCCAGCAACCCATACCCTCTGGCCTAACACCACTCCCTGAGCCACTGGTTTACCACCCTAATCTTCCTTTTGTGTTCCCCACTAGCCCTTGGCACCGGCAGGATTTCTGAGAAGGAAATCACTCATCCTATGTCATGGCAGACCCTGGCAAGCTCCCTGAACCTTGCTTGTATCTTAATCTCGCTATTTTCCTTAATGTCATTTGTACCCAGGTGGACCAGTATGTCCGGGGAACCCCCACAATCCTTTGCCAGCTGATATGCCTTGTGCTTGGCCCTGTGCACCGTTAGTACAGGGAAGCATTTTGTTCTAACTGGCCAGGCTTCCCCTTCCCTATCCCATTTGATACACCTGATCATATAATCCCCCATTAGGAGCACTCTGACTGCTCCTTTTCCTCCATTCCCCCCTTCCATGTCCCTCATACTTTCTACCGGCCCCTCCATACAGTCAGCTCCTTGCTCCTCCTCCTATCTGGGTGCCACCTGTCACCCCCCCTTATTTTCCCTAGCCAACCCCTCCCCTCCAATCCTATGCCTCTCCTCCACTCGTACTTCGTTCCTCTTCCACTCACTGCTCGTGACTTGTCCTTCTCCCCCATCTGCTAAACTAGCCTGGCTCATCCTTCCTTCCTTCCCATCTCCATTCAGCCCCTCCTTGCTTGTCGTGCTCCCCTGACCTAAACCCCCAGCTCCCTTTACTGTATCCTCCTTGTACTTCTTGTCCTTCTCCTTGCCCTTTCCTCCCAATTGGTCCTTCTCCTTGCACTTTCTTCCCTCTTTCCCCGCTTCCCCTGCTCTGATCCACTGCTCACCCATTTTCCCCCATTCCAGGTTCCCCCCTTGTTCCTCCTGCTATCCGGTCTCCACCTCCTGCCCCCCACTCCTTTTCCATCTCTAACCACCCCTGTCATGGCTACATCCCCCCCATCCTCAAGCAGAAGAAGAGAATTGGCGGTTACTGAGCTTAAGGTCTGATCCACCTCCCCACCTTGCTTCTTTCTGTCCAGCCCCAGCCATCTGCCTACATCCCTGAGAATGTTGTCCCTCTGCCCCCCCCCCGTGAGGGTTCTCAGTTATCTGCCTGCTTCCTTGGCAGTTTCCTCCTTTTGAGTCCCCTCTGTCAGGGTCCCTATGTGACCTCAGAGTACTCTCCTGCACTCCTTTCCCTATGCCCCTGCCCCTAGTGCTTGGTGCAACCCCTTGGGAGAGCCCCTGCCTTCTTCCCTAACCATACCACCCCCATTCCCCAGCTGTCCCCTAATCCCCACAACCTCCTCCCTAAGCTGTGCCAGCTGGTAGCACACTGGGCAACCATTGAACTTCCAAACCCAGTCCAGTATCATGGCTGCCCCACACCCTGTGCACCCCACCACCCTCCCAAAGATACCAGCCCTAATGACATGTGGTCCCATCCCCCTCCAAATAGGTTTCTTTGGTGATCCACCAGGTTCCCCACTAGTCCAAGATACACCCCTATCAACTAGTCAGGTCACCCACTAATCCTAGATACAATCCCACAGTAAACCGGTAACCCAGTTACTAGGTGCAGTACAACACAGTAACTTTATAAGGGAAGTGAACACCTCCCTAAGCTCTTCTCTCCCAGCCTTTAAATCCAACCCGCAGTAGCTAGAACTACATGAGCTGCACCTGAAGCCTTTTCCTCCAATTGCAGGGCAGGTGTTCCCCAATAAATGAGCAAAGCTCTGAGGAGGAAGGGGTGGGATTAAAGCCTACACCCGACTCAAGACAGTGTATCAGCCCTGTGTCTACCCCTCCTTCCCAAACAAATTTAAAAGCACACACAAAAAAAGAAAGGCAGTTAAGACAGACCTCCACTACAATGTCCAACACACTGAAATGGAAGCTAAAAAACTACTTTAAATCAACTTACAAACACACTCAGCAGCTACAAGCCCTTTCTCCCACTTCTCTAGCTGCAGGCTGACTCAGATGGCAGTTTACCACAGTCTAACAGCACTAATCCCTGAAATATGATGCCTGCATTTACAGGCCAGGGAGCAACATTTAAACCCACAATCACCAATTTGTCTCTTACACTCTCTTAATCCTGCCCAAACAAATTTAAAAGCACACAAAAAAGGCAATTAAGACAGACCTCAACTACAATGTCCAACACACCGAAATGGAAGCTTAAAACTACTTTAAATCAACTTACAAACACACTCAGCAGCTACAAGCCCTTTCTCCCACTTCTCCAGCTGCAGACTGACTGACTTTATTGGGTGAGGTTTTTTACTTAATTGTTTCAGGACACATACTAATATTTATTGTTGAGTCCTCTGAGTTGCAATAATGTATTAACATTTAACTCACTTTTATCCATTACCTCATCATTCAAGAGCCTGTATAACAATGAATACACCTGTTTGGTCTTATTTGCTCAATAGACTAGTATATGTAAGGATCTAGTCATCCAACCCTCTTTTCTTAATATTAGTAGTTTGTCCCATGCCATTCTGGCATTAGCTCCTCTTCAGAGAAATGTGGTAAAAGTTTATTTCTTCTTATTGGACCAAGCTGAATGACTCACCCCTGTTACAGATCTGAATTCAGTGCACTATATGAGGCATAATCATCAATTGTATTAATTGTACTCAACCCCACAATGATAACAATATGTTCTCTCATCTCTCCAGACAACTTTTTATGGGGGGGGGGGTCCACTAGACACCAGCAAAAGGCATCCCATTAATATTCAGTGGATCCAGATAGGGGGAACCACTAAAAACAAGAAAATGACTTTACTTTGATATTCAGGAGATCGGGAATAGAGAGTGGGGTCTGCAAGACACCAGGAAATTAGTTTCCTTTAGTGTACAGTGGGTCAAGATGAGGGGTCAACTAGACACCTGAGAATACACTTTTGCACTTTAAAGCATGGGTGTGGGTGGGGGGAGGGACCATTAGCACCAGGGACAGATTTCTTTTTACCATTAGGCCAGTGATTGTCAGGGAGCAGGACCACTAGCAGCACCAGGGAAAGACTTATTTTACCATCAGGACAGCAATCAGTAGAGGAGTCACTAGCACTTCCAAGGATGGACTTCTTTTTATCATTGGTTTGGCGATCAGTGTGGGGGGGGAGACAACTGGCACCAGGGATGATGCCTTTTTCATATCAGGCCGGTGATCAGCGGTGGTGGCCACTAGCACCAGGGATACTTCTCTGGAACTGGGCAAGTGGAGAATGGTGCCACACTACATTTCCGGGCTATCCATGCAAATTGGCCCATAATGGGCATGCAAATGGCCACTTAGCTCTTTGTATGCCAACTAGGTTCATTTGAATATCAGATATTTAGCTCAGGCAAAAGCCATTGTGACGCCCTAGCCTTGTCTGCCCAGTGCTAAGAAACTTAGCACTGTGTAACAATTGCCCTGCATTTAGTGGAATAGTGCCAGTGTGCTGTTCCACTGAATATAGCACTTTTGGATATCTGGCCAACAGCAAAGCAAAGCACAAATATTTGCACTCTACTTTACCCATTTTTGAATATTGGGGCCCTGATTCCGTGACTCAGTGGCTGAAATGTAACTAAGATCTTTTAAAACTATGAAGAACTATTAAAAGTAAACAAAACCTGAAACAGAGTCTAAAATTCTATACTATCTGTTTAGATAGTCTTGAGTCTGAGACGGAATGTCCAACTGTTTGATATGACACTGGGCTATCAAAAAATGCTATCAATAAATGTTAAGCTCCTTCAGACCCTGACACACTTCAAAATTCAAACTCAAAAACCTGCAGTAGAACCAAGCAATGCCCGCCAACAACAAGGGCTCAATGAAGATATGCTGAATCATCACTTTATAGTTGTAGCTCTTGCAGACTCAGCTTTCTCCACTTTCTCTATCACCTAGCTTTTCCACCTGGCTGATACAGTTTTGTACATATATATAGAGAAACAGGAATGAATGATATGAGGTCTAATGTATACAAGAACCGGATAAATAAATGCAACTTTCTTAGGGTACATTTAGGGATTTCTCTTACCTCTGAACTCTGTCTACTGCCACTGGACTTCATGTAGCACCCCCAGTTAGTACTCCCCCCCACTCACTGTAACTATAGGGGAAGATAAGGTGAGCTTAGAAGATTTCCTCCAAACTATGTTTGTTGTGAGGGTAGCCTATGACAATGGCGACTGCGATTGAGCACTTTCAAAAAAGGGCGACTCAATTGCAGTGCCTGTCCACAGGGCTACCGGGCAGGGAATGTGACTGGATTGGGTGAGTCTGTGAATATAGCGACAGATTGTTGCTATATGTACACACACATGGGAGGGGGGTACCAAGCACGCCATGTGATGGGCGGAAGGGAAGGGAAAGTTTGTGAGGTGTAGTGTGGTGGTGGGCTGCTGAGCTGGCCCTGTGGCATGGTTGATGGGTGGCAGGCTAGGGTTGTGAGGGTGTGGGATTCGGTTATGGGCCTGCGATCATTATGTTGTGCCTGGACAGCTGTTTTATTTTATTCAGTTTTAAATGCACCCCCTGGGTTGAGAATTCTTTAGTGGGGAAGGCACAGCCCCCCCATTAAAAAAAAGTCCCCAGTGCCCTTTTGCTGTGCACTGGGAGTGTACATCACCAAAATTGATTTTTGGTGATGTACACTCACCCCAATGACGATCGCCTTTTCGCAATCGCCATTATCACATGGAACCGCTGTGAGCACAACCTGCCTTAAGGTATTGAGTGAATGTTTTTGTGTCTTGTTATTCATTGGAAGTACATTAAGTTAGTTTTAGTAACAATTTTAGCTGTGTATTATTAAAGTTACATATTCCTACATGTAGTACTACTAGTTTTTATTTCCAAAGGGTCATTCCCTGCTAGCCTATACATTGTAAACTGATGTTCATTGCTTTTTTGTAATGTTCTATTTATATATTAAACAGAGCTAAACATCAATAAAATCTGAATTGCAATAAAAAATTACCCCCCACACACACACACAAATGAAAAAAATTAAATTACAGCATAGGTTATAATCCATAATGAAAAGAAATATGTTTCCGCTATATGGCCAAAAATTAATTGCATAAAAACTAATGCCTTGTTGGTAGTGTAAACTACATGAAATAATGAGAAAATGTATTATACATACTGTATTTATTTGTCTACTTTTGTTGACTAGGAAAGGAGAGCTAGGAAATTCTACCTAATTTTAGCCTCGTTCCGGGGGTGGGATATGATATCTATATATGAACAGTATATGTTAGCTCATTCATAAAGCTAAAGTAGTTGTCTGCATATCATATTCATATATTCTTTATACTAGCCACACAAGATGGTTATAGGGAACTATTTTCCTTGTTTACTACCCAACCGTAGCCCTCTAGAACCTGTAAGGTCTTCAGAACTGACTTGCAAACCAGATGCTTGCAAGTGCGTTGTTAAAAAGTTTGTCTACAGAATGATACACGTGATACACACAGAAAGCTTTCTCTTAGAGATGGACCACAATAAAAGCTCAGATTTCTGCGAAAACCCCTTCATGCTGATGTCAAGCCCAGAGGAATGACTGGTACTACAATGTGACCCAAAAGTGTGACCCTCAGGATTTCTGATGGCAGTGGTGGATCAGAATATGCTCATATGCATGAATGGAAACCAAGACACCCCTCATTGGGCTCCTCTGAAAATCAAACTGAGATATTCTAGTCAACATCCACCTGAACTAGCAAATAAACTGAGACTCTTGTGGACTCAGATCTGTTGGAGTCTCCAATATTTTGGTACAGTAAGTATCAAAAAGTCAAGTAGTGGCCCATTCACATGTCTTGTGGCTTAACTACGCTATTGCTGTAATGCCGAGAATGGGATCTAGAGTCTGATCCACTGTTTGCCATTCTTGGGTTTCTATAAGCTGGAGACCACAAGAGAATAGTTCACTTAGCATAGTAAAATAGCAGCATAGTAAAATAAGGTCAGAAGGGATTCTAGATCCACTTGATTGGCTTCTCCGCCTTTACATGCAGGCATGAATCAGTATTGGTTGTGGACTGCATATCCGATCTACACCCTAGGGTACTCATTGAGTAATTTCATGTGCATAAATTTTTCTAGGATTAACTTGAAGGCCTGTACTGTTTTTATGTACATTGTACACTGTCTCTACCTGCACTAGGGCCTAAACTAATTGAGTTGGAGGTTGTTCAAACAGAGATGACTTGTATCCCAATAAGGAGGGAAGGAAAGTACTTGGGGAAAGGTGGACATGGCATATAGCTGATTTAAACTAGTGATGGGGGAGTCAGAGTGTCAAGGAACACACACAATGTCACACGCAAGGGGGTACTGCTTTTCAGCCTCCCCCAATTCAGCAATACAACAGAATCAAACTCACCCAGGGTAAAGGGAAAAGAGGGAGGCAGTGATAGATACTGGAAAATGATGTGCCCCAACACAAAGAGTCTCAGTAACAAAAGGCTATAAATTTAGGGGATGGTCATGAAGGGAAGCCTCAGCCTAGTGGCTGTCACAGAGACATGAGCAACCTCAACCCATGCGAACATATGAAAATTCCAGCAGAAACAGGCCTCACAGTCTATCAAGTCTGCTTGAGTGCACTGCTAGCACCTTATAATGCTGTTGTCCCTCCCTCTCCCCATCCTAATACCCCTTACCCTTACCCTATCCCAACCCCTCTTGAGGCTGTCTACCATCTTGCAGGCCACTACCTCACCTGGCAAGGAGTTCCACTTGTCCACCACTCTTTCTGTGAAAAAATGTCTCCTCATCTCTCTCCTGAATCTAGCCCCCTCCAATGTCGGTTGGTGTCCTCTTGCGTCCTTCCCCTTTCTCCTCTGGAAAATCCTCTATGTATTAGTCTTGTTTATTCCCTTCAGGCACTTAAAGGTCTCAATCATATCTCCCTGTCCCTCCTCTCTTCCAGAGAGTACATATTCAACTCCCCCAGCCTTTCCTCATATCGCTTGCCCTCCAATCCCTGGATCATCTTTGTAGTTCTGCTCTTTACCTCCTGCAACAATCTGATGTCCTTCCTCAGGAATAGGCACCAGTATTGCATGCAGTACTCCAGGTGGGGCCTGACCTTACTTCTGGAGGAGATCCTTCTAGCTATACACCCCAGCATTTTGTTGGCTTTTGCCACCACCCTTTTGCATTGAACAGAGTTGTTCATGCTCTCTGTTATGATCACCACTAGATCCTTCTCTTCTGTGAAGCAACCCAGCTGAAACCCATTTAAGTGATAATCCCTCCCCTGGTTCTGGCCTCTGAAATGTAGAACCTTGCACTTCTTGGCATTGAACCCCAGCTGCCATTTATCTAACCACTCCTGCAGCTTATTCAGGTCCTCCTGCAACCCCCCCCCATGTCATCTACCACAGCTTCCATCTTGGTATCGTTTGAGAAGAGACTGATTTTGCTTTGGATCCCATTTGAGATATCTGCAATGAAATCTGAAACAGTACTGGTCCCAGCATGGATCCCTGTGGTACCCTGTTCATCACCACTCTCGGTGATGAGAGTTCCCCCTACCTCCACTCTTTGCTGTCTCCCCCTCAGCTATTTCCTGATCCGGGTCACCATTTTTGGTCCTGGCCCCACATACTCCAGCTTCCCCCCCAATCTACCATGCAGCACTGAATCAAAGGCCTTAGTGAAGACCTAGTACAGGACATCCACAGCATGGCCCTTGTCCAGTTCCCATGTCAGCCAGTCATAGAACTTTACCAGGTTTGTCTGTCATGATTTGCCCACAACAAACCCATGTTGTTGGTCATTCTAGATACCATTTGCATCCAAGAAGCTCATGAGTCTCTCCTTTAGGATGGTCTCCATGAGTTTGCCCATGATCGAGGTGAGACTCACTGGCCTGTAGTTTTCTGGTTCATCCTTTGGCCCACTTTTATGGATGGGCACCACGTGGGCCATCCTCCAGTCCTGTGGCACACATCCTGTGACCAAGGAGGTATTGAACAGGTCTGCCAGCGGCCCAGCAAGGACCTCTGCCAGCTGCTTCAGTACTCTACAGTACTCTAGGGTGAATGCCATCAGGCCCAGGTGCTTTGTCCACTCTTAATGTCCTCAACCCTTCCAGCACCCTGTCCTCTGTAATCCCTAAATCTGGTCATCCTCTCCTCCCTTACCCCCCACCCCACTTACCTGAGGTATTTGCCCCCCTTCTCCTGCTTAAACACAGAGCAGAAGTACTCATTCAGTGCTTCTGCCTGCTCTGCCCCCTTCTCCAACCACCCCCATCTTTCTTGATCTTCACAAGCTGATCTTTGCTTCTCCTTTTCTCATCTATGTAATGGAAGAAGTTAAAGAAATTAAACACCAACAAATGTTGTGTTCTTCACTTGGGAAGAAGACATCAAGCGAAATAACTATACGTTATATGATAACATTATTCAGCATAAAACATTTGAAAAAAAACCTAGGCATCATGGTTGATGATAAGTTAGACTTCAAACAGCAAGGTACCATTATCATTGCAAAGGCAAATAGAACTATACTGGCAATTAAAATAAATATCAAAAGTAGATCACAGGCAGTATGATTACCACTGTACATGTCTTATGTTAGGCCACAAATGGACTATGGTAGCCATTTGTGGAACCCATACACAAGAAATTAAATTAATAGACTGGAGAAAGTATAGCGTAGATTCTCAGAACTATTAAAAACCTTGAAAGAACATACCTATGAAGAAAGACTGGAATATCTAGGTTTCCATAATCTGGAATTAAGAAGGAAAAGAGGTGATATGATGTTTTATTATGACATAATGAATGAACCCTCCTTGATGACTGAACTAAAAATTGAATATAAATCTGATCATTTTGATATGAGGACACCCTGTACAGGTTAAATCAAATAAATGTAAATTTTTCTATACAGTAAGATCAGCAAATGTATGGAATAGACTGCCCGAGGAAATAATTATAAGTGAAAACAAGGAATCCTTCAAAAGAAATCTCGACAGATATATAGCTAATGGGGGGAACATGAATTACTATGTCATGTCCTAAGAAGCTGCTCCTGGACCTTGGCCTTTTCTGCTCCTAAACTTCCTAGTGAATCCTAGTGAAGTATTTTTCTCCTTTTTGATCCTGTGCACCAGTCTCAGCTCTCTAGACACTTTGGCCCGCTGACCGGTCTGTGACATGACTCTGCCAGGGTACTCACTGTTCAGGAAAGACAGAACAAAAGGCATGGGAGGAGGATTAGTGATGTATGTAAAAGAGGAGATAGATGCAACTGAAATTGACAGCTTAGTGGAGTCAGGTAGTTTAGAAACTCTGGGTTATTGAAGCAACAGGAAATAAGAAACAAATCAGGATTGGGGTGATCTACAGATCACTGGGTCAGAAATGGGGCAGACAAGGAACTGGGAGAAAATGTTTAAGTGCCAGCCAGTTGAGGACAGGTGGTGGTAGTAGGATTTTAATATGCCAGATGTGGACTGGAAAGTGTTAACTGTGGCAAGTTCTAGGACTCAGTGTCTGGTGGATACATGCCAAGAGGTGTTCCTGGTTCAGCTAGTCGAGGGCCCGACAAGGGAATTAGCTCTGCTAGATCTGGTGCTCACCAACAGTGAGAGGATCCAAAATATAGCAGTTTCAGAACCACTTAGTTCTAGTGACAACAAAGCGGTGGTGCTTGCAGTCCAGATAGGGACCATCAATACAACAAACACAGTAAGGGACTAGGACCTCAAAAAAATCATATTTCAGCAAAATGAAGTAACAGTTGGGGAAAAGAGCACAAATGGTATAGAGAAGGTGGAGGGGCCTGAGAAAAAAATGGGAAGAATTTTAGAAAGCAATGTTAGAGGCAGCAGAAAGCTCAATTATGAAGGTTGGACACAGGGTCCAAGGTGGTTTACAGCCGACGTAAAGGCAATGGGAGAGCATTACTGAAGTATAAGAGAAGTCCTTGGAAGGAGAATAGGGAGAAGTACCTGGAGGCAACAAAGTTAAGGCCAGTCGCCAATGACAAGGTGAAACCCATTGCTGTGTAACTACTCTAACATCTTAAATTTGAACTTACTCATTTGGCTCACTCTCCCCACCCCGCTCTCAACCCAATAGCTGCTCAGAACAGCTTGCATCTTGTTTATGTTTTTTTTTCTTCAAACATCAGCTGACATCTGAAAATGAAGAAACCCTTTCTGAAAATCATGGAGTACCAACATTTTAGTAAGCAAGCAAAAACTTTGAAGATATGCAGGCTTTTCTGTGCAGCTATATGGGAGAGTGCTCTGGACTTTGATAGATTTTTTTGAAATTATACACAAAACCAGATGCATATAATTAAAATGCAAGAATTTATAAGAAATGTGATTTAAATCTGGTGAATCTGCACGGGTAGAGCTTGTTAAAGTTTGATATGATTATTAAGTGGGAGAGGTGTGGTCCTCTCTGTTAAGAAGCTCACCACATAATAGTTACAAGTCTCAGGGTGTCTGCTTTCTTAACAGAAGTTAACATTGGGAAGCTCAAGAGGAGTCTCATATGAATACAAAGATAAGCAGTGAGAACTCTATCTCAGATAAGTGAATTAAAAATGTAAAATGTTAGACTAGTCGCCTATCCATGCGTTTCAGCTTGCGTCACAACCTGCCCACACTTGGATTGCAGTCTGATAAGACCTTGTTGAAATATGTTCCCCCACCACAACAGCAGTGCCATCAAGTAACCAGTTTCAGTTAGTTGCTTAATCTCTTTGCACATATTGACCCATTTGACCTTAGGGTTAAAGTAAGTAACATGGTTGGAAAAAAAAACATTTTAAAATTATAATATGAACAATGGTTTGTGCAAGCCTAATAGCTTGTGTACTGATAATTTGGGTCACGGAGGAGTCATGTGATGTTGATCAGCCAGCTAACAAACAATGAGCTGAGTTCTGTGGGACCCGCAACACTAAATGTTAAAATTTGTTCATTTTAGGCACTCCTCAACTCGCTTTCTATGGTTTGCATTTTTCTGCTACACAGGACGATTGCTCTGTGCAAGACAACCTTTGAGCCACTGCTTTAATCCTGCACCATGAATGATTATGCTACAGATCTGCTTGAACATCCACTGTGTCATTCACAACCACCTCCTCCAGAACAGGATCCTGACCCCAAACGCCCCAAAGTATCACTGTCCCTGACTCAATTTAATAACAGGAGAACTGGAATTCTCCTCCAAGTGTTTCTTTCATTAATTAGGCTCTGGTAAAATAGCCATTCTGGATATCTGTTGGGGATTAACACAGATACAGCCCACAATAGATGCACTGGTCCGGAGGATGGGAGACACAGAAGTGTGTTTCTCTGCTTTGGAGGACAAACAAGCCAGAATGGAATCTGAATGTGTTGGCTTCCAATGCAAACTTCATAAACTGTAACATAGAATTGAAGACTAAGATGGTCGGAAAAGGAGGAATAACCCTGTGATTGTCGGGATTCCTGAGATGGCTGAGGGCGCAAATATGCTCCAGTGTGTGAAGCAAATTCTCCAGGAAGTGGCAGGCCCAACACCACATGGCACTAATTATAGTAGAAAGAACACACTGTTTGTTATGCAGGATGTCAGGCCTGAATGACAGTCCTAGGTCCATCATTTTAAAACTACTTAATTTTTTGGAAAAAATCTATATTCAGCAAAAAGACTGACAGAAGGGAAAGCTTTATTGGGAGGGGAAGCAGTTTTACTTATTTAATGATCTCACCCCCAAACATGAAAAATGCAGGGTGAGTACCAGGGAATGAAATTCACATTCAGTGCTGCTGGAATCAAGTTCTATATTCTTTATCCTACAAGGCTGTTAATGTCATCTGAGAAAGGTAGTGAGCAATTCAGTAATGTGCAGGAAGCACAGGATAGGTTACATTACTTAATTCCTTGATCTGTTCCCTTCCCCCCAGCCAGATGGGTAAAATAACTCCTCTCGATGGACTACAGCTCAACAGACCTCTTTGCAGAGCATATGGAGTTTTTTCATCCACTTGGTAATTTTGATTGCCTTAATTTTGTTGCCACTGATTATTGTGTTCCCATATGTCCTTGTAGATATGGGTTCTGGGGAAAGTGAAGAATATGTTGCTTGGCTTTGTGTGTATAGCAGGAGCCCTGTCTTTCCCATAGAACTTTCATATAGTGATTGGATTCTACCCTTGATTATTCTTGTTGCTGATGAGTGCAGGTTACGGTTACAGGTTGCCTTGACCTTTTACTTTGTTTTCTATCCTACTAACCCATGATCCTCAGCTGTATTTATGGGATCGTATAAGCCCTGTTGGGGTATTTTTATTCCACTGCTACAAAGGCTACAGGATTGACACTGGACCTGACAGAGTTGCGGACCACTTAATTGGCCCTCCAGACCAAGAGAAGTAGGGCAGATTATTAGACTTCATGAGAACTATTTCAAAATTATTATACGTTTATTTAGTGTATAAAGGCACTAATGTCACTGTACTCCATACAATTGTTTGTTAAACTGGTTGGTAATGGGAAGCTGGTTTCTTATAGTGTGTATGGGGTGGGCTTGCATATACCACTTGAAGCACTGAAGGCCTATCTAAAGGGCTGTCAGCTGTCTGTTCTCGACACTGCAGCCAAGTAGCTGATGGCACCTGCTGCCCTGCTAGTAACTGCAGGGAGATGGACTTTTTTTTTTCAACAGTGGAATGCAAGAGTAATAAGACTAATTATTTGACTATGGTGGTGGTGGCTTGGCAATACAGCAACAGACACATTATGGGAGCCTCTGCACTGACCCCCCTGATTTATACCACCATGCTGAGCTTGCCTGTGTGACCGCTTTAAGTCCTTCCAGAACAGAGTGCAGCATGCAGATCATTTAAATACCTCACCTCTCCTTCTTCAATTAGCAGTACTAAGAACTAAATTGTGTGCTTCAGCTTCAGTTTGCAATAGGCTACTTCCACATGGCTAGATGGGTTAGGACTAAGAACTGGCACTTCCAAGAATTTCTACCCATGCTAGAGTTATGCATTGTCACTGGCAGAGATGGGAACTAGTGTACCTGCTCAGTTAATACTTGGGGATGTTATACAGTACTTACATATTGCATAATGGAGATCCCTTTTCTCGGGGTGGGGCCATCTTATTACTTACATCTGGTCTGCTGTTATCTAGGTATATAGGGCCAGTGATCATGTTAATAGGGACAGCTATAAACATATCACTTATGCTTTGGTTCTGGGTCCCTTGTGGATGTTTGGCCCACTTGCTGGGTTGTACTACTACATGGACTGGTAGGTTTGGTAAGGTGGGAGCTAGCAAGGTACCCCTCTTACCTGAAGACTAATTCAGGAGGCAATTGGTATAGCATTGTGGGTGGAGGGGAGTAGAGTAGTAGTGTTTGCATTATCTTCTTGTTCTGTGTTGGTTTCTTTGTTCATGAAGCAGTTTGTATACTGCTGTGTGTGTGTTGGAAGTGGTAGTGGATACAGTTTGGTTTGTTCAGACACAGGAGTGGAGCACATATTCCAGTTAGTCAAGGTACCTTTCCTTAGGGAACATTTCCTTCTAGCTTGCATGAATAATCTCTACAGATAAATTACTTGGAATGTCAGATGTTCCCAAACAAAAGAAAAAAGGTATCAGATTCTTCACCACCTTAAGAAACTGCTGACAGACTTTGATTTCTTGCAAGGAATGCATTTAAAAGTGGCCCAGAGCGGGATGTGGCCTGGACATCAGCAAGATAGCTACTTAATCACCTGGATCTCCACCTCAAAACTGGTGTCGATTCGAATTCGAGGTCCCATCAGCTTCAAAAACTGATCTGACAACATCACCAGCTACAGCGCACACTTAGCTACCGACCAGTGTGCTTTTGAAATGAAATTATCTTAGGACTGGCAACCAGTCATCAAGTAAGTTTCCCTTCAGATTCGGCCTGCATGACAGTAATACCGCAATGACAGCTCCTCGCTCCACAGACCATACTGAAGTGATGTTCGAGCAGCTCCTACAAGGGATGAATGAAATAAAAATCTCTTGTCTCCTCAAACACAAAAGAAATTTCCAACCTAGATCAGCGCCTGTCCTTTACAGAGTAAAAGACTAAGGAAAATGAAGAAAGTTACTTGTACCTCCTGGCCCAGCTCTCGTAGCAAGCTGCAATCATCCATCAGTTAAGAGATAAGATAGACAATCTAGAAAACTGGGGCAGGCAAAAAAAGGTTTTGGTTTGTAGATTTCCCCAAAAAGTGGAACTTTCTGACCCAGTGGGCTTCTTGCAATATCTAATGCCTGCTATCTTTAAATTGCCCAGAGATCCCAGATTCAAAATTGAATGGGCACTGGGGCCAGCCCAGTGTCGGTGAGGGTTGAGGCAATGGACACCTTACCTTGTGCCATGCCAGCAACCCAGGTTCAGGAATGACCTTAGATCATTGAGGAGCCAGCGAGGAGGGAGGGAGGGAGTGGGATTGAGAGGCTGAAGGGCTGCTCTCCCCCCTTCTGGGGTGGTTGTCTGCCCCCCCACAGTTCTGCTTCCATCAGGTGGAGATCCGATGGGAAGCATAGGCAGGATGGGGTGGTGGTGATTGCCAGGAGTGGATGGAAAGGGCCAAGCTGGTACCCAGCATGTGTGTCTGCTGGAGTCCTGGAGTCCGGGGAGCAAAAAGGGAAAAAAACACAAAAAAGAAAAAACATTGAACAGGCAGCCAGGAGCTGCTACCGATGCTTAGGTGAGGGGAGTGACCAAAATTAGCACAGTTCCTCCGCTACCCTGTTAAGTAAGACATACTGTGATAGGCCAGGGAGCTGGAAAGCCTTCAAGGGCAAGAGCATAAAATGATGATCTTCTAGGACTTTTCAAAGAAGCCGACATAAAAGCCAAACGTACAAAATTGTCCACTGTCAAATGCATAAGAGAGGAATGCCATTTACATTATGATACCTGGCTACTTTATGGATGGTCCATAATGGAGTACTAGTAACCTTCAGCACTCCAGAAGGCTGCCCAAGGCTACATCAATCCTTGCCTTCCTCCAGCACCCCGCTACCAATCACCTCCACTCCCATGTAGCAATACCACAGATTGCTCATCTCCTAGACTATCTGCCACTCCTATTGATATGACCCTAGCACCACCACAATTCTCCACTCCTGCACTTCAGGATCATGCAACAGAAGTTTACCCATGGATATCATCATCAAATGCCCAAAGGCAGAACTGTGGTACTTTCAAGACCCAAAAAGACAGAACTCAGATACAAAGCCACTCAAGATGTCACAGTAGGAGTGAAATATCTGACAAGGATAGCCCTGGCCTGTCAAACCTCATTTCCAGCAACAGATATAAACTGCTTTCCTCCAGTATGGGGAAAATACAGTACCATCTGGCCACCAGCAAGATTCACAGTCTGCCCTGAGAAACCAAACATATCCTGCCTATCCCTTGACCTCTGGGACAGCACAAGATTCTGAGAAACAGAGCATCTCATGGGTAAAAATAGTTGCTGCTTGTCCTGTTTCTTGTCCCTTCTCCAGTTCGTCCAACCCTGAAAAAAAACCACACCTGAGACAGCAGCCGTGCAACCCACAGAAGCCAGTCAGCCAGTAGTTTCTCTACCTACATGATCAGGTACTCTGCTAGTTTGGCAAACTTCTAACATAGGAGGGTCATGAGCTTGGGCTTGAAGGTTTGCCACAACTGACTGTCGATATTGTGCAGTTTGGGGCACAGAAGCCAAAAGCCCTTACTAGCAAGGCAACATACTGCCTGCTACATCCCCCTCATCCCCTTGACTTTCAGTTGAATTTTGTTGAAATGTTTGCCCTTGTTGTTTTCTTACACGTGCTGTAGTCACTATTCATGTTGATTTTAGGATATTTTTTGTGCCAGTCTTACCTAATGTTGCTCTTCTGCTCTGTCCACTTCTCCTCAGTCAGCTGGATGTGTGAGGTGTCCCCAGTGGAGATAAAGGATTCAGTAGCCTTTTTGAATTCCCAGTCACTGGTCCCTCTCATACATTAGCACCATTTCACTTTTACTGGCACCGTTTTGTTTCACCCAGCAGCTCTCGTCATTTTGACTCTACCGTCCTTCGTGGCATCACTCCACACAGACACTCTATCACTGCACTGGCCTTCTCACTATGCTGGGACATCTCACACAGACTCATAATATAATTAAGGGTGTACAATGATGTTTAATCAGTTAAGTCCTTTAATATGCACCCTATTCGTGAATGCCTACATGCTGTGCAAGGTTGGTGCACAGGCATTCCTATTACTGAATGCTGCCCAGTGGTGCTCTGCACACTCCCCATGGCATTTACTCATAGGTGTGCTAGCACCCTGCACACTGGATCCCCAGACAGCTGCAGGGCACTGCACCAGGGGTGGGATGGGGGGCATCTCGGGGGTAGCAGCATGTATGCACAAAGGCACTTGCGTGCTGTGCTGGCATGGGAAATCTGCACAAGGGTAGACCTTGCCGTTACTGTCATCTGTGTTTACATGCTCCCCCACCAGACACCAGTCGGTAGCAACAGCATAGGGACCCCTGCCACACTGTTGCACCAGTCCACTGTGATGCTTGAGTGGGCTGGGGTGGCCATTCGAGCACACGCCTGGTGTTCCACCCTTGTGGGGTACATGCCCTCCTAGTGGTCTGTGTCTTGGCATGGAAGGGATCCACTATGGGCCCCAGGACAGGCATCCCATTGGATGCACTCCATGTCTAGCACTCCACTTCTGCAATGCCACATTCTTCAGACAAATGGCTGCACACTCAGTTGGCGAGGGCATGGTCCGATGGCCAGGAATTGTGAATGCTGGCCTGTGCACATCTGCCACTGGTGTGGAGTAGTGTTTGCACTCTATGCGTGATTCATGCATTGCTAGTGAATCACTCCCATACCCTTAGACCTGGCCCATTTCTGGATGATCCCACCTGTCCTCACTGTCCCACAGACAGATGCCTCCCCACAATCAGATTGCATGTTTATGAGGTGATCTCTGAGCTCTCCACACAGTGTAAGCTGCATCTTATTTTCTGTAGTTCCTTGTCCTTTTCTGGTACTTGTTTACATACCCAGCTGGTCCTCCTGATAGATTGGCCAGAAGTTTCCCATGGATTCAGACTGCAGCTTTGGCTCATTAATGTCCTACCCAGACCAATCTCCAGGCCACACAGTGAGAGGAGGCAGTTCATACAGTCCCTGTTAATGTCACAATTATCGCCAGCTGAAGGTTCACCCTACTATAAGAGATGTCTTCCCTGGCTGCATCCCTCAACCATTCAGCCAGAACCCCATATGGATTACCCAGCTGCTGACATGTTTGCTGAGTGCTACGTGCAGCAAAAACATTCCACTTACAAGCCTCTTTGTGGACTACTTGCTTAGTCAGGCACATCCCCCTGCACTGAAGGTTAGTACTGCACAAATTCCTCATTATGGCAGTGACTTATCTACCTGCCTGCCACACTGGCTGTGAGAATCATAGCAATTCTACCTCCCAGCTCTTCTGACTTGATAATATCCCTTTCTTTCCCATCACCGCTCACTGCCCAGTCTCCCATCCCACCCCACACCTACCTCTTTCTCACACCAGTCCTGCATGAGGATAGTTCTTCAAAGGGCAAGGTACTCCTGATCTCACTCCTCAGCATATGCTGGTTTTATCTCGCTGCTCTGTAAGATGTTTTAATGATGCCAGGGCACCAGATCTCGATTGCTGTTGAAGTTGTATGCTATAACACCCCCAACCAGCTAAATTACCTAGCTCTGCTGGGAAGAATTTTCATATCCTGGTTCTTATGCAATGGCCTTGTCTGTTTTATTAGACCGCTCATACTAGCGTGGAACCTCCTCACAGCCCCTCCCCTGATGCTATGAAGGGGGGGGACGAGACGTTCGCAGGCTGCAGTCAAGGAGTGGCATGGCATCTAGTTGTACTGCATTCCTGCCTGTTGTAGCAAAGAAGCTAAATCATGAGCTGTGCCCCCCCTATATCTGGGGAGCCCTCCCCTTCTACCACTAAGGAATCAGGGAGAGCAGAAAATTCCTCAGGACCCAACAGTACTGCATCTTCCCACTTTTTGTTGAATGGTCAGGTGACAACTGGCTAACTCATCATCATGGAAGTGGACAGGCCGCTTTGCTCTATTATTAAATGACACTGCAATATTCCCTGAGCCCCTCTTTATGCTCATATTGGGGCTCCCAGCACCCCCTGTTTGCATTGTATTATCCCTGGGCTCTGTTATGAGAAGACAATAAAACTTCCACCCTACCCCCAACCCACATGGCAGCTGGTACAGCTTACAGTATATGACTGCACCTGTTTCTTTATTACTGTCACATGTTTCTCAGTTGGACCTTTAGCTTTAGTGCACTCTTCTGTGCTTTTACTGTGAATGACCACCCCCAGATGAACTAGTAGATGGCCTAGGGATTCCTTTAAGAACCCTACTCAAACTACAAGGCTCCCAACTGGTATGTCGATGTATATCATTTTTTACCTGTTTGCTATTTTTACATTCTGCTATGGTACCAGCCACTGTCTTCAGATGGACCTTGTACTGTATGTACTTATACTTTTCACTAGTGAGTGACATAGCACCCCACCTCTGCTACACTATGAAAATCTTGTCAACACACTGAGAAGGGCAGGCCACTTATAGTTGACACCACATACTAACATTGGCACTGCCATCTTTCCACGGGGTAGCCATCAGACTTAGAACTTAATAAAGCACACTGTTTATGGCTGATTTAAGGCTACATAGTTGGAATGTGCAAGGGATGCACTCCCCAGTGAAGAGAAAGCAGGTGCTAACTCATCTAAAGAAACTTCATACTCAGGTGGCCCTCCTACAAGAAACCAAACTTGTATCTTCAGATGCCACTAAGCTCCAGCACGACTGGGTGGGACTTCAAATTCACACCTCGGCCACAAAAATAAAAAGTGGGGAGTATCCATACTGATACATAAAGCACTGCACTGGAATACAGCTCCTCAGGCAGCAGACCCTGATGAGAGAGAGGTCATGGGGATCTTTCACACCAACTCTAGTTCATTGCTAATAATGAATATGTATACCCCCAATGTGGACTCTCTATCTTTTTTCCACCTGCTAGCAGTGCAGGTTTCCAACTTTAACACAATGGGAATTTTAACTTTACACTGGACCATACTTCAGACCACAGTCAAGGAGGTTCAGAACACCACACTAAAGTTCATGCAGTCAAGCTCTGGCTACACAACCAGGCCTTGACTGATGTCTGTCGTTTTGCACTACCTGTGCATACGTAATTGCAACTGCTGCTCTGCAAAGTACAAATAATACAGCAGGCCAGATCTATGGCTTGCATCAAAGAAGCTACTGCTCATGGTTATGTCAGTTTTGATACAGACCATTCATATGTCTTATCATGCACCACTACAACAAGACATAATAATCTGGGGTCAGTACCCCAAAGATCTCCATCCCGGTGCATTGACCCCTTATTATTACACAATCCCCACTTTGTCTCCTGGATACAGGATGAGGTTGACACCTTCTTCCAGATCAACAACGACAACAAAACTTTAGTCAGTACTTTGTGAGAAACTTTTAAGGTCATCACAAGACGGTTAATAATAGGATATGCAGCCCACCAGTGCAGGGAGAGGGAACAAGAATTAAACACCCTTGAAAGCCAGCTCCAAACAAAAGAGGCACAGCTTCAATCCCAACCCAAAATAGACACCTCCTCACCCCTACACGAAGAAATTGCTCAACTTTGACACAAAATTGACACACTACTTTCCAGAAAGCCTGAGCTAGCCATATTATGACTCCGCCATAAATATTGGGAAAACAGGGAGCGATGCAGTATGCTCTTATTGCACAGACTTAGAAAGCAACAAGCCAAAAGGCATATTCCTGACCTCTGGGATGCCAGTGGAAGGTTAAACATACAGGAAGAGCAGGTTAACAACATTATGATGGACTTTGATGGACAATTGTATAGTTCGCCTACTCCTCCAGATAGACAGGCCACAGATGCCTTTTTGGGCACCATGCACCTTCTTAAAGGAGCAAAAGCAGGCATTGGAAGTTCCCCTAACCACAGGGATGTTGGAAGAGGCCCTTAAGGCCCTAAACCCCTGGAAGGACCCTGAGGTGAAGGCTACCCCACTGAATTTTTTAAAATCCTAGCACCAACACTCTGTTGTTGGATTCAGCAGGATATAAGCCTGATGGCAAAACACAACATAGGAGACAGGTGTGCAGAATAAAGGTTAATTCTCCATAACATGTATAAGGACAGCAAATATACCTGCTGGGAGTCTGGAACCTCTGAACACCAGGTGTCATCATAGAGATTCTCTAAGAACAATACTCTTACATTACAGTTATATACTAGCGATAAGAGGGTCCCGTAAAAGAACCCAGGGTATTCTTCCCAAAGAGAAAGGGCCATTCCCGGTGTTCTGGCCAACATTCCCCTTCCCACAAAACCAGTTCATGCAATTGTCCAGGCTGTGTGTGGGTGTTGATGCTTGATATGGCCATCACTACACATTCAGTCACTTCACTACCAGTCTAGCATTGCTTGTTAAGTGCTTTGGGATACATTGTGTATGAAAAGCATTATATAAATGCTGATTCTTCTTCTTCTTCCATTACCTGGTAATGGGCTCATTTGCATAGTAGAGACACAAGGCAAAACATTTCTATTAGTGTACATTGTGGGTGTCATGCAAGCCAGTTACGTGTTGATCTTGCTCAGTGGTAAGTATTATGATGACTACAGCTTCATATTACAATAGAATGATTCATTATATTGTGCTAATCATAGCATCATAATTATTGGCTGTAGGTGGCACTGTGATATCACAAATATATTGCAGACATTGCAATTATGGAACATTGTTTAACCAGGAGTAGCACACTAAGATGAAGCTTGTTTCCAGATGTGACCTGGGAGCACAAGGAAGTTAAGTGACTTGCTCAGGATCACACAGTATGCACTTAGGTGGCTGTGGGATTCAAACCCAGGTCTCCAGATCTGCAGGTCAGAGCTGTAACCCACTGCGCTATACTGCCTCCAACTTTAGGTGGCATACTAAGACCACAAATATATCTCTACTACATAGTAGTTTGTCAGTACATCATAGCAAGCATCAGTAAATACTGTTATACCTTATGTTATATAATAAAAATCGGTAGTTCACATTAGGGACGATAGGTCTGGCAGGTCTACACTGTCTAATTCTAGCTCAATTCTATCAAGAATCAGTGGACAGGGGCACATTTCCACAATCCTTTCAAATGGCAATCATCATGGTGCTGCCAAAAAAGGGGAAAACTCAACAAACCCTGCCCACTGTCAGCTGATCTCACTCATCTCAGTTGACAGTAAGATGTTTGCCAAAGCACTGGCTATGAGACTGGAGTATCTTATCCCATAGCTGGTGCACTCCTCACAGGTCAGTTTTGTCCAAGTCCATCACAGTGCTGACCATATATGAATTGTCGTCAACCTCAAACAAGTAGTGCAAAAGACCCTCACTCCCACAGCTGTGGCAGCCATAAACCTTGAAAAAGCCTTTGACTCAGTGAAATGGGGGGATCTCTACAGAGTATTGGAGCATTTGGGCTTTGGCCCATGCTTCTTGCAATGCATCCAGACACTATACTCCAGCCCTGAAGCCAGATTGCTTACTTACTCCACACTTTCAGACTCCTTTCCATAGGAAAAGGGTACTCGGCAAGGGTACCCCTTATCTTCTCCCTCTTCATACTGGCCATGGAGTCACCCACCACTGCCATTCAGCAAGAAACCCTGATTGGGGCATCACTGTGGGCACAGAGACAGTTAAAACATTACTCTATATGGATGATCTTCTTTTGCTCACAAACATGCCAGATTCTATTGCACAGTTACTCAAGCTTCTATCCTCTTATAACCTTCTTTCTGGGCTAAGAATAAATCATTCAAAAACAGGTTCTACCACTACACTACCTATGCACCCCTCAACAAAAACATCAGTCAGGTCTGCAATGGGCCCAACAGCACTGCATTACCTATTTAAAGGTTAAAATAGCCCCCAAACTTACAAAGATCATTGACCTAAATCTCACCCCCTCCTAGCAGATATCATTATAGAATTTGACTGCTGAAAGCCATTACATTTTACCATAGCAGGTAAAGTGGAGGCCATCAAAATGGTTACTGCTCTCAAGCTATTTCATGCCTTTTCCCATTTACTGCTAAAGATCCCAAACTTATGGTTGAAGGTTCTTGATCATTTGTTAGGTAGTTTCTTTTGTCTAACAGTGAGGGGCTTTAACACCCCCCAATCACCAACTCCCAATCTGGGCAACTTTAAAGACTTCCATGATGGGAGGCATCTCTCCTGCAGGTGCTGTTTACTCACCATCACCCAAGGCCACCCGATTACCACTGATAATCAGAGAAGCCATGGCAGCATGGAAGGACATGCAATTCTGACTGCATGCACACCTTGCACATAAGGTCCTCACACTGCTCCGGTACAATCCAGTAGTCGCTGTAGGTAGATACATAGTTAGATTTGACAATTGGATTTCTAAAGGTATTCACCAACTTTAAGACAGTCTGAAGCCAGACTTCTCTAACCTGTATTCCTTTCAGGCTCTACAAAATAAAAACCAACTGAGCAAATATGAGTTTTGGCATTTCCTAAGTTCAGAAGAGCTCTTGTTGTACCTCTCCAGCAAGCTAAAAACTCAGATATTCTTCCTCAAACTCACCTGTTATATCACTGGCTCAACCACACCAAAGGAAGAGCTGCACATATTTATTGAACAATTTGGGATGAAATCCCTTACCCAACTACTAGAATGCAGTGTAAGTGGTGTAGTCTACTATGCCTCCCGATAGATAATGATGAATGGACAAACTGCTTGCAGCTAGTTCATACAGCCCTTCAGGACCCCAAGTCTCATCTACTGCAAAATAAGATACTTTATTTATGGTACTGTACTCCAGAAGTCCTTTATGCAGCCAAGCTTATTCCAAGTCCCTGCTGTTGGAGATGTGGAAAAATGAGGGCTACCTCCTCCACATACTCTGGTATTGTCCAGAACTTAAAGGCCTATGGAGACAAAAACAAACATTTCTGGAACAAATTTTACAAATGAGCATCCCCTTGTCACCAGACTTGTTCATTTTGGGTTCACATATATGGTCTCCCACCTTCAACAAAGGGAGATGTGATAGATCCTAATGGCTTCTATGGAAGCAAATAATTTCCTGTTGGTTCATTGGCGCACTACAGTGCTTTCAGTAATTTATTTCCAATTTGGCTCAATTAGCCAAAGTTGAGTGATTATCACATGTTGTAAGTAATTCATTTGTTAAGTATTATCAAGTTTGTTGTCCCTTCCTTTCTCACTTTGGAATTAAGACAACTGCATGGGGGGGGGGCACCTTGGAGCAATTAACATGGCATCAGTTTTCCTTTAGCACTCTAATCAGTTTGCATCTATTTTATGTAATATATTTGCTCTGAGCTGTTACTTTTACGTCTCCACCTGAACTACCATTGCTAGCAGTCAAGAAAAGAATGGAGTTGAAAAAAAAGATCAAAAACAAGTGGCACAGGGTCTGCATGCCTATCTTTTAGCAATGGCACATGCAAAGAGACCTGGGCCTAAACAGCTGAGTGGAGCATCTGTTGCTAACCTTCCCATCTCACAACTTCTTGCAATGTTCACAAAAATACAGACAATTGGTGAGGAGATGAATCAACATCTTGCTGCTGTTGAGGCAAAGCTCAGAGAATTTGAGAAATGGAGTTAAGCTAATGCCTCTGGTATGTCAGATTAGTCACAACCAGTGGAACAACAGAGGGACATGAATGCCATGATGGTGGGAAATCTACAACGCTTAAAGGTGAAGCCCAAAAATCTGGAAAATTTCCAGTAGCAGCTGAACATCAGAATTGTGGGTCCCCCCATAACTTGCAAATAAAAATGATTTTTTAAATAACCTAAAGCAACTAATGTTTATGGACCAGCAACTCCTGCCAGTGGACTCTGGAATTAAAATCTTGAGGGCCTTCATGATCCCCATGTGCATGAGACCACGTGGTGAGCACTCCTCTCAACCGCTAATGGCCATCATAACCCTCTCCGACTTGGAAGTTCATATTCCGCTCTTGCAAGCTGCTTGAACTCAGGTAGATATTACCTGGGAGGGTAGCAAATTCACCTTCTTTCTTAACATATCAGAACAAACTCAGCCCTGTAAAAAGGAATTACAGTTAAGAAAGAAGGAACTGCTGTCTCAGAATATTGAGGTGCAGCTGTTATTTCTGGCCAGATTGCAAGTCAGGCTCAAAAATAAGGTCAGCATTTTTACGGATCCAACACCATCCACTGTTTTCACTAGTAAATTGGTCTCTCAAAGCACAGAGGAAGACCAAAAGTCACCTGAGGACACCTGAGATTGGATGTGAGGGTTGTATCATATTTTTTGAAAAACTGCTATTTACAGTACTGTAGTTCCATTCAGGGACCCTGTCTTATTTTATTCTGTCCATCAGTATTCGCTGAACATACACAGCGCTCTTTAGCTGGGACTCTAGGATGGTGGTTTATGCTTGTAATACTGCCCATTGGGATTTACTCTTTTAATGGTACAGTACCTGTTTGCATCCTATAGTAGTGCCAGAGAGCTACGCATTCTTACACTTTGTTGCCTTGTTTAGCACCACTCAGTTTGTGAACTTTCCAGATGTATTTTTCAATGGTCTGTTTCCATGCAAGGCAAGTTGGAATGCCATGATGACAGGAGGTGATGCAACTTAATTGAGTCCAGGCAGTCCTTCCAGTTTTGATGCTTTTTCTCTGGGACTATCAGCCCTCCCCTCATTCTCTCTTGTTATGTGGGGGGGGGGGCAGGGAAAAATGGTGCGTGGACCATTCTGTCATGGAGTGGGTGAGAGTGTAAAAGCTCTATGTCTTTACCCTGCTGGATTTTTATGCTCTGTTAAGATATCTGTTATTTTGATTTTGAATGGATGTTCTCAGCAGTACTATATTCTGTACCTTTTGCTCATCAACCATTCATGTTATGTGAGCCTCATGCTGATTGATTATTCTGTACAGTGTCTATTGTATAATTATAATCCATCAATAAAAAGTTAAAAAAAGACAACTGAAAGTACATGTGGCCCGGTTATCCTAAAACCAGTGTTGGGTGAAGTACCTGACTTACCGTAATGCATGCAATATATAGACCCTTTCACCACATATAAGGCATCCAAATAAGTTCAGAGGTGGGCTATGCCAGACCCTCACATCCAAAGTGCCATGATTAGCCCTTTTGCAAGGTATATTGTCTTTCTTGTTTTTTCCTTTGTTGTTTTTTTATTTGTTTGTTCCTGTAAATAGTTATTTGTTTGGGCTGATTCCATTCCTCAGTAGCTGTCGTCAAGGGTGATTCCTTCCAACTCAGGCTAGACTACCCAACACAGGTTTTTCTTTAGCCAAGCACTATCCTCAGGCCTTAAATTTTGAACAGTATAGACAAAAAGAATTTGTTGCACCTGCAGATGTCGAGCATACACTGAGTGATCAATTCATATGGTGAATCACCTTTGATGAATATTGCTGCAATCCAGTGCTTACACAGATCTTTATCATCCAGAGCAATATGAATTTCTAAGTATTTTTCTCATACAATCAGTTGCTATGAACATATGTTAGTTCACAGATATCTGAAAATAGTCGTCAACTATGTTTAGTTACTAGTCATTTTTGTTGCATTTGGAGGAATGGTCTGTTTGTACTTTATGTATGTCTCTTTTTTTTAATTATTTAATAAAAAAATTAACTGCAAAAAAGTGATCTAAATCACTCTGCTTTGTAGACTGGAGGTGGGGCAGGTGTAGGGGTGGGAGCTGGCACCAGCAATAAAGGCATACCCTTTTTCATAGCCAAACTACAAGTTCTGTTCACACTCTTTCACGAGATAGCAGATCCTGAAGGGTAGTATACGTTGCTACATTGATGAATGGGGAACTCAACTGTGGTCCTTGGGTCTGTATATGGACCAAATAGAGATTATCTACTTTTTTGTTTGCACACCTATCAGGAATCCTAACCCTATGGGTTGGTACCCCCACAATCTTGGAGGGAGATTAGAATGGTGTTCATGATACAGCCCTAGACAGATCTGGGCAACAAAAGAAAGGGCTTACACTGGCACAATGGGCCATTTATGTCCTTGTGGATCCCCTCGGCCTAGTCAATCACTGGAGGACATTGCATTGAGATGAAAGGGATTACACCTTTTTTCTCCTCACCAATCTTTCTCTAGTCAAGATTAATTTCTTCTTGGTGCAGACCACCTCCATGAATTATTGACTTGAAAACATGCCCCTCAAGTCATCTTGGACCACAACCTGTTAACACTAGTCCATAGTTTTACTAATGCCTCTGATCCTGACAAGATTTGGCAGTTAAACAATCCGCTTCTCAATGAGCGCTCTATGGTAGAGAAATTGAACAGTTTTACAACAGACTTTATCCATATCAGTGCTAATTCAGTGCAGGAGATTGATACCCTTTCAGTGGCCTTTAAAGCTAGCATCCACAGAGAGGTTATGTCTTGTCACCATCTGTAAAAAATGCAAAGATCAGAAAACTGCTGATCTACTTGCAGACATTAGGCTACTTGGATGCACACTGAACCCTCATAACCCTGAAGCGGTCTGGGTAAACCTGAACAGGCTGAAAGCTCAGTATTGGGAGCTTAATAGGGAATGGGCAGAACATGCCATCCTCAGGTCTAATATTAAATATTTTGACCAGGAGGGAGAAGCCAGCAAACTATTGGCTTTAAGATTATAGCAACAAGAAATGTTCAGGTTTATAGCAGGGTCTGGCATCAAACAGGTAACTTAATTACTTCACAGAGGGAAACTGTGGAACAATTTTATTACTTCTACCAGCAACTTTATAGTTCAGATAACCCATCTACTGAAGAGGAGATAGCCCATTATTTAGCTACCATACCCCTTCCTCGCTTAGATGACTCACAAACTGATCTCTTACGGAGGGCGACAGGAATTGATCAAAGAAATTAGATCAGTGATTCAGTCTCTCACACCAAATACAGCCCCCCAGCTCAGATGATCTTACCACACATTTTTACAAGGTACTGTATAATAATTTAGCCCCACTCCTCTTGTAACTGTATCGGTACGGTTACGGCCATGGACTTATGGCACTTTCTTTGACCAAAGCAATGATTAACAATTTTGCCAAAACCTGGTAATGACCTCACCTTAGTAGACAACTATCATCCCATTTCCCTCATTAATGTTGGCATGAAAGTTCTTGCTAAGATATTAGCCTCCTGTCTGATACTGGTCTGTGGCTTCCTCAATGGTAATGAGGTAGTGGGCTTTATGGCCAGGACAGTTTCTTCCAATCATTTGCGTAAACTGGGTCATTTTTCCCGTATCCAGGGACAGCCTGGAACTTGTGGTCCTGGTCTCCCTGGATGCAGAAAAAGCTTTCAACAGTTTTGCCTGGAACTATTTTGTTTTAGAGTCTTCAAGCATATAAAATTCCTGTAGAATTTATTTGTTGGATAAAAGTGCTTTGTACTGGATAACAGGCAAGAATTTGAGCTGATAGAGTATGCTCAGAATATGTCAGACTCCATAGGGGAACAATGTACGGATGCCCCCTGTCACCTCTACTGTTTAAGCTGCTCCCAAAACCCTTGATCCTCCACATAAAACACAGTCACAATATTCAGTGCATTTAAATAGGCCAGTGGGAATTCAAACTATCAGTTTATGCCAATGATATACTTTTCCATGTGAAGAATCTGACCTCCTCCATCCCAGAGGCCCTGGATGTACTCAAAACATTGGTGACATACCAATTTATAAACTGAATATTGGAAAAATTTAGATTTTGCCTCTCAACACCAAAGTCTTTAAAAAATATATTATTGTCAGGGGGCTGACTTGGAGGGTGCAGGGTTTTAAATACTTGAGGATTATCCTAGTTCTGTAGCACATGCAAATGATAAAGCAAAATTTTGATTCTCTCATCACTAAAATCCAATAGGACTTAGCTTGCTGGACAGCCCTACCTCAAACAAATTCTTATAAAAATGAACTTGTTACTCAAGCTATTGTACGCATTAAACATGATTATGCAACATGTCCCTAAGAAGTGCTTTTGAACCTCCACTGTGTATTATCCCAATTCCACTGGGTGGGGAAATCAGCCAGGAGCACATATAGCAAACTAACTGCCCCAAAAGGGCAGGAGATTTGCAGTTACCTAACATATGGATTGATACCTGGTCATTCATGGTAGCAAATATTTACAATGGCTCAGAGAGACCCTGAGTCAGGCACCATCACCTTATATTGCCCCATGGCTAGTGACAGAACAGTCCCCTCATCAAGCTGATAAAATAGATGTTAAATCTCTCTTGTATAAGCCCCCCAAAACTTCTCAGCCAAATTAAGAACACCCCTATAGAAACCTTGTGACAGGGTGGAATAGGACCCTGTCCCATTTGTTATGGAAAATGTGTTTAAATGCAAGGATCTGTCCTTTTCTGTCTATTCTCTGTCTGGTTGCAGAGCCAAGTTTTCTTGTGAGACCTCAGACTTGATCAACCCGGACAGTCTTTGCCACTCGCTGTCTCTCGGTTTTCCCTTGCTGTCTGTTTTTCCTCCCTTGCATATCTGCTGATGTAAAAACATGTGCAAATCATTGTATGGAAATGTGGCTGATGTTGGGATCCTTTTTTTTTTTTTATAAAATATATAGTGTTACTGTTGAAATGTATATAATTATATTTTGAGATGACTGCAAAAAAGCTGTTGGAAACTAGAGGTTACCTGAGTTCAATTTCTAAGCCTTTTGCAAACAGGGGCCTCTCAGCTCAAGCACACTGTGTTCTAGCAGCCCTGCCTGATATTTACAAAAACAGGATACTTGTTAAAGATGGGGGTTGAAAGGATTTATAAGTGCTAAGCTGCAATCGCAAGAGAGATTAGAAGAAAAGACACAGAGACTGAAAGAAAACACATTCATTTATCCTCTGTACATAGTTATTCTGAAAAAGTTTGTTTATTATGTTACTAATACTGTAAATAAATATTTTTGGCAAATTCTACAACTGCTCCTGGTTTTCCTATGCTTCCTGACCTGTGCTTCGATGACAAACCTCCCGGAGAGTATATGCTTAGTAACGTCAAATACTAAAGATTGATCCAGTTCATGCTATTACTCAACTAGTGTTTGCTAATCTTAATTTCAAGACTGGGACCAATTCAAGTCCTGCATGGTTTTTAGAAACAGCCACATGTTTTCAGTGGAACAATTAATGCAGGGTGGAATTATGATATCCTTTGATACCTTTTAGCAACAGTTTGGTGCACAAAATGATTGCTTTAAGTTTCTGCAACTCAGAAATATCTTGACCGAGCATTTTGGGTTGCGTATGTGGACTAGAAAACATGGGGTGGTCCTAGAATGCCAAGCACCATTGATGCAGCCATTGCACACTATTTCACACTTATGTGATCAGACCTATGAGTTGACTGCAGAAAAATAGATGGGTCCTGTCAGTGGAGCAGTGCATCGTATGCTACCTTCTGAATAAAGCTGCCATAATGGAGTTGTGCTAGAAGCTGAGATGAGACCTGCAGAGTACAACAGAAAGAGGTCACCCAATACGCATGAATGTGAAGGTAAGTGCACCACTGTGCTTCGTAGCAAAGGGAAGCTTCCAGAGCCAACTGGTGACACAGTGAGCATATTCCAGGTCTCTGTGTCCAGGTGCCTCAGGCAATTTCTGGGGTCACTGCAATGCAGGACACAGAGGTACATCAGCTTTCCAGTGGGTATCCAAGGCTAGCAGGCTGTGAAGCAGGGATTCTACACCAGTACATGATTTGCACAAGTATTATATGTCATTGACGGTACACAGCAGAGGAGGATGCATATGTCAACAGGAATGGATTCTATTCCATGAATATGCAGGTGGTATGAGACAACCAGTGCTGCATCCTGAATGTGGTCATCCAGTACCCTGGGTCCTGCCAAGATGCCTACATATTTTACCACAGTGGCCTTCATGAAGCCTTTGAATGGAGGCAAATAAAAGAAGGATGACTGATAGGTAGGTGTGACTGTCACATACCAGTACAGTATGTGATTTGAGGGACACAAACGAGGGATCTACACACACAGACCAACCTGTGCAGACAGCATGCCATGTAAGTGAGCAGGATGTGAGCCATGTAGGCAGTGTGTATGACAGCGTAATTTGCATCACACACTGACACGGGGCAGTGACCTGTGTGCACTGAGCCTGGCCAACCCACATGGAGGATGTTGTCAGTGAGCCAGAGTAACCATGTGAGGTATGAGCAAGTGTGGGATGGGACACAGGAGTAGGCATGGGTGAATGTGCTAGGCAATGGGGCACCACTGGCAGGACTGTCAGTCTGATCGAGGACTAAGGTGCCATAAAGGACCCAGCACGCCCCAACAGGGATGATTGGGTACACACAGGCCAACAAGGGTAATCAATGTATTCTATGTTCACAAGTGACAGCTGCAACCCACAGCTATCATGGCTCAGGACACCACTGAAGCATCCACAGACACAGGCTGAGATGCACTACAATGATGCATTGAGTTCTGCATGGTCAGCAATTGAAAGGGCCTTTGGACTCTGAGCATGGCATGTAAACTATTTCTGGCATGCTGCATACTGCATAACATTGCCATAGTGCACCATATTATCATGCCAGATGTAGACATCGAACAGGGTGAGGATGATGACAGTGGAGATAATGAGCAGCAGGATGATAAACCCATGCAGATGACACCAAGCAGTGCACTAGCTGGACATGCAGAAACAGTCCATCTGGTGAGGAGCCATTTCATGTGAGCAGCAGTTCAGCCAGCATGGTGCAACACTGACAGGCAGCACTCAACACATCGAGGCCACAAGTACTGGCCAGTGGCATAGTGGCATGCCCTGCTGGATGTACACTGTGCTGTGGAAGATCAGGGGCCACAGGCTCTGTAGCACACATATAGCAACACACCCACATGGCCACAGATTCTCACCAGCATGCACTGCACAGGCTGGGGTGCGTCAGCATGCAATGCTGGATGTCTGCACCAGAACAAAAAGCTAGTATTCACAACATGGCCAACAACAACCTGTGTCATGCATACAAATCACATTTGTAGTCAGCTGCCTGGACTGTCGTAAAGGTAGTGGTAGCACTGAAGCAGAACCAGTGTCTTTTGTCTGTAAGATGTCACCAGGAGGTTAACAGATGCAGCCAGATGGACAGGTGTTGCAGGGTGCCATAACATGCAGCATAACTGAATGGCAACAGCTGGGTGAAAGCACAGCAGGCAGGTGACAAGGGATGGGGATGCCAAGATTGTGGTAGTACACATCCCAAATGCTTACATGGCTGTAACAGGGGAGCACACTGCAGGTGGGGGAGGGAACCCACAGGGCCTTGTCATGTGCATGAAACATAGAGCGGGGCCACGTCAAAAGAGCAGGGTCCCAAGAGTGGGGGGGCTGTGTATGCCAGACATGTGAGCTGTGGGTACACATGGTCATGGTCGGTGTAGTGTGGCACATGGTAGCATGGGTACCGGTGGTGGCACACATTGACCCCTGCCATCAGCATATATGCTAGGGTTGACCCACCCTGAACAAAAATGTGCTGCCATGCATTACACACAACCCAGCACCCGCTCAGACCATGGTGGTGGCAAAGAGGAGCATTGTGGGCAGTAGTGGTGTGAAGCTTTTGCAACACGTGTGGGGCCCCTCCCAGCAGCAACCCATACCCATCCTGCATGCCGCTGCCATAGTGGGGTTGTGACTAACACAGTAAACATGGGTTTACTGGCCATAACAGCCTGTGTTGGAAAGACTAACAGATAGGTGAATGCAAGCAAGGTTATAGTTGTGCTCCATATCCCTGTTGGCAGGATGTAGCCAGAAGAGATAATTGGACTGCAGATGGCTGTAATTGAGTGATGAGTTGGGAAGACCACAGGCAGGCATGGCCCAATTAGGTATAGATAACTGCGGAGGCCACCCCTGGGGTATAGGCATGCATTGAATGGCACCCCCAAGAATACATAGATGCAAGAGGGCAGCCACATGGCTCCAGGAGACTGGCAGCTTTTTGATGCAAACTGCATCAATCAATGGCAGAAAACTGTTGCAAATTGAGTACTTCAATGAAACTGTCACAAAGTGCAGGAAACATGTGCTGCATGAGTACCGCATGTGGAAATCTGCTGTTTTAGCCTCAGCCACAACACGCAGTGTGCAGCAACAGCAGACAGGCAGGAACACTCCTTTGGAAAGAGACAACTAACTTTTGAAAAGTACCATGGCTGCCAGGAACAGCACCCAGTTTTACTAAGGAGGAGACAGCCATCCTAATTAGCTACATTGAAGGGTGATCATGAGTGCTGCTACCACCTAACAGCAGCAAACACGCACCCTGGTTCCATGACTGTATCTGAAAGGCAATCGCAACAAAAATATAGTGCCTCTCCAAGGGTGTGGAGGACCATATGGCATTTCAAATACAGGTATAATGACATATTCCTACAGGAGGCAGATACCCTCCAGAGACTGAGAGAAATGACATGAAAGTCCAATGTCACCATGCATGGTGGACATCAGCAACATACCAGGTATGTAAGGGCACACAGCCAGGCAGACACTTCAGACAGCATGTGCCAATGTGTGGAGGCTGGCAGCACCAGACCAGGTTGTAATGTTTGTGTTCCAACAGATATGTAGACCACTAACAACACTGAGGCTGAGCAAGGTGCAGGATGACACAGGATGGAGAAGGCAGAAGCACCATACAATGATGTCCCTTGACCCAGTGGGACAGGCTGGTGACATGTAGCACATGGTTTACATGTTGCAGGGCCCATACTGGTGTGGCCCATATACATGGGACCATGGTCAAATGTTATGGGACCCACCCTCGCGGGAAGCAGAAATCCACCGCAGTGTCCTGGCATCCTGCAGTGCTGTGTATAGAACATGTGCCACACCTCTATGACACACAGGATTCCTGGTACTGGGCCGCCCTGGCCCCCGGAGCATGGTGGGTGGTCCACCAGAGGCAGAAATATCAGTTCATGGCCATATGCCCACAACTGTGCAGGAACTTAGTATACAAGAACCCTATAGGAGCACCATCAGGGTATGATGCCCTGTCCCCTGTGTAGGTGCTGTCATGTGCATTGCACTGTGGATCACAAAATGCCAGGTGTGCAGGCACACATGGACTTGTGGGCATGTTAAGCCTCAGACTGCAACACAAACAGGGATCAGGATGTAGGGCCATGCAGCATTCAGAAACCCTTGTGCAGGCCCATACCACCATGTATGGCATGGCCCTGCCACAAAGGTGCCATGGAGCACCAAGGGCGTGGACTACTCTTACGGACCTGGGAGTATCCAGATGCCATATGACTGTTGTCCTGCATATAGCACACATCTGTGATGCCACCACAGGGGAAAGGAGGATCCCTCATGGACAGACCATGCCCATAACATGATGCAGTCCATGTGCTGCACAGACAGCATTTGAGGGCATGCCTCTGCAGGCTCCCACACCACCCATGGAGAGTGTGGTGATTGTGCATAGCGGTGTGTATGATGGTGCCTGGTCTCCGGTGACAGCTGTGTGTACCACTGCCCCACTGTACTGAGCATGCCTGCTGGTGGGGGTGCCCACAGTTGTCCAACACCCTAGCTTTGTACCAGTAACTAGTTATGAGCTCACCAGCACCCAGCCGTGTGTTGTCTGGTATTGATGTAAAGAACCATAAACTATCCCCACTAGCAGCAGGCACATGTCAGGCATGGCTGCTGTACAGCATGGAGAATGGCAGCCCAGATTCTGTGCCAGATCCATCATTGCTAGGTCCATCATCCCATGGGTGTACCACTGGGTGAAGCAGTCACCCATATGTGAGCCAAGTATTCATGCCATTGTGTGGGGGGCTGACTGCCTGCATGTGTGGGTGGTGCATAGCACACATACACCACAGAGGCCCCCCACCCTGTACTTCATTGGTGAGCCACAGCCCAGAGCCTAGTGTGGTTGGCCATGCCACACTGCCAGACAGAGCACAGAGGTGCCTGGCCACAGGTAAGGTTCAGCATGGGGACATGGATCCCATGGGAGGGACAGTCCAGGCCCTTTGCTGGCCAGGAAGGTTCCGCCACTTCTTGGCTCTGTAGTCTGAGCACTGCATCAATAGGCAAAATGGGCAAATCGAGGCACAGTGAAGACACCCTGGACCTTAAGTTCATCGTTATGGCACTTGAGGAAGTACTAAGCCCCCTGACCACCATCATCAACCTATCCTTCCACCAGTCTCAGTTCCCCCAGTTCTGGAAGTCAGTTTCTGTAACATCAGTTCATAAAAGTGGAGACTGGACCCTACAGAACAACTACAGACTGATCTCCATACTCCCTCCACTCTCCAAAGCACTTGAATGGATAGTGGCGGATCAGCTTGTGGAATACCTGAACATGCACCAATTCCTATGCCTGGAACAACATGGATTCCGAGCAGGGCACAGCACTATTATGGCCCTGTTGGAATTCACTGGTTATATCCACCAAGCCCTGGATCAAGGACAGCTAGTGGGGGCTATCATCATTGACCTATGAAAAGCTTTTGATATGGTTCACCACACAGTCCTCCTTGAACAGCTAGCTGACACTCTTCTGATACAGTTCTATGGTTTAACAGCTATCTCAGCAATCACTCGCAGTGTGTCAAGATTGGGGACATTGTCTCAGATAGCAAACCTGTCCACTCTAGAGTCCCACAGGGATCAATACTGGGTCCCCTCCTCTTCAATATCTTCTTAAATAAACTTCCAGGCTCTTGCACCAGTCACATGCCTTTGTATGCTGATGACACCATCATTTTCACCTGCAACCCCAACCCCAAACTACTTCAAAACAACCTCCAACTAGGATTTGCTGCTACCAAAATATGGTTTAAGGAGCATAGACTAATCCTTAACTACAAGAAAACTAAGACTATGATCTACTCCAGCACCCACAGCAAACACAAGGCCTTCCCACTATCCATGCTGAACAACAGTGGTGACATGCTGGACCTCAGGCAGCACTTTAAGTACCTGGGTAACGCACCTGACACCACCATGTCCTATGCACAGCATATAGACAACACAACCAAGGCCATCAATTCCAGAATTGGGATACTCCACCACCACAAGCACAGCCTTATATATGAAGCACTTAATATGGCCATCACCACCTCAGTTGCTGCCCTCATTGACTATGGCCTGGCCATTTATGGTTCTGCACCAGAATCAGGGCTCCATCGTATCTCCCTGGCCCTTAATAAGGCCTGCCGGCTCCTCACAGGTGCTGCAAGGCTTACACACACCTGTGAGCTCTATTCACAGGCAGGGTGACTCCAGCTGAGGAGCAGAGTTATGTACCATACCTGTATACTGGCCCAAAAAAATCACACTAAATCTGATGCCATGGCCCTGAGTGCCCCGATACTCATATCAGATATAGCCAATAAAATAAAACATCTAAAAAATGGAAAGTCCCTGGGCATGGACGGCTTCACATCTGAGTTTTACAAACATTTTTCTTTGATCCTGATGACACCCTTGGTAGAAAACTATAATGAACTGCTGGGAGGGGAGGGAAGGGTCCCAGCTTCATGGAACCTAGCTCAGATCTCTGTTATTCATAAGCCTAACAAGGATCCAGAAGACTGTGGGTCATATTGCCCCATCTCACTTTTACCAGTGAATCTTAAAATTTTCACAGGGATACTAGCAGACCGACTACAGCAGGTAATATCAGATTTAGTACACATAAATCAAATGGGGTTTATCGCAGGGTGATTCCTCCAAGATAATATATGCAGACTTCTCAACCTCATATCGGCTCTATGAAACAATAAATGCTTCCAATTAGATATAAGCATGGATGCAGAAAAAGCATTCAACAGGGTAGATTGACCCATCATGATGCAGGCACTGCAGAGATTCAGGTTGGGGGATACATTTATCATAGCGATTCATGCTCTTTTTCTAACCTGGAGGCCTGGGAGAAAGTGAATGGTCTGTCTGGAAGGTTCCCATTACAGAGAGGCACAAGACAGTGGTGTCCCCTCTCCCTGCTATTATTTGCCCTGGTCCTCGAACCCCTAGCTGACTCTATAAGATCCAATAGTAACATCAGAGGAGTACAAGTTGGAAAGGAGGAACAGAAAATAGCATTATATGCAGACAACTCCCTTTTCTTTCTAGGGGACCCAGAGCAATCCCTTCCCCATTTGATGAAGACCCTGCAGGAATATGGCAGCCTAGTGGGAATCAAAGTTAACCTGCAAACATCAGAAGCCTTAATTTTAAGTGGCTCCTCGCCCCTCAACTTTAGAAAAAAATTCCCCTTTAGCTGGGCCAAGAAAAATATTTCCCAATATTTGGGGGTGAAAATTTCAGCAGACATATCCGATTATTCAAGAATAACTATGGAACACTCTTTCAGGAGATACAAACAGATCTAGCCAGGTGGCAGATTCTACCCCTGGCTCTGTATGGGGGGATTCAAACATTAAAAATGAACATTCTCCCACGACTACTGTTTCTATTCCAAATCTTCCCTATCCCCATACCAAATGTTTTCTGGAATCAACTGCATAAAGAAACCCCAAAATGTATCTGGGCCAACTCTCAACCCTGTCTGGCCCAAACAATTCTACAGGCCCCAAGTATTGAAGGGGGTTTGGCCCTCCCTAATTTTCTCAAATATTATCTAGCAGCCCAAGGTGCCCAGTTGCGCACATGGGTTAAGCGACAGACATCCTCAGGTTGGTATCAAATGCAGGAAGCATCTTTAAAAGATGGGTGTTATGGACATTACCCACAAATTACCAACCAGCTATGGATACATGTAAATAACCCATGGGTAAAGCATTCATTACGTATTCTCCTCCACTTAAGAAAATTAACTAACACACCAAAGGGCTTGTTTCCCTTATCTCTTATTTGCCATGAAGAAACTTTCCAGCCACCTCAGTCAGACAGAGATTTTCTATTTTGGGCTAATAATAAATTAACTACATTCTTACAATGCATGGACTCACAGGGTTCCTCTCATTTAACCAACTGCAAAATAAATATTCTCTTCGGAGAGAAGATTATTACCGGTTTCTGCAGATTCGTCATTTTTTGTCCTCATCAGATGTTTTACCTCAGATATGCCATAACCATTAGAACAAGCATTCAATACCTCTCCGAATTATATTCCATATTTATCACCTCTGAAGACCCACCACTAAAGGCACAAAGACATAAATGGGAACAAGAGGCAGGAACAGTTATAGACCCAAAACAATGGACTAAGAGATTAAAATGGGGTTGGCAAGTGACATCCTCCCCAACCTGGAGGGAATTTAATTGGAAAATCCTAGTTAGATTGTTCCTCACCCCACTGACAACTTGTCACTTTAACACAACCGCAACAGATCTCTGTTGGAGAAATTGTGTAAGTAGAGGTTCTCATTTCCACATTTTTTGGGAATGTCCCAAAATAAGACAGTTTTGGACCGATATACATATAGGAATCCAACAACTAACCATTCCGTATACCTTTAAGGATTTGGTCCTCGGGTTCCCTATGCTGCTGAACTGTCCCAGGAAGGTGGGGAAGTTGGGACATGTAATATGAGTGGCTGCCCTGAAATGCATTCCCTGTAACTGGCTCTAACCAAGTCTTCCAATGGTAGATACTTGGAGGAGGAGGTTGCGAGAGCTAGAAAGACTGGAAAGCATCACAAGCAGGATTAGACTAACACAAGAGAGGTTTATGGAGATATGGCGTCCCTGGCATCAAGCCCAAGAGGAAAGAGACACCTGAAGGAGTTGGAGGCAAGCTCACTTGGACCCACTTTGTGCTTGAATTCTAATGTTAAGGATCAATGAAGTTAAGCAATTGCCTCCATATCACTTCTTTTTGTCCCCATATCTCGAGTCAGGGTGAGAGAGAGTTGCGCAAAATTATGAAAGTTTAGTTTATAGTTAAGGATTTAAAATGTGACCAATAATAGGGGAGCCAAATTGTATGGTTATGTTACTGCTGTACTACTGGTAGAAAGAATTTACTACTAAATAAGAACATTTAATAATAGATTAAATATGAAAATATGATAAAGTGATGAGAAAGATTCTATATAGGAGAAAATGGACACCTGAAAACCACTATACATTATTCCTCTCCTTCAAGATGAGATGTTATAACGTCATAGTACTAAGACTAAGATATAAGCCTCAAGACTAGCAGAGAGGCTACTTAAATATTTCTGGATCATTTAAGGACAAACTTGAAATATATACAAGGATTTTCAAATATGAACAAGTAGATTTCACTAAGAAATAGACCTACCAGAAGGATTGAGTATCTTTCAGAAACTGCATAACAGCAGGGGACCACGTGATGCAGAGTGCTGTGTAGAAGCTCCTCCGCGTTGCTCCAGCCTCCCAATTTTATAATCATTTTTTTCAAACTTCTAGATCATCAAAAACCCTCTGTTCTCAGCTAATTTTGCCTACTAAATATCTCGAGCTTCGGATTAGTGAGTTTTGGGCACTGATGGAGGCTTATATGAAAAAAGCCCCATAGAAACATACTCCACCAGTCACCACCAATAAGGCCCCAAAGAAATCTCGGGCTTTGAGTGGGCCAGATAGGCCTGATCATCCCAGCCAAGTCTCGGAGCAGGAGCCTTTAACTTTGAACAGGTTTCTGGAAGAATTTACACCCTTCCATGAGGAGGTGAAAGAGATGGCGACTGACCTTAAAGCCCTTTCTAAAAAGTTGGATGAGGTCTCGATGAGAGCCTTGAAGAATACTGCTCGCATAGCCTCTCTGGAGAAACGTCTGGAAAAGGTGGACCCTGGGCTAGTGGTGATATGGCAGAAGCTCTCTTGAGTTGAAGCAAAACTAGAGGATCTCGAGGGCCGCAGCTGCAGGAACAACGTTGTAATTTTAGGGCTACCAGAAGGTGAAGAGGGCCAGAATACTGTCATTTTTATACAGAAGTTGGTGGAACGGGTTGCTGGTCCCTCTCCCTTTGGCCCTGCATACACTATTGAAAGAGTGCATAGGTCCTTGTGGCTTAAACCTCCACTAGGGGCTGCTCCCCGCCCCATTATATGCCGATTTCTAAATTTTTTAGAGAGGCAACACTTTTTGTCGAAACTGAGAGATCTACAGGTGGTCCGCTGGGAGAATTCAAAGTTAAGAATAGCACAAAACCTGCCAGGATCTGTCCAGCAGAAACGCACAGCATTCCACCCCATTGTGTCCAGGATTATCGCTGCTGGGCTCAAGTTTAGGATGGGGTACCCGGCCAGGCTACAGGTGCTTGTGAACGGATCCTGGCTATCCTACGAAGACCCAGATACTGCTCTCTGTGGTCTCAAACTCGCCCTGCCTAACTTGTTTTGGGACTCATGAGGAGTTCTGTACCTAAAACGAGGGGGAGCCCTGCGCTGCCAAGTTGAGACTGTTCATTAAGTTGAATGTTGACAAGGACAGCAACTATGGGATGCATCCTGAAGATTTCGCTATTGGAAAAGGCATAGCTACCATCTCGCTGAGCTAATTGCTATGAGACATTTATGCTCTGAATTTAACAGCAGGACTGAAGCTTACATTAAGGACTCATCGGAATGTATGGCTTGTTTACTTGGGGGAAGGTGTTCTTTATCCCAATATAACCAGATGTACAGGCCCTCAATAGCGAGGGGAGGATTATTTTATATTGTTAAGGATCATTATTCAAATCCGAGAGTAGCTTAATTTAGGAGTTGTGCTGGGCTTTTCTTTTACTTCTGTTCAAGTAGTCATGTATTTTCATTCAGTAACCACAAGAGGGAGCTCAGTGCACAGGAATTCCAGTTCAGCGTTGCCGACAACTCTGGGATGATTCCCTTTTGTAAAGCTCCCCGCTTGTAGCCTGGGGTAATAAAAATACCCTACACTATGTTATTTGGTTTTTGGGCTGACAAGGTGCTGAAGTAAAGACACCCTACTTCCTTAATCTCATGCCTGGGGTTCAGGGCATTTGAGTCCCTTTTTGTTTAGCCGGCCACGTAAGTCAGGTTAAAAGGGGTGGATTCTCTTCTGCAAGACTCCCTGCTCGTTTTCCGAGTTATTAATACACCCTTCATAGGGGTATAGGGGCCCTATTTCCTGTTTTATTTACCCGGAGTTTCTGGGCGCTTGTATTCGTTTTGCAGGTCATATTAACCTGATTAATTACATCAGTGCACTTGCCGTGCCCTTATGCCAAAAGCCCAGCACCTCTTTTAAGCTACCAGGTGTTGCTTATGTAGTAGAGTTCTCCTTTTCTTGATTTAAGGGGTATTTGCTTACATGAGGGGGCTGTTGCATTTGCTTGGTACAGAGGGATATTTTCGGGAGGCTGGGGGCTGAGGAAGGGATGCGGTACTGTGCTAAGCGCTGCTTGTGACAGTTGGGGTGGTTGGGTGGGGGGTGGTAGGCACGGTCTAAAGGACTGGCTTTTTCTACGTCAAACACAGGGGGAGTTTTTTGGGGGGGTGTCAGGGGAAGTTTTGGACTGTGTTGGGGGCGGGGGGAGGGTGGTGGCTACAGCAGCAATTAAGGGACCCTGGTTAATTATTTCTTGATGTCTTTGTACAGGGCTTTTTATTCCAAGCTCATTATTACTGTTTTAGATGGCTAATAATGTGTTTTTTGCAACTTGGAATGTGAAGGGGATCAGGAAAAAATCCAAACAATACCAGGTGCTTAGGCATCTAAGTCTATTGCATTCCCAGATAATGTTTCTACAGGAATCCCACTTATTAGAGTCCGATGCTTCACAACTAAGGAGGCAACAAGTAGGTCAGGTCTTTAATGCCTCGGGATCCACCAACAGTTGCGGGGTCATGTTAATTGTTAACAGAGGCATTCTCTTCATCTCCTCACATGTCATTAAAGATCCAGGGGGCAGGTTTGTCTTGGTTCAGGGCACTGTCTGGTCAGTACCACTTTTACTTTGCAGTATCTACGGGCCTAATATTGATGATCCTGTTTTTTTCATGAGGCTGATTACCATTATTCTCCCAATGTTTCCCACAATGATTATTATGGGTGGTGACTTTAATTTGGTCTTGAACTCTAATATGGATAGGTCAGGTAGTGGGCTGAGGGGGCTATCCCCAGGGCAAAGGGCATTCAAGGACTTGGTAGATCAGTGTGGGCTATGTGATGTTTGGCGTGTCCTGCATCCTAACTCCAAGAAGTTTACCTTTAGCTCGCCGGTGCATGGATTGCAGTCTCACATCGATTATGTATTGATTTCCAAGGGGCTCTTGCTCGGGGTTATGTCTGCCTCAATCCAGCCTGGCCCTATTTCTGACCACTCCCTCGTGGTATGTAATTTAGCTTTTCTTAACACACCCAGAAGGGAGACCCGTTGGAAGCTTAATGAACAATTATTAAAGGATGCCAGGTATTGCAAGCTTATAAAAGAACAGATTGATCTCTTCTTCTCATTTAATCCGATTGATAGCGCAACATCGGTTATTTTATGGGGTGCCTTTAAGGCCTATATGAGGGGAATCCTCATTAGTTTAGCATTTAAGAGGAAAAGGGCACAAGAGGAAGAATTATCTTTATTGTCCCAAATATGGTCCCTTGAGGCTAACCTTTCTGTCAGCACTTTGAGTGAGGACAGAAAGAAGCTTCTGGTAGCTAGGGATCGATATCTAGATTTGCTGAGGGAAAAGGCTGAGTTAGCTATTATTCAAACCAGAGCTAGTTATACGGATCAGGGAGAAAAGGCAGATTGATTACTCGCATTGTGGTTAAAACAACAGGAATCTGCAAGATTTATTCCCCCAATTCAGGCTCAGGTAGATGGGTCTCTGAGAGTATCCCCTTCTGAGATAGTGCAAGAGTTTGCACTGTACTATGAACAGTTATACAGGGACATGGAGTGTCCTCCTTGTCTGGAGATTTTGGAGGAGTACTTAAAGGACTCCCATCTGTCTACCCTAACAGAACAGCACAGGAGCTTTTTGGCTTCTCCAATATCCCAGGAGGAGATCTCGGAGGTTATCGGAGCCTTGCTGTTGGACAAGGTCCCAGGGCCGGACGGTTTCTCCTCACTAGTTTATAAAGCTTTCCAAGAACTCTTATTGCCAGTGCTTCACCGGCTATTTCAGCACATTTTATCCAGGGTGGTGGTGGATGCCTATCTGTTCGAAGCCCTGATTGTTCTTCTCCCCAAGCCGGACAAAGACCCAGAGTTAGTGCAAAGCTATAGACCCATATCCCTTTTAAATCAAGACATCAAAATCCTTTCGAAGATACTGGCCAATAGGTTAACAATAGTTCTTCTGGACCTGATAGGTATGGCTCAGGTTGGGTTCATGAAGGGACGTTCATCCTCAGATCATCTGCGCACGCTTTCACGTGTTTTCTCGGAGTCCAGGGATGCCACTTTTCCGGCCGGGTTGGTCTCCCTGGACGCTGAGAAGGCATTTGATCATGTGAATTGGAATTTCCTATTCCAGGTTCTCAACGTCTTTCAGTTTCCTACCATCTTTATAGACTGGATCCGTGCATTGTATAAAGCCCCTTCAGCAAAGATTTCAGGAAACGGTGCATTTTCTAAGACCTTTTCTCTATACTCAGGTACAAAACAGGGTTGCCCCCTCTCTCCCCTCTTATTCAACCTTTATCTGGAACCTCTCATTCAAAATATCCTCAACAACGCGGGGATACAGGGCATCTGGGTGGGGTGCAATGAGGTTAAGATTACAGGATACGCGGATGATCTTCTTTATTTATCCCACCCAGTGTCTTCTGTTCCGGCCTTGTTAGGGGAAATTGCTAAATTTGCTCTTTCAAATTATAAACTAAATGCTAATAAATCCTCTTTCTTTCCCCTGAACCATAAGGTCTTTAAGACTGATATTACCCCCTTCGATTTGTGCTGGGCACCCCGGATGCTAAAATATCTGGGCATCAAACTAACATGTAATCCCTCAGCATGGTTTAAAAAAAATTTGGAGCTTCTTTCCCAGTTAATCATTCAGTATCTGGATAGATGGTCCAAACTCCCGGTTTCAATATGGGGCCGGATTAACATAATCAAGATGAATATCTTCCCAAGGATTTTTTATCTCCTCTTTCTTCTTAATTCATTTATCCCTTTATCCTGGTTTCAGAAAATGCATAGAATCTTCACCAATTTTATCTGGTCAAACAAATACCCCCAACTGGCATACTACAAGTTGGCCGCCTCTAAATTTGATGGGGGATTGTGGATTCCTCACTTGGCTATATATTACTGGGCCAGCCAGCTGGCTAAATATCTGAAATGGGTGTGTCCAGGTCCAGAGAATCTGCGACCGACTTGGCTCAAACTAGAACTAGATTTAATCCGGTCTATGAACACAGATCCCCTAACTCTGTTTTATGTAAAAGTGTCCCAGTTACAAGGTGTTGAGAAATGCCCCATTCTTATGACTTCCTTGAAAGTATACGTGCAGCTTTGTTCTTTTCTGCACTATACTCCTCATTTGGACCTGGCCCAATCTATCTGGAACTCTCCGACCTTCACCATGAATAAACAGCTGATTCCCCGCATATGGCTGCCCCAGTTGGGTGATGGGATAGTATTTACATTCTTGGATGATGAGGGAAAGTGGCTTTCAGTAGATGAACTTATCCAGAAATTTAATATCCCAGTATACTCACAATTTAAAGTGGTCTAATTAAAACATTTGTTTATAACGGTGGTTGGGCAATACCCCCCCTTGCCAGTCGGTCAGGGTCCTGATTCCAGAAACCTCCTCCCTATTAGGGTCCTCGGGTGTCATTTCTAAATTATATCAAGATTTGTTTCATAAACGGTATGGGGGCTCCTTCAGACAGACTAGGTTCTGGGGATCTATCTTTCCCCAATACTCTCTCTCAACTGGCAGGCCTTATGGAAGTCCTGTCATAAATATGTGTCCCAAGATAGATTGCGCCTTATGCAATACCACATTTTGCACAATATGTACTATACCCCAGTTAAGTTAGTGAAATGGGATCTCCTTGAGTCAAACATATGCGTCAGATGTTCCCAGGGAGAAGGAACACTCCTCCATATATTTTGGGTCGTGTCCCAAAATAACTTCTTTGTGGGATGCTATTAAAACCTTCCTAGACCCCTTATTGGATCTGCAGGAGTGTTTATCACCTGACATCTGTCTCCTAGGGAACCTGTCCTCCATCAAGGTTAAGGTGAGGAGATGTCACATCTCTATGATTGCACTATCTGTCAAAAAACGTATTTTACAGCATTGGAAAGATAAGGTCAATCCGACATTACAGGAATGGGTGAATGAAATCCTTGCTAACCTTCGTACAGAGAAAGCTATAGCTAGTCTCCACAATAGATTACCTGCTTATACACATATCTGGGATCCCCTTCACACCTTAATTATAGCTACCCAGATACAAGTATTGTCTTATATTAACTATCCTGTATACTTATGTATAATGTCTTAGAACTTATGTTATAAGGAGGCATAATGCTGCTGTACGGGGGTTGGGGGGGGCATTTTGACTAGAGTATGGTATTGTATCCAAGTTGTACTTCTCATGTTTGCTGCCTCCATTGTTGTGGAAGATTGTGTTAATAAAGTTTGAATTGAAAAGAAAAGAAACTGCATAACAGCTAGGTTAAACTTTTTTTTTCTTTTTTCTCTTATTTTAATGGTTCCTATTGTGATGAATGATACTTTATGCTCTGTACTGGATCTTAATAAACCTGATCTGAAGTAAAAAAAAAATCTGATGCCACCAGGAGTCCAGAATCTGCTTACGTACCATGTAAGTGCCAGGCTGATCAGAAGCACCCACAGCCAAGTTTTCAGTGAACCTAGATGCTGTACTGCACAGGGTCAACATGCATTCTACTACCGCACACCACAGTGGACCAACATCCCTCCTTCAGCTATCTCTGATACCACAACTATTGGTGCTGTCAAGCGTGCGCTCAGGTAGCACCTTGCCGCAGAAGACAACTGTGACTGCGTTGACCATTCCTGATGACCAAAACAACTTTCCTATGTTTGGAACACCATAAAGCAGTAGCACTTAGTGTTTCACCCAATCCTAGGGGCACCTACCTTCACAGTACTTCACTGTTCCACCCCCCCATCTACCACCTCCTCTTCCCACTTTGCACCCCTTCCCCTCTCTGTCCCCACCCTCATGCCCCCCATCTGATGCTCTCCTAGCCTCATTGTCTCTAACCTTCCTTAAGTCTGTTTGTAACCCCTTATGCAGGCATACACTTCACTATGCTGCAGCTGTGCCTGTTATCCATTCTGTTTCTCCCCCACAAGTATGCCTAACAGTCCAATGAAGGCGCCTTCTCACCAATGCCGTAGCGGTGTCAAAATGTTATACCTTAAGCTAAATACTATTCCAACCTTGTAATTCACACCAGTTTATTGTCTACTTAGCTTGTAATGTATTGTTTTGTACCAGTACAATTTTGTACTTGCCTGTATTGTAATAATGCCTTATAATGTAATGCTATGTACCTGTTCAATTTTTTTCTTGTAACTGACTTGGAACCTACAAATAAGCATCTGCTCAAAGGTGCTCTCCAAGATATTAATAAAAAATTAAAAAGATTTTGGCAACAGTGACCTTTCTGTCTGTGGGGGACTGTGCCCTCACATCCCCCTTACTAAATATACCAACTCCAGGAGGCTGCTAACCTCAGGAAGGAGGCACAGAGAGGTAGTCACAAATGCCATCTGGTACTCTAATGACATGGTGCTGTAAAGGTGGTGCTCTAATGATGGTATACCAGCCATGAACACTGGGGCATGCATTGTGATGGTGGGAAGGTGCCTATTCATACCGTTGTGACTGCACCCATGTAGGCCAATGCTGCTGCAGGGGGGCATGCTTTATAGCAGTGTGTGTACCTATGTACAGCACACATGTGTGGCAACTTCACGACTCCATGATGGAGGTAGGTGCAATGCAGGTATGGGTCAGTGTGACTGCATGCCATAGGCTATATGCTACCTGCAATCTGGATGGGCCCACACAGTGGGCACCATACTGGTAGATGTGCCCCGAGCTGTACAGCAGAATAGGGCTATGTGCTGTTGTTGATGATTTTGGGCCCACAGTTGTACACAGCGTGACATGCAACCAACCACCCACTCCTGTACCACATTCTGCACCACATAAGCATGTGCACCATGACCCCGCAACCCAGGTGCTGTACAGATGGCAAGCCATGGTCAGACACAGGTACCTTTGGTGTCTGGTGTGGGCAGCGACCCACCCCATGAGACAGTCCTAGTTTCATGGCCCCGTGATCCAAATGCATGCATGTGGTGCCACCCACAAGCTGCAACATACTCAGCAGCACTGAGCAGAGGCCTGTGCAGCAGTGGATTATGCTGTGTGTTGGATGCGGTGGTGGCCAGATCCCTCCATGTGGTGCTCTCACTGGCCCTGGCCAGCATCCCTCCGGCCACTGTCCACTTCTGGCTGCAATGCAACCCCACCCACCCCCACGATGCAGATGTGCTCAGTACTGCACAAAAAAGGCCAGAATGCCACCTTGCACAGGTGTCCATGGCATGCTGCATTTTTCCCAGTGAGTGCCACTACCGTAGGTGCCACCATGGAAGCAGCACACCCCTGGGATGCTTGGGCACCTAACCACTGTACCTTTCATCCCCGACCCTCATACACAGGTGACAGCCTGTGTTCCACTCTATGTAGTGCATGGTGTGTGGCACTACTGTGGTAGCATGGCGTGATCAGCAGGAAAACAGGCTACAGGTGTCACACGCTGGGCCTGACTCCAGCAATGCTGCACTGTGCTGTCATAGTGTTGGGACACAGTGTTACTCAGAGGATCCATGGCATGATTCATTCCTGTGGCAAATGCAACTGCATATTCAAGACCCAAGAAAAGGCTTATAGACCAACCCTGCCAATTCCATGGCTTCTGCTAGCACTCACATTGGTCACTGCCTTACCATTCCCAATACACTGGTGCCAAGGCACCATGTACAACATGCGGCTATGCATAAGGTACACCTCGGGTGGTGACAGCATCCCTTATGAATGACAGTGGACTGTTGCAGTCACCCCCCACTGCTACACCTTCCCTCCTGCACACCACCTGGAACTCCTGGAGGGACACCCCATGCCATAGCACTGTCACTGTGAGGGATGTATACTGCATCCCCTGGGCCATGGTACTGTCTCATGGGGCTGTGCACAGCCAAGTGTGCCCCACTGTCCTGGATCTAACACACATGCACATGTGTCAGTCACATGTGGCTTCTGCACAGTAAAGAATCCCACTGTGATGTTGGCCCACGCTGCACAGGTGCCTCTGAGATGTTAGCAGCCATCAGGGTGTCTCCATGGATTATACAGGCTGTTCCACCGCATCAGGACCTTGTCAGAATGTCTTGTGTCATGTTTGACAGATGAGATAGTATGGGGCTGTCATGCCAGTACCACTGATGTAATCTACCGTTTGTTATTGCAGACACTACCTGAAGGACAGCTTGTAGGTCACTCACCTTCACTGCCCAGCTCAGGGCACTGGAATGTGTCCTGCACTGCCAGATAAGGCTGGAGCCTGAGGCATACCAAGAGCACACCCAGTGGCACATAGAGGAGGAATGGATAACTGCAACAAATCAGGAACAGTGTCAGCAGGGTGGTCCCACCAGTGATAGGGACGTGGTATTGCCATATGGGGAGAATGATGCCAGTGCAGTGTTGCCTCCCATCATATCCCTGGGTGATGCCCAGGAGCCTGATGACACTGTGAACCCTGAGGTGGAAATGCCCACAGAGGACCCAGAGCTGGAGAAGGTCCTTGTTCAGCCAGAACTGCCAGTGGACATCCCACAGCCTGCTGAGTCTGTACCTGTGGCCAAGGAAGACAGTGCAGGGGATGTGGATCCTTCCCTGAAGGACAGGCCCTGTGCCTTCCTAGGCATGGTGCATACCCAACTAGAGACTGTGCTTGCTGACATGAACCATCTGCAAGGCTCCCTGCAGGTGATCATTGCCAACATTGACAAATACAAGGACGTTTAACTGTTTGGACAGTTTTCACTTGATGCCATTGGGTTCTAAGTTGTGGCTGCTGTGTGCCGATGTCTGACTGTTGATTGTGTTGCACCATTTTTATTCCATGCAGGAGGCATTGTTGGCCTGTTTCTCTTCTCTTCTCTTCTCTTCTCTTCTCTTCTCTTCTCTTCTCTTCTCTTCTCTTCTCTTCTCTTCTCTTCTCATCTCTTCTCTTCTCTTCTCCATATTCAACCACTTGTACTTTCCCTTTCCCCAGTATTAAGCCATGTTGGCATGACTTAATAAATGTTTCTTGTTTGCAGTACTGCGGTGTGCATGTGCTTTACTAGTTATTGTCCACTGTATGATGATTTGCTGTGTCCTTGGTGTACTGGCCAAGCCTGTGCCACAGTCCACCTCTAAGTGACTGGAGTCATGGCCTCCATGAGTAGGCTTCCTGCACCATCGTTGTGGTCTGTGAGCCACCACTGCATGCTGCACCTGGGGACCACACCCTGTAGCACTGCTGAACACTATCTAGCTGACATGGGCAGTGTGCATCCCAGTGGTATGCTGATGTTCGTGTAGCCACCTGGTATACTCATGTGTGGCACCATGTACCCCATCCAAGCCATGTGATTCCCTACTGCCATGATGGTTGTCCTCCACAGGGCACTCAGGTGGGCTCCATTACAGAGCAACATTGTCCCACACAATGGCTGTGGCCTCACATCCAGTGCTGCTATATCCTGCAGTGGGTACCATGGTGACCTAGGTAGGATGAGGATATCCACCCCACAGTGTGTTCTGTGGTAATATGGTGCAGCGCACCATCCCTCCACACAATAGAATTGACACAGAAGTGGCATGGTATACCATGCCACCATATCTGTTTTGTACCTGGCACCATGTGCATTGCAGGGCCTTATGTGTGCCCTGGTCCTAACACAGCCCATCCCTGTCTCCTTGCTATGCTGGATTATGTTCAGCTTCAGCACGACATGTATGGCACATGTCTGCCATGGCTCCTTGGGGTCATGGCAGAGTCAGCATGGTTTGGCATGGGCCTGGGAGCTCTGTAAAATGTCCCCCAAACAGTGCTGCCATCTGCTGGTGGATGCCACTGCATGGGCCTCAGGGCTTTGTTAGGGGTGGCCACTAGTATGTTGCACAACTTCATACACACACACACATCCGCTTACATGGTTGGCACTTTATTTATGCAAACACTTGTTGACATCCCATGATCATAACATGTACAACTCCCTAACACCAGTGCAGTGCTGTGTGGACCTGGATGTGCTGAAGGGTACACACACATGTTCACAGGCACAAACACCATACTATGGCACTGTCCCAGCCCCACCCAGTGGCCATGTCTGCCATGCAGATCACTATTTTCCTCACTCTCAGGTGTTAAGTCAGTCATATGTTCATCAAGCACCAGATAACTTCACGCTGTACTACCTCAAATTAGCTATGGAATTAGTTGGTGGCAATAGCAACAAACCAACTTGACAAGTACTGTGCAAATCAGACAAAATAACTGAAACCACAAATTTAACAAAGTTTTACAAAATGTTCACCAAAATTTTGTGATATTTTGTAACATCAAAATTATAATTTTGCCAGCATTCCTCCAACAGAAGATGTTAAACAACTATTCAGGTGTGCTCAGGAACATTGGTGGTGCGTGAACAAAGTAGCCACACTTAGATACAAACAAACAAAAAGAAAAGCTTAGCACACAAATATTTTCTGGTGAAAAGCAAGTGCAAATTTATTTCAGCAGGGTGCCAGAGGAGTTCAAGCCCTGCAAGACAGACAGAAAGCAGCCAGAGCTTCCTTATGTCAAGGAGGTTATTTTCTAGACTACATTGAACTGAATTATTACTTTTTGGACCTATGTAAGTAATTAGTATTGATTTTGTTTTTGGGGTTGACTTGTCTTAGTTTTAACATTAATTTGCCAGGGAGGAACTGTAGCTGGTAGATATTTGCAGTCATTTGTGACTAGACCAGTTACTTAACCTCTGTGAAATAGGTGTCTGAAAGGAAGGAAGGCACTCCCAGGGGTGGGGGGTCAGAGTTGTAATTGATTGTTTCTGGACGGCATAGGTTTACTCCCTTCCACCCTTCCCCTCACCCCACCCACCCCAAGTGCATAACTTCCTTTATAACAGGGGTTCTGACATCACTTCCCCAAAACTGCTAACAACATACACCTGTTCATATCCTTAAAGGCACAGCATACTGAACAGGGGGTAGAGACACTCATAAGCTTGCACACACTAAAACAAGAACAAAAAAAACAACAAAAGAAAAGCATCTGTAACAGGAGGGACACAGATATGTGGGGAGTGGTGCAATGCACTGGCTGTGGAGCAGCAGTCTTCCAGGAGACATTCTGGAAACTGCACTCCTGCCTTATTTGCAGGCACCTCTCTGGTCTGACTGAGGAGGTTGCTCGTCTCCATGCTGACCTGGCAGTGATTCAGGAAACCTGCTCCCCCAGTCAGGGACCACCCAGGCCACCACCACTACCTCAGAGATTGCCAAGAAAGAGGAGTGGTTGGACCATGGTGGGCTCAGGGAAGGTGAGGGTGGTGGAACAGAGGTACATCCCTCCAGTTGTGCCTCTCCACAATTCATTCACCACTCTAGTGGAGCATGGTTCCTCTATGGAGGCACCCGACAGTGGAGACCAAGGAGGATGCTGGGAACCTCCACAATGGAGACCCACAGGAGGGTGGCACAGGACCCCACAGGGGAAGGAAACAACTCCTGTGAGGGACTCAATTGTTAGAGGGGTAGAACTGGGGGAGGGAGAGGAAAGGGAGGTAAGGTGCCTACCTGGCACCATGGCTTGCAGGGGAAGGAAATGAATCCTCAGGATCATGGGAGCAGCTGCAAGGGGGAATGAGCTGGATGTCATTATCCACCTAGGGATAAATGACCTGGCTGAGAATGGTATCAGAGCAGTGCAACAGGAGTTTGTGGAGTTGGGTTGGGGCATTAGACAAGTAGCATACATGGTACCTTTCTCGGAAGTGCTACCTGTCTATGGCATGGAGGAGGATAGGGTACTCTACATCATGGGATTCAATGACTGGTTGAAAAACTGGTGCAGAGCTCAGGGATTTAGCTTCATTGGGGACTGGTGCTCCACCTGGAGAGATTCAGGTCTATACAGGCATGATGGTCTGCATCTATCCGGAAGGGGAACCAGGATCCTAGGTGATAGGTTTAAATGCTTCATTGGCAAGCATTTAAACTAGCCAAGGGGGGAGACACTGAAAAGGAAAAGGGAAATCCTAACCCCCCAAAATCAGGGTAGTTAGTGAGGTAAACACCAAGATAGAGTAGTCGATAGGGATAAGTACAGGGGTAAATGGAGTGGCTCCCTCCAGAGAAGCACCGCACCTTCTTGCTTGGGAATTTCATTGACAACATCATCAGATCAGCCACCCCTTCTGCCCTCACCCTTCCCCTCAACCCTGGCCCCCCATCCTATCATCTCAGGTCGAGGGCAGCACTGGATCACCTGGTTCCTAGAACCCCCTCCCTTACGGGGGATCAGGCCTTCACCACCTATGCCCCAAAAATTTGGAACACGCTTCCAGCCCTCACCCGGTCCTCCTCCTCCCATCCCGGCTTCAAAACCTCCCTTTGGAACTTACTGAAATCATCCTCCACATATCTCTGTACCTTGTAGTTCACCTAACGACTGGTATACTGAGGGGTCTTAAAGTCCACTGCACTTACCCTCCAGTATTGGTAGTGAATCCAGTACTGGACATCCACTCACTATTCTGTCTCCCTACCCTCCCTCCTAAGGTTCACCCATCCATCTAGACCCCCACCCCACCCAGTGCTACCCCCTTTTTGTCTCTGCCCCCCAACTGGCACTTACTTCTGTTTGCACTAATCGTACCTGTTATTTATTTTGCTGCTCTCTGCCATTCTCACCATGTATGTTCCACAATCGTCATGTATGTTCCACAATCATATGTATTATGTGTATATTTTTGGGGGGTTTTGTATTAAGTTGTGTTACTATGTGTTGGAATGAAAATAGGACAGTCGGCTATTATTCCCCCTCCAGGCTCAGGGATCTCCATCCCTTATCCTGTCCTCCTCTGTCGCCGGGAGTCTATAGAAGGTGTAGGGCTCTGGGGATTGTGAGGGGGAGGAGGAGGGTGGGTCTGGGCCTGGGGGGGGATGGAAAGGAGTGGGCGGATAGGGATAGTGAGGTCAAGGAGATGCCCTGGGGTGAAATGGGCTCAGGAGAGGGGTTCTCCCTGTCTTGTGCCCATACCCAAGGGTTCTGGTTACCAGCAGGTAACCACGGTCATCGTCGGAGTCCATCCAGCACAAGCGGTGTTGTGCAATGCTAGGTCTAATAAAAACAAGACAGCTATTATAGCTGATCTTGTTGGATCAGCTGACCTAGCTTGCATCACCGAGACCTGGCTGGATGAGAATGCTGGGCCAGTATTAGCCGCAGCAGTTCCGGCTGGGTACTCGGTGATACACCGCTCGAGGCAGGATCATAGGGGCGGGGGTGTTGCCATTTGTTTTAAATCAGAATTGGGCCTGGTGGAGGTACCAGTGGGAGTCACTGGATCCTTTGAGTGTGTCTTAGGCATTATATGGCCTATCAATCCGCAATCTCTCATAAAAAGGCAGAGTTCCTGTCCAGGGAGATAGCGGCTGCACAGAATAGACCAGCCCAGCTCTTTCAGACTGTGGAGGGAGGGCCCTTTTCCACAGAACGGTGTGAGAAGTTTGCTCTTTTCTTTGCAGATAAGGTTGCCAAAATCAGATCGGATGTCCGCTTTTTCCTCCAATGGGGTTAGTGATGGTCGGCCAGAGATGTCAAACACCCAGTTTGCATGGTCTGATGTCAGCTGCCCCAAAATTGAGGATATTGTGATGGTTATCCAAGTGCTATGACCAACTAGCTGTGACTTGGACCCTGGCCCCACATGTCTCCTAGTGGATTGTGTGGATAAAATCGGCCTAGTCCTGGCTTTGATAGTCTGGAAGTCTTTGGAGAGGGGGATCTTTCCTGAACCCCTTAAAGAGGCTATAGTTAGGCCTCTTTTAAAAAAGCCCTCCTTAGACCCAGATTGTCTAGCAAATTACAGACCAGTCTCTAACCTACCCTTTGTGGGTAAGGTTATTGAGAAGGTGGTCGCACCGCAATTGGAGGATCATCTGACCAACAACAATATCTACGATGATCTCCAATCTGGATTTAGGAAAAGGCACAGTACTGAGATAGCACTTGTTCGTGTACTAAATGACCTCCTAATAGCGAGAGATCGTAGGACCCGTTCTATCTTGGTACTTCTTGATCTCTCTGCAGCATTTGACACTGTTGATCATGGGGTGCTGTAGGAGCATCTGTGGTCCATCTGTGGACTATCTGGTATGGTCCTCAGGTGTTTTAGATCTTACCTCGAAGGTAGGACTCAGAGGGTGGTGTCGGGAATTTTTTCATCGGCATCAGTCTCCCTGCCTTGCGGGGTACCACAGGGCTCTATTCTAGCACCTATGTTATTTGCGGTGTATATGCTTCCTTTGGGAGTGATTATAAGATGATATGGACTGGGTTTTCATTGCTATGCTGATGATATCCAGCTGTATATGTCTTTTGTGCCCGGCCAGGATGCTGCCTTGTCGGTATTTAATAACTGCCTTGCAGAAGTCCAAGATTGGATGAATGGGAGTTGGTTGAGGTTAAACCCCGAGAAAACTGAGGTGTTGGTTGTGGATAAAGGTTGCTGTGAGGTGGGTTTGCCAGCTGGATCGCATTCTGGCTTATAGCTTGCAGGCGCTCCACTGACAACCTCAGATCAGGTGCAGAATCTTGGTGTAATAATTGATGACCACTTGACGCTTAAAGCTCAGGTGTCAGCAGTGGTCAAAACTTCCTTTTTCCATCTGAGGAGTATCACCAGGGTGAAGCATCTAGTTCCTCCAGAAGATCTTCCAACATTGATCCACGCCTTTGTTACCTCCTGCCTTGACTATTGCAACTCTCTGTACCTAGGGCTATCGGGGGTTGAACCTCGCCGTCTGCAGCTAGTGCAGAATGCGGCGGCCAGGTTGTTTACTGGTTCTTCTAGATCCAGTCATATAATGCCTGTGGCCCGTGGACTGTACTGGCTGCCAGTACTTTGGTGAATCACCTTCAAGGTCGGTCTTCTGACCTATAAAGCTCTACATGACCAGTGACCAACTTACCTGAAAGAGCTCCATCACCCCTACTGTCCCTCCTGCCCTCTCTGATCCACTGATGAGGGATTGCTGGAGATTCCCAGGGTCTGTTTGAAATCTTCGGGGGCTAGGTCATTTAGCTTTATGGCCCCGACCCTGTGGAATTCTCTACCTCGTCAGGCGCGAAATAGTCCGACTGTCCTGATTTTTAAAGGAGCCTTGAAAACCAACCTTTTTAGTCTAGCTTTTAATGATTTACAATAGTTTTAAACTCTGTTTATTTATTGTTTTATGTTATTGTACAGGTGCTTTGGATTGAAGAAAAGCGCCTTTTATAAATAAAAAATTGATTGATTGATTGATGTGCTAATCAACTCTAACGCTGTCTTGCTACATATTCTTTCCAGGTTATGTCTGTTATTCTCTTGTATGCTAAATTTGACTTATACTGTCAAATGCCTATCCAATTCCTGTTAAACCTGTTTATCCCACTGTATGTAATTGACTCCTTCATTGTTCTTGTATGCTTCTGCCTATGTAACCCTCCCGGGTCATACTTGAAAATAGGCACTTGGCTGTCTAGTGTGCCTTACCCGGTTAACAAAAACAAATAATAAATAAAAAGACAAAGGCAGTAAGAACAGGGATGGGGCAAAAAGAAATAAAGCCATAAAAAAAATGGAGGGTAATGACTACCAATGTCTGTAGTCTAGGTAAAAAGCTCGCTGAAATGGTGGCCTTGATGGAAGAGGAATGTTTGGATATCGTGGCAGTCACAGAAACATGGTACACAGAGAACCATGACTGAGATGTCAACATACCAGAGTACACAATCTACAAGAGGGACAGGGAGGGAAGAAGAGGAGGAGGAGGAGGAGTAGCTCTCTATGTAAGGGAAAGGATCAAAACAACAGGACTAAAGGGTAAACAGGGAGGAGAGGAGGCACTGTGGGTCATCCTGGAGACTGGAAATGGCTCCACAATCTGCACAGGGTTTATATACAGACCCCCATCTTGGGGGAGGAAATGGACAAGGAAATGATAGAAGGCATTCTTGGGATGGCAGAGAAAGGGGAGGTATTGCTGATGGGGGGTCTGAATATGTCAGATGTTAACTGGAGCACCCTTGCTGCAGCCACATTCAAGAGCAGGGCCATTCTCAATGCCCTACAGGGGACATGCCTCAGACAGCTAGTTTTGGAACCCATTCAGGAGGGAGCAATCTTAGACCTGGTACTCTCAAATGGGGACGGAGAGAGGATCTCTGATCTTGAAGTGGGTAGCCATCTGGGAACAAGTGACCACCAAACAGTGTGGTTCACAATAAACTTAGCTGTAGAGTCAAGCCACACAAAAGTGAAGGCACTGGACTTCAGGAGGGCTGATTTTGTCAAAATTGGAGAGTGCCTCAGAAAAGCACTAGCAAACAGGCAAGAAGGTGGGGTGGAGCAATAATGGGGAAACATCAAAACTGCCATCACAGGTGCAACAAGCCTTTGTGTGAAGCAAATAAACAAATCAAAATGAAAGGACAAAAACACTATGGTTCTCAAAGGAAGTGGTGGGGGAAGGTAAGGGAGAAAAACATAGCATTCAGGAAGTATAAGGAAACACAGAAAGAGCAGGACAGAGAACTGTGCCAGTTAAAGCAGAAGGAAGCGGAGAAGGCAGACAGAATAGCAAAGGTGCAAACCAAGGAAAAGATAGCCAACTTGGTTAAGAAGGGGGATAAAACCTTTTATAGGTACATTAGGAGCAAAGAAAGATGAAGTTAGGGATACTGATGTTGAATAAAGAGGAAGGTGGTTGGGCAGAGAGTGATAGTGAAAAAGCAGGGATACTGAACAAATATTTCTGCTCCATATTCACAATGGAAAAGCAGGAGGAGATACCAAATCCAGTCAATAGAAGCACTCTGGATAGGGGGGTTGATATTAGTCCTTTCACAGAAGAAAGGGTTTTGAAAGAACTCTTAAAACTGAAGGTGAATAAAGCAATGGGGTCTGATGGAATTCACCCCAGAATTCTAAAAGAACTAAGGGAAGAACTAGTAACACCACTGACTACCCTTTTTAATAAATCATGGGAGGATGTTGTGGTACCTGAAGACTGGAGAAGGGTGGATGTGATTCCCCTTCACAAAAGTGGGAGCAAGACAGAGGCAGGAAACTACAGAACTGTCAGTTTGACCTCAGTGGTAGGGAAAATGATGTAATCACTTCTGAAGGAAAGAATTGTTGAGTACCTAGAGGTCAGTGGGGCACAGGACCCAAGGCAGCATGGATTCACAGCAGGAAGGTCATGTCAAACAAATCTAATTGATTTCTTTGACTGGGTGACCAAAGTAGTAGACCAGGGAGGGGCTGTAGGCATGGCCTACCTAGACTTTAGCAAGGCATTTTACACAGTCCCGCATAAAAGATTAATAAACAAATTAGCCAGCCTGGGAGTGGGTGCCAGGGTGGTAGCCTGGGTAAAACACTGGCTGGACAACAGCACACAGCGGGTAGTAGTAAATGGAGTCCACAGTGAAAAAATGAGGGTTACTAGTGGAGTACCACAGGGTTCAGTACTGGGGCCTGTCCTTTTTAATGTTTTTTTAAGTGACATTGCAGAGGGGCTGGAAGGGAAAATATGTCTCTTTGCAGATGACACAAAGATCTACAACAGGGTTTATACACAAGGTGGGATGAAAAGGGACTTGGCAAGGTTGGAGGAATGGTCAAATGTATGGCAGCTTAGATTCAGTGCCAAGAAGTGCAAAGTAATGCACCTGGGAAACAAAAACCCAGGGCAAGAGTACACAATGGGGGCTGAGATACTGACAACAACAAAAATGGAAAGGGACCTGGGGGTAGTCATACCAGATGACCTAAAGGTGGGCCAGCAATGTGAGAAGGCAGTAAGGAGGTCTGGGGAGATACTGGGATGCATAGGGAGAGGCATCACCAATAGAAAACAGGAAGTTGTTGGCCCTCTGTACAGGCAGTTGGTAAGACCACATCTGGAGTACCATGTACAGTTCTGGAGACCCCATCTCTGCAAAGACATAGACAGGGTGGAGGCTGTCCAGAGGAGGGCAACCAAAATGGTGCAGGGTCTGCACCAGAAGACATATGAAGAAAGACTAAAGGAGCTTAAGATGTATAGCCTCGAGGAAATGAGGGAGAGGGGACATGATAGAAACTTTCAAATACCTCAAGGGAATCAACAAAGTCCAAGAGGGTAGCATCTTTCAGAAAAAGATGTGCAAGAACAAGGGGGCACAATTTGAAGATAGAGGGGGACAGCTCAGAGGTAATGTGAGGAAGTATTTCTTCACAGAGAGGGTTGTAGATGCATGGAACAGCCTTCCTGAGGAGGTCATAGAGTCAAAAACAGTGGGGAAATTCAAGAACTCATGGGACAGACATAAGGCAATTCTAGTGGGGGGGTAGGAAGAAGTAGGCTGTTGGTTAACTAGGATCTGTAGCTTATCCATTAGGTAGGGAAATGGGCACACTAGGTGGGCCAAGCGGTCCTTATCTGCCATCAAATTCTATGTTTCGATGCACATCAACCCTCAAGCAGGTCTTCCTTAGGGGAAATGAAATTACCTTTAGAGAAAGTTTTAGGTAAAGAACAGGTAGGATTTTTAAAGGGTAAAATTGGGGTAGATTATGTCAGGATGTTACTCAATAACATTGGGTACTCTAATAAGAAGAAAACCTCAGCTATTGCTGCATCATTGGATATGATCAAGGCTTTTGGAGTGTGAGTTTATAAGTACTGTTATAGGTAATTTCAGCTTTGGGGAGTCCATCGCAAAATGGGTCAGCCTCATCTATAGAAATTCTTCAGCAGCAGTCATTACTAATAGTCTTGTGTCCTCGTTTTTATGGCTGCAGTGGGCGTAGCCCTGTAGACGTCTCTTCAAAAGGGGACTTGGCATTACTTCAAAGCATTCTCTCCCACTGAAGAACATGTTGGACTTGCAGCAAAGTCACCTATGCAAGATAACTATGCCAGATAACAAAGTCCCTTCCCAAAAAACATGAAAAAACAGTGTGTGTTTCTTTGCAGTTGCAATATCTCTTTTACTTTGCCAGAGTGGCATATCAGTCATTAATCTAGAATTCTTTTACATAACATATCAGTTCTGTCAGTAGGCAGTAAAAGTTAACAGTGCTGTGCTCAATCAATCACTGCCATGTTGTTTACACACACACACACACACACACACACCATTGTGTTTTAGCCTTGCTTTACTACCATGGACTGACATAGTCCAGCATTCCTTTACATTTCAATTCTCTCTGCCTGTTCTCCTAATGGTATTATAAAGAAATTAGATTTTTGTCATGTGATTGATGTACACATTCCAACCTCTTTTCCCCTTTTCTATATAAATTTTTTGCCCTTCCATCATAACCTCAGTCTATATATTTATTCAGAGATTGGATTCCCCACTCATGCCACTAATCTTATTTCTTTACTGAACTGTAATTTAATTACATCAACAATCAAGAGCACATAATCAATGTTATGGACTAGGTAAGTTGGGCAGTGAATATAACTAATCATGTTTTACTTTTTCTTTTTGTATTTATCACACATTCTGATCTCTGCCACTACAGCTTGTAGTGCTATGTGTTAATTTGAACTGCAAAGTTCACAACCTCACAGTCTTCTCACACTGGAAGGTCAGGGACGTCAGAGGGGGACTGATATGCTCATGTGTTTTAGAAAAACAATTCACTTGATAGAATTACCATCCTGCAATTTAAGTAACCACAATTATACTATACAGTTTATATCTATACTTATATTAACCACAAAATGATATATTTACAAAAGTAGCACAAGAAACAACTACAGTATATAAGGTTCACATTAGATCATTAGAACTTACTTGGTCCTGATTACAGGACCTAACTTCTTGTATTGTTATTTTACTGTTTGTATTGGTATGTATTGTAGTGTATGTTTTGTTGGTCATTTATTTTTCTTATGTATAGGGAATATGTAAGTTTTCAGGACTGTCTTGTAAACTGGGTCACCTGACCTAAAGACATGTTTTCTCTCCTGTAAAAAAATTAAGTTTTTACTACTGACATTACTAGTATATCGCACATTTCCATTTTGTGCCATGCATTTACACTCGACCCATGACAAAATGTTCTATAATTGTTTTAAAAATGTTTTTAAATCCATTTCAGTGAACATTAAGAGGCAAGGTGACAGCATTGGCAGCCATTATTGAACAAAGAGCACAGAAGTTTTCCTTCAAGAACTGCACTAACAGGGTCACTGTCCACACTTGTTAGTACCTTCTTTTTTAAACTATTTTTTCAATGATCCTGTTGCATTATCCCCCCTTTTTTTTAATCACATCTTTATTTGTGCACCTGGCTGGCTGCCTCCTTCAGCCTGACCGACCCCCCCCCTCAGCTCCATCACCCAGAATTACTGGGGCTTACCTTATGCCCAGCCTGGGAGTGGTGCCAGCAGGGAGTTGGGTGTCATCCTACTGCCGGTGATTTTTTCCTCCTATTTTATTCCCAGGGCCCCAGGAGTAGCCACATGCACATGGGGGCACGCATGTGCACTACAGCCCTAATAACAACCCTTTCCACCCTCCCTATCGGCCTATGCTTAGGCAGCCTCTGAGCTTGTACTGTCCCCTGGCCTCCACGAGGAGGCAGACAATAGCCGAGGGATGCCACCTTCCCTTCGCAGAGAAGAAAGCTGCCTCCTGGCAGCTCCATCTGGCTCTGCCTTCCCACCCCTTTGGCGACCTCTGTCGACCCATGCTTACTCCCGAACCCAGGTCACCGGCGTAGTGTGAGAGAAGGTGTCCAGCGCCTTAGCCTTCAGTGCCACCAGGCCAGCAATTGTCCCCCCCCACTTTTTTTATTGGGTTCTGTGGACTCTATTTGTGCAGTCCTTAAAGGAGAATGTTTGCATTCTTATTAGTTTATAGTAGCCTGTACAGTCACATTGTCCCTTATGAAGTTCAGTGAAATGGATTTAGAAAATATTTTTTAAAGAATTATAGAACATTCTGTCATGGGGCGAGTGTACATGTATGGCATGGAATGGAAATTGTGATATAGTTGGTTCTTGTGCTACTTTTGCAAATATCTCATTTGGTGATTAATATCTGTACAGATATAAAGTATACAGTATAACTGGGGTTGCTTAAATTCAGGATTATAATTCTATCAAGTGAAAAGTTTTTTCTAAAACACATGAGCATATCAGTCCCCCTCTGACCTCTTTGACCTTCGACTGTGAGGAGACTTGAGGTTGTGAATAGTACAGCTCAAATTAATATACAGCCTTAAACACTGTAGTGGTAGGGATCAGAGAGAACATGTAAAAAAAGGAAAAAGTAAAGCATGATTAATTATATTCACTGCCCAACCTATCTAGTTCATTGCAGTTGCTTATGTGCTCTTAATTGTTGATGTAATTAAATTACAGTTCAGCAAAAAAAAAAAACATTAGTAGCTGGCCCAGTGGTGTACAGGGCTGAGACAATGGACACCTTACCTTTTATCACACCAGTGACCCTGGTTCACAAACGAGCCTGCAGTGCTGGGGGTTGGCTAGGTAGCAAAAGGACTGAGTGTCCACTGGACTGGTCTGCTTTTCTGGGAAGGAAGGACTGTCTGTCCCACTGAATGACTGCCATCAGGTGGATGTGTGGTCATAATGCAGGTCAGTGGATGGCAGGGAAAGGACAGAACTGCTGGATTCTACAGGTGTGTGCACGCCTCCACATACGCACGTCTGACATGCATGCTCCAGTGCAGGGATGGGGGACAGAAAATGCAAAACTGGAAGCAGAAGCAGGCCCTATGTTGCTCCTACCACACTTCGATCCTGTGGACCCAATCTGGATTGTTGCACCCGGTGGAGGAGGATGGTCCTCTGTCTTGTACTTTTATGGTGGCAGTGGGTGGAGCCCCGCAGAAGTCATGCTTCAAAAAGGGACTCAGCATTACTTCAAAGCATTTTTTTTCCACTGAAGTACATGCTGGAGTTGCAGCACAGTCTCCTACACCAGACAACAAAGTCCATTTCCAAGAAACAAGAAAAAACAAAGTGTGTGTCCTTTGCAGTTACAACATGTCTCCTACTTCACCTCAGACTCACATATCAGTCATTAGTCCACACACACACACACACACACACACACACACACACACACACACCCTGTGTTAAAGTCTTGCTTTGCCACCATGGACTGACATAGTCCAGCATTCCTTTACATTCTGGTTCTGTCTGCTTGTTCTAGTGGTATTACAAAGAAATTAGATTTTGTCATGTGATTGGTGTACACATTCTAACCTCTTTTTCACTTTTTGTATATATTTTTGCCCTTGCATCATAACCTCAAGCTATATATTTATTCAGGGATTGGATTCCCCGCCCACGTCACTAATCTTGTTTCTTTACTGAACTGTAGTATAATTACATCAACAATCAAGAACACATAAGCAATTGCAATGGACTAGATAAGTTGGGCAGTGAATATAAATAATCATGTTTTGCTTTTGCTTTTTACATTTATCACGCTTTCTGATCTCTATCACTACAACTTGTCATGCTGTGTGTTAATTTGAGTTGCATATTTCACAACCTCACAGTCTCCTCACGCTGGGAGGTCATGGAGGTCAAAGGGGGACAGATATGCTCATGTGTTCTAAAAAAAAATTCTTACTTGATAGAATTATAGAAATATCATCCTGCAATTTAAGTAACCACAATTATACTAAACAGTTTATATCTGTATTAATATTAACCACAAAATGAGATATTTATAAAAGTAGCGCAAGAGGCAACTACAGTATATCGCACATTTCCATTCCATGCCATGCATTTACACTCGCCCCATGACAAAATGTTCTATACTTTTTTAAAAACTGTTTTCTAAATCCATTTTGGTGAACACTAAGGGGCAAGAGGACAGCATTGGCAACCATTATTGAATAAAGAGCACAAAAGATTTCCTTGAAGAACTGCACTAACAGGGTCACTATTCACACTTGTTAGCACCTTTTTTAAAACTATTTTTATAAAACCATAATATCGAATATAGTAATAATTTGACTCCTTGTCCCTGTTGCCCCACTTTTTATTGGGTTCTGTGGACTCTGTTAGTGCAGTTATTAAAGGAGAACCTTTGCACTCTTACTAATTTACGATAGCCAATGCAATCACCTTGCCCCTTAGTGACGTTCACTGAAATGGAGTTAGAAAATATTTTTTTTAAGAATTACAAATCATTCTGTCATAGGGCGAGTGTACATGCATGCATGGAATGGAAATGTGTAATACAGTTGTTTCTTGCACTACTACTGCAAATACCTAATTTGGTGGTTAATATTAGTACAGATATAAACTGTATAGTGCAACTGGGATTGCTTACATTCCAGGATGATAATTCTATCAAGTGAGAAGTATTTTTTTCTAATAAACATGAGCATACCAGTCCCTCTCTGACCTCCATGACCTCCCACTGTGAGGTTATGAATAATACATCTCAAATTAACACACCACCTTACAAACTGTAGTGGTAGGGAACAGAGAGAACATGTAAAAAGAAAGAGTAAAACATGATTAATTATATTCACTGCCCAACTGATCTAGTCCATTGCAATTGCTTATGTGCTCTTAACTGTTGATGTAATTAAATTACAGTTCAGCAAAGAAATAACATTAGTAGCTGTCCCAGTGATGTACAGGTCTAAGGCACTGGATGCCTTACCTCTTGTCATGCCAGTGACCCTGGTTCAGGAGTGAGCCTGGGGTGCTGGGGGTTGGCTGGGGAGGGAAAGGATTGAGCATCCACTGGACTACTCTTTTTTCCCAGGGAGGGAGGACTGCCTCTCCCACTGAATGACTGCCACCAGGTGGAGGTGTGGTGGTAATGTGGGTCTGAGAATAGCAGGGAAAGGAGGAAGCTGTGGGATTCTGTGGGTGTGTGCACCCCTCCATGTATGCACATCAGGCTTGCATGCCTAGTGCAGGGGTGGGGACAAAAACTGGAAAACTGGAAGCAGAAGCAGGTCCCATGATGCTCCTACAATGCTTCCATCCTGAGATGTCCTCAGGTCCCGAGTCAGTCAGGATTGTTGCACTGTGGGGGATGACCCTCCCTCCTGTACATATACAAAAAGGAAAAAAGAGGTTGGAATGTGCAAATCATTCACATAATGAAAATCTCATCACTCTACAATACCACTAGTTTGTGAAGAGGGGATATAATCTGGATGGAGTGACTAGAGTCTCATGGATGTAAGCTTTTGATTAATGTCCAAATGCTTGTGTGTGCTCAAAAAATACATATAGTATGTGTTTGTTATGACACAGTCTTTCTTACACATTTTTCACTACCATCAATAATATCACTTTGCAGCCATATTGGCTCTGGCTAGAATTTGTTTATATTGATTGAACGAGCAAGACAGGGCTGCCCACATTTTCTTTACCATTTTATCCTTTCTATTGAACCCTTGATTCAGGTTATTGTAAACTCACCTAGGATACATAGAGTTAAAATAGAAAAACTTGAGCAGACTATATTTGCCTATGCAGATGACTTGCTTTTAACCATCAGTAGATCCCTGGACTCTTACAGTGCTCTTAAAAATCCTACTTTAGTAATTTAATGATATCTCTGGATTCATGGTTAATTTGCGTGAAACCCAGATTATGTCCCTCTTCTGCTCAAAAATTATAGTAATAAGTCTGGAAGACCTATTTTGGAGTAGTATATTACAGGGTGTATTACAATGTCTTGGAACAATGTTAAGTAAGAACCTTAAGTGAATATCTTCTTCAATATCCTTAACCTCAATATCCTTCCTCTTCTAAAGGGTGTGCAGGCAGACATAGAATGATGGGGTACATGTAATCTATCATGACCGGAAACATTTTGCAGCCCCTAAATTATAATCATGCCTGGAAACATGTTGTAGCTAGCTCCTAAATGATTCTACATCTTCCAAAATCTCCCATTGACTTTATGTGTGTATGTATGTATGTATATATGTATGTAGTATGTATGTATGGATGTATTTATTTATTTATTTATTTATTTATGTATTTGGTAACCAGGTAAGTGTGCTTATCCAAAGGACCATTTTCAGTCATGATCCAACAAACATCATGGATATATGGCATTCTAAATACAGGCATGAGCATAAGAGTAAACATAATACATAGGTACAATTCCATGTGTAGGTGGTATAAGCACAAAATAAATAGTACAGTCATTACATACAGCAATAGGCACAGGAATCATGGGCTTAACATAAATAAAACAGACATAATATACAGAAAAGGCCAGGGGATAGCAAAAAACAGCACTGGAAATAGCAGCTAGAATTGAGCAGTATTAAACTAAATGCAGGGAGGGTCCAAGGTAAATATAAAATAATGCTAAAATGCAAAAGAACATTACAGTTTGAGATTCAGGGTGGATTAAGATGATGCAGAAAACAGAGACAGTATGACTGGACATTGCTGAGGCTTAGCTCAAAATAAGAGTTGGGAAAGTCGAAGGTGATGATAGAGGTAGGAGCTGGAGGAGGCAGTATCCCGTAGTACCCTGGGAAAGATTAGGGTGGTTTGTGGACCTCTGCATTGTCTAGGGAACAATAACAGGTGGACTCTGTCAGGGGCCAGGCTCTTAGGCATGTTTTGAAGGTCTGGTGGGATGTGGTTAGGCGAATGGTCGATGGGTGTAGGTTTCAGAGGGAAGGGGCAGTGACAGAGAAGGCTTTGCTGCCCATAACTGAGGTGACCCGGGGAACTTCCAGGGAAGGAACTGAGGAAGCCCTAAGGGTCCTAGCAGTCACCCTCCCAGTAAGTAGCGAGGCATAGGGGGATAACTGGTTGCTCCTAATGTAGTTGTCAGCAAGGCATCCCATGGCATAGTCAAAGCATGCCTGAAGAGGGAGCCATTCTAGAGATTGATAGCGTATATAGTGGTGAGTAGAATAGGAAGCTTGAAGGGCAGAGTGACAGATGGAATTGTATGAAGTGCTGAGGCATGAGAGCAGTGTAGAGCATACATAGGAGTAGATGGGGGGAGCAGTAGTCAAGGAAGAGAAGAAGGTTATCTAGAGCAATGGCAAGGCAAGCCTCGGATGCTAATAATTTGTTTATGCGGTAAGCAGCACCTAGCTTTAGGTGAATTTTTTTCACAGTGAGATTTATATGTTCCTTGTAGGTCATGGAGGGGTCAAGGGTAATCCCTAGATATTTGAAGGAGGAGACTGTTTTGGGAGGGCACCCATCGTAAGTACTGTGAGGGAAGAGTTAGAATTTGCAATCTTGGTCAGAAAAGGCTTGGAGTCAAATAGCATGACTTTCATTTTTTTCTCATTGACAAGGAGTTTACTGGAGAGGAACCCATTCTGGGCAGCACCATAACCGAGTGTGAGGGTGGAGGAGATGTATCCAAGGGATCTGTCACTGTGGTATAAGACTAAGTCGTCTGCATAGAGGAATGCATTGCAATTTAGGCTGTCAGCAAGGAGGGTATTAATAAACATTGAAAAGCGAAGAGGGCCATGAATTGCACCCTGGAAAACTCTAGTGTGTATGGGAAGTGTAGCAGAGGTATCTTTGCCTATGAGTACAGATTGGGATCTGTTGGTGAGATAACTCCGGAACCAGGCAGAAGTTCTGAAGGAGCAGCCAAATTGCAGAAGGGTGGCGTGGAGAAGGTGGTGGTCCACAAGGTCAAAGGCCTTTGACAAATCAATAAAGACCACACCTGTAGCCTTCCCCATGTCCATGTTCCAAAGGACATGCTTAGAAAACAGTGCCAGTACTAAGGATATACTATGGTGTTTGCAGAAGCCATGCTGGAGGGGACACAGAAGGTAGTATTTGTCAAGATGTTCAGGCAGCTGGAAGTGCACAATTTTTTCCAGTAACTTGTTCAGATGTGATAGAAGAGAGATTGGTCTGTAATTCTCAGGGGCAAGGGGATCACCTGCTTTAAAAATTGGAACAACATTTACAGGGCCAGATTAACGTAATCTGGGGCCCTAGGCCCAAGAGAAATCTGGGGGCCCCTCTCGCTGTGACCATGCCTCTTTGCCACAAAGGGACCCTGTCACAGACTGTGAGGCACCTTGGGAATCCATTTACATGCAAACTGTATCTCATGTTAGTATACAGTTTGTATGTAAAGAGATACGGGCAACAGAATACAAATCAAAATTTCTATCCTTCTGCTCCTCTTCCTCAGAATCATATTAGTGACAGTGCACAACATTCTTTAGTCTCCCTTCCCCCCAAGTGTCACATATTGTTTGATTTCGGTCTGATAATCTACAGTGCACCATTGTCTATCTGCTCATTTTTGTACAAGCACAATTGGGCGGATAATCAACTGTGTGAGATAATAAGGGGCAATGGAATAGCTATCATTTTGTACAAACATTTGGTGGATAATCAAGGGATCACTGTATGTGCAAGACTCCTCTCAGCATAAATAATTGCCACCTTTCTTATGCTACTTAACGTAATGCAGGTACAGTCTTACTTTCTGATACAGCCCCACACACAAAACCTGAAAGGAAGGGGTTGTAGTGCTATAGATAGACTTATAAAGGTTAGGGTTAGTGGTGGACTTTAGATACTATTTGTACACTTTGCAGTCAATTGTTCGTAATGGGGGGTAGTGTTGTATGTACATAGCTCCATAATATATACAATTGCCTGCAAATTAAACAAATGTGATCTAAAGGCCACTGTTGCCTCTGATGGCATTGTAAGCCTATCAATAGCACTGTAGCCTCTTTGCTAGTTTATATCATTAAAAAGTGGTTTTGTAGGTAGTGTTAAAGATCAGGCTGTACCATACTGTTTGAGAATTGCAATATAGTTATTTTAATATATAGATCATGAAAATAATAAAATAATATAGTAGAAAAGCATACAAACAATTCTCCATAATAGTATCAGTCCCAAAGTGATAATACTACACTTCAGGAGTGATAATACCATTGTTCAGGTGCCGTAATACTATCGTTTGGGACCTGAACGATAGTATTATCACCAAAACACAATGGCACATGCACTAGACTAGCTCCCAACGTCTTTCAAAACGTGCCTTCCAATTGGCCACTTTTCCTGTTAAGGCAGGCAGAACAGTTCCAAAAACATGGCGGACAGTGTCTCACTTACCAAGAGTGTTTCTCAATTCGAACATTTTGGAGCTTTTTTGTTTTAAAAATGCAAAAAATAAAGATATCCAGTTGATCCTGCATTCCCCAGACATGGAAAAGGCAGGCTGTCCTTAGCAAAACAAAAAAACCAAACAGGATCCATTATTGACATATTTCCGGGATGGTTGGGCACCGAGCAGTGAAACAGTGTGGCACGTGACCAGAATGGAAAGACTTGTTTGCTGCAGCGGCCAACCGCCTGAGAGAAAACAACTACAAAAATCAGAAAATCGCATCCATATATTAAAAAAAATTAAAAATAGGTTCCTGTGCATCACAAAGTAGTAATTCCATCTCAAGGTTCTGGAGACATGGAACCTCTCGATGGAATTACTGCCTTGTAATGCTCAGGAACCTATCTATTATTCTATTTGTTAAAGGACTTTGAACATTCAGCATCAGTTTTCCTTTTTTTCACAACTTTGATGACCATTTCCATGACACTCATCGCCTCAACCCAAACTCTACCATGAGCCCTCCTACTAATTTTCCCTGAGGGAAAAGTTCCATTTAACAATGATAATCCAATTCCAGTCAAGGAGTATAAAAATTAATTACTACATTAGGCAGTATAGCCTAATGGCTACAGCCCAAGCCAAGAACCTGGAAAACATGTAGACTCAGAACACTTGGTTTTGTGAACCACAACCTCTGTCTGCATACTACATGATCAAGGCCTTGGCATGTCACAGAGCATCCATGAGATCATCACCTGTGGCACCTTCAAGTGCTGTCTATCCCATCTGCTGATCTACCAGTTTAATTAGGCCCCAATATGGTCTCTAATCCTATACCTTGTATACCATAGTCGATACCTATTCCACTGCTCTAACCGGGCACCCTATCTTCACCCTGCCAATTTCTGTCCTTATCCTGCTCTTTTAGTACCCCACCAGATACCAGAACCACACCCTTCCACACCCACTATCCCCCAGTCAGACTTCATAAAATGGATCTACCCTGGATCTTTCAGACAACCACCTGCCTGCTACTCCTACAAGCTCCTGCACCTCACTCCAGTCCTCCCCCATAGGGCCCACGGTCCCCTTAACCAAACTAGCTCATTGTAGTGAAACTATTAGTGCCCCCACCAATTGCTTCCTAGCCTCTCTGGCCTAACACTCACCCCCACCACACCATCCTACACTTATCTGCCCTTCTAGCTCACCAAATCAGGTCCCTCCTCACCCTGTGATGGGAACCAAGCCCCAACCCTACCCCCCTATTAAACTCAGACAGCTTAAAATTTAAATTCTGTGTCACACACTCCTTCTCTTACTTCTATCTGGAAATATTCACCCTAACTCTGGTCCTTCTCTTCCACCTCCTCCTCTAAGGACAGGACAGACGGCCTCCAAATTGCTTCTGTAAATATATGCAGCCTCCAAAAAAAACATTTCATTCTACAAGGCTGGATGGTGCAGCACCAACTCAATATCTTGGCTGTGACTGAAACTTGGCTCACCCCTAAGACACAAGACTCCACTGTGGCCATCGTGGGCTATTCCCTATTTGGGATTGACAGACTTGGGAAAAGGGGAGGTGGCTGTGCTCTTTTTATAAATGAGATGCTACAAGCCATTCTTGTCCCATCCACTCCACTCCCCCATGGTGTGCAGGCACTCACAATTAAATTGTTATTGGGTAATTCTGGTAAGTCACTTCATACCATGGTAGTTTACATTCCACCCAGAAACCAAAAACTGGCCTTCAGTGCAGTAACCGTTTACATAGCTCAATTTCCCCCTAAATGCGAACTCATTGCCCTAGGTGATTTCAATGTCAGCTGGCTATTGCCTGCAGAAGTCCACTTTAAGGACAACATAGCAGCTGTGGACCACACTCAAGTCATCCCATCCCCTATGAGACTTAATCATCAAACTGGCTCATTCACCCTTTTTGACCTAATCCTTACCAGCTGCCGCCAAATGATATCGAAGGTCACTGTCCTTCTGGATGCCATAAGTGACCATTCTCCTGTGCTCCACTGGTGGTCTGCCAAGGCACTAAAACCACCCCAAACTAATCTATCTCCAACGTCTGAAAAAAGGTTCCCCTAGCTTAGTTAGGGACCATCTCTTTAGTTGTGATTGGTCCCCTATTGACACTTCACAGTCCATTGCCAGTGCCTTAGCTTACTTTATCTCCACTTTCAATACAGTGTGTGACCTCTTCACTCCGTCACAAAACAAACCATTAAAGGCCACACTACATCCTGGATCACACGAGCCCTTCTGGATCTCAAGTGACACAGGGATAATCTCTGGTGCAAAGCCCGTGAATCAGGCCTCCTCCTTGACAGACAACGTTTCAGGTAAGCTAAAAATAAATGTACTTGGGAACTCTGTAAAGCCAAGGCAGTCCACTATCAAGAGGCATCACATCCTCCTGGGGCTCAGGGCGTACGTTCTGGAATAACATCATGGAGCTCAGTGGTAAATCATCTCCCCCCCAACTTGTTGTCAATGGTGCCCTCTCACAGGACCACAAGATTATAGCTAATGTCTTTAACTCTGCCTTTTTGGACCTTAGTAGCGTGCTTTCCTCCAAATTCTTCAACATCCCCGGTTGTGTGTACATTCACCTCTCCCTCCGAAACTCCATCCTTCCACTTCAGGACCATCTCCACCCATGAGGCCTCATTCTACCTAACAAGAGTGCTAGGCAAATCCTGGCATAGTGGTGACACCCTGGATCTTAAGCTCCTTCGCCTCACCCTTGACACTTTCCTTTCCCACCTCACCAAAATCCTTAACCTTTCCCTTTGTCTAGGCCAGTTTCCAACATTCTGGAAACAGGCTATGATTACACCCTTTCATAAAGGTGGTGATCGCACCTCCCAGGGCAATTACTGCCCAATCTCCATCCTTTCCCCCTTATCTAAGGCCCATGAAAAAATAGCTGCTGACCAGCTAACTGATAACCTATCAAAATATAACCTACTCTCCCACGAATAGCATGGTTTTAGAAAGGGCCACAGTACCATGACTGCCCTTTTGGAATATACTTCATTTATTCACAAAGCTCTTGATCGCGGACACTTAGTTGAGGCAGTCCATATTGACCTTACAAAGGCATTCGAAACAGTTAATCATGTCCTCCTTCTCAAGACCCTGCCATCCCTTGGGCTTGTTCAAGTTTATTGTGGGAATGACTCCATTGAGCAAGCTCATTCACAAGGAGGTCCTTAGGCACATACACATACAGTTCACAATTACATAGACAGGAGATATAAAATGTAGAACAACAAAGAAAAAAAATATATAATACAAGAGGTATACACAATAGAAGTCCTTATGCTATACATGCAGTACATTCCAGCTTTAACCTTGCCCTAAATTATGCAACACATTTCAGCTTAATAAGTAGAGGGCCAGTTGGTGCCTAGGAAGTTGACTTGGTGTTGGGGGCCTAGTAGCACCTACATATGTCTTTTTATTTAGAGATAGCTAGTGTTTTGTAGGAGTTAATTGATACGATGCTGGTTAGCTTCAGCATGGCTTGTAGTTGGTTCCAAATGTTTGGGAGGGTGTATGAGACAGCTCTTTGGCCAGCTGTGGTACGTGTCCTGGGAACATCTAGTAGGATAAGGTCGGATTTCCTTAGGGAGTAGGCACTATGCCAGATGTGTATGAGAGACGTTAAATAGACAGGCAGTTTGTGGAGTAGTAATTTGAGGGTCCAAATGCCAGCATGCAGGAGGCGTCTGGTGGCAAGAGAGGTCCACCCAACTGCTGCATAAAGATCACAGTGGTGGATTCTGTATGTAGAGTTAGTAATGAAGTGAAGATCACTGTGATAGAGTACATCCAGTTTAGATAGGCTCAAGGTTGGGGAGGAGATAAAGATAAAGTCTCCGTAGTCAAGCAAGGGAAGGAATGTTTCTTGGACAAGTCTTTTGCGGGTCGTGAGAGAAAAGAGGGTCCTATTTCTAAAGAAGAAACCCAAGCGTGCTTTAAGCCTCTTTGATAGATCCTCGATGTGGTCATTGAAGGAAAGCTTGTTGTCTATCCACATACCTAGATATTTAAATTTAGGTACGACTTCCAAGGGTTCACCTAGGGAGGTAACCATGAAGTTTTTAGGTGGGGTAGGTAGGGCACCAGATAAGGCAAGTCTCAAGAAAATCATTGTCTTGTTTTTTTGGCATTTAAGAGAAGCTTGGCATTGATAATGTTGCTTTCTAACTGGATAAAGTCAGCTTGGAGTGCTTCCCTGGCTTCAGTTAAGGACGAGCCTGATGCATACAAAACCATATCATCCACAAAGAAATGTATGCTAGAGTTCTTTATGTGGGAGTCAAGGTTGTTGATGTACAGGGAAAAAAGGATTGGTCCTAAGATGGAGCCTTGAGGGACTCCTCTGGCAATTGGAAGGGGGGCAGATAGTATGCCATCAGCTTTGACTTTTTGTATCCTTCCTGTGAGATAACTGTTAAACCACTGTAAGGTAAGTGAAGTGGCACCTATGTAGGCAAGACAGGTGATTAGGAGGTGATGGTCTACAGTGTCAAAGGCCTTACTGAGGCCTAGAAAGACTGCACCAGTAACCTTCTTGGTGTCCATAGCATGGATCCAGTCATTAGAGACTTTAGCCAAGGCTGAGATGGTACTGTGCTTCAACCTGAAGCCAGATTGGGCAGGGTTTAGGAGTGAGTGTGCTTCAAGGTGATTTTTTTAGTTGGTTGTATATAAGTTTTTCCAGCACTTTGGAAAGAACGGTCAAGATAGAGATAGGACGGTAGTTGTTTAAGTCACAAGGATCTCCTGATTTGAAGAAAGGAAGAATATGGGCAGATTTCCAACAGGATGGAATAGTGGCTGTGGTAATAGAGAGGTTGAAGAAGTGAAGGATGGGGACTGTGAGCTGGGCATAGCCTAACTGCAAGAAAAATGATTCAAAGGCCATCGTCCCCTGCACTTTTCTTGGTGTCAAGGCTAAGAATTATGTCTTTGACTTCTTTGTAGCTAAACAGACACAACTGGAAGGGATGAGGTGCAGTAGCATGTGTAGTATCTGGGCTAGCGTTGCTATTCACTCGGCTAGCATATGGGGAGAAGTCGAATGCCAACCCTGCAGTGGCAAAGTGAAGGTTAAGTTCTTCGAGGATTCGCAGTTTATTTTCAACCATCCCGTCCTCGGCCAGAATCTTGGTGGGAAGGGAGGAAGCAGCAGGATGGCCTTCAATGGATCTCAGTGTCCTCCAGATTTTTTGGGAGTTCCCTTTGGCCTGCTCCAGAGTGGAGATGTAGAAGTTTGCTTTAGTAGCATGTACACTTTTAACACAGGCATTTCTGGCAGTTCTAAATGCCTGCCAGTCTGCGGGCTCCTTTGTGTGCCTGGCCCTAGCCCATAGCTTGTCTCTATTGGTAAGTGCAGATTTGAGCTCTTGGGAGAACCACGGATGTGAGATTTTCTGCACCCTCATTTTAATAAGAGGAGCATGCTTGTTAATTAGGGTGGTGAGGTTGTCATTTAGGACAGACTCGGTGGCATCAGCAGATTTGGCAAGATATAGGTCTTGTCACCTGGTCGTAGCTAGATCGGTTAGGAAGTTTACTGAGCTGAATTTATGGAATGAGCATTTGATTCCGAATTTAGGGTGCTGCTGGGTTTTAGATTGGAATCTTGTACATACAACGATACTGTGGTCGCTCATGTCGTTATGGAAAACTGCAGAATGTGAGATTTTATGGGGATGCGAAGTTAAGATGACATCTAAGAGTGAGCTGTTGGCAGAGTTAGAAGCATTGATTCTTGTGGGTTCAGTTACTATCTGTGTAAGACCCAGCTCATCACAGATGGCTTTAAGGGAGTGGGATTTAGCAGTGAGCCAATCCATATTGAAGTCCTCTAAAATTATAGTTTCTGTGTTAGCAGCCAAAGTTATGGATTTCAACACGTTAAGAATTTCTGTGCCTCCTGATGGGGGTCTATAGCCACCAATGATTGTGATGCACTCGGAGGATGGAAGGTGAAGTTTAAGTGAGACAATCTCATATTCCTTGGGCTTAGTTTTACAGGAAATGCTGCTAACATCAAATTTTGGTTTGGCGTATACAACCACTCCCCCCCTCGAATCCCTATCAGCCCTAAAGAGCTTGAAGCCCGGTATAGTAATTTGCGGATCAGTGTTGGTCTTTCTTAGCCATGACTCAGTAATTATAATCAGATCTGGGTCAGTGTGGGCTGCCCAGACTTGAAGATGATCAAGTTTTTTGAGCAGGCTTAGAATATTGACCATCATCAGTTTCATCCCCAGGAGCAGCTGCAAACTCCGACAGAGAAGTGATTTGAGTTGGGGGACCTGGATTTAGTTTGACATTGCATGAACAGAAAAGGAGATTTAGAAATATTTTCTTGAGGGCATTTATCAGGTAGAAGTGGGCTCTTTTCGTATGGGTTCTTGTGTGGTGTTCAGTCATTGAGGTACGTCTAGCCAGGGCATAGGAGATGCTGACATGGCCATTCAAGGCTAGCAGGGGAAGTGCACGGAAAGACATTGGCAAAGGGAGGAGGACCAGAGGAGAGGGATGAGAATTAAAATGAAAACCCAACAGATTAAGAGTAGGGAAGCAAATATGAAGATGCAGCAGGAACTATGATTGTGGGTTCCAAGGCTGGGATGACTTCTGACTTAGCATGGATCAGTGCTTTATGAGTCATAATTTTTTCCAGGATTAGAAGTAGAATGTTAATGCAGGTCATATTGCCCATGATTGAGTACAGTGATTTGTGTAGAAAGACCAAGAATCCCTCTAGTGGCAGGTCTGTATAACCTGCTAATGGAATACTAGCTACTTGAAAACCAAAAAACAAACAAAAAAAAACTTCTATTACACAGTTGAAATGTGCTTAGTTCTATTGAAAATCTATTTGTAAAAAGTGCCAGGTGGCTGAAGCAGGGGAAAAGTCTTGGCCAATCAGAGCGGGTTTGCTAGAAATGCCCATGTGCCGATTGGCTGCGCTGTCCCGTACCTTCCAAGGAGCTGCAGGTGGGCGTCCTGGTCTTGGTCGGTGGCTGGCTGGGTGCCGGCCGACTGTGGGGGAGCTGAAGCAGCCCCATTCAAGGGCAGGCAGCTGGACAGAAGAAAAAAGAGCAGGTCTTAAATAGCATAGAGGTTAGGATGGGTTAGATTTGAGCAGTTTAGTAAGACAAAAGGTAGTTAGACTTTTCGGCACCAAGGCAGAGTGCTTGGATGGGGGGGGTGCAGGAGGAGCACTGAGACAGACTAGGTGTAAGCACTTTAAAACACTAGTAGAAATTACAATCCAGCTAATACAGTTGAAAAACTTCTATTACACAGTTGAAATGTGCTTAGTTCTATCGAAAATCTATTTGTAAAAAGTGCCAGGTGGCTGAAGCAGGGGAAAAGTCTTGGCCAATCAGAGCGGGTTTGCTAGAAATGCCCATGTTCCGATTGGCTGCGCTGTCCGATACCTTCCAAGTAGCTGCAGGTGGGTGTCCTGGTCTTGGTCGGTGGCTGGCTGGGTGCCGGCCGACTGTGGGGGAGCTGAAGCAGCCCCGTTCAAGGGCAGGCAGCTTCCAAGGAGCTGCAGGCGGGCGTCCTGGTCTTGGTCGGTGGCCGGCTGGGTGCCAGCCGACCATGGGGGAGCTGAAGCAGCCCCTTTCAAGGGCAGGCAGCTTCTAAGGAGCTGCAGGCGGGCGTCCTGGTCTCGGTCAGTGGCTGGCTAGGTGCCAGCCGACCATGGGGGAGTTGAAGTAGCCCCGTTCAAGGGCAGGCAGGAATCCACCTCTCCTCCAGCTTGCCTGTTCTCTCCAGGGTCTCTCAGGGATCCATTTTAAGTCCACTCCTCTTTAGTCTTTTCCTGAACACACTTCCTTCAGCCTGTACAGGTCACCTTCTTCTTTATGTAGATGACGCGGTTATTTACAGTAGCCTCTCAAACCCCCTCACCCTCCAAACTAACCTATAGAGCTTCTACTCTGAAGCAGAAGCCTGGTTCACTGTGCAAAAACTCGTGCCAAGGCTATGATCTTTGCCCATCACCAAAACAAACTAAAAGATTTTTCTCTTCACATTTTTAACTATGAAACCGCCCCACTTGAGCTGGTAAAATTGTTTAAATTGTTTAAATATCTGGGTATCACTCTAGAGTCCCATCTTACTTACCATGATCATATTCATCTTCTAACCGTCCATTAACTCAAGAATTGGTCTGCTGCACAGACACAAACATTGTATGCCTCCTACAGCCCTCCTTCTGGCTGTGTCATCCTCAGTCCCTTCCCTGGTTGTCTACGGGATTACTTTCTATGATGCAGCTGATAACACTGCTCTCAGTCGTATCAAGGTAGCGCTGAACAAAGCCCGCCATCTAGTCTCTGAGTGTGATAAGTGGACCCACACTTGTGACCTCTACAAGCTAACAAACTGGCTAAACTTTGAGGCTCAACTAAAATACCAAATCTGCCTTATAGCCAAGAAAATCTCAGCTGGTCTCTTCCCTATGGGACACTGTGATCTAACCCAGCATGCCCCTCAAGCTAGATCCACCAGAAGCTCTACAAAAGACTCACTCCTAGTCCCTCACTGCAGGACGTCCTTGGGGCGATGTGCATTCTACTATAGGGCTCCCTCTGGATGAATGACCTACCTATAGATATCTCCTCAGAATTGAAACTAGGCCCCTTCAGATCCAAACATAGGGAGCTACTCCTCTCCTCCTGTGTCTGTGATTGTTTATAACCTTCCTCCCTTCCCTCTGCTCTCCTTATATCCCCTTTTTCCCCCTACTAGCTTACACAGACAAAGTATTTTCCGATGACTCCCCCATCACCCCCTCCCTTTCTCCTCCATACCTCCTCCCCATCTCTAACACTCTGTATCTGTATCCACCTCCTGAGTGGTCCCCCTCATCTCTAAAATGATAGGCATGTACCTGCTCCTGAGTGTTCTCAAATATATTGCTGCTCTATGTTACTTATTCTACTATCCTAAGGTAGTACACAGTTTGTTGTTTATCTGCTTGCCATGACTCAGGGTATAGTTGTCTCATACGCAGCTCTGTACCCCATATATCCACTTGTTCTTTTAATTTGTATTGTACAGTTAACTTGTATTTTGACATGGAGCCTTTGCAAAGGAGTCTCTGAATCAAATATTTGTAATTCCAATATGTTAAATAAATAAATAATGTGCTAATGAGAGGCATCTGGAACTTGGAACAGGCTGTCCAATAAGCAGGCTCTGCTGGCTCTTCGATCCTTCCAATATGAATAATAGGCCCCCCTCAAATGCACAAGATGAGGCAAGTAGTGCAGAAGCTACTTCAGGGAGCCCCCATTTAAGAATTTCATCAGTCACTTTCCCCATCGGGAATATCAAATGGGGGAAGGGATCTTTTTCCCACTTGGGATACCAGTGGGGTGGGAGACAAAGCAAAGGAAAAGAGCTTGTTTACACCTTAAAGGTCAGTCTGGTTGGAGCCCCCTGAAGCTACCAGATGAATTTAATACCTAATCAGGGAGGTGAGTTTCCCATCACAGTTCAGCTCCTGCCGTGCTCAGATTATTCAGCAGCCAAATGCATTACAAAACAAAAGCAGTTCAGGCAGAAAGAAATGGGTATGCAGTAAATATGTTTTGTGAATTGTTGGGGCCCCCCTGCCAGGTGGGGTCCCTAGGCTAGTGTATATGTTACCTATGCCTTAATCCAGCCCTGAACATTTGCATGCTTCCAGGAGTCTGGCACTGATGATGATGGTGCAAGATTGAATATGCAGGTTAATGGATTGACAACAACCGGGGATATGAGCTTCAGGAAGGCAGTGTAGAGTCCATTGCTGCCTGGGCTTCCTCTGGATGGAAGAGTCTTCAAGATTTTGGTAGTGGTTTTTGGACCAATGGCCCTAAAATAGTAGGATGGAGGAGAAGCAGAATTCATACGGGGGGTGGGAGCTGTGAGCATTTCTGATCTGGCCTGAGGGAGGCTGAAAAGGGATCTTATTTAGGTATTGGGTAAGGTCGATGAACATTGAGTTGAACATCTCAGCAGTCCTAGCTGGGTCATAAATGGGTCCAGTGAAGGATGAGCATTGTGTTATTTGTTTAGTGGACCTGGGATTGATTAGATATCCGATTGAGGCATAGATGCTGTGAGGATTTCCCAGGGTGTCTTTTTGAAGTTTGACGTAATATTTGCTCTTTTGTGATTTGGCCACCTGTTTGCATGAGTTGCACAGCTGCCTATAGGCATTCCACAGCTGTAGGGATAAAGATGCTTTGTAGGCCTTCCACCTGGTGTCCCTGTGTCTCATTTGAGTCAATAACTTCTTTGATAGCCAACGTGTACAGCTACCTCTAACCCTTCTGACTGTGATGGGGAAGTGTCTATCTTGGAGCTTTTGAAGGGCATCAGTAAAGAAAGTAACTGCAGCAGAACTCTGTCAAGCAGGTAGAGGGCTGGCCAATTCACAGACTTTGCATCCAGTATGACAGAGTCTTGATCATGGCTAGTGAATTTCCTGAAGGACAGAAGCTTGGGGGGAGGGTGAGCTGTCTTGGTGTTCAGTATGATGTACGTGGTGGTATCGTCACTAATTGAGTTGGACATAATGCCTGCTTAGAGAACTAGATCTGCCCGATTTGTGACAATCCACTGTAGGATTTTGTGGTTTCAGGTGTGGAGGTTGAATCTAGTGGTGGAGGAGATGACTTACTCCAGGTTGTGGCACTTTAATATGGTGGCATAGTCAGGTTCGGACGCAGCTGCCCAGTTGAGGTTAAAATCCCTGCACAGCATGGTATCTCTTGATGGCAATATACTTACTAGCCCAGAGAGAGAACGTGGGACAGACCCTGCATGCCAGCTGATGGGGGGTTGTAGCAGAAACCTTCATAGAATTTGTTTTGTGTTTATTTCTTTTTTGGTATTTCTGACCTCCTCAGCTGGGGGACAGGGATTTGCCTATGGTTCCCCCTTCCAGCCAGCATTCACAGTCCCCTGCCTCAGCCACAGCCAGAACTTGAACCGCCCCTCACTTCTTAGCTGCCAAGGTCACATCACAGCTGATACTTACCCCACCACTGCGGAAACCCGGCAGCTGGGCTTAGGAGGAGCTAACTTGGGTGTATCCATGGCAGTGCTGTCGGGGCCAACCTTCAAGTGTGCCTGAGGATTCTGTTTTTTCCCCACTCCATGGCACGGGTATGCAATGGCACCAAGGACACTGCCCTGTGCACTTCCATGCACTGCACTGCATGTCCGACGCTGTCTGTGCCATTGCAACTGCAGACCGCCACATGCACCAACCCCAGCCACCACCAGGGCCAGTGCAGCTGCAGTTTCCCAACCCACCCTCCCAGAGAAGGAGAGGCCCTATGATGCTCAATTCTCCTCTCTCCAGTCAACCCTCCAACACCCGAAGTCACTCCTGACCTTGGTCATCGGTGTTGCATGAGGTGTGGCATCCAGCTCCTCAAAGGCAGGGCAGGAGAGACAAACACAGCAGGGGATGCAGACACTGAGGATTTCTGGGTGTGGAGACCAGTTTAGAGCACAGGAAGGAAAGGACAAAATTAGTAAATGAAATGGAATAGTAAAGGCAGGGCAATCTGAGCTGTTAACAGCAGCAGTACCAGTTAAAAATAATTCAGCACTGAAAGTATAAGCCCAAAAACAAGCCAGACCAGCACAAGTTAACTTCCCAATATAGCAGTCAAATAAAGCTTTTAAAACTTAGCTCAAATTACTGTATAAATTGCCCAACACTTTAAAGATTTAGCCCAGACAAGTTTACAAGCAATATTACACTTGGTAGGGGAGATTTAAAAAAAGAAAAGCAGTCTGATTATCAAAAGCAGAAGCCTGAGCAAACCCAATTGACCAGAGTAGAAAAAAACAGCCAATCAGAAGTTGCGGCGGAGCTTCTGAAACTGGACAGAGAAGCTGGTGTAGCCTGGCAGCAGGTGGTTCCCTTCTTGGCCAGAGGGGTTGCTTCAGTGGTGGGGAGGTAGGAGCAGCGGCCATAGCTTCAGGTGGGAGCTGCACTGCCCTCTCCAACAGTAGAGCACCCTGTTCAGGGGAAGGAGATATATATATACTCTCTATATTTTTTAAAGAAGATAGAGGCAATTGTTAAGACCTCTTTATGTAGACACAAATCACCTTGCTTTTCCATTTTGTAAACTGTGGGCTCCCTTGGATGCCTGTGTTTTTTTTATTACCCTGGTGGGAGCGATATCACTGACTTTTTCTTACCAAGCAACCACTCTAGTACATCCAACTAACACATATACATAGGGACCCTCCCATGGCTTCATGTGGATTCCCATCTGTTATATCCATACCAAATGCTAGATTTCATTTTTGTTACTCTCCCTGAACCAGTTAAATACAAACCTTCAAAAGTAAGATCGATTAAAACTGTTAGAAACATTTTCTCATAAGTTAATCCAGAATCCCTCTAACAAACAACCCATAAATCTTATATAATGGCAAACCACTAGATGACCCTGGATGGAATAGATTTAGAATCCAGAGATGCTCCAATGTACTGAATAAGGATTCTCAGTTTCCCTTACCTTTTGATGGACTCAAAACTAAGTATGGAATACGTACAGTGGGTTCCATTTTTGTTCCTATCTTCAGCTTGTAGAGACCCTGAGCAATACACTTGGCTCTAATCTAAATCTAACTCTTTCTGACTTTTCAGAGTGGTCTCAATTTATTAATCTATCTTTGCTAAAAGAAAGGAGCTAGTGTACTCTACAAGCTTCTCTCACAATCTAACAGGATCCTAATGAACTCCTCAAAAGGAATATGGGAGGAAGAATTTAATACTTCCATATTGCCAGTAGAATGGGATGTGTTTGGAACAGTGCCAAATGGTCTAATGGAGATTGGTGCAATGCAACATTTTGCATTATTTTTATTATGCTCCATTTAAGTTGGAGAACATTGGATTCTTGTCAAATAACACCTGCTGGAGATACTCCCATCAACATGAAGATTTATCTTACATGTCCTGGAAATGTCCTAAGCTAAAACAATACCAAGAATTAATTCTGTCTCTCTGATATGGTTAAAGAAATCATTCCACCCATATCATGTCTGTTCATATTAGACATCCCCAGTTTAAGTAGTGAACAAAAGCTGTGCATTCTTGCAGCAATCTTGAGTGCCAAATGGCAGTTCCTGGCAAACAGGAAAACACAACTATTCCCTCTACTGAGGACTGGTTTAAGTATATGGGTATAACAGCTAATAACGAAAGGATTAGCCACATGCTCCTGAATAAGGCAGACACTTCTGAAAGAAATATGTGCTCCTTTCTTACAATTTTCCTAAAAATAAGTACCTGTTTCTTAATATATATAACCACTCTCCCTTTGTGGATACAAGACAATCAAACTTTTCTATATGATTAAGTCATTTGGAAACATTTTCTGTGATAAAATTACATGCACGTTTTAGTTGTATGTAATGCTTACTATGCCTCTGTATGAAGCTGTGGTAACTGTGATGCTCTTACTTCTTAATATAAAATAAAAAAACATTTACTTCAAAAAAGGGCTGACATGGCAGTATGCACTTGATTTGCACTAAGAACTGGTTGAAAAAGAGACAAGAGTCTTGAGTACTGTGCAGGTAGACAAAGCCTGCTGCCCTTCCATGCCTCAGATGGCCAACTGATTTGGCTTCTTTCCCTCCAGCTCCTCCACCCTGATCAAGTTGGTCTACCAAGGCATGGCTCATACACAGAGAAAGTGTAGGACACCAAGGGTAGTGGCTAAGAGGGGTTTGGGGAGTTATTGGGTCCAGTTCTTAAGGTGGGCAGCAGGGGAAAATGAAGTGGAAAGAGGTACAACTGAACTTCCCTCAAGAAAAAGCTTAAACAGATATTCAAAAGTGAAAAACTTTGCGATGTATAATCTCCCAATTGACTTAATAAGTATGTAATCAACTTACAGTATAAGACTGCCTTGCTGCTGACACCCTCTTTGGCTAGGGGTTACTACCTGTGTTGCCTCTCAAGGGGGTGGTGTTACAAGTAACAAGTTTTATTCTGTCACAAAATGAAAAACACCGACACCCCTGTGCTCCACTGGGGCTGCAACATCAGAAGATACAAAGGGTACAAAGTCAGTTGTACTGTACATAGGATTCCTGAATTAGGGATCAAGCAAAAGCCTCTTTGTAAATCTCTCTTCTAGTATTGGAGCCAGAACAGAGCATACCTTTACAGGATTTGAACAAATTTGGGTTCACAATGCACAATTTCACCTCACATGTAAAATCACTTTACAGTTTATAGTAGAGCATTGTTCTGTATAGAATTCCATCACTTTCAAAATGCTGTTATACCACAGTTCAAAGGTCATGGAATATTGATTGTACCCGTTTGTCATGCAACAGCATTCTGAAACCTCTAGAGACTGCACAAGTCAGTTTTGTTGTGCAAGCAAAACCAGCGCATACACATTTCATGTAATACTATATACTATAAAAAATACAGGATGGGCAACTTTATGCACAGTCAGTGTGTTCTTCCACCTCAGGGTTCTGAATCCCACAGATCTCTTGAGCTTTGCTCTCGAGGTCAGAAGGAATCAGAACCCCTCTGTGGCAGAACACACTGGTTGTGCATAGTTGCCCATCCAGCATTATCTATAGGGACAGCTGGTGTCATTTACTGAAACACACTTTACTTTTCTTTTCAGAAATAGAAAATACTTTGGGAACAGCTGATGTCCTTCTTGAAAACAAACATTACTTTCTCTTTAGGAGCTGCACCAGTTTAGGGACATATGTCCTTTACTTGAAAACACATTCTGTGTGGTACAAAACTTTGTAGTATGCAAGGCATTCTCCATCTTCTGGTCAGAGAGATAGTGTTCCATTTTCCATTCAGGGTGATTAGCTCCATCCGCTACATAAACTGTGCCAGGTATGCATGACTCAGACTGTTATCTTTCAAACATCCTGTTAGGCAAAGGAGTTTAGTTCCTTCAAACCCTCACAGACATTCCCACTGGGGCCATCCTGGAGGAGTCAGCTCTGTGCTGCCACACAAAGAAAAAGTCTCTCTCACTTCAGGGGAGTTTCAGACATTCTACTCACTGTTCCCATGACCAGATGTTTGAAAAGTTATTCACCCCACACTGGGGTATGCCACAGTAGAATGCCACTACCACTGCCATGACTCTGTACTCAGCTACTCAGGACCAACCATGAGCTGAAAAATAGGACAGCAGAGAGTTGGTACCTCTCCTGAGATTCTATTCAGTCAGACTCACTCAAAGTTCTAAGTGAGCAACGGACACCCACTGCAATATTCCATTTTGGATTATGATTTTGTGATGATCCTCCTGCTTGGAACCTCTGTCCAGATAACTGAAAGGAGTTTCAGGGGGAGCTGAAAGTTAACCATTTGCCGCTAAGAGTGACTAACTACAAAACCCATTACACTAAATGGGATGCTAGTGCCATTCTAAACACTTTTTAAACACTCTAGTAAACACTGTAGTAACCTGGGGGAGGAGACACTGGGGTTACAGATGTCTGAAATGAGAAAAGGCAGTTCCTTAAAATTGATTGTATTGTGAAAACAGTCATGGTTTCAGTTAAATTTACAGCATATATATCATTATTTATTCATTAGATTCAAATGACTGCCTGAAATGCCCAGAAGATCAGTGGCCAAATGAGAAACATGAAGAGTGTATCCCAAAAATCATTGAATTTCTGGCCTATGAGGACCCCTTGGGAGCAGCTTTAGTTACCATTGCAAGTTTCTTCTGCATCACCACAGCTTTTGTCCTGTGCATTTTTATTAAATACCGGGACACTCCTATAGTCAAAGCCAACAACCGTGGACTCAGCTACCTCCTCCTGTTCACTCTCATGTTGTGCTTCCTCTGCTCCTTGATATTCATTGGTCGTCCAGTGAAAGTGACATGCATGCTCCGTCAAACCATTTTTGGGATCATTTTTTCCATCAGTGTCTCTTCTGTTCTGGCTAAAACAATCACTGTGGTCATTGCCTTCAAAGCAACTAACCCCAACAGCAAATTAAGGAACTGGGTGGGATCCAAGATACCTTATAGTATTGTGCTTTTCTGTTCCTTAATCCAAGTTGTTATATGTATTTCTTGGTTAGTGACTTCTTCTCCATTTCCAGAAATGAACAAGGTATCACAACATAAGATAATATTTGAATGTAATGAAGGTCAAAAAACATTTTTCTATTGCATGCTGGGATACATGGGACTTTTGGCCATAGTTTCCTTTATAGTTGCTTTCCTAGCAAGAACGTTACCTGATAGCTTTAACGAGGCCAAATATATCACCTTCAGCATGCTTGTTTTTGTCAGTGTCTGGCTGTCCTTCATCCCAGCATACCTGAGCACACAGGGGAAATACATGGTTGCTGTGGAGATATTTGCCATTTTATCTTCCAGTGCTGGGTTACTCAGCTCTATATTTTGCTTTAAATGCTACATTATTTTACTAAGGCCTAACAAGAACACCAAAGAACACTTAACAAGCAGGGGAACTTTCAGTAACAAAAAGTAAATTCAAAAAAGGATAATCATTTTCCATTACCACATGTAAAGCATAATTATGTGATATAATGTAATAAACTTGTATGTTTGAAGGAATGTCAACACAATACATGAGTTTATTTACCACTAAAAATGAGGCAGATTGAATAGAATAATGTTCGACCTCCTTCAAGAATATTTATTTTAGTTGAGTCACATTAATAGAACTGTAAGCTGTTGGCATCAGGCCCACTTGGAAACTTTTGCTACCTGAGGCCACTCACACTGAAATGCATCATGGCCCCTATATAATGTGGGCAGCCCCATCATGCTTCAGTTCTTTCCCCTACCCTCAACTGCTTCTTGGTTAGCCTCTGCTGAAGTATGCTATTGAAATTCACAAGTATTGTTAATGTTACTGTTTCTTGCTGTTTTATTTGAATGCGTGACCATACACAACAAGCCTGCGTATCCATAGAGAAGTAGTGATAACAGCATATAGACCTCGTGTGTGAAGCTCAAGAGGTCCATGCTGTTATCTTAACCCCCGAGATGGAACAAGGTGAGCTGTGTATGGTCACCTATATTTTATTTTTGATAGTATATGGTTTTCTTGCAGGAAGTACGGCATGGGAGCTGCAAGCCACAGTGAGTGTCAGTTCAGGGACACTGTCAGCTTTTAGACGTATTTTTAGTATATGGACAAGTTCAGCGATCTTGGGTCATATAAAAAAATAGATGACTATATTCCATTAAGTGAACTGATTTCGGCAATGCTTTATCTTTTTAAAAACAAGGGTTATTTCAGTGTTAAATCGCAATTTGAAAAGTGAAATCAGATTTGGCACATGTGCATCAAGGGCGTGCATGCTTCTAGTCCAGTTTCAGTTTTCAAATTGTGATTTTCTTTATATATCTATATATGTATTTTTTAACCGGGTAGGAGCAGTGATTTTACATTGAAATAACTACCATTCTTAAAATAGAAAAGTATTATCTGAAGCAGCTCACTTAATGGAATACAGCCATGTGTTTTATTTTATGTGACCCAAAATCACCAAACTCATCTGCGGCAGTGACAGCTGCAAACACTTTATGAAACTAGTGGTGGGAGAGTGTGAAGAACAGCACAGCTGAATCACTACTGAAAGAACATACATAACTTTGAAACCATGCATGACATATAGAATAAAGTATGGGGTGGTGTGTGTAATGAGAATTTTACGCACTCCTCTGAGGTGTTGGATGCCACATAAACCCCGACAGCAAAGCTTGAGGGGTTTATCTAAACATCTAACACCAAGGGTGTGTGAGAAATTTGAGTTTACACACTCACCCATATTTTATTTTATATAACTGCTGGGTTTTGCTTTCTCACCACAGCAATTATGTAAAATAAATGGTCTGGTGCGGCTGTGGTCCGGATGAGTTTTAGCCCAGTCCTCTGTAACTTTGCAGCAGTTAATTTCTCTTTTTTTTCTTTAGTCTAGTATGTGCTTTTGTGAAGAGTGTTTTTTTTTAAATGTATTTTTTTGAGAGTAACTTACCACCTAGACACAGTGACGGTGTGGTTCTGGTCGATGAGGCAAGCAGGTGGCAAGCGGTGAAAACCCGGTAGAGTTGTAGTTTGCACATGCACAAAACGAGGGAAACCTGTTGGGTGTTTGCCATTATAAACACTCCTTTATAATGACAAATAATGCCATGGGTTTCCCCAAGGGAGACAGCAAAACCAGTTATTATATATAGAATAATGCATGGGGTGGTGTGTTTTATGAGATTTTACCCCCCTCAGGTGTTGTACACTACATAAACCACGAGAGTGAATCTCAAGGGGTTTAGTTTAGCGTTTGACACTGAAGGGTGTGTAAAATCTCATATTAAACACACCACCCCATGTTTAATTTTATATAGTTATTGGGGAGCCTTTTTTTTTTGCACAGCAATTATATAAAATAAAACAGCCATGGTCCAGTCGGAATGAAGCGCTGTCTGCAGTCTGTACCACCGAGCGGCTGCTGAAACCTTTTTTTTTAAGATTAAGCATGGATTACTTGTTTAATCCACATACTGAACTGATGAGAGGCCTTTTTTTTAATCCACCTGATTTACCGCCGACTCACCGAGTGACAAAGCGAGATGGGCAGCTTTCTGGCATTGTGAATGGGGAGAGCGGTGGCAGGCACATGCATGGAGCAAGGGAAACCTGGTGCATGTTAATTATAACCAGGTTTCCCTATGGAAGAAAAGGCTCCCCAGTTATTATAACTTTTTTACCCATCCATAACAATTTTATAACCATTCATAACAACTTTTTGGTCCTCATTGATTTTTGTACACAATAATCCCAAACCATATATTATTTAACAATTGTCTATGTTACTGACAAAAGAAAAGAAACAGTTGTTACACTGCTGTCATTGGGAAAAAGTTAAGATATATAAGGGTGATGCTCATGATATGTGCATCCACTGCTTGGGCATCTCTCACAATGTGAAGGCTGACAGAGGTTTAACTTGGTTAAATGGCGATGTCAGTGAAAGGCCTTAGAATTTTTATTTAAAACTTAAGGCCATGAAGGACAAACAGCAAGCATTGCAGGGTGTGTCACTGTTATCACCCTCTCTTCTACTCAGGGTCACCATCAAACCACCACTCTCTGTGGTAGATGGTGCTGCTTGCAGATTGAATGAAAAAATTCAGAAAGGAGAAGGCTGCAAAGTCAGTGGAAAAAGACCACCATTCTGTCTAAGAAAAACAGCAGCATTATGAAGAAGATGCCTGTCCTTGAGCAGGTCTCATTCTCCTCTCAAAGACAGAGGTAAATATTCTGACAAAGAGAGGATCCAAGTTAAGTCTTCTGGTTCTGCTGCTCCCCCGACCATGTTTCAGGCACAAAGGTTGGTGTAACATAAGGCACCTCACACATATGTCTTATATATGTGATTTTATTTCTTTGGTATAGTTATAAGTATATACATGCATGCATCCAGGAATATGTTCAACAAACAGTTCACTGTGACAGTCTTTTATACAGAAGACTTGAGTCTGCACCCTTTGATCACATAAGCTGTGGTATGACAAGAATTTTGGTTACAGTTTAAACAGGTTTGTTATCTTACTTTGTTCTGACCAGTGTTATCTTATTTTGTTCTGACCAGTCTTCAAAAGACCATCTGGACATTTATTACCTTGTTTTCTGTCCAGTCTTCAAAAGACCATCTGGACATTTATGACATTGTTTTCTGTCCCACACCACACTCTAATCACCTTTTGCCTGGGGCATACTAGTAAACATCAGCATACATTCCTCTGCCCAAACTTGCCTTAGCAATAGCTTGATATTACCTTGCATTGTATCTTTCATTACATGGTTCAATATTATGTTGCATTATATTTTACATTACAACCCCCCATTTGAGACCATTAAAACAAAAGAAACATTCGGTCTCATAATATAGGTTACTGTTGCCACTGTAGATAACGCAGTTGTCTCTTTAGCTTTTTAATTTTAGCATAAAGACAGCATGAGAATATAAAAAGTGCCAATTGAAGGGGAACAAACATCAGTACCATCACCAGGGTTGGACTGGTTCCTAAAACAGCTGAGCCCCAATCCCACCAGGAGATAACTGGCAAATATTGGGCATTGTGTGCAAACTGTTGACTAGTGTGTTGTTTTTTCAAGACCAGGTCCCTTGTCTGCTGTCTGTGTTGCAGTGCTGCCAACTGTAAAGGGGTGAAGGCAGGCCAAGTCATATGTGGTGGAACCGCTAACTGGAAAAGCCCAGTAATTTCTAGGGAAGCATCATTCAAGTGAGTGATATTAACCGGTGAATAGGCTGGCCTCTTGAAGAGTGTCCAATTAGCCACCTGCCAGGTCTCATCACTGCATTCCCACACCTTCCACGGTTGTCTGGCCAGGACACACCATGATTGATTCCACCACACTACCTCACGGTACCCATTGGTACTAGTTAAAGTAAAGGGGTATTGGTGCAGGACCCAGGGTGAGACCGGGATCTCCTCACCAGATACCAGAGAATGATCCTGCTTTAAGCAATGATCCTGTTTGAGGACATAATATTGTCCTTGTTTGGCAAAAAGTGTGCCGCCCGCTGGCTGCAGTCGCATAATCTGGTCTTGCATCAAGACACCTAGATTGTGTATTTGCCAGGAGATGGTGGGTGGTTCAAAGCAGACAGGAATGACCAACAGGACAGGGATGATATGTGCTAGTACATGATGGTACTCATTAGGCATGGGCAACACCTTTATTAAATCTAGACTTGGAAGTACCACATCTTTTCTACCTAATAGGGTAGAAACATTACCTTTTGATATTCCCAGTGGCAGTCTATTAGTTTCAGTGTGGTTAAGTTCACCACAAAAATTGTTGTGAGCCTCTGAGGCAATTTGAGCACATGCAAGCTCCAGAAAAGTAACATTAAAATTTTTAACAGAGAAATTAAGCATATGAACCATGTTAGCAATCAATTTAAAATTAGTAAGAGTATCCCCAAAAGCTAACCAATCTAAATATTCATTTTTCCCAGATAACTGCACAGTTTGAGCCAGGGGTCCAGCCATGAGATTCCTGAGGGTGACCTCCAGGGATCTAATATGCCCTTTGAGAACAGCCGCATCAATACCATTGGTGAGCTCTATGCCAGCCCCTGCCCAGGCAGCTGCATCAGAAATGTCACACCTTCTCTATGACAAGGGAGGTTCCTTTGGAGGAGAGTCAACAGACACTAGCCAGTCACTATGACAAGCATGGTTGTGTCTCAGAGTTTCATTATAATAGTTTTTTCCACACAGGCACGGATTGTGCGGTGTCACAGACAAGGGGCAGTTTGGGGAAGGGGACATGTAACAACAGGTTATAATACACTAAATGACAGGGATAATACAAGGGGTATATATTTTGGGTCAAAATTAAACCATCAGTAGGAGGGGAACATTTTCTTTTGTGCACACTATTCTGATTAAACACAGCAAGGGTACAGGTTTGATTATGCAGCCATTTTGGGTCACACTTTGTGCCTATGTGTCCTGGCATTACAGATACAACAACCTTATTAAAAGTAACATCATAGGGTAATAACAATGTCAACTGTATAAGTCCGATAGTGTAAGCAGCATTTGAGGCTTTAGCTTGGCAGTTCCACCAATAGGATCGATTTCTTAATGTGGGCTCCTCCTCCATGGTAAGCAAGCGCTTTTGTTTTTGCCACGCTTCAACATATTTAATAATAGTCCCATCTTTGTTCTGCACACATACATTACCTTTTCAGGCCATCCATAGTTGCCTGCTTTGGTGAAGTGTTGGGCAACAAATTGCTTTTCATTACACGCTGAAGAAAAGTTACTGCATATTATATACAAGTTCATGTCCCATTGTCCCTCATGACTATGGCTTTGGCTAGTAACCAGCGTTGTCCAGTTCTATGAGTATGTCACTGATTGTACACTTAAAATTCACAGACACAGACCAAACAGCACCCGTATATTTATCTACAACAGAAAATAAAAATGCAGTATCTGGTTTTATCAGATTAAAGGCCGATACAGCTTACAGTGATCTACATGCACCCATTGTAATTGCTTTGTTTTTCCTTTAACCCTTTCAATTTGTACTACCCATGATCCCAATAATTGAACCACTCAGAATGGCCCAATCCAATTTGCTTCCCAAGGCCATTTTTGGGCAAATTTTTTGACCATTACCTGATCACCCAAGCCAATTGGTGGGAGTGGGTCTTTTTCCACTCTTTGTTTGTTCTTCCAATGTGCCCTACTCATTGTTTGTGCAGCCTGTGACAGGTACGTGTTCAGTTGTGCCTGTAATTTCTGCAAGAACAGATCAGCCCTAATACAGTCTTTTACTGGGGTGGACAGATACGGATCTGAGGGATAGTAAATTCGCATGTCCCTCCCTGCCATTAACTGATAGGGTGTAAATCCAGTGCTCTGGCTGGTGGTCCCTCTGATGCCCATAAGGATTCTGGGTAAGTTAGACACCCAGTCCTTACCTGTGTCCATGACTGCCTTTTTGAGGGCTGTTTTGAGGGTCCAATTCATGTGTTCCACCCGAGGACTGGGGTGGTAGGGGACATGCAGTTGTTGTTCGATGCCCAAAATGCCACATAATGCTGACATAATTTGAGAGGTGAAATGTGTTCCTTTATCACTTTCCAGTGCAACAGGAAAGCCACAATGGGAGAAAACTTGTTCCCATAGGACCGTGGCTGTCGCCGCTGCTGTATCAACGTGAGGGGGCATGCCTCGACCCATTTGGAGAAAGGGTCCAGAATGACCAGCAATTATTCATACCCTCCCTTTGCTGTGGCAGAGGACCCACAAAATCAATTTGTAGATTGGCCCAGGAGCCATCTGCGAGCGGCACCCTGCCAAACAAAACATGTTTGCCTTTGGGACAGGGGTCATTTGAGAACAAATGAGACAAGATTGCAGTTGCATCTTAATTTGCCTGCCCATGGCAGGCCACCAATATTTGGAGGAAACTAATTCACAGGTCTTATGCAGCCTACAATGACCTCCAAGGCAGTGGGTCTCCATAATAATGTCTTGGCGCAGCTTGAGAGGGGGAACCCACTTAGGGAAACCCTCCTGTCTTTCCCAAATGAGAGTGTCATTTTGGACCTTAAGGTGCTGATGAGGGTCCTCGAACTGGTACCCTCGTTCCACCTGCTGACGACAAGTGACTAAGAATGGGTCTGTTTGCTGAATATCTTTTAGACCCGGAAGAGTACGCAGAGAGGCAATCCACCTTTGGTGGTACTGATCAAAGTCATGGATCTCCCACAACTGAGAAGTATCCTCAGTGTCTGGGAGAGGATTTGTCCCCCGTTTACCATGTCGGGCCACTTTATTGGCCAATTGATCAACAATATTATTATTGATTTGATGCACATCAGTGGTGTGCTGCTGGCGGACATTGACTTTACAAATGGCAGTCTGCATGGGTTTGTCCTGACCCAACTGCCAGATGTGTTGAAGTACCGAAGCAAATGCCACGGGTTCACCCCATGCCTTTTGCATACCCCTGCAAGCCCATATTGGCAGGTGCTCTGTCAGAGCATTAGCCACAAAGGCACAGTCAGTAAAAATGTTAACCGCACAGTGTCCAGACATTAGAACTGCTTCCCTAACAGCTTCAAGCTCGGCACAGGGTGCTGAAAAAGAGGATGGGCATATCGCCAAGACCTGGTGCTCTGTCTTGGGAGCCCACATGGCATAGCCTGTGTGAAAGTGCCCATCCTCCCAATAGCGGGAGCCGTCCACATAGAGATGGACTGCTGATGTAGAAGGGGAACAGGCAAAAATCGGTTGCAGGGTTTGGAGTGGGACGTGTCCACAGTCATGATCCTCCCTCTCCCACTGTAACATATCTACCAGCAATGGTGTCGTGCACCATTGCACCGTCAGATTATGATCTCACAAAGCCAAGGTCCATCTAACCAAATGCTGTGAGAAGACACCCTTTACTTCATTTTCCAACAAAAATTTTAAGGGAGAATGGGGCATTTGTAAGATAACATGGGAGAAAGCCACAATGTATTCTGTAACCTGTACCACCCAATATACCCCCAGGAGATGGCGAGCACACTTTTCAAATGTCTGCTCCACTGGGGAGAGTACTCTTGAAAAATACCCCACTGGTCACAGTTGGTCATGCCGTTCCTGTAATAGGATGGCATTGAGCTCCTCAGGGGTGGCTCAAACCTGTAACACAAAATCCTGGTTGGAGCAAGGGTTGATAAAGGTGGGTGCCCTCATCATATCTTGTTTTAATTCCGTAAAAGCAACTTGGTGTCAGGCATCCCATGGAAGATTGTCACTGACATCCCCCTTAAGGAGATCATGCAATGGTTTAGCCTTGACTGCAAAGGTTTCTATGAAATCTCCACAGAACCCTACCATGCCCAGAAACTGCCGCAGTGCAGTTTTGGTCTTAGGGTGTGGCAACTGCTGGCTAACTTTATTTTTGTGAGGGTCCACAGCATGCCCTCCCTCATCTATTTGAACACCTAAAAACAGAACTTTTGATTGGGCAATTTGAGCCTTTCTTGGGTTCAATTTCAACCCAGCAGAAAGTAGCAGTGAGAGGAGCTCCGCCAAGTGCTGAACATGATCCGATGTAGAATCGGACTGTACCAATATTTCATCCACGTATTGTATTATCTGACCTGGCTCAGAGAAACCAGTTAGGATCTCAGCCAGACACTGATGGAACAGAGTGGGCGATGAGTGGAAACCTTGAGGTATGCATGTGAAAGTATATTACTTATCCTCCATGGTGATGGCAAATTTGTACTGGGAGTCAGGGTGCACAGGGACTGACCAAAATCCATTAGATACATCCAGCAATGTATAAACGGTTGCTGATGGTGACAATCTAACTATTAGGTCTGGGAGATGTGCAACTACCGGGGTTATCAATGGGGTAACCTTGTTAAGGACCAGATAGTCAATGGTCAGTCGCCATGCTCCACTGGGCTTTAAAACTGGCCAAATTGGTGAATTTACTGTGGAGCATATGGGGCGAATCACTTCTTGGCTTAAAAGTTGGTTGATGACCTGTTTAATGGGTTCCCCCGCCTCCTTGGGGAAGTAATATTGTCACTGTGGGGGTGGATCAGGTCCCTCTATTCTTACTATCTGATTATCGACTCTCCTGCAGTCATTTGAATGATTAGCCCAGACTTGGGATCGGTTTGCCACCACGACTTTTAGTTCCTCAGGGAGATCTCTTACCAGCCAGTTGAGATCATAGGCAGGATCATTTAAAACAAAACCTTTGACAGTAAAGATGGAGTGGGTATCTGTTACTTTTGGTTTAACCACTTTACTGTCGCACACCCAGAGTGTCATGCTACTCAGGTCCACCATCCATTTCCATTTGGACCACAGGTCCATTCCCAAAATAGTACCCTCGTGAATCTTGCAGGTCCAGAAGGGACAATATTTGGTGGTTTGCTCAATAACCAACTGACAAGGCTCTGTGAGCCATGCCGCTGTTTCCCCCCAACCCCCGTCAGTCCCTGCAAAGTGATAACCTTAGTCTTTTTGTTTTGTATGGGCAATGGTAAATTTGTGATGCTGACGGTGCCTCTGGTGTCTATTAACACAGAAGTTTGGTGGCCCCCTACCAAAGTGGGTACCACTGGTCTGCCCTCCCCGTCTTCCCCAAGGAGTGCCACTCTAGGCATCTGGGGGGCCTGCGACTGTCAGTCACTGCCCTCACCCTGTTCAGGGCTTGAGATACTCTTAGTTTTTAACAGTCGGGCCAGGGTTTCTAGGACCGCTGTTAGATCACTATTTGTGTTGTTTCCTGACCCATTGTCACTCCTTTTTTGGAGGACTTGATTTCTCCTGCCTTCCATTCCTCCTCCCTTAGCCCAACAGTCCCTCCTAAAGTGACCTTTCTTATTACAGTTATGACATGTCACTTTTACCTTGCCCTCATTGCGTACCACGGCAGCTATCTTTTTCCTATTTTTGCTGTCCCGGACACTACCTTCCACATCATCTTGCTGCATTCTCCACCAATTGGTGGGAATTTCTTCCTTGGCTGCACATGACTCCACTAGCTTGCATAACAACCAAACAGAGGCAGGAATCTGTGTGCCTAGGAAGACAGGGTCCTCTTTGGACGGTCTAGCCGTCCCCCCATAAGTGGCATATATAGCATATAATTTGTTTACAAACATTATGGGAGACTCTCCTGGCTGCCATTGCACTTCATACACCTTTCCCCAATCTGCTTGGGTAACACCATACATACCCTGCAGAGCGGTGAGTATGTCTGGGATTGATGCCCAGCTGTCAGGATCATCTACATCTTCTTGCAGGCCGACAATATTGTCTGATAAACTCCCCAAAAGCACTGAAGGCAATGCCAAAGTCAAAATTTTACATGCATCCTGATTTGTCAGGTTAAACCTTTTTACCAGATTTTTTAACTTGTTGCAAAAGGGGGCTGGGTTCTGACCCAGCTCCCATTTACCTAAACTTTCCCCTAGATCCATGGCTTCCTGGATGGTTAGCTCCTTTTGGGACACCTTTTGCCTAACCTCCAATTCCAGCTCTTCATCTGACTTAGGCTTGCTTGCTTCTTTAGCCTTTTTTTCATCATCGTCTATTCTCTGTTGCATTTTCTTAACCTCCTCCTGCATCTCCGCTAGTTGGGCTTCAATCTCTTTCACGCTAGGTTTTTCCATTTTTTAATTTCGTCTCAATCGGTCCTGTAACTTATCAACCTTTTTCAAGGTGTCCATCATATCGGACATAAGTTTTTCCCTAATTTTGGGGACAATTTTCTAAGCTTTTGTTTGTGTTTGACTGACGGTCCTGTCGTCACCGTCTTTCAGACATATGGGGTCATCCTCTTTGACTTATATTTAGACTTGTGATTCCCAGCTTCATCAGATGAAGCAGGATCATCCTCTGTTTCAGAGGACATAGAAGTCAAGAAAGATTCTGAGGTGGGCTCTTTGACTGTAGCAACCTTACACTTTTTCTTAATTTTTTTCCGTACAGTCTCCCTGACCTCGCTTAACTGCTGTCGCAGTTCTAAGGAAATTTGGGTCTGCAACTGCACCTCAGTCTGCAAATGAATGATTTGCTGTTGTTTATAACCTGACTTTTGGACATGTTCCTGACTTTACTAATGCATTTTCTCCTCATAAAGGTCCTTTAGTCTTACCATTTTCTTCTTTTTTTAACAAAAGATTATGGGCATGTTCTTCCACCAACTTAGCAACCTTATTTTGTAATAAAATAATTTCCTGGTTCAGGTTAGTTTGAGTCTGTTGACTAGATTTATTTTGATATTTTGACAGTTCACTAAGACAGGACTGCTCTTGCAAAAGGAGACACTTTTCTCCCTGAAGATTGCCATTTTGACTCTCTTTTTGTTTTAATAATTCCTGCACTTCTTTTAGTTGTTCCTTTAATTGTTCCTTTTCTGCCTCATCTTCCTGTTTAATTTGACACATTAATTCTACACGCTGTTCTACTTCTACTTGATACTGTAGAAACATCTGACAAATATTAGCTAATTTGGTTTTGTCCACCTTACACTTTTCATTAATTTCCTCACACTGCTTCTTTAAACATTGTCCCCCTATTTCCCCTTTTTCAGGAGCCTGAAAGGGACCCTCCTTTAAATGTTTTTCTAGGAAATTTCTTAGTATAATTTCCATACTTACTCCTGGTCTGGCAAAATCGTCCTTCCCAGCTTTATTCAGAGTCATTTCTTTAATGAACCGTTTTACATCTCCCCTCTATCCTGGGTGATCAGTCCAGTGATAGCAGAGCTAACTATGCCACTTTTCTTCTGCAGCAATTCATCCACAGCAACCTCAACCACGAAATACCAACAGCAATGACAGGAGTATGCGACGATCGGTATCCGAGTCACGGCACCAAATTGTAACATAAAGCACCTTACACATACATCTTATATATGTGATTTTATTTCATCGGTATAGTTATAAGTGTATACATGCATGCATCCAGGAATATATTCAACAAATAGTTCACTATGACAGTCTTTTATACAGAAGACTTGAGGCTGCACCCTTTGATCACATAAGCTGTGGTATGACAAGAATTTTGGTTACAGTTTAAACAGGTTTGTTATCTTACTTTGTTCTGAACAGTGTTATCTCATTTTGTTCTGACCAGTCTTCAAAAGACCATATGGAAATTTATTACCTTGTTTTCTGTCCAGTCTTCAAAAGACCATCTGGACATTTATGACATTGATTTCAGTCCAGTCTTCAAAAGACCATCTGGACATTTATGACATTGTTTTCTGTCCCACACCACACTCTAATCACCTTTTGCCTGGGGCATACTAGTAAACATCAGCATACATTCCTCTGCCCAAACTTGCCTTAGCAATAGCTTGGTATTACCTTGCATTGTATCTTTCATTACGTGGTTCAATATTATGTTGCATTACTTGGCTCAATATTATGTTGCATTATATTTTACATTACAGTTGGGATTTGGCATTGGCTTTAATCTCCTGTTGGGGAATAACAGCTGATTCAGCCATTGAGCACTGTCCCATGTTGAATCAGTCATCGATGACCCCAGTGGGCCCATCGACATGCAGTTGCTGTTCCAGACTATGTCTGTGCCACTTCAACAGGCTCTGCTGTGGCTGCATACTGCATCTTTGCCACCTGGTCCACTTTGGTTGATGATGCCAGAACTCCAAGTGCAAGTTACTAAACTCTTGGGATCCCTCCATGTACTGTATGCCTGGCATCATTGCTTCCAACCGTGTTGCCTCCTCCTGCCGTCAACCTGCTGCCTATTCTCATCAATGTGGAAGAGGAACTGGATTATAATACATATCAAATAGACAAGCAATATGAGGAGGAGGAATTAATCCTCCCCCCAAAGTGGTGGGGTCCAGCTTCACTTTAACCTGCTATAGTGTGTCCCTTCATGAGGATGCTTTTTTACAGGCTTTCCTCAGGCAGATACAATTTAAGCTGAGCTTTACAGCTGAAGAGAAGGATTCCTCAAAGCAGTCCCTCTACAAATGTTTGAGGTTTCTGCACTGCTTAATGTTATTGTTCCTCCTATACCTTCAGATTTGGAGGATACTGCTCTGGTGGCTTAGCATAGGCCCAGTGCTGTGCCAGCTGTGCCTCATAAGGCAGATAAGCAGTATCCTACCCCCTTGGACATGATTTATTATTTCACTCATCTGGAAATAGATTAGTTGGTTGCTTTGGCTGCACATGATGGCTTACAGCTCCAAAGCACATGAGGTCTTTTCCTCCTGATAAAGAATCAAGGAAGTTAGATATCATGGGCAAGAGGATGTATGCTTCTGTGACCATTGGCCTCAGGATTGCTAATTACCTGGCTAATATGATTAAATATCAGAATAATCTGTGTCTATGGCCACCATGGCCAACAAGCTGCTTGATGGACCAAACAAAACTGAAGTCCAACAGACTGTTGCTTATCATCTGGAGGAAGGTAAGCACCTCTTAATGTCAGCTTATGATGCCTCCAATGCTAAAGCTCATGCAGCTGCTTTTGGTATTTACCTGCACTGCCAGATATGGTTACATGTGGCTTGCTTAGCCACATATGGCCAGCAATCATTCGGTAATGCTCCCTTTAGAAGTAAGCAGCTTTTGGTACCAATGTGGCATCTGCTTTGCGGGACCTATAAATGTCTAAAATGACCATGAGATCCATGCATACCCTTAATCCAAAGCCTCGGAGGAGAGGAAGGAATTCCCTATGTAGGTCCTATGCCCACCCTCTTATACAGTATCCCAGTGTACTTAGCCTACCCCTCAGGTTCCTTTTCCTCATGGTTCCCATGCCATGATCATCAAAGACATGGGTATTGGCAGCTCACCAACTGCCCAAAAGATTTCTGACCCCTGTTTGCCTCCCCCAGCCATTGCAGTTTAGGGAATCCTTGTGGGAGACCACATCTGCCTCTTTCTTCCAAAGTGTATGGATATTACAAAGGATGATTAGGTGCTGGAGGTGGTTCAACAAGAACAAACCCTAGAACTCCTCTCTTTCCCTCTGATAGATTCTTCCTTATAAAACCATTATCATCTGTGACATCTTGCCCTCCTGCTGAAACGGGTTCAATTCCTCCTCCACAAATGGGCCATAGAGCATGTCCCGATTGTAGAAATTAATCAGGGCAACTATTCCTAGTACTTCCTAGTACAAAAATGTATGGGAGATTTACAATCCCTCCTGGACCTTTGAGGCTTCAGCCTGTTTATAGAATACCAATGGTTTAGTGTTGTCTCTCTACAGTCCCAGCTCCATCTGCTGTGCACTGGGAATGTCTATGTGCTCTGGATATGAAGGATTGTTATCTCCATATCAAGAACTGCAATTACAACAGAAAGTACCTGTGGTTTGTGCTCCAGAGCTCTCAGAATCAGTTTTGTGTGTTGCCCTTTGGCTTATCCTCTGCATTTCATATCTTTACTAAATGCTTTTGACTAGTTGCAAGCACTTTCTGTAGAGAGGCCTTTATGTTTTCCCATACCTCAATGATTGGCTTCTGAAAGCCCTGTGGCAGGAGGTGATCATTTATACACTATTCCATCCCTGAAAGGTCTTTCAACAGTTGTGCATTCTGGAGAATGAGCTAACATCAATCCTTACTCCATGCCAACACCTCCAATACATAAGAACGGTTCTGGAAACAGGTTTGGGATGGGCAGTTCTTCTCTTGGACCATGCTATGGAGTAGGTTGCCCAGGTTTAGCTGGACTCTTCCAGCAACTATGTCTCAGCCAGATGTCTACTCCGGTTGATAGTCCTCATGGCTGTTGCTATTCTCACTGTACCACTGGTATATCTATATAGGAGGATTCCACAATAGTTCCTCAGTGCCTAGTGGGCTCAGCATTGGGATGAACTGGATTGCCTCATACAGGTGACTCCTCAATTTTGCTGCTTCCTGCTGTGGTGGTTGGACCACTCAAACCTGGAGACAGGGTTCTTCTTTCTCCATCCATCTTCTTTTCTCTTCTTATACTGATGATGATGGATGCCTCTGGTTTTGGCTGTGGTGACCATCTGGGCCTCCTCCAGGTTCAAGGCCAATGGTCCCCTTTAAACACGGGTCTCCACAACAACACTCTAGAGATGATGGCTGTTCTGTTTGGCCAACAGGCCTTTGCTACCCTCCTTCAGGGTCACCAGCTGTTCATCTGTATCGACAACATTTTTTTGTGATGTGCCACATAAACCACCAAGCAGAGTTCACTTACATCCTTTCTCCAAAGAGGAGAAGAGAGTCTGACACTAGACCATGAAACACAACATGTTCCTGTTGGCCGTCTTTCTGCCTGGTACCCTCGTCATCCTCACAGATCACCTCAGCAGGTCCCAGGCACTCTGCCATGAATGGTTCCATGTCATAATAGTAATCACAAAACAGCGATCACTATTATGGCGCGTGTGCATTGCTGAAAATCAGTTTCAGTGATGCACACTTGTAGCATGGTTAAAAATGGCCACCGAGACCTACAGGTCTCATTCTTAATGCAAGGGGCTGTGCCCCCACGCCCCCTTACTTATAGATTCTCAACTCAGGGGGCTGCATGTTGGGGGTGAAAAGCTTAAAAAAAATAGATGCCTCCTGCAGGCAAAAAAAGCTCTGCACTGCACCAGACCAGAACCCTGTACCCTGCACCTCCTAGCTGATCACCTTCCCCATTAGACCAGTGGTCCAGCTTGGCAGCTGCTTGCCACACCCCCGCCCACATACCATCCCTCCCCTGCCTCTTCCCCCCTGCAGGTGTGTGCACATGTATACCCACTACTTCCTGTCATGGTTTTCACCCACCCCAGTATCTGGTCACCCTCCTCCTTGGTAGCCATGAACACAGACACTGTAAATGAGTCACCATTTTTGTAGGCACCCAATTTCAGTTGCCATGTTCATGGACTAGAGCCATGAATGGGAGTTGCTGGACTCCATCATTGGTGACCTCTTTGAAGGGTGGGGTCACCTGGACATTGGCATCTTTGTGTCTTTATACAATGCAAAACTGCCACTTTTCTGCTCCTTCACTCCAGTACCTGGAGTTTTTTGTGAGATGCATTGTTTCTGTCTTGGAAAGAGAGTTTCATGTACAATTTGCATTTCTTCCATTCCCTCTGATACAGAGGGTTCTGGTCAAGTTGTCAGATACTTTAATTCTGGTTCCACATACTGGTCTAGACATATTTATTTCCCTCTGCTTCAGCAATTTGCAGTAGTACCTCCTGTCCCACTCCCTCTAGAAGACTTCTGTTACATGAGTAGGGTCCTCTGGAACATCCAGATCTTTGATATCTGCTCCTCCATACCTGGCTCCTGAGGATGTAAAACTCTACTGCTTCAGGAGGTGTGTTGCAGTTGCTGCTGTTCTACTGACAGCTTTTAAGCTATCTACTCAGTACATCTACTCTCAAAAATGGAAACATTTCACAATTTGGTGTACTGCCCATCAGTTGGACATCTTTATATGTCCAGTCAATCACTTTGTGAATAACCTTTTAATTTATTTATTTTATATTTAAAACTTTTATTTTCCAGGTAAGTATATGAGCTGAAGGCCTTTTTCATATACAACCCAGGGCATGGCCAAATATGTTAAACAATATTATATAACATAGCCATAGATACAGAAAGAAAAACATAAACACGATAATTAATACAAACTTAATAAAACATAAAAATCAGTCGTAACAAGAACAGCACATTTGTTCTTGATAGAATTGTCTTAAACCAGTTTTAAAAGTAGCATGACTAGACATTTCTCATAACCCTTTTGGGAGATTGTTCCAACTCCTTGCTGCGCAAACACTTAAAGCACAGCTCCCCATAGAAGTCCTAACCTTAGGAATAACCAATAGATGGTTATTTGAAGATCTTAAGGATCTAACCTCTGGTTTATACTCGAATAGTGATACTAATAGAGTTGTATCACCTGACAGTAAAGTTTTATCAACCAGTAATAATAAACTAAATTCACAACTAAATTTGGGCAAAAGCCAATCTAATGTGTTATAGAGGGTGCAATGATGAGTCCCAAAAGGCAACTGTAAAATAAACCTACAGACTGCATTGAATGTAACAGTTATTAATATTAAATCCGATTTGGAAATTTTGGGAAATAAAAAAGAATTATAAAATAAAGCTGGTAAAAGGACATTCCTACCAATCACAGTTCTGGCAGCTAACGTAAGATCATTTTAAAATTTAAATAAGACTCCAATTTTGCCATTGACCTGACAACAGGTTACTTTCAAATGCTGAGAAAAGGTAAGCTGAGGATCCAACAGGATTCCTAAATACCTAAAAGAATTTACCTGCTCAATCATATCACCCCTGCTACTAATAATTTGTAGCAGATAACAGTGTGCTAACTTTGGTCGTGACCCAAAAATCATTGATTTCATCTTCGTACCATTTAAAGATAATCTATGTTCCCAAAAACATTTTTCCAAAGTAAAAATATCAGATTTCAATGAATTACTTAATATGTCAATGGAGTCAGAGCCTTTATATAAAATCACATCATCTGCATACATCAATACTTGAGTATCCTGAAGTACAGCTGGCAGGGGATCTATAAATAAAGAAAACAAAAGTGGCCCCAGGATAGACCCCTGGGGTATGCCTTGTGTCATCAAAACAGAACCAGAAATTTTGTCTCCATTTTTCACTCACAAAGGGCATTGGCAAGATGACTTGAAAAGCAGTTTATTGTGGAATCATCTATTCCTATTTCCTCCTTTCTCCAGAGCAGTAACTGCTGATCTACCAAATCAAACACCTTAGACAGATCCATGAACACAGTACCAGAGAGCCTTCTATCATCAAGTGCTCTATAGATGTGGTTCGTGAACACTACCTGGGCCGTATTAGTACCACAACCTTTTTAAACCCATGTTGCTCCAGAGACTGGAGGCCAGAGGAGGAGAGATGCCCCAAAAGCTGTTCATTTATAATCCTCTCTAACATTTTTCCCAAAGTAGGCAAAAGGGACTTGGGATGATAATTGTCCACCTTTTCCCTTTGCCTCCCCTTTAAAAATGAGAATAATAGGGGCATGGCTTGGACACTGAGGAAGATGGCCACCTAAGCTAACAGCTCAGCTCCCAGTGAAACTAATCCGAGCCAGTATGCCAGTATCCAGGAATTTTTCCCTCACCTGAAGCCACAATATGCCTCTTTAATCTCTGAATATTTGATCGGTGTGGTTCTTATAGCACTCGGGATCCAGTTAATTGTCTTCTGGGGCCAGTTCTCGTGACCCTCCCTAGACACTTACAGATCGTAAACCGTGATCCGGCCTGGCGGTCATCTCCCTACAATTCTACAGCATCGGCTTACTGTAAACCACTCCCCATACCTGCGTGGTGGATGGAAGGCTTGCTCCCCTTCATATTCTCCTAAAACTTATCAGAGCCCTGCCCCAGTTGCCATATGACCTCTTTTTCACCCTCACAGAGCAGACAGACCGCTGCTGCCTTGGAACCCACCTCTCAACTGCCAGGTGTAGGCACCTCCCTCCACCACATAACAATTCTCCTAGAAACATTACTATTAAGGGTGGACTCAATATCAGCAACTCTAGCAGGCACGGTGGCTGAAGTTCATGTACTTAATGATAAAATGAATGTGGTGGAACAAAAAATGGAGGGCCTAGAGCTTAGTCAAGTGAAAATCCTACCACGCCTCCAGGAGCATGATAACAAACTGGCCACACTCTGGTGGAGGGCAGAAGACCAAGAGAACTGTGGGAGGAGAAACAACATAAGAATCCTTGGCATTCCCAAAGGTCTGGAAGGCCCCAATACAGAGCAGTTTCTGAATGAGGAAATCCCCAGAATGCTGGGAGAGAGGTGGCATGGCCCAATCGACGTGGAGAGAGCACATTGGACACCTAGTGGACCTCGCTCTGTGAATTTGCAGCCACAGCCTATCATTGCTTATATCCTCAAATATTCTACTAAAGAACGTGTACTGCAGGCAGCTAGAGATAAGGAAGAAATTATCTGGTGTGGGGAGAAAATCTCTTTCTTCAGAGACATTTCTGCTGAGCTGGCAGCCCTAAGGAAAGCTTTCATCCCTATCAAGCAACTCCTAGCTCAACAAGGCCTTAAATATGGCTTTCGCCACTTGGCTCACCTGCATGTTTCCAGGGAAGAGAGGGACATCATAGCTGAAATGCCTCAGGAGATCGAAGCATGGCTCACTAAACATTGGCCTCAGATGCCCATAAAAACTTCAATTCCCAGGAAACTTTGGAGTGTGGGACATTGCAAATACACCAGGGGGAACCAATCAGCCGGTAGCAGCTCTCAAGGGGACAAAATTAACAGATGGACAATCCCACGCGCAAATGTTTCCTCCAGATCTCCCTACCACACAGCATCATTGGGACTGGTAAATGAGAACTCTAACGTACAGCAACAGCCTATAGCTAACTCTCTCCTTCCCAGATCACAATGGGGATCAGGCCAAACAGCATGGATTTGTCATTGTTCAAATAGCGGCCATAATGCAGTCCCTGAAGGACCAGAGATGGGCCCACCAGCCAAACAAACCAAGGATGGTAACTCCTCGGAAACTCCACCTGAGCCCACAGACATTCCTGATGACCTTCGTATGGAAACTGCAGCTACAGTTTCATGGGCAGACCTCCCTTTAGAAATAGATGATTAAACAGACATTGCCACACTTCCTATCAAGCCGGATCTGCTAACATTCGCTGAAGCACTTTCCAAGGACCTACTAAGTACAACTATATGCTCAGATCCCACCAGAGACAATGCTCCAGTGGACTGATTTGCTTCAGTTTTCATAAGTTTTTCTCTTTCTCTTTACCTTTATAATATGGGTAATGTCTAGAGGGGCCCATGCAAATGTACATAGTAGGGGAGGTTTACCACCCACCTCTAAAGTATTGCATGACCCCCTGTGATACCACCGAAGGAGGCTTTACTGCATATTTCATCGAGGCACAGATGGCTGCCCGTATATATCCTCCTAGACACTGAGACACCTCTTGGGAAAAAATTGCCCTACTAGAAGGCAGGTGTCCATCCTGTACCCAGGATCCTTCCCCTAGCAGGTAGCTAACCCAAGCGACAATCTGCCATGGTCTTTATCCTCTGCTGGCGGGCATCTCTTGCTTTTGGAAGGGACTCCTATTAAGAACCAGGATCGCAAGTGCCTTCCTTGTGTGCAACACGCAGAGCCTGCCCTAGAGACTAGCTTCTCGGCATAATACCAGGAGCTGTATTAACTCCTACCCCCATTCCCCCTGTACCCCTTCCCCCATATCCCCCCCAGGATGCCACACCCATTAGTCTTATTGGACAAGGGTGGTAACTCAGTATTGATGCATTATGGCTGGGGATAGAGTCTCGGAGCTTATACGGTTAAACTCTTAAACCCCCATCTCAGGTACTCAGATAGCATGGCTTTGCACTTCCCCCATTCCTGGCGGAAAACTTGCACTTACGTGAATAACCCAAGTTACCCATAGATTGTTGATTTTACTAATTGTCTCAGAATTCTGTTAACACTGTCACCAATAGCGTACTTAATATAACACTAGGCCTACCTTTGAGTAGCTGTTCTCCTTTCTCTTTTTGTACTTGCAACATATTGCTATTTGCATCTGTAATTGTTGTTCTCTGGTGCACTGTATTTACCTGTATTTACCTACTTTATTTTGTTACTAGGTTGTTGCAATTCGCCTCTCATACTACTAGCTTATACTGACATTTCTTGCCACATCTCAGGTACTCTCTCTGTCCACTCTTGCTCTCCTTTGCTGGATTCATGGGGTGAGTACCTCTATACCTATTCCCCTCAGGTCTAATTATGTAAAACTCTAGGATGGGAGTCAAACTTATTTCATGGAATGTAAAGGGACTGAACCACCCAACAAAAAGATCAGTGGTCCTCAAGCACTTAAGCTCCTTGCAGGCAGATATTGCACTCATACAAGAGACGCACCTCACTGCAAGAAATGTATTTTGGCTTAAGAAATTTTGGGTAGGATCTGTACTAGCCAGCTCAGTACAAACCAAGTCCAAAGGAGTAGCCATCCTTGTCCGTAAAACATGTCCCTGGTAACAGACAAGGCAATCACTGACTCTCAGGACCATTGAATAGTGGCTAGGTTTTCATATCCAGGAGGCCATGCAATCCTAGCCAATATCTATGGACCAAACGTGGACTACCCAGATTTCTTCCTGGACATTACTCAAGCCCTTAAATCCATATCCACAGGATACCACAACATCCCCATTATGCTGGGGGGGGATTTCAATTTAACACTAGATATCTTATTGGACAAATCTAAGCTGACCCCACAGATGCACCCCAAGGCAGTGCTCATGTTGCAGGAGGCAATGAAAGATTGGGGGCTGATTGACATATAGTGGAGAAACCATTCTTCTGGGTGAGACTACTCCTTTTTCTGACTAGTGCACACCACCTACAGTCGCATAGACTTCTGACTGGCTAACCCACCTGCAGCTCAAGACATTGTCTCCTCCATAATAGACAACAATCTTTTCTCCGATCATGCCCTTGTTTCTTGCACATATACACCCTCGGGTCAAACTGGCTCAAGCCCCAGGTGGTGTTGTAATCCTTTATTGATTAAGGGTCCATTATTCCAAGCAATGGTATGAATCACTGCCCAAGACTACTTTGCTATTAACAAGGCCACTGACACCCCTGCTGCCATGGTCTGGGAGGGTTTTTAAAGCTGTACTGAGGGGCTGCATCACTGCATATGTAGCCCAAAAAAAACAAGGTTCGATGAGCTGACCTGAACCATCTTCAAGCTGAGTTATCAGTGCTGGAGGCCCTGTTCAAGCTGTCCACAGCAAACAGGCCGGACGCAGTGACCTTCAGAACCATAGTGGGGTTAAGATACCGTATTAATACAATGCTACACCAAAAGGCAGAATGGCTGATGGCCAGGGCTAAGCATGCATATTGGGAAGGGGGAGACAAGGGTGTCAAACTTCTAGCATACCAGCTAAGGAAACAGCAGGCTGCCTCTTGCATCCATGCACTTAGGAATCATAGGGCAGAGATGATTACTGACCCCAAACAGATCAATATCTGTATGCAACAATTTTACCAGCAATTATACCAGTCGCATACCACCCTACAACAGAGTTAACTAGAGGCCCTGCTGTGAGACTTCTGCTCTACAGCCAACATTCCCTGGCTGGCGGAACACATGAAGGTTGCTCTGGATGAACCATTTACAGAGTCAGAGCTAAAGCTGGCACTGTCCCAACTCACCAAAGGGAAATCCCCTGGGCCAAATGGCATGACCAATGAGTTGTACCAATTCATGAGCTCTGAAATCAGTGCCCCATTGCTCTCCACTCTTCAGGAGGCCTACACGTCTGGTATCCTCCCACCCACCATGTGAAAGGCACTCATCACCCTTCTCACAAAAAAAGCGGATGACCAATTGGACTGTGCCAATTACCACCCTATATCCCTAATATCAGTGGACAATAAAATAGCAGCAAAGATGCTCACTAGCCACATGATGGAAGTCTTACCCTCCATAGTGCACCCATCATAGGTTGGGTTCACTAAAGGAAGAGCTGCTGTCAATAATATTAGCCTGTTTCTCAACTTTAAGTGGCTGGCCCTGCACTCTTCTACCCCATGGCTGCAATGGTGGTGGATTTTTGGAAAGCCATCGATTCAGTCGAATGGCTCTATATGTATGCCGTACTTCAACTTTTCCATTTTGGCCCATACTTTAGACAGTGGATCCAAGTGCTATATAATGAACCTGTAGCTCGTATCCTCACCAACAAAGACATATCTCCACCATTCCCACTACAGCGAGGTACCCAACAAGGCTGCCTGCTCTCACCATTACTATTCTTGGTTGCAGTAGATCCTCTTACTCGGCAGTTACAGACCACTAATGAGATCAACAGTATCTCAGTAGGAAAGCATGTATATTTAATGGCCTCCTATGCAGACAATTTGCTCCTCCCACTCTCTCACCCACGAGATTCTCTGCACCCAACCCTGGATATCCTACACACATTTGCCTACCTCTCTGGTTTGAAAATTAACCAAAGGAAAACTAGTGTTACTCCACTAAATGCAGCTTGCTCCAAAGATTGTATACAAGACTTGGGGCTCACTTGGGCACCCAGCAACCTTACATACCTGGGCATTCACATACTGATCGACTGGAAGTACATTGAATCCTGGAACTTCTCCCCTCTCCTAGAACAGTTAACTGTTGGTGTATCTCATTGGCTCTGGCTTAATCTTTCCCTCCCAGGGAAGATTGCTGTGATTCAAATGCTTCTTCTGCCTAGAGTGACATATCTTCTCAACAACCTCCCTATTGCCCTGTCAAAAAAAAATCTTCTGGCAACTGGACAGACTTATCTCTCAATTCCTTTGGGAGGGTAAGAGACCACTGTGGAGCATGCACAAGCTACGAGCTCATTGGTCTAGGGGTGGCCTCGGACTCCCCTGGCTACAAGGATACCACTGGTCCTTCCTTGCAGCTCAGGACACTAAATGGTTTCTAACCACACTTTCTCCCCTGCACTGTGGGTTCAGTTAGAAGCTCAAATTCTACAGAAGACTCCCATTGACCTACTTCTGACCAACCTCCTGATCCCACAGAGTTCGCTCACGCCAGTCATGGTTGAAACCAAGAAAGCATGGTTCTGCCTTATGGCTGCAGCCTGGACCAATAAATCTGCATGTTGGTTACAGTTCAGGTACCTAAATCTCTGGCACAACTGGCTCCTACTGATGGACAATAAACCATTCAACTGGACACTGTGGGCCAAGAGCGGGATACACATAGTTCAGGATTTATACCTACCTGATTCTAACACGCTCATGTCATTTGAAACAGCTTAAAACCTGTTATTCACTTCCTTCTCAAGACTTCTGGAAATTCTTGAGGCTCTGTACAGCAGTCCAGTCCATTAATTGGTCCCAGATCGCTGACCCAAAATGGCTCTGGCTATCTACTTTGCACTTAAAACCCTCTTCCTGGGACCTTGCAGCTAAGTTTTACAGCACCTGGTGGGAGGCACAACCAGGTCATACAGAAGCTTGCAGAACTGCTTGGAGCAGAGATTTAGATGGTCACATCACACCAGAGGTATGGGCACACTGCCTGCACGAAGCCCATTTCAGCTATAAGGATGTTAAGAGCCAGCTGATTCAGCTTAAGATTCTGCTTCGCTGGTATTGCACACCAGCAGCCCTTCATAAATGGGGTATTCTTCCCCATTCTGAATGCTGGAGATGCCATAAGAGCCCAGCCCATATCATACATCTCCTCTGTCAATGTCCTACTCTGGCCCCCTTCTGGTCCTCAGTGGAAATGGACTTCTCAGGGGTTCTAGGACAACCTATCGCCCTCTCCAACCCCATGCTATTACTTGGAGATGTCACCTCCCTGGAACAGATTATGCTGCAACAGTGGTACTGGATTCTAGCAGCTCTGTTAGAGGCTAAAAGGCTTTTACTGATGTCCTGGTTGCAGCCTTCCCCACCTGCTATCTCCCTCTGGCACTTCACTCTAGCTAGGCTTGCAACTTTTGAGAGGATCACTTATGCCGGCAGAGGACAACTATCACTATACCATAACAAACGGAAAGCATTCCTCATTTCAACTCTCTGCCATGTGCCTCCTCCCTCTCCCTAAAACCCTCCTGTCTAGATAGACCACAGAACCTAGTTCTCAAGCGAATCAAGCGACTAGTCCCATAGTAAGGATTTGGTGCTGAGTATGACAACCCCACTTTATATGTAGGTACTCTCCCATGCTAACTTCCACCTGTGTCTCCTTTTCTGCCTTTGGCCACCCTCTGGCACATCACTTAACCTCAATAGACTGAAGTATTAAATGAGAGACTTGTTTATACTGGTAATCATAACTAATGTTTTACACTCTACTTTCTGAGTGCAATTTTATGAAACAGTGCACATTTGCTATAAAGGTTATACTACTACTTGTACTAAATGAGGTGAGACCATAACCTTATGATCATTGGTAGCCTTTTTGGCTAAGATGACAGCCTGGTGTAAACACCCTCCTAGATGTTCATAGTTAATTATGTTGATCATAGGAGTATTCTGTTGTATTTCTTAAATGTACATGATATATCGATCATGGTATGGGCCTATTGGAAAATAATACAAATTATTCTATGATAAAAAAATGAGAATAATTACTGTGTGTTTCCACTGAAGAGGAAATTCACCTGTGATCAGGGAAAAATTAAAAAGTTTTGTTAGTGGGACATGTATATATTTAGCCGCTAATTTCAAAAACCTAGTTTCCAGAACATCTTCATGTGAACTCTTATGTAATACCATACTGTTTATTATACCATGGACCTTGGACACTGACCAATGAGAATGGCAGGCTGGCACCTTACCTCTGTTGTAAATCCTGTGATAATCACTGCAAAAGATGCCAGCCAGCCGCATCTGACACTCACACCAAAATCACTCCACCCCGCGAATATGAAATTGCATAAACTCTCGGACCACGGCAGTTTTCAAATGTAGCCAGCTCACTCTCAACAGCTGCATTTTCGAGAGAAGAAAAAAAAACACTGCTTTAATACTGGCTGTGTTACGCTTTCTCTCTCTCTCTCTCACACACACACACACAAACACAGCACTCACGCTTCCTGTCTCGGTTTTCCGAGAAACTGTCTAAGGCTTTCAGTTGACTTCTTCCTCTGTTTGTGTGAGATCCTTAGCACCCATGTACGTTTTCTCAGTCTCATGATCATGACACTAGCGAGAGTGAGAGAGAAAGAGACAGAACTCTGTTTTAAAAAAAGAACACTGCTTTAGCGGTTGCTCGCTCTCACGCTTTCTCCTGTTTCCCAGTTTAACTTTTGTACCTCTCTCCCCACTTCCTTCCTTCATTTGCGCTGTTCACAATCTCCATCCTCTCCTTATCCTGGGCAGCTGACCCCTTGTGCCACCATACCCCTTTTCCACAGATAAAACCCCATGCTTGGAGCAAGAGACACTTCGCGGTAAAACTAAAAACAGCACAAGTAAGACTGTCAGCGAATAAAAAGCTGACAAACGGAAGGGGCAACACTTTTTTTTTTCATCTATTCATTTGCCTCACTTTCTCAAATTCACAGCCCACTTCTCAGTGACAAAAACTAAACCACGCAGTTACTAAACCATGCAGTTTGATAAAAAAAAAACACTGTTGTCACGCTTCCTTTCCCTCTCTTGCTCCTGTCTGTATTTAAAAAAAAAAAACGCTTCTCAGACTCATAATATCATGATCTATTTTAACAATGTACTACTGGTTAACAACTTAAAACCCTCAATTCATGTCACTGAAAACCTCACTATCTGTTATTATCACTCACTTCACAAAGCTTAAATAAAGAATTGCATTAAAAACCAAGGACTATTTTTTTTCATGGAAGGATATCTCTTAATAAAATCATTTTTTCCACAGGAAAAAAAGAAAATTAAACAATTTAAACTTTCATCCATGACAAGATATGATGGTATAATCGCAATAAGCCACTCGGGGGTGTGGGTTATCAGGGGATTTACCACGGCTTGTGTGGATTTACCCACTCGGCTACACCTCGTGGGCAAACCACTCCAGCCATGGTAAATCCCCTGATAACCCCCTCGTGGTTTATTACTTAAATAATTTCAAGACCTGATTATAACTGAATAAATGAAAATAAGAAGGCGAGCCAGAAATCTTAGTAAATTGTTTAGTTGCCAGATCTGGACCATTTTGTTTAAAATCCCTTACATAGTCGCTTAAGTCGATAAATTTATGAAGACACAATTCATTAATCTTATGAGGGTCAGTGGCAAGGATACCCTCATTTTGTAATGAAGTGGGACACTGTTTATTCATTGGTTTTACAGTAGATTGTATTGCATCCCAAAAACTCTTTGGGTCATTTAATTCTTCCTAATGATTGTTTAAATGATAATCAGACTCTGCTTGTTTAATCAAACTTTTACAAATATTTATTTTCCTACGGTACTCCTATAAGTCTGACTGCCTACCAGTATTTTTCTACATTAACTAAAGTTTGTCCCTTTGTTTCTTATGTTTAAACAATTCAGATGAAATCCATTTATTTGTTAATCGCCTAGCTCTATGGAGAACCCTAGGAAAAAAATCATTTTGTAAGTTAACCAGATTTGTTGTAAAAAAATCCACTGCTTCCTCAACATAAGGAATTGCATCAATAAAAGACCAATCTATTGATTCGAGAGCTTCTCTAAGGTCTTCTTCTATCTCATTTGAGAATTTCCGTGTCCCTTATGGACACAGGCCTTGGATATTCCTCCATTAAGGTTCACTCGGATACTGTGTCAACTTTTCATGCCCTCACTAATGGCATATCAGTGGCCCAACTTGAGGTTTCCTGCAGGTTTCTTAGAGGGATTCTGTTTCTGCATCCCTGGTCTGAGATCTGATTCTATTGTGGGACTTTACTAAGGTTCTGGAGACCCTTACTGTACCTCCCTTTGAGCCTACTGCTGCTTGTGACTATGCTTCCTCCCTTGGAAGACATTGTTCCTAGTGGCCATGGCATTTGCTACACATATTTCTGAGTTGCAAGCTCTGGTTGTGGAGCCTTTTTATCTTTTTTTCCCACAAAGATTGGATTAACTTGTATACCAGTCCTTGTTTTTCGCTGAATGTTGTTTCTGTGTGCGCACTGAATCAGATTATTAAACTCTTGGTTTATTACTCAACTCCAACAGATAGTGAGAAATGTCAACTGCACATGCTTGCTGTCCATCAGACACAGCATTGGTACCTTGAATGTACTAAGGATCGTAGGATATCCTCAGCTAATTCAGCTAATTGTGGCCTTCACCCCCAGGATGGTAGACTACCCAATTTCTAAGCAAGGACTTTTTGAATGGTTGGCTCACTGCACTGATTTCTGTTATAAAAAGTGAGGTAAGCAGCTTCTTATCCTGTACATGGTCATTCCACTCATGGTATGGCTACTTCTGTGTCCTGTTTTCACAATACAATATGTCCACTGTTGACATCTGTGTTGCTGCCACTTAAGATAGAGTACTTTTCACACATTCACTAAACATTACAGTGCGGACACCACCTCCTACAGACATGCCTGATTTGGCCTTACTATCCTGCAAGGCCTCCTTACTCAGGGTATTCATTTTCTTCCTTCCTTCCTTCCTTCCTCCCCTGGTGCTTTGGTACTGCTTGGGAATCCTTTCATGATGTGGCTCAATGGCGCAAGATATTCTCAAAGAAGATTTTATAGTTGCTTATCGTAACAGTAGCTGGAATTTGAGTGTAACTGACAAATTCTATCTACTTTTATGATAAGTAACTATTTAGTTTTCTTCAAGGTTATCTCTCTCCATTGAGTCACATCATGGAACCATTCCCAAGCAGCACCAAAGCACCAAAGGAGGAAGGAAGAAACTGAATATCCTAAGTAAAGAGGCTTTGTAGGACAGTTAGGCCCACAGCACATCTACAAGAAATGATGTCCTCACTATAATGTTTAGTGAATGTGTGAAAAATACAGTACTCTAACTTAAATAGCAGCAATACAGCTGTCAGCAGCAGACATATTGTGAAAATAGACCACAGAAGTAGCCATACCATGAGTGGAATGAGCATGTACAAGACAGGAAGCTGCTTACCTTCTAGAGAATCACCTCCATTTAGCCACAGCTCACTCTCTCTCCTTTCTTCCCTATTTTTGTGTGGTTTCTGGTTGTACTGCCAGCTCTCATGAGGGACACCCAAAATAGGGTGAAAAGAAATCAGCTGAGGGAAAGCAGGATGGAGGAAAGTGGCTGACAGCAAGGTGTGTAACAGACAATTGCTTCACAAACCCAATTTACTGCACCACATGTTGGCCCCATTGTGGGGAGCCTTCACACCCTCCTTAAAGAAATATAAACATCCCCCATCTGGTGCAGAATGGGGGGACACAGTTAAGGCCCCAAGTTCCCAACACTCTGTTCACCAGCACATCAAAATACTGTGCACCCAAACCTCATTCACCCTAATTGTTTTGCCCACATTCCCCGACTCTGTTTCCTGCTCCCAGTTGATGGTATGTGCTCTCATGTGCTGGTTATCCTCTTATGATAAATTGTGGCATTTTAATACTCAGGATTCCCTATTCTCTCTTTTGTGCCTTGTTTGGTCCTGGTTGCTTTGTCCCTGCCAGTCTGATGATCTTCTGCGCTTCTCTTCAGTGGGAAACTGAGGCATGATGGTGCCACCTAGGCTATATAGGCAAGATGATGCATATACAGTAGACATGAGTGGCCCCAAATAGCAAAAGTATGTGGGAGGTTCTGATGCTGACAGCTTACAGTTCTATGATGTGGCTCAGTGAAGGAGGATCTCTTAAAAATTTACTGTTACGGTAAGCAACTGTCGTTTTCTCTGCTCAGTGGGTGCAAGAAGTTCTCCTCCAGCCTAGTTAAAGGGAGTGGGCTCCCTGAATAACAGGCTATACTGTCCAATGGGCTTGTCACCAAGAAATACTTTGCGATATGGTTATTTTCTTACCAATGAGTCTGAGTTCATAGCCTTCTTGCTGTAACCAGCCAACACTAGTCACTTTGTAAACCCATTCATTCTGCAGGGCTGTGTGTATGTAAGCACAATGATAACATGACATGTTAAGCAGGGTTAGGGGTCACCCACACACTCAGGGTCATAGAGCCTTACAGCCTCTGAAAGTATAGGTATCCCCCAACACTGCCCACCCTGGATGTCTTACTGTGTTTAGAACATGGGTTGAGTTGCCATCAAAATAAAAAAAAGAGATGAACTGTAGATGTTTTAAAAGCTTTAAAAATAATTTTAAAAATAAATTCAATGTGTATCATAGTTCTTTCACTTAGGTAGATTAGTGGCAGTTTCAGAGCAGGTGGGTGAAGGAGAAGTTGAATTGTGTGTCCTCATTGAACCTGCTATGATGGCTTTTGTAATTACGATCATGGTGCAGATGGTTAAGATTGACTAGGAGACTGAGTCCAAGTGCAAGAGACAGTGGCTGGGAGTGAGCAGGTAGTCAAATCTTTCAAAATGTTGGAGTGAATAAACATTTTAAAAGAGCAAATGGATAGGTGGGCAAGATTTGATCAAAAATTGTAATTTCACACAAAAATGTTCAGTCATAGAGGTATAGTGGAAGTGAGGGAGATAGTGTGAGACACTGCAAGCAAGAAGATGGGTGAGATGGGTGAGAGCAGATCAGGAGTGTGGAAGAAAATGGTGTACATTTTAAAAATAAAAATTCTACATTGAGCAACTGATATTTATCATAAAAGGTCAGGCAACGGGTCTTTTTAACAGGATGGTATTGTCAAATAAAATAAAAGAATGCCATCTACCAGTCAGGTTCAAGTAATTACCCAACCCATTTTCTAAACCTTTATTTAAAATTGCCTCAGCAAGATATGAAAACTAACAAAGTATGGTCAGAACCAAACTGGTTGCTACTACATTAACCTGATATTTACAGATGCATCTATGTTTAGTTATTTATTTGAAAATTGGTGACTGGAAGAGACACAGTGAACCAAAGCTTGTTTTCAGGTGTGATGTGGGAGAAGTCAGTTACAGAAGAAAGGAGACAAGTGCAATCAAACCAGTAAACAATAACAATAACAAAAAATAAATTTATACACACCTTATGTGCAATGACTAAGGTGTTGGTATATCATGCAATAAAAATGTATGATAGAGAGAGTACTGCATAATATAGAATTAATATGCGGTTTCAGGTTGGAATGTTTTTGCTGTATTTATTGTGATGTTTTCAGGGAAGAGTATATGTGCAGGTTCTTTGCTAACAGGTGAAGTGGAAGCTGATTCTAATGTTATAACCACATATACTGCATCTCACAATAATCTAACAAAAAAAAGACATCAAGCTAATGCAGAACCAGCTGTTGCTGGCTCTTCAGACACACACACGCACACACACATGCACATGCACACATGCTTGTGTGCATGCATGCACGTACACAGGCATGCACACACGCAGACACAGATACACACATACACATACTCACATGCACACACATACACACATATACACACACACACACACACACACACGTGTACAGACAGAACTACATACACAGAAACTATACACTTGAAACAGACAGTGGAAACTCTAGGCCAAAAACAAAGGCTGAAGAGTACAAAAGAGTAAAACACTCTATTAAAGAAATATCTATGGATTGTAATTGCATGTATAGGGGCTATATAATGGGCTGACTCAATACATGCAATTTATGTTCAGATGTTCAAAGCATTGTGACAAAGAGGTTGGGAGGCAAGTGGGATGCTGGGGTGCATTGGGAGGGGTATCATCAGTAGAAAGAGGGAGGCGGTGTTGCCTCCATATAGAACGCTGATAAGACCCCACCTACAGTACAAGTCGCATTAAACTGTTCCTCCAACTCACTGCTCTTTCATTATTTTTTTGTGTTGACAATGCAGAGGCAATTCTAAATTCTTAAAATACAAACTCTTTTTCAAGTAATCATCAACTCCCATGCAATCCACATGAAATGCACTTTCATTCACTGTAATCTCACTTCAGCATCCATCCAACGTTTATGTAATGCATTTTCAAATGCATTTACAGTGCAGTTGTTACTGGCGTTCTGTTCATAAATGGCCCCAAATCTGCTTAATCCAATTCATACAGTACTGTACAAGAGTTGTACTTTCATATTGGAATAAATGAATTCAAATACTATTTTACACCTTGTACGTTTTTTCCTTCTTTTTTTTCCACTTTTTGCCTGGAGTACAGCAAATGTCAGCAGTTTTCTTCAGCTACTACAATACAGTGCTAATTGTACAAAAGTTACCCTTTAGCATGATAGCCATTGAATATAACATGTATTGTGCTATCACTCTACTGGGCAGCTTTTGCTCAGAGCAATCTCACAGCAGGTAAACAACTGCAAACAGTCAGTGGAGCCAGAAATAGTGGCATTTTGGGAGATAAAGGAATAAAAGGGCAGAAATAACATGTAATATCTTTAACTGAAAGAAAAAAAAAACACTGCAGTTAGTGGAGTCCTTAGAAATGGGGAAAATAACATGGCAGTGGGACAGGGTTTCAATCTGAATGCAGGACAGCTATTGGCTCAAATTTGGTGAGAGCTTCTTCATGGGATTGGGAAGAATGATATGTCAATCAAGTTGTACTGATCACTGCAGTAGTGAAATTGGGTTTCAACTTAGTGGTTCAGTTTCTTTTTTTACGGGTTGCTTAATGTGTATTACTGGATTGATAAAAGTTTCCAGAGAGCCGTAAAATAAATTGATACTGAATATCAGCTATAAATAAACCATTAGGACATTTTTATTAATTCATTGCAATGAAAATTGCATGCATTAAGCAACTTATTGAAAAATGCTAAACCAGTGAGTTGGAGGAACAGTTTAATGTGACTTCTACTGTATAGTATTTTGTCCAGTTCAAAAGACTCAATCACAGAAAGGACATAGAGTGGAAGCGGTCCAGAGGAGAGCAAATAAAATGGTGCAAGGTCTGCATCAGAAGCCCTATGAGGAGACACTAAAGTACTTAAATATGTACACCCTGGAAGAGAGGAGAGAGAGAGGATATGATAGAGACTTTTAAATACCTCACAGGGGTAAACAAGATACAAGAGGAAAGAATTTTTTTTTTTTAAAAAAAGGTGCTCAAGGAAAACGGGGCATGATAAGAAGCTTGGGGTGGTGTAGATTCAGAAGAGATGTGAGGCAGGACTTCTTCTCAGAAAGAGTGGTGGATTCCCAGAACAGTCTTCCAGCAGAGGTAATGGGAGCAAAAACAGTGGTAAGGTTCAGGAATGCATAGACATAGAAACATGGACTTTGACGGCAGATAAGGACCGCTTGGCCCACCTAGTCTGCCAATTTCCCTACCTACAGGATAAGCTGCAGATCCTAGTTAACCAACAGCCTATTACTTCCTATCCCCCACAAGAATTGCTTTATGTCTGTCCCTTACATTCTTGAATTCCCCCACAGTTTTAGACCCTACAACCTCCTCAGAAAGGCTGTTCCATGCGTCCACCACCCTCTCTGTGAAAAAATACTTCCTCACATTGCCCATTGGACAGTCATCAGGGATTCTTAGGGAAAAGGAGCAGTTTAGTAAATGGGCAGAAGATCAGGTAAGATCTGTTGTGATACTATAGGCAGGGGAAAATGGTCAGACTAGGTATACCTTTTAGTCCTTATCTGCTGGCAGATTCTGTTTCTATATCAAGTGTGAAGGGCATGACAAAAACTCTTGAATGGCAGAGCCATGAGTAAGTTATAAAAGTTATGTGGACTCACAAATTATAAAAAATTGCCTGTTTTGAGTCAGGTTATTGTGTATTCAATATATACAACAGCAGTTTACAAGTTATAGCATTTAAATATGCAGTTTGGAGATTTTACTATTTTTCTTTGATTTTAACACCTGGCTACAGTGCTGCATGCGGCATTGTGATGCCATTAGCATTGTGAAGCTGCTCTCTGATTGGTTCAGTATTCCACTGTGATGACAGTAACTTAAAAAATATTCATTTTGACAATAGTAACAACAGCATATTTTTGACATGTTGCTGTTACTGATGTCACTAGCCATATGTATGTATATTTTATTTTGTCATTTTTACCCCCACTCCTGTTTTATATCATTCATTATACCATGGACCTCCAGCAACAACCAATCAGATGAGCAAGCTGGCACCTTACCACCACTGCAAATCCTATGATATACCCACAGCAAAGATGCAAATACAAACAAACAATTTAAAATGGCACAAAACTCATGTTTTTCTCTATTTAAGAAAACAAAAAACAAGAAAGCCAAAGCAAAAAATAAGAAAGCCATGGTATAATCGCAATAAGCCAGTCAGATGATGTGGATTATCGGGGGATTTACCACGGCTGGCAAGGATTTACTGACTCAACTGCACCTTGTGGGCAAACAACACCAGCCGTGCTAAATTCCTCAATAACCCACACCCCCTCATGGCTTATTGCTTAAATGCAAGAAGCCTCAGAATCAAAATGGGGGAGTTGGAAACTTTACTAAGCAAGGAAGATTTACAGATATGTAGCAGTAGTGGTATGTTATTTATTGCTTGGTTACAGAGCCATTACTAAAAAGAAAACTTTAATACATTAAATTACTTCACAGAATATACTATTGCAATTTACATATAGCAGCACAAGATAAGATATATAAAAAATACACAGTATATTAAGTGTTCCGCAGTAATCATGAACTCCTCTCAATAATTAAAAAATGTGATTATCTGGACTCTAATACAAGTTGCATTTAAGACACCATTAGAAATGAAGTCTATGGACGTAATTTGTATTAAAAAGTGTTATCTGTCGAGTATGTAAACCGGGAATAAAAAAATATCCTGGTAATCTTCAATCCCAGTGGAAACAAAAAAACAACAAAAAAAAAACCAATGTGCACTCAGAATGCTATTTTCTAATCATGATTCTAACTACCGCACTGGCAATTGACTATCATTGGTTCCTGGATGGAAAATAAGATATTATATGATGCTGCAGCAGAAGCAATGTTTAATCCAAGTACACTTACTGGTAGTCCCAAATCCACAAAATCCCTTCTGACTTAAAAAAAATAAATAATCACCATAATATACTTAAATAGCTTACATTTCAGTTGATACTTTACAGATATGTGAAATTATAAAAACTTGCTTGAATGAAGAGGAGTACTGGGGGAAATACAAAAGGATTTACTCTGTTTCAGAAAGACAGGCATAGTAAATAAGGGGCAGGAGTAGCACTGTACATAAGGAGCCAGATATTCAAAGGGATTGCGCATGGCGCAACAGTGTTGCACCAGGTGAAACCCATTGATGTGCCCTGGTATGATATTCAGAAGTGGATGTTGCGCTGCTCAAATCCCGATGCACTGGGGTGCATCAGTAATGTATGCTGCGCAAGTGTAGGGAGAGTGCTCATGCATACTCGGCACATCCCGATATTCAGCCCAAGATGTGCTGAGCATATACAGGTGCAACCCCTACTTGCGCCACACACTGGTGCTAAAAGTTGAGCCAAAAGATAAAGGAGCAAGGGCTGGCCACCCACAGGTGAGCTGCCATATTGCAGGGCACAACACGGTAGCAACCAGCTATGGGTGGCCACCCGAGCTCCAGTGCCAGGGTCTGTCGGCTTCGCCCCAACCCCCCCATGCCTGATCGCGGGCATTGTAATAGAGAACATATCCCTGGTGGTCCAGTGGACTGCTTCCAGCCCGATCGTGGGCATAAGTATAATAAAAAACAGTTTAACTATCCCTGGTGGTCCAGTGGACCACTTCAAGCCTGATCACAGGCATAAGTATAATAAAAAACAGTTTCAATTATCCTTGGTGATCCAGCAGTACCCCCCTCCCCATCCGCCCACTCAGACCCAATACCCCACTCCTCCCCAGTCAGCGGCAGGTGGCAGCTCCCCACCCACGAGCCATCTGGTCGCCCACTGACTGACTGCGTACAGTATGGCTGTACACCCATTGGTCCACAGCGTGAGCCAATGGGCATGCAGACCATACCATACTACAGAGTCCCAATATGAGATGGATCCATGCACATATCTGGACTGTAGTATGGTATGTCACATACTCTGCCGTTATGCTGTGGACAACCAAACTCAACCATACTGCTCGTCAGTCAGCCGGCAACAGCGTGGGTGAGCAAGACCACCGGGCCGGAAGGTGGAAGTGGTGAGCCTCTGAGAGTGAGCACTGGTGAGAGGGGTGCCACTGGACCGCAGGGGATGAGATAAACTGTTTTTGTTACTGTCTTGAGATTAAGCTGGAAGGATCACTGGACCACCAGCATCAGATTAAACTAGTTTGTTATGTACATGCCCGCGATCGGCTGAAACAATTCATTGGACCAATAGGGATACTTAAACTGTTTTATATTATACATATGCCAGCGATCGGGCATTAGGGCACTTTGCCATGATGTGCAGGGGGGTGTCGGTCCCTGATGGCTGCAGCCTGGCAGGGCGCCAGGTGCAAGTTGCCAGGGATCGGCACACCTGCATGCAAATGGGACCATAATGACATGCTAATGGCCCCAGTTGTGCCTTGCATGCATTATGGCCCCATGTACATATCCACCACTGAAAATCGCGGTTCCTGCGCCTAGCCCAGCCGCACTTGCGCTGGCACACCCCCCTGCTCTTCTCGTGCCACTTGTGCTGGCAGAGTGCCACTGTGCCATGTGCAATGTGGGCGGCCATGTTGCCATATTCAACGGTGCTGAGCCATGGCACAGCACTGTTGAATATCACCCAGCACACTCCTTGGCACATCCCAGTTGCACTGTGCCCAGGCTTGTGCACCTGCCTGGTGCATTCTGAATATCCCACCCAAGGAATACTATTGATGCAAATGAGATAATAAGCCACTGAGTGAAGAGATGGAAATCAATTAGTGTAAGGTTACACCTAAGGTGGCTAAACAGTTTAATGTGGGAGTTTTTTATTGACCACCAGCTCAGAGCACAGAACTGAATGTGAAGATGATTGAACAACTAAAATAAACCCTACCAGATGAGAGGATGATTCTTACTGGGGATTTCAATTTACTAGGGATAGGCTGGTCTAAAATGAAAGGAGGAATAGTCTAGAAAAAGACTTTGTAGATGCTCTAGACATTCTAAACCTAGACCAATTAGTAAAGGATGAAATAAGAGATGATAACATGCTGGATTTGATATTAAGTAATGTGGTAGAGGTGGTAGGAGATTGTACAGAAAAGGAGCCACAATAGGGAAGTGGCCACTGTATGGTGCAATTCAAGATTAAACATCCGAAGATTACATAAGAACATATGAACATACGAATGTGGCAGCAGAAACAGACCACCTGGTCTATCTAAGTCTGCTTCAGTGTGCAGCCAGCACTCCTAGTTTACAGCTGCCCCACCCCTCCCTTTTGTCATCCCACTACCACCCCCACCTCTCCCACCCTCACTCTCCCCTGTTCCCTGTCCCATGCCCTTTTGAAGATGTTCACAGATTTTCATGATACCAGCCATTCTGGTAGGTTGTTCCATTTTGCTACAACCCTCTCCGTGAAATAGTGTCTCCTCATTTCCTTCCTAAATCTCCCCCCCATGCTTAGCCCATGCCACCTGGTGACCCTCCCCCTCCTTAACTTAAAGACCCCTTCTATCCCACCCTTATTAATTCCCCTCAGATACTTGAATGTCTCTATCATGTCCCCCCATCCTTTCTATCCTCCAGGGTGTACATATTCAGGTCTCCCAGCCTGCTGTCATAGTCTCTCCCCTCCATGCCACATATCATCTTTGTTGCCCTCCTCTGCACCCCCCTTCAGTAGCCTGATAACACGGTTTAGGTATGGCCACCAAAATGGCACACAATAAGTGCTGCCTTACCAGCGACCTGTAGAGGGGTAAGATCACCTCTCTTCGTCTGGATGAAAACCCCCTTACTATGCACCCCAGCATTTTGTTGGCTTTTGCAGCTGCCCTTCTGCACTGGGCAGTGTTGTTCATGGTCCCTGTTATCATTACCCCTAGGTCCTTCTCCTCCTCCTCAGTGATCCCCAGCTTAACCCCTCCCAGACAGTATTCTCTCCTTAGGTTCTTCACCCCAAAGTGCATAACCTTACATTTCTTTGCATTGAACCCCAGCTGCCACCTCTCTGACCACTCCTCTAGCTTGCTTATGTCCCCCTAGAGCTGCTTCCATCCCTCCTCTCCATCTACCACTGCTCCGATGTTGGTGTCATCAGTTAACAGACTTATCTTGCTCACCACCCCATGTGAAATGCCTGATATGAAGAGCCCAAACAGTACTGGCCCTAACACAGAGCCCTGTGGCACCCCACTCATCACCGGCCTTGGAGCTGAGAGCTCCCCTCTCACCACCAGCTGTTGCAGCCTCCCACTCAGCCAGCTTTTAATCAAGTTCATCATTTTTGTCCCTACCCTTACACCAGTTAGCTTCCCCCCAAGCCACCCATGAGTCACAGAATCGAAGGCCTTACTGAAGTCCAAGTAAAGAACATCCACCACATGACCCTTATCCAGCTCAGCTGTCACCCAGTCATAATATTCTATCATGCTGGTTTGACAAGATTTCCCTGAAATGAACCCATGTTGCCTCACATCCTGGAGGACATTGTCCTCTAGGTAAGACACCAGTCTTTTCTTTAGTATTGTTTCCATGAGTTTGCACACTATGGAATTGAGACTAACTGGATGATAATTGCCCGGTTCATCCTTTGGTCCACTCTTGTGTAATGGTACTACACGTTCCATCCTCCAGTCCAGTGGCACACATCCTGACTCCAGTGAAGTGCTGTACAGATCTGCCAGCAGCTCTGCCAACATCTCCACCATCTCCTGCAGCACCCTGGCATGGATACCATCTGGCCCTGATACCTTGTCTACCTTCAGTGCTCTCAGTCCCTCTAGGACTCTACTTGCCTCAATTCTTCCACCTGTTACCTCCTTTTCCCCTGTTCCTACCCTCCCAGCCCATGGTAGTAACGGTCCCCACTTTTCTTCCATGAACACTGAGCAAAAGCATTCATTCAGTGCTTCTGCCTGCTTCTCACCCTTTTCTGTCCACTCCCCACCACTTTTTATTGTCTCCTTGCTCTTCCTTTTCTCCCTGATGTATCTGAAAAAGTCTTCCCCCCCCAGTTAATTCCCTGTGCTAATCTCAGCTCCCTCTCGCCTTTGGCTTCTCTCACTTTTCTGGTCACCTCCCTGGACCATCTTGCATACTCTTTCCTGTCCACTTCCTTCCTTGTTCTCCTATACCTCTGGTGTGCCTCTCATTTTGCTCTCACCACCTCCACTACCTCGCTGTTCAACCAGCATGGTTTTCTTGCTCTGCTCTTCTTACTCTGTGTCTTGGTGCAGGCTTCTATTGCCCCTGTAATCCCCCATTTAATAATATCCCATTTATGCTCTACATCCACCTCCTGCCTTATGCCTTCTAGTTTCCCTTTCAGTACTTCCTGCATCCTCCCAATGTCTGCCCCCCTGAAGTTTACCACCGGAGTAACTGATTTCTCTGGCTCCCCGCACATTGTGATATTAAACCACACTGTTTGGTGATTGCTGTTGGCTAGTGGGTCGTCCACCTTTATTTCCATTACTGCCTCCCCATTTGACAATACCAGCTCTAAAGAGTTCTTTAGCCTAGTAAGTACACTAAACAACTGTGTCCGGAGGCCATCCTGGATCGCATCCAGGAGCACATGCTCCCTAGCACTGGAAGTGACAGGAATGCTCCAGTCAACCCCTGGCAAGTTGAAATCCCCCACGATGACCACCTTCCATTTGCTACATACCTTTCTGAATTGTCCTGCTAATTCCTTGTCAAGCTGCTCAGACTGGGATGATGGCATGTATACCACCCCAAACCTCAGTTTCCTACCCCTTGAGTCTAGGAGCTGCAGTCAGATTGCCTCTGTTCTCCTTTCTTCCTCCTCATCCCTTGTGCATTTGATCCCATCCCTCACATAGATTGCCACTGGGTGGTAGGCTGTGACTCCACTCTGTTGGATCCCTGCCTATCTGCTGTCCACTTGCCATGCCCCCTATCTAGTTTAAATCTAAATTGAAATTTAACAAAGTGAACTTTGGTGTATTAAGGGAGGAAATGAAACTAGGATTGGAAAGTAAAGCTAGTTGGCAAAAACTTGGCACAGATGTGGGAATGGCTAACCAGAAAACTCACAATTTTAGAGATGTATATACCGTTGTGAGTTAACTATAACAGGAATTGTACAATCCCCCAAGGCTAAATAAGGGTATCTGGAATAAACTCTGCAAGAAGGAAAAAGCTTATTTAAAAGCTAAGAGATGGCAAGATGAACAGCTGAGGTCTGAGGACAGAGAGAGAGAGTAAAATAACATGGAAAGGAAATAAAGAAAGCAAGGACAGAATTAGAACATGGAAGTCACCACAAAGGATAACTGTACATCTTTTTTTGTTACATAAATGAGATAAAGGGAGTTAGCCATACAGCTGGCACATTAGAGGTGGGTGCAGATGTTGTAACACAGGATCAATCTATGGTGAAAGATTTTTATACATTTTTCTGTTCATACATAGATACATAGATACATAGACAGTGTGCCTATGGCCCACCTAGTCTGCCTATTTGAGTTTGTAACTTCAGTTTATGTTTTCCTAGAACTCTGTGGCCCCTTACCCCTGACCTCCAGAATTCCTTTATGTCTATCCCATGCATTCTTAAATCCAGTGATTGTTTCAGCCCCTACCACTTCCTCTGGCAGGGTGTTCCACTTGTCCACCACTCGTTCTGTGAAGAAATCCTTCCTCACATTTCCTCTGAATCATTCTCCCTCCAACTTCATCCCAGGCCCTCTAGTCCTGGGACATATTTTTCACTTAAAAATAGTGTATTCTTGAACCCTGGTCCTCCCTGTAAGAAACTTGTATGTCTCTAGCATGTCCCCTCTCTCCCTCCTCTCCTCCAGGGAGTACATATTCAATTCCTTCAACCTGTCCTCATAGAACTTGTGATGCAATCCATGTACCACCTTTGTTGCCCTCCTCTGGACCTTATCTATCCTGTCTATGCCCTTACGTAGGTAAGGTCTCCAGAACTGTACACTGTACTCCAGGTGGGGCCTCATTAGAGTATTGTATAGTGGAATTATGATCTCCCTTTTCCTGCTGGTGATGCCCCTGCCTATGCATCCCAGCATCATATTTGCTTTACCTGCTGCCTTGTCACACTGTTTCCCTACCATGAGGTCATCAGAGATGATAACCCCAAGATCCCTTTCCTGCTTGGTGCATGCTATATCCTCACCCCAACTGATATATTGTGCCAGGGCTTTTGTGCCCCATGTGCATTATCTTGCACTTCTTTGCATTGAATTTCAACTGCCAAACCCCTGACCATTCTTCAAGTCTCTGCAGGGCCCTTTTCATTCTGTCTACACCCTCTGGTGTGTCTACTCTGTTACAGAGCTTTCTGTCATCAGTGAACAGTGAAATTCTGCCTTCTAGGTCCTGTGCAATGTCACTGATGAAGATGTTGAATAGGACCGGTCCCAACACTGATGCCTGTGGTACTCCACTGGTCACTCTTCCCTCTGTGGAGTGACAGCCATTTACCACCACCCTCTGTGTCCTGCCACCCAGCCAGTTACCTACCCACCACACTTCTGTCCTGCCCATACCCATATTCCCTAGTTTGTGTAATAGTCTTCTATGTGGCCCAGTGTCAAAGGCCTTGCTGAAGTTCAGATAGGCCATGTCCACTGCCCTCCCCTGATCCACCTCCCTAGTCACCAAGTCAAAAAATTCAACCAGGTTGGTCTGACATGACCTCTCCCTGGTAAAACCATGCTGCCTTGGGTCCTGCAGTCCATTGACAACCAGATGTTCCACAAATCTCTCCTTCAGTAGTGCTTCCATGATCTTCTCCACTACTGAGGTGACACTGACTGGTCTGTAGTTCCCCACTTCCTCTTTGTTCCCACTTTTGTATAAGGTGACTGCATGTGCTGTCCTCCAGTCTTTGGGTACCTCCCCTGTTTCCAGTGATCGGCTAAACAGGATAGTCAGAGGTTCAACCACCACCTATCTTAGTTCTTTAAGGACCTGAGGTACACCCCATCTGGCCGCATTGCTTTATCTACTCTTATTACTTCCAGTTCCTTCAGGACCCTTTCTTGTGTAAAGGGACTTGTGTCCATTTCTGCACCATTCTCACCCCTTGTACTCCCTTCAGACCCATTACCCTCCTCTTCCTCAGTAAAGACTGAGCAGACTCAGTATTTCATAAGGACAGTGCATCGAGTAGGCATATTGATTTAGGGGATTGGCTGGGAGTTTTGTTGGAAGTAAGCAGTGTAAGGGATTGGTTAAAAGAAATAAACCCAGCTAAGTCTCAGGGACCAGATGGTGTGCATCCAAGAATGATTAAGGTGCTTGCAGGTGAATTAGGTGTACCACTTACATTTATTTTTGAAACCTCATTAAATATGGGAAAGGATGTGGATGGTTGGAGGGAGGCCACTGTAGTCCCAGTTTTTAATAAGGGGTCTAAAGCAGATTATAAGAATTACAAGCCTGTAAGTTTGATATCTGTAACTGGGAAATTCTGGAAACCATCATTAGGGAGGAAATGGAGAGACATATCAATGACAAATGCCTTCAGGATGATACACAGCATGGTTTTCATAGGGATGGTCATGCCAGACTAATTTGATTAGGTTCTTCAAACATTTAAGCAGGGTCCTGGATATGGGGTTAAAAGTGGACATGGTAGCTTTAGACTAGAGTAAGGCTTTTGGCACCATGCCACATGAGGAGTTAATTCTAGAAATTGAGGACCCTGTTTGAACAAATGTCTAGTTAGTTGGATCTGGTCTTGGCCGAGAGAAAGAAGGCAGAGGGTAGGCCTTAAAAGTTTCATGTCTGGTTGGGGTGCAGTTACTGGTTACAGTACTTGTTACTTTGAAGGGATTAATGTAGGGGACCACTCTTTAACATTTCCAGTATGTGTCCTCAATGAGATGCAGACATGGAGGGTGGGTCTGAAATTTTGCTGAGGACACCACAATTGGAATTGTAGTAGCTAGCAAAGAGGTGATTAATAAACTGAGGAATGATCTGAAACAGTTTGAAAACTGGGCAGTAAAAGCCAAGTTAAAGTTTAACAATGACACATGTATATTAGTGCATCTGTGGCATAGGAACCCTAGGGCAATGTACCTGTTGTATGTGATACATCTTAAAGAAACTACTTGTGAGAAGGACTTAGAGTATGGGTAGCTAACAGCCTGAAGTTTGGCATGCAGAGTTCAGAAGCAGTAAAAAGGTTCAATCGGATACTGGGATATATTGCTAGGAACATCACAAGTAGAGATAGGGAGATCATGCTGTGACTGTTCAGGGCACTGGTGCAGAATATTAAGGATAATGCTGGTCAGCACAACAAAGAAAGAAGATCAGGAGATTGAAGGGAATTCAGCAGGTGGTTACAAGGATGATTAGGGGTAGAAAGGTGAAATCTCATGAGGAAAGAAGAACCAAGCTGGATCTGTATACACTCAAACAGAGGACACTAACAAGAGATGTGTTCCTTTTTTTTTTATTCTCTATTTTACTCCCCTGCCATCAACCACCTGGTACCTCAGCCCAGTCATGGACCACAGGCTTCCACCTCCACAATGGCCTCGGCCCTCCGATACCCCAGGCTAACCACATCAGGGCAGGGTTGTGGCACTAGACTACCCAGTGCCACAGACAATGGGATAGGTTATAGAGCTGGCCCAGAGGTTAATTAAAGCCATGGCAGGCTTCATCTACAGAGGCCAGCAGTTGCTCTTTTTGCTGGTTTTCCTGGGGGGTGGGGACATGATATGATGTCCTTTGTCCACCCCACCCCCTGAACGTTCTTGGTGCCGGTCACTTGCACAACCCCAGCCTCCACCAGGGGTCCGTTGAGCACCAGTCACACTCCCCACCCTCCCCTCGAAGAAGCAGAGCAACCCTCAGGATGCTCCATCTTTCTCCCCTCTGCCGGCCCTCCAGTGTCCCAGGTCTGTTCCTGAACCCAGGTTGCCAGCATCGCAAGCTGAAATCCAGCCACTGTGGTGACGGGCCAGCAGGAGATATGTTCCTGATCTATAAAGCTACAAATGACAGAACATCTGGAACTGGCTAGGCTTAGAGTAGAAGGATAATTATTATGACAGAAAGGGTCATAATAAACAGTCAAAGGGTGGGTTATTTAAAACAGCTGGAAACGGAGGCCAGGAGAACTGAAAGGACTATAGCAACAGGGAATATCTTACCCAGTAATCTCATTGGCAGGTAAACACTAGATTCAAACATTAGCTAAACAGGTATATCAGGACCAGTAGAATTACAGGTTATGTCCATTAAGAAATTATGAAAATAATAATAGGTTATTAGGCCTCCTAATGCTTGTATTACCTATAAAACCTATTTTTATTACAATTTATCAGGGAAAACCATGCTGAGATGCAACTTTTCATTTCCGGTGGGGTCCAGTTTCTACCCATTTCCAAAGCTGGGCAGACCAGAGCACTAGGAGGTTAAGCAACCACCACCCACTGTGACCGGTGCTTCCTCCCCCAGCAACCAGATCTGGAAATGAGGTACCCCAGCTTCTACCCTATAGAACCCCCCCCCCCCACACACACACACACACAGTCCTGGAGAAGTTTATTATAATGAAGATAATAGAAATATACTGTAGTAGATATCAATTTCTCCACTTATGCTAAAGCATGTCATGTAAAAAACACTCACCACCCTCCTCCCACCCTGTGCCTGTCCATCATAGTCAACAGTCAAGGTGAACCACCACTCTACTCAACTCTCTAGAACCCAATATCTATTGTTTCCACAAGCTCCAAATTTAAATGATATGTCCCTGACTTGTGATAAAAACAAAATTATCAGGGCATTGGAGGGAGGGAGGGAGGGAGACACCATTTTACTAAGTTTCCTGGAATAGAATGAATGAATGAATGAATGAATGAATGAATGAATGAAGACATCCACGCCTACAATATAGTAACACCTGAGTGACCATTTGTCAGCCACAGACTACAAAGATGCACAGAGCACTACCTACAGAGACACCAACTTATGGAAGTACTTGTACCTATAGTGATATACACAGACAATGCTATCTACAAGACAAACTACATACAAATCACTTAGGTTTTCTGCTGCAGAACTTCACTTTAAGTCTCTAACAACTGGCAGGAGCAACATTTTTGGAAACCTGCCCTACTGATCTCTAGATTAGGATTTTAGGTGATGAATGTAAAATTTAATTTGTAATATGTTCTTCATTTACCCTTCAGACTACTCACAACTTCAGTAAGCACAGGCAGCAAGTATCAATCACTGAGCATCAAAATGAGTGACAAAAGGGACAAGTTTAAATGCTGAGCTCATGATTTGGGGAATGAAACTGGTAATGTCTTCTGGAAATAACTGCCACTGCCACCCAAGTACATGAGTTATGGCAAACTTTATGGCATGCTGTTAGGGACATAATTCAGAAACTCTGGCTATATCCACTGTATAGTAAAACACATACACTATATAGTGAAATACATACATCATATAGTGAAATATATACATCATATAGTGAAACACATACACAATGTAGTGAATGGCATACACTGTCTACTGAAATGCATACATCATATAGTGAAATACATATACTATATACTGAAATGCATGTCATATAGTGAAACACATACATTATATAGTGAAATGCTTGCATTATATAGTGAAATACATACATTATCTACCGAGATACACATACTGATTACTGAAACTCCACATACACTGTCTACTGAAACAAATACACTACATATTGAAATACATACACTACACATTGAAAAATCCACATACATTATCTACCGAAACAAATACACTATATATTGAAACATTATAAGGACACGTTTGCACTCCTATAGTTAGTGTTCAACCTTCACTTCTATGTTAAACTCAATATTTTGCACTTTAATAACTTTGCGACTATTCGGGCTCTTTGGATAAGATTTTGCATGCTCCATCAGGGACCAAATATCTCATGCTGTGGCAAGCTTCATTGTGGTGGGATGTGTGGGTGCAAAGATACAGAGTCAAAAAATGTGAAAAATTACCATTTTTTGCAAAATTCTCTGTCACACAACTGTGCAAAATTGGTGTGGAATTTTGGTCTGAAATGTTTAGGGTAGAAAGGTATTGGGTTACAGATGTGCCTTTTGAAGATTTGGTGAAACAATGTTAATCTATTTCAAAGGTCTTACATTTCAAAGTTTAATATTATTTCTTGTGGGACCAGTTAGATGTGAGCCTCAAAATAGGATTCCTTATTGCAAATGTGGAATCCTTTTCTGCAAATTTGGGATCCTTGTCACAAATGCATAATCTTTTTCCACAAAGCTGCCATATTGTTTTCAGTCAGCAGTTTCAACAAAATTAAATAACTAAAAAAATACATGACTTTACTAGACAACAACACTTGTCTTTACCTTACCCATGTAGAATCCAATTATGTGGTTACATTTTCAATAACTTACTTAGAAAAGAGTTTTTTTAACCTGCCCAAATCCTTTTTTGCAAATTGCAAAAAAGGAATTGTGAAACAGGATCCTTTTTCACAATTGTGAAAAAGGATTTTCTTTTTCTGCAAATTGCAATAAAGGAACCACAGAAGAAGATTCCTTTTCATAATTTGTAAAAAATAAATTTTAAGACAGATGTTTCTTGAGAGTGCTACGTGGCACTACAAGATGGAGGAGTGAACCTTAAACACTCTAGCTCTGCTAGCTTTTTAATTTTAAAAAACACTGTTTAAAGTTATTTTACATTAGTAAAATTTAGTTCATTCATTTTGTAAGCAAAACTGCAAGCAAACTGTGAAAGCTGCAGAAACTCCAGTACATTTTATACACTTTTTTCAGTCACAGAAATCACCCTCTATCACAGCTGAAATACTACCTGTATTGGGGAAAAACATGGACTGCAATCAAAGAGGTACAGCTTCTTAATCTATAAAAGCCAACAACGTTGTCAATAATCAGTTGGATATTCAAGATATTAAAAAAATGCTATGAGACATAAAGCTAGATATATCTGATGTTAAAATGACTATAGGGAACTTAAAGCAGGACTCTGAAAAGATTGTGGGCAGAGCAGAAAATAAAGAGCTATAGTTAGAACAGATAAAAGAGACTGTGGCATTTCTAGAGGACAGATTGGGATTCCTGCATAAATTTATTCATTACTTACTAGACAAAATTGAGGACTTGGAAAATGGAAGCCACAGAAACAATTTAAGAATTCTGGGCATTCTAGAGGGGATAGAAGGGGGGAACATGGTATGTTTTTACAGCAATTTTTGCCAGAACATCTTAATTATCAATGGCTCTGGCCACTACAGATAGAAAGGTCTCATCAGTCTCTGGGTCCCCATCTATCCCCTGGAAGTAAATCCAGACTGATAATTGCAAATGTTCTTAGATACTCAGTCAAGGAGGAAATATTAAAAATTGCTAGAGAGAAAAGGCAACAGTTTTGGAAAGGGGGAAGGGTTCTAATTTTCTAAGACTTTTCAAATAAAATCATTAGCCACAGGAAGAAATTTAATGGGGTCAAAATTTGTTTACAAAAACTGTGGATGTCTCATTTTTTTCAGTGTCCAGCTACATCATGTGTCAAAGATTTAATGTGAGAGACACATTTATTCACATCAGCATCTGATGCTGCTAACTGTGTTCAAAAACATTTTGGTAATGTCTGCTCTAAAACAGCTGATAACTATTCACTGCCTTTCACTGATTCAAATTCTGCTCAAGATGCTATGGAAATAGATGGAATCCACAGATGTTCTGACTCACATGCTGTCACTAAGAAGTTAGCTGACCAGCAAGCAAACAAAGATTACAAGCAAAACAGCCTAAGTGACAAACCCTCCTCTTCCACACCCTCCACTCCATATTTATACTCAGTAGCTGCAAATAATAAAGATAAATCAGACACATTAAAATCATCAGCATCAACAGAAGCACACTGCACATAGAACCAGCTATTTGCCAAAGCTGATCCACAGTCAAAACCCAATCCAAAGAAAAGGAGCCACTCTCACACTAGAGACAGTCCAAGAACTTCATCATTCAGATGCTCCCATGGATCTTTACCTGGTAAAAAAACTGATATGCAGCTTCCCCATAGATCCCCATTGAGCAGTTATAATATTATAGGAACTTCTATGTTTATCAGATCTATTTCTAGGCTACTGCTATTAAGTACTTATGGTGTTATGGCTCAAATGACACAACAAGCCAAAATAAAAAGAATTCAACATCTCTGTCTCCTTCTATTCTTTTCCAATGATCTACATGAACTTCTTATTTTAAATATAGCTTTACCATTAGTAACAAAAAATGACAGGTTGCATAGGCATTTGCCTTTGTTTCTTTTCTTTTATTAAACATGAGCACCATGACACTGCAGCTGGACTAAACATCCTGTATCTTAATACAGTCAATCCTTGATTGCAGTCATTCATTCAAGCTGTTATGTGAGTGTTTCTAGTACTGTATAACTCAAAAGTAGCAATAGTGTATCTCTTGATGAACATGATGCATATTTGCAGGTATACTGGATATTCCATGGCAGGATTAATATATTTATGACTCTATGCTAGAACTTAACAGTAAAAAAAAATATATTTGTGCTATTCTAATCTACCTTCAAACTGTATCATTATCATGCATCATAATGTACTAAAATGCTAAGAAAATAGTTACATTTAATAGACGTAATTTAATATTTAATGTTTCTCCCTGATTCAATAGATGCCACCCTGACCACTAAAACCTAAACTTGGTACAGCAGCCAATTCAATATAAAGCCTTGAAACTTCTCTGCCTCATGGAGGTGCTGGGTACATCCCCATTTCTGCCCTTTGCATTATTATCTAGTGCGCTAAGCAGAAACTCAGTTTTAAAAGAATCCTTCTAAGAAATTGGAAAAAAAAAAAACATAGTCACAAATTACAGAGTGGTTTGATCAAATGAGCTCCACAGCAAATAATGAAATAATCTGTTATTACATCAACAACAAACTGAATGTATTTGATAAGATTTAGCAACCCTTTCTGACTCTACTCAGAGACTTTTAATTATTACTGTACATTCCCTTCGAACAACATTTATATTTCTTTGTATTTATTAGCCCACAGTTATTTGTCTATTATGCTAATTAATCAACTCCTAATCATTTCTAATTATAGATTGTTAGCTGTAGAGATTTCTGTAGAAATGTAAATATCACCAAAGACTGATGTTAAGATTGTTACAAATATGTCATTTTTTATCTCGGTTTTATATGTTTTGTCTTATTAGAATTAATAAAAAACAGTCTTATAGTAAAAAAAAGACAGTTGTTTCTTTGTCACTTCACAGTTAAGCAGTTGCTGATTTTAATCTGAAATGTTCAATACAATGGGCTTGCAACACAGATGCACACTTTTCTGGTTTAGTGTATATATATATATATATATATATATATATATATAGAGTAAAAAAAATCAATTTAATGCATTCATTAGGGTTGTTCCACAGCGACAAAAGTGAGGAAATTTGGTGTTAGGGTTGAAAGCCCCTTGGACCCCCAGCCCACTCCTCGGCCGGCATCAGGGTGCGCATTGGTGTCATCAGCCCTAACTCTCACCCCATCACATGTGTGAAGGAACAGAGGTATAGGAGAATGGGGTGAGAGTTAGGACCGAAGACCCCAATGTGCATCCTCGATGCCGGCTGGGAGGGGTGGGCTGGAGAAGTCCAAGGGGGGCTTTCAACCCTAACACCAAATTTCCTCACTTTTGTCGCTATGGAAAACCCCTAACTAATGCATTAAATGGATTTTTTGGCCTCTAATTTCCCTTCATTTTGAGAACGATGACGAGAAATAGTGAATGTAATGCGGCGCCACGTGATGTCTTGTGACATAATTACAGGAACAGCAACACAAACAGAAGTGCCAACAGTGGTGCACATGGTAATGGAAATGTAAATGGTAAAGGAAACGTTAATAGAAATGCAAGCGCAAAGTGACACCAAAGCGAACATTGACACAAATGGACATTGAAGCATGTACAAAAACACAACTAGTAACGTGAACAGTGATGGCAGTGGTATTTTAAATGGAAATGTTAAGTGTCACAGCAAAAAGAACGCAAAAGGGAACAGAAACGGAAACGTGAACGCAAGCGCACACATAAGCGCAAACCGTAACGCGCACAGCCATGGCAGTGCAATAGTAAACTTAAATGGTAAAGTTAACATGAAGAATAATGCCAAAGGAAATGGAAATAGGAATGGAGGCACGTACGGAAACGCAAACTGTAACGTGCATGGTCATGGAACCACAATTGTTAACGCAAATGGTAACGGTAACAGCAACAATAACGCCAAAGGAAAGAGAAATGCAAATGCAAGCCAGTACAGAAATGCAAACTGTTACATGCACGGTCATGGTACCACAATTGTAAATGCAAATGGTAACAGTAACAGCAAAAATAACACCAAAGGAAACAGAAAACGAAACAGAAACGCAAGCGCGTATGGAAACGCAAACCGTAGCACACATGCATGGTACCGCAATTGCAAATGAAACAGGTAATGGTAACAGCAACAATAACACCAAATGACACAGAAACGCAAATGCAAGTGCAAGCAAATAAGCAAATCGTTACACACACGGTGGCATAGACGGTAACGATGCCGCAAGCGGTAACAGAAACGCAACTGGAAACGTAAACTGGCATAGTAACAAAAGGGCACACCCCTTCTTTTCCCCAAAAAATGCATTGTAAAACACAGTGAAAACAAAGAATGTATACATAACAATGGGCCACAGAGCAGAAAATGAGGACTTGAAATATTAAATTGCTTATATCTCAGGAACCATACGACGTAGAAAAAAAAATGTAAATTTCATATGAATTATGAATTTCCTGGCTAGTTTTGTACTTAGTGCCCACTTGGGGGCTAAGCATTTTTGTGATGAAAAGTCCATATCTCGCACCGTTTCTGAGATACGGGCCCGGAAAGACGCGACGGATGCCATGATGTTATCCAATGGGAAAAAGTGTCAACTTCAGAGTGCCGTCACTGTGCCACCCTGTAATATTTTTTCACCAAACCACAAACAGACACATCAGTGGGATGTTGACTTTTTTCCCTCCAAATTTCAGCCCAAAAGACCAAACCATTATTTTGCAGCAGGGCGACAAAGGATTCCTGTAATGTGGCAGACACCGTAATGTTATCCTATGGGAAAAAGTGTCAACTTTGGAGTGCTGTAACTTTGCCGCCCTGTAATATTTTTTCACCAAAATAGTGAAAGGCACATCTCTGAGTTGTTGGCTGTGTTCCCTCTAAATTGCAGCCCAAAAGACCAAACCATTCTTTTGCAGCAGGGTGGCAAAGAATTGCTGTCATTTTGCCATAGCCTGGAAAAGTACTGTTGAACTTTAAGAAAGCTTTCTCAAATTCATTCGACAGTGTCGCAAGTGCAAAAGTACTTTGCAAAAGTACTTTTTCCAGAAATTTGAAAAGCATATTTCTGGGGTGTTTTACCCCAAATTAAAGACATGCCTAGCATCCTCAGGGTCCGACTAGGTGAATACAAAAATAATTAGGTTGCTAGAGTGTCCCATATTTAAATGGCAAGCATTTTTCTGATCACCATCTGAAAACAAAATGGCAGATTTACAAAAGTAAAAGGGCCATTTGCGAAAGTAAAATCTGCATTTGTGACACTTTCAAACTTTATGTTAACTTTTCCCATTGACTTATAATGGGAACTTGTATTTTAAATAACTTTTGAACCGTTCAATATTTTTTCACAAAATCTTCAAAAGGCACATTGGGGACCCTGGCCGCATGTTCTCTGAAGTTTTCAAACTGGTCGCACAAACCATACGATCTGTAGGCGAAAGCAAAGAAATCGCAAAAAAGCGTAATTGTGCAATTGGTTGTCGCCTACTAACTCCACAGACGTATATCCGACTGGTATGAAACTTGGCAGATCCCAAGATCTACCATGCCCAATTGTGCATACCAAATTTCAGGCAAATCTGTTGAAGGGTGGCAAAGATATTAAGTGCAAAATTTGACCTTTAACCTTAAAAGTGCTACTGTTCCATCTATGGTGGCACTACCGTTACTATAATATATATATATATATATATATATATATAGATAGATATATATATATATAGATATATATATATCTATATATATATATATATATATATATATATATATGTCTTTGCTGTGAGTTCTGCGGGTTTAAATTTTAATTAATTTCCTCTAGAATAACATTGCAATGTGAGGTGTACACAGTCATTTCTTTATCACTGCACTGTGAAGCAATGGTTTGCAATTTTGCTCTGAAATTTTCAGGGTACAAAGGGCTTGTCCCACCGACGTGCCTTTTGTTGGTTTCATGAAAATGTATTAATTTGGTGTCCAGTTACAAAGGTTTCAAATTTTGCTGTGTTTTCTATAGTATAGCATTGCAATGTGAGGTATTTTTTGGTGCTGTGCACTACCGGATACAAGCACAAGGCCCAGACTTTACTGTGCTTCCAGAGGAAAATAAGGATACCACTACACTGTCTAAAAAATTTTACATGGATGGTAGTGCAGGATAGAGAGGGTCCTGTGCTCCCACATGCAAATATCAATACCATTACAAAGTGATGGGAGCACAGGCCCTATGGATGGATGGCAGTGCAGGGCCCAGAGGGCCCTGAGCTCCCACATGCAAATACGCATAGCATCATGGAGTGCTGGAAGCACATGGTCCAGAGAGCCCTGTCCTCCCACAAGGAAATAAGGATACCATTATAATCTCTCAAAAATTAGGGATGGACGGTAGTGCAGGGCCCAGAGGGCCCTGCGCTCCTGCAAGCAAGTAAAGCTACGGTCACCATCTTAAAAAGTAAGGAAATATGTTGCAAAAAACATTGTTAATGCATCAGTTAGTGTTTCAGTAAAAAAAGTTGGGAAATGTGGTATTAGGGTTTCCAACCCTAACACCCCAACCTCACTTTACATGCTGCAACAGGTGTGGCAGTGTGCCTTGGGGTTGTCAACTCTAACACTCGCCCCATTCTCCTATACTGTACCCATCTCAGCCTATTTACTCATGGAATGGGGTGAGCATTAGGGACAACCCCAAGGCACCCCCTCCCCTATGCTTGTTGTTGTGTGCAGGATGGGGGTGGGGTGTTAGGGCTGGGAACCCTAACACCACATTTTCTATCTTTTGTCACTGGAACTCTAACTGTTGCATTAACAAAGCCTTTTTGCAAAGAATATACACTATACAGTATATTGAAATACATACACTATTTATTGAAATAAATACACTATATTTGTATAAAATTCTGCAAACAGTATATACTGAAAAAATACACTATATATTGAAACACATACTCTATTGAAAAAAATCTGCATACTCTATAAACTGAAAGAAATTCATAACATAATAAGATACATACACAGTATAGTAAAAAATCCACATACACTGTATACTGAAACAAATACACTACATATTGAAATGCATACACTATATATTGAAATACATACACTACAGACTGAAAAATGTGCATATGCTATATACTGAAACAAATAAACAATGTAGTGAAATAAACACACTACATATTGAAATCAGCTCAACCCTAAAATGGCCTGCTTCTGCACTCATTTACTGCTGCATTCAGGGAACTGCTGGCCTGCTGAGAGAATGTCTGAAGCTGCAGAGGAGAAGGTAAATAAAACAAGGCTATCTCTTCTTCTTCTGCTTCTTTATGGGTTTTCCATCTGGTTTTGCTTGCACACCTTTAATCAAATTTCAGAAATTTGTGATCTGGCAAGAAACATTTAGAACTAATTTAAATATACAGTAGTTTATTATTTTGAGTGCTGCCTTCATTTACTGTTGAAAACACATTTGTATGGGAAACTAATACTTAGAATATTCCTAACATATCACTTTCATACCATATACGCATAGGAGACTGTGCGCATTTTTCTGTTATAAGTTAAAGTTTTGATCAGATTTATGTGTAATTAAAGGGAAATGGTCACAAAAATAGGAGCCCACCTCAGTGTGAGGCAGGGCCTGATTAGAACTTGTAGAAAAAGTAGATTTTTTTTTACCTGTGCTGATTGTATTTGTTTGTAATTTATCTGGTTGATCCTGCCTCTCTCTGTGCTGGCATTTCAAACTTCAGCGCCTCAAGCAGTGTGCCCAGAACCACCCATGGCTCTCCCAAGAATGATGTGTCATGTGGGGACCAGCAGTCTCGGTGCTGTACTGAGACCAGATATAGGCTGGTAGTGGGCTGTCAGTCTATATCTGGTCTTGGTATAGCACTGAGACATGTACGCTCCAAACCAGAGCTATTACAAGTTACAAGTATACATAACTCTAATGGACAGACCTGCAGCTGCTCCCTGCATGACACGTCATTCTCGGGACAGCCACGAGTGATTGTAGGCATACCACTCGAGGTGCTGGAGTTTGAAATGCTGGCATAAAGGGAGGAAGGATCGACCAGATAAATTACAAATAAATACAACCAGCAGAGGTAAAAAAAAAATCTAGTTTTTCTGCAAGTTCTAATCGAGCCCTGCCTAACACAGAGGAGGGGGTCTGTTTTTACGTGGATGTTTCCATTTAATTACTGTGTTAGTCAAGCAACTTATCTGTGCTGAATGCTTGGGAAGCACTTAAGGAACTGTAATAGTGTAAGCCAAAAACTTTCCTAGTTTGTACTCCGCAGAGTTTGTTTTGATTTAGTTTTTGTTTTTATTTTAATGTTTTGTGTAATAAAGGTTCTTGGTTAAGAAACAAAAATACTTATTTTTTGCAGCAATTCCTCAGGGCCTGGTTCTTGTCAGGAGCTCAGCTGACATATGCAAGATTTGCATGTTTCTCTTCTGAATGACTACACTGTTATGCCTCGTTGGTGGTATTCACAGTCCCTAGCCTCCCCATAACATATCTGCAGAACACTGCAGGGTGGACAGAGCTTTGCCAGGCAGTGAGTCTCAACTAACAAGCCTGCCCTGGTCTGGCCACATAGTGCACAGTTATCCTGCTTATATGGTATGACTGTGTTATGGGGTTTGAGAGTCCCAAACTGTGTTTCATTTCTTTCTTTTTCCATTGAGATTTTTATCTTCTTAGTCACCCAGTGACCTCCTTGCCCACTGTCCTCTCCAGCCCCATCACCCACCATCCCCAGGACTTACCTGCTCTGAGATCCCCCACATACCCCACCGCCACCCAGTGGTGAGGCCAGGAAGGGAGGGCCATTCACAAGGAGACACATAGTCAGACAGGAGCAGAGCCTGGTTAGTAGTGCAGAGCCTGTGGCAGGTTGGTGGATCAGTCTACCATTGTGGGTTTTCTGTCTTTGATTTCATCTGCTGTGCAGCCAAGTATGTAATGATGCCAATGCATGTAAAGGCACACATTTGCTTTGTGCCTGCCTGAACCTTCCCCATTATGGTGCTTTGCTGCCCTGCCAGTCCTCCTAAGCTAGACAGCTGTTGAAGAGTGAGGTGGTTGGACTCCCCCTCCCTGAGAGGAGAGGAGAGGAGAGCAGTGCCTGAGATGGTCCATCATCTCTCCCACCAACTGACCACCGTATGACCCAGGTCCATCCCCAAAACTGGGCCACTGTCATGGGAGGCAGTACAGCGACCAACAAGCTGCTAGGCCAGCCCAACAGACTGTGTTTTATAAGTAAATAAAGACAGCACTCGTATGAAAGAAGAAGAAACTGTATTTTAACAACAATTGTTATAAACATTTGATGTTACATCACAGTGTTTCAAAATTTAATAAAAGTTTGCAAGCAAAAGAAGATAAACAAATACTTAAAGAGACAGATACTGTAACCCATTTTTGTATACTTCTGCACCTTTAGAGGCATTGGCCAGGACTTTTAGTCAGTAAGGGCCCCATTTTCAGAAGGTTAGCGCAGATCTAAACATCTAAGGACCAAACCATGTGGGAACAGCATGGTTGGATGGTTTGAGAGGAGAATTTATTAGGCTCGCCTCCACCCGTAAACGGAAGAGAAAGGCTACCATTACCTCGCTTTTGGCTCAAATCCGATCTCTCGAACAATCCCGCCCTTCTTCCCCCTCTCCTGATCTCTTGAAAACACTATTGAATTTAAGGAATCAATACTCTCTTCTTGTACAAGAAAAAGCAGAATTTGTCATATTAAGAACCCAGGCAAAATATATAGAGCAAGGGGAGAAAGCGAGTCACCTTCTAGCTTTGCGTCTGAGGAAATTGGAGGCATCAAGGTTCATCTCCTCCATTAATGCCCCAGATGGGACCACTAAAACACATCCTAGAGACATAGCTTTCATTTTTAAGCAGTTTTACTCTTCTCTCTACAATAAACGTTCTTCACCCCGTCACAAAGGGAGCTGTTAGACTATTTGACTGCCTTGTTTCTACCCACTCTCTCTCTTACACAGCAGTCCTTTTTATCTGCTCCCATTTCCCTTCAAGAAGTGCTATCAGCTATTAATAATCTAGCTATGGATAAGGTCCCGGCCCAGGTGGCCTACTGTACCTTCAAATTTTTACAAAGTTTTTGCCAAAGACCTTGCACCTAGCCTGCTGGGTCTGTATCAATATATGCTCTCCGGGCAAATCCAGGATCCATCCCTGTTAGAAGCCTCAATTATCCTTCTCCTTAAGCCAGACAAACCACCCCATTCTCCAGCGAGTTACCGTCCAATCTCCCTATTAAATTGTGATATTAAAATTCTCGCCAAGATACTCGCTAACAGAATTGAACAAGTCTGGACTCACCTTCTCAGTCCAGAACAAATAGGATTTGTGTCAGGCAGAACCCCTGCAGACCACCTCCGTAAATTGTCGTATCTTGTACAATTGGCAAAAACTTCCCCTATTCCAATGGCATTAATCTCATTAGATGTAGAAAAAGCCTTTGATAAGGTGGACTGGAATTTCTTGTGGGCAACGCTACAGGTAATGGGTTTCCCCAATGACTTTATTAAATGGATTCAAGCTTTATATTCTTCCCCTCTGGCTAGGATACATTGCAATGGAGTACTCTCTGATGTTTTCCCTCTCTTCTGAGGTACACGGCAAGGATGTCTGCTCTCTCCCTTCCTCTTCAACTTATATCTCGAACCCCTTATCAGGCGATTGAAATCCTCTCCTTTAATCATCGGCATACCTGTAGGTGATAGAGCCCCTTTGCTTTCGGTCTATGCAGATGATATATTGCTTCATCTTTCAGATCCGGTCTCTTCTTTAACAGAAGCACTGGATATCATTGATATTTTTGGGAAATTCTCGAACTACAAACTCAATATCAGTAAAACTGAAATTTTTCCCCTTAATCACTTAACATATAGCTCGGCTTTTAGCAAATTTGGCATGAAATGGACCCCCCGGTCCATTAAATATTTAGGTATCTACATTACCTCGGACTTATCCTTACTGCGTAAGCTTAATCTGGAGGACTTATGGTACAATATTCAGCAGGACCTAGTAAGATGGAAAAATCTCCCACTCTCGTTATGGGGCAGAATTAACACTGTCAAGATGAATGTCCTGCCCAGATTGTTTTACCCGTTAAATATGCTGGATGTATGGTTACCTTTATCTTTCTTTCAACGTATTCACTCAGATGTTAATTCCTTTATTTGGTGGGACAAAGCAATCAGAAGATCGTATCCTAAATTGTCCCTACCCAAGGAGCTAGGAGGTTTGCGTCTCCCTAATTTCCTACTTTATTACTGGGCTTGTCATCTGTATAAATGTGGGAAGTGGCTGTCTTTACCTGAACTCCTTACTCACCATGAGTACATCCCAATATGGTTGCAAATTGAATCGGACATGTTTGCTTCTCATAAACTAGCCCCAACCTCACTTTTCTATATGCCAATAAAGAACATACCAAAAGTCTTGCAGTCTCTTCCAATTGGTATCTCGTTAAGAGTTCTTTCTCAATTGTTCAGTTATTGTAAGGTATCCCCAAACTCTGATTTTTCTCAGCCAGTCTGTGCTAACTTGAATCTCAAAATAGGAGGTGCTCCCATATCTGGAAGCTGGTTACCAATTTCTTCTGAACATACTGTTGCTGATTTCTATTCACAGGATTCTATTTTGACCACAGAAGAGATTTTAGCCAAATTTGGCTTAACGTCACCGCAGTCTTTAAAATTCTTCAGCTTAAGCACATTCTAATAAAAATGTTTGGGAAAGAACCCAAACCTTTCTATATTGGGGCCTTTCTTCAGCAAATTAACATCTCAGCTAGCAAACCACATGGCATCTCTACTTTGTATAAACTGCTTCTCACATACCCGCAACCTCCTTCGGCAGCTGGGTCTAAGATCTGGCAAGCTTTCTTCCCTGATGAAGATATTAATTGGCAAAGGATATGGAAAGATTTATATATATATCATACTCAAGATCGTTATAGGGTAACGCAATATTGTATTTTAAATAATTTGTATTATACTCCTATTAAACTGGCTCAAATGAAGCACCTCCCTTCTAGCATGTGCTCTAGATGCAACAAAGAGGAAGGTCCGCTCCTACATATATTGTGGTCATGTGAAAAAATATCTCCCTTGTGGAAACAAATTGAATCATCTTTAGACCCATTGTTGGGGCTGCAGGGCCTCTTCTCCCCCACCATATGTATTCTGGGAGATTATTCCAGAATTCCAGTGAAGGAGAGAAGATTCCACATGGCTCTAATTTCAATGGTGGTCAAAAAACTAGTGCTCAGACACTGGCTGGATCAAGCCCCTATTTCTTATACAGAATGGCTGCATGAAATATCCTTTGCACTCCAAGCTGAGCACTTAATTGTGAGCGTGTGCCACTGTCAATCATCTTTTAATAACAAATGGGGGAAATTATATGCCCTCTACTTGACTTGACAGGGTGACATGGATGGTTCACGAGCCTCTCTTTCTTCTTCTTTTTTCTTCTGGCTTTTCCCTCTGTTTTTGTGTGTGGTTCAATATTGTTTTCACTTGGCCACTCATTGTTTCTTATTATTTTATATATTTGTTAATCATTCTGGTCCTCATCTAGTACTGCTACAATAGGCTAGGGAAAAGTGCACCATGGAGTGGGGGGTAGGAGGTTTAGTTTGTTTAAGGTAGTTTTAGTTATTATTTTCTCCAAATGTCTTATTCTTGCTGTTTAATCATTTCCATTTCAATATGTGTCACTTGTAGATTTTTGTGTATGCCTTGTTCTGCTACCTTGTGTTTTTTGTTATAATCAATAAAGTATGTTTAATAAAAAAAAGCATGGTTGGACGGGTGCCATATTCAGCAGCCCCTGATGCTAACCTGATCATGTGCATGAGCATATTTACTACTGTGGCCACAAAGGAGGAATCCCCTCCTGCATACAGAGCACAGTGCTATATAAAAGGTTTTGAAAGTGCTTAACAGCTGACATTGCAATGCTGTTTACCACTTCCAAAAATCCTGCCCTCCTTTGAGCACACAGTGGTGCACATTTTCACCCCACCCCGCAGAGATGGCCTTGGGGAGGTGTGAAGTGTGCATTGGTACAGGGCCCCAAGAGCAGAGGGGGCCCCCAAAAAAACTTAGCTGTCCAGTTTGCCTCCTTCTTCCTGGTCCTGTATGTACTAATTTAAGTAAAGTACAAAAATGGTACAAAACTAGCTAAAAATGAAGCTACAGGGAGGCCAGGATAGGGATGAGGATGTTCCTTGGGGGCTTCATGACTTATGATATGGGGCCCCAGCAACCAGGTTTGCACAGGGCCCCAGAACAGCTAGGGCCAGCATCCTGGTCACCATTCTGATGCCCCCAAGAAGTATAATAAAATAATCCCTGGAATCTAATGGTTCCCTGGCCCGATCGCAGTTTAAATGGCTCCAGTTATTAGAAACATAGAAGCAAAGACTTTGACAGCAGATAAGGACTGTTTGGCCCACCTAGTCTTCCCATTTCCCTACCTATTGGATAAGCTGCAGATCCTAGTTAACCAACAGCCAACTTCTTCCTATTATAGTAAAATGATCCCTAGTGTCTAGTGTTCTCCCCACCCAAAACTGCCATCCAGATGCCCCAATTATTATAATAATATGGGTGTAGAAATTAGTTGAAGGAGAGGCTGCAGAGGGTTGTGATTTATAATACCAAATCAAAAGAGAGGGAGGTCATGAGTGGGGTGCCACAGGGGTGTATTCTGGGTCCTGTCCTCTTCAATATGTTCATCAGCAACATTAGAGAAGGAATCTGGGCAAGTTTGTCTCTTTAAAGATTACACTAACTTCTGTGGGAGGGTAGATAGTGATGAGGGAAGTAGGAAACTGCAGAGTGACCGGCAAAGAGTAGAGAGGTGGTCTAAGGTTTAGCAGTTGAAATTCAATACCAAAACATGCAAGGTGACACACCTAGGGAACAAGAATTCCAGGACAGAGTACTGGATAGAAGGGGTAGAGCTAAGAACTACAGTTCAGGAAAGGGACCCAGGAAGCACCATTAGTGACTCCCTTAAACAATCAAGCCAGTTCAGCAAGGCCTAAAGTAAGGCAAATCGGATGCTAGGGTGTACCAGAAGGGTTCTGACAGTAGAAGAAAAGAGGTATTACTGCCTCTTTATAAATTGTTCATGAGGCTGCACCTGGAGTACTGTTCCCAGTTCTGGAGTCCTCACCTCAAGAAAGATAAGGACAGGCTGGAGAAAGTGTAACAAAGGGTGAACTGATCAGGATGATTCAGAGCTGGCAGGACAGATCTTACAAGAATCTGCTCAAGGCACTGAACATTTATTCACTGGAGACCAGGCAAGAGAGGAGTGATATGATAGAGACCTTCAAGTTCCTGAAAGGAATAAATGAGGTGAACTGAGAAGAACTACTTAGCATGAGTAACAGTTCAAGGACACAGGGGACAAGTGGAAATGAATAGGAGGGAGGTTCAAGCGAGATATGAGAAAGTTTTATTTTACAGAAGTGGTGATGGAAACATGGAATAGTCTGCCTGCTGAGATGACGGGCACCAAAACCATAAATGGTTTCAAGCATGGCTGTGACAACGTTAAGGGTATAATGGTTACTCAGAGTGGTAGTAGTAGGGGCAGGGAAAGGGGAGTGGATAGTGAAGGCCAGTACCCTGTATGGACAATAGGTCACAGTGTTTAATAAGGAACTACAGTAGTTGCGCAATGGATGGACCATCAGTCTTTTTCTGCCATCATTCTCTATGTTTCTAGGTTTCTATTTTTCCATCAGCCCTGGCATCTAGTATCCCCCACCCCAATCACAAATCTGAGCCCCTCCCATCCCACTCCACCCAGGTCCTTCCATACCTCCCCATTGGCCCACCACTTACCAAGATGGCTGCCAGCTCCCTGTGACTGTGATCTGCACAGCCTCTCTGCTCACTACCTTGGCTGTCTGCTCTCTGAGTGATAGGGAGTGAGATTGGACCTACTGTAGAACATCTGTTTCTATAGTAGGTGTGTGCTCACTCACTGTCACTCAGACAGTAGCCAGCTGAGGTGGTGAGCAGAGGGGCTGGGCCTGTTATCATCATAGTGGGGGAGACTGGCAGCTGGGGTAAGTTAAGGATCACCATGGGGAGGAGGAGGAATATGGACCTGAGTGGGTGGAATGGGCAAGATCAGGCTTGTGATCAGAGGGTGAACTAGATGCCAGTAATCATTTTAATGCACTAATTGTGGGCATCTGAATGGAGAGTGGAGTGGGGGAATACTAGATGCCTGGGACCATTTTAATATACTAATTTGGGACAACTGAATGTGATTGTTGGGAAGTACTAGATGCCAGGTATCATTTTATTCTAATACTCAGGGGCATGTGAATGGCAATCAGGAGGTGGGGGCTGACACTGCTCTGCACAATGCCTCCATGCAGTCATGCACAGAGGCATTGTGCAGAGATGTTAATGAGGCAATAACAATTTAAAATGGCCCATAACACATTTCCTGCCCTATGGGCTTATTAGCATGCTGCGAGATGAAAATGACTCATTGAGAAAAGGTGCTATACTTTTTGGGACACGCTATCTCCCTTTGATCCTCTGAATCCCTGTCCTACAAGAGGCTGTGATACTGCATAGTCTCATCACAGTGGGCTATCCCCTGGGAACCAGTGATCACTGTACAGTGTGGTTCAACATTAAGACAGGTGCAATGGAAAACCACCAAAAGATGAGGGTTCTTGACCCTGGGTAAGTTGGATTTTAAAGAAATGGGAGACTATGGGAAAATGGGGACACACAAATCTTTCGTTGCATCCAGAAGAAGAGAAAAAAGGAGGGAGGATAGTTCAGCTCCTAGATGGTGAGAGGATCCTTGAAGACAATGAACAGAAGGCTGTACTGAGCAACTTCTTTTATTTGGTATTCACCAAGTAACTTGGTGAACCAATTCCATACAGTAGCATCAAGGCTGCCATTAGGGGGATCCCAGAAATGGATATGCTGGCATTTATCACAGACAGGGTCAGAGAGGCACTGGTGTACCTAAAGGCAGACAAGGCACCAGTGCCTGATTGACTGCACCTGAGAGTGCTGCAGGAACTTGCTGAGGAATTGGCGGACCCCTTGGCATATTTGTTTAACCACTCGTTGCAATCAGGAACCATACGATGGGACTTGAAAACTGCAGATGTGGTACCTCTCCACAAGGGAGAGAGTAGAGAGGAGGCAGGCAACTACAGATCAGTCAGTCTCTCATCTATAGCCAGGAAACTAATGGAGACATTAATTAAGCAGGACCCAGTAGAATAGCTGGAAGGGAATGGTCTCCAGAATGTGAGACAGCATGGGTTTGTAGCAGGGAGGTCATGCCAGACAAACCTTATTGTAGTCTTCAACAGGGTGACTAAAGAAGCAGACAGGGGCCACCCAGTGGATCTCGACTACTTCAGTTTTAGTAAGGCCTTTGATTCAGTACCACATAAGCACCTGCTAAGAAAGTTGGAGGACCTAGGTACTGCAAAGAGCATAGCCAGGTGGGTGGGAAGCCAGCAGTAGGACAGATGACAGAGTGGTAATAAATGGGGTGAAGTAAGGTGAGGGAGAGGAAACAAGTGGGGTGGCCCAAAGCTTTGTCTTTGGGTCCGGCATTTTTTAATATCTTCATTAGCGACATTGGCATAGGCATTCAAAACAAGATTGCCCCCTTTGCAGAAGACACTAAGCTAGGAGGTACAGTTGATAGTGTGGAGGTGGTGAAGAACCTGCAAAAGACCTGCAGAGGTTGGAAAGATGGTCCAGTATCTGACAGCTGAAGTTCAATGCAAAGAAATGTAAGGCAATGCATCTGGGAAAGGGGAACCCAAGGGCAAAATATTGACTTAATGGGGTCCAACTAAGTGCCTCACAAGAGGAAAGGGATTTAGGGGTCATAATAAGTGACACCCTAAAGCATTCAAACCAATCCAGCAAAGCTTACAATAAGGCAAATAAAATGCTAGGGTGTATAGGAAGTGGATGTGACAGCAGGGACAAGGAGGTGATCCTCCCACTGTATAGGTCACTGGTGAGGCCACACCTGGAGTACTGTGTCCCATTCTAGAGGCCTCACCTAAAGAAGGCTAGAGGTCTAGAGGTTGTGCAGAGGAGGGTGACCAAGGTGGTGCATAGTCTCTAGGGGCTCTCGTACGTGGTGCACCTAAAGACACTGAATATGTACTTGCTCAAGTCTAGGAGGGAAAGAGGGGGACATGATTGAGACATTCAAGTTCCTGAGAGGCATTAATAAAATGCCCCACATAGAACTTTTTAATAGGGTTGTTGGCACAGACACTAGAGGATGTAAATGGAAGCTTTTTTTTGGGGGGGGGCTTAAAAGGACTAAGAAAACATTACTTCATAGAAAGGGTCATTAAGCCATGGAACAGACTGCCTGCTGAGGCGGTGGGAACAAAGACCATGGGTGATTTCAAGACAGGGTCGGATAGGACAAGGGCTCACAGAGATATCAAGTGTGCTGGAATTGGGTAGGGGGCTTGGTCCTGGGACCCATTGAAGGTCTGGGAAACCTAAGGGCAGACATGATGGATTTGTGGTCTCCTTCTGCCATCATTTTCTATGTTTCTAAGCTTCTTAAAAAAGCATTATGTTTTTTGCATTCCAGCTTTAGTTAAAGAAAAAATCACCACATCATCAGCATATGCCAATGAGTGAACCGGTAAATTGTCTATTTTTGGGGAGTCCAATTCTTCAAGATCAGAAAATTCATGCAATGAATTGATATAAAAGTTAAGCAGTATTGGCACTAACAAGCAACCCTGCTTTACCCTTCTATTTGTTTTAAAGAAAGGTGTTAGCGAACCCTTGTTATCATATCTAACTGCTCAGTAAGTATCAGAATATAAATGTTTAATTATCTTAAATAATGATGGAGCTATACCTTTTCCCAAAGTAATTCCCATAAAATTTGTCTATTTATGGAATCAAACGCTGCAGAATTATCAATAAATAAAGCAAATAATTTGGCCCCCCTCAAAAAGATATACTTTTCCATAAGATGACTCAAACAAAAAATATTGTCAATTACAGAATGACCCTCCCTGAATCCAGCTTGGAACACTGAAATCTGATTAGTAGAATCAGCCCAGTTTGTCAGTCTTTTTAATAATAATCTGGAAAAGATCTTAAAACTAATATCCAAAAGACTAATCAGTTTAAAGTTATTTGGTGAATAAACTGTACTCCTTTTATAAATTGGAACAATTATGTTCTGTTTCCAAGAAACTGGTATATAATTCTGAGATATACATAAGTTAAAGAAATGAGTTAAAATCGGAACCCAAAAATCTTTATACTCTTTGTAAACCTCAGGAAGGATAAAGTCATTTCCAGGAACTTTGTTGTTTTTCAGAGTAGCTATTACCTTATTCACTTCCTCTGCTTGAGAAAAGCACTAAATGTTCTATTGACCCTTCCTGATCCTTGTTTCTAACTCTATTTGAAGTTAATGAAGGCACTTTAAAGAAAATCTCCCCATAATGTTTTACCAATTCCTCCTTTGGAATATATAAAGCCAAGGATGATTGTGCTTGATTTGTTCCTGAGGCCACCATGCTCCAAAAGGCTTTCACATCTCTCTGACAAATAATGTTATACATAGAGTCCCAGTTTTTGTATAAATAACGTTGTTTTTTAGTTGCCAAAAATTTCCTATACTGCTTTCTAGTTTATTTAATATATTGCAATTTCTTTTTGTTGGATATTGTTTGGTCCACTTATTTACCTTCCTTGGTTTCCTCTTTTCGTTCTTACATTCAGAGTCAAACCAAGTTTTTACATGTGAATTTGAGTTACTATTATTAGTGTGATAAATTGCAGTCTTAATCTGTTGATTAAGTTGACCTATAATCAAGTCAAAATTATGTACATTAACTAAATAATTATCTTTTTTTGACCTAAGAAGTTTATTATAGTTCTCAAAAATATCCCTTAGTGTCTCTCCTGAGATGTAGTTATATTTTAAACATTGTTTACCAACTAAATTAAGTTGTCCTAAAGTTGTACCAATATCTAATTGGGACTCATTCCTTCATAACCTTGATATGTAAGCTCAGTGGAGCATGATCGCTTTCTGTTCTCATTTGAATTTTGAGAAGTGTAAATTTCTCATAATTTTCAGGGTTGATTAGAACATAATCAATAGTACTTTGCCCATTTGGAGAACAATAAGTGGTTTCTCCTAGTTCATCACCTTTCAATCTGCCATTCAAAATTAAAAAGGCATTCTACTCTATAAACTGTATCATATTTTCCCCTTGTTCATTAGTCCCTCTATCTTTACTATCCCTATGTTTGCAGCCCATTAGATGTAACTGAGCTTCTAACATATTAAGGCTATCATATTGGGCAATACAAGCATTAAAATCTCCTGCAATCACAACAATGGCATGTGGAAATTTTAAAATATAAAGAATTGATATCAGCTGAAAGTAAATTCCAGCTCTTTGAATCGCTATTCACTGAATTTTTGGGGGGGAAACAGACATTGGTGAAAATAAAAAACACTCTATTCCATAATACTGTTATAATAATATAATTGACAGTGTTTTTGACTATTTCAACAATTTCAATAGAAGGATGAATTTTAACACAGGTGGCCAGGCCACCAATGGGTCTGCTCAACTTTCTCACTTTCTTGGCAGGGCTTGTAATAATCTTATACCCATTTAAGTTAACCTCTCCCATTACCCATGTTTTCTGGAAGAATACCATGGTATGGGAGGTTACAAAATCACAACATTCCTGATCCTTCATGATACCCGCAATGCCTGCTATATTGCAAAAATTGCAATTACTTGAGACAGTGTTAGAATCTTCCAGGGATGTCTTCCTCTCCAAATCGATGTTATCTGTTGCCTCTTTTCATAGGTTAGTATCCAGTGTATATATTGTCCCCTGATGTAGGTCATTCAGGTCCACCAGCAGCAACCTTTCACTATCAAATTTCTCCCTGTTATCCATCAAGAGTGAATAGACTGCAAAGTTTTCACAATACATATCTATTTGAGTTCCTTGATTTTCTAAGTCTGTTCTGATGACTTGTTGGATATACTTTTTTTCCTGTTTCCAGATTTAATTTAGATGCTATCAAGGCATTAATATATGATAAGAGAACAACTTCATTTTCTCCAGGAAGTTTGTCAATCCCAAAAAATTGACAAAATACAGGGGTTCACCTCTTTGTCACTACTGCTGGAAGGGCTGAAATCCCATTTAAGTGATGTCAGGACATTAGTAAAAATGTTCTGATTGACCAAGAGCATCTGGTTTCTAACTTTGGTTGAATATGTAACAATTGTTTTCCAGGTTATCAGAGCCCATGGTCCCAAACCCAGCTGATTTAAACCAGTTTGCTTAAACCAGACACTCTTTGCCAATTTCATATCAGAAAGGAGAATATAAACTGGTTTCCTCTCCATAAGTGTACCTCTACAGGTCATGATAATCTTTCCTCTGTCCTGAGGAATACCCAATTCAACATGTATTAGGTACTCCATGGTTTCTTTAAGGGACTCTCCTCTGTCTCATAGTGTTTCTCAAAAATTCCATCTATCCTTAAACAAACTTCCTCTCCTGACAATACCCAGTTGTTATCTCCTAGCCTATTTACTTTTTTAGCACCTTAGATCATTCACATTCCAGCTCTTTGGCTCATCCCTTTTCTGTTTCTGTGGATTACCCATCAAATTCCCATCAGTATCCATCTCTGTATTTTCATCAGCTTCCTGCCTCTTCTCCACTGCTTCAGCATTATCTGTATCAATAATACCATGATTCCCCTCTTCAGTCTTACTCATAACTAATGTACTGGTGGGATCTGTTCTTAATTTTGCAGATATCAGATACCCATCACTACAAATCCTCCTATTTTTGTTTTTGCTCCATTTTTTCTTTTTAGTCTATTTTCCCTTCTTTTTATTGACCTCCTTTTTGTTAATTTCTGGGATGCAAAGTGTTGAAAAAGATAACCTCTCATTTTCAGTTTGTTGCACTTGTGACTTCTGTTGCATTTGCTGCATAACACTCTCAATTTTATTGTCCAGAATTTGGATTTTAGCATGCATTGAAGAGACAGAGACAAATCCCTCCATACTTGCTTACAGATCTTTAACTGCCTCTAACATAACTATATGTGCAATGATTGGATAAGCTAAAGTTTAATTGTGTATTTTGATAAAGTGTCAGGACATTGAATCAAAAATTCCTCATCTATCTTGATCCTTTCTACCTCATTGTCAAGTCTTGAGAAAACTGCACCAAGCAAGCCAGCTAAGATGGAGACCTCTTCTCCCACTTGCTGCAGTTCTTCATCTGTAGATTCTGAGAGATGTGAGGACATTTCTAATGGGCCATAAAGCTCCAAATGATTTACCTGTGAGTTATTTATAGGGATATGAGATGAATTAGGAGATTCCCCCCTTATCATTTCCTGGTAAAATTGGAGTTATCTGACAACTTTCCTCTATTATTTTTTTGGTTGTCACATGTTGACCAGGAGAGAATGATTCAGTAATTTTCTGTGTTTTATCTCTCTGCCCTCATCCTTTTTCATCCTACTTGTTTTCTTACCTTTTTGTTTATTTTTTATAGATGTATTTTGTTGATTAATGCTAAGATTTTTCTCTATCATTTCTACCCCCATACATGACGTAAATAATGTCTCTATTGTGTTTTTATTAACTCTTCCTTCTGGCTGTATTTCTTTCACTAAACTAACCAATTTCAACACTTGAGTTTTTACAGCCTCTGTGTACAAAAAATGTCTCTCACCATTTTTTGTCTCAGAAGGAGTGGAAGTGGTAATGAAGAGAGACTCATCACACACACTCCCATTCTTCTTTTTCTTTGCAACAAGCATTTTTCCACTCCTTGTATACATTAAGTTAAGTTATAACAGACTAAGATGGTTATGACAGTTTAAAAGAAAAATCTCACTAGTAGCCAACCAATAGTAATTAGTATATAATATGTATAGTAAAAAAAAAAAAGAAAAGCCAACAAGGCTCACAGCTGTCTTAAAAGTCCCTTCAATTACAGCTCCTTCTTTTTTGCAGCACCACCAACTCTCTGAACCGCTAATCTTCAGGGTTCAAGGTTCTCTTGGTTTGATGATGTTGAACCGATGGGATCATTAATAGGCCATTAAGATTTAGGATGTCAATTGTTATGCAGCCTTTTGAGCCTTCTTAACCTTTTTAAACCTGCATTTCAACACAGCCTTAAAAAAAACAGAAAAATAATAATGTTCCTTTGGCTATCCTCAAACTGTCCTTAGGCTGTCCAAAGGGGAGAGGGAAGCAGAGGAGATGATCCAAAGAAAAGTTCCAAAGGTGATTCCTTCCAGACTTGTCTCCAATAATTCAGCTTTGCTTTTAAAGAATAAGGTCCCACTGGTAGAAATACTGATGGGGACGCTGATAAAGATGCTGATTAAAAAACCCAGTCAAGGTCAAGTAATACCAATGATGCCAATGATGTAACTGTATAAATAGCAAAAAATAAAAGACAATTACTACCTCATTGGTAATTCACAAACAATTTGTAGCTGATATAACAGCTCAACGAAGCTGAAAATTTTAAAGCTAAAAACTAAAAAGCTTAAAACTCAAGAGAAAAACTCACAAAACTCACAAAGAAAAGAACTAAAAAGGTCTGAATGGCTGAAAGTCTAAGTCATAAAGTGCAAAATACTAAACTGCTAAGTGCAAAATGCTAAATGCTGCATTAGCTGGGTGGTCCCAGATAATTACAATATTTGCAATTTTTGTTATATAGGACACAGAACTACTAGCTATTTTAATAAAATTATCAAAACTATCCAGAGCTATCCAGAACTAAAAAAAAAAGTTTCAATCTTTTTTTAACCAGTAATCAAGTTAATATCACCTACTTGTGGAGTTAGCTCTTGTTACTCCAAGTTCACTCGATAGTAAAATCCAGCGATATGACGATATGGTCATACAGCTGCTCAAGCTAGTGAGAGAAGGAAACCACCCTGAATCACCGTGCTTATTAGAGCCTTCAACAAAAAGCTCTAGTGTGTTAAATCCAAGGAAATGTAGCTGCTGAAAACAAACTTCAGAGCTTCAGAACTTTGAAAATGAAACGCACATCAGCCTCTCAGGTGGATCAGGTATATCTACCAAAAAACACCAGTGCATGCTCTTATGGCCAGATTCAACCTGGTCAGGTGGCTTAAGACACGTGAAACTTCAAACTCAGAGTTAATCCTTTAAATACTATATACTATATATATTTAAAAGAGTATTTATCTAATTGTTATTTATTATTTGTGATATATGTTTTGATTCCAGACATTTTTCTGAATGTTTTTCCACTAACCATACAGTTTAGCTATCTCAATTACTCAGAGCTCTAAGTCTACTTTCAAACATGGTTGCGAAGTTCTAACACAAATAAATAATAAGATGAATTCTTTAGAACTTTAAAACTGGCACCGGTACCCCCCTTTTTAGATTCAGTACTAGCTTAATTTATTATCCAAGATCTAGTATTCATTATCTAGCTTCTGTAGTTTAATAAAATTTAAAATTCTAAAAAAAAGAAAACAATGTCTGTGCAAGATCTGTGCAGTCACTAGAAGTCAATCATCAGTTACCCCCTGACTCTATTCTCTTTTTTTTTGCTCAGAGAGATAGAGGTCAAGAGAAATGGAAAAAAGAAAGAACTCTCCTCCAGTCAGAATCTGGCTCTGGTTCCAGGATTGTGAGATAACACCTCCAAACTCAACCCAAATCTCTGGGATCACCGCTTAAATAATTTTTATGTTGATTGCGCACATGCGTAAGAAACATATTGCGGCAGCTTGCCAGAAGCAGGTTGTGGAGGCACAGCACTGTTGTGGCCAATGCCCCCACAGCCTTTGGAGGCTTGGCCCGCTTCCCCAATGGGGTGGCACACAGCTGCTGACACTAGTAAAGCCAGCGTGCCACAACCTTGCAAGGTTTCAGCCACTGCAATCAGGGGCCACCTCGTCATTGCAGCTAAGTCATTCAGCTGCAATGAGGGAGTGACCCATCATTGCTGGGTGGAACCTTGGTACTGTGGTATTGTTTGTGAACATGACAGTGGCTTGCCACCATGTTCACAAACAATATGAGTGAGCCCCCCATGCCGAGGGGGTGCCCAATCCTCCTCAAAAGCATGTGTCCCCCAACAGTGTTTGTCTGCCGATGGGGGCCCCAATCCCCATCTGCTTCAGTGCCCATAACAATGCATTCATGTTGCCGACAGGGAAGCCAGCTCCCGTCAGCATTATGTCCCCCCCAAAGTTTAATTTGTCGACAGGGGAGCCTACTCCCATCGGCATAATTCCCCCAACACCCAGTGGCAGTTAGCCGAGGGGTGCCCAATCCCCCGGCTTTTGCACTTCTTTATGCCAACGGGGTGCCCAATCCCATTGGCTAGAACTGCACCCCAAAAAAAACACTGTGTTGGCACGCTGGGAGCCCACTCCAGCATGCCAAATGGTCCTGTAAAAAAAGTCCCATGATATTTTTTTTCTTAAGTAAGCTATGAAAGAAGAAAATGGTCCCTCGCCGTCTCCTTGCCCCCTCTCACAACCTGCGCCCACCCTCTGTGCACCCTGCCTCGCCACACCCCCTCACCCCATACTTACTAGCAGAGTCTAGCGTGACAATGTTCAGTGGACCAGGAACACGTTTGCACTCTTCAAAGCTGACCGCAAACTGAGGAAATGCCGGTAAGCTGTATAATGGCATAAATTGGGTTTTTTCAACTTTGATGCATATTTCAGGCATTTGTTGGAATTCTGGCACCAAATTTTTAACATGGGGTTTTTGGGACCCCTCATCATGAATTCAAGCACTGTCATGGTGTTATTCGGCCCCAAAAAGTGATTTTGTGGTCACAGCACAGAATCACCTTTCAGGACCGATTAACAAAATGACAGTGCTAGTGTTCATGAGGTGGGCTCTCAAAAAGGCTATGTTCCAAATTTAGTGTAAAAATCAAAAAAAAGACTGTTTTACCAGCGTGCATTGCACAGTTGCTACACATGCTCATAACTTCACCAATTTGCAATATTTTCACTCCAGATTTTCAACATTGCCATTTTTACACACCTCCTTATGAACAGTACAGCTGTCATTTTTCACATCCTGGCTGAAATGTGTTTTCGCAGGTCCGGCACAGAATAGCGCAGTTGCTGTGGAAAATCAGTGTTCAGGACACATTAAGATAATCACATTGACACTGTTCATGAGCAGAGGTCCTAAAATGCCTATGTTGAAAATGTTGTAATAAAACTCCATAAAATGAGTGTGTTACGAGCGTGCATTGCACAGGTTCCATGCACGCTCGTAACTTCACAGCTTTGCAATATTTTCACTCCAGATTTTCAAGATTGCCATTTTTCCACACCTCCTTATGAACAGTGCAGCTGTCATTTTTCACATCCTGGCTGAAATGTGTTTTCGCTCTTCCAGCGCAGAATAGCGTGGTCGCTGTGAGAAATCAGTGTCTGGGACACATTAAAATAATCACATTGACACTGTTCATGAGCAGAGGTCCTAAAATGACTATGTTGAAAATTTTGTGATAAAACTCCATAAAATGACTGTGTTACGAGCGTGCGTTGTGCAGTTTCCACGCACCCTTGTAACTTTGCACATTTGTAATATTTTCATGCCAGATTTTCAACAGTGGCATTTTTTCACACCTCCTTATGAACAGTACAGCTGTCATTTTTCACATTCTGGCTGAAATGTGTTTCCGTGCTTCCAGCGCAGAATACCGCAGTCACTGTCAGAAATCAGTGTTTGGCACAGATTAGGATCGAGCGAGTGAGAGAGGGGGAGTGACCGAGTTCAACTGAGCTCTGTCAGGACAGCTGCAGATTTCTTTGTTGGCAGAAAAAGGCCCCAATGCAGGCAGGAGCCCAGTACAAAAGGGCAGCCTGCAGCACTGGGAGACACAGAACGAGCGAGTGAGGGAGGGGGAGTGAGTGAGCTCAATGGAGCTCTGTCAGGACTGCTGCGGATTTTTTGTGGGCAGAAAAAGGTGCCAACACAGGCAGTAGCCCAGTACAAAAGGGCATCCTGCAGCATCAGGAGAAACAGAATGAGCGAGTAAGACAGGGGGAGTGAGCGACCTCAATGGAGCTCTGTCAGGACAGCTGCTGATTTCTTTGTGGGCAGAAAAAGGTGCCAACACAGGCAGGAGCCCAGTACAAAAGGGTAGCCTGCAGCACCAGGAGAAACACAATAAGTGAGTGAGAGAGGAGGAGTGAGCAAGCTCAACATAGCTCTAGCATGACTGCTGCAGATTCCTTTGTGGGCAGAAAAAGGCGGCAATGCAGGCAGGAGCCCAGTAGAAAAGGCCAGCCTGCAGTGCTGGCAGAAACAGAATGAGCACGCGAGCTCAATGGAACTCTATTGGGACTGTGGCAGATTTCTTTGTGGGCAGAAAAAGACGCCAATGCAGGCAGGAACCCAGTACAAAAGGCCAGCCTGCAGCGCCAGGAGACACAGAATGAGGAAGTGAGGGAGGGGGAGTGAGTGAGCTCAACAGAGCTCTGTTGGGACTGCTGCAGATTTCTTTGAGGCAGAAAAAGGCAGCAATGCACAAAGGGGCTCAGTACAAAAGGGCAGCCTGCAGCAGCGGGAGAAACAGAATGAGCGAGTGGGGGGAGAATGAGCGAGTTCAACGGAGCTGTATCATGACTGCTGCAGATTTCTTTGTGGGCAGAAAAAGGTGGCAATGCAGGCAGGAGCCCAGTACAAAAGGGCAGCCTGCAGCGCCGGCAGAAACGGAATGAGTGAGTGAGTGAGTGAGGGGGAGTGAGCGAGTTCAATGGAGCTCTATTGGGATTGCTGCAGATTTCTTTGTGGGCAGAAAAAGGTGCCAACAGAGGCAGGAGCTCAGACAAAATGGCAGCCTGCAGCGCCAGGAGAAACAGAATGAGCAAGTGAGACAGGGGGAGTGAGCGACTTCAATGGAGCTCTGTTTGGACAGCTGTGGATTTCTTTGTGGGCAGAAAAAGGTGCCAATGCAGGCAGGAGTCCAGTACAAAAGGGCAGCCTGCACTACCAGGAGAAACAGCATGAGCAAGTGACACAACGGCAGTGAGCGAGCTCAACGGACCAAAGCAACCAGCATTCGGTATTGACAAATGCTTGTTAACTTTTGTGTCTGTGTCTGCTCCAAAGAAGTACTGCACCCAGTATTTGGCTCACTGAAAGGGCCTCTGTCTCTTTTCTCAATCCAGCAGTTCCCAACCGTCAGGACATTTTTCTTCCTGAGAAAGAAACAGCAAAAAAAAACTGGGAGCAGACCAAGACAAGGTAGTTGAACAAGAAAGTCTGGAAAGGCTGTGTTCAGGCAATGGTGGTATATCTGTGCAAAGTAATGCAAGCTTAAACACAAGCCCTGCTTCTACCGCTTCTCTTCAGTGAGCATAGTGTGCAGCCACCATCTTGCCATCCTTTGTTGTTGAATAAGGATGTCAGTGGTGCAGCAAGCACCTCCCTGAGTTCCCTTAAGATTCTTGGGTGCATCCTGTCCAGTCCCATGGCCTTGTTCACTTTCAGATTTGTGAGTGTCCCTTCAGGACTCCTTCCTTTGAAAATTGACTTGTGTCCACCTCTCTCCATGTTTCTGCTATTCCTTGGTGGTCCACTCCCTCTACCTCCACTGTGAAGTCTGAGCAAAAGTACCTGTTCAGGATATCTGCTTTTTCCTAATCTTCATCTGTGCATTCCCTCTGCTGTTCTCCTTATTCTCATTATCTCTCCCATTGCCTTCTTCTTCATGCTTATGTACCTGAAGAAAATCTTGTCTCCTTTTGCTTCTCCTTTGGCTCTCCTTTCATCTGTTTGAGCATTTGATCCCCTCAGTGGCTTGCCTACTTCCCTCTGTTTACCTGGTACACCTCGCCATCCTCATCCCTCTGCATTTCTTTGTACCTCCTGAATACCACCCTTTTCCCCCTTCACCTTTGTGGCCACTTCCCTAGAGTACCAAAATGGTCCTTTTTTTGCTCCTGCTTTTGCTCATGTCCTTCACACAGAGACTGGTTGTCTTCACTATGCCTTCCCTTGATTTTCTCCACTGTTCCTCTACTTCTTACTGGCAATCCTTCCCTGCAAGGCTGCTTCTGAGGCAGTCTCACATTTCTTTAAAATCTACCTTACTAAAGGCCAGGACCCACATCTTTGTGTGGCTTGCCTCTGCACCCATTTTCATATTGAACCACACTGTACGATGATCACTGACTCACAGGGGACAGTCTACTGTGATGTGACTATGTGCTATTACATCCTCCTGAAGGACAGGGGCTCAGAGGGGCAAAGGGAGCACCTTTATGGCTGTGAGTTATTTTCAGCTGTCAGCATGCTAACAAGCCAATAGGGTAGGTAAGGTGCTAAGTGGCAATTTGCATGCTATTATGGGTTCATTATCATCTCTGCGTACTGCTACTGTGCATGACTGCATGGAGGCATTGTGCAAAGTAGTACCAGCTCCTACCACCTGATCACCATTCAGATGTCCACAAGTATCATAATAAAATGATCCCTGGCATCTATAGTAATCTCCCCACACCAATCACTGTTCAGATGCCCCCAATTAGTGTATTCAAATTATCCCTGGTATCTAGTAGTTCCTCCACCCCGATTGTCATTCAGATGTCCCTGATTAGTCTTTTAAAATGATCCCTGGCATCTAGTCCACCCCTCAATCACAAGTCTGAGCGCCCTCCTCATTCCACCCATTTGAATTCCTCCACGCCATCCCCACAATGGCTTCCAACTTACCGCAGCACTTAGTGTCCCCCTTTAGATGGTGACAGGCCCAGACCCTGTGCTTATCACCTTGGCTGGCCACAATCTGAATGACAGGGGGTGAGCACACGCCTGCTGTGAAACAGATGTTTCTACAGTAGGTGCATGCTTACTCCCTGTCACTCACCGGCTGGCCAAGGTAATGAGTCAAGGGGCTATACCGATCACAGTCACAGGGAGGTTACTGACATTTTGGGTAAGTAGGGAGCCTATGGAGGAGGGGGTTGAGGGACCAGGGTGGGTGTGATGGGGAGATGGCTCAGATTTTGACAGTGGGGCATTATTTATTTATTCCTTGGAAATCAGGTAAGGCCCATTAGACACAAGTACCTATTTTCAGGGGTGACTAGGGAGCACTGGGGTGGTTAAGTGACTTGCTCAGAGTCACACACTATGCAAGTAGAGGTTGTGGGACTCAAACATAGGTCTGCTGGATGTAGCCAGCTCATTTGCAGCACCCCTAGATACCAGAGATCATAGAAACATAGACAATGATGGCAGAAAAAGACAGATAGTCCTTCCAGGCTGCCATAGTTCTCTATCAAACCTTGAGACCTATTGCCCATACAGGGTACTAGCCTTCACTACCCACCCCCTTTTCATCTCCCTACTACTAACACCCTCAGTAACCATTATACCCTTCAATTTGTCCCAGCTGTGCTTGAAACATTTATGGTTTGGGTGTCCATCCCCTTGACTGGCATACTTTTCCATGGTTCCACCACCCTTTCTGTAAAATAAAACTTTCTCATATCTCTCCTGACCCTCCTCCCCTCCCGTCAGTTTCCACTTGTGCCCCCATGTCCATGAACTGTTACTCATGCTGAGTAGTTCCTTGCAGTTCACCTTGTTTATTCCTTTCAGGAACTTGAAGGTTTTTATCATTGGCTGGACAACAGGACACAGGAAGTAATAGTAAATGGAGTCCACTCTAAAGAAAGGGGGGTTATTAGTGGGCTACCGTAGGGTTCAGTACTGGGTCTGGTCCTTTTTAATGTCTTTATAGGTGACATTGCAGAGGGACTGGAAGGAAAATACGCCTCCTTGCAGACGACACAAAGATCTGCAACAGGGTTCATACACAAGGGTGGGTGGGAAGGATGAGAAGGAACTTTGCAAGGTTGGAGGAATGGTCAAATGCATGGCAGCTTGGATTCAATGCAAAGAAGTGAAAAGTAATGCACCTGGGAAACACAAACCCAGGGGAAGAGTACACAATGGGAGGGAGGTAGGAACAATAACAAAATGGAAAGGGAATGGGGTGTAATCATATCAGATGACCTAAAAGTTAGCAAGCAATGAGAGAAGGCAGTAAGGATGGCTGGGAGGATACTGGGATGTATAGGCAGAGGCATCACCAGTAGAAAATAGGAAGTTGTTGTCCCTCGGTACAGACAGTTGGTGAGACCCCATCTGGAGTACTGCATGCAGTTCTGGAGATCACATCTCCACAAGGACATAGACAGGATGGAGACAGTCCAGAGGAGGGCAACTGAAATGGTGCAGGGTCTGCAACAGAAGCCATATGAGGAGAGACTAAAGGAGCTTAATATGTATACCCTTGAGGAAAGGAGGGGGGGAGACATGATAGAAAATTTTAAGTACCTCAAGGGAATCAACAAAGTCCAAGAAGGTAGCATCTTTCAGAAAAAGAGATGTGCAAGAACAAGGGGACACAATTTGAAGAAAGAGGGGGGGAAGGCTAAGGGGCAATGTGAGGAAGTATTTTTTCACTGAGACGGTGGTGATCGCATGGAATGGCCCTCCTGGGGAGGTCATGGGGTCAAAAACAGTGGGGGAATTCAAGAATCCATGGGACAGACATAAAGCAATTCTTGTGGAGGGTAGGAAGAAATAGGCTGTTGGTTAACTAGAATCTGCAGCTTATCCAGTAGGTAGGAAAATGAGCAGATTAGGTGGGCCAAGCAGTCCTTATCTGCCATCAAAGTCTATGCTTCTATGTTTCTATATCATCCCTCTCTCATCTGGTCTCTAGCAAGTACATGCTCAGTGCCTTGAGCTGATCCTCATAAGATACACCCTGTTAGCCCTGAATCATCCGGATCACCCTTTGTTATATCATCGCTAGCCTGTTTTTATCATTCCACAGTTGAGGACTCAAGAACTGGCCACAGTATTCCAGGTACAGCCACACCAGCAATATACAAAGAGGTAGCAATACCACTTTTCTACTGTCAATACTCTTTCTGATAAATCTCAGCATCCTATCTGCCTTACTGTAGGCCTTGTTACCCTGGCTTTATTTTTTTAAGGGAGTCACTAATGATGACTCCTGGGTTACTTTCCTCAGCTCTAGTGCTCAGCGTACCCATCTTATCAAGTACTCTGTCCTGAGGTTCTTGTTTCTTGTTCCTTAGGTTCATCTACTTGAACTTTTTTGCATTGAATTTCAACTGCAAAATTTTTGATCACCTCTCTAGTCTTTTCAGGTACTGTAACTGCATCTCCCTAATTCCCTTCTCACTATCTACCCTCCCCAGAACTTACTGTCCTCCCCAAAGAGACAATGTTGCCCAAGATTCCTTCTCAAGTATTACTGATGTTGAAGAGGACAGGGCCCAAGATGCCTCCCTGTGGCACCCCATTCATGACATCCCTCTCTTCTAATTTAACATCATTAATCACAACCCTTTGCTGCCTCTCATTCAATTAATTTCCAATCCATATTTTTATTATAATAATTGGGAAATCTGAATGGCAGTTTTTTTTTTTGGGGGGAGGGGCACTAGACACCAGGGATTATTTTACTATAATAATTAGAGACATTTAAATTATGATCAGGGGAGAGGAACCCTTCCATAGCAGGGATAATTTTATTATACTACTTGGGGACATTAGAATGGTGACCAGGGTTGGGGTGACAATGAGCATCACTGTGTGCTCCAATAAGGGTAGGATTTTTGGATGTGGTAAACAGCATTGCAATTTTTGCTATTAAGGACTTTCAAAACCTTTTATATAGAACTGTGCCCTGTATACAGGAGGGGATCCCTCATTTGCATAGCCACAGAAGTACACATGCACATGCACGTGATCAAGTAATCATCGGGGGATGCTGAATATGGCACCTATCCAACTGTGCTGTTCCCACTTAGTGCAAAGCTTAGATGTTTAGCTCTGTGCGAACCTTCTGAAAATGGAGCCCTAACTAATAATCCTGGCTGATGCCTATTAAGATGCAGAAAGTAAATGATAAAGGGTTATGTTATTTATCTGTTTATTAGTGTTGCTGAGATAGTATCCTAGAAATTAGGTTACCAACAGATACCTCTCATTTAGCCAGATAGTTGCTGTGGTAGTATAGTAGTACTATCTGACCGTGGATTCTACCTTCTAGGATCCAGCTCAGATCCTAACTATCTGACATAGGATCCCTGGGTCTGACCTAGGATCCATCGCTATCTGACCCTGGAGCCTAACTATATTACCTAGGATCCCTGGATCCTTACTAGAATCTCTGGATCCTAACTAGAATACATAGCTATCTCACCCTGTATCCTGACTATCTAACCTAGGATCCCTGTATCCTATTTAGGGCTCATCACTGTCAGACCCTGGATCCTACATCTGTCTTTGGTAGGATTTCTTGTAGGATCCAAGGTATTATACCAGCACTATCTGACAGACAGTGGTAGGATCCACAAAAGCACTATCTGAGCAACACTAAATAAAATGTAACTCGACAAATAGGGATTAATAGTGTTCTTCGTCCCATTTCTAGCTGGCAAAGTGCTAATAGTTTTCAGTCAGAAAAGGCAGGCTAAAATAATGTTGCAATGGTTGGTGTTTACTGTTTGCAGGGAGCTCAGTCTTCTAACTTAGAACATTGACCTCCCAGCAAACACTCCCATTCATAAACGGTAAAGACATTCAGAAATGCATGGAATCAGCATAAGGGAACCCTGGTGGATGAGAAGGTGGGATAAAGCCAGGGATAAATAGGATTGGAGATGTTGCAGTGGGTTAAGGGACAGACTAGATGCGCCATGCGGTCCTTATCTGCCATTAATTTCTGTGTTTTGATGTTTCCCCTTCAGAACCACACTGTTCTTTGCAAGTTTCAGTGCGCTCCCTCCAAACAGTAAATACCAAGGATTGCAGTATTTAGGTTTTTCTGAATAAAAACTATTAACTCTTTACCATTTGAGGGAGAGATGAGGAACACTACTAATTACCTGTTACCTGCTATAAGCTACCCGACCCAAGAATTATACTGTTATGTCAGGAAGGGTAGTACCTCACCTGAACTAACCTACCCAGCCAAAAATAGGCAATATCCATACTACGTGACCCAGCTACCCATAGGGTAGCCCTTGCCTAGTGTTTTGGCCTTACAAGCAAACTGTCAGTGGTTTTATTCCCACTAGGAATATATATTTGCCTTTGTATTAAAAAAAAAAAAACATTTTCATTCAGAGCAGACACTTGCTACTATAAAATATAATGTGTTTCTTCTGTCACTCAAGTGATAATTCTTGGTGTGCAAGGAGTTAGAATACAGTCCAACCCCGTTTATCTGAACTGCTTGGGGTACATAAGATATGTTAAGATTTGGGGATCGGATATCAGAGAGAAAAGCTGAAAAGTAGTTTTCGTCAACCAAAGCAAATCTTTATTTCGTACAACATACTTTAAAAAAAAACTGTACTGTGATAACTGCTAGATTAGTAAACAAACATAACTAAAGAACTACAGTACTATAAGGTGCAAATCACAAAGCGCAAATGGCAAACTGCAAAGCTCCAAGTACAAATTGCAAAGTGCAAATCATTTCAAAAAGTCCAGCACTGATTTTTGTTTTTTGCTGTCTCACTGTTTATGTGTTGCTCGCTGCTTCATAGTACAGAGCAACATTACTTAGACTAGATCACAGTCCAGCTGTGCCTCAATATACAGCATACATTTTTCAAACATCTCTACTGCCTCACTATGTGAAGGTACAGGAATGGGTTCTGCAGTCTCGTCCTCTTCCTCACTGGACTAGGTTTCTGTTCCCTCTGGCTGTGTCACCAATTCAACAATCACATCCTCCGACAGCAATTCGTGTCCCTGATCATCTGCGTCACAGGACACCCACTCCTGTATCTGTTGCTCATTTGAATGATCAGGGAGGGTGGATTCTAGTGATGTCAGCTCAGAGAGAGATCAGCTGGCACCTCAAAATCATCACTGACAGGAGACTCCTGAATGTGCTCCTGTTCACTGGTTGTTTTTATGCCGGATTTAGTCCAGGACTTTTGGATGCTCTCTGCTCACACAAGATCCCAAGCTTCAGCAGCCATATAGACAACATCTTTTATGTTGATGGCCTTCAGAATGCTCCTAATGGGTGAGTGTTCATTGTCCTCTGACCTCATACTCACCTGCCAGAATAACAGTCCTTTCTCCATTTTCTAGGCAATCTAGGATTCAGAGCTTTCCTGAGATGATGAGAACAACTCTCTTACATTTTGTGGCCATTAACACTCAGATCAAGCAACAGATCAAACAACTAGAACTGCTAGCAATTCTGCCAGCTTGACTTTTAACCGCAGGCAGCACCTGAGCCTCATCTGTGTTAATTGCCCTGAAAGAGTGCTAAGCAGGTGACAAATAGTGCAGAAGTAAAAATACAGCAGGTGTCAATTAATGTGAATTACTGTGAGGGACATAGCCAGCATTTGTAAGATAGGAAGGTTCGGATTAGAGGAGGTCAGATAAATGGGGTTGGACTGTAGTAAAAACAGTGGAGAAGGTTCTAATTTAGGAGAAAAAGCTACAACAGCATATCATTGCATTTAAAGCAATCCTGGGTTGAAAACCAACAGCTTCTTGTCCCTGAGCATTCCCAGATACATGAGCCTATTTCATATTACATATGATGCAGATTCCCACCTTGAGGATACAAAACAAAAGTCCCAAATCCAAACTTATTATTCCACTGCATTCTACTAGCATCTTTAGTGGAACCTAGTGAAACAGAAAAGATGAAAAATCAGTTCATTAGTTGGGATTTGAGCCCATACTACTAAGAATTCTGTTCAAAATATAAATCAGCAATACTCAAATGTTATGCTCTGGCTATACTCATGCTTTTAACAGCTAACAGCCCCTTCCCTTTAAAACTTTTTTATGCTGTATGTACGTAATATTGAACTATATGCTCGTAAAGGCTAGAACAGACCACTGAACAGCCTCCTCAGGTGGCACTCTGGATGTGGGTTTACTTTGCAAACAAAGGTTCAAAGGTTATATTCTAGGTGAGGAAATGTATTTGCCATCTATCAAGTATATTCAGCAAATATCCTGTCACTGTACTGATGGCTTCACCATGCTTTTCTTACTTTAACTTCCTGTACTGTACATATTGAGGACACAACTACTACTGTAAAACATGTGCTGTATTATAAGGCCTGCAATGAAGCGTAGAATTTAGAGCACTGGGCTACAAAATAAATTATCTCATAGTCATGGGTTTGAATTCTCCAGCAACTACATGACTAGGAAATGACTGTTTTGCGCTGATGTCTCGCTCTCTATCACAAGCCATTTTCTGTAGTATGGGAAAACAGTGTGTGCTCACTGAACTCATTCAGAGCAGACACTTGCTAGTATTAAAGATAGTTTGGTTCTTCTTTCACTTGAGCAATAGTTCTTGGTGCAAGGTGTTAGAATAGTAGAAATAGTGCAGAAGGTAGTGATTTAGGAGAAAAAGATACAACAGCCTTTAAAGCTATCCGGGGCTGAAAACCAACAGCTTCTTGCCCCTGAGCATTCCCAGATTCATGGGCCTATTTCATATTCCATATTATGCAGGTTCCCACCTTTGGAATACAATAAAACATCTCACATCCAGATCTATTACTCCACTGCATTATACTAGCATCTTTAGTGGAACCCAGAGAAACAGAAGAGATGAAATATCAGTACATCAGTTGGGATTTGAGCCCTCTGTTCAAAAAAATAGATCAGCAATACTCAAATTTCTTTTAGTGAAATGTTTCACCAGGAATGCACACTGAACAACAGGTTGCTTGTCTCCTGGTGCAACCTGGGGTAGAGGGAACAGGGAGTATACATACAATAAAATAAATGACAGGCATTTACAGAATAAGTACAACTAAGACAGAATTGCAGGAATCAAAGCACATAGTACATTAACAATATATAATATAAGTTACACAGTACGTATTGTTCAGTAACTCCAGAGAATGTGTCAGATTACATTAATACAAACAGTTAAAGTGCCCATAATTGTGCAAGAGCATCTACAGTGAAGAAAAAACAAAACTTTTCCAGCTTTGGGAGCTATGGGTGGGAGTGTCAAAAAAGAGAGATTTGGTATAGTTAAGATTGTGGAAACCAGGTATAGTTAGAAGAAAGGAAATTGTGAAGGGCAGAGGAGAGGGAGTGCGAGGAGGAGGAAAGAAGAATTTGTTGGGGAAGGTTGTTCCAGATTTTGGGAAAGTGGTGAATGATGGCAGCTTGGCCTGTGAGGGTAGAGCAGTGACGGATCATAAGGGTGCACTAGTCAGTGGATCTGAGGGAGTCAGCAGGTGTGGGAGGAGGAGAGAGAGAGAGAGAGAAAGAGGAGGACAAATAGAGGGGAAGCGAGCTAAACCAGAATTTAGAGATGAGTTTGGCGGAGTGAGAGAGGTGCCAGTTAGTAAAAGAAGGGAAAGACAGAGAGTGATAAGAGATCACAATGGTGAGTTCTTACAGGAGAGTCCAGGGTGAAGCAGCAGAAAGAGTTAAAAAGGGAGTACAATCTGGATGAGGTGGAATTGGGAGCAGCACTGTAGACTACATAGCAGTAGCCAAAACAGGGAGATTCATCTTCTGGACAGCCTCATGCCTGGCTGTAATAGGGATGCAGTTATGGTTCCTGTATAAGGTGCCTAGCTTGGGGCACAGTTTTTTCAGAATGGTGTTGATGTGACCAGAGACGTTTAGGTGTTGATCCAGACAAACACTAAAGTATCTAAGGGAGGAGGAGGTGTCCTTAAGCATAGTACCATCCAGGCGGTGGAAGGTGGGCAGAACAGGAAGCCTAACAAGTCTCTGCCTAGTGCCAAAGGTCATGGAGACTGTTTTCTTGGCATTTAAAAAGAGTTGATAGGAAGTGTGCCAGTGCTGGAGCTTATTGAAGTTGAGCTGAAGTATGGCTTCCACATCAGAGGGAGATTGGCCAGAAGTGAACAACTGTATCATCTGCATATATGTGTATGCAAGTGGCAGAGCAGACTGTCAGTGAGTCATTTAGGAAAATGGAGAAAAGTAGGGGACCCAGCACTGAGCCCTGAGGGACTCCAGTGAGGATTTGGAGAGGAGAGGAGCCAGACTCAGCTATTCTAACTGATTAAGTCCACCCTATGAGGTAGACCCGAACCAGTTTGTTGCTGATAACGAGAGACCGGCTGAAGCAAGAGCTTGAAGAAGGAGGTTATGGGAAACTGTGTCAAATGCCATGGCAAGGTCAACAAAGATGGTAGAGGTGACCAAGCCATTGTCCATTCCAGTGAGGACTGAATCAGTGAGCCTGAGAAGGGAGGTGGTGGTGGAATGAGTTTTCTGAAATTCTGATTGGAAAGGGGTTAGTAAATTTAAGTCAGAGAGGAAGGAGGAGATTTGGGAGAGGACTAGATGTTCCTGGAGTTTAGCAAGGGCAGGGTGCAGGGAAATAGGGTGATAATTCCCTGGGGAAGTAGAGTCACCCAACTTAGGGAGGAGGATGATGACAGCGTGTTTCCAGGGTGAGGTGACCGCTGCCATTGTGAAGGAGAGGTTTAGAATCTCTGAGAAAGGGAAGGAAATAGCTGGGGCTGAAAGGTAGAGGAGCCTAGGGTCGCAGTCTGGAGAGCTGCCTTTTAATGGGTTAAGAGACAGCAGGGCAGCAAGGGTGTTGGCAGGTGAGACCAAGGAAAAGGAGAATGGGTGGTGGTCTGGAGTTAGGCTGGAAGGGACATTTTCAGTTTTGGGGAGTGATGCCATAAGAAAGCAGGTTGAGAGGGAAGCTAGTAGGACTGAAGCACATGATATAAAGTAGGTGCTGAATTCCACAGCCACAGTTGCGTGGTCCACAATTAGGGAGTTGTTTATTTTAAGAACAGGAGAGGGTAGTGGGGGAGAAGAGGGCATGGACAACTTTCCAGAATTTGAAATGGAAACTTAAGTTAGAGTGGAAAGTGTAAGAGAAGTATTCAGCCTTAGCTAATCTAGTTGCTTTCGTGCATGCGTTGCAGAGTTTAAGATAAGTTATAAAATCATTCGGTACTTTAGTTGCCTTGTGTTTTCTACAGGCTTGGTCAAGCACTCTAAGGCAGGTCAGGAGTTCAGGAGTGACCCAAGGAACATGGTTACCTCAAACTCTGGTACGCTTGTAAGGGGCATAGTGGTTCCAGATGGAGAGGAATATTTCTTTAAAGTAGGCCAGAGCACTATCAATGTGAGGAGCAGTGGTTAACGGACACCAGTCAGTGTTTGCTGCATCTTGAAGAAAATGGGTAATGTCAAGATATTTATATGAGAGTGTTAGTATTATCTTATGAGGAGGTTTTGGCCTGTGGAGCTTCCGAACCAAATAAATCACATGATGGTCACTTAAGGCGTCTGGAGTGATGCCAGATTTGATGACACGTTGAGGGTGTGAGGTGAGGGCCCAGTCTAACAAGGTGTGATTTAGGGTTTTAGTGTTAAATTGGGCTGGTTCTTGAATAAGCTGTGTTAGATTATGGGAGGCTTTGTTGTTACGAGCTTTATTGTGAGAGGGAGACAACCAATTTAGATTAAAATCCCCCATGATAAACAGTTCACCAGATTGGGAGTGTGAAATAATGATGGTAGTGAGTTCAGTAGCAACAGAAGAGGGAAGACTGCAGTAGATGCCTGCAACAAAGATCAGAACAGTAAAGAGCAGTGACACCTGGATGACGAGGGCCTTATAATTTGTAAGTACTGTGGTTGAGAGGCTGATGGCATATTGTATGGAGCAGGAGATATACATTGCCACCCCCACCTCTACCTGGTCTTTCTTGTCTGGTTAAAGAATAGCCAGGGATAGAAATGGCATGGTCCAGTATTTTATTGTTCAGCCAGGTCTCAGAGATGTTGAGGATGTCTGGGGTCAGCGAGACAACCATAGTTTGCAGGAGGTCTAGCTTGGGCAGTAGGCTCCATATATTTAAGTGTGCTAATTTAAGATCACTTGGTAGGGATTGGGAATTGGTAGGAGTGGGCCTATGGTTCATTTGGGAGGGTCAGGGTGGAGTGTTGGGAAGAGGACCTGGGTTGGGATGGACATTGCCTGAGGAAAGAAGCAGCAGACCAATGATTAGGTAGTGTAATTTGGGGGTTTTAAGGAATTGTCATGGCTTGTATGCTTTTAGGTTGGGGGGGGTTGAGGTTTAGGGGCAATGCAATGTTTAGTAGGAGTCTTATAAAGGCAAGTGAGGTGGATACAGATAAAAGGGAGGTTGTGGAAGGCAGTCTGAGATGGCTCCAGTTGTGGAAAAATGGAGCTGAGATGATGGTATGGCAATTGGTGCAGATAACAGGTAGAGCAAAATATGCCAAAGTGGAGGCATATTGGATAGAGTGAGTAGAGACGAGGATGGAGGGGGAGGAGAGGAAGGTAAGGAGAAGAAGAGGAGATAGCAGAAACAATAGCATGATAGAACCAGTAGTGGTAGCCAAAACAAGGGGAAGGAGATGTTAGACATTAAACAATGAAAGAGAGAGGGGACTAAGTAATATTACTGTGTGAGTGGCTACTCAAGCTGGTGGGTGGGGTCCGGAGGGCTGCAAGAACATTTAAATTCTGTCCCCAGATAAATTACTGCAGGACAGGAGTCAAAAAGTTTAAAAAGCACAAGACCATGTTGGAGCTGGATGGAGCAACCAATCAGCTCTCATCCGTGTCTAGCGAGCTGAGTTCAAACCCACTATGGGAAGCATCTAAGGGAGCGTACCTGTTGTTGATTTCTTGCAGTACAGGGAGGTGGAAGGCCAGAATCAAACTGCAGCAACCACCAGGGGGGCAGGGAATCTGAGGGAGAAACAAACAGAAAAATAATTTTAAATTGAATACCGCAGGGGAAGAGGGCAGGTGGGAGACAGTCTGGGACTCAAAAGAAAAAGGAACAGCAGGACAGCAGAAACGAGGGATGGAGTTTAAGGTAGGAAAAAGCAGATTGAGTGGGAGGTGTCTAGCTGGAAGGGGATTAGCAAGGAAAGAGGAAAAAGAGCACCAATATAGACATGTAGAAGGTAGTAAACTAATAGTTATCATAAAAGCTGTAAAACAGTTCCTAACAATAACTCAGTGATTAAATGAATAGCTGACAAGGCAATTTAAAATTATTCTAGGTAGAGAGAAAATAAAAGTTTACAGAGGCAGAGAGCAAAACAGGTTAAAGCTAATCTGGGCAGTTTTCAGAAGCAGTGGGCAGAAACAGATTTACCAGTAGTCTGGTCAAAGGAAAAACAGTTATCAGAAGCAGAGAACAGAAGGTAGCATAGCTAAAATAGTTAATACAGGCTGCAACTTAGCTAATTAATTAATTAATTGATTTCTGGCTGTAATATATCACATCAGCTAAATGATTATTAGCAGTACAAATAAATTCTGTCCCCAGATAAAATACTGCAGGACAGGAACCAAAAAGTAAAAAAAAACAAGCCTTTCTTGGAGCTGGAGAGCGCACCCAATCAGCACTCAGCCGTGTCTGGCAGGTTGAGTTCAAACCTGCTATGGGAAGCATCAGAGGGAGCGTACCTGTTGTTGGCTTTTTGGGCAGTGGGGAGGAGGGCGACCAGAATCAAACTGCCACAACTGCCAGGAGGTCAGGGAATCTCTTATGCTTTTAAAAGCTAACAGCCCCTTCCCCTTATAACTTTTTTATGCTTGTGATGTGGGGGATACAAAGACAGCAACCCAAGGAATAGTGCATAAAAAAAGCACAACTGCATTTATCAATTTTTTTTCGATAAATAAAAATAACAAAATAATACAGAAATAAAAATAACAGTTGATTAGGTCAACACAATAATTCAGCCCTCTGCTTCCATCAACAGAGGCTGCGGCTTTACTTCAGCCAAGATAGCCTAAGTGAAATCCCTTCTTACACTTCTCAATACTGGTGTGAAAATGACACACTCCACAAGTAGGTCCTTCCCTGCACACAGTCAGCACTAGACTAACTCGACTATCTAACATTCTCCTAGTGGTGAGCCTTTTTTATAGCTCCTCGTGATTACATTACATAATTGGGGAGTTTCCACAGGCCATGACATTGCATACTTGGAGAGTTTCCTTAGGCCATGACATCACAGGTTTCAAAACATGCAAGGGCTTTTCATTTGGCCCATGTTGCCCAAATATGCTTTATTTCTATGGGTAGCCCCAGTTACAACATCTCTGGGGCTGCAGAAACTCATTTTCATATTTCGTTTAATTATGGGACACTACGGGGCTTTTTAAACATCTGCCCATAGTGTCCCGCTAAACAGCAAGTGGTATTTCTTGAACAGCACTTGCGGTTTCTCCTGATGCTTCAGAGCATGCTTTTGCTTTGAAGCAAATCTCCTATCTCCAGCTCCAAACAAGGAGTTTATCTTCAGCCGCTTGGTGCGGCAACTGCAACCAGAGCATCCTGCTCCGCTTTAACATATGCTCCTGGGTCACATATTGTGACCAGGAGCATTTTCAGACACCAGAGTTGCCTTCTGGAAATAAGAGCTGCAACATGCAGCCATGGGTCCAGTGCTCAATCACACTCAGTGGCGGGACCATTTAGTAATCAAGGGAACCAGTGGTTTTTAAACCTAAAGTGCAGTATGCTCTTATTCTCATCTGGTCCTGCTCGGGAGTGTCACAAACAGCACGACTTACGTTAATAATTATCTTCAATTTGGGAGATCAAGGAGAAGTGCTTCCAGTGCTTAATGTGCAAGCAGGGTGAGTTTATAAGAAAATAGGGGACAGAAAAGCAATGAGAATATCAGATTGGTCACCCTGACATGAAAAGAAAAAGAAAACAAGAAGACAGAAAAGAGTGGGGGGGGGACTGGCACATTGTTTTATGATTTACAGGGTAAAGAACAGGAGCTTCTGTTGCATACCTCCCCCACCAAGAGCCAACAGTATTACTGTTGTCAGACATCCTCCTGAAACCCTAGGAGGGTTGGAACTTCTGCCCACCCATTCTCAGAAGCTCTGCCTCAGGGATCCACTAAAGATTTTCTAAACAGTATTAACATCCAGATACCTCGATATCTCCAATACCATTCTATCCCCTGAGGTGTTTTAACATATGTTATAAAGGCATATGGTCATAACGTTGCAGTGTGTATTGGTCGTGGTCATTATGTTGCAGCCAAATCTGAGAATGGACATGCCATCGCTGGTGTAGAGGTCGCAGATAAAATGTAAGTTGCTCTACCAAATCACAGGTGACAGCAAAACTGACTGTCAGTACAACGTTCTGTACTATGTGACTGCAGGTGGCTAAACTTCCCACAGCAGGAGAGAATCCAGGTAGGACTTTACCAGTGCTGAACTGACCCAACTGAAATACCAGATCATCATAAAATGACTGCTGACATCATTTTTCTTTTGTTTCTAGTGGATTAATAATTTTTTCTCATGCAGTAATGGGATGCAGCATCTAGGATTAAAAGACTATCGCTATCAATCACTATCTCAGCAGCTGCCAGCCAGCTAGTTTTTACACACTAATTGCACCTAAAGTAAAAAGGCTTTTATTGTCAGATTGTTTTCGAGCAGCTGTGTGAGGGTTGAGGGTTGATTGTCCCCATTCAGAAGCTGAATACCCATCCTACACTGTCTTCCCCCCAGAGCCTTTGTCACTTATTTCCAGCATGTCAAGAAATAAAAGGCTAGATTAATACAAGGAAGATATGCTTTTTTATACATATTACCACCCCGTTGCAGTCCCATGGAGTTTGTTACCTCCGTGTTGGCATGAGGGTATATTGTATCGTTTAATGCAGCTGCTGATTGTTCCTGGCATTGTTATAGCCATGTCAAGGTTTCAGTGCCCTTGGGGAAGAAAAGTCACAGATGGGCCAGGAACGGCGTGTAGAATCTCAGCTGTTTCTCTCGAAAGAGTGTCAAAATGGGTGGGTGGCAGTCATTTTCGCTGTTGCAGATAGGGAACTACACACTGAAGGAGTGTTAAAATGGGTGGCAGTCATTTTCACTACACACCAAGTCGATAATTTGTCCAGCAACTTTGTTCACTGGTGACATAATGGACTGTCGCCAGCTTCAGTTATTAGTGAAATGTTCAGTCGCTATTTGTCCCCGCGATGATATGTCTGCGTCATATTGACTGCCGCATTTTGTCCAGGGACCAATCGGCTGCTCATGGTTATAAATATCCATATAACTTTAAATACAAAACATTTTAACAGTTCCACAGCAATCCATGACATCATACATAATAATCACATATTTCTTCACGTTACATCAGCATGAGCCCCATAGCAGGACAAGAAATCTGCATTTTGGTGTTTGGATCCTGCCCTATGTTCAACCGTAAAGCGGTAAGGCTGCAATGCCAGGTATCACCTCTTGATTCTGCCATTCTTGTCTCTCACTTGCTGCAGCCAACACAAAGGGTTGTGGTCAGTGAGTGCCTTAAATTCTCTTCCCCAGAGATAGTATTTCAAGGCCTCTATAGCCTATTTCAGTGCTAGATACTCTTCCACACTCGAATACTTTCTCTCCCTTTCATGTAGCTTTCGACTAATAAAAATGACAGGATGTTCCATAACCTTTTTCTTTTGGGAAAGGACTGCTCCAATGCCTGTATCAGAGGCATTGATGTGGACTTCAAAAGGGAGACAAAAATCTGGGCAAAGCAATACAGGGGAGGAACATAACATAGCTTTTATGCTGTGGAATGCTTTGTCACATTCCTGGGATAATTGGACTTTGTCAGGACATTTGTTTTTAGTCAGATCCATCAGTGGTGTCACTATAGTGGCAAAGTTTGGTATAAATCGTTGATAGTAATTGGCCAGACCCAAAAAGGAACGTACATGTTTCTTTGTCAGGGGAACGGGACTGTCAGCTACAGCCTTGACTTTGCTTACTTCGGGTTTAACAGTACCTTCTCCAATTAGAAATCCTATGTACTTAGTTTCTGTTCTAGCAATGGCACACTTTGTAGGGTTGATAGGCCACAGTCTTGAATGGACTGTATGACAGCACTAAGGTGTACAAGACTCATGTGCCAGTCAGGGTTAAACATAACAACATCGTCCAGGTATGCAGTGCTATACTGGATATAGGCACGCAATACATGGTCCATATACCTTTGGAAGGTAGCAAGGGTGCCATGAAGGCCAAAAGAATTGGTCGTAAACTGGTAAAGGCCTACAGGGGTGCTAAAAGCAGTCAGTTCATGTGCGTGTAAAGCTAGAGGGATTTGCCAGTAAACTTTCATCAGGACAAGCGTACTAATATACCTGGCAGTTCCAATTCTGTCTAGCAAATCATCTATGCATGTCATAGGGTAGCTGTCAAATGCAGAAATGCATTGATCTTTCTAAAGTCTAGACATAGCTGGATACCCCCTTCCTTTTTTGGCACTACCACCACTGGTGAGGACCAAGCACTACAAGATGGTATTATGACCCCTAGGTCTTCCATTTTCTTTATCTCTACGATGACATCGTGTCTCACCCTTTCTGGCAACCAGTAGGGTTTTTGATGAATGGGTTTCGTTTGTGTTACCCTTATGGTGTGTACTATCCATTTTGCTCTCCCTGGGATGCTGGTAAATGTGTTCCTGTACTACTCCAATAGTTGTTCTACCTCATGCTTCTGGTTAACATCTAATGCTGGGTTGACATGTACCGTTGTACTCTCTGTGCTTTACTCAAGCCTTTCATAGGCCTCCTCTAGTTCTGTGATATCCTGTTCAGGATGAATGAAATAACTGGGTACAGGGTCCTGTCTAATAAACTATTTTCATAAGAGGTTAGCATGATAGATTTTCTTTGGAGATCTTCGACCTGGCATTACAATTTCATAATTAACTTTACCCACTTGTTTGCTGATTACAAAAGGGCCTTGCCATTTCATCAATAACTTATTTTCTGATGAGGGTAACAATAACAAGACTTTATCCCCTGGTAGGTATGTTTTCTCTTTCAACCCTTCATCATAAAATTCTTTTTGTTCTACCTGTCTGTGAACCACATTTTGACCGGCCATGGTAACAAATTTCACCAATTTCTTTGGTAAGTTGGACATATAGTCTATCACATTCGTATGGTCCACATCCTTTCCTTCTTCCCAATGTTCCCTGACCACATCCAAAGGGCCTCTGGGGTTTCTCCCATACAATAGGGTGAAGGGTGGCAACCCTGTGGTGGCTTGGGGCACCTCCTGATAGGCAAACAGGAGATAGGGTAGATATTTATCCAAGTCACATCCCTCTGCCTGTACATACTATAGGAGCATATGAAAGGGATAAATAAGGTTGATAAGGAGAGTCTCTTTAAGCTAAGTGGCAACCATATCACAAGGGGGCACAGTCTTAAGCTGGAAGGTGGGAGGTTTAGGAGGGAGTTCAGGAACCACTTCTTCACAGAGAGGGTGGTGGACACTTGGAATGCACTGCTGGAAGAGGTCATCTCATTGAAGACAGTGGGCAGCTTTAAGAGAGGTTAGGATAAGCATGGGGAAGTTAAGAATCATGGTTAGGGAGGATGGGAGAAGTGGGGAGGGAGGGCAGGGACATTAGCTCAAGCCATGGACCCTGCAATACGAGCAGACTTGATAGACCAAATGACCTTCTTCTGCTGGCTTCTTCGTATGTTCGTATGTTCGTATGTTTAAGGGCTTTGTTAAAACGCTCCACCAGACCATCAGTCTGGGGGTGATAGAGAGGTTTGGACAGCAGAAATCCCTAACAGGCAGTACAACTCTTTAAGGAGTACTGAAGTAAAGTTAGTACCTCTATCAGTCAAAATGACTTGAGGGATACTCAATCGACTAAAACTTTTGACCAATTCCTCTGCAACCCAAGGGGCCGTTACAGTCCAAAGAGGTATCGCCTCAGGATATCTTATGACATAGTCACAGACTACCAAGATAAACTGGTTACCTTTCAAGCTTTTTGTTAGGGGGTCTACCACATCCATAGCTACTCTTTCAAAAGGGAATCTTACCGCTGGCATTGGTTGTAGGGGTACCTTACCCCTTTTTCCACCTTTAGCCACCATTTCGCACTCTGGAAAAGTGCAGCAGTAGTCAGCCACATTTTCATGCATACCAGGCCAGAAGAACTGATTGGATAATCTACCTAGGGTCCTATCTCAGCCTTCATGACCAGCCATGGGTATATCATGGGCCTGCTACATTAACCTGTCTCTGTATTTCTGGGGCACCAACATTTGTTCCACACAGTCCCCCATAGCGGGGTTAATACAATGTTTGTACAAAACATCATTTACTAGTATGTATTGGGGTTGCCCTTCTGCAGCTACCTGGTCCACCTGTAAAAATAAAGGTTTCAAAGTCAAATTAATCTTTTGTTCTGTTTTTATGACAGTTCCGGTAAAGTCAGACCCAATATCAGGTATTTCTTCCTGATGGGTGTCCCTCCATTTCTTTTTGTTGGTCTTCTTTTCCTTCCTCATTTTCCTTGTTTTCCCAGGACCCTCACATATACTTTCCTCAAAAATGAAAATGTTCTGTGACTGTTATTGTTTTGCCTGGGCCCTGGTGGTGACTGCTACAAGCTGGTCACAAGTGTGTTGACCTTTCATTAAACGATCAAAGTTTGGGAAGTCCTGATGAATAAAATGGAGACTGGTAGTCTGGGTACTAGACCAACTGTGATTTGTTGTTGCTCTGTACTCCACCGTCATGTCTACAGTGGCTGTTGGGTACTGGTGGGCATCCCCATGCACACAAAGCACTTTAGTATTTGGCCCTGTATTACTGGATTCTTTTACAATATCTGCCCTCATCAGGGTCTGCTTACTGCCTGAGTCTAGTAACCCCAGCATTTGATTTTGCCCAATAATAACTGTTGTAACATACCCCCAATTTACCAGTGCTAAGTGGGCAGGTTCATTCCTTCTGTTTGGGCAGTTATGTGCTATGTGACCCTTCTGCAGACAACTATGGCAGATAACATCTGCTGATCCAGAACCACTTTGAAAATGAGCTTGCTCAATGGTATTATGCCTGGTTAAATAAAGTTTGATTGATTGAGTAGGGCCTTCCCCTTCAATCCCTTCTCCAATTGGTTCTCCTGTTGGTGACTGTCTCTAATAATTAAAGTCAAAGGATCTTACTGGTGTGGTAGGTTGGGGTGAAGAGCCTTGGCATCCACAGGGTTTTGAGGGTCTGGCTGCCAGGTAATCCTCTGCCAAAGTGGTGGTCTCCTCGGCTATGTCCAGCTTACACTCCTTCATCCAAATGTGGACATCTGAAGGCAACACCTGGATGAATTGTTCAATTATTACAAGTTCCAAAATCTGGTTGAGTGTTTTGACAGTTGGCTCTAACCACTTGTAAAAAAAAATCCCAAAGTCTGGCATACGTTTCTCCGAGGGTATCCTGTCCAGTCATCTTCTAGGAATAAAACCTCTGCCTGTACGATTCAGTGTTGATATCATACCTGCTCAAAATTTCTTTCTTCACCCAATCATACTGTAGTTGTTGAAGTCAGGTACGCTAAGATAACTATAGACCAGCTGAGCTCTTCCTGTCAGATAGGGAACAAGTCTGATGACCCACTGGTCTCTGGGCCAAGTGTATGTCTGAGCTATGCACATGAATATCATTAGATAGGATTCATTATCATCAGCCTCAGTCAAGTTCATTAATTTAATGTCCTGGGGAATATTTTGATCGGGCTACCCAGGGGTAAGGGCCTAGAAATCCTGTAAGGCATCTCGCCACCTCTCATCCTGTCTCTTCCAATCCTCCTGTTGCTGTCTCCTGTCCTCCTTTTGTTGTCGTCGGCTCTCCTCACTCGTGCTCTGTCTCTAGCTGCATCAAACACAGCCAGCACAGCAGGTCGCTGGGGTCTTCTGGTGCACTCTCCTCCATCTGCTTCCTCTCCTCTCCTCTTCTTCCATTGTTTCCTCATCTGTAGCTTCCTACTGTTCCTTCTTCGTCATCTTTGGCCAGGTGCCAGGGTCCAACCCTGGTATGGTTTTCAGTCTGAGCTTCTCCGCCATAGTTCGTGTCCACTGGATTTTCTCCTGATCAGCACTTTTTCTTCAGTGCATGTGTTGGGTACCGGACTATATCCCTTGACAGCGTCTCCCAAGCAGTCAAGATGAGTCAGGTATCCCCTCTTCACAGGGTAAAAAAAAAAAAAACATTGCTGGATGGTTTTTCTTTTTCAGCAGATTTGGCACACTGGGGTGGGCCCCCAGCGTGCCACCTAAGTGTTTTGGAGGGATTCTGTAGCCGATGGGGGATTGGGCACACCATCAGCACACAATGAAAGTGGTGGGGCAAGAGCAGAGAGGGATTGGACACCCCCCCTCAGCACATAACAAATGGGGGAAGCATGATTATGACGGGGAGTGGGCTCCCATCGCTTTATCATTAGGTCAGGTTACGCCGACAGGGTTGGGCTCCCTGGAGTTGACATTATGGCAGGCAGTGTGCCGCCATGTTTAATTTACTTTTTCACCAGGGCAAGCATGTCGGGAGGTGCCACTGCATGTGATGAGCTTTGCTTGCATTGCCGCAGACCTTTCATTAGATGTGCTCACCACATTATATATTCATTGTGTGGCGCTGGCATGCAGGCTTACTGGGGAATGAGGGACGTACCTACTGATGCGTGCCCTGCATTCGCCCAACATTGACCGCGTCTCCAAATCTGCTACTACCGCAATATGTTGGCTGCGCATGTGCAAGCCAACATAACAAATCAGGGTACATAAAGTCCAGCAAACAATATTTTACAAATGAGATTCTAGTCTGAAGTTCCAACAGCTAAGTCACTATCACAAGCAGTGAGCACATAAGAAAACATACACAAAAACCCCAGAATACACTAAAGTAAAGCAGGCAAGGGGAAACCACAAAGCCTACAGGAGGAACACACACAGCCCTCTTAAATCCGTGTTTTTCTGTCCTGATGTTTTCCTGGCTGTCCAGTGACTCTCTCATGGAACAAACTGTGGATCACTATGAAGCTTATTAGCCAACCAATACTGCCACAACTCCTTGAATACAGATAACTTATTCAAACAATAATAAGTATGTTTTTCCAAAAAATAAATGGAATCAACTAAAGCTGTCTAGTTACACAATGTAGGGAACTGAGGATGAAGCCACAATTTAGTAATAATCATCTTGGCATACACCAACAAAAGCCGATATGAGTCAGGTAGAATATGCAACAGAACCAACAAAGGGGTAAGGAGTTCAAGTAGAGTAAACATATCAATGTTTGAGAGATAGATGTCCAATATGTACAAAGGACCAGACATAACCAAAAAATGTGGGTATGGTCTGCTGCTCGTTCACCACATCCTGTCTAGCACACCCATGCCAGGTTCCCAGAAAATACATAGTAATCTTAGGGGTCCTGAAAAAATGCATATGGCACTGCCACACAAATTCTTTCAAGTAAGGAGCCATGGAAATCTTATAGGTTGGGAGAGAATACTGTTCCTAGATAGTAAAATCAGAGTCTTTCTGCAGTGCAGAAGTCCAATGGTTAAAAACTCTAAGAGTCAATTCCAAACTGGCCTGGTGGAGCTGAGGGTTCAGGCATGGGACACCATGCCTCATGCCATACCAGTGACCCGAGCTCAAGAAGAGACTCTGGTCACTAGGGGGTTGGCCGGGATGAGGAAGGATCAAGCATCCACTGACAGCAAAAGCTGGGGGTCAGAACAGGTACGATGTTTAGCAGAGGGGTGGACCCATGCACAGGGTGTAAGACTGCCTACGTAAAGGTGGAGACAGTCACCCTGCCCATTGCACATTCATGGGTTCAGGGAGACAACCAGAGGAAAAGGACAGAGCTGGCAGACTCCATGATGGCAGGATGCACCCACGTCGCCCCCTGGCAATTTGGATGTTGGCTTCCAGGGATGGGGGGAAGCCGGTGCCCCTCGCCACCAGCCCTATCACAGGTGGGTAACCTTTGAGGGATGGCTGGGTGGGATGGGTGCAGGAGAATCCAGCTGGAGAGCTGAGCCCCCTCCAAGGGAGCAGCCGGAGCCACCTGCCTGCTCTGAGGAGGAGTAAACTGTATACGAGCGGGTTCATCGTATCGGGGTAGTCAGGTCCAGAAGACACCCTGGGCCGAAATGGAATCCAGATCGAGGTTTTCCCTGTCTGGTATCCATACCCAAGGGCACTACGGAAATTAGTGAGCAGATGGGCTTGACAACCCCCGAAGTTTGTCCAACTCGGGCGGTGTTATGCAATGCCAGGTCTGTTAGGAATAAGACAGCTATTATTGCCGATCTTGTTGGTTCAGCTGACTTGGCTTGCATCACCGAGACCTGGCTGGATGAAAACTCTGGCCCTATTTTGGAGGCCATGATTCCGGCCGGGTACTCGGTGATACACCGCCCGAGATTGGACAGCAGGGGCGGGGGGGTTGCAGTCTGTTTTAAGACAGAATTGGGTCTCACGAATGTGGTAGTAGGTGAGGCTGGGTCTTTTGAGTGTACAGTCGTAGCAGGTGTAGGCGTTCGAATCGTTCTCATCTACCGTCCACCCGGAGATGGGAGACGCTTCTTACAGGAAGTAGCAGACTTCCTCGTCGACATGTCATTTGAATCACCCAGATTGATGGTTCTGGGTGATTTCAACGCCTGTCGACGATGAACTCTCAAATTTTGGCAATGACTTCCTCCAATTGATGTCTCTTTGGGCCTCACACAGGTGGTTTCACTGCTACGCATAAATCTGGACACTCTTTAGACTTAGTCTTCCTCTAGGGATCAACATATCCGACATGGGGTGGAACCAGTCACCTGGTCTGATCACCACATCGTGAGGTTCAATTTTGCACCCCTGAGAAGACCAGCCCCTGTGGAGATGGTCAGGTACCGCCCATTCGGAATGTTACTCACAAGGTCTAGTGGCGGTCCTTGACCTCTCATCTTTTAGTTCGGTGAGAATAGCCCAGAAGCATTGGTGCTGGCCTATAATAAGGCCGTCCACGACGGCTCTGGATTCTATTGCTCCTGTTCATGAGCGCTTCTATCCCTTCGCCCTGGAGCCCCATGGTTTGATGGGACCCTGAGGGAGATGCAGAGACAGGGGCGAAGGTTAGAGCGTCGCTGGCGCAGGTCCGCCCTCAATGCCGACCACTCTAGATTGATGGAACATTATGTTAGCTATCAATCTGCAATCACCCATAAGAAGGCAGAATTCCTGTCCAGGGAGATTGCAGTTGCTCAGAATCGACCGGCTCAGCTGTTCCGAACTGTAGACAGACTGTGCAACCCAGCCTGCCTGCATGTTCGGAAAGCTTTTTCGCAAGCAGAGTGCGATGAGATCGCTCTATACTTTGCAACTAAAGTGGCTGACATCAGGATGAACCTGGGTCCGGTAACCTCTATGGGTGATGCTCTTGGACAGCATGAGATGACAGTGCCTCATTTCTCCTGGAGTTCCTTTCGACGACCTGAGTTCGTGGACATTAGAGGATCATCCATTCATGCGTCCCACAAGTTGTGGTTTGGATCCCGGTCCGACTCCTCATTTTGGGTTGTTTGATATCATCAGTCCGGTCCTGGCGCAAATAGTCTGGTGCTCCTTGAATTAGGCGAGTTTCCTGCTCCTTGAAAGAGAGCAGTGGTGACTCTTCTCTAGAAGCCTTGGACCCAGACTGTTTTTCAATTACTGTCATCTCTAACCTCCCTTTATTGGGAAGGTTATTGAGAAGGTCGTAGCAGTTCAATTGTATGACCATTTAACCATCCATAATGTCTAGAATCCTTCCAGTCGGGCTTCGAAAAGACATAGCACTGAGACTGCGCTTGGTTCGGTGTTAAATGATCTTCTGATGGCGAGGGATCAGAAGAGATGCTCCATTCTTGTTCTTCTGATCTCTCTGCAGCCTTTGACACAGTGGACCACATGGTGTTGTTAGCTCGCCTGGGTAAATCTGTGGAATGTCTGGAACCATTTTGCAATGGTTCACGCCATTCCCATCGAGATCGCAGAGTTGTGTCGATTTTTCCTCTGACCCAATTCCTTTGTTGTGTGGAGTGCCCCAGGGATCCGTGTTGTCACCCATGTTGTTTGCAGTGTATGCTGCCCTCGAGGTATCATTAGACGATATGGGCTGAGGTTTCACTGCTATGCTGATGATACCCAGCTCTATCTGTCTTTTGCACCTGACCAGGATGGAGCTCTCTCGGTGTTTAACAACTGTCTGTGGGAGATCCAAGACTGAATGGATTCTAGTTGGCTAAAGTTGAACTCGGAGAAAACAGAAGTGCTGGTAGTGAACCCAGGTGGTCGGATGGTGAGGCCGGGTATTGGTGCTCCATCTGGAATTGTCTCTGGTGGAGTATCTCTGCCGTCCTCAGAATGGGTGCATAGCCTGGGTTTATTTTGACGAAAGGCTGACTCTTAAAGCTCAGGTGTCAGCTGTTGTCAAGATTTCCTTTTATCATCTTAGGAATATTGCCAGGGTTAGGCATCTTGTTCCATCCGACTCTCTGCCTACTTTGGTTCACGCTTTTGTATCCTCACGCTTGGACTACTGCAACGCCCTGTACTTTGGGCTTTCTGGGGTTGAAATCCATCGCCTACAGCTTGTGCAGAACGCTGAAGCCCGGGTTTTGACTGGGACAAGTCAGTCCTGTCATATCACTCCCGTGCTGCGCGAACTGCACTGGCTTCCTGTGCAGTGGCGGATCACCTTTAAAGTCATTTTATTGACTTTTAAAGCCCTTCACAACCAGGGTCCAGCCTATCTGAAAGACCTCCTGGTTCCTTACTGCCCTGACCGATTACTCTGCTCGGCCGACATGGGGTTGTTAGAGATCCCAAGAGTGAGTTTAAAATCTTCTGGCAGCAGAGCGTTTTCGCATGCTGCACCCACTCTTTGGAACTCTCTACCATGTTGGTTACGGCAGTGCACCTCCGTGGAACTTTTCAAGAGGGATTTGAAAACTTATTTGTGGAATATGGCTTTTTTAGATAATTAAGTTATTTATAAATGCTTGGATTTTATTATTAATACTCTACTTCATTGTATGTTGATTTTATGTACATGTTCTGTTTTTATGTAGTGTTTTGAACTGTTTTTAAAATTGTTCAGCACCTTGATACACTGAAAGGTGCTATATAAATAAAATTATTATTATTATTATTTATTATTATACAGAAAAAAAAAGAGTCGAGTTCAGAAATCGGTCCCGTAAAGATGCATAGATGTGCCTGATTAAATGCTTCAGGCTCCCTCCTCATTGGTAAGTACAAATTAAGTTGAACAATGTAGGGAAGAAGTCCACAAATCACCTACAAGACTCCAGCAAAGTATAACTATACACCCAATTAATAAGAAACCTTCAAGTCAGAAAAAGACTGCAGCCCCTGTGAATCTAAGCATTTATGAAATTAAACTAAACCCAACCATGCCCAATGTCTAAGAAAAGGGTCCAGTCAATTCAAAGGACAGGCAAACTCCCAAGCTAAGGCTATAAGCAGGGGGGCCAAATCTCTGATGGGCCCAGTGCCAAGTCCAAAGAGTCATAGTAATATAATGGTAACAATTTTAAAAGGATCTACAAGAGACAGAGGAAGAATAATGGAGGTGGCTAATATTATATAGATCATTAAGCACAAATTCAATATCCTTCCAATATGCCTGGCAAGAAACTGAAGTCCAATAACTAATAAGATGAGTTAAGCAGCTAAGGCATAGAAATGAAAATGAAGGAGGGCAATCTCACCCTGAGCAGGGGAAAAATATACTGTTGAAGAATGAATCCTAGGATGGTGGCCTTTCCATATGAAACATAAAACTAATGTATGCCAGGCACAAAAATATTAAGAGGCTGGGACAAGAGGAACAGTTTGCAACAAAAACAATAATCAAGGAAAGATTCATCCAGACCGCTTCTACCCACTGAAAGATAGATTTAAGCCCGACCATCTTGTCAAATCCGTTGTTATCTGCAATGTCAAAGGCTTGTAATTACAAATCTCCAGATGATCTAAATTGGTAGGTAAATAAACACCTAACTATTTTACAGAATTACGATTCCAGTGTACTTTAAGAAAATCCTGAACAGACAGGGGAGGAGTATAATTAAAAGTCAATACTTCAGTGTTTTGTTTATTAAGATGAAAACCCACCAGGAATTCAAAACTAGTTATAATATTGAAGACGGTCTTTTATGAGTTGGTTGGATCCATTAGAGTCAATAAAATATCATCCGCAAATAAAGCAATGTGATATTCCTGGCCACCAGTAGGGATACCTTATATATTTATTTATTAGAATTATGGTAACCGGGTAAGTCCACTGAGACCATGCAGTTCCTTTTTCAGTGACGACCCGGGTGACAATGATGAACACAGTACAATAGATAAATACAATAATAATATGCATGATTAAGAGAGATTTAACAATGCTGCAAAAATGATTACAGTGGAAAGCCAGGTAAGTAACTTAAAACAGATCAGGCATTAAGCATATATAAATAAACAGAATAGCTAATATTATACAATATATACATAGCAGGAGCACGAGAGCAGGGGGAGTACAAGATATATCTATCAGAGTAATATAGACCAGGCATTAATGACACTATAAGGGTTATTTAAAGCAATTGCAGGGGAGGGAGATAATAGGAAAGAGGTAAACTCTTTTTTGGAGGAGGATAGGGTGAGGCAGGAGAGTAAGTTAGGGGGGAGGGAATTCCAAGCAGAGGGAGTTGAGAAGGATAATGAGCTCTTACCTGGTAGGTGTTGCGTCTTCTGGATTGCTAATAACAGTAAGGAAGTAGATCTAAGCATGGGTGTGAGTGCTTTTTTGTAAATGATTCCTCTTAGGCAAGGGGGATTAAAGAGCTTGGTAAGTTTGAATACAAGGCATAAGATGAGAAACTGTAACCTTCAGTCATAGGTAGGCCATTGAAGAGAATACAGGGCCTCACAGTGGTGTTTTCTGGAGTCCGCTCCAAGGGCAAAACATCCAATCCTATGATAGAGTTGACCTACCTATGCAAGGGAAGAGGATTGGGTGGAGAGTAGTAGAGGGGCGCCATAGAACAAAATAGGGAGAGGGGATGTTGACGCAGTCATTTTACAGGCGGCGTTGGATAAAAGGGTGTGGAGGCGGTATAATAACCCAAGCTTCTGGTTTACCATTCTGGTAAGCTGAGTTGCATGATGCTCCATTGAGAAGGAGGCATTCAAGTGAACCCCAAGGTATTTAAAAGTACTAACCACCTCTATGGGGTCTACTGAGTGTGTACTAATCTGGAGCTGTTTGGTAGGTTCAGGGTACGGGTTATGGAAAAGCATAGCTTTTATTTTTTTCATATTTAGTATTAGGTGATTGTCAGAGAACCAGGTCTCAAGCGCAATGAAATCAGAGTTAAGGCTTTGGTTAAGACAGTCTATATTGTTAGATGAGCAGTATAAGATTGCATCATCAGCATATAATTGCACGGACACACCGCCACAGAAGCTGGGGAGTGTGTTGATAAAAAACGAGAATGGTATTGGGCCAAGAATAGATCCTTGGGGTACTCCGTGTGAGATAGGCCTTGAAGAGGAGAGTGAACCAGACCATTTTACCCCTTTGTGATTTTCCAGTGAAGTAGTCATGGAACCATGTGAGCGCTAAGCGATTTAAACCGAATTGATGCAATTTACCAAGGAGAAGGTGGTGCTTGACTAGATCGGAGGCCTTAGTCAAGTCGATGAATACTCCACCTGTTAGAAGACCAGCATCGCTTGGATTAAGAATGTCAGTCGAGACTTTGAAAAGGGCTGTGGTAGTACTATGGCCCTTCCTGAAGCCATGCTGGCAGTCTGTGAGAAGGTGATGTAAGTCTATGTAGGATTGTAGCTGAATGTGCAGGATCTGCTCCAGGATCTTAGGCAGTGGGCAGAGAATTGATATAGGCCTGTAATTTTCCACAGCGTGGGTACCCCCCTTATGGAGGGGGACCACCACAGTCACTTTCCAGAGACTTGGCACTTCACCAGAGAGGGTGGATCTATTTAGAAAATCACAGACATATGCAGCGGGTGCTGCTGCCCCTAGTTTGAGAAAGCTGGGTTCTAATGTGTCATGGCCAGGGGAGTTCTCTGACTTGAGACTTGATAACAGCCTGAGGACTTCTCTTCTAGTGGCTATTTTTGGGTGGAAAGGGGGTTGGCAGCCAAGAGTGGTGTGATACTTAGTAGGGATAGAGAAATCCGAGACTGGTGGCAGGTGAGTTTGCCTGAATCTCAGCTATTTTAGGCTGGAGGCTTTGAGCATTTAAATGAGTGATTTTGATGCCTTTTTCCCTTGATGTGTAAGGGGCAGAAGCAGATAGAGAACTCTGAGGGCTAGGTTAACTTCAATGTCACCAGCTAGAAGAAGGAGTAGGGACAAGTATATGGCCAGAGTTAACTTTAAGAAGTGTAGGCCTATGGTATTTATACTAATCCTACATAACAAGTGCAGGGAAGTTCGCGTACATACCCAATGGTAGGAGGCATCCTTTTCTGCATGAGATGAGTGAGTTGAATGGAAGATGAATTGTTGATGTAGGTTTGGGTAGAATAGAGGGGTGAGGATTCTTGAGGCAGGGGGGCTAGGCACAGTGCAATAATTCTGTCGAGCAGAGAAAAGGATAAGATAAATAGTAATGCAACAGCACTGTCCAGCTTGGCCATGCTGTAACCTGACACAGAACAATGACAATGGGCAATCTTCTAGAGGCCAAGCCTCCTGGAATTATTTGTAGACCTCAAGTAAAATTGACAGAGTAACCGCCGGGGTATAGAGATTGCTAGCAACTTCACTTCTGAAAAGTCACAGTAGCATGGTGAGACCTAGGAAGATATAATTCTTCAAATGGCGAGGGTGTAGAGGAGAAAGCCGACTTGCAGTAGCTGTTGAGGTGTTTAACGGGGCTCTCCTTATCAAGAGAAATGTAGACATAATAGAGGCAGGGGAAGGGGGTAGAAGTGACCACTTCCAGAAGAAGAGAAGGGGCTGGTGAAGGAGTGATTTAGAAACAAAGGAGATATGTAGAGGAGCTGAAGATTCTAGGGCATCCAAGACAATTGATCACAGTGAGGGTTATGTTGGTGGGCTTAAGTAGCTGAGTAGGTACACTGTCTTAAAATAGAAGTGTGTGCCTTTAAGATTTTAATTGCTAAATTCATTCTAATGGTGAGTTTCCATAGGAGAATGTGATTCCTGTAAGGTAAGCAGTCACACAGTCTTATGGATGTGTGCCTTTAAGAGTTCATAGCAAAAAAAAAAACAGACAAAAAACACTAATTTTAGTAGCCAATGGTGAGTAACTTTCTGTAAGGAGGGCGGAGTGGACGGTATTTAAAGGAGGCCCGGAGGGGGTGGGGAGGGCGAAAAACCTGAGTCACTAAATTACACTTCTGACTGTATGTCTTTGGCCACAAAAACAGGCAGGAGCCACCTGTTTAGTACTTTAGCAAAATGAGTTTAGCAAGTTAAATTATCCCAGATTAAAATTACAAGATGAAATCCAGCTCAAGAAAGCACAACTCCCAGCTAGGCGGCTGTATAGAGTCCTGTTCTGAGTTTTACGCTCTACCAGGAGCTGCGGAGCACAGCACAGTACTGCAAGATTGGGTTAGGACAGGGCAGATTACACTGTGTCCCATTCTGAGCTAGATTCAGACTATAATTCAGAAAGGAAACTAAGATCAGTTCTATTACTGTTGTTTCTGGCCTATATGCTGCTTCCTAACAAACTGCTAAGCTGAAGCCATAAGAATCACAATTAACTGGTGAACCCCCGAATGTAAGAAGCCAAAGGTTCTTTATATAATGCAAAAAGAAGCAGATAAAGGGGGCAACCCTGGTAGCTGCCCTGAGCAAATGAAAAAGACTGCATTTTTCAGAATAAATAAGCAATGCTAGAGGTGTCCTAATCGCCTTCCATAGGAAGAAAATGAAACCCCAAATAAATAAGATTAACATAGATAAAGAACGGCAGGTTTGTTATTTTACAGCAACAGTTGTTTAATCTTAGTTTTACAAATGCAGGAATTTATGCACCTAATCAAAATTGCCTCAGATTCTTTTCTGACTTTTTCTTTATTTTATCTACATTTGAAGCTCCTTTTCTTATAGCTGGAGATTTTAATTTAGCTCTTGATCAAGTAGATAAAACAGGGGGTATGGATAAAATGCACTCAATGGCTACAGCAGTCATTAGGTCATTTATGTCTGATTTGGGCTTAGTGGATCCATGGTGGGAATTATTTAAGACAAATAACACTTTTCATATTTTTCGAGTGTTCATCAGATTTATTCAAGGATTGATTTTTTTTTTAATATCAAATACCTTGCTTCATTTGGTGCAGGAAGAGAGTTATACAGGGATAGTGATCGCTGACCATTCACCTTGTCTTTTGACTCTTAGTATCCCGGATACTGTTATTTGTCAAACAATTTGGAGAATTTATGTGGTCATTTTAAATACAAATAATGTGGACAAACAAATAGCAATGGCTTGCAGGGAATTTTTTGAGTTAAATAAAGAGGGAGAAAAATCTCCCATAATTGTCTGGGAGGCTTTTAAGGTAACTATAAGAGGCTTACATAAAAAAATATCATCATCTAATTATAAAGCAAGAGAAAGGTTAATTAATAAGTTAGAAAGGGAGATTAATAGCTTGACATAGGTTCATAGTGATATATTTGATCAAAGCATGTATAAAGATTGTGGGCCTGATTCTAAAAGAGATACACCTGGCGTAACAGCACTTGCACCAAAAAGAATGGCGTAAGTAGCAAGTTATGCCAGCAGTTTCGACGTGCAGGATTCTACAATGTGGCCTGCGACATGCCACAGGCTACTTGCACCAAAGAGCAGTTACATCAGCAGTTGCACCATAAACCCCCTGCGACATGGGGCTGGGGCTTTACAGCAGCAGTTGTGCCCTATTCTAGTAGAGCAGCAACAAAGTCCCCAATGTTGGGATTCTACAAGAACCACCAGAGGAGAACCATCAACATAAGTTACACCAGCATTTAGCTGGCATAACTATACATATGTCCTCCGGGGGTTCTGTAGACCCACTGCACCCACTCCAGGATGTGCCCCCATGACCAGAACACCCCCATTGGTGCTCCACAGGGCAGCCCACAACCCCCCAGCCCCTGATCCCCCATATCAGAGGTGCCCAACTGGGCATCTAGCACCCCCAACCCCAGAACCCCACAGCCTAAATGCCCTATAGGGCAGCCCACACACATCATGCCCCCAAACCCCACACCGCTATCAGCCCCGCAGGGCAGCTGTGCCCCACTGGTCCATTCCTCAACCTGATTTTGTGCTGCAAATGGTTAAAAATTACCCCCCCCAAGATTCCTGGTAGTCTAGTGGCTCCCCACTCACCCCACCCAGCAGTATCAGTCCCCCCACCCATCCTGAGCCAGTGACTGGCACAGCCCACCTCTCACCTCCATGGCCAGCCACTGACTGAGCTCTGCATGAGCGCTTACTGTATAGACGTGCTCAGAAATGAATGAATATTCATTCAGAACAGAGACCCACTGAGCTGTGTATCTAATAGGCCCATCTCGCTGTTAAATACAGATTATAAAATCTTTACTAAAATTATTGTCAGAAGATTAGAATAAATTGTTCCATCATTACTTCATCTAGCTCAAAATGGATTTATTAAAGGTAGGTCATTAATGGAAAATGTGAGACGTACTTTGAATATAATAACCTTAACTAAACAGGATGATTCAGCCTTAATGACAAAAGATGCAGAGAAAGCTTTTAACAGAATTGAATGGCCTTATATTTGGGCAGTAATAGGGAGAATGGGCCTTGGTGCATAGCTCAGTGGGTGGTTAGCATTATTATACTAGTCTCCAACTGCTAGGGTGAAAGTAAATAACAGTATCAGAAAAATCCTTTTTGGGCAGAGGTACAAGACAAGGGTGCCCACTTTCCCCTTTGATTTTTGCACTAATTATTGAGCCTTTGGTAATTTTCATTAGGAAAGATAAGATAGTTAAGGGTATAAAGATAGGGAAAAAGGAAGAAAATATTGGCTTATATGCAGATGACTTAATGTTGTTCTTAACTAAAGTCAATAGTTCAATACCACAAATAATTTAAATAATGACACCATTTGGTAAAATGTTGGGATATAAAATTAATTGGTCAAAAACTAAGCTATTAAAAATTGAATTCTAATTTACAGATACATCAATCAATTAGTGCACAAATGCAAGCAGTTTCAACTTCTGTTAAATATCTGGATGTGAACAGTGCTGCAGATTTAACAACTATGTATACAGTTAATTATGAGGAGTGGCTGGTAAAGGTGGAGAAGGACTTGGTTAAATGGAATTCATTTTATCTGACCTTGATAGGAAAGATCAATTTGGTCAAAATCCAAGTCTTACCTAAATTGCTTTTTTTCCCGCAAGCCCTGGCAATTTCCATTCCACACACTTTTTTCAATGACTTAAGACTGTAGTAATTAAGTTTCTTTGGCAACATGCAAATTCTAGAATATCTTGGAAGATCCTGATATTACCAAAAGAATAAAGGGGGCAAGCATTGCTAGATTTATATAATTATTATTTGTCTCTGCAGGCTGCTCAAGTGTGGTATTGGATCCAGAAAACTAATATGAGTTTATCTTCTACAATACTGACAATGGAGATGCAACCATATCTCTCTTTGGCTAATTTACTTTATTCATCTTATATGCAAAAAAATATGCAAACTCTATTAATTACAACTTGTACCACCTATGCATCTTGGCTTCAATTACAAAACTTGGTGGGTGAAAAAAAGTAGCATTTTGAAATACACTCCCCTATATAATAACTATGATTTTTGACCATCTGAATCAGGTATTTACAAACAGTAGCAATGTTGAGGATTACAACACGCTGGTGATCTTTGGTTAGACAATAAGTTGAAGATATTTGATCAGCTGGTTGAGCAGTATGGTATATCACAGAATCATAATTTAGATTATAATCAATGTAAGAGCTACATTTGTAAAAATAAAGGAAAAGTTAAAATTACAGAAAAAACAATTTTGTTAGGCATATTACAAAAAAAATTATGCTAAGGGTCTGATATCTGTACTGTATCACACCCTACAGGATAAGATGAGGAAAATATCAATACAATTAGGACTAAATGGGAAAGAGATTTGGGAATAACCCTGACTGATCAACTATAAAATGAAGTTATTGATGCATATCTTAATAACTTGGCAGCGGTCAGGATGCAACAGATTCAAATGAACATAGTGCATAGAATTTACTATACACCAAAAAAGTTACATCAATTTAATTGTTTAATATCAGACAAATGTCCAAGTTGTCCAAGCTCTACAGGGACCCTGGTTCATCTTTTAGGGTCTTGCCCGTACCTTTCAAATTTTTGGCCAAAAGTGGAGCAGGTATGTAACCTAGTTTTAGGTAAGGATCTTAACTTTACATTACTGGTTAAATTATTAGGGGTACACCCAAATCAGGGTGAACTAAATAAATTTCAAAGAAAATTCTTGACATTGTTTACAGTGGTGGCCAAAATTTGTATTCTTGTAGAGTGGAAGGGTGTGGCTCCCCCACCTTCAAGGCGTGCCTGAACATGATGATTGATATTGCAAAATTTGAGCAAATTCATTATGAGAAGGAAAGGAAAAAAGATGAATTTGATAAAATATGGGCACCATTCCTACTGGCAATTAAGCAGCTTAATGTGAGATACTTAAATTTTCTATATAATATATGTATATATTTTTTTCTTAGTTACATTGTTTAGAAAAGGTTCCTGGATCCCACTCTCAGTTAAAATGATGAATGGATAACAGAGATCTAACTAGAAGTTATTTATATGATGAGAAAAAGAACTCTGATCCTTTCTGAACTGAGGGGGAAAAAATAAATAAAAAGAAAGAAAATCTAAATGGCAAATAAAATTAAAAGAGGTCAATACAAAATGCATTTCCTGATCTGAACATGGCTTTTGGTACTGTATGCTGACACGGGGTCTGAACATAGCAGACAACAATGCCATCAGCAACAACAGCATGGAAAACATGCTGTCATTTTGGTTTTTAAGCTCACCTCACCCCCATAATTAAACATTCTCCCTTCGGGCAACTTAAAATTTAAGGGGCCATGGAATACTGTTTTCACAGCTCCTTGTAAATATATTTTCTAAGTCCTGATGTCGTCGAAATGATAGGAGACCAGGAATAGAACCCTAGTTTTCAATGTCTCCTGGTTGAGGTGCTCCATGCCCTAGCCCTCCACACCGCAGGAGTAGCTCAGTCAGTGCCTGCTCTTCTGCTGCCCTTGTCCCATGGCAGCACCATGGACAGTGACCAGTGGAGCAAATATCGCAGCAGCTAGAATGGACTAGCACTCTCTTCACTTGTGCTATTAATGTAGCACTAATCTAATTGGGTACCATGTAGGCCTAATAATGGTTTTCATGGCTTGGATTTCACAAGCAGAGCAAATGATACAAGATATCTTTTATCAAAACATGAATGCAAAACTGATTGTTATCCCAGATCTAAGACTATACACAGAATTTAAATGCTATCACAAAGAGGAAGTATTTCTCAAATTCAGTGAGAGTGAAAAATAATAGGCATCATTTTGAAGATGAATATTGGACATTATGGAAACAAAATTTGTTGTTTGAATTGGCAGACTACAGTAAATGAGGGAAATGTCTATTGTAGATGTGATAAAATGTATGATTATCTATTCAATACCTAATTATGTATAGTGAACTAATGTGTAAAGAAAGAAGACAGTTATCACAACCTCTAGTGATATTCCAACAGAAAAGGAAGGAGAGAAATAAATTGATAGAATCAGTGTTATTTACTAATTCAAAAAAGTTATTTTGAGTATTTCAAAATTTGCATGAAAAGCAGTCTGTAAATTTAAATAATGGGCCTTGAAAAAATGACATGTGATATGTTTTAAAATAACATGCATAATGTATGTGGGTATGTTATTGTCTAAGGATTTTAATGGTATGTATGTCATGAATTGTGTATCTTTACATTCTTATCTTTAAATAAAGGTATACTGACCAATTAATAAATTCATCAAATGTAGTCTATTTTCTTCTGGTTTAATGTTACATCATGGATGGCATCCTTGTTGAAATAAAACATTGTAATTAATAACACTGGTAGTTCACTCATTCAAATACTTGAGGTGTCAACGTGGCTCAGTTGGTAGCACATCTGCCCCTGGACCAGAAGGTCGTGGGTTCTCATCCACACTGGGATTGGACTTGTACCTAAAAATCGCTGGCATCCGAGTGCAGTATTGGGGGGGTGCTGTACTGCCAGAGTGTGCCGTCCTTCGGATGAGATGTTAAACCGAGGTCCCTTCTGCCCATCCTGGTGTTGTCCAGGTGGAAGTAAAAGAACCCAGGGCACTCTTTGCAAAGAGTAGGGAACATTCCTGGTGTCCTGACCAACATTCCCCTTCCCATAAACCGGTTCATACAATTGTCCAGGCTGTGTGTGGGTGATGATGTGCGATATGGCTGCCACCACACATTCAGTCACTTCACTACCAGTCTAGCATTGCTTGTAAAGCGCTTTGGATGTATGAAAAGTGCTATATAAATACTGATTATTCTTATTCTTCTAGTTTCTAAAATGGTGTAAGTTTTCAAGTAGTCAGTTCAGCCACATGTTATGATGGGTCCACCCTAAGCTCTTCATAGGGTCTGAATAACTTGAAGACTAAGGCCAGGATATTCAAAAGTCCTGGGATGCACGGTGCATCTGGATGTACCACCCAAAGAAATGGGCTGGAGCATAAAACAGAGATATTCAAACAAGATGCGTGATCCCAACAGATCGTGCATCCTGTCTGATAATAGCTAGGTGTGGGTGGTGCATGTGGCAGTGGTTCTGGATGTGCAGCACATCCCCAGGGAATGGGCCAAATACCGGGAATGGGAATGTGCAGGGCATCCCCAGATGCACCAATCCCAAATTCCTGATATTTAGACTGAATATGAAAATGGGGCCAGTTGCCGGCAGAGGCGGTGTGGAGGGGGAATGCAGGGAGGGGATCCTGCCTACTGGGAAAGGGGTGGGGCCCACTACACTATGGAAACTCTTGCAAATGGGAGGTTTGGATCACATGGGGTTCAGTGTGGGGTTCTCCACAGTAACAGAAATATGTTTTATTCGAAATATGATCATAATTAGCACTGGGGAAGGGGTGGATGGGTCCCTGCAGCATGGGGAATGTTTACATCGAATTACACTTATTGAACAAACTGGGGAATGGGTGGGGGTCCCTGCATTATGGGAGAATGTTGAATTTGAAATACAATTATGCATCAAACTAGAGGGGGGTCCTGCATTAGGGGAACATATTTCATCAGTGTGCAATTACAGATTGCACGAGGGACAGAGTGGGGGTCCTGTCCACTATGAACATTGAGGATTTCAAGTACTTCATTGGCACTGGGGACTTGGGTTTGGGGGAGCATGCCACTGCACTGTGGGGGCAGGCAGGCTGCTGTTCGCAGTACCACAGCATCCCTGCAGGTGGCCAGTAGATAGGCATGCTTTTTCCATGCCTAACTTTGCCCTGCTTATCCCCTGTACTTGGGCAGCCCATCTCTTCTGAATATCCCATTGTGCGGGATATTCATGGGCACGACCCCTCAATTTGGGCCACATAAATTAACTTTGGGCTGTGTCCCATCTCAAGATTTGGGCAGCCCATCTTCCTCCTTTGAATATGAGAGTTTGGAGCATCTTTTGGGATGGGCGGATCATCTCCGATTGCTCCAGAGTTGCGCAGCCCATCTCCTTTGGAAATGTGGGCCTAAAAGTATTTGCCAAATTCTGAAGATTTAAATATGATTTTCTAGCATTTTTTGTTTTATTTTAGGGTTTTTCTTATTCCAGGGCCTTTTACTGTAAACAACTACCCAGTGCATTATTGTAGTTTTCAAAGCAAAAAGAAAACTGTTTCTTAAAATGTATACACATTGTAGCTACTTTATATACCTAACATCTATAGTTTGACAGTAGACTGTGTATAATAATAAACTCTTTTGGTTCCATATGGCTGCAGTTCTTTGTCAAAGTTGCTGTACAATCCTACAAATATCTCCATATGTTATGGTCTTTACCAATATGTTTTCTGAATGTTCTGGACACACCACGGTCAGCCATTGTCAACTATGATTTATCCCATAGTTTGGCCATGATCATAAAAGTATGGGATAGCAACCATGTTTGCATCCTTTATATGCATATCAAAATGCAGAATTTGACACTTTTACTAATATAAATAATTACAATAATAATCATGTTTGAATTATATAAGATAAAATACGTTTTACATAAATCAAGTTAATTCCTTGGGCATAACAAGTTAGCACATAAACTCAACATGTAAAAGTTTCATTTTATAGCGGTATGAGTAAAATATAAGACGTTCTGTAAGATATAAATGAGGAATGAGGAACAACAGCAGCAATGGGTAAATAAAAAAATATTTCACAAGTACAGTATCTTCACTTTAATTCAATTGTATTAGGGAATGTAACCACTGAGACCAACTCATTTGCATTGGCTTCCCTTCAAGTACAGAAGTTGTTGTGGGATAACAGATGGACACAACAGTCTGGTATGACGTTCAATGCACCATTGACAAGGTGCAATGTTTATTTGTTCCAAAACCAACAAAAAGGAAATAAAGTAAAATGCTCAAACTGTGAGCAAAATAAAGGTTATATAAAGTAAATAACATTCTGTACCATTGTGGCAAACTTAAGCATTCAGTTTCCATTTGTGTGATAAGGTCTTATCAACCCTTCTCACTCCCTGGTCAGAAAACACTGACCCTATCTGGCCAAATGCTGAACAGGTTAGCTCTTTTATACCCGCCCACACAGTCATGTGTCAACAGCATCATCATGTTCATATGAGTTTGTTTTTAGAGCTCCATTTAATTTATATAATATAGGAAGCTCATATTAATATTCACTATAACAGGTCTGAGCAAACAGAACATATCTTTAGTTACAGAGAACTTTAATTTCAAACAGGAAACATTTCGTTCAGGTCTAAGGTAAGGTGTTGCAATATAAAGGTAGACACTAGAGACCACTGCCACCCTATAATGCAAGCACACAGCAACTAGGCAAACAGAGCACACACCCTGCTTGCAGGAGTCTGCAGAGCTTTGCTTCTTTTGGGAGTGAGTTTTAACTTAGTTTGCTTTCTTTCTCGACTCTGTCTTGTTATTTATTATTTTAATACAATAATGCCTTGTTACCAAGCAAAGGAGACTAGCTGAGGTTTGTTTTTAAAACTTGCCGGGGGGGGGAGATTCATCAGTGCCAAAATTTGCACTTCCTAGTGAGAAAAGCTTAATTATGTAGCTCCAGTCAGAACAGCTGTGGAACAGGGAAGTAGCCATAGGTGCCGGAAGATGGTAAAAACTGAGGGGGCGGAGGATCAGAGGGGCACTTGTGAGTGGAAAAGGGCACTTTCGACACTAGTTTTTGCCATACAAAAATACAATAAATCATGTATGCACATCATAACGTTAAGAATGCAGTCCCATTTAGGAATAATTATGCGACATACAAAGGTGCCAGCAAAAAGAGACCACCCAGTCCAAGTCTGCTCAAGTGTACAGCTATATTAAGAAAGCTGCTGTCGACCCATTCCATCCAATAGCGCCACATGATGTTTGAACCACACATTCCTTAATCTGTTACAGTGGTTGTCCAGGTGAAACAGAGATGCCATAGTAATGTGCATCACCAGTCCCAAGCATACAGTCTCCACACTAATGAGTTAGGAGTTTTTGGTTCCACTAACTTCAGGATAGAAATTAGTACTTAAGCCCAACCACCAGCGACAAGGTAAACTCCTGAGGCTGGGGAAATAAAGACAGAGCCATTATGTTTGTTTACACAGCTTATTTATTAATGAATCACAGTGTACATCACAAAGTGTATTTATTAATGAAATAGTATATAATGACAGTAAACAATATTGTACAACGACAGGGGTATAAATAGATTTTTACAGCAAAGTCTGGATGGATGGATGGATGGATGGATGGAGGAGTGGGGTACATTTGGAAATGGGCCAATTTGCCATCACATCTGTACTCCTGCCATGCTCTGGTTACCACTTCTGGATGGTAAGCCTTGCAAGCCTCCACCAAGCCCTGGTGGCCACCAAATCATCCCATGAATGCTCTGGTCACCACTTCAGGCTGATAAGCCTTGCAAGCCTCCACTAAGCCCAGGTGGCCACCAAATCATCCCATGAATGCTCTGGTCACCACTTCAGGCTGGTAAGCCTTGCAAGCCTCCACTAGCTCCTGGTGGCCACCAAATCATCCCATGAATGCTCTGGTCACCACTTCAGGCTGGTAAGCCTGTGCAAGCCTCCACCAGGCCCTGGTGGCCACCAAATCATCCCATGAATGCTCTGGTCACCACTTCAGGCTGGTAAGCCTTGCAAGCCTCCACCAAGCCCTGGTGGCCACCAAATCATCCCATGAATGCTCTGGTCACCACTTTAGGCTGGTAAGCCTTGCAAGCCTCCACCAAGTCCTGGTGGCCACCAAATCATCCCATGAATGCTCTGGTCACCACTTTAGGCTGGTAAGCCTTGCAAGCCTCCACCAAGCCCTGGTGGCCACCAAATCATCCCATGAATGCTCTGGTCACCACTTCCAGCTGGTAAGCCTGTGCAAGCCTCCACCAGGCCCTGGTGGCCACCAAAATCAACCAATTTACCATCACATCTATACTTCTGCCATGCATTAAGTTAGCAGTTAAGCCCAACCACCAGCGACAAGGTAATCACCTGAGGCTGGGGAAATAATGACAGAGCCATTAAGTTTACACAGCTTATTTATTAATGAATCACAGTGTACAATGTAAAGTGTATTAATGAATCATAGTATACAATGACAGTAAACAATATTGTACAACGACAGGGGTATAAACAGATAAACAGATTTTTACAGCAAAGTCTGGATGGATGGAGGAGTGGGATACATTTGAAAATGGGCCACTGTTCCTAAGAATTCAATAGAGGAAAGACATCTGCTCATTCATTCCTGTACTGTTGCTACTGCATGCCACAGACTCACCCAACCAACCAATTTACCATCACATCTATACTCCTGCCATGAATTAATCCTTGATGCTCTGGTCACCACTTCAGGCTGGTAAGCCTTGCAAGCTTCCACCAGGCCCTGGTGGCCACCAAATCATCCCATGAATGCTCTGGTCACCACTTCAGGCTGGTAAACCTTGCAAGCCTCCACCAAGCCCTGGTGGCCGCCAAATCATCCCATGAATGCTCTGGTCACCACTTCAGGCTGGTAAGCCTGTGCAAGCCTCCACCAGGCCCTGGTGGCCACCAAATCATCCCATGAATGCTCTGGTCACCACTTCAGGCTGGTAAGCCTGTGCAAGCCTCCACCAAGCCCTGGTGGCCACCAAATCATCCCATGAATGCTCTGGTCACCACTTCAGGCTGGTAAGCCTTGCAAGCCTGCACCAAGCCCTGGTGGCCACAAAAATCAACCAATTTACCATCACATCTACACTTCTTCCATGAAGTAATCCTTGATGCTCTGGTCACCACTTCCAGCTGGTAAGCCTGTGCAAGCCTCCACCAAGCCCTGGTGGCCACAAAAATCAACCAATTTACCATCACATCTACACTTCTGCCATGAAGTAATCCTTGATGCTCTGGTCACCACTTCAGGCTGGTAAGCCTGTGCAAGCCTCCACCAAGCCCTGGTGGCCACCAAAATCAACCAATTTACCATCACATCTACACTTCTGCCATGAAGTAATCCTTGATGCTCTGGTCACCACTTCAGGCTGGTAAGCCTGTGCAAGCTTCCACCTGGCCCTGGTGGCCACCAAAATCAACCAATTTACCATCACATCTATACTTCTGCCATGCATTAAGTTAGCAGTTAAGCCCAACCACCAGCGACAAGGTAATCACCCGAGGCTGGGGAAATAATGACAGAGCCATTAAGTTTACACAGCTTATTTATTAATGAATCACAGTGTACAATGTAAAGTGTATTAATGAATCATAGTCTACAATGACAGTAAATATTGTACAATGACAGGGGTATAAACAGATTTTTACAGCAAAGTCTGGATGGATGGAGGAGTGGGATACATTTGGAAATGGGCCACTGTTCCTAAGAATTCAATAGAGGAAAGACATCTGCTCATTCATTCCTGTACTGTTGCTACAGCATGCCACAGACTCACCCAACCAACCAATTTACCATCACATCTATACTCCTGCCACTAATTAATCATTGATGCTCTGGTCACCACTTTAGGCTGGTAAGCCTTGCAAGCCTCCACCAAGCCCTGGTGGCCACCAAATCATCCCATGAATGCTCTGGTCACCATTTCCAGCTGGTAAGCCTTGCAAGCCTCCACCAAGCCCTGGTGGCCACCAAATCATCCCATGAATGCTCTGGTCACCACTTCCAGCTGGTAAGCCTTGCAAGCCTCCACCAAGCCCCGGTGGCTACCAAATCATCCCATGAATGCTCTGGTCACACTTCAGACTGGTAAGCCTTGCAAGCCTCCACCAAGCCCTGGTGGCCACCAAATCATCCCATGAATGCTCTGGTCACCACTTCAGGCTGGTAAGCCTTGCAAGCCTCCACCAAGCCCTGGTGGCCACCAAAATCAACCAATTTACCATCACATCTACACTTCTTCCATGAAGTAATCCTTGATGCTCTGGTCACCACTTCAGGATAGTAAGCCTGTGCAAGCCTCCACCAAGCCCTGGTGGCCACCAAAATCAACCAATTTACCATCGTATGAATTTCTCTGTAAAGTACAGAATTTCTGTATCACATTTTTCCAAAAAAGTTAAGTCGTCTCTCATTTCGTTGCACAAACTCCCGAACAATTAGTGTCCAATCCAAGTTGTCTGTTCTCTCTTTGTGAATGTTCAACAGCATTAGGTGATTGTACCTCTTCTCTGTCATGGTGCTTCTTAAGTAAGACTTTATCCTCCGCTGTGTTGAAAAAGATCTCTCCCCAGTTGCTGTACTCATTGGGACGAGGAGGTAAATTTGAATGAGCTTCACTACTTCTGAATACAGTATCTGCTGCTGGCAGTCTTTTCCCACTAAGGCATCAATAATGGTGTTGATTGAAGTTACTGCCCTCACGTCCGGCAAAACCTGCTGCACAAGTCCTGGGAGAAAGTTCAGTTGTGCATTCAGAATGTCAATGTCCAAGTCCTTATCTCCATACAACTGTGTGATCTGAAGAGGAACTGAAAAAGTCTTTGCATTGGCTGCTTGAAGCAACAAATTCTCCATGGATGACAGCAAACTGTAGGTTTCTTGATCAAAACGTCGGTCTAGTTCAACAAGACAAGCATCAATGGCTTCATAGTACATCTGTCAATACCAGTCCTTAGCAGATTTGGGATGGTGATGCGGTGCACTACCATGTTGCAGCCTTGCTGGCACGTAGTGCTGTCTGGGAAGTTTTGGCTCCTTCACTTTTCTCAGTAGTTGCGCTCTCTCATTGATGCCTCCATAGACCTGGTCAAAGTCATCGTGCTGGCATTGTAAATTCTGCTTCAGGGAGTTTATGCTCATCATTGTAGTTTCTGCTGTCAGTGTTTTTGTTTGCAGGATTGAAGCCACTTGTTCTGATACGCTGAATATGTTGTATGATACAACCAGTCCAAAATAGGTCCGAAACTTTTTCATCACTGACATCAGGCCTTTGACCTTAGTTCGTACATCTGTAGCTTTGTCTCGTTTCAGCTCCTCTAAGGTGTCATAGAGTGCTCCATATTTTTTGAGAACAGACTTGATACTCTTTGTTCTTGCTGTCCATCTTGTTGGACAAAGTAAGTGCAGGCCTTCTACCATCATGTAAGGGTCCTCACTGTCATTCACTGCAATATTTTCATAAAGAGCCAGCCTCTGTGGGGATCCCCGAATCAACACACTTAAATTCTGGACAAAGCTGAGGGCATCGTCAATGGCATCACTCGTTTTGCTACAGTTTTGCAACACCAGGTCCAAGGAATGACTTGCACAATGGACATTCAATGCTAGTGGATTTTCTCTCTTAATTCTTGTTGCAGTTCCAGAAATGCATCCACTCATATTTGCTGCTCCATCATACGCCTGTCCCCTCAAGTTTTTGATTGGTAAGTTACATCTTACTAGAACATCCTTAATGGCACTGGTGATGGATTCTGCATCAGTCTTCGCCATTTCATACATCCCAATAAAATCTTCATGTATAACAAAATGGGGCAGGGAAACCCATCGTATACATATGGTCATCTGTTCATGTTGGCTAATATCCCGTGATTCATCTGAGATGTTTGCATACAGCTTTGATTCATTGCGTATCTCTTCCAGAAGGTTCCTCAGCAGCTGATGTGCCATGATTTCCATGACTTCATTCACAACATCTGAACTCTGATACTTTCCTTCCTGGATCCATCCCTGTAGTTCTGGCATGTCAACTGCCCTACTCAGCATTTCCCACCTCAGGTTACTTTTCTGTTCTTCGTGGCCACGAATTGCTTGTCCTTGCCGAACTAGAAGCCGTATTGCATTTACCTGTTTCAGGAACTGGTCTCGGTTTCTTGCCTGTTCCTGTGCAAAATGCTGGCTGAGCTGAGCACCAACATTCATCCTTGTGTTGTTGAATGCAGTATACTTCTCAACAGCTTCATGGTGGAATAATGATGTCTGATGTTTCTTGAATTTGTCAATTGCTTTCTTCCAATCACTAAATCCTGCTGAAATGAATGTAGTTTCACCACAACGACTGCCTGTGATTAGTTTTCTTTCCACTGCTGCCCGACAGTAGTAGCAGAACACACATCCTTTTGAAACACAGTATGTTAGCCAGTTGAAAGATGAAAACCACCGTGTTTGACAAGTTCTTGTTTCACTTCTCCCATTGGTGCGCAGAATGACTTGTTTGATGGAAGTGTCTATAACACTGCTTGGTTGAAAAACACTGTTAATATTGTGGCAACAAACAGAAGAGCAGGAGGGGAGAGACAAAGAGACAGCAGATTCAGGCATGGTTGGTTCAACTGCAGTTACCCAGGTTTTCTCAGAACAGGAGGGGAGAGACAAAGAGACAGCAGATTCAGGCACTGGGTCAACTGCTGTGAGCTGGGTATTCTCAGAGACATGCACGATGTTGCCATCACTGTTGCTGTTCATGGGGAACAGCTCTGCAGCTCTGTTATCTGTATTGGAGAAAGAGCAGGCCTTACCATCCAGGGGCACTGGAATAGCAGCTGCAGGACAATCATTGGGCAAGGAACATGTTAGTTCTAGCACTGATGCAGCATTTGAAACAAACATGGCTGCATTTGACTCTATTGAAGCCATTGGCAGCGAAGTGGTATGCACAGTTACATTGGCACTTACAATACCGGTACAGCTGACAGCTGCAGTGCTTGTGGCAGTGTCAATGGTATTCTTGACAGCGATGTCCCTTGCATGCTCTGAAGCAGTTGGTATCTGGGCACTCCCAAACCAGTAATTTAGTTTTCTTGGCATCTTGGCAGCAATATCAGCCAGTTGTTTCTCCATCTGTCGTTGCCTCTCAGACGTGGCATATTTGAATGCAGTGAGTCCGTGCAGGCTGAGAAAGAATTGCGTATACAGTTTAGTGAACCCATCCGATTACCATCTTCTGATAATGTACTGCAGCATGAACATTAAGCATGCAAGCAGTAAAATTTCTATGGCAAACATTTTATATCTTGCCCTTCCTCATCCCCCCAATCTTTGTCAATTAGTTATCAATCCGCAACTACTGGGCCTACATTAGATATTCTTGGCTAGTGATCCATGCAGCAAAATGCTTGTGTACTGCACCACCAGTGTACAAGACAAGTGTCCAATAAAATTTATTAGGGGCTTTGGCTTGTAGACACTGGGGAATGGGACTGAGGCACCCTTCTGAAGACAAGCCGGCAGTGCAGGAGGGGGAAAAAAAAAGACGTATTCTGCTTAATAAGGGAAATCTGGTCAGTAAAGCAATGGGTAGTAAGACGAGAGAGAGTATAAAGTGTTGTACTTGTTTACACACATTCAAATAAGCTACATACTCCTCAGAATGGACACATCTACCAGCTGTAATAAAAAGGTATCAGAGGTCTGATTTCATGTCCAGCCACCAAGCAACTGGATTCTCGTAGAGATCAAAACCCAATTTTTTACTAACCAGGTTAACCTTTTGGAACTAGGTGGACTCGAGTGTGACGCTGGTACTGACAGTAAAATTTTTGTATGCCACCAACACTGTTGCTCAGCTGCCCAACTGTTACAATGGCAGGGCTTTTGTTATGTCCATGACTGCGGTATTGTGAAATTTGCCCTCCCCTATGTCACATATCAGCCAACCTCTCCCAGCAGCTGCAACTCAGAATTTTCAAATGCCCCAACTTCCCAAACTCTTCCTTCTCCGAGATGACCCAGCAGCAAGGGAGTAAGCAATCCTATCACTGCCTGGCTCTTCAACTAAGGTGGGGACAGAGAGGCAGCTTCAGTGCATGCATGCACTATATGCCATTCACCCAACATTGAATTGTTTTTATACATGAATCACATCAAACCTCAGTTTTATAAATGGTGCCCATAGGGAGAACTTTGACAGTGGTTTTGCTTTTTAACACTCCCTATACCACCCAGTGGTCTCTCAACCAAGTCATGAGAAGTGCCAACTTCATTCACCACCGCTAAATACACCAGTGCCATACTCCAATCCAGTCCAACATGCAAGGCAGATTCCATGCCATTGTCTGCCAGTGCCACCACAAACAAGTGGCACACTACGTAATAATGTAAAACATGCATCATTAATCATTCTAAGCACTCTTACAGCTGCCTCCTCCACACCCAGCTCACTTTACTGACACATTTGTACATCACTACTTTTTAATGCACATGCTCCCTAGATCTGAGATGTCAGTCCTGGAAATCCAAGCTATTATAACAATTACACAGTTACTTGCACAATTTCAGTACATGCTATGCTTTGTTTACCTGAGAGATTTTCATCAGTTTCAGCCATGCAAATATTTGTACACATCTGTACATAAACTGGCAGTATTTATAAGCTGCGTCAGCCAGCATGACCTGTTTGTCCATTTTGATGGCACACGTCAACAGGTCTTTAGCCTAGTGTGGTTGATCTGTTAATTAAATAGGAAATGGTGCTAGAAAGACTATACATGCCTCCGCCACCAAATATTTCCATTCCAACTTATTTACTCAGACTACCTCAGCTTTATTACAACATTCCACTTCCAGTGGGCTCCTGCTTTAGTTCTACCCAAGATCATATCCCAGTCAGTGTCCATAGTGGGATTTGAACCTTTGATCTCCAGTTTCAAAATCTGGTGCTCTAATGAAATGGATAACAATCACACTGTACGCTACAGTTGTGACTACTTTTCCTGAGCCCCAAGCATAAATACCCAATAACTGGGGAGTTTTCTTCCATAGGGAACCCCAGTTATAATTCACCATTATACACTGGGGTTCCCTCACTCTATGCATGCACCTCCCTCCACTTTCCCCTCATATAGCGTCACCAGACACTTGACCACCACCATTACTCGACGTCGGCAGTAAGTGCATTTTAATTTAGAAAAAAAACTAGCCACACAGCAGTCGACTTTTCTGCCTCAGTAAACAAGTAATAATCCATTAAAATAAAAAAAAGCAAGAAAAGCATTCTGCAGCTGCTTAGCCACCAATCGCAGACAGGCTTCATCTGTACAATAATGCATTGCTGCCTTAGGAGTCCCCTCATCTTCAAATTGTGCCCTTGTTCTTGCACACCTTTTTTGAAAGATGCTACCCTGTTGGACTTTGTTGATTCCCTTGAGGTACTTGGCAAATCCCGCCTATTTTCAGGCATGACCCGGGGGGAGGGGGACACAGATGAATGCCAAATGACAATCAGATGTTGGTGGTATTTCCTAGTGAATGATGGAAATTTGGCCAGGACACTGGAAATTCCCCTACTCTTTTCGATAAGTGCCATGGGATTTTAAACATCCACCTGAACCACCACCAATTCAGGCAGATCGGACCTCAGTTTAATGTCTCATCTGAAAGCCGGCACCTCAGAAGTGCAGCACCCCTCTCATGCTGCACTACAGTGTTAGTACTGGGATATTAACCCAAGTACCAGATGTGGGAACTGAACCCACAGCCCTCCGATCTCCTGGCTTCAGAGGTGAATGCACTACCTACTGAGCCACTACACCACCCCATAGCCTAGCCTCTTCTCCAGCCATCCAGTCTCTCCCTGCATCTGGACCTGCATCTAACCTCATGTCATGCAACCTCTATGTAGCAGGATTACCCCAAGTTCCCAGACTGTTCTCCCTCCAGCAGACAACTGTCTCCAGCCTACATCCCAACCACACAAACTAGCACCCCTCTCGTCTACCCCTGTATCAACAGCTGGACCCATCCTAAGCCCTGTACCAGCTCCCTAGCCTGACCACCCACCCTGCATTTGGACCTCCCTTCCATCCCCTGGACTTCCCTCCCCAGCAGCTGGAGTACCCTTCCATGCTCCTCCCCAACAACCTCGAGCAGACATCCCACCTTGACCTTTCCTCCTCGACCATGGACCAGCCCCGCAAACCCCGAGCACCCTCCCAGGAGCATGACCATCCCTTCCACCTCCAGACCAGCCTCTCACCCTAGATGACTAACCTCCCTGGAGTTGAATACACCAAACTACTATTTCCAATTTCAATTATGAACTAGCCACACTTCCTGCAGTTGGACAATGTTACCAGTCCTTAGAGCAACCTTCAATAAATCTCCCTGCAGCTGGAACAATCCCCCACTCATTGTTGGACCATCTTTCCAGAGCCAGTACCAGCCCTACCCAAACTGAGTACCCTTCCTGGCTGGATCACCTCCCCCATCTCCCACATACACCATCCCTGGCTAAAGCCTACCACCTCCTACTATTATGCCCATCTCCATCAATGGAACAGCCTCCCTACCCTACTGCTCACCATGCTGACTTTGCCTGGTGCTTGTCATTGGGTCTAGACAGATCCTCCCCCCCGCTGCTTTTAAGTGAACAACCCACCCATTTCAGCTGGATGCCCCATGCCCCCACAGCTGGAGCACAACTGGAAAAAGACTACCTGTGTCACTGTGCTCCCCAGCCCCTATCTGTAGTTCAGGATGGGGAATGGAATATACCTGATGTTTTCAGCAGCATTGTTGTATCAATGCTCACTGTCCCCGATTCATAGTTCAAGGGGCCAGTGGAGCTTAACAATGGACTGAATACAGTTTTGAGGAGTTAAAGCAGTGTTAGAAACACCAAGCCAAAACTGCATACAAACTGCTGGCAGCAGCACATTTTTGCCCTCCAAAAGATGGTAGTGTGCTTTATGTGCCTCAGAAGGGGGTGTTGCCATTTTACTCTTTTGAGTTCTGTGCCAATAATGGACACTGGTGCAGCACAAGGTGGGGGGTTTGTTACTGCTCTGCCGAGGAACTGTCACTTTGACGAGACATTAAACTGAGATCAAGCCTGCCTATCTGGTCACTCGCAGTCTAGGTGGAAGTTAAATATCCCATTGTACTTATTGAAAAAAGTAAGGGGATTTTATTGAAAAGAAATTCAAAAACACACATTGTTTACAGATGCATAACAGTGGGCGATTTATATTAGGGGATACATAGTGCCCTGGATCTAGAATTCTGCGATTATAGTACTTGTTCTTCCAAACAGCAGCAGTTAGCCACACACCCTTTTCCAATGTCAGTTCTTCCTGCCCCCCAACACACCTCTTGCAGGCAGCCAACTCTGATATCTCCACGCCCATGTTACTGAACTGCACTGGCCCCCCCCCAAACAGGTATCATTACAACATCACAGCATGAGACTCACTTATTCTTACACTTATACTGGACTTCTGAACATGAAGAATCACTGGAAATACTGGTTTAACCGAACAAAATGTGACACTCAGACAACATTAGCAGTGCTAACAAGATTATCTTCTAATATAAAGTGGGACAGTGATCGAGTGCTAATCAGAATATAACTAACACTCCCCCAACCCGTGTCCTCAAAGGTGAACAGAAATATAAGTGAATTTCAGAACAGTCAAAATGCAAAGTAATGACATCAATCTTTGTACTGTGGTGGCGCTGCCCTCCCACACCACTGGTGTCCTCAACGTTAAACAGAAATGTAAGTGAACGTCTGAATATTATTATCTGTGGGGGCAAATGATGCTTTAGTACTTTGCGATAGCCTTAAGTATGTTTGTTCTGTGGGGGCACTCTGCCACCCAAGCCCCCCCGGTCCAGGAATATGTTGAACACATTCTGTAGTTTTGGCTTTACTACTTTGCAATAGCCTTAAGTAGGTCTGTTTGTTCTGTGAGGGTGCTCCGCCCCCCACGTCCAGGAATATATGTTTGTTCTGTGGGGGCGTGACATATAGTGACTGCAAAGTGCATGCAGCCGTATTTCTCACTCGGCACACTCACTTTCAAGGTGTGTCCCCTAAAGTAAATATATGCCTAACAGTGTTACAAGAGATACAGGCAAATGGATGCTTGAAATAGTTATACTGCAGGTTAAAGCAGCTGGACATGAAGATTGTACTGGGGTAGAGGGCAAGGGGCCCAAAAGCAAGCAAAAACAACTAAAGAAAATTTACAATTTATTTTTACCCCAAAATACCCTTTAATATAAGGAAAAGGAAATGTAAATTTTACAAGAAAAATACCTGTCAACAGAATATGTTACCATTTAGAAAAACTACAGTGTAAGAAAATAAAACTTCCATGTTACAAAACAAAATACTCCGGCATATATTTACTTTAGGGACACACCTTGAAAGTGAGTGCTGAGGAGAAATACGCCACCATGCGCTTTGCAGTCACTGATATGTCACGCCCCACAGAACAAAACATAAGGCTATCGCAAGTACTATAGTCGAAACTACAGAATATGTAATAATTACAATAGTTATTACAACATATTCCTGGATCTGGGGGGTGTGGGGGGTGGAGCACCCCCCACAGAACAAACAAACAAAGCTATCGCAAAGTACTAAAGCCCAAACTACTATTTCATAAAGCCAGTGCCTCTCTTGTTCCAGCTAGCAAATAATGTTCAGAAGTCCAGTATAAGTATAAGAATAAGCGAGTTTCATTTTGTGGGCATTGCAATATTTTTAACCATGTGATTTCGACGGAGAGATTATCATAATGATGTTACCTAGGAGCAGTGCAATTCAGTAACACTTATAACCATGTAAATTAAATAAATAAATACAGGTAATGGGCGTGGAGATATCCGATGTGGCTGCTTGCAAGAGGTGTGTTTGGGGCCGGGGAGAACTGACGCTGGAAAGAGAGCGTGGCTAACTGTCGCAGTTTGGATGAACAAGTACCGTAATCCACAAAATTACAGAACCAGGGCACTATGTGTCCCCTAATATAAATAATCGCCCTACTCCCTTACATAAGAAAAAAGGTCATTTTACACCAATAGTTTCTGGCTGCTGAAGATGGAGCTGGTGGAAGAGATGGAATGACAAAGGAGAATGTGCTGGGGGCAGAAATCAATGATGGTAACTTTTAAGACTGGCTTCTAGAGAGAGGGAGGGGGAGAGCCTGGGGAGAGCCTCAGCCTGGGGAGGGAGGGGAGAGCCTCAGCCTGAGAGGAGAGCCTGGAGAGGGAGGGGGAGAGCCTCAGCCTGGAGAGGGAGAGCCTGGAGAAGGGGAAAACAGTACTGCTTTGGCCTGGAGAGGGAGAGCCTGGGGGAAGAGCCTCGGCCTGAAGAGGGAGAGCCTGGAGAGGGAGGGGGAGAGCCTCAGCCTGGAGAGGGAGGAGGAGAACCTCAGCCTGGAGAGGGAGAGCCTGGAGAGGAAGGGGGGAGAGCCTCAGCCTGGAGAGAGGGAGAGAGAGAGCCTGGAGAGGGAGGAAGAGAACCTCAGCCTGGAGAGGGAGAGGGAGAGGGAAGAGCCTCGGTCTGGAGAGGGAGAACCTGGAGAGGGAGGGGGAGAGCCTCAGCCTGGAGAGGGAGAGCCTGGAGAGGAAGGGGGAGAGCCTCAGCCTGGAGAGGGAGAGCCTGGAGAAGGGGAAAACAGTACTGCTTTGGCCTGGAGAGGGAGAGCCTGAAGAGGGAGGGGGAAGAGCCTTGGCCTGGAGAGGGAGAGCCTGGAGAGGGAGGGGGAGAGCCTCAGCCTGGAGAGGGAGGAGGAGAACCTCAGCCTGGAGAGGGAGAGCCTGGAGAGGGAGGGGGGAGAGCCTGGAGAGGGAGGGGGGAGAGCCTCAGCCTGGAGAGGGAGAGCCTGGAGAGTAAGGTGGAGAGCCTCAGTCTGGAGAGGGGGAGAGCCTGGAGAATAGGAAAACAGTACTGCTTTGCTGGCTATCTACCTTCCAAATAAGCAGCAGGCTGCAAATATACAAGTCCAGCAAAACTTTGATTAGCAAGCCAAGATGAAAGAAACAACTAAAGAGAACAGCACTCAGCTTACCCGAAAGTCTCAGAGTCACAACACGACCAGGAAGTTCTTCAGGCTGGCTCCTCAGGCTCCAAGTTGAAGTTCAAATCCAGACTAGTGGTACTCTTAAGTTAAAGCTGCTGCTGCTCTTCGCTCCGACCGACTACTCTCCATCCAGAAGAAGTTAGAGGTGCTGCTCTGCTCGCGTCGCTACCCCACGTAGCGCTCTCAACCAGACGCCAACTTAAAAGAAGACCGCCGCACACTGCACACACACCACTGCTGGGCTGGCTGCTGTTCTCGCCGACCACACGCTACACCACGTCTCTCTGACTCTCTCACTAACTCGCTCTCGCTCGCTCGTCGCTCCACGTCTGACGTCTCACTCCCTAGAAGCCAGCAGCTGCAGCACTCAGTCAAGGATCCGATTCACCGATTGTTGCAAGGGAAATGGGAATGGAAAGAACAAGGCCAGAAAAATCTTGGGCATTTAAAGAGCCCGTGTGACACGCCCCCAACTCTAGTCACGCCTCCAACTCTAGTCACGCCTCTTAATTTGTTAAAGCGGACCTGATTGAGAGATGTGTTTGCCATCTCAATCAGGTCCGCTGGCTGGGTGGGTGCGCGAAAACGAAAAAAAAAAAATTCAGGTGCTAAGATGCACGTCACGCCTGTCGACTCAGGGGCACAATCTCCACTGCAGAGAAAGTGGTGGGCTGCCGCCTCCCGCCTCCCGCTTCCGCGCCTATGGAAGTAGAAAAAACTCCTGAAGGAGTTTTTCCCTTCAAAATGCAGCCTGTACATTTCCCTTTTAAAGTATTTATATTTTAAAATAATAGAGTGGTTCCTGTTGCATTTTAACCAGTATTCTTTGGGAGAAACACATTTATTTAGCCCCTTCCTGATGGCTTGTGTTTCAGCTAACAACCAGAGTGTTACTCCTACACTCTAATGGGGCTGTAACTCAGGATAGCCTCTCCATTTCATTTCAGCAGGGGAATAGCATTATTTTATTTAAACAACCCACTGCTAAGTCAGCAGGAGCACATATTTGCTGGTTGCTATGTGCTTTTACCTATGCGCATGATAAATACCTATTTGAGGTTTGCTTGGTGTAAAGCCCAAAATATCAAAAAGCTCAACACACTTAAAGGGATTCTTTCTCAATACCCATTTCTGATAATATAGCACTAAATGTAACTACTTCAAAACCTTTAGCTACTGTTTAAATACCAGACTGATTTTTAAATTACCACACTTGTTAATACAGTGAGGTGGCTTCTAACATTCAGATATTTAACTGCCAGGCGATTATACAATGCCAGGCCCTTTTCTATCACTATGTTTTGAGTGCACCTAGCCTTATTTTTGGACCACAGGAAAATGGAAAAGCAGCAGAGACAGAAAAGCTTTTAGATGGGGGGGCTCAGTGGTGGCCAACCATCTGAACTAATAGCATAAAGGACAGTATAAAGACAGGACAGAACTGTTGCAACAGTAGTTTTTAAAGAGTGAGAAGGTCCAATTCAAGGATCAGGCTTACTTTAACCAGTAGAAATCTACTAACTCCTTTTGAGAGGTTTTGTAATGCATAGTACCATTCTATATTTCCCCTGTAACGGCTCTGTGCTTAGCCTCTGCATTTCTAAGTGTTTCACTTAATTTAGGGACTTTAAACACTTTAATTCCTCTGCACTCATGCATTTCATAGCTGCCTATTTATGCGAGCAACAAACATTAGCCAGACTGTTTCTCTTGGAGGGGAGAACAGAAGAATTCAGCTTCTTACACAGGGGCCACCCTCTTACACATCTCCCCACCCAAGAGGGCAACCGTCCTATGGTTGTCCAATACTGTCATACCTACCCACTAAAGGTGCAGTGGCAAGAAGTATCCCCTTCACTTTCCCAGGAAGGGAATGGAGCTATGGCCCACCCTGTCCATAAGCTCCATCTCAGGGTCCCTATACATTCAGAAGTAATTGTCTGGAGACATACGTTTACACAAAACTATTACTAGAACCCTGAGACACTTTGAACAAGTAAACCTCATATTTTCATTTTCCAAAACCCTGCTTCAACCCAACTTTACCATGGGATTTATCACAATATTTTATGTACACCCTCTAATACGAGAAGAGTTGTACTATAACCTTCTGCATGAAAGGAGAACGCAGTTTAGCATAGACTACCACCTAGTACCATATGACCTTTGAGTGTGAGTCCCCCTTTTCCATGGGTGCCATTTCCTACAGCCCACCCATCTTTGGGTCCTCCCTTCCACCCATATATCAGATAGTCTGAGATATACTGTATTGGCTTCTATATAGGCAGCCACCTTTCTATACAGCCCAGGCCAGTAATACCTAGAAGTAATGTCTCATAGTATTTCCCCATTATCTGAGGACCAGGTGTGTTTGGAACAAACAAAGTCCAACACCTTCCTCCTATGAGACCTGGGTTCTACCACCCTTACATCTTTTTTGCCAGTACGGGGATTAAGTTTGATGTGGTAAAGAATACCCTGTCTCATTTTGTACCACATTAGCCCTATCTCCGATACCACCATTAACTGATCTACCTTCCTTAACCTTAATGTGATTTCCTAAATTGGTAATTTCGGAGTCCCTCGATTGCAACAGTCCCCAGTCTGGTTCTGGAAAACATTCACATTTTACAATAGGGGTTTCACAACAAGTTCCTTCAGCCTTGTTGGCCTTTTCTATGTTGCTTGGTATCTTCACCCCAGCGGGCACAAGTCCAGAGTCAGTCTTACCTGGGGACTTCTCCTCTTGCATCTCGCTTTCTAACAAATAGCAACTGGGAAAAAATCAGTAATGTAGGCAACAATGATGACCTCAGAATGTCCTCTCCCTCTGGATTCCTAGATTCCTGGTCATCTGCAACCTCCACCAATTCCACTGACCTGGAACTCTCCAGCAGCACCTGGTATCGGTGCTAAGCCTCCTTCCAGCGCTGGTCCACTTTAAGCCATTGTCCACTGAGCCAATTTACCAATCTTATCTGGTCAGCCCCACGATCTGCATACTCCATCCCAGATACTTCGTTCAGGCCACTGACTCCTTCCATGGTCCTTGGAACTTGTCTACCTGGGATACTTTTGCCAGTATAAGTGTAATAGGTGTAATAGGTAAGCCAAGTGTAATAGGGTGTGGGATAACAGATGGACACAACAGTCTGGTATAACGTTCAATGCACCATTGGTAAGTCGCAATGTTTATTTGTTCCAAACCAAAAAAAAAGGAAATAAATTAAATGGCTCAAACTGTGAGCAAAATAAAGGCTATATAAAGTAAATGACATTATGTACCATTGTGGCAAACTTAAGCATTGAGATTCCACTTGTGTGATAAGGTCTTATCAACTCTTCTCACTAACTGGTCAGAAAACACTGACCCTATCTGGCCAAATGCTGAACAGGTTAGACCTTTCATACCCACCCACACAGTCATGTGTCTACAGCATCATCATGTTCATATGAGTTTGTTTTTAGAGCTCCATTTAATTTATGTAATATAGGAAGCTCATATTAATATTCACTATATCAGGTCTGAGCAAACAGAACATATTTTTAGTTACAGAGAACTTTAATTTCAAACAGGAAACATTTCGTTCGGGTCTAAGGTAAGGTGTTGCAGTATAAAGGTAGACACTAGAGGCCGCTACCACCCTATAATGCAAGCACACAGCAACTAGGCAAACAGAGCACACACCCTGCTTGCAGGAGTCTGCAGAGCTTTGCTTCTTTTGGGAGTAAGTTTTAACTCAGTTTGCTTTCTTTCTCAACTCTGGTTATTTATTATTTTAATACAATAATGCCTTGTTACCAAGCAAAGGAGACTAGCTGAGGTTTGTTTTAAAACTTGCGGGGAGGGGGGGATTCACCAGTGCCAAAATTTGCACTTCCTAGTGAGAAAAGCTTAATTATGTAGCTCCAGTCAGAACAGCTGTGGAACAGGGAAGTAGCTAAAAAAAAACTCCTGAAGGATTTTTTTCCCCTTCAAAATGCAGCCTGTACATTTCCCTTTTAAAGTATTTATATTTTAAAATAATAGAGTGGGTCCTGTTGCATTTTAACCAGTATTCTCTGGGAGAAACACATTTATTTAGCCCCCTTCCTGATGGCTTGTGTTTCAGCTAACAACCTGAGTGTTACTCTCACATGATAAATACCTATTTGAGGTTTGTTTGGTGTAAAGCCCAAAATATCAAAAAGCTCAACACACTTTAAGGGATTCTTTCTCAAGACCCATTTCTGATAATATAGCACTAAATGTAGCTACTTCAAAACTTTTAGCTACGGGTTAAATACCAGTCTGATTTTTAAATTACCACACTTGTTAATACAGTGAGGTGGCTTCTAACATTCAGATATTTAACTGCCAGGTGATTATACAATGCCAGGCCCTTTTCTATCACCATGTTTTGACTGCACCTAGCCTTATTTTTGGACCACAGGAAAATGGAAAAACAGCAGAGACAGAAAAGCTTTTAGATGGGGGGGCTCAGTGGTGGCCAACCATCTGAACTAATAGCATAAAGGACAGCATAAAGACAGGACAGAACTGTTGCAACAGTAGTTTTTAAAGAGTGAGAAGGTCCAACTCAAGGAGCAGGCTTACTTTAACCAGTAAAAATCTACTAACTCCTTTTGAGAGGTTTTGTAACACACAGTACCATTCTATATTTCCCCTATTAGGGCTCTGTTCTGAGCCCTCTGCATTTCTAAGTGTTTCACTTAATTTAGGGACTTTAAACACTTTAATTCCTCTGCACTCATGCATTTCATAGCTGCCCATTTATGCGAGCAACAAACATTAGCCAGACCATCTCTCTTGGGTTGGGGGGGACAGAAGAATTCAGCCTCCTACCCAAGGGCCACCCTCTTACAGTAAGAACAATGAATAACAAGTGCATTATCTATTAATAAATACACATGACAAATGCAAACAGCATTACAGACATTTGGAACACATTGGACAGGATTTTCAAATTGTGGCGCAGGGTTTGCATCTAGTCCTGTGTCACAGCACTTAGGTTCTGGTGGTGCACCAAACTTTTCACCGCATCTGCACCTGATTTTAAAATCTGGGGCGCAGTTGCATCAATTTTCATGAATTACAGCAGCCTGCAGCAAATATCTGGTGCAAGCTCTGTAAAAATGGCCCCCAGGATTGCTGCAGGTTAGATCAGAAAAAGTTGATCTAACTTGCAGCATTTACCACATGGGATAGAAAATCCCGTTAGATTGCTGTAAGCTCCATGCTCTGTATCATTGGCAAACCAGGGCTTGCAATGATCTAAGACTTTTGACTGCCCATTATAACTTATCCACTGACCTGTTTCAGAAATATTTATGTAATCCCTCTTGTTTGTGTACAACCAACATAATTTTAGGTGTTGACCGCTTAAATTATACTTTCAGAGCCCTACTAAGTGGTCCCTTGCTCTGAATTACATGGAAATCATCTGGCAAGGAATTCCATAGGTGACAAATAAAGTGCATGTATGAAAAAGGTGGGTCTTTGGGTTCAGACTCTCCATCTCTAGGTATCCAGAATTTCTAAATGTTGTTTTTTTTGATCTGACACTTAAATGTTCTATTAAGTAATCCGGCACGTGCCCATAGAGACTTTTGAAAGTAAAAATAGTTTTATGTAGTTTTCTGTGATTTTGGAGGTATTGTCATCTGAAACATCTGAACATAGAGACATAGAAATAGAATTTGATGGCAGATAAGGACTGCTTGGCCCACCTAATCTGCCCATATCTCTACCTATTGAATAAGCTGCAGATCCTAGTTATCCAACAGCCTACTTCTTCCTACCCCTCACCAGAATTGCTTTATGTCTGTCCCATGCATTCTTGAATTCCACCACTGTTTTTGAACCCATGACCTCCTCAGGAAGGCTGTTCCATGTGTACACCACCCTCTCTGTGAAAAAATACCTCCTCACCTTGCCCCTGAGCCATTCCCCCCTCTATCTTCAAATTGTGTCCCCTTGTTCTTGCACATCTCTTTTTCTGAAATATGCTACCCTCTTGGACTTTGTTGATTCCCTAAAGGTACTTGAAAGTTTCTATCATGCCCCCCTTTCATCGAGGGTATACCTATTAAGCTCCTTTAGTCTCTCTTCATATGGCTTCTGTTGGCTTCTGTTGCAGACCCCGCACCATGTTAGTTGCCCACCTCCAGACTGCCTCCATCATGCCTATGTCCTTGAAGAGATGGGGTCTCCAGAACTGCACACATTACTCTAGATGCGGTCTCACCAACTGTCTGTACAGAGTGATAACTTCCTATTGTCTACTGGTGATGCCTCTCCCTATGTATCCCAGTATCCCCCAGTCATCCTTACTGCCATCTCACATTGCTTGCTTACCTTTAGGTCATCTGATATAACTACCCCCAGGTCCCTTTCCATTTGTGTTGTTGTTAATACCTCCCCATTTTATACAGATCCCAGAGGTGAGTTTAGAACAAGCTAAAATGAATCTTGCTAAATGATTATATAGATAGATGGATACATAGACTCTGAAGGCAGAAAAAGCCTCTAAGCCCAACCAGTCTACACACTCCACCTAAATATTCCACCTTGCCCTAGATGCAATACTCCCCTTTTTTACTGTCCCCCATTTGTTCTAACTAAATCTACTGGCCTGTCCAATCCCTGCTTGAAGCTGCTGACTGACTTGTCCTGTATCTCTTCTTCAGGTAGCTTATTCCACTTATCCACCACCCTTTCTGTAAGCAAGTGCTTCCTGAGGTCCAATCTGAATCTCCCCCTGCCAGCTTTAATGAATTCCCTCTCATCTCTGTGTTTGAACTCAAGGTGAATAGTTCCTTGGCATTTACTCTATTTATCCCATGCAGGTACTTCTGTCTCAATCATGTCACCTCTTCCTCTTCTATACATCATAGTGTACAAGTTTAAGCCATGCAGCTGCTCCTCCTACGTCAAGTCCCCAAGGACATGTACCATCTTAGTTGTCCTGTGCTATATTGCCTTCACCTTGTTGCAATCTTCCCTCAGGTGTGGGCTCCAGTACCTTGTGCAGTATTACGGGTGTGGCTGCACAAGTGACCTGTACAGAGGGAGGATAATTTCCCCCTTCTACTGTTTATCACCCTCCCTATACATCCCAGCATTCTTTTTGCTTTGCCCACTGTCCTGTTGTAGTGTGCAGATGTTTTTAGGGTCTCCAGTGTCATCACTCACTAAATCCTTTTCTTCCAGAGTGCCATTCACAATAAATCCTCCAATTTTTATTGTTCCATTGGGTTCCTTTTCCCCATGTGCATTACTTTACATTTTTTATTATTAAAGTTCAACTGCCAAATCTTGAACCAACACTTCTACCTGATCAGATCGCCTTTTAGTTCCCTGTCCCCTTCCTTGGTTTCTACCCTTGTGCAAATATGTGTATCATCTGCAGTGAGGAAGATCTTTCTCTTGATGTCTTCACCAATGTCACAGAAGAAAATATTAAAGGAGGACTGGTCATACAATTGATCCCTGATGTACTCTGCTGGTCACCCCCTAACATCTGAAAATTCCGCATTGACTACCTCCCTCTGTGTTCTACCCCCAGTCAGCTTCTTAACCAATTTGCCATCTTTTCCTCTACCCCAAAATGCTTTATCTTTTTGCCCAGCCTCCTATGTGGGACTGAGTCAAAAGGCTTGATGAAGTCAAGGTATACTATATCAATTGCCTGCCTCTTGTCTACTGCTGTGGTAAACTCAACAAGATTTATCTGGCAAGACCTTACCCTTGTGAACCCATGCTACCTGGTGTCCTGCAGTGTGTTCCCTTCTTGGAAGCCCATGAGATCCTCTCTCATTAGAGACTCCATAATCTTTCACACTATATAAAAAAATGTGGGTACTGCTGCGAGCAGGACGAGCATGGGCAGGGCACACGTATCACACGCAGAGATGCAGAAGCATAGACAGTAAGCTAGTGTTCACTACAAACAGCAACAGACCAACAGGTAGGCCTTAATCAATTTAAAAGGTAGCCACTCAAATTATCTATATCCCACCTCACTGTCAGAACTAGCTTACAAAACTCACACTAGCAGACGCATTTTCCACTATAACCAATATAAATATGCATTCCAATGTTTGGAACATGGACTGTAGCGAACATTTAAAGGGGGAGTTGGGCACCAAATGTACGATGTGTGATATGTACTTAATTACTGATGTCCCTATTTTAGAGGAATCCTTTACATATCTTAAATGCAAACAAAATGAGGAACTAATGGCTGAGGTATCCCTATTTAACACCAGATTAAAAGCACTAGAAATCAGTCAGCAGTGCATGTACCAAAGAATGAACAATGAAGTAACTGAACAAACACTAACACAAAATATAGTAGATGTGGAGGAAACTAATAGTCAATAACCAGTTTCTGCACCAAGCTGTCTATCACTAAGCAAAAGTACACAAAGAACACTAAGCATGGCCTCCCCCAACAAAGCTACCCCAGACCTGCCAAAATACAATAAAAAAAGAACAAGGGACGAGGAAGGGGATGACTGTTCAGAAGAAAACTGGTACCACATTCAAAGCACAAGACCAATAAAAAAAGGAAAAAAGGCAGAAAAATGTACATTACCACTATACAACAGCTTTGACCCATTGATATAAATTTTGGAGAACCCTCAAGCTACCTCCCTTGATCACACCATTTCTACCCCCCACTTAATACCATTGGTTAGCACCACTGGAAAAACCCTGGAAGCATTATTGCCATCACAGATTGACACACCTTTAATAGTGTTAGATAATACTACTAGGAAAATTCCTGAAGCCCTGTTGCCATCATAGAATAACACCCCCATTGACTACAGCATTCATGATGATACAAATAATGAAAATGAATTATTGCAAGAATAAATATTTATATTAGGGAATTCTATGACCAGATTCACCGACAGGTACTCAACTAGAGACAATAAAGAGAACACAGCTGGCTCTAGTTATAGTGGGTCAAAAATTAGCGACATAACTTCCATGCTGCCTGGAATCTTTCAAGCAATAACAAATCCAAAAATTGCAATCTTACATGTGGGAACTAGTGATATTGGAAGGCACGAGGTTGACAGTATTATCAGACACTAAATCAGCCATTAGGAACCTTCAAGATTTAAATGTAGTACTAATCATTTCTGAAATTTTACCAGTACCTAGGGCAAGTTACAACAAACAGAAAAATATCAAATCATACAACAATTGGTTGCAAGATGGTGCTTTAAAAATAACATCTTCTGTATTAGGACCTGGGAACTATTCGATAACAGACCCAATTTATATGGGTATGACGGTTTACACTTAAGTAAACAGGGCTCCAGACTCCTAGGATGTATCTTCCATAAAACACCACAAAAATATATCACGGTAAAAAACTAGATCCCAAGGGGAAACTACACTATGAACAAACTTCAAGTTAAAGACAGTACAAAAACAAAATTACATTAAGGAAATAACAACATGGGTCTTACTTTTTCACTTACAAATGCACGTAGTCTACACCATGTAAAAATGGATGAGCTTGAAATAATTTTAACAAGGGACAATACTTACATAGTCGCAGTAACTGAAACATGGTGGGGGGATTCCTCCAGTTGGAATGCTAAAATGAAAGGCTACAAAACTTACTACAAAAATAGAACAATAAGAAAGGGTGGGGGAATAGCCTTATTTTTAAAAGAGAATATAATACACAAACCCATTAATGATTTGACTGACAATACTTTTGCTACTATTTGGGTTGAAATTTTAAACAATGAGCAAAAAAAAATGGTAATAGGTGTATGTTGATGGGGTCACGTGATGGCACTGTAGTGGAAACAGCTTGGCTGATCGTCTCCCTCCAGGAGTGCTGATTTCTCTGCTACCTGGCAAAATTTTAAACTCCTTAATCAGCTGAAAAGGAATTTATCATCAGACTGACTCACCATCTCACCATTACTGAACGATATTTCAAAATCATCGTTGAATCACGAAATGACTCAGCGAAGGGGTTATCCTGGCCTAAATCTACAATGGAGGCTGAAATGAGACATGCCCCTCCAGTTCACACACCTCCGTCTATGCCGGAAAAAGGGCCGAAGAGATCAAAATCCCAACCGGGCGCTTCACATAAGCCTGTCAGCAGTGTCACCAGTACGCAATCGAACGCCCCACTAACTGAAAAACGGTTTATTGAAGAGCTCCAGCCTTTTAAATCTGCCCTACAAGAACTGACCTCGGAGCTAAAATCACTCAGAGGTGATCTGGCAGAAACCAAGAGAGCCATCTCCGATAACTCGGCACGAATAATATCTCTGGAAAAGCGGATACTGGTGACCGATAGTGATATTGTAAATATTAAAACGAAACAACAGAAAATAGACTCCAAACTCGAAGATCTAGAAGGCAGAAGTAGACGAAATAATATTCTCATACTCGGTCTTCCAGAGGACATGGAAGGTGCAATGCCCATTACTTTTCTACAAAAATTGTTAACCAAAGTTGCAGGGCCATTGCCCAATAATTCTACATATGTTATTGAATGGGCACACCGCTCCTTGCGCCCCAAACCCGAAGTTGGGAAACTCCCTCGACCTCTCATTATTAAATTCCTGAACTACCAAGATAAATGGCATGTACAGAATCAGACCAAAGAGTTACATCAAGTTCTTTGGGAAGGTCGACAACTTCGCTTCACGTAAGACCTACTAGCCACCATCAGACAGAGACAGGCAGAATACCACCCCATGGTCACGAAGTTGATAGCAGCAGGATCCAGTTCAGAGTTCTATATCCATCGCACTCTCTGTAAATGTGGCAGGCTCATGGCATAATTTTGAAGGTGCCCAGCAAGCACTTCCAGCACTTCAGTCCCTCCTACCTGATCTTTTTGTGGCGTTGAAATTTTCACGGGTTGAAGATACGCCTCGAGCCATGGATCACCGAGAATGAAGTCGGATTATCACTCAAAGATTTACTGAAGAATGGCACAGCTAGTTACACAGTGGGACTTGAACCTTCATCCCCATCATGTTTTACTCACAGGCAAGTAAGCCCCTAATTGGTAAAATCAATATGAGTCACCTTCTTTAGTATTGGAACACACAGTAACCCTGCTTACAATTTTATCTCCATCAGAGGTCATTACAAGGATAGCGGGCTCGGATTGCATCCTTCTTTATTTTACTTTCTTCCCTAGTTCAAAGACTTGTGCTGACTAATGGGGAAAAATGGAATCACCGACACTTGGAGTAGCCACCCAGGGATCTGGAGTGAGTACTGACCTTAAGAAAAGGAAGGGTCTCTCTACTCCCACAAAAAGTTTCCTTCTGATCAAAGTTTGTGAACCCAAAAGATTTACCAAGTGAACAGAAGAAATACATTAAAGAGGACTCTAACTTTAAAAACGCCAATAGTTCGTGGGCATGCGGGAACTTAGTGCTGAGCAGCATAACCGAGGCACAGTGGATTCAAACCTTTCCCTGCTTTCTTGCATGTATGGTCAAGAAGATACCTGCGCCTGAAGAGTCACTACTATTTGACTACCTTTTTTTTCCTGAGCTCACGGACCTCTCGGACAGATTGTGTGACGAATATTTACCTCCATTAGAGGCTGTTATATTTTCAGTGGTCTCACAGATGGTCCTGCATTTTATTTTATTTTCTTTCAGCTCTATGTCTGATGCAGTTTAACAGGGCAACAGAGTCTCTTATTGCCCAGCCTACTTACCCTGGGTCTACTCGTGAATAGCAAAGCCCGAGATTAAGTGGAGAAGGCCCCTCCGTTTTCTTAGCAAGACTTGTTTCGGTCTACCGCGCATAAATTGTATGTTTTTGCGAATCAATATAACAAGGGGACAATATTGTGCATGTGGAGTTACATACCCCATGCAATTGCTTGGTCACTATAATACCTTGCCAAATTAAGGCTTTACATTTGATTTCATTTTAGAATGCCAGTTTATTACACATCTAGGTGTTCAGGACAGTCTTGATAATAAATCCAGTCTCTTAAAAGGGTAGATTGGCGCTTGGGGGGGGTGCGTCCAGTCAGCAACTGGCACACTAACAGCGCATCATGTGCTATAGACGTGTAGAGGATAATATCACAGTCAGGTTCAACCCTTCGTTTTGGCACCTTTTAGAAACAAGCTTATACATGGTATGTTTGTGCCAGATATTTAGTACATTTAGCAATCTTCATTTCCGAAAGGTTGATGTGACTAGTGATTTCTAGTTAAGTTGTTGGACAAGTTTGCATAGTTACGTTTTTGGGGGTTGGGTGATGTATCTATGTTTAAATGGTTCAATATCTAATTCTTATGACTTGTGGGGGATTCGGGGGGGAGGGGCATGATAGTGGGAACTGGGTTGTCTGCCACCAGGAAATACTATACTGCTTTAATCCACCTTTGTTGTCTTTGGATGCTTACCCCGCTAGTTTCTACTTGCCTTGAGCCTTTAATTAAGATCCACAATGGGGATTAAATATGGCTCTTGGAACATCAAAGGGGCACACTCCCCTGCTAAACATTCCAAAATTTTAGTCCATCTTAAAAATTTGCAGATTGACATAGCCTTTCTGCAAGAGACGCATCTTAGATCTACAAACTCACATTACTTTCACAGAAACTGGGTGGGACAGGTGTATGGTGCAGGCAAAGAAACCAAGGGAAGTGGTGTAGCCATTCTAATCGCCTGCAGGGTGCCCCTCCAACTTTTGCAGTCCACAGTAAACCCCGAAGGTAGATATGTTATTGTAAGAGGCCTGTTGATTCACACAGAAGTCATACTGAATGATTTCTGACACAAATCAGACGACCCACAATTTTTACCTCCATTATGTCCATATTGGCTCCTTGGTCTAAATTGACAATCTTACTTGGGGGAGATTGGAATACAGTGCTCTCAAATACATTAGACAGATCGGGGTCCACTAGGCCACGTTCATCCCCCGGTCAGAGAGCCCTACATGAATTAAGCTCCTCTTTGGGACTAATTGATCCCTGGAGACTCGCATGTCCAGATGAGAGAGAATACTCTTTCCATTCTATACCCCACAATACCTTTTCCCGTATTGATTATTTTCTCCTATCCGTGGATTACAACTCAGGGGTTTCTGCAGTGTACTACTCAACTCAGGCCATCTCAGACCATCGTCTGGTTTATCTCCAAGTTAATTTTTTCCCAAATATTCACAGGGAACGGGTCTGGAGATTCAACAACCAGATTCTAAATCAGACGAACATGTTTGTTCGATACGAGATTTTATCAGTATATACATGGAGAATAACGCACATATGTGTCCAAGAAGGACATTTGTGGGCCTCAAATGCGCCTGAGGGGTGAAATAATCCATATGACAACCATACATGAAAAGCAAAAGAATGCTGAACTGTCCCTAAAATTAGGTCAGATCTCTGAGTTAGAAAATTCCTTTCTCCATCATCCCTGATGAGGATTGGACCAACTGAATCCTTCGGCCCAATACAATAAACTACTAACCGAAAAGTAGAGCTTATGTAGTAATCGCTCAAAGAGCAAATATTTAGATCAAGGTGAGAGAGCGGGCAAATTACTAGCCCTACGCTTACGAGACTCAATTAGCAGAGAGAATAATTCCATCGGTTTATTCCCTTTCTGGTATACTTCTCAACCTCGCCTTAGACATTGTCAACACTTTTCATGAATACTACCAGCAGCTTTTACAGCCCCTCTAACCATCATCTCTCTCATCATATGGAGTCATTTCTCCAAGATATTACACTCCCGTCCTATCTGACCATCAAGTAGACTTATTAAAACACCCCATTGTCGTATCTGAAATTTTGTGACGCTTATTGATTCCCTTTCAATCGACAAGTCACCTGGGCCTGATGGTTTCACAACTAAATTCTACAAGGCCCTCAAAGATACCATTGCCCCTATATTACTCTAAACATTTAATTATTTATTTCAAAATGGTCTGTCAGATTCCTCGTTATCGTCGGCTACTATAGTTCTTATTCCGAAGCCCAACAAGGACCCCCTTAGAATATCCAATTACAGACCCATCTCCCTTATTAATGTGGATTTTAAGATTCTAGGCAAAATTCTCTCGTCTAGACTTGCCCAGGTGTGGGAACATCTCGTCAGCCCTGAACAAGTAGGCTTTGTCAAAAATAGACTCTCTTCAGACCATCTCAGAAAGCTGGCATATCTCCTCTCCGCATCCAGGGACTTGGATCTCTCTGCTGCTCTGGTGTCCCTGGATGCGGAGAAGGCGTTCGATAGAGTCTCGTGGGAGTATCTTTTCCTTTTACTCCCCCGATACCGAATACCCCAGGAATTTATAAAATGGATCAAAATATTATATGCCACTCCATCGGCCAGAATACAATGTAACGGTATCCTGTCTCGCCCATTCATCCTGTCACAAGGTACACGGCAAGGCTGCCCCTTGTCACCTTACTTATTTAATTTATATCTAGAACCTCTTATTAGAAAGATTAACCTCTCCACAATGGTTAGGGGTATCCGAATAGGTCATCAAGAATACAAGGTTTCTGCATATGCAGATGATCTGCTTCTACATATTACAGACCCTGGGCGATCCCTCCCCAAGGTGTTCCAGATTATAACACAATTTGAAACCTTCTCAAATTACAAACTAAATTGGGACAAAACTGAAATCCTTCCTTTAAATAAATATACAATGAAATCAGATGTAGCACATTTGGGGATACAATAGAACCCGGACAAGATGAAATATCTTGGCATTGACATTCATCCTCCCCAGAGATATGCACAACTTAACTTGGATAATTTGGTCCATAGTCTAATGGATGACTTTAAATGCTTGTCTAAACTACCATTAACTTTATTGAGGAGTAAACTTTATTAAAATGAATGTGCTGCCACAATTATTATTATACCCACTTCAAATGTTGAACCAACCCTTACCACATTCATGGTTTGTTCAGTTGCATGGTATCTTGAGTAAATTTATGTGGCAAAATAAAAAGGCGAGAAGAAGCTATCTAACATTAACAAAGAAAAAATTAGATGGTGGCCTACAGGTCCCCAATTTCTATATATATTACCTAGCAATACATCTGGCTCAAGTCCAATACTGGCTACGGCCCAGTCAAGAGGTTCGTCATTTACCCTCCTGGGTCAGGATCGAGCAGGATCTTTGTGCGGGTACAGGGATGGATCCGGAAGCTCTACCATTTATTCCATTAAGAAAGCTTCCCAGATCCCTATGAGATACCCCCTTAAACTCTCTGATCCGGTCCCAGCAACAACTCAGTGCCTTCCTTAAAACAGATAGACTGAAGGACATAGCCCAACCTATATTCGGCAATCCTAATTTCTCTATTGCTGGTAAACCAATAAAAGCTCAGATGTTCTGGCCTCAGATAGGTATTGAGAGGGTCGAACAGCTGGTCATTGCCCAGAGGATGATTTCTTTTCAGGAAGGCTGCTTCTGTTTCGCTGGGAGAAAACTCAATTTTAAATACTTTCAGCTATCTCATTCATTGATGCAGCACTTAGGCTGGGTTATGGCATGACCTCCTTCTCAAAAATGTTAGCCCCATATTTGGAGACCATACTTTCCCCACGTAATATCATTCTCTTATGATTTTATGATTTTATTAGATCAACAGTTGACTCAGAGGATAATCACAGTTACACCCAATGGAACAAGATTTCCTGGACCCCCTCCATTTCTATAGACTGGGCCCGAATTTGGGTGCATCTATATAAGTATATTAAATGGGATAAATATAGATATATGCAGTTTCACATAATTCACAATTTATATTATTCCCCCCTCAAATTACACCGATTTGGTCTCCTGCGCAACAGCCATTGCCCTAAATGCCAACAAGAGGCCGCTGATATGATTCACATGTTATGGTCATGTGGAAAATAGTTACCTTCTGGAAGCATAGAGAGCTGTTTAAACCCTTGCTGGCTTTGACAGGCTTCTTTCGAATCGAAATATGTCTCATTGGAGAATACATGCTAATACCTGGGGCAATCAGAGAGCCCACATGGCTCTGATATCGACATGTGTGAAAAATGTTATATTAAGACGCTGGAAGGACTCTGATGCTCCCAGCTATTTGGAATGGCTTCATGAAATCATGTTTGCTCTGCAAGCTGAGCATACAATTGCCAAATTGTCTACTAATACTAAGAAATATGTTAGGAGATGGGAGCCACTCTATACTCTCCTAATAAGTAACTAACGAGCTGGGGGAGCTCGACTACTTGGCATAGCTGTGCCCCATTAGGCTGGATAAATTCTTGAATGCACGGATTGAACTTATTATACTGGTGGCAGACTGGGTGGATATGGGGGAGGAGGTGCATGGGAGGGGATTTGTAAGCTGCAGACTATGTATCTCATTGTTTTGTCATATATGCTCTGTATTTGCTTTTTAATGATCCAGTAATATGCTTATCATATGTTACCAGCTTACACCTATTCAAAAAATATAATAAAGTATACTAAAAGAAATAGGTGTATGTTATAGACCAATTCGACATAGATATTACAACCAACAAGGTTATACTAAAAGATATTTCAGACAAAACAATAAAGACATTATCCTATTGGGGATTTTAACCTGCCTGGGATAAACTGGACCAATTGTATGACTAGAACCCACCAGGAAAGTACTTTTCTTGAAATGTGTGAGTCTTATAGCCTAAACCAGTTAATTTCTGAACCTACCAGAAATACCAACATTCTGGACTTACTATTAACTAATATTCCTGACAATATCTACAATATTCTTATAAAAGAGCCCTTAAACTCAGACCATTACATAATAATCTTTTCTACCAATTTCATAGCCCACAAAATAGTTGGGAAAGACAACTTTAAAATTAAAACCTAGCCAGTACTGAACAAATCATGGTGGCTCTATATAATTGGAATTGGGATGATGGCCCGACCAACCCTAAAACTCTATGGACAAATATTAAAAGTAAAATCCTTGAAATAGAAGCTAATTTTGTCCCCGACAAAACTATATATAATAGTAAGGGCAAATTACCTATTTGGCTCATGCCCACAATTTCCAAATTAATAAAAATAAAAAAGAAGGGCATTTAGAGCCTTAATAAGAGACAACACCTGTAACGAAAACAAGTACAAAGAAATCCTTAGGAAATGTAAAAACAAAATTAGAACTGAAAAAAAAATTGAATTCAAACTACCGTGTATAAAAGATGGGGGAAAGAGTTTTTACTCTTATGTTAACAATAAAAAATCTACCCAAAATCTATTGGTCCCCCAGAATTGGGTCCATGTAAGTCACTATCCTGTTAGAAATGGCAGAGGAATTACATACTTATTTTTGTTCAGTTTACAACAAAACCAGTCCTTAAACATAAAACCAACTGCAAAACAACAATCAACATAATAGAAATAACTAAAACAGAAATCAAAATACAGCTAGACAAACTAAATACCAATAAATCACCTGGATCTGATAAATTGCACCCTAGATTAATAAAGATGATTTCTAGTTGGCTAATTGACCCTATCCACTGGAATTATCCCTAGAAAATGGAAAACAGCAATGGTCACCTCTGTATTCAAGAAGGGTTCCCCTAGTGACATGGTAAACTATAGATCAATCAGCCTGACCAGTATACTGGGGAAACTATTTGAAACTATTCTAAAGAAAAAAAATAGAGGAAGATAAGATAAAAAAGGATAATGGAGTTTGCCCTTTAAGGGGCAGACCATGTTGTCCTGGGGGACCCCTTCCCTCCTGTAAGGAATGGTTGCACTCAGAAGGGAAGGGGATAGGGAAGGGGAGGAGCCAGGAGCCAGAACAATGGCCAGGCAGCAGGAAGGGAAGGGGGGTAGGAGATACATAAGGGACAGCACAAGGGAGCCTCAGCCACTTTTGCTGGAGTTTTGAATTTGATCAACTGCAGCACGTGAGATTTGGCATTAATTTTTGAGGTTGATTTCACAGCTGAAAGAGGTAAGGAGGCAACAATTGATTATTTTAGATATGCGAATTTAAAAAAAGGCAAAGGTGGAGAAGAAAAGAAATGTGTATCATTTAGTGAAAAAGAAGTGAATGCTAGCAGACAAGGTGGAACAGTTTCTGATGAAAACTCCTTTACAAGAAGGAAGTATCGAGGAGAGTCATTTAAGGCAGCACAAAGGGTGGAATATGTTGTTTGAAGGGTAATTTGCAATTGTAAAAAAAGAAAAAATGAAAAATGCTGGTCAGCAGGGATTAGCAGCCCAGGAATGGCCAAGAAGGAAGGAGTCAGAGCCAGGACTGGGGGCCCGCACGTGGAGTAAGGCGTGCCGCATGGCATTGGTTTGCAAAGATCTGGGCCATGTGGGCCTGTGAAAGACAGTGTAGGCCTCTGGGGGCGGAAGAACCCTGGGTTGCTAATGGCTGGGTGTGCTACATTTTTCCCCCATTCGCTAGCAGCTAGCTGCTGTTAGGCCTGAGGAGAAGTGTGTTTGAAAGAAGAAGAGGTGCCTGGGAAGGCCAGGGTAAGGCGTTGGAGCGAGCGACCTGTTGGTGTGGCGTCACACGTGGTTGGAAGCGAAATGGGGGAGCCTGTGGTGCTTAAGTCAGGTGGAGAAGGAGGTGTGCTGTGAGATGGTTGTTTGAAGGCCGCAGAGAGGAACGAGAGGTGTGGGCAGCACGCAATGCGAGGAGAGTCCTGAGGCTGGGACGGCATTTTGCACACCACGTGGATGGGCGAGGAGGCCTGGGGGCTGCCGCTCGGCCTTGGTAGGGGGGGTTTTCGCATTCCAAAAGGCGTGGGGTACCGGATTGTGGTACAGAAGGGAAGGAACAGGAGACCTGGGGTGGGGCGTGGAAGGGTACAAGGGGATGGTAAAGCTTGTGATTGGGGCAGTGGGTAGGACACTGGGCAGGCTTTGAATGTGGGCGAGTAAAGGGGGAACACATTGGGGATAGCCAGAAGGGGCCCTGTAGGGCCGTGGGGTGATCGCGGAGAGACGACCACGTGGCGTGACGTCACACGCCGGGTGGGGAATCGTGATGATGTCATCCCACATGGGAGTCCTATTCAGTCATGTCTGGCTAGTTGAAAAGTTCAGATGGGAAAGTTAATCACTGCAATTTGCAGATTTCACATGGTCCCTCAACCCATGACATCACCCACAGGGGGGATCTTATTGTTTTTTAAGGACTTAGTCATGCAGGTAAGTGCTACTAAAGGCATTACCACATTGGCAGATGGCAATCCAAAAAAAAAAGCAAAGTATATGTATATTTGTATGGAGACAGAGGGAGGCATGGGAATAGGACAAGTTACTGGGCTGAAAAAAGAAACAAGGGGTCATACATTGAGGGTGAATGACAGCTTGTGGTGGGCTCTGGGGGCACAGGACCCATGTTTTTAAGGCAGAAGAGGGTGGATATGGCATGGCACCCAAGGCCAGGCACTGAGGATGAGGCTGGGTAACTCAGGGGTTGAGGGTATAAGCTGCAACCCGGTGACATCCGTGAAACAGACCTGGGATTTGGATTCCACGGCTCCAATGCACACTGTATGACCCTGGGCATGTCACTTAGCTTCCTATACTCCCAGGTCATACAGATATATCAGTTCTTGAGGGGCAGGGGCACCTCACTGGTAAGGGTTATACGGGACGGTGGAACCAGGCTATAAAAAATGAGAGTGGCATTGAGGCACAAGTAACCATGTTTTCATTTTCTGTAGTTGTTTTCAGAGAGCGAGTGCAGAACAGACATGGCACCCAAGAAGAGCAGGCCATCAAGGAAGAGGCTTACAAGGCTATAATTGAGCTGGCAAAAAAGCAAACAAAATGTGGGAGCTGGTGGAGGGGGAGGACCCGGGGAAGCCTGGGGGGAAGAGAAAAGCTGATGGGGAAAAAGGTGGCAAAGGGAAGAGGGCACCTGGGGGGCGACGCAGTCCCTCTAGGGTAGCGTCGAGGGCAGCAGGGCCTGCCAAGGCTGCCAAGCCCATACCCATGCAGCCAGGTGACCCACCAGCACCGACACCTACCCCAGATCAAAGGGGGTCCCCCCCGGCAGAACCAGGACCAAAAACTCGGAGTGGGAGGTCTGACCCACAGATCCCGGAGCTCACCCTCCTTTCACCTCACCCACCTCACCCACAAGAAGAAGCAAGGGATCTTTGGAGGCCTCCAGACACCCCGGACAGGAAAAGGTCACAGGTAATGCGTCCAATACAGTAGGAGATAGTATAAAAGAGTATATAGGTCAAATAGTGGCAGCACTGGGGACGGTGGGTTGGGGCAGATGGAATTGGCCCTGACAGAGATTAAGGCAAGAAAAGAGGTGCCAGGAGATATGGAAAATGGAGAGGAAAGAGAGGGACAAGGTACAAGAGAGGTGGGGGACCGGGATGAGGATAGCTGAGCACGTGCCCATTGCCACAAAAGAAAAAATATGGAGGGGGAATATGGATATATTTGCTCTGGTGAGCCGGGAGGTGGTGCAAAATCGTAAGAGGCAGAGAGCATAGGTAAGAGTGAGATGGCAGCTGCCATAGTGTTATTAGGAAAGAAAGAGGAAGACAAATTCACGAAAGGGAAGACCTGGGATGGGTGGTTCTTAGGTTTTGCAATCTTTTCAGCCATAGCTCTGGAAAGGAGGCTGGAGCTGGGTATCCCGCTCATTACTTACTCATTGATAATATGGAGAGCTAAAGCAAAAGGCGGGTTGGGATGGATATACTATGACGAATATTTTCGGCAGCGAATGGCGACATTTGGGGATGTAAGATGGGACACCAAGCAAATAGATTTATGGACGGATTATGTAACAGATCAGTCCACACCCGATGGAGGGTGGGGTAGAAAAGGGGCTATGTCTCTGAGATGTTGCTGTGCATATAACAAGGCTTTCTGCTCGTGGCCTCAGTGTTGTTTTCGGCATGCCTGTGCACAAATGTGGAGGGGCACTCGGCTAGCAAGTACAGAACAACAGGTATACAAGGAACACAAGGGTATGGGGGGCAAGGATCAAGTCAACAGTTTTTTGGGATGGCCAGGGCTTTGAGGGCAAACATGGAACAACGGAGGGAGGGGCAGAGGGAATGGGGTGGGGGGTCAAAACATTGAAACAAAGGAAGATGGACAGGCAGGAGGAGGGTTCAGGTATGCAACAAGATACAATTTGGGATGGCCAGAACCCCATCAACATAACGGCCTTGACAGTTTGCCTGGACAGATACCGGACACGAGCGGTGGGATATGATTTTATGTGGTTTTGACTCAGGGTTTTCATTGCAGTCTGAAGGACCCAGGCAGGCAAGGGAGGCGAGCAACCTGGGGTCTGTGAAGGGAAAAGAGGAAATGTTAAGGCAAAAGATTGAGAAAGAAAAGGCAGCAGGTAGGGTGGAGGGTCCATTTGATGACCCCCCATTGGAAAACATGCGGATATCGCCCTTGGGTTTGGTACCTAAGAAGCAGGAAGGGGAATACCGGGTGATACACCATTTGTCTTACCCAGAAGGTGACTCAGTAAATGACTATATTGGGGAGAAGCATAGTAGGGTGACTTACGCGACACTCGAAGACATGGTCCGGATAATCAGGGCAACAGAGGATGCATGGATGGCAAAAACAGACATTGAGTCTGCCTTCAGACTGCTTCCAGTCAGGAGGGAAGACTGGAATCTTTTGGGTTTTAAAAGTGATGGGCAGTATTACTCGACAGAGCAATGCTAATGGGGTGCTCCACAGCATGTGTGACATTTGAGGCATTCAGCACATGTTTATGTGGATATTCCAAGAGGAAATGGGTTACAAGTCAGTCATCCATTACCTGGATGATTTTCTACTATTGGGAAAGGCAAAGAGGAGACACAGAGGATGCTGGGTAAGTTTCAGAAATTGTGCTGGGAATTAGGAGTCCCACTGGCACCAGAAAACAGAGGGCCCAGCAAGGTTATGGAATTCTCGGATAGAGATTGATGCCACAAAGAAGTATTTAGGTTACCGGACAAAAAGTAAGGAGGTTGAAGGAGCTAACTGGGTACATGCCAGAAAGAAGAGGGTTCAACTGAAATTAGTTCAGCAGGTATTGGGACACCTGAATTTTGCATGCAGGGCCATTGGGCCAGGAAGGGCATTCACCAGAAGGTTGGCCAGGGCAACAGCTGGGGTCAAAAAACCACATCACTGGGTTATCCTGACTCGCAGCGTCAGGGAGGATTTTAGCGTATGGAAGGAATTCTTGAAGGACTATAATGGGTGTTCGTTTTGGCAGGAGGAGTGGCTGTACATAACAGACCTGGACTTATACATGGACGCAGCCAGGAGACTGGGCATGGGAGGTTACCTGAGGGGCAGGTGGTTCGCAGAACCATGGCCAGCCAGTTGGGTGACGGATGGGAAAGTAAAAGATATAACACTCTGGAGATCATGCCCATATGGGCATGCACTTGGTTTTGGGGAGGAAATAGGGATCAGAAGGTGACATTTTGGTGTGACAATAGAGCGGTGGTGGAGGTACTGAACAGTAAGGGAGCCAGGTTGGACATAGTCATGCAGGTAGTACGACAGTTAGTTTTAGGGCTCTGCAGCTGAACATGTCTTTCAGAGCAAAACATATAGAAGGGGTACACAATACCTGGCTGACAGCCTTTCCGTCTGCAGCTGGACCATTTCTGGAAGCTGGCACCAGCAGTGGAAGAACAAAAACCGCCCATACCAGCAGACATCTGGGACGTTGGCAGGAAGGAGCAGAACTGTTGTTTCAGAGCTTATGGGTGCCCCTGGACTCTGAGGGCCTACGATGGGGCTTGGGGTTTTTCAAACATTCAGGGCAGAACACCAGATGGAGGTAAGGGCCATTATCTGAAGAACAGTTGGGAATGTTCACAGTGAAACAATGGCAGAAAGGGATGGCTCACGCCATAATGGGGGTTTATCTGGCAGGGATCAGTGTGATCTGCAGCCTGAAAGGATGGCAGGACCCAACAAAGGCAATGTTCATCAGAAGGATGATGCAGGGCTGGGGTAGGTTAAGAAGAGGACCAGGGACAATAGGAGGCCTATGGGGAGCAGTGGCTAATAAAGCTAAAAGAGGTGTTCCCGGCAATATGCAAATCGAAGGGTGAGGTCCAGCTATTTCACACGATTTATGTGACAATGTTTGCAGGGGCTATAAGGGTGAGTGAGGTGGTAGGCCATGGAAAAAATGACGAGGAAGGTGGTGTGGAATGGGAAGATGTGAGTTGGGGGAAAAAGGAAATACGGATCAAGCTAAGACGGTCTAAGGCTGACCAAAGAGGGCAAGGTTGCATGATAACACTAAGAGTGTGATCAGAGATCATGATATGCCCAGTACAGGCCCTGTGGGCTTTCGCTGCAGGGCAGGTAATCAGGATGGGGAAGTTTTTATACACGGGGATGGAAAAAGGGTCACTGGCTATCAAATTACGGTGGTGTTAAAAAAGGAAATGGAGTTTTTGGGTGAGAACCCAGCTAATTACTCATCCCATTCCCTACGGATTGGGGCGGCCTCACAGTGGGCGGCAAGGGGTGAACCCATGGAGGACATCTTGGAGAAAGGTCCGGCTGGCTGGTCAGCCAGTTATAAAAGATACATCAGAGCTCTGACATAAAAAAAAAGGGGAGAGAGATATCAATCTACATATATTAATAAGGTGGGGATAAGGCAGGAGGATATGGAGAGTACATGTAAATTAACTAATTTTGTTTTGTTGCACCCCATAGGTAGAGGGAGGAGCACAGAAGTCTGGATCTGTGGCCATTCCTATATTTACTGGGCTGGTAGAGAATGGAGACAAAAGCTGGGGAAGCAGTTATACCAGGATGCAAGGCAGTGTAGGTTGGTATGGCCACGACTTACAGGGGGGAGTGAGATGGGCACAACTTCTCCTGCTTTGAAGAGCTCAAGGGACATTGGCCCAGTCGAACCTAATCATTATACACCTAGGGGGCAATGACCTGGCAGGCAGACCATGGGTGCACACATATTTGCAGATTAAGAGGGACTTAGTGGCAGTAAGACAGTGGTGGCCTCAGGTATGCCTTGCATGGTCGGATATAATACCAAGAAGAGTATGGAGACAGGAACACAGCCACAGGGTGGTGGAGAGGGCCAGGAGGAAGATGAATAGATGAGTGGGGACACTGATAAGGCAGATGGGAGGACAGGTGATACGCGTGGGGTCAAGAATGGGTGGATGAATTCTACAGATCAGACGGGGTACACCTGTCAGATATAGCAGTAGATATGTTCAATGCAGAAACAATGGGTTTTACAGAAGAATGGAGAAGACGGACAAACAGATAAAAAACAAAAAAACAAAGGTAGGGAAGAGGGATCCTAAGTTGGGGAAGCTAGTCATCCAACGCAAGCTGGAGACTCTTAGTGGGGGAAAAGGGGTGGAGGAGGATGGGAAGGGAAGAAAAAGGAGTAACACAAGAGGAAGAAGAAGATGAAGAGAAAGCGGTCTCGGTTTTCACCGTACCTAACAGAAAAGGAGAAGAAGAAGGCGCCCAGGTTTTCGCCTGGGGATGGATAATCAGAAAGTGATATATGGATGGAAATAAATGAAAATTATGGATATATGACAATAAAGAAATGGAAAATGAATTATGGATTGATGGATTTAAATAAATTAATTGCCAATCTGAACACAACAACAAGCAATGGTCTCTGTGTTTTTGTGGGGAAAAGGGGGAACCGGGACAATGGAGTTTGCCCTTTAAGGGGAAGACCATGTTGTCCTGGGGACCCTTCCTCCTGTAAGGAAATGGTTGTGCTCGGAAGGGAGGGATAGGGAAGGGAAGGGAGGAGCCAAGAGCCAGAACAATGGCCAGGCAGCAGGAAGGGAGGGAGGTAGAGGTATAAGGGACAGCACAAGGGAGCCTCAGCCACTTTTGCTAGAGTTTTGATCCCTCCCACCCACCCTAGAAATAAAGGTAAGATGGAAAGTACAGTCAATTTGGGGCTGTGGTGGAGTCTGTCATGGTGGAGGACAGACACGTCCACTAGGACGGTGGACTGCCAAGGTGAATGGCAGAGGATGGTAATATGGGATGGACTGCCAAAGGTGGATGGCAGGAAATAATAAGGTTATGGACTGCCAAAGGTGGATGGCAGGATAAGATGGTTATAGACTGCCAAAGGTGGATGGCAGGTGGAAATCCTGGAAGGCTGCCAAGTTGGTGGCAGATGATAATAATAAGGCTGTGGATGGTAGGGAAAGGGGGATGGGAAGGGGAAGAAAAAGGAGTAACACAGGAGGAAGAAGAAGATGAAGGAGAAAGCGGTCTCGGTCTTCACCGTTACCTAATAGAAAAGGAGAGAAGAAGAAGGCACCCAGGTTTTCCTCAGGGTTGGATAATCAGAAAGTGATATATGGATGGAAATAAATGAAAATTATGGATATATGACAATAAAGAAATGGAAAATGAATTATGGATTGATGGATTTAAATAAATTAATTGCCAATCTGAGCACAACAACAAGCAATGGTCTCTGTGTTTTTGTGAGGGAAAAGGGGGAATCCGGGACAACTGATTCAACACAGCATGGTTTTAAAACTCAAGATCATGCCTTATGAGCAATTTAATGTTTTATGAAAAAGTAAGCAAATCATAAACAACAAAACACCTGTAGATATAATCTACTTAGATTTTTCAAAAGGGTTTGACAAGGTGCCCCACCAAACTCTAATTGATAAAATGCATAAACTTGGAATAAATAGATTACTGGTGAACTGGGTAAACAAATGGTTGAATAATCATACACAAACCATCTGCATTAGGGGATATCAATCACCCATAGGATACATGACCAGTGGTGTGCCACAGGGGTCAGTCTTGGGGCCGGTGTTGTTCAACGTATTCATTTTAGACATGACTCTAAGCTTACATAATTTGGCCATAAAATTTGCCAACGATACTAAAATACTATCTAAAGTCAAAACCAAAGAGGACATAAAATACATAAAACTGGACCTAGTTACATTAGAAGTTTGGGCACAAAACAATGGCATGTTATTTAATACTGAAAAATGTGTTGTTATGCACCTTGGTGAAAATAATAGAAATCAACATTATACATTAAATGGCTCAACACTAAGTACAGTCACTGAAGAAAAGATCTCGAATAATCATATCCTCTGATTTAAGTTTTGGAAAACATTGTGGTCATCTGGTAACCAAAACAAAGAGAATAATAGGTTGCATCAGAAAATCTTTTGAATCCAGAAATAGAGACTGCATATTGCCTCTTTATAAAACCTATATTAGACCCCACATAGATTATCGCTCCTAGTTATGAGTCCATGCCTCAAGAAGGACGTGGTCTAGACTTGAGGAGGTTCAGAGACGGATTACCAAATTGGTTGATAACATGCAAAATAAAACCTATGACCAACGGCTGAAGGAGTTGAACATGTACACCTTGTAATAACGTAGAATAAGGGGGGAATTATTATTAATGTACAAAATATCAAGAGACCCAGAATTAATGACTGAACTAGGTATGACATTCATTTCCAGATCATATAACCTCAGAAGTCACAAATTCCAACTATCGCTAACCTACCCTAAAAGTAATAATAGAAGATTCCTCTACACACAAAGAATTATTCCATTATGGAACTTATTGCTAATACACCTTGTAAACTCAATTAATATAGAGATCTTTAAAACAAATTTGGACACCTACCTACTACAACCACAGTAATTGATTCCAGTATGCTGGAAGATGTATTTATATGGGAATCCCACCTTCTGTACATCTAATGCATCCTAGTATAACTCCTAGTATAAATCAAGCTGACTGGCCTATAGTTTCCATGCTCATCCCTCTTTCCACTCTTGTGTAGTGGAACTACATCCACTGTCCTCTAGCCCCTACAGACCTCCCCAGTGGCTAGGGAGCTACTGGAAATGTCTGCTAATGGCCATACTATAACCCCTACTACCTCATGTTGCATTCTCAGGTGTAAACAGTCAGGTTCCATAGAGTTAGCTACATTCAACCTGCCAGTTTTTCCTGTATGCTTTTTTCCATTAGATGGACTTTGCCCCAGCATCATTGCTCCTCCTTCATAACCCCACAATCTGGCAGTGGTCTATCCTCTCCTTCATAAATATTACACAAAATAATTGATCAGTATCTCTGCCTTCCTTTGTCCCCCTCCTCCCACCCTTCATTGCTGTTAAGTCTTACTATACCTATTTAGACCTTGCATTTCTAACAGATGTATTGGGAGAATGTCTTATCACCTTTCGTCACTGCTATTTCCAACCAAAGCTCCATCTGTGCTCTAAACTTTTCACCTTCTTGCTGGATTACCTTGTTGCTTTCAGATAATTCACTCTGTCTTCCTGCCTTTGACTACCCTAATACTTGGAAAATGTCCTTCTGCTGGTTATTCCTGCTGCCTTTACGTGGGATGTGAACTATACTGACTCCTTCTCCTTTTACTCTTGGATACCTTTGGAATGGAGCTGTCATTTTATCATCACTTTTTAAATGCTGCCCACTTTTCTTCTGTGCCCTACCTTCACTATGTCCTTCATGTTATTTTTCAGTTTTCTCTCATTTTGCTAATGTTCCCTTTTTTAAAGTTCCACACTTTTATTCCTGTGCCCCTTTGCCTGTCCCATTCTGACCTCCAGTGCTACTGTCCTGTAGTTGCTAGAACTGAGTGGTTTCAGGATTGCTATGTTCTAAATCTTCTCACTGTTGGTGAGCCCCAGATCCAGAAGGGACTTCTCTCTTGTTGGGCCCCTAACTAGTTGGCCTAGAAATGCCTCCTGACAGGCATCCACCAGAATCTGATTCCAAGTATTAGTTTTCCCTTCCCTGTTCTTGCAAGTACCTACAGGGTTACAAATTCCCCTGACCCCCTAGTCTACCTGTTTCTAGTGCTTCAATCCACTCCTTAACATACATTGATACCCCATTCCACCTGTCCTTTTCCCTATCCCTTCTGAACAGGGTGTATCCTGGTACTGTCATCTCCCAGTCATGGTTTGGGGTTGCCTATGTCTCTGTCCCCACCCCTGCAACCAGTGTCTGAAGTTCCAGTATTTTATTGTCCCGACTCCTAGTATTGGCACATACCATTTTCCAACATCTTCTCCCACCCCCACCCCCGTTTTCAGCAAGATAACGTACATCCAGTCTGTGTAATCTTTTGAGGAAGAAAGGGTCACAGACTGCATCTAAATAGTTGAATAGGGGTATGAGCTGTGTTTATATAATTTTTTGTCTCAATTCATTAGATAAACTATTCATGGAGCAACCCTATTCTGGTTCCTATTTTCAAGGTCCTTGGTTTTCCTTTTTTCCCCAGAAATACTGGCAAAAACCATGGAATCCTGATTTGTTTGCAGATTTTGAATTCTTCCACTGGTGCCACACAAAAATTGCATGTCACTGCACAGCACAGGATTCCACAAAATGTCATCATCTTAAAATGGATGCTGCTCTGCTGTGCATTCTTCTGCTCTGCTGCTTACAGAATCAGTAAGGAAATCACCCACACTATTTCATTGTTACCATCCATGCTTCAATTTAACCACCCATGCTTCTTTCCAACCTTTTGATCAGCCAAGGACTGCTCTCCATCCTGTAAGCACAGTTTTCATTTAGTATTTATTTAGTTTTTGTTGACCAGGTAAGTGCACTAGACTAATTCTGCCTATTTTCAAGCACGACCCAGGGGAGGGGGATACAGATGAATGCCAACTGACCTTGAACCAGATTAAGCTGTTGGTGGCATTTTTAGTGAATGGGGGAAATTTGGTCAGGGCACTGGGAAACTCTCTATTCAACTGTAGGGGGTTCTCTGGCTAAGCCATGGAGGACTCTGAACAGTCAGAGCCTGAACACTGTGGAGGAAGCACACAGATGAATGCTGAGGGTACAGAAAATATCTAATGTTAGCAAAATCATCAGGAAAATCTCAGTCAACAAAGATTTACAGAAATAGAAATGGAGGATGAAATCTCTATTGTGGAACAGAAATTACAGGACTCGGTTAAACAAAAAAACTGAAACTTCAAGAACAACTAAATAATGTGGAAATTGAATATCTTACTGAGAAACATAAACTAGAAGAAGAAAAAAACTGAAAAAGACTGGTAAACAATTCTCCAGTAATCCCAGGAAAAAAGGTTACCTTAACACAAATTTCTCATTTTTGCACTGCAACCAAGAGCCTGGATTGAACCTCAGATTGACCTGAAGGAGAAGGAATTGCATCAACTTCAAAATGGAACCCTGAAATGGCCTTAGCTTCAGCCAGTTGGCAACGCACTGTAAAAGGCATATGGGTCCCTGATCTGGATATCCCTCTTCCAGGAACACTGGAAGTGGTGACCAGTGGGCGACCAAAATATTCAGTTGGAACAGCCAAGCAGTGATGCTCCACAGCAACAGCCTTCAAAAACACAGGGTAATGAAATACCCCCCCAACTTGTCAGAAGAGGTTTTTCTTGAATCACACACTGTTTTGCACACTGAAGAAAATGCACCTGATAATTGCCAAAATGTTATTACTGACACTCATATGGAACCCCAAAGAATAACATATGCCATCTATTGCAAAAAACAGGAGAAAATGCCAAAAGACGGCATGCAGTGAGATTGCATTATTTAGGGTATGGACTAAACCAGACAGATTTTTTGGTAAATAAATCATTAAAACAAAATGGGGTTCTCACAGTCTGAAGTTTATGCTTTAATTCATGCAATGGGTGAAACCTCTTTGATATTAGCTTTTGACTGAAGAATTGAAAAACAGATTTTGGACTATATACTCAGCCCAAAAGGAAGATCCAATTTTGACCCCATTCCAAGTGATCCCCTTGACTAAACCAATGATAAAACTGTAACCATCCTATTCAGCAATGAGGAGGTCAACATATCCAATATACTGTACTGGTTAGAAAAAAGTGTGATGTCCAGGGTACACCAGGGCTTATTATTGACCTAGAAGGTTTTTGGACTGAGGCTGAAAGTTTTGAGTAAAATTGAGATGTACAGACACTGGCATTTAACACCTGCTGAATTGTTGTTATTTTTTTTTTTTTTTTTTTAGGAAGAGACAAAGGATCATTTTTATCAAGGTCAACCCAGAGTTTGTTTCAAGTGTGGCTCATCAGGTCACATAAGCACAAACTGTGAGAAAATCAAATGCCCAGTCTGTGGGTCTTTAGGTCATGCAGGTTACCACTGCACAGCAGCCCCAAAGTGTAATTTAAGTGATGCAGAAGGTCACCTCTTTACAACTTGTCCATGGGCAGCCCATAATACCTCAAATGCTGATTATGCAGAACAAGATTTTTATATTAATAGAGCTGCCCATACACACAACAAAGCCCCAGTTCACCAAAGGTCTCAGACATAGTACAAACTACTGAAGAGAACATACCTTATACCTCTGTAGCTCTCGTTGCAGAAATGATACAGCCAGTAACAGTCACAACAGACCCCAGTGATTTAACTGTAGATGAGGAAATGCCTCCCCCACCACCACCAGCACCGGTGAACACAGAGGAATTTCAACTAGTGTCTAAGGGGAAAAGTACCCCCTCCCCCAGAAAGTATGGACCCAGATCCACTCAAGCTAAAAAATCTATATTCCTCTTTCCAGTGGGGAGAAACTGAAATGGAAGAAGAATCTGACTCAATTTCCATCTCTTCATCTCAGGTTGAGACGGTATCAGATCCTGAGTAACAGGAAAAAATGGAACATACCATTGTGTGGGGAAAAAATGGAAAACTAGAGTGGAGTCAAAGAAAAGGAAAAAAAAATGACCTGTAAATGACTCAATAATTATTTATTATGCTTAAACCCCTGCCATGGACTCATATAAATTGCAAATTGCCTCCCTTAACACAAACAGCACCAAGTCAGACAGGAAAAAGGGGGCTACTTTTGGCTTCTTTGAAGAAAATCTGTTTGACATTGTCTTCTTGCAAGACACAAGGTTACACACGAACAGAGAGGTTTCCTTAGCACAAACATCATGGTATTGGGGCCATAGTGTATGGTCCATTGGAGAAGAACAATGTTGTGGTCTGGGGATATGCATAATAAATAAGAATATTAAGATTAAACAAATAGTGAACATAAATCCAGGCAGGGCCATGCTTTTGGATATTACTTTTTTAAATAAAGATTTCAGGCTAATTAATATTTATGCTGGGCAAACAAAAGCAGGAGAGTAGAACTTCTAAATTGATACAGCCTTATTTATTTACATCCAAACTGATTATTTTTGCAGGGGACTTCAATTATGGAAGGCTAAGATCTGACTCGGGAGTACATACAAAAAAACTATTTTGTGATACACTTTTTTTAAACCAGTTATTACTACAAACTGGTTTGACAGATAGTTTTGCACAGCAGCAATCTAAACCAGCTCATACATACCATAAGGGAAACTTTCCACACAAATAGATATTTTTTTTATTTCACCCTCACTACCCATAAGTAAAAATACAACCCTTTGCAACATCCATGATTTATTAAGTATAATGATTGGGAATTACACTGAGAATGTTTCAGGAAAAGGGTACTGGAAATTGAATATTACTTTATTAGATGACCCACATATTTCACAAGGTTTACAGCATATTACTACAGCCAGGAAATCTACACTTTTTCTATATGACACCCCTACAAATTGTTGATCGGACAGCAAAACTGATTTTACAGACTGTTTAAAGTTAACAGGTCAATTTAAAGGTATACAAAGAAAACAAATTATATGGCTCTCAGGAAAGAACTGTACAGATTAATATCTTTACAGAATTTGTTACCTGAAGATTTTACAGAACAAATATCCAAAGTTAAACAAGAAATGATAAACTATCTATATGACAGGATGAAGTCCCTGGTACAGGAACAGAAATTTGGAACCCGGTAAAACCTTTTTTCACAAACCCATTTGATAGTTGTAATTTTAGGAAAAAACAAACAAACAATGAAATCAATCAAAACAGATACATGACTTTTATCTACCTCAAGTGAAGAAATATTAAAAGCAGCAGAAACTTACATCACTAAATCCTTTGGGAAAACTAGCACAGATGACGTCATAATTGAAAATTGGTTACAAAAACAAAAGTTTCTGTATATTCCCATAGAAATCAGTACAGTGATGCAACAACCCATAACTGAGTCAGAACTCATAACTACCATTCACAAACTAGAAACTGGATCTGCACCTGGTAGAGATGGATTACCGGCAGAATTCTATAAAACTCTAATTATGTCAAGATTAATACTGGAATTAAACCAAGTTTTTAATTATATGTTGAATACTGAGATATACCTGACATAATAATGCAAGGTCTTATTTTTTACACAAAAAGGAGACAAAACAGTTTTGAATAACTGGAGACCAATAGCTCTTCTAAATCATGATTTTAAGTTCCTTATGAAAATTCTTTGTAATAGGTTAGCCCTAATGTTACCATACATCATACACGAATCCCAAGTGTGCTCAATCCTGTAGAAAAATCTCAGATACCCTAATTCTAATAAGAGAAATTATGGCCAAAGGATCAGAAGGAGAAATAACAGACTGTATGATGTCCTAGACCAAACTAAAGCTTTTGACTCAGTGATGCATCCTTTTTATGAAAGTGTGTGTCACATTATGGTATCCCACCAATATTTACTAACTGGGTAAAAAACTGTTATAAAAATGCATCTGTATCCCCATATATAAATGGGTGGATTGGGAATAAATGTAAGATTAGAAAAGGGGTAAGGCAAGGATGCCCCTTAAGCCCTGCCTTATATATTTTGACATTGGACCCATTAATTAGAGCTATTCAGGTTCACTCCGGACACTAGGCTTATCAGTCTGTAGCCAAGACTCTGAAATAAAACACTCACCTATGATCAACTTAATCTTAATAGCAGCAGACACCCAATCAGTTTTCATGCTGAAACAATTCTTCAAGAATATGCTTCTTTAACAGGTACTGTTATAAACTATTCAAAAGTACATGCATCCCAACTGATATAGAAAAGTCAGAAATGGAGTCAATAATAAACATTTCAGTTACAACAACCCTACAGAAAGTGCTAGGAATCCTCTTTGTAGCAGGAGATCTTGCCTTTATTAATTGGTAATCCACTCTGAATATAGCTACAGAAAAGTAAGGAAATGGAAAGCCTGGTTAATGAGTAAAAAGAAACATATTCATTTAATTATATCCTTTCTTCTCCCCATGTTCATATATCATAGTCACATTTACCCACCTCCAAAACAGCTTGAGACTAAACTTTCAGCTGTTTTTTTTTTCTGGACTATGGGATAGTAGACTCAATCCCATTAAACATGCTATTACCTCTCTACCAGTTCTAAAGGTTGTTTACATATGATAAATCCTGTGTTTTCCATAGCACTTTTATTTATACAAATGTAAAGCTGGCTATATTACAGAAAACAACACTATGAATGATTTGAGTTCTAGACCATGTACAAAATATGCTACAGGAATGGAGTCTTAACCAAGCCATTCCTAAACAAAATGATGCAACATTTACCATTACACTACCAGTATGTGTTTGGTAAACTAAAATAATGGAAAACAACCAAGCAAGAAATTATACAAATGAACAGGAAAACATTTTATGATAACATCCAAGCCACCTATTTCAGTGAGCTACCTAACTTCCTCACCAAACCTCAAATGAAATCATGGAAATTAGACAGATGTTTTTGATCCTCAAACTCATACAAATATGGGACATAGTTTGGTTGGCGACATCAGAGATTTAATGTAAAGTCTAAAACATAAAGATAGATCTGAAAGGAATTATTCAAGAATGTCCTGCATCACTATCCCTGAAAAATGACACATGTATTTTATGAATGCTCATACATAATTTTATTTTGGCAATTGGTTAAGAAAAAATGGGGCTTGTATCCATTTTATACTGTTCCACCTGATACTTTATTTTTAGGAATTATTCCACAGCACTGGAGTTAGTTTCACCTGAGCAGTATAAGATTAATTCAAACTTTTTTTAAATACTACATTTGGCAAAGTTGATGTAAACTAACTTTAGCAAATAGAAGTTTTAATTTCTGAATGGTGGGACTCTTTAAAATACATATTTGCCTAGGATATACTAATTAAAAGAAGGGAAGCTTGCTTAAACATGCAAAAGAAGAGTTAGGAAAAAGAGGAAGAAAGAGGAAAGCCAAAAAGACTATTTAGAAGAATTTACCCCTTTTTTTGTTACCCAAAATGTATGAATGTAATGCTTATTTCCTTATTAGACTCATCTTGTCAACCACATTTTGATAAAACAAGAAGGTAGCATGGTACTAACACAATAGTTACCTTTACATAATTTTAGAAGCTTTAGAGATAAGATAGTAGACAAAAATGAAATCCATGCTGTTAATGAGTTTATTTTGATTGTTTTTTTCTCCAGTACATGAACAAACTGCTGCTCTTATTTTTAGATATTACGACATACAGGAAATTAATTTAAACACTTAAAATGAATGTCATACAAGACACAAATATTATTTTAATTTAATTCTTATTAGCACTCTATATCTCTGACTACATTTATGATTTACATGTGGAAATAACATAGTTTTATGTTTGGTTGACATTCTTGGTTGGAACACTTATTTCGAATTATTTTAATTCCATCTATAATTTGTGTATGCTTTTCATGTGAACATAACATATTGTATTTATGTTTTGTTGATTATCTTAATAAAAATTCCCCTACTTTTTTGAGAAGTGCCATGGGATCTTTAACATCCACCTGAACTACCACCAGAACAAGCAGATGGGACCTCAGTTTAACGTCTCTCCGAAAGACGGCACCTCAGGAGTGCATCACCCCTCTCATGCTGCACTACAGTGTTAGTATTGGGATTTAACGCAAGTGCCTAGTGTAGGGACAGAACCAACACCATTCTTATCTCCCAGCCTCAGAGGTGAGTGTGCTGAGCCACTGACACTAAACACATTCTATTATTTTGTAATACAAAGGATGACATTAAAAAAAGGTAAGTGTCAGCACACTCAGTGAATTGGACTAAGGTGGGAAGGGAGAATCAGATGTAAAGTTTAACTACTCATGCATCTAAACCCTTCATTCAATCAGTGGTGTAACTGCTCACCAACCTAAAAGTAAGGTTTTTGTGTAGAAAAAGTATATGCCTGAATGTTTTTTTTTTATACTAGATAATTTAAAACAACCACAAAAAAAGTTAAGTATCATCCCACCTACACAACTGGGCTGGGCAGCAGGAGTGTGGGTATCCAAATTAAAGTTTAGCAGCTCTGCATCTAAACCTCTGATCAGCTGATGCAACTGATTTCCACCCGGACATTAACATTTTTGTGTATAAAATAGTATGTGACTAAGCAATTTTTACAATGCATGATTAAAACCCCCCAAAAAGCTTGGTATCAGCACACTTGGAGAATCATTGGGGGGGGGCAGTCGGTTGTCTTTAATTGCATTTATTTAAATGTGTGTTTCTGGGAAGTTGAACTGTTAGTCTTGCTGATCTAGGAGGCTTAAGTGATGCTTGCTGATTCGGGGTGTCTTTGTATGGGATCAATCAAATTGGAGGCGGTCTTACAACACTGAGTGGTCACCCAAATCATCATGACAGCCCCCACTTCCCCCCTGAGGCACAGTCCCCCAGGTCAGTATGTAGTGTCACTGCATCACACTCTAAACCACACTGGCCCGGGGCAGGAACATCTGAATCTGCTCTGCTCAGGTCTCCCACTTGCCAGTGTTGTGCACCAGCAGCCTGCACCACTGTTTTATTTTCAGATTTGTGAGTGAGTTTATAAGCAGGGTAGATGTGGACTGTTGATGGTGTAAGTGCTGGCAGTTCTTCATGACCCTATTGTTAGTTGTGTGCCCCAGAGTGAGGGGGCATAACTTCTGTGTGCCCCTAATTTATTATATGAACTGGGTGCTGTTGCTATCCTACATGCTACTACATGATTTCAGTGTTGGTTGGAGGGCTGCTGCAACAGCACCCAAACCAAATTGCACACTCAGAGGTGCACAACAGGTAAGGTGCCAGATACTGTGTGATGCCAGTGGTCAGAGTGGGGCTGCTGCTGTTGCTTGTTATGTTCCCCTAAGTGAGTCTGGGGGCCTCAGCATCTGTGAGCCCTTGAGTTTGCTATGTGGCCCAATTGTTGTTGTCACTCTACCTGCTACTGTATGATGACAGCAAGGTTGGGTTCTACGTCATAACAGTCCAAGCATAATGGTGCCAACAAAAAACAGCGAACGTATACCAAATGCAAAATGGAGATCTGCACTACAACAACTGTCCCAAATATCTACCGGCAACAACATTCACTAACAACAACACAATAAATCTATTTTTTATGTGGGGGACTATATCTGCCCACCCCCCAATCTTATTATAATCAACTCCGGGGGGCATGACAGTGGGGTAAAGGGGAAAACTTGGGAGGAGGATACATCGGAGCACAGCAGTTGGAAGGGGTAGAACACTGGGGAGGTAACCAACAGGAGAGGGAATAAACTTGGGACAGTTGGGGAATGGGAAGTGAAATTCAGGACCAAAATTATAACTACTTAAAACAAATAAGAAAAATAGTATTCTCACAGCCAGCCCGAACACAGATTGCCTGATTCTAGAACACTGTCCCTATCCACACCAGATGGCCAGTTCAGAATCAGCCACTACAACAAACCCTTACATACTGTCAAAGATCTCTGTACAGCCCATGCTGATGTTGCAATGTGCTGTTCAGCACATAACTATAAACCACACCTTGCTGTTTTAATATTCACTATTTTGACATCATCCATATTTCTCACTCAAAAATGTTGTCCTTTTAATTGGTTACTTTAAGGTTGAGAGGGGCTTCAGCAACACCCAGGCCAGAAAGAACACTCAAGAACACACAGAAGATAAGGCCCCAGGTACTGTGCAATGCAAATGGGCAGAGTGGTGCCCAGTTCACATCTGAGCTCAGACATGAAACCTGAGAGACCCCATTACATAGAGACCAAGTAAAAAAAAAAGGTATCCACATGTTTTGGAGATGCATGATTTTCCATTAGGAGGTCCTCCACAAATCACTTTTGGATTTTTTAAGGTCAAGGCAATAATTTCAAGAAGCCAGTTAGACAGTTAATTGTTAGAATCGATGAACGAGGGAGTTCACCTTTGTGTCCAGTGGTTCAACTTAATTCTCATCTAAATTCGAACAAGCTAAGAGACACAGAAAATGTTTATCTTGGGCATGTGAAAATGGGCATTGAAGGAAGGGGATTGCAGTGTTGCCACTATTGCCGTTACCCCATAGGGATGGGGACTACAATGTTGCTACTACCATCACACCTGAAGAATAGGGGCTGTAGTTGCTGTCATCATCCCTGAGGGATGGGATCTGAAATATTGCTGCTGCTTTCACACATAAGCAATTTAGGCTTTAGTGCTGCTCTCTCACCCCTGAGGATGGGGGCCATGGTATCTGCTACTATCACAGCTGAGGGATGGGGCCATAGTGCTGCTCCTGCGCCATCACAGCTGAGGTATGGGGGCAATATTGGTGCTGCTGCTATCACACCTGAGGGATGGAGGTCATAGTAATATTGCTGTTGTCACCACTGAGGATGAGGTCCACAGTGTTGCTGCCGTCACACTAGAAGAATGTGGCCCGTAGTGCTGCTGCCATCAAGACTGAGGAAAGGAGATGTGCTGCAATTTCCATGAGGCATAAGGACAATGGGGCTGCCACCATTACCACTGAGTGATTGGAGCCATAGTGCTGCTGCTGCCAACACCCCCCAAGGGATGGGGGCAATAGTGTTGCTCCTGCTGCTGTCACTGGCCCCCTCAGGGATAGGGGTTGGTGTTGCTGCTGCTGTCACCCCTGAGGACAGGGTCTAGAGTTCTGATGCTGTTGTTGATTTCACTATGCAGTTTTAGGCTGTGTGCTCTAGTTACAGACTCCCATCCTTCATCTCCAAGCCAATACAGTCCCATAGATCACCATTTTCAAATGCCCTATACACCAGACATAAATCTCCCTTATCCTCCTGTATTTCAATGGGTACAGTCCCAGCTTATTCATTCTGTCCTCACAGCTCAATGACTTTATTCCTGATATTCTCCTTGTAGCCCTTCTCTGTACCCCTCAAACTCTTCTATTCTCTCCTTCATATACGGTTCCCAAAACTGACTGCAGTAGTCCAAATGTGGTCTCACCAATGACGATACAATGGCATCAAGGCCAGCCCAGTGGTGCTGAGGATTAAGGTGCTGGACGCCACATCTTGTGCCATGCCAGTGACCTGGGTTCAGGGCAACCTTGGGTCATCAGGGTGCCAGCAAGGGGGAGGTGGAGCAGGATCAGTGCCTAAGAGCAGCTCTTCTCGCCTGAGGTGGTTGTTCCCCTGTAATCTGCCACCGGATGGAGGTCCGATGGCAGTGCAGGCAGGTGGTGGTGGCAAGTCAGGAGGGTGTCTCAGAATGTGGCGCACAGGTGCCTCCTCATGCGCGATCTGCATCTGGGACTGGGGCAGGAAAAATGGGAAAAAACACATAAAATACTTAATGAAAAACTAAAAAACAGTGACATCAAAACCTTCCTATCCCTGCTATGTATTTGTCTTCAAATGCATCCCAGTAAGTTGTAACATTTCTTTGATGTTTCACCACACTGCCTTTCAAAGAAGAAATTGTCTGTAATTACTATGCCCAAATCACTTCTTCACTTGTTTCTGCAAGCTCTTTACCATTTTGTACATATTTTGCTTTAATATTTTTTTCTGCCTAAGTGCATAACCTTGCACTTTTCTGTGTTAAATTCAATCTGTGCTTCTCTGCATAGACCTCCAATCTATGTGATTCCCTCCTTACATTTCTATCTCATCCTCATTTCTGACTACAGACCCCAATTTAGAGTCTTCTGCAAATTTAGTGAGCCATACTATGCCATCACAGCTCATTGAAGACATATACATCTTGAACAAACATGGACCCAGCACCAATCCCTGTGGCACACCACTCATCACTTCTGTCCAGTTAAATAGCTCACCCCTTAGTGAGACCCTTTGTACCAAGGAGTATAAAAAAGGAATATGGAAGACTAAAATAAATAATTAATTGATAATAGTGGGAGGACTTTGTATACATACAAAACACAAAATCAAAGTGAGGTACCAGTAGAGCCTATCATAGAGTTTATTATTTTTAATAACTACAAGGATTGATGCACAATACTAATCAAAAAAATGTCTAAAATATATTCTACCTGAAGGGAAAAAAGTGTTCAACAGGCTCAGAAAACTAAACACCAATAAAAATGGATTCTGCCTCTGTAGACACTGGTGACAATACTGTTTTTTCCATTTGGAAAAAAGATTTTGCCCTTTTTTCAATCATAGTAAACTAGTGTCTATGCCTTTGTTTTAGTCAAATCATCTACATGATTACTCCCAGAGCCAGGTGGCTCCATCCTGAAACCTGGATATTCGTATTTATCTACCAACTCAAGGGATTCATCAGCTAATGCATGAATATCAAATGGAATATTTGGGGCATTTCTTATCTGTGCCGGTGCTGCAAACAACATTAGCTTTGTTTTATCTGAATTTAGCTTTAATTTAGAATCTTTAAGAGAATCTTCAAGTGTCGAAAAACCCAATCTGAACAGCTGTCTGGACATCTGAAAGGGACTCCCCAGAGGAGTAAATAACTGTCATCTGCATAAAGGTGGTAATTCAAGTTACCAGTGTTTTCTTCCAGACCCCACAGGTACACAGTAAATAACAGGGGGCCCCAGTAACAAGCCCCTCTCAGGATATCCTGATTTTGAGAAATGCACCCATTGACAACAGTCTGTATCTTTTGTGCAAATATGAGGCAAACCAGTCAGTAGCATTACTGATCAGTCCAGGCTCTTCCAGTTTATTAATTAGTATTTCATGGTTCACCATGTTGAAAACCCCAGAGAGGTCAACCCAGATGGCCCCGGCATAACGTCCCAGAATCAATGGCTTTATTGACAATGTCTAAGACATTTGACAAAGAGGAGTTGGTACTGTAACCACCCAGTCCCTGGGGTTACTAGAATCCTATTAGTATTATTGTTAAGAAAGTAGCAGGCAGCTGGTAGAGAGCTCATTAGGGGCTCCTTACATAATGGCATCATTGTTTACTCAGCTAGCCTGAGGGAGGAAGGATTAGGTCATTTAGAACTCTCTCAGTAGCACAAGCCACACTCTGTGGATAGCTGCTCTGGAGAGTTTAGAATGCTTATTTCAGTGTTGAGTGGTGTTCAGTCTGTAGTGGAGTGAGGAAGCGAAAGTGGGAGAAAGTCTGCCATTGGGCTCTGAGAGAGGACCCAAGATTTCTCACCCTAGTCGAGTGTCATTTCCAGCTTCAGCTGAAGTGGTAGAGGCAAGACTATAGGAGGATTTATTGATTTTTACTCCTGTGAAGTGGAAGGATCTGCTTGTTCTCTGTGGACTCAAGGGAAATCCCTGAATGTTCTGTGGTGTTTTAGCTGCCTTGGATAGGACCTGAAATATACTGTGTGGACTGGCTACCCAGAAGAGTGCCCTTCTGTTTCCTTTTGGTTGTTCTATGCCCTGTGGATGGAACAAGTTTCTATGAGTACTGTCAAGGAGACTAGATCTCCACATGTTCTTAGGGGAGTTGATAGTCTGGGGTTCATGTGCCCATAGATAAGGCTGGATCGCACCTGTCAGTGCCCCTAGTCTCACCAGTGTGAGTGAAAAAAGTTAAACTGTGGACCCCAGTGAGTGCAGTTCATTTTCTCTGTGTCACCCCAGTGTTGAGACAAGTAAAGTATGGGACCTCTAGCATTTCAATGGGGAATGGAGGTTTCAATGGTGTAACTCTGAAGAATAACAGAAACTGTCCGAAGGTGGCCAAGGGTGGAGGGACATCATCTAAAGCACTTACAAGGCAGGGCTTCCTGGTTCATAAAGGGCATCAGTATTTTTACCTGAGCAAGTGGCCAAGCTGCAGGTTAAGGTGTGCAGCTAACTTTCACTTATTACACCTATGTCCGAGAAGAGTTCTGAGTGTGTGGCTTAGATTCACTATATAGCACTCATGGAAATTTGGAGACAGATGTGCATGTGTGTGGCCTAAAGCTCACAACTGCACGTCCTGGAAATTTGGGAAGAAGATGTTTCTGTTTTGTTCATGAACTATATTGCATGCAAGGAGAGTTCTTGAATTTGTACCTGTCCAGCCTGGACCAACCCTTGGGGTCCTTTTCAGCTTTACTTGCCATCTGTTGAATAAAGCCATACTGCACAATCCCAGTCACTGTTATGGACATTCCAATTATTGCTTCTGGTTGTGTGGATTTACTGGGGCTCCTCAACAGGTTAGATCAAGCATATGCCTAGCAGCCTTCACCCAGGATGTGGGTTGTGTTATTTACACAAGGTTCAGATTGTTTGTTCCTGTACCCCACTCTCTCTTCCTCTAGAAGATGAGCCAGATATACATCCTAACATCAAGGGTGGTACTTCCTTTTAGTAAAGTGAATGGTATGCCAGTATAAGGACAACAGTGTCTCCAGATGTTTACCTTGGGTAAAGCGTTACAAAAATGGGGGTGTACACTAGTTAAAGAAGTGGCCTAGGGTTACAGTACTATGATTTTTTCTAAAGCCAGATTGACATAGATCTTGAAGGCTGAATTTCTCAATATTGAACTGATGATGAAGATGGCCGCCAGGCTGGGTGCGTTGCTGTCACTTGTGTTTTGAGTTTGTTTTGAGTTTGTTTTATTTTAGTTTCTTTTTGCACGTTGTCAGTTTATTTTATGATATTGCGTCTTTTGGGGTTTTTTTTTTTTAGCTCACAGTTTTGTTGGTGGACTGGCGTTCGTGGCTGGATTTACTCTGTGGAGGGACGCCAGGTCGGGCTCTTGTTTTCGGCTCTTTCTCCCTTAGTTCCCAGTGCAGAGCTCCCGCGGGAATGAGGAGTTTTACTGTTTCCTGTGGATGTGAGTTCACAGCCCTGAGGCTACTTTGGCATTGGGGAGAGAAGAGAGTTTTATCCTGTCTCATGGACACTAGGATTTTATTGTTCGAGACTTTCTTGGCTGAGCTTGGATAGAGGAGAGTTACGTCTTTTGGATTGAATAGGGCTTGAAGCACCCCACTGTTTGATATACTAGTAGAATAGCGGTGAGGACGAGGGTTTTACCTGTCTTGTGAACACTAGGACTTTGCAGTCCCGAGACCTTCCTGTCTGAGTTTTGGAATTGAGGAGAGCTACGTGCTGGATTGAACAGGGCTTGAAGAGCCCGCTGTTTGATATATGCAGAATACTGTGGTGGGCTCATTCAGAGAAATGCTGGCTGCGGAGACTGCTTTTTTGATCTGTTTGGAGCTTTTGATGTCGGCCACTGTTACTGGATTGCCTCGTGGGTGTCCGCTGGGAGTTTTGCTATGCTGCAGGGGGTCTGGGGTATTTTCTAGTTGGGGAGCTGGCTGAGTACCTCACTCCTTGGACCATGAAGACTGCTACATGAGTGGTATTTTCATGGTTCTTTGTAAGTGGCTTAGACTCTTTGAAAGGACACTCTTTTAGGGAGCAAAGGGGTACGGAAGTGGCTGATTTCTTTTGGACTAAATTTTATGGATCTTTAAATTACCTCAGTTAAATTTCTGAGACTTTTTTCTCTGGTCGTTTTTTCTCCTTTTGGGCCTTATTTAACTGTTTTCTACCTGATTTGGATTTATTTAATTTCTCTGAACTCTGGATTTTTTTTTTACTTTATTTAATTTTGTTACTGTTGAACCTGCATTGAGCGACTGTTGATTATTGCTCTTGGACACTAGGTGGTGAGAGGACTTTGTGTCCAAAAGTTTTATGTGTTTATTTATTTATTTTATTGTATATTATTTTTATTTTGTTTGATTTATAATTTTTGTCTTCTCCCTGGCTGTGAGAAAGAACAAATACCATCACCCCCTAGTTGTGAGAGAACTTGGGAGGAGTTATAGTTCTTTGTTTTTTGTTTATTTTCCCCATGATGGCTAGGCAGTGAGAGTGCCTTACTTCCTTTTCTTCCCGGTGGTGAGAGTAACCGGGGAGTAGGTATTAAGGTGTGCCTTATTTGTTGTGGAATTGTTAATTTAGTTTGTTGTTTTTATTTTTGGTGTGTATTGTAGTTAAATAGCGACATGTGCTGGCCTTTTGTCCCCACGGCAGTGCGCTATTCATCCTCCTCTCTTCGTGCTCTCTGCCCTTTGTTACTCCTCCTCTTCAATTTGAAACCTACCAGTGCTGTAGAGCACTGGGTATTATTTATTATGGGAGGGAGGGTTGGCGAACAGGGAGGATGACGAGCACAGCTCACCGTGTCGGGGTAGTCAGGTCCAGAAGGCGCCCTGGGGCAAAATGGAATCCAGATTGAGGTTTACCCTTGTCTGGTACCCATACCCAAGGGCACTACTGATTACAGTAGGCAGACAGGCTCGACAACCCCTGAAGTTTGTCCAACCGGACGGTGTTATGCAATGCCAGGTCTGTTAGGAATAAGACCGCCATTATTGCCGATCTTGTTGGCTCAGCTGACCTGGCTTGCATCACCGAGACCTGGCTGGATGAAAATTCAGGCCCGATATTGGAGGAATATGACTCCGGTGAATTTTCGATACGCCCGAGATTGGACCACAGGGGCGGGGGTTGCAGTCTGTTTCAAGACTGAATTGGGTCTCACTAATGTAGTAGTAGGTGAGGCTGGGTCCTTTGAGTGTACAGTCATAGCAGGTGGAGGTGTTTGAATCGTGCTCATCTACTGTCCACACCCGGAGATGGAAAACGCTTTCTTACAGGAAGTAGCAGACTTCCTCGTCGACATAGCCGTTTGAGTCACCCAGATTGATGGTTCTGGGTGATTTTAATGCTCTGGTCAACGATGAACTCTCTAATTTTGGTAATCACTTCCTCCAATTGATGTCTTCTTTGGGCCTCACACAGGTGGTTTCACTGTTACGCATAAATCTGGACACTCTTTAGACTTAGTCTTCCTTCTAGGATCAACGATCCGATATGGGGTGGAACCAGTCACCTGGTCTGATCACTACACCGTGAGGTTCAATTTTGCACCCACTGAGAAGACCAGCCCCGTGGAGATGGTCAGGTACCTCCCATTACGAAGTGTTACTTCACAAGGTCTAGCGGCGTCCTTGACCTATCATCCTTCATGTCGGTGAGCAGTAGTCCAGAAGCGTTGGTGTTGGCCTATAATAAGGCCATCACGCAGCCCTGGATTATATTGCTCCTGTTGATGAGCACCTCTATCCATTTGCCCCATATCCCGTGGTTTGATGGGACCCTGAGGAGATGTGGAGACAGAGGCGAAGGTTAGAGCGTTGTTGCGAGGTCCGCCTTTGATGCTAGACCACTCTAGATTGATAGAACATTATGTTAGCTATCAATCTGCAATCACCCATAAGAAGGCAGAATTCCTGTCCAGGGAGATTGCAGTTGCTCAGAATTGACCGCCTAGTTGTTCCGAATGGAGACAGATTGTGCAACCCAGCCTGCCTGCAAGTTCAGAAAGCTTTTTCAAGTAGAGTGTGATGAGCTCGCTCTATGCTTTGGTAACTAAAGTGGCCGACATCAGAGTGAACCTGTGTCCGCAACCCCTAAGGGTGATGCTGTTGGACAGCATGGGATCATAGTGCCCCAATTCTCCTGGAGTTCCTTTCACGACTTGAGTTCATGGACATTATGAGGATCACCATATTATGCGTCCTAAGGTTGCAGTTTGATCCTGGACTGATCCCTTATTTTGGGTTGTTCTGATATCATCAGTCCGTCCTGGCACAAATAGTCTGGTGCTTCTTGGAGTCAGGTGAATTTCCTTGCTCCTGAAAGAAGCAGTGGTGACTCTATTGAAGAAAGCTTCCTGGACCCAGACTGTTTTTAAACTACTGACCTATCTCTAACCTTCCCTTTATTGGGAAGGTTATTGAGAAGGTCATAGCTGTCCAACTGGATGACCATTTAACCATCCATAATGTGTATGAATCCTTCCAGTCTGGCTTCCGGAAAAGACACAGCACCGAGACTGTGCTGGTTCGGGTGTTAAATGACCTTCTGATGGCGAGGGATCATAAGAGATGTTCCATTCTCGTTCTTCTTGATCTCTCTGTGGCTTTTGACACTGTGGACCACATGGTGTTATTAGCTCACCTGAGGAAATTTGTGGAATGTCTGGAACCATTCTTAAATGGTTCACGCCATTCTCACTGTAGATCACAAAGAGTTGTGTCAGGATTTTTCCTCTGACCCAATTTCTTTGTTGCGTGGAGTGCCTCAGGGATCTGTGCTGTCACCCATGTTGTTTGCAGTGTATATGCTGCCCCTCGGAGGTATCATTAGACGATATGGGCTGAGGTTTCACTGCTATGCAGATGATACCCAGCTATATCTGTCTTTTGCACCCGACCAGGATGGAGCTCTCTCGGTGTTTAACAACTGTCTGGGAGAGATCCAAGACTGGATGGATTCTAGCTGGCTAAAGTTGAACTCGGAGAAAACAGAGGTTCTGGTCGTGGACCCAGGTGGTCAGATTGCGAGGCCGTGTACTGACGAACCATCTGGAATTTTCCTTGGTGGTGTGTCTCTCCCGTCCTCAGAACGGGTGCGTAACCTTGGTTTATTCTTGACTACAGGCTGACCCTTAAACTCAGGTGTCATCTGCTGTCAAGACTTCCTTTTATCGCCTTAGGAACATTGCCAGGTTAGGCACCTTGTTCCGCCTGACTCCCTACCAACATTGATCCATGCTTTTGTATCTTCAAGTTTGGACTACTGCAACGCCCTTTACTTTGGGCTTTCTGGGGTTGAAATCTGTCACCTACAGCTGGTGCAGAATGCTGCAGCCTGGGTGTTGACTGGGACAAGTAGGTCCTGTCACATTACTCCCGTGCAGCGCAAACTGCACTGGCTTCCTATACGGTGGCGGATCACCTTTAAAGTCATTTTACTGACTTTCAAAGCCCTTCACGATCAGGGTCCAGCCTATCTGAAAGACCTCCTGGTTCCCTACTGCCCCGACCGATCACTCCGCCTGGCTGACATGGGGTTGTTAGAGATTCCAAGAGTAAGCCTAAAATCTTTGGTGCAGAGCGTTATTGTACCAAGCACCCACTTTTGAACTCTCTACCATGCCGGTTATGGCAGTGCCTCCGTAGAGTCATTTGAGAGAGATTTAAAATGCACTTATGGAATATGGCCTTCTTAGATAACTAAGTTATTTGATTATGTGTGGATTTTACTGTAAATTTGCTACTATGATGATATGTTGTTTTTTATGGATGTTTTTATGATTTTTATTTAGAGTTTTTGAACTCGTTTTTAAAATTGTTCAGCACCTTGATATTTTGAAAGGTGCTATACAAATAAAATTATTATTATTATTATTTTATTATTAATATGATCCTGGCTGTAACTGATTTGCAATGAATCCCTCAAACAATTCTGAGATTATCGGCAGAAAGGAAATTGGCTGGTAATTAGTCATTTGGTCTGGACTGCCTGCCTTAAAGGTAATGTGGATAACATATATTTATTATAGGATATTAAGGCTGATGGAAAAAATAAAATTGCCAGAGCTGTGTAGAAACATGGGGAACTTCTCAAATTGACAACAATGGATAACCACAGATGATTAGATGGTTCATCCCCCTTGCTAATGAAACAAGTGCCTGTACTTTGCCAGTCTCAGCCAATACTGGATAAGATGCACAAGCCTGTTTAAAAGGTGACATGAGTTCTGGCAAAAGCCTTGTCAGCCTGACTTGCCCATGGATGTGCATACCCATGATGCTCTTGTACTGGGAATTAGCTTGAGTATGTTTAGAGTTTGAGAGATTCACAAAACCAAACCATTATAAAGTGGGTTGGTGTAATTCTTGGTTTAAAATAATATCTTGTAGCTGACTATGCATCAATAGTATTTTAATTACTGGTCCTAATTTTTTACATCTGGATAACCAGACTTTTAAATCCCATTGCAAGTGCCCAGTTGATAGTTTGCATTACAGACAGGCAATTGTAATCAGTGCCTGTCAATCAAAGAGTGCTATGCAGCTCATTGGCTGTTAGTCTCCGTGTGTGCGGGATGAACATGTTTGCCAACATGGCAGCTCCACTGCTCAATAACTGAGTTCCTGTAGTTATCATTTGCCTCACACTTTATGTCAGGTAAATTTTTCTTTATATATATATATATATATATATATATATATATATATATATATATATATATATCTATTTGGCTGATCCTGCCTTCACACTATTAAAATCTATCTGGTTGATCCTGCCATTCTTACTCTTTGAGCAGGGCTCCACTCCACAGCTGTATCCCCAATGGATCATGACTAACTAGCTCTGAGTCGTACTGCAATTCAAAGAAAAAGAATGCCTGCTCTGGAAACAGAGGTACAGGCAGTGTGTGTGTGTGTGTGAGTCGTGTGTCTGTATGTAAAAAATAAGGGCCAGTAATTAAATAATATTTTACACACATTCTCAGTGTGGATGCTTTATAAACCCTCAGACTTCACCTCAAGATTTATGAAGCATCCCACACCTAGGGATGTGTGTACCATGGTTAATAATCTCACTCATGTATCATTCTGTATATAACTGGTGACCCCTTATAATGACTGGATATCCAGTCCTGATAAAATACCATAATAACCAGCTGAATTCTGTAATAACTTGATAGTGGGTTATTACTGCATTTTTCTCCTTGCTGTCACACTTCAGTGAGACACAAAAGAAAGCATACTATTTGTGCCAGTACAGTGGCTGCTCTGGGACACATTCGCTCACACAAATACAGCTTACAGTTGTTCTCTCTGTTGAGATCTTGCACCAAATATTATATACTGTATAGGATAAAGTATGGGTGCAGTGTGTTATGTGAATTTAACACACACCTGAGTTGTTGGATGGCACATAAACCCCGAGGGCAAAGACCAAGGGGTTTATGATAGCTATCCAAGAAGGAGGGTGTGTGTTAAATTTGGAGGAAACACATTGCACCTCTATATTTTGTTATTATATAATTGAAGGATTCCATTTTTTCCTGTTGAGATTTGAAATAAAAAAAGATGAAACTGAGTCTTATCTTGTGCTGATGAAATGCTTTAATTTGTAATAAAGAGAACTTCAGGTTTATTTTTATTTTATTTAGTTTTGTTTACTGGGCAAGGTGTCGAGCCACAAAATATGACTATTTTCAGACACGACCTGGGCAGTTACAATACAAAATTGGCAGACAAAACAGATAAGAGGTAGAACACTTACATTGAACTATTTAACTATTAAAAAGAAGAAAAGAATAAATAACTGTCCAGATGGTTGTGGTGGTTTTTCAGGTTGCAACTTCTATTTTCATGTGGTGTCATAATTTGACCTGCAGAGGAAAGTTGAGGGTTGAAAGGAGAATAGATAGGAACCATGGTGAATGTGTACTGTAACAGTCTGGTGTCCTACAGTAAAACTTAATATTTATGAGACAAATGAAAGTTTCACTGTTTTGTTTTGTTAGAATACCTTATTCGAGCTGTCTTGAGTTGTCGATGACTCGGATTCTTCTTCTTTTGCTGTTGCTGGTTGGAGTTGTAGATGTTGGCTGTGATGGGGCTGTGGAAAATGCAGGCACTCCCAAACATAGCCTGCATGTTATCAAAGCCATTTCTTCATGCTGGGTAGTGAGCTGTGGAGATCTGTCTTGCTGCGGCTGAGGAGCTTTGGAGGAACATGGCATTTGGTGATCAGAGTAAGTTAGGAGGTTGCTGATTTATTGCTGTTTACATTCAGAAAGACTTGAATAATTATTAATTGACTGCATATTGCGGTGCCCTGATAGCTGCTGTACATCAGTTGGTGGAATATTGTGATCCACCAGATGTTCTATATAGTACAAATAATATTAAACTGTCCCCTCAACTCACTGGTGTAGCATTGTTCAATGAATTTCCTAATCTGTGCAGTGTTTAATTCAATGAATTAGTAAAAAGTTAATATTGGTTTGCATCTAGCTGTTATGTACTATAAGCTTTATTTTCAGCTGAGTGCTTATGCGTTTAATTTCAGAAGGCAGACCAAACACTTCTTAAGGAATGCTGTGATATTTATAAACAATGCTCTTAAGGAATGCTGTGATATTTATAAACAATGCCATGAAAATGCAGCTACTGCCATTTCCACCTAACAGTTACAAGTGAGTTGAATAGGCAGTGAAGGATGGTTGGAAAACAGTTGAAAGCTTCAACAGTTTGAGTTGCCACTGTAGTAGCATCACAAAAATGCTACACCAGTGAGTTGATGGAACAGTTTAATGTGACTTGCACTATATGGCCCAGATATTCAAACTGCGCCAGGCTGTGGGCGCAACCTTGGGCGCAGCACAACTTGGCTGCGCAGGGGCGTTGACTGGGAGATATTCAATGGAGCTGCGCCATGGCACAGCATAATTGAATATCACACTCTGGCCACCCACAGTATGCATGGTGCAGTGGCACTGCACCAGCACCAGTGGCCAGAGTGGAGCATGGGATGCGCTAAGCGCAAGTTCCATTGAGCAAGGTGCAGCAACTGCGATATTCAAAAGTGCACATGCAAATGTGGCCATAATGTATGCAAGGCACAAATGGGTCCATTTGCATGTCATTATGGCCCCATTTGCATGCAGGCGTACCAATCCCCGATGACTTGTGCCTGGCACCCTGCCAGGCAAGCCGCTGAGGACCGACTCCCACAGTGCGCACAGCGTGCCCCACAGCCCAATCGCAGAGGGCTGCAGTAAAAAAAGAGATAAATCCAATATCCCTGGTGGTCCAGTGGACCACTGCCTGCCCATCACAGGCTAAGTAAAAACTCAGATGAATCCAATATCCCTGGTGGTCCAGTGAACCTGTCTGCCGATCTCAGGCTGAAAGCAGAAGTAAATAAAACCATTATCCCTGGTGGTCCAGTGGACCTGTCTCGCTCTGATCACAGGCTGAATGTAAAGTAAATAAAACCATTATCCCTGGTGGTCCAGTGGACCTGTCTGCCCGATCGCGGGCTGAATGTACAAGTAAATAAAACTTATCCCTGGTGGTCAGTGGACCTGTCAGCTTCCGATCGTGGGCTGAATGTAAAAGTAAATAAAACCATTATCCTGGTGGTCCAGTGGATCTGCCCACCTGATCGCTGGCTGAGTTATAAATATCAGAACACTATTATCCCTAGTGGTCTGGTGGACCCCCCTCCCACTCGCCCATTGATCCCCACCACCCGCTCCTCCCCAGTCAGCTGCAGGTGGCTGCATCCCACCCGCCTACCACCCCTCCGGCCACCGACTGACACCATCAGTAGGGCTGTATGCCCATTGGTCCACAGCGTGAGCCAATGGCTATACAACTTATAACAGATATACAGTCCAGATATGTAATGAATCCATTCACATATCTGGACTTTAGTACAGTATGGGCTGCACGCCCATTGGCTCACACTGTGGACCATAGACGTGACAGCCCCATCACAGTTCATCAGGAGGTGGGGGGCTGGCTGGTGGTGTGCTGCCTGCCGCTGGGGGAGTGGGCGTGAGGATCAGTGGGCAGGTGGGGAGGGGATCCACGGACCTCCAGGGATAATGGTTCTGATATTTTTAACCAGCCCATGATCGGTGGCAGGTCCACTGGACCACCAGGATAATGGTTATTTACTTTTTATATTCAGCCTTATTGGTGGGCAGGTCCACTGGACCACCAGGGATAATGGTTTTATTTACTTACATTCAGCCGGCGATCGGGCGGCAGGCCACTTTTCCAGCAGAGATAATGGTTTTATTACTTTTTACCAGCCCGTATCGGGTGGGCAGGTCCACTGAACCACCAGGGATAACAGTTTTATTATCACATTCAGCCCATGATCGGCGGGCAGTCCACTGGGCCACTAGGGATATGGTTTTATTTATTTTAGATCTGTCATGTATCGGGCAGACAGGTTCACTGGATCACCAGGTTATTGATCATCTGAGTTTTTACTAGCCCACGATCGAGAAAATGTAAATATAAACATGAATGATGACAATGCAGGACAGCAAATAAAAGATTTATATTCATATTTGGAGACTCTATAATCAACATACAGATGTATTTTCCACAAGAGGAATAAAGAAAATACTAACTGAAAACGGTTTATTGAAGAGCTCCAGCCTTTAAATCTGCCCTACAAGAACTGACCTCGGAGCTAAAATCACTCAGAGGTGATCTGGCAGAAACCAAGAGAGCCATCTCTGATAACTCGGCACGAATAATATCTCTGGAAAAGCGGATACTGGTGACCGATAGTGATATTGTAAATATTAAAACGAAACAACAGAAAATAGACTCCAAACTCGAAGATCTAGAAGGCAGAAGTAGACGAAATAATATTCTCATACTCGGTCTTCCAGAGGACATGGAAGGTGCAATGCCCATTACTTTTCTACAAAAATTGTTAACCAAAGTTGCAGGGCCATTGCCCAATAATTCTACATATGTTATTGAATGGGCACACCGCTCTTTGCGCCCCAAACCCGAAGTTGGGAAACTCCCTCGACCTCTCATTATTAAATTCCTGAACTACCAAGATAAATGGCATGTACAGAATCAGACCAAAGAGTTACATCAAGTTCTTTGGGAAGGTCGACAACTTCGCTTCACGTAAGACCTACTAGCCACCATCAGACAGAGACAGGCAGAATACCACCCCATGGTCACGAAGTTGATAGCAGCAGGGATCCAGTTCAGAGTTCTATATCCATCGCACTTCTCTGTAAATGTGGCAGGCTCATGGCATAATTTTGAAGGTGCCCAGCAAGCACTTCCAGCACTTCAGTCCCTCCTACCTGATCTTTTTTGTGGCCGGTTGAAATTTTCACGGGTTGAAGATACGTCTCGAGCCATGGATCACCGATGAATGAAGTCGGATTATCACTCAAAGATTTACTGAAGAATGGCACAGCTAGTTACACAGTGGGACTTGAACCTTCATCCCCATCATGTTTTACTCACAGGCAAGTAAGCCCCGCGAATTGGTAAAATCAATATGAGTCACCTTCTTTTAGTATTGGAACACACAGTAACCCTGCTTACAATTTTTATCTCCATCAGAGGTCATTACAAGGATAGCGGGCTCTCGGATTGCATCCCTTACTTTATTTTACTTTCTTCCCCTAGTTCAAAGACTTGTGCTGACTAATGGGGAAAAATGGAATCACCGACACTTGGAGTAGCCACCCAGGGATCTGGAGTGAGTACTGACCTTAAGAAAAGGAAGGGTCTCTCTACTCCCACAAAAAGTTTCCTTCTGATCAAAGTTTGTGAACCCAAAAGATTTACCAAGTGAACAGAAGAAATACATTAAAGAGGACTCTAACTTTAAAAACGCCAATAGTTCGTGGGCATGCGGGAACTTAGTGCTGAGCAGCATAACCGGAGGCACAGTGGGATTCAAACCCTTTTCCCTGCTTTCTTGCATGTATGGTCAAGAAGATACCGTGCGCCTGAAGAGTCACTACTATTTGACTACCTTTTTTTTTTCCTGAGCTCACGGACCTCCGGACAGATTGTGTGATGAATATTTACCTCCATTAGAGGCTGTTATATTTTCAGTGGTCTCACAGATGGTCCCGTGCATTTTATTTTATTTTCCTTTCAGCTCTATGTCTGATGCAGTTTAACAGGGCAACAGAGTCTCTTATTGCCCAGCCTACTTACCCTGGGTCTACTCGTGAATAGCAAAGCCCGAGATTAAGTGGAGAAGGCCCCTCCGTTTTCTTAGCAAGACTTGTTTCGGTCTACCGCGAATAAATTGTATGTTTTTGCGAATCAATATAACAAGGGGACAATATTGTGCATGTGGAGTTACATACCCCATGCAATTGCTTGGTCACTATAATACCTTGCCAAATTAAGGCTTTACATTTGATTTCATTTTAGAATGCCAGTTTATTACACATCTAGGTGTTCAGGACAGTCTTGATAATAAATCCAGTCTCTTAAAAGGGTAGATTGGCGCTTGGGAGGTGCGTCCAGTCAGCAACTGGCACACTAACAGCGCATCATGTGCTATAGAGCGTGTAGAGGATAATATCACAGTCAGGTTCAACCCTTCGTTTTGGCACCTTTTAGAAACAAGCTTATACATGGTATGTTTGTGCCAGATATTTAGTACATTTAGCAATCTTCATTTCCAAAGGTTGATGTGACTAGTGATTTCTAGTTAAGTTGTTGGACAAGTTTGCATGGTTACGTTTTGGGGTTGGGTGATGTATCTATGTTTAAATGGTTCAATATCTAATTCTTATGACTTGTGGGGGATTCGGGGGGGAAGGGCATGATAGTGGGAACTGGGTTGTCTGCCACCAGGAAATACTATACTGCTTTAATCCACCTTTGTTGTCTTTGGATGCTTACCCCGCTAGTTTCTACTTGCCTTGAGCCTTTAATTAAGATCCACAATGGGGATTAAATATGGCTCTTGGAACATCAAAGGGGCACACTCCCCTGCTAAACATTCCAAAATTTTAGTCCATCTTAAAAATTTGCAGATTGACATAGCCTTTCTGCAAGAGACGCATCTTAGATCTACAAACTCACATTACTTTCACAGAAACTGGGTGGGACAGGTGTATGGTGCAGGCAAAGAAACCAAGGGAAGTGGTGTAGCCATTCTAATCGCCTGCAGGGTGCCCCTCCAACTTTTGCAGTCCACAGTAAACCCCGAAGGTAGATATGTTATTGTAAGAGGCCTGTTGATTCACACAGAAGTCATACTGGGCTCGGTCTACGGCCCGAAATCAGACGACCCACAATTTTTTACCTCCATTATGTCCATATTGGCTCCTTGGTCTAAATTGACAATCTTACTTGGGAGATTGGAATACAGTGGTCTCAAATACATTAGACAGATCGGGTCCACTAGGCCACGCTCATCCCCCGGTCAGAGAGCCTACATGAATTAAGCTCTCTTTGGGACTAATTGATCCCTGAGACTCGATGTCCAGATGAGAGAGAATACTCTTTCCATTCTATACCCCACAATACCTTTTCCCGTATTGATTATTTTCTCCTATCCGTGGATTACAACTCAGGGGTTTCTGCAGTGTACTACTCAACTCAGGCCATCTCAGACCATCGTCTGGTTTATCTCCAAGTTAATTTTTTCCAAATATTCACAGGGAACGGGTCTGGAGATTCAACAACCAGATTCTAAATTCGGACGAACATGTTTGTTCGATACGAGATTTTATCAGTATATACATGGAGAATAACGGCACATATGTGTCCAAGAAGGACATTTTGTGGGGCTCCCTCAAATGCGCTCTGAGGGGTGAAATAATCCATATGACAACCATACGTAAAAAGCAAAAGAATGCTGAACTGTCCCTAAAATTAGGTCAGATCTCTGAGTTAGAAAATTCCCTTTCTCCATCATCCCCTGATGAGGATTGGACCAAACTGGAATCCCTTCGGGCCCAATACAATAAACTACTAACCGAAAAAGTAGAGCTTATGGTAGTACGTTCAAAGAGCAAATATTTAGATCAAGGTGAGAGAGCGGGCAAATTACTAGCCCTACGTTTACGCACTCAATTAGCAGAGAGAATAATTCCATCGGTTTATTCCCTTTCTGGTATACTTCTCAACTCGCCTCTAGACATTGTCAACACTTTTCATGAATACTACCAGCAGCTTTTTACAGCCCCCTCTAACCATCATCTCTCTCATCATATGGAGTCATTTCTCCAAGATATTACACTCCCTGTCCTATCTGACCATCAAGTAGACTTATTAAAACACCCCATTGTCGTATCTGAAATTTTGTGACGCTATTGATTCCCTTTCAATCGACAAGTCACCTGGGCCTGATGGCTTCACAACTAAATTCTACAAGGCCCTCAAAGATACCATTGCCCCTATATTACTCGAAACATTTAATTATTTATTTCAAAATGGTCTGTCAGATTCCTCGTTATCGTCGGCTACTATAGTTCTTATTCCGAAGCCCAACAAGGACCCCCTTAGAATATCCAATTACAGACCCATCTCCCTTATTAATGTGGATTTTAAGATTCTAGGCAAAATTCTCTCGTCTAGACTTGCCCAGGTGTGGGAACATCTCGTCAGCCCTGAACAAGTAGGCTTTGTCAAAAATAGACTCTCTTCAGACCATCTCAGAAAGCTGGCATATCTCCTCTCCGCATCCAGGGACTTGGATCTCTCTGCTGCTCTGGTGTCCCTGGATGCGGAGAAGGCGTTCGATAGAGTCTCGTGGGAGTATCTTTTCCTTTTACTCCCCCGAGACCGAATACCCCAGGAATTTATAAAATGGATCAAAATATTATATGCCACCCATCGGCCAGAATACAATGTAACGGTATCCTGTCTCACCTATTCATCCTGTCACAAGGTACACGGCAAGGCTGCCCTTGTCACCTTACTTATTTAATTTATATCTAGAACCTCTTATTAGAAAGATTAACCTCTCCACAATGGTTAGGGGTATCCGAATAGGTCATCAAGAATACAAGGTTTCTGCATATGCAGATGATCTGCTTCTACATATTACAGACCCTGGGCGATCCCTCCCCAAGGTGTTCCAGATTATAACACAATTTGAAACCTTCTCAAATTACAAACTAAATTGGGACAAAACTGAAATCCTTCCTTTAAATAAATATACAATGAAATCAGATGTAGCACATTTGGGGATACAATAGAACCCGGACAAGATGAAATATCTTGGCATTGACATTCATCCCTCCCCGAGAGATATGCGACAACTTAACTTGGATAATTTGGTCCATAGTCTAATGGATGACTTTAAATGCTTGTCTAAACTACCATTAACTTTATTGAGGCGAGTAAACTTTATTAAAATGAATGTGCTGCCACAATTATTATTATACCCACTTCAAATGTTGAACCAACCCTTACCACATTCATGGTTTGTTCAGTTGCATGGTATCTTGAGTAAATTTATGTGGCAAAATAAAAAGGCGAGAAGAAGCTATCTAACATTAACAAAGAAAAAATTAGATGGTGGCCTACAGGTCCCCAATTTCTATATATATTACCTAGCAATACATCTGGCTCAAGTCCAATACTGGCTACGGCCCAGTCAAGAGGTTCGTCATTTACCCTCCTGGGTCAGGATCGAGCAGGATCTTTGTGCGGTGTACAGGATGGATCCGGAAGCTCTACCATTTATTCCATTAAGAAAGCTTCCCAGATCCCTATGAGATACCCCCTTAAACTCTCTGATCCGGTCCCAGCAACAACTCAGTGCCTTCCTTAAAACAGATAGACTGAAGGACATAGCCCAACCTATATTCGGCAATCCTAATTTCTCTATTGCTGGTAAACCAATAAAAGCTCAGATGTTCTGGCCTCAGATAGGTATTGAGAGGGTCGAACAGCTGGTCATTGCCCAGAGGATGATTTCTTTTCAGGAAGGCTGCTCTCTGTTTCGCTGGGAGAAAAACTCAATTTTTAAATACTTTCAGCTATCTCATTCATTGATGCAGCACTTAGGGGCTGGGTTATGGCATGACTCCTTCTCTAAAATGTTAGCCCCATATTTGGAGACCATACCTCTTTCCCACGTAATATCATTCTCTTATGATTTTATGATTTTATTAGATCAACAGTTGACTCAGAGGATAATCACAGTTACACCCAATGGAACAAGATTTCCTGGACCCCCTCCATTTCTATAGACTGGGCCCGAATTTGGGTGCATCTATATAAGTATATTAAATGGGATAAATATAGATATATGCAGTTTCACATAATTCACAATTTATATTATTCCCCCCTCAAATTACACCGATTTGGTCTCCTGCGCAACAGCCATTGCCCTAAATGCCAACAAGAGGCCGCTGATATGATTCACATGTTATGGTCATGTGGAAAAATAGTTACCTTCTGGCGAAGCATAGAGAGCTGTTTAAACCCTTTGCTGGCTTTGACAGGCTTCTTTCGAATCGAAATATGTCTCATTGGAGAATACATGCTAATACCTGGGGGCATCAGAGAGCCCACATGGCTCTGATATCGACATGTGTGAAAATGTTATATTAAGACGCTGGAAGGACTCTGATGCTCCCAGCTATTTGGAATGGCTTCATGAAATCATGTTTGCTCTGCAAGCTGAGCATACAATTGCCAAATTGTCTACTAATACTAAGAAATATGTTAGAGATGGGAGCCACTCTATACCTCCTAATAAGTAACTAACGAGCTGGGGAGCTCGACTACTTGGCATAGCTGTGCCCCATTAGGCTGGATAAATTCTTGTATGCACGGATTGAACTTATTATACTGGTGGCAGACTGGGTGGATATGGGGGGAGGGGGAGGTGCATGGGAGGGGGAGATTTGTAAGCTGCAGACTATGTATCTCATTGTTTTGTCATATATGCTCTGTATTTGCTTTTTTAATGATCCAGTAATATGCTTATCATATGTTACCAGCTTACACCTATTCAAAAAACATAATAAAGTATACTAAAAGAAATAGGTGTATGTTATAGACCACCCGACATAGATATTACAACCAACAAGGTTATACTAAAAGATATTTCAGACAAAACCAATAAAGACATTATCCTATTGGGGGATTTTAACCTGCCTGGGATAAACTGGACCAATTGTATGACTAGAACCCACCAGGAAAGTACTTTTCTTGAAATGTGTGAGTCTTATAGCCTAAACCAGTTAATTTCTGAACCTACCAGAAATACCAACATTCTGGACTTACTATTAACTAATATTCCTGACAATATCTACAATATTCTTATAAAAGAGCCCTTAAACTCAGACCATTACATAATAACTTTTTCTACCAATTTCATAGCCCACAAAATAGTTGGGAAAGACAACTTTTAAAAATTAAAACCTAGCCAGTACTGAACAAATCATGGTGGCTCTATATAATTGGAATTGGGATGATGGCCCGACCAACCCTAAAACTCTATGGACAAATATTAAAAGTAAAATCCTTGAAATAGAAGCTAATTTTGTCCCCGACAAAACTATATATAATAGTAAGGGCAAATTACCTATTTGGCTCATGCCCACAATTTCCAAATTAATAAAAATTAAAAAGAAGGGCATTTAGAGCCTTAATAAGAGACAACACCTGTAACGAAAACAAGTACAAAGAAATCCTTAGGAAATGTAAAAACAAAATTAGAACTGAAAAAAAAATTGAATTCAAACTACCGTGTATAAAAGATGGGGGAAAGAGTTTTTACTCTTATGTTAACAATAAAAAATCTACCCAAAAATCTATTGGTCCCCTCAGAATTGGGTCCATGTAAGTCACTATCCTGTTAGAAATGGCAGAGGAATTACATACTTATTTTTGTTCAGTTTACAACAAAACCAGTCCTTTAAACATAAAACCAACTGCAAAAACAACTAACATAATAGAAATAACTAAAACAGAAATCAAAATACAGCTAGACAAACTAAATACCAATAAATCACCTGGATCTGATAAATTGCACCCTAGATTAATAAAGATGATTTCTAGTTGGCTAATTGACCCTATCCACTGGAATTATCCCTAGAAAATGGAAAACAGCAATGGTCACCTCTGTATTCAAGAAGGGTTCCCCTAGTGACATGGTAAACTATAGATCAATCAGCCTGACCAGTATACTGGGAAACTATTTGAAACTATTCTAAAGAAAAAAATAGAGGAAGATAAGATAAAAAGGATAATGGAGTTTGCCCTTAAGGGCAGACCATGTTGTTCTGGGGACCCCTTCCCTCCTGTAAGGAATGGTTGCACTCAGAAGGGGAGGGGATAGGGAAGGGGAGGAGCCAGGAGCCAGAACAATGGCCAGGCAGCAGGAAGGGGAAGGGGGTAGGAGATACATAAGGGACAGCACAAGGGAGCCTCAGCCACTTTTGCTGGAGTTTTGAATTTGATCAACTGCAGCACGTGAGATTTGGCATTAATTTTTGAGGTTGATTTCACAGCTGAAAGAGGTAAGGAGGCAACAATTGATTATTTTAGATATGCGAATTTAAAAAAAGGCAAAGGTGGAGAAGAAAAGAAATGTGTATCATTTAGTGAAAAAGAAGTGAATGCTAGCAGACAAGGTGGAACAGTTTCTGATGAAAACTCCTTTACAAGAAGGAAGTATCGAGGAGAGTCATTTAAGGCAGCACAAAGGGTGGAATATGTTGTTTGAAGGGTAATTTGCAATTGTAAAAAAAAAAGAAAAAAATGAAAAATGCTGGTCAGCAGGGATTAGCAGGCCCAGGAATGGCCAAGAAGGAAGGAGTCAGAGCCAGGACTGGGGGCCACGTGGGTAGGCGTGCCGCATGGCATTGGTTTGCAAAGATCTGGGCCATGTGGGCCTGTGAAGACAGTGTAGGCCTCTGGGGGCGGAAGAACCCTGGGTTGCTAATGGCTGGGTGTGCTACATTTTTCCCCCATTCGCTAGCAGCTAGCTGCTGTTAGGCCTGAGGAGAAGTGTGTTTGAAAGAAGAAGAGGTGCCTGGGAAGGCCAGGGTAAGGCGTTGGAGCGAGCGACCTGTTGGTGTGGCGTCCCACGTGGTTGGAAGCGAAATGGGGGAGCCTGTGGTGCTTAAGTCAGGTGGAGAAGGAGGGTGTGTGCTGTGAGATGGTTGTTTGAAGGCCGGCAGAGAGGAACGAGAGGTGTGTGGGCAGCACGCAATGCGAGGAGAGTCCTGAGGCTGGGACGGCATTTTGCACACCACGTGGGATGGGCGAGGAGGCCTGGGGCTGCCTGGCCTTGGTAGGGGGGTTTTCGCATTCCAAAGCATGGGGGTACATTTGGATTGTGGTACAGAAGGGAAGGAACAGGAGACCTGGGGTGGGGCGGCAGGGTACAAGGGGATGGTAAAGCTTGTGATTGGGGCAGTGGGTGGGACACTGGGCAGGCTTTGAATGTGGGCGAGTAAAGGGGAACACAGATGGGCTAGCAGAAGGGGCCCTGTAGGGCCGTGGGGTGATCGCGGAGAGACGACCACGTGGCGTGACGTCACACGCCGGGTGGGGAATCGTGATGATGTCATCCCACATGGGAGTCCTATTCAGTCATGTCTGGCTAGTTGAAAAGTTCAGATGGGAAAGTTAATCACTGCAATTTGCAGATTTCACATGGTCCCTCAACCCATGACATCACCCACAGGGGGGATCTTATTGTTTTTTAAGGACTTAGTCATGCAGGTAAGTGCTACTAAAGGCATTACCACATTGGCAGATGGCAATCCAAAAAAAAAAAAGCAAAGTATATGTATATTTGTATGGAGACAGAGGGAGGCATGGGAATATGGACAAGTTACTCGGGGCTGAAAAAAAAAGAAACAAGGGGTCATACATTGAGGGGTGAATGACAGCTTGTGGGGAAGTGGGCTCTGGGGGCACAGGACCCATGTTTTTTAAGGGCAGAAGAGGGTGGATATGGCATGGCACCCCAAGGCCAGGCACTGAGGATGAGGCTGGGTAACTCAGGGGTTGAGGGTATAAGCTGCAACCCGGTGACATCCGGTAGACAGACCTGGGATTTGGATTCCACGGCTCCCAATGCACACTGTATGACCCTGGGCATGTCACTTAGCTTTCCTATACTCCCAGGTCACAGAGATATCAGTTCTTGAGGGGCAGGTGCACCTCACTGGTAAGGGTTGTACGTGGACGGTGGAACCAGGCTATAAAAAAAATAGAGAGTGGCATTGAGGCACAAGTAACCATGTTTTCATTTTCTGTAGTTGTTTCTAGAGAGCGCAGTGCAGAACAGACATGGCACCCAAGAAGAGCAGGTCATCGAAGGAAGAGGCTACAAGGCTATAATTGGGCTGGCAAAAAGCAAACAAAATGTGGGAGCTGGTGGAGGGGAGGACCCGGGAAGCCTGGGGGAAGAGAAAAGCTGATGGGAAAAAGGTGGCAAAGGGAAGAGGGCACCTGGGGCGGCCACGATCCTCTAGGGTAGCGCGAGGCAGCAGGGACCTGCCAAGGCTGCCAAGCCCATACCCATGCAGCCAGGTGACCCACCAGCACCGACACCACCCCAGATCAAAGGGGTCCCCCGGCCAGAACCAGGACCAAAAAACTCGGGAGTGGGAGGTCTGAGCCCACAGATCCCTGGAGCTCACCCTCCTCTTTCACCTCCACCCACCTCACCCACAAGAAGAAGCAAGGGATCTTTGGAGGCCTCCAGACACCCCCGGACAGGAAAAGTCACAGGTAATGCGTCCAATACAGTAGGAGATAGTATAAAAAGAGTATATAGGTCAAATAATTGGCAGCACTGGGACAGGTGGGTTGGGGCAGATGGAATTGGCCCTGACAGAGATTAAGGCAAGAAAAGAGGTGCCAGGAGATATGGAAAATGGAGAGAAAGAGAGGGACAAGGTACAAAGAGAGGTGGGGCACCGGGGATGAGGATAGGTGAGCACGTGCCCGTTGCCACAAAAGAAAAAATATGGAGGGGGAATATGTGGATATATTTGCTCTGGTGAGCCGGGAGGTGGTGGCAAAATACGAAGAGGCAGAGAGCATAGGTAAGAGTGAGATGGCAGCTGCCATAGTGTTATTAGGAAAGAAAGAGGAAGACAAATTCACGAAAGGGAAGACCTGGGATGGGTGGTTCTTAGGTTTTGCAATCTTTTCAGCCATAGCTCTGGAAAGGAGGCTGGAGCTGGGTATCCCGCTCATTACTTACTCATTGATAATATGGAGAGCTAAAGCAAAAGGCGGGTGGATGGATATACTATGACTAATATTTTCGGCAGCGAATGGCGACATTTGGGGATGTAAGATGGGACACCAAGCAAATAGATTTATGGACGGATTATGTAACAGATCAGTCCACACCCGATGGAGGGTGGGGTAGAAAAGGGGCTACGTCTCTGAGATGTTGCTGTGCATATAACAAGGCTTTCTGCTCGTGGCCTCAGTGTTGTTTTCGGCATGCCTGTGCAAAATGTGGAGGGGGGCACTCGGCTAGCAAGTACAGAACAACAGGTATACAAGGAACACAAGGGTATGGGGGGGGCAAGGATCAAGTCAACAGTTTTTTTGGGATGGCCAGGGCTTTGAGGGCAAACATGGAACAACGGAGGGAGGGGCAGAGGGAATGGGGTGGGGGTCAAAAACATTGAAACAAAGGAAGATGGACAGGCAGGAGGAGGGTTCAAGGTATGCAACAAGATACAATTTGGGATGGCCAGAACCCCATCAACATAACGCCTTGACAGTTTGCCTGGACAGATACCGGACACGAGCGCGTGGGATATGATTTTATGTGGTTTTGACTCAGGGTTTCATTGAGTCTGAAGGACCCAGGCAGGCAAGGGAGGCGAGCAACCTGGGGTCTGTGAAGGG